>CM065803.1:71940000-73199500 GCA_033398695.1 Orobanche coerulescens
AACAAAATTACTGGTGGAGTAATATGAAGCGAGAAGTCGCAGAATTTGTTTCGAGATGCTTAACCTGTCAACAAGTTAAGATTGAACATCGCCGATGGCGGTATGTCGAAACCCCTTCCTATTCCCGAGTGGAAGTGGGAAGACATTTCTATGGATTTCATCACGAGTTTGCCGACGAGTCATCGTGGCATGAATATGATCTGGGTGATCGTGGACCGCTTAACTAAATCAGCTCATTTCCTTGAGATCAAGGAAACGTGGGGTCCCGAGAGACTTGCTCAACTGTTCATCAAAGAGATAGTCAGACTACACGGTACTCCTAAAAGTATCGTTTCCGATCGTGACGGACGGTTTGTGTCGCATTTTTGGAAATCAGTTCATCGTGCTATGGGAACTCGGCAATCTCGCATCGCTTTTCATCCTCAGTCCGACGGACAATCAGAGAGGACTATTCAGACCTTAGAGGACATGTTGAGGGCATGCGTCCTCGATTGGAAAAACGATTGGGAAGCCCAACTACCATTAATCGAGTTCACGTATAATAACAGTTGGCATGCTTCGATCAAGATGGCACCTTACGAGGCCTTGTATGGTCGTCGTTGTCGATCTCCGTTGTGTTGGGACGACCTATCAGAATCATTGGACACCGAGCCCGATATGCTTATAGCCGCCCGTGAGAAGGTAGCTTTGATCAGGAGTCGTTTGTTGACAGCTCAGAGTCAACAGAAATCGTATACGGATAACCGTCGTCGACCATTAGAGTTCGAGGCAGGTGACCACGTGTTGGTCAAGGTATCCCCGATTCGTGGTATCTTCCGTTTTGGGAAGAGGGGAAAGTTGAGTCCGAGATTCATTGGGCCGTTTGAGATTTTGGATCGAGTAGGCGAGTTAGCCTATCGATTGGCTTTACCTCCAGCGTTGAGCCGAATTCATAATGTATTTCACGTCTCTCAGTTGCGGAAGTATGTGGCCGACCCGAGTCACATACTTCAGTTCGACGAAATCGAGATCGCCGACGATCATTCATATGAGGAACGTCCTATACGAGTTTTAGAGCGGCGGATCAAACAGTTGAGGAATAAGACGATTCCTTTGGTTAAAATTCAGTGGTCTAGACACGGAGTCGAAGAGGCTACTTGGGAAACCGAGGATAGTATGCGGGAGAGTTATCCCGAGTTGTTTGACCCTTAGTTTCGGGGACGAAACTCTTTTAAGGGGGGGTGTATGTAATACCCAGTTGTAATTCAGTAATTATCATTCAGTATTTATCATTCAGTAATTGATACTCAGTAATTTCATTCATTATTGATCATTTGTCACTCATATTCAGTCATGGTATTCATCATTCAGAGTAATCGTATCGTGTATCAATCGTCATTCATCACTAATCTGATTGGAGTTTCGTGCCGTGTTTATCATCATTGTCATTTTCGTTGCGAGCTGTGCATGAGGAGTAGCGCACGCTACATACTCCTTTTAGCGTACGTTATTTGGGTATAGGTAGCGCACGCTACCACTCAGCTTTAGCGCACGCTAAGGTTACCTCGGCTGCAGTCCAGAAGGTACTGGACTGCAGGTGGGTTATAGGTAGCGCACGCTACGAGTGGTAAGTAGCGCGCGCTAACGGGTTGCACTACAAAAAAAACAGTTTTTACCGACGCCATTTACCGACGCCCGTACCGCCGTTGTTAAATTTATAATTTACCGACGCCATTTACCGACGCCCGATTTACCGACACCATTGCCGACGACCGGTTCGCAGACTTATTTTTTTTACAATTAACGACGCCGTTTACCGACGCCATTTACCGACGCCATTTTGGCGTTGGTAAATTTTATTTTTTTAAAAATTTACCGACGCCGTTACCATTACCGACGCCATTTTCGCGTCGGTAATTTTTAACACAATCCCATATCGAAAAAACATCAATGTTTTTGGTGGTTTATAAACCAAAATCCTTCTCAACCATTTGAAATTGAATGGAGCCCGAACACGATCCGCTCGGACCGACCCGACCCGCCCGACTCCCGACTGGACTCGACCGAACCTCCCGCTTTGAGCCCGACCTAACCCGCCCGAGCCCCGCCCGAGTCCCGACGACTTTTTAATTTTTTTTTAATTTAACGACGCCAAAAATGGCGTCGGTAAATGGCGGCGTCGGAAAATGGCATCGGTAAAAAATTACCGTCGAGCGTTTTTCCAACGGCGGTTTGCCGTCGGTAATGGCGTCGGTAATTTTTTTACCAACGCCATTTTCTGTTTTACCAACGCCATTTTGGCGTCGGTAAAAACTGTTTTTTTTGTAGTGTTGTAGTAGCGCACGCTATATGTGTGGAGTAGCGCGCAGTGGACGGATCGTTGAGTCCAGCTACCGGATCGCATCGATTTATTCATAGCGCACGCTATGTATTGTTGTTAGCGTACGCAACCGATATATTAGCGCACGCTAAACAATGGTTGTAGCGCACGCTATCGGGGTCAGATCAGAGGTCAGACATTTTTCTGGACTCCAGTACTGGGCATCAATATTTCGATAGCGCACGCTAATAATGGATCTTAGCGCACGCTAGTAGTATGGCCGTAGCGCACGCTACAAGAAGGTACGTAGCGCGCGCTACCGTGTTCGGACAGTGGGTACTGGACTACCCAAATTACTCGTTAGCGCACGCTACGCACAAGGGCTAGCGCACGCTAACCTGGACTGACTATAAATTGGACAGTTTAGTCAGAGTTCGCCATTTATTCATCTCATTTCATTCCTTCGGTAATTTGGGCGATTTCGAGCGATTCGGAGAGGATTCTTCGAGGCGTAATCATCAATCATCATCTTCAAGCTCATCTTTCGGATTGATCATCATTTCATCATCTTCATCACATCGAATCAAAGGTATTAATCTCTTGGATCTAGAATTTCGGATTTTTGGGTTTTCCTTCCGATTTCTTCGTAAGCTTGGATTATCATTGGAATATGTTAGTTATGGATTATCTAACTTGGATAAATATATTCCTACGGATTTAATGGTTATTTTCGGAATTATTCCAAGAACCCTTGGGGTTGACTTCGGTTATTTTGGGGATTTCCGATTGTCGTTATTATAAACTTGGATTGTGGATTTCTATGAGATTATTGATATCATTGATAATGTTTTGCTGGTTTGAATCAATCATGTTGGAGTTGGTTCGATTATTTGGGTTTGGTTTTAACCAACGGGTATCTCAACGCTTTCGTTAGAGTACATCTACGAGTTCGGATATTGTTGTATCGACGTTTGGGTCGGTTATGATCGTATTTGAGTCGTGTATTGATCGGTTGTTGGTCACTATTGATGTTCAAGGTTGTTCGAGCGACCGACTTTTCATTTAGGACGTTGTTCGTGGAAGGACATTCTTCATCGGTATTGTGTAAGTAAATTCTTACTCGGTTAAAAGGATATTCATTCCTTTTGTTGTTGTTCATTCATAATCGTAACTCATTCATCATTGTATTAACCGTATCAAAACTTGTCATTGTCAATTAATTACCTCAGTCATAAGGAACGACGGTTCCGATCATTCCATGGAGCTATCATCCATTTCCCCATCATTTAACCTTGGTGAGTCATTATTCATTTTCGTCGTCACTTTTGCCATATTGTGACATTCCGGGTCATACTGGCGTGCCGGTTGGAATGTGTAGGATTTTCATGTCGGGCACAATTATGTCGTGTGGTGGTTGTTGGCCTCACATTGATCGTGCACACGAGTCGATTGCTTCGTGAGATCGACAGGCACAAGACCACGTGTGATGGTGGCTTGTGTACGGACACATTTCCATCCGGACGTTGTGTGGCGCAATTCCTTTGAGCCGCATCGATAGTCGATTTATATAGCATGTTTGATTGCGTATGTTTCGACAGATAATTCATAATTCCGCATATATCATGATTATGTATTTTCAACCCTTGAGGATTGTTGTTCGTAAATCGGCCCATTGGGGATACTGCTGTGTCATGGCAAGGCTAAGGCACGGAGAGCACGGTGACGGCGAGGAGTCCTGAAGATATACTAGTAGGGGCCCTAGTCTTTTCGATCATTATGTTTCTTTTATTTTATTCCGCTGCAGACATTCCGTTTGAATATTCATCTCACTCATTGTTGTATATTTTATCTCCATATAAAATATACCGGTATTGATATCATCTGGGTGTGTTGTATAAAACTCCTCATCGGAGTAATTGATGTTGTAATGTGGTTCGGTACTACATTTACCTGTATAATTCATTCATTTTCATTCGCCTGGTGGGTCCCAGTCGGGGGTCCACGACACTGTAATATCCGCCTAGTTAGGGTGTTACAGAATGATACCAACTCATTTGGTATTTATAGCCTTCTTCCACAAACAAGCCGTTACTGCCAGTTGTTATTTTAGGGTGCGCAAGGCTGACTTCCTTAGCGTGCGCTATCGGATGTTTTTGCCTTAGCGTACGTTATGATCTGCATGTTACGTACGTTAATGTCTTCCGGTTTTAGTCCAGTGTCTTCTATTCTTCATAGTTAGCGTGCGCTAACTCTTTCTTGTAGCGTGCGCTAATCATGCATCATTGCATGCGTCATATATCCGTTAATACTTTTTGACTTGTAGCAGATTCTTCCCAATGGATTGATTGACTTGATTCAAACTGATATTTAGCATGCGCTAAATATCATCTCTTC
The DNA here is from genome assembly GCA_033398695.1 of Orobanche coerulescens. Taxonomy (NCBI): domain Eukaryota; kingdom Viridiplantae; phylum Streptophyta; class Magnoliopsida; order Lamiales; family Orobanchaceae; genus Orobanche; species Orobanche coerulescens. The sequence continues at coordinate 71,944,694 of CM065803.1, forward strand.
CGTGCGCTAAGCTTTCTTGTGTTTGAATCTCTTCACAATGGTAATATTGGCTCGATATCATGCGTTAATCCTTATGTGTAGCGTGTGCTATCCTCATTAGGTGACTTCACTTCAGGTTACTTCGAACTTGTCTGATCTGCAGCCGGGACCCATAAGCGTGCGCTAACTTATATGTCTAGCGTGTGCTAGCTTTGTATTTTATCCAGCTTTTTGCGTCTTCGTCTGCTTCGTTGTTTTGCTTCGCCTCTTTGTTGTTTTGCTTTGTTTAGCAACTTAATCATCAAAACACTATTTATGACTATGTGGAATAAATATTCCAACAACACCGTGAACACATGTCACGTCATGTCATGGTTGGATGAATCACTTGTTGTCTCATGACCATATGATCATATGCCATATGTCACCGCAGGTCTTATCATCTCATGGTTGGATCAATCACTTGTTCCATCCTGACCACATGATCACAAGCCATGTGTCATCGTAGATTGTCTTAGGCTCTCACGGTTGGATCAATCTCTTATTGCATCCCGACCACATGATCACATGTCATGTGTCACCATAAACCTTCGACCATATCCACACATTCACACAAATAATATATCACGCCAAGGATATCCAAACAATTCACCCAAAGGCAACAAACACGAAGCACGGCACCATTGTCAAATCACAACGTACAGAAATGAGATAATATATGCATAGATATTATCAAAGCACAACAACAACACCAAGCATATTCATAGGATTCACTTAACCATTCACGAGACGCAACATTCAAAAAACACACGCGTTTTGAAAGTGAGCCTTTAACGAGGCTAAACCAACTCTTTTGAAATTCATTTCAAACAACTAAACAAACACATTTAGACGATCGCCGATCATCATATCCACAAAACAAGAATTTGTATGAACAAGGTACTTGCCTCAAAACCATGATCGCAACGAGACGACGGATGGGATGCGGTCGAACATCCCCGAACCCCCGAACACAATCAAGAACGCGATAGCACCACGAGTACTACGAGAATAACACCACACTAATAATCAATCACCAAACGGGATTCAACTCGGAATCCTCGAGCACCTATAATCCTCCGTAAGGAACAATAAAAACAACAAAGATACGATTACAATGAGAATCAAGGTAAAAAACAACGAAAATCCCACCAAACTATCGAAGGGAAAACTCATTGGGACATTTAATCGAACACTTAACGCTCAATAACTCCCAAGAACACTCGAATCACTAATCGAGTTGAACAAACTCGAAATATGGATATACACCCATAGAACATGATTAATAATGTTCAATAACACCAACCGATTCATGAAAATCGGACGAACAACGAAAAACAAAAAGGAAATCTCAAAAATCAATTCTAGGAGATTTCAAGAAATTAACTCGATCCGGCAAAGAACAAGGATTAGATGTTGTTATAATCAACACAAGCCTTCCAAAAGATGTTGTTCTAAGATGCTCCAGATCAAAACCCTCAATTTATGTCGAAGGATCGCGAAAAGTGAAGAAAAAGGTGGAAATGCCCGAGTGACCCGTTGCCCAGCCCTTAAATAGCCGGTACATGTCGAGCGCTTATGGCCGTAACTGGACATGGCCTTACGGCCGTAACCAGCCATCCCGACCCAACTGCCCAAATCTGTCGACAGTGTTACGTACGTTACCGGCCAGGCCTTACGTACGTAACAGGCCTTACGGCCGTAACTCCTGGACACTTGCGGCTGAAACTCGGCCAGGTGTGCCAATATAAAGAGCAATCAAGAGGACATTTCTTAGAATAAGCAATCAATATAAAGAGCAACTTACGACTTGTATATTTCTTAGAATGAGTTATTCTATTCTTCAGTATTTTCGTATCTGTTCAGTCGTTGTGAGCAATGTCCTCTTGGTTATTCTTCAGTATTTTAGTATTTTGAAGGCTTATCTATAAGATTTGACTTGTGGCTCATTGTATGATCTTGCTTTGTATGGACTATGATGCATTTATCAAAATACAATTTTCCCAACAATTTCCCCCTTTTTGATAGTATCGAAACCCTTAACAACATGAGATTGTCTTCAAGTCTTCTGTCGAATGATCTGATCTTTGCGACTTAGACTAAAAATTTGAAATGCTCACATGCATGTTCTAAAATTATAAGTCCTACAGGACTAAGTGTATTGCAACTTAAGTTACGATTGGCTCGTAGGCATATCTTACAGGAAGTAATCTTACTTGAATACAACTTAATCTATGAACTGTTCGCAGATAAGTTTTTACAGCTTGAGACTTATCAAGGTTTTATACTTAGTAAATATTTCAATATAAATCATATCACAGTAACTAAACATCACGAAGTGTAATCGTTTGAGGTAAAATAATATTTTTATTGACAATATAGATTATAACACGGTTTGGAATTGAAATAATACATTAGAGCATAGAGGAAATAAAATTGGTACACCTATTATAAGTTATCCCCTATAGTGCTGAGGCTTCCTAGACTTCTGCGAGAGGTCATGCTCGGTTCCTTTTCACCGGTTGACTAAGGAGTCTCTGCCTCAATCCCTGTAGATGTTTCTTCCTTCGTGGGAGATATCGTAGGTGAGAATCCAGTCTTCTGGGTGAGTTATCTGATCACCCTTCAAATGCTTAGACTTTAGTTTGATTTGTAGAGGGATCTTTCCTTATGACATAGCATTGAGAACTCGTTTCCAGCATCCTCCAGAGTTTTGAAGTTGTTAAACATTGCGGATTCCCTGATGAGAGTACAAAAGTATCTAAGCGGTTCATTATTCTTCTATGCCTTCAAATCTTGAGATGACGAATGCTTGTCTGTAGGGAGTGGGATCTCAACGGGCTTCTGCACTGTATTTTACACGAAAATTGGGATCTTAGAACTCGGGATGAGAACTAGTTATCCTGTATCCTCTAGCTTATTGACATCACCCAGGTCCGGCCAGTCTTCCGATGGCTGCAGCAACACTATCGTCCAGTATGGCTTACATCTCCTTTTCCTTCTCCATCTCATTCCCGCCTCACAGGTCTTTCACCCCTTTTTGGGGTTATGAAGATCATAGACCTTACCATGAATATCCCAAAGAATAACCATCGGTTCGGCCTGCTTATCTTTAAGATCTTTCACTGAGTCCACTAGAATGGCCACCATAACTGTAAGATCGTCAACTTTATGGTCGTCAGCAGTGAGTCTCGATCCAGTGCTCAAGGAAGGCGACCTTCATGGCTTCCGTAACTCTCAGCTTTCCTTGCTCTTACTTTAGGATTCTGTCATGATGCTGCTTAAGCTGGTTGAGCGCCTGCCATAAGGAGTTCGACATGAGGCGGAATGCTTTTTCAACATCCTGCGCAGCTCTTTGCAGTTTGGGGAGTTCATTCTGGGAAGTCTCGTGCATCCAGTCAATCTCCTTGCCGACATCATATAGGGATTTGATAGCATCCTGTAAGAAGGCTTTGAAGGAACTCATCCAGCTCCCTAACTTGGCGACCGATTTGCTGAAGTTGCTCAATTCTAGCTTCAGCGCCGGGAGAGTGGGGATGAGCAATTTTGGAGTCAGATGGATCTCCTAGATGTTTGAGAACGACATTATGGTGTGGATTATGGGGTCTGTCGTCAACTTAAAAATCCCCATATGATTAGGATGGAGATACTGTAAGGATTGGAGTTGATACTTGTTCGGGAGCCTCAGATGGTTTTGCTGTTGTTGTATGGGAGACATAAAGGACTAATTCCTCCTACCTCTTCTCGGTGTCTGTAGCCTGTTGCATAGGAGGGACTGATTCATCTTGCCAGCTCTCAGCTTCCGCCTGTTCTGTATAAGGGACAAAATCCTTCTGTTGGACAGCGCAAGATCTATCTTCTCTAGTCGGAGGGACTGATTCCTCCTTGGCTGGAGATGATGGTTTATCATATTTCTTGTCTGCTGCAGCTTGACCAGATGAAGTACCCTGGCCCTCGGCGGACTTGGACTTAGAAAATTATTCCTCGCCGCTCATCATTAGACCTACTCGAAAAGCGCCATTGCCCCCATCTGAGTCGGGATCTAAGTGATGGATGGGGCTACGAGTCTTGTCATCGGACTAAGTCTTCCCTTTCAATCAAGCTTTTTCCTGTGCCATATAATAGGATGTGATCAGCTCATGGCAAAAGGGATCATCCCATCTAATCAGGACCTCGACATTATGGGTGTCCATGACTTCCAGAACAAACAATTCTGCTCCTTACAGTCTTCCCAGTTATATAGGTATTCGTATGAGGCGACCCTATATGTTTTCCATATTTTGAAGCGTTTGAATGATTCATCAATTTGGACTTAGAGAAATGTCTGATTGATTATCGATTGGGGAGGGACTCCGAACACTATAGGGTTCTACTATCCGGTTGGGATCATCTAAAGGTATAGGAGACTGTTGAGGAGAGGGATCCCTGATAGGGTGGGATACCATGTTGGGAGAGGGACTCTTTACAGGGGTAGGGGCCCTATTAGGAGTGATGGATGCCGGATTCGAATGGTAGCCAATTCACCAGTGCCTTCTAACTTGACAAACGACTGGTCATCCGTCATAGTCCTCACAGGCTCAGGAAATACTGTAGGAGCACTAGTGTTTCTTCCATAGGGGATGTGCCATGTAGGTCAACTACTGCGGTAGATGGTGTAGTAGGCGGAATTGTCTTCGTGACCGCTTTAGTCACTTGAGGTGCTGTACGAACAACTTCAGACTTGGAAGACTTCTTAGTCTTCATCTTCTTATTCTTTTTCTCGATAGCTGTAGGGGAGACGCTGTCGGAAATGGATCTGTTTTTAGGGATTAGCTTCTTCTTGATGTCAACAGCCTAAGACTTCACATAGTGATCGGTAACATCTCGTGGATCACTCGACTAGGTAAAGAGAAGTGGCTGGGCCTGTTGGCAAGAAGAGTCGCCTAGTCGAAGACGGTGGGCTTGGAACCACCTAAGAACTTTCCAAAAAGGATCCTCTTGGCAGCAGGTGACTGCTATATACCACAATTCGGAATGTAGTTCAAAATTAGGCCAAAAGACTTTATTGCAGAATCTGGGTTGGAAGCCTCCTCCTGAATATGTTTCAAGATCACCTGACACTAGTTAACTTTCTCTCCGGACATGATGGCGACCATCATACGGAATCTCAAGTTGGTGCACATCTCGAAATATCGAGTGTGATTCTCCACAACCATGCATTAGAAATCATGAAGATAAAGATAGGGGATGGTGAAGTTCATCTTGTGACAAGACACATGCACTTGAGAGGGCAGGGAATTGTCAGTGACAGATTCCAGTAGGCCTACAACATATCTTTAGACCCAAAGGTTTCCAACTCCTCCAACTACAGTCCATCAGAGGGCAACTTGTATAGTTTTTCAAGGAGTTCCCTATTGATGGAGATCTCCTTCTCCTGCATAGTGCTAACAATGATAGTAAGGGCAGGGCCCTTCTTCCTAGATCCATAAAGGAACTCATCATCTAGGAAAAATTCTTCTATGATCTGTTCATCGTAGTTTTTCGGGTGAAGACTACCCAACTTGTACAGACCCGTTTACTTGATGCAAGATATGACCAAGTTCATCCTAGACATATCTTCCTCTTCAAAAATTATGCGCTCTTGAAGAACAAACCGGACAAAGATACGTCCATCGATTATCATGTCCTTCTTTTTCGGAGAGAGATGAAGCTTGAGAAGAAGTTATTTTTCCAGAGAGAGAGTAGATAGAGAGATTAAAGTTATGTAAGTTGTATGCTACAGGCTTGTTTAATATGCAGAAAGCGTAAAAAGTCTGTGGATCAACATATTGACCCTTTTATAGAATGCAGGGAAGCTAGGTCACAATGAATGGTCATATTTAAGGGATGGGAATCGTCTTTGAATGAAATACAGGATGAATTCAGATGTAACTTATACATCTAATCCATCAATTTTCGAAATTAATTCCCGGTCCCACATCTGACACAATTCAGCTTCCATTATTGCACATTTAGGCAGTTTGAATTTTGAAATTGCGGATTTTAATGTATTAAAGTCCTTATGTCATTTCATTATTGAAAGATAAATCATTTTAAATTCAGACGATGAACCTGGACTAGAAATTGTTTTGAAAAGGTTTAAGTGTATGAATGTAGATAACTGAAATCCTGCAGTGTTTGTGCTATATCCGCGAAAGTACATTGCTCTCCCTTAAAAGGTACATACAAGATTCAACTCTTACAACAATAAATGATTAATACTGTGTTCTTGGGTCCTACCATGTTCCAACTTAACTAATGCATGCTGCATCTGTAGGAAGGTAATTATACCTTCTTCTTCCTACAGTATGATATATGTCATAGTTCTGAGTGTATGATTAACTAAAGTGGATACTGTATTCATGGGTCTTACAGCATTCCCCCTAAATTGATGAGTGAAATAAAAAACTTATAGGGAGTTTTGGTCTAGCTGTAGCATTCCCAATTCTTCGTGGAGCATAGAGAACCTTGTTGTGCTAAGAGGATTTGTCAAGATGTCGTCTAACTGAATGTATGTCTAGATTTTCTCGATCCGAATATCTTTATTCCCCACATGACTCCTAATGAAATGATGCTTCGTATCAATGTGCTTGATCCTCAAGTGCAATACAGGATTTTACGTGATTGCGGTTGCACTCATGCTGTCGCACATGGTTGGAGTTTCTCTTGTATGAATGCCATAGTCATGTAACTGCTGTTGCATCCACATGATCTGCACACAGCAACTTCCAGCAGCATAATATTCTGACTCAGTTGTAGAAAGCGAGTTGGCTAATTATTTCTTACTGAATCATGACACTAGTCTCGGCCCAAGGAATTGACAAGTTCCGCTCGTTCTCTTCCTATGCAACTTATATCCTCCGAGATCCGAGTCGTCGTAGACCACCAAATCGAATCCTACTTCCTTAGGATACCATAATCCTACATTGATTGTTCCTTTAACGTACTTAAGAATTTGTTTGGTTGTGGTGAAGTGTGACTCTTTATGTCCTACCTGATACCAAGCACATCAAATTGGATATCGGGTCTACTGCCTGTTAGGTACATGAGAGCATATAAGGTTCCTGTAAAGTGATTGATCAACCGGCTTTCCAGCTTCGTCAGCAGTTATCTATGTGGAAATGCTCATGAGGCTAGACGAGGACTTGGAATTATTCATCATGAACTTGTTGAGCATATCCTTGTTGTATTTCTCTTAGTTGATCAATATACCTGTAGGAAGTTGTTTAACCTACAACCCTAAGAAATACCTAAGTTCTCCCATCATACTCCTTTCAAATTTACTTGAGATGAGAGGATTTTTGACACAGATCAAGGTTAGTTCAGCCAAAAATAATATCATCTACATATATTTATACCATGAGAAGATCGTCACCTTCTTGTAATTTGAAGAGGGTTTTGTCAACTGCACCATTCTGAAATCCATTATTGATGAGATACAGTGACAGGATTTCATACCATGCCCTAGATGCTTGCTTGAGCCCATACAACGCTTTTATTAGCCAGTACACAAGATCGCCTCCTTCTTTATTGGCTCTTCCACTAGGTCTTCGTTCAGGAATGCGCCCTTTTAATCCATTTGATATATGATATAATTCTTGTGAGCCGCAAATGCTATAAATATCCTAATGGCTTCTAGTCTTGTTACAGGGGCAAAAGTTTCATCATAGTCTATTCCTTCTTTCTGTCTATAACCTTGGGCGACTAACCCAGATTTGTTCCTTATGATAAGTCTATTTTCGTCCTTTTTGTTCCGGAATACCCATTTGGTTCCTATGACTGCTTGATGGGTTGTTCCATAGACTAGATACCAAACATATTTCTTTCAAAACCATTGAGTTCTTCCATAGAAGTGATCCAGTGAGAATTTAAGAGCCCCATTAGTCGAAAATGGTTCAGACTGTGCTAGGAATACAGCTAGAGTGCACATGGCGAGTCTGCTAAGTTCATCTTGATATTTGCATACAGGGAACTGAGACTGTTTAGAACTGGATTATGTGTCTTCTTGTGCACCTAGTAAAATTCCATGTGTACTCTTATTTTTCTTTAGTTGGACACACCAACATCAATATCACTAATTATTATCTCCTGAGGGTGATCTCTGGACCACCTCCTGTCGGGTTCTAGTTCAGCATCCCTTGTCGTGTCCTAATGGGCAATAGTTCCAGGTTCAGCTTCTACAATATCATCTTTGACTACTTTTTCTGTTATTACAGCGACTGGATTAATCTCTAGATTTACAAGAGGTTCATTTCGAGTCTGTGGGATTTCCTCAATGGATAACATCTGGATGCCTTGGGTTAGGTCTTCTATTCATGTAGTGTCCTATTGGGGTTCATTAAAGACTACATAGACTGACTTCTCTATTGTCGTCTTCCTTCTGTTGAATATCATAAATGCCTTGCTGACAGAGAAGTATCCATCGAAAATACCTTCATCTGACTTTTATTCAAAGGTCTTGAGTTGTTCCTTCCCATTGTTAAGAACAAACACCTGCGTCTCAAAATATATAAGTACGCAACCATGGTGTTTTATTATTCCATACCTCATATGCTATTTTTTGTGGTTCTTGTTGATGATACATCGGTTTTGTGTATTGCATGCTGTATTTGTTGTTTCTCCCCAGAAACAATGTGGGAAATTTTTTGCAGCTAACATGGTTCTTGTTGTTTCCTTCAACGCCCTGTTCTTTCGCTCGGCAACACCATTCTATTGAGGAGTTTGGGCTGCTGAGTATTCATGCTGTATGCCATTGTCCGCACAGTATTACTCTATAACATAAGTTGTGAACTTTGTGCCTCTGTTGGAAAGAATGGATACAATACTCAACCATTTCTCATTTTGAAGCTTTTTCAGGTATTCCGACATCTTTGTGGTTGCCTCTTTCTTCTTATTTATGAAGATAGTCAAAGCGTACCTGAAAAAAATCATCAACAATGAGAAGACAATATTTCTTACCTCCCAGGCTGGCAGGGTCTACAGGAGCGTAGAGATCCATATGTAGCAAATCCAGGACCCTGTTGGTTGAAAGATATGATTTGCTCTTCAGAGAGGTCTTGACTTTCTTGCCATTCTGACAAGGTCCACAAATGTTGTTTTGATGAAATGAAACATCGGGCAAGCCTCTAACCATTCCCTGTCGAGGTAGCTTACTGATTGTCTTGAAATTGATATGAGACATCCTTTTGTGCCATATCCAGCTTTGCTCTGCAGTGCCTTTGGCAACAAAACAAGGATTTACGGTACTAGTGGGTTTCTAGTGAGCAATATACATGTTACCTGACCGGCTTCCTGTAATGATATTTTTTTTGGTATTTCTGTCCTTCACCATCTACATAGAATTTGACTCAGAGCTATTTGTCACAGAAGTGGCTAATGCTAAGTAGATTGTACTGTGGTCCTTCTACATAGGCTACATCGGTGACCTTGATTTTTCCTACAAGCAGTGTTACTTTCCCCCTTGTTATTCCTTTTGACTTGTTACCGAAAAGCACCTTTGGACCGCGATATTCTACATAATATTATATCATGGTAGTATATCCTGTCATGTGGCGAGAACATCCGCTATTGAAGTACTAGATGTCCGTTTTCTTGATATCTTGTAATCAAAAGAGTAAGTAGATTTATGTGCCTTTTGATTTTTGGGTCCTTGGTTATTAGTGCCTTTAGGTACCCATATTTTTCTTATAGAAATGGGTTTGATGTAAGTTGTATTTGGTCCTATTCATAACCTTAGAAATAGATCCATTATAAATGTAGTCGTTGGCCGGTTGGTGAGATGTGGACACTTCAGGTGAGCAGATGATGAATGTTTGAACTAAAGTATCTAGAATCATAGGCTTCAGATATTCTTTTTGTTCTTCATTAAATGCTCCTCGGTCCACAGTCGGCGGCTGCATTAAATGATGTCCTATCAGCATTACACGCGCCGTGATTACTTTGTGAATAAAGAACACTTATTTCACAACAGTGTTAAAATTTAAGTATTATCCTATTAGATTTATATTTTACTTTTCCTAAGTAAAATGCATACCATGACTACGCTATAGCCAACAATTTCTTTTACTGTAAGTTGAATCCTTTTTTCTCTTTAGAATGATTCTTTTGAGCGCTGTATGATGATCGATGAAAATTCTAGCTGTAGGATGTATTTATCAAAGCACGTGAGGTATTTTATCCCAACATGCATCATACAGAGTTTTCTTTTTGAATATTTCTTCTGGTGATCCTCTCACTAGCTTCTTTGTGGCTATATTGTTAGTGTTTTAAATTCAGATGGCTCAATATTTTGTGCCATAGATAACCATTCTCAGGTACTGTCTTTGAGATGAATCATACATTTAGTATGACCGTGCTCTACTCTATTACATAGACATCTATTCTTCTTTGACATATAAGCTTTATCTATCAAGTTAGTAAGTCGAGTACCATAAACTTCTATTTTCTGAAGACTACCAAGTTCTTCTCAACAGAATTGACTGATGATGAGTCCCAGTCTTTGGCATATTTACTTTCGATATTGTTATATTTACTCGGCGCAACTCCCATGCCCTTTGGTTTGTATATTTGAGATGTCTCTAAAAGTCAACAAACCATTCTTCTATTTCTGGTGGTGAGTATGTGGCTGCTGCACAATAATCTGAACATTTTTCTACAATTAGACAATGAGAGATTTAGGTACCCCAGATTTGAGTGGGTCCTTTGGGTTAGTTGTTCCAGGGAGAATTAATTTCTTATGGTGATTGGTAACCATTTTGATATTCCTCGTAGTTTACATATCAGTTTTCTTGATAAAACTTATTTTCATATCCATTTCGGTGTAGGATATGACTGATGATTAATTTTGTGTGGGATATAGTTAGAAATTGGTTGAATCCTCCTTTTTCAAAGTTCGAGATTTCTGTAATATCCGAATGTATTTTTTTGGTAAATGTACTACTATTTACCGTATATGTTCATTTTGCAAATGTATATTGATGTTGCATCGCATTGATGTTTTCGCATATTCATTTTCACGTCCTAGAATCGAACTTTGGGTATTGAAATGTTTCTGTGTATGGCGTTTACGGCTGTAACTATAGAGTGTTACGACGATCACTCAAATGGTATGGAGATATGTGCTTATGTGCATGGCCATATCATGGATGTTCGTAGGAGGGATATGAGGAGATTATCATATAACCATACATGGTAGAGATAAGGCCATACGACTACATTTTGTAACACCCCAAAAGACGGCTATGATAGTGCCGTGGACCCCACACTGGGAACCACCAGTCGATACCAAAAAAAATACAGATTTAATATATATTACCTTGTGATACCGAACCACAATAAATAGTCATTACTCCGATTAGGAGTTTATAAATAGTATGGCCAATGGCCTTAACGTACACAGGATCCAAATACAAGTATAAACTATATGGATATGTAATATACTTCAAATAACAATATAATCGGTCAATAATTTAAATGAAGCGGAAAATAAGATTACATGGTTTTCAAGCATAACCGGACAACAAAATATTTGGGGCCCCCAAACTAGTATCCTTCGAACCCTTCGCCGTCATCATGCTCTTCCCGTGCCTTGCCTTTGCCTTGACGTAAAATACAACATAAGTATTTTGCCCAAAACACAGGGTCAGATATATATGATAAATGATTCTCCAGACATTATACAATTCACATATACTAGATCTCAAAGAAACATCACGACTATTGTACATACCCCATGGGCGTATGAACAATCAGTCACAAACCGTCGAACATATCCAATCATACATGGACTATGAACGATCAACCAATATGGCTCAAGATGGACATCACATTACGCCTGATCCGGAAATGTGTCCGTGTACATGTCCACCCCGTATATAGAATCTAGAATATATGTGTGACAATGTACCTAATTAGCCGCACGAACTACGTCTCGTGTGCACAGTCTAATACGGAAACATCCACGTATGACTAATATGTGCCTGTCTAAAAATCCTACACAATAACCAATCGGCACGCAAATATGATTCCAGATATGTCACGATACAATATGACAACGAATTCAATAAACCACATATCCGATTAAGGATCAAGAAACTTACCAAAGTGACAATAAGGATCAACGAGATCAACGATTCAAAGGTGATGAACTTGGGAATGCAATCCCATGATGAAAAACGGAACATCATCAAGAACAATATCAAACTACGAATCACATATTCATAAGTGGTTCATATACAGGAAACGTATAACCATCACAAGAATTCAATCATCATTATAACCAAGCGAGATAACTTGCCTCAATTCCGTAGGTGAACGATAGTCTTTCTCCAAACGATCAAACAGACGGTATCCTCGATTAAATACTCAATCGAACAAGCAACCTTGAATGAAACGTAATTCATTTAATATTACATTCACATAATGTTGATATCAATTCGTAGGAAACGACACCGGAAACCTACTTGAATATTTCATTCTATTCTAATGAACATTCTACCGATTATTAATGAATTTCAATACATATGGTTTGTCTTCCCACAATTAGGTTAACTATACTAAAATGTCCTTTTAGTACTCTTGTTATCACTATAAACAAATTTACATATTAAGCACCTTCGATTCGCCATTAACAACCGGATTAACCAGGTTCTTTAACATCTACGTCCTTTATTACACAAGGATCGTTGAGAACTAACATTATCACCAATAATCAATAATATCTTCCTAAGAACATTATCAACTTATTAATATGGTGATCAACACATACCTAAGGTATCAACACAACCAATTATCATGAATATATAAGTGTTATAGTTGTGTTCATCAAAACCCTTATATCATTTCTCAAAGACTTTGCTGAGCCAAAACAGAAATGAAGGTATAGTTTTTAGGTTGAAGAATATCACCCTAATCTCTAACATTCATCAAGTTCTTAACATGGTGTTCTAATACATTATGTGTCAACGATTTAATTGATTAAACTTGACTACGATGAAGCTAATGATTATTATTGTCCTAATGATGTTAATAAATCCAGCAAGATGAGTATGATTCTTATAAACATGATCATTACCATTAAAACATTAAGAATATCTTCATTCCAAACCTTTAATTACCATATTCATCAATAAGTGTTAAAAAGCTTAACTATAAATATGTTTTACTTGATTAATTCAACACTAGGTGTAGTATACCATATCACTAACATCATAACTACGAAAATATAGAGTAGAATCATTCAACATACCTCCAGAAACAAAGAACAACCACCAAAACTACAAGAACACACTCCAAGCTTCAAGAACACCTCTAAACTTCCAATCAACAAGCTCCAATCCAAGATGCAAGGCCCAAATACAAGTTGGAAGGGAGTATAGTCGGTATAGAGAAGGCAGGGGGACGATAGTTGGAGAGAAAAATCAAAGTTGGGACGTGCAAATGAAAGACACAAGCTGTCCTTTTATAAACCGCACAGTTCGTTACCTACATTATCGCATAAAGATAACGTACGTTAATACCTTTACGTACGCTACATGTAAAATGCTACATATATAATCTCCCTACAGAGGCTACTGCCTCAAAATACCAACCTCATTACATACGTTATAGCCTTAGCATTACGTACATAATGTATGTCAACTTAGCTGCCTCGAAAAGGCCAATTATCCGGATCATGTCCGGCCCCTTATGCCGAAAGTTGAGATCGGATAAGATTCTCAGTATTACATATGTAACTAGCATACCATTACGTACGTAAATCCAACGCATTAGCGTATGTTAAGTTAAATCCTTAGCATACGTTAAACACAGAAAACCTAGCCCAAAAATGTAACAATCTATACAACGTCAAGAAATCAACCATAATGCGAATGACAGTTATAATCAAGTCTATTCTGATATATCCCGACATCATTAAATATTAACTAAATGTAACATGATTACTACGATACTCATATTATCCGAATAATACAACAGTAGATAAGAAATTACTGTCGGATATTACATATTCCCCCCTTAAAAGGTGTTTCGTCCTCGAAACTGAGTAAACAACTCGGGCTACCTCTCTCGCATGCTTCTCACGGTCCCCCACGTAGCCTCCTCGACTCCATGTCGTGACCACTGAACCTTCAGCAGGGGAATCATCTGGTTCCTAAATTGTTTGATCCTCCTCTCAAGTATTTGTACGGGACGCTCCTCGTACGAATGATCCTCCGCTATCTCGATCTCATTGTACTGGAGTATATGACTCCGATCAGCAACATACTTCCTAAACTGGGAGACATGAAACGCGTTATGAATCCGACTCAGAGCTGGTGGCAACACCAGATGATAGGCTAGATCACCTACTCATTCCAAAACCTCAAACGGCCCGATATACCTCGGAATCAGCTTGCCTCTCTTCCCAAAACGAAAAACACCTCGAGTGGGGAACACCTTCATTAGCACATGGTCGCCAACCTCGAACTCAAGCAGTCATCGACGGTTGTATGCGCAAGACTTCTGTCGGCTTTGAGCCGTTAACAAATGACTCCTAATCAGAACGATCTTCTCACGGGTTGCTAAGAAAATATCGGGTTCCGTACCCAAAGATTTAGACAGGTCGTCCCAACACAAAGGGGACCTACAACGACGGCCATACAATGCCACATATGGTGCCATGTGAATCGAAGCATGCCAACTATTATTATAAGTGAATCCCACCAAAGGTAGCTGAGCTTCCCAATCGTCCTTCCAATCAAGAGCGCACGCCCTCAACATATCCTCTAAAGTTTGGATAGTGCTTTCAGACTGACCATCAGTCTGCGGTTGAAATGTCGTACTGAAGTTCAATTACCTACCCATCACACAATGAACTGCTTTCCAGAAATGTGACACGAATCGCCCATCACGATCCGATACAATACTCTTGGGGGTGCCATGTAACCTTACAATCTCTTTAATAAACAGCTGGGCCAATCTCTCGGGTCCCCACGTGTCTTTATTCTCCAAAAAGTGGGCTGATTTGGTCAAACGATCCACAATCACCCAAATCGTATTCATCCCTCGACGACTCGTCGGCAAGCTAGTGATCAAATCCATTGATATGTCCTCCCATTTCAGCATTCCTGCTGGTCGCTGATGCTCAATATTAATCCATTAACAGGTTAAATATCTCGAAACGAACTCTGCAACTTCAGATTTCATATTCCCCCGCCAATAACATTGCTTCAAATCCTTATACATCT
Source organism: Orobanche coerulescens (assembly GCA_033398695.1). Lineage (NCBI taxonomy): Eukaryota > Viridiplantae > Streptophyta > Magnoliopsida > Lamiales > Orobanchaceae > Orobanche > Orobanche coerulescens. Next base: position 71,959,954 of record CM065803.1, read on the forward strand.
TGCTAGACCCAGGGAGAATGGAGTATGGGGTAGCATGAGCCTCTCTCAGGATAGAGTTCCTCAATTCTCCGTCTGCAGGTACACAAACTCGATTCCTGAAGCGTATCAATCCATCCTCGTAGATCACAAATGTAGGGGCTTTCCCTTGAGTTACTTCATCCCGAACTCTAGATAAGAGTGCGTCCGTAACCTACTTCGATCTGATTATATCATGAAGGGATGATGAAATCTCAAGTGTGCAAAGTTGTCCCTAAATACATTGTAACTAGACTTCAATTTCCAGCCTCAAAAGATCTAACTGTAATTCTCTGTGAACTGTCAAGCGGCTAAGCATTTGCTACTGTCCTACGACTCAAGGCATCGACAACCACATTTGCTTTGCCTGGATGATAAAGGATCTTTATATGATAGTCTTTGATTAGTTCTATCCACCTTCTCTGCCTCATGTTCAACTCCTTCTGAGTAAAAATGTACACCAGGCTCTTGTGAGCAGTAAAAATCTGATAGGTAACTCCATACAGATAGTGATGCCAGATTTTCAAAGCAAACACCACAGGTGCTAGCTCCAAATCGTGGGTCGGGTAGTTGACCTCGTAAGGTCACAGCTGTCTTGATGCATAGTAAATCACCTTCCCATTCTGCATTAATACACATCCCAGGCCCTGTCTTGACGCGTCACTATACACCATGAATCCTTCTGTTCCTTTTGGTAGAACCAAAATAGGTGCTGAAACCAATCAACTCTTGAGTTCATCAAAACTCCACTGACAGGCCTCTGACCACATATACTTATTATCCTTCCTCAATAGGTTCGTCATCGATTGATCAATCTTGGAGAAACCTTCCACGAACCGTCGGTAATAACCTGTTAGGCCCAGGAAACTGCGAACTTCGTTAACATTCTTTGGTGGCAGCCAGTATCGGATAGCTTTTGTTTTCTGTGGGTCTACTCTCACCCCACCGGCTGATATCACATGTCCGAGAAAAATAACCTCAGGCATCCAGAACTCACATTTGGAAAATTTTCCATAAAGCTATTCCCGCCTCAACGCATCGAGAACCTGATGGAGATGACGCTCATGCTATTCATGGTCATGAGAGTAAATCAGAATGTCGTCAATAAAAACGACTACAAAGTGATTCAGATAATTAATAAAAACCCGATTCATCAACTCTATGAATACTGCCAATGCATTAGTCATTCCAAATGGCATCACTACGAACTCATAACCCCCATAGCGAGTACGAAAAGCGGTCTTCGAAATGTCAGACTCTCAAGTCCTCAACTGATGATACCCATATCTCAAGCCGATCTTAGAGAAGACAGCATCTCCCTGAAGTTGATCCCATAAATCATCAATACGAGGTAATGGATATTTGTTCTTGTTGGTTACCCTGTTCAGATAACGGTAATCAAATACACAAATACAAAGATCCATCTTTCTTCCGTACAAATAGCACTTGTGCTCGCCAAGGGGATGCACTAGGTCGAATATAGCCCTTCTCAGTCAACTCCTCAAGCTGGCTCTTCAACTCCTGCATCTCAGTCGGTGCCATATGATACGGTGCTTTCAAAAGAGGGGACGTACCTGGTTCTAACTCAATATTAAACTCTACCTCACGATGTGGGGGTAAGCCTGTAAACGCGTCTGGATATACATCTAGATATTCTCGAACTACCGGAATATCGAAAAATTCAACTGGTCGATCTGCTATCTTGGTCATGTAACAACAATAACCAGCACATCCTTGATTAAGCAGTTTCACTGCTTTCATTACGCTTATGAATCTCCCTGAATGACTGGGATTATCACCCTGAAAATTACACTCAACACCATCATCAGATGTGACGGTCACTATCTGCTTGCAGACGCTAAGTATGGCATCATGACGATCCATCCAATCGATACCCAAGATCACATCATCTTTAGGTACATGGACCACAATTAAGTTTGACAACCACTCATGGTCGTTCATGTGAATCGGACAGTTCTGCACTTTAAAATTCCCAATAATTCTTCTACCATCGGGTAACCAATTACATAAGGTTCATAATTGGTAACATGATCTAATTGCAAACAACTCAAACAAGAAGCAGACAAAAAGGAGTGTGAAGCATCAGTATCAAAAAGAACACAGACGGGATGAGATCGGATCTCGAGAGTACCTGCAATCATCCTGGTTTCGGGATCGTCGGTCTTCTTCATCTCGTAGACTCTAGGTTTTGCAGCTCCGGTACCAGATGTACCAGCTTGATTTCCACACCCCATCCCCCTATTTGCCCCGGTAGTATGATAAGAAGCGGACGGAGGTACACGGTCCTGGACAGAAGACTGAATTGGAGCATGAGATGCTACTGGAGCATGTCCCGGTCCATTCCTGCAATAAAGAGCACGATGCGTATTCTTCCCTCAAGTATGGCATGCGACGGCCAGCTTCGGGCATTTGGAGCAGATGTGCCCCTGGTCCCCACAGTTATAGCACACAACTGATGAGCTGACCGCTTGAGAGTGCGATTCGGCCAGCTTTGACGCCATGGGTGGTCGTTCAGAAGGATTCGGTACTGACTGGGGCTTCGTGAATGTCCCCCAGTTACTGTCAGTCTGGTTATGGTTCCTGGATCTCTTGTTGTTGGACTGTGGTTGCTTCTTGGAAATCTGCTTCGCAGTAAGTTCATATTCCAGAGCTTTGTCGATGAACTCCAGTAGGGTCGTACAGTGGTGATTCAACAACTTCATTCTCGTTCGGGGTTTAAGCCTCTTGAGAAAATATTTGATCTTATCCGCCTCCGATCGGACAATCGACGAGGCGAAAGGAAGAAGTGCCTGAAATTTCTCGGCAATAGATAGTACATAATCATCTTCAGACGGGTCTGGGTTCAGAAATTCTGACCGATTGGCCTCACGGAGTGCACCTGGATAGTAACGGTCTAACATGAGGTTTTTAAATTCCTCCCAAGTATATACACCATCAAATGGCCTCACCGAAAGCCACCAGGTGTGTGCGCCCTTGCTAAGATAGTAAGCTGCTATGGAGACGCGATTCTCTTCTGGGCAGTCCACCATCTCAAATAATTTCTCAAAGTGTTCAATCCAATGTACAATATCAGCAGGCTCAGAGGAGCCTTCAAAATTCGGGGGTCGCTGGCTAGAGATGTCGCTGATGATCCGACTCACAGGTCCGCCGTGCACAGGAGGTGGTGGATGAGGCCACTGCTGCTGGCCAGTAGTATCTCTCTGCATAGCTTCCATCAATTGACCCATATGGGTCATCTGAGCCATCAAGCCCTACATAACAATGTAAGGATCGACACGCGCATTCTCGTGTTCAGTATGGTGCGATTGGTTCCTAGGAGGCGAATCACTGCCTGCGGAACTCTGATCTGCATTCGAGCGCGTGTTGGCTCGTGGAATTGGGATTTGGGCCCTTCCGCGGCCTCATCCCCCTCTGCCACAGCCTCTCAGATTTCTTTCGATACTGAAAGAATCAAACAGTAATAACAACCATAAGCACAGTTCATTAAGATTTGGCCCCCCCGAACTAGTATCCTTCGAACCCTTCACCGTCATCATGTTCTTCCCGTGTCTTGCCTTTGCCTTGACCTAAAATACAACACAAGTATTTTACAAAAAACACAGGGTCAGATATACATGATAAATGATTCTCCAGACATTATACAATTCACATATACTAGATCTAAAATAAACATCCCGACTATTGAACATACCCCTCGGGCATATGAATAATCAGTCACAAACCGTCTAACATATCCAATCATACATAGACTATGAACGATCAAACAATATGCCTCAAGATGGACATCATAGTACTCCCAATCCGAAAATGTGCACATGTCCACCCCGTATATGGAATCCAGAATATACATGTGACAATGTACCTAATTAGCCCCACAAACTACGTCTCGTGTGCACAGGCCAATACGGAAACATCCACGTATGACTATATATGTGCCTGGCTAAAAATCCTACACAATAAACGCAAATATGACTCCAGATATGTCATAATACAACATGAAAACGAATTCAATAAATCACATATCCGATTAAGCATCAAGAAACTCACCGAAGTGACAATAAGGATCAATGAGATCAACGATTCAAAGGTGATGAACTTGGAAATGCAATCCCATGATGAAAAACGGAACATCATCAAGAACAATATCAAACTACGAATCACAGATTCATAAGTGGTTCATATACACGAAACGTATAACCATCACAAGAATTCAATCATCATTATAACCAAGCAAGATAACTTGCCTCAATTCCGTAGGTGAACGATAGTCTTTCTCCAAACGATCAAACAGACGATATCCTCGATCAAATACTCAATCAAAGAAGCAACCTTGAATGAAACGTAATTCATTCTATAATACATTCACACAATGTTGATATCAATTTGTAGGAAACGACACCCAAAACCTACTCAAATAATCATTCTATTCTAATGAACATTCTACCGATTATTGATGAATTTCAATACATATGGTTTCTTCCACAATTCGTTTTACTATACTAAAATGTCCTTTTAATACTCTTTTTATCACTATAAACAAGTTTAAGCACCTTCAATTCGCCATTAACAATGAGATTAACCAAGTTCTTTAACATCTACGTCCTTTATTACACAAGGATCGTTGATAACTAACATTATGACCAATAATCAATAATATCTTCCTAAGAACATTATCAACTTATTAATATGGTGATCAACACATACCTAAGGTATCAAAACAACCGATTATCATGAATATATAAGAGTTATAGTTGTGTTCATCAAAACCCTTTTATCATTTCTCAAAGCCTTTGCTAAGCCAAAACAGAAATGAAGTTGTAGTTTTTAGGTTCAAGAACATCACCCTAATCTCTAACATTCATCAAGTTCTTAACATGGTGTTCCAATACATTATGTGTCAACGATTCCATCAATTAAACTTGACTACGATGAAGCTAATGATTATTATTGTCCTAATGATGTTAATAAATCCAGCAAGATGAGTATGATTCTTATAAACATGTTCATTACCATTAAAACATCAAGAATATCTTTATTCCAAACCTTTAATTACCATATTCATCAATAAGTGTTAAAAAGCTTAACTACAAACATGTTTTACTAGATTAATTCAACACTAGGTGTAGTATACCATATCACTAACATCATAACTATGAAAATATAGAGTAGAATCATTCAACATACCTCCAGAAACAAAGAACAACCACCAAAACTACAAGAACACACTCCAAGCTTCAAGAACACCTCTAAACTTCCAATCAACAAGCTCCAATCCAAGATGCGAGGATCAAATACAAGTTGGAATGGAGTATATCGGTCTAGGGAAGGCAGAGGGACGATAGTTGGAGAGAAAAATCAAAGTTGGGACGTTCAAATGAATGACACAAGCTGTCTTTTTATAAACTGCATAGTTCGTTACGTACGATATCGCATAAAGATAACGTACGTTAATACCGTTACGTACGCTACACATAAAATGTTACATACGTAATCTGCCTCCAGAGGCTACTGCCTCAAAATACCAACTTCATTACGTACGTTATAGCCTCAACAGTACGTACGTAATGTATGTCAACCTGGCTGCCTCGAAAAGGCCAATTATCCGGATCATGTCTGGCCCTTTATGCCGAAAGTTGAGATCGGATAAGATTCTCAGCATTACGTACGTAACCAGCATCCCATTACATACGTAAAGCCAACGCATTAGCATACGTTAAGTTAAATCCTTAGCATGCGTTAAACACTGAAAACCTAGCCCAAGAATGTAACAATCTACACAACGTCAAGAAATCAACCATAATGCGAATGACAGTTATAATCGAGTCTATTCTGATATATCCCGACATCAATAAACATTAACTAAATGTAACATGATTACAACGATACTCATATTATCCAAATAATATAATAGTAGATAAGAAATTACTGTCGAATATTACACCTTTCAGGATATGTCTCATTTTAGTGTGATTACTAGGAAGATGATGATGACCTTCTTGGAGCATTTTTCTTATAAGTTCCAAATAATCATCCACAACTTTAATCGAGGTCTTGTTCTCCATCTTGACTCTCATAGTCTCTATGACACCATCAAGAACCATCATGTGACACCCATGGTAAAGAAGAGTCTATTGGAGCTAGATTAACTTGTTGTATCTATCAACAAAAACAGTGTTAATGGGTATCGATGTAGGCATTCGAATGACTGGTTTATTAGATATATGGCAATCTTGATCTTCAGTCGGTACGTCTCTCTTGTAATAACCAAAAACCTCATCAATCAACCTTCTTGTGGGATCATTGGATGGGCTACTACTCTACTATCCGGGATTGTGGGGACTAAGTGAATTTGATATTTGACCATGGTAAATACAACATGTGTATTAATCCTAAATCTATTCTTTTTCAAGTGCTCCCATACAACATCAAGTGTAAAACGGTACATATCGCTGCGATATTTACATTTATTGCATGGCAGTAATGAAATACTATCACTATCATGCTCCTTCACAAATCGAATAAACCTTCTCATTCCATCTATGACGCTTGGATCCCATTTTTGTAGATGAATCCAACTTTTATTCATCCTATGATAAAAATAACAACAATATTACACAATCATAATTCGTATTTATCAAGAACATATAAACTTCCCAGCCTCTCCATCAGAAGGGTGTATCATAGTATCCTCGTCATTGACACGAGGCTCGGCCACCTCATCGCTTTGGCTATGTGAGGAGAAATGAAAAGCCTCTCAAATCTATGTTTCAAAGAGAAATACTAAAGAACCTTCATAGCTTTCTCTTTACCAGAAGGAGTGAACTTATCTCTCTGTGATCACCAAGAAATCTTCAGGTAAAGAATTAATTCTTAAACATGTTCATAATCATCAAAAAAACTTTAAATTTTATATATATATTAATATAGTTAATTGATATCAAAGTTCAATAAATATTCCTTCAATATCATTTTTTGAATGATAAAACCGGAAAAAAATTTTGTTTTTCGTATTATTGTTGTGTAATTTTTGAGTGTGTTGTAAATAGTGTGTTGAAGTGTGAGATGGTGATATATTCTGCACAAAAAATTGGTAAGACTTTAGCCAACGATGAGCCGTCGGCTAAAGTATAGTAGTCATCGGCTAAAGTCTTGTAGTCGTGTACTCCACTTTAGCCAACGCCTCCAGAACTTTAGACAACGACCTTAATCAAAGTCGTCGGCTAAACTCTCGGCCTTTAGCCGATGATGTCGGCCGGCCGTCGGCCATTCTCCCGCCAGTCGTCGGCTAAAGTGGTAATTTTGGTAGTGACTGGTTGAAAGCTGATGTAACTAATTCATTGTAACCATCAAAGTTATAGTGAATTTATCTCCAAGTGGATTGAATAAAAATAGACTAGTAAAGGATTATCCCACAACTGAAACCACTATATGTGTTGTGTGATTTGCTATTTTTAAACATCATACTTAACTGTTGCATCCATATTAACTGTTGCATTAACAAATCTAGTTAGCTAAATCTTCCGCGTATTTTTCAGCTGACATCTGTTAATAGCTGAGTTTTCAGTCAAGCTTCAAAACCAGCTAAGTTTGCCTAACTGCTGTTAATCAGCTGAGTATCAAAAATAGTTGATTTCAGAATATTTTTAAAAGTCTATTCACCCCCTCTAGACATTTACCATATAAATTTGTGACCTGAAAGTGGTATCAGGGAGGTTGGTTCATAGACCACATACTTGGTAGTCATAGAACCAGATCCATATAATCACATATATTTCACTAATCTCTCATATTAAGATGGAGCACATGAACTCTAGACACCCTGTTTTATCGGTTGATGATCATGATTCCTGGAAGATAAGAAGGCAGGTACACCTATCATCCCTCCTCCCTCCATGAATACATGTGTAGCATTATTGAAGAAGATCCTCACCTACATGAAGGACAACACTGTTGAGGAAATCATAGCTGGGAAACCGAAACAGATTCCCAAGACCAAAACTGAGCTGACCACCAATAAGATAAAGCTGACAATCTTGACAACTGGTCCAGAGATGTCGTATATCAAACCCTTGATAAATCTACAAAATCTGGGACACATTAATAGTAATGTGTGAAGGAACAGAACTGATCAAGGAAAATAAGTTATCAATTGCTACACAAAAATTTGATAACTTCAAGATGAAAGATAGAGAAACAATCAACAGCGTGGGTACCAAATTCAAGGTAATAGCCATGAGGGAATCAAATGATCTTAACGAAATAAAGATCCAAGAGCTATTCTCAGACCTCAAGGCATTTAAGTTCAAAATCCCTTGCGGTATCCAGCAAGTCAGCTGAGAAAAGGAACTGCTTTTACACCTGAGTCCCATGCAAAGAACTTAGATGAAGTCACTCCTCCAAGCCCTCTAAATTTTGAGGAAGAAATGGCATTGATAATGCAAAGATTCAGTAATTTCATAAATAATTACTCAAAATACTAGAACAATTACAAAGATAATTCCAGGAGAAACCAAAAGGCAGGGAACTGGAAGGTGGAATGCTAAAACTGCCATAAGACATGTCACATTCAATATGACTATCGATCTGAAGAAAGAAGAAGAAAATAAAGACACGGGCAGAAGGGAATACAAAAAAATCTCTAGTTAGAGAAGATCAAGCACCCGAGATTATGGAACCAAGTGGTGGATTCTTCTCTTAAGATGAAGATGACTACAACTGCCTGATGGCTAATACCGTTGATGAAGAGGTATAATCTAAACCCCAACCTTCAGACTATTTTAGTTCAGATGTATCTGAAGATCTTTTTTTGAATAGGACTCTCAATCAATTGATAAAATATTTTAGAACTCTAAAAATAGCACACCCGGTTGTGACAACTAAGAACAGCCAGTTGAAAAATAAGAAAGTGCAACTGAAAACAACATAACCATTGCTGAGATAAAAAGATTAACAACTTTAAACAATAAAATATCAAGTGTACTCACTCATATTGAGACAGAGCTTAGAAAGCTCAAATAGCTAAATAGTGCTCAATCTAAATAAATAACATCACTCAAAGCATCAAAAACATTAGAAGTATTATGCACTAACCAAAGGCCTCTATATTTAAAATCAAGTCTTGGATATAATCCAAATACTGCTCCTATTTTTAAAACTACATTTGTTAAGGGAGAAGCAAGTGTACAGCCAGCTTAACTAGCTAATCAAAAAGGGCAGCAACCCAGTCATAAGGCTCAACATCAGCCGAGACAGTCTAGGCACCAACCAAGACAGTTTAGGCATCAGTCAAGACAGTCTAATGGGCAGCCAAGATAGTTTAAGACTCAACTAAGACAAAGGACTAGGCAATGGCCAAATGAGAATCAGCAAATGAGACATCATCAACAGAATTATGATTACCAAAAGGTCCCACAAAACAATTTCCAGACTAGGAGAGGTAGATGGAAGCCGCAAAGGAGTCAAAACTTTCAAAATGTGTGGAAACAACAAAGGAATTTCCACCTAGGATTTAAGCATGGCTCACACCAAGCATATCATCTACCTTATCATGTGCACAATCCAAATAAAGGATACGAGAATAATAATTACGCACATTATAATAGATATCTCATCAACTCTCATGAAAAACGAAAAATAATTTCTTCCAGAAATCCATTAACCCTAGATGACCCATTTAAATCTTGGTACCTAAATCTCTTTTTCATGATTGCAGAGAAGGTGGAAGGATTATTGTACAACAGTCGTAGAATCATCAGTAGGAAGTGAATAATGGTTTGTGGACTTAGGGTGCTCAAGACACATGACTGGAAACAAAAAGATATTATCATGTTATACCAACGAAAGATGCCCAAATATAACATTTGGAGATAGCTCATGTGGATAAACCAAAGGACATCAAAAGTTGAATGGAGGCAATATTGTCATAACAAAAGTACAGTATGTTACAGGACTAAAATACAATCTTTTAAGCATAAGCCAGTTCTGTGATGAGAACAACATAGTAGTCTACACCAAATGGAAATGCATGCTGATTGATCTCCTAACTAGAGAAGTGAAACTATAAGGCTACAGAAGAAGGGATGTCTATGAGATAGACTGGAAAACATGCACCAAATGTATGTTTCATATCAAAGATCCTGGCTAAAAATGGATGGTTGTGGCATAAGAGACTAAGCCAACTAAATTTCCAGGCATTAAACAAATTAATCTCACAAAAACTAGCCAGAAGGAATATTCAAGAAAGAGACCCTTGGTGATACATGCCAGAAAGGAAAACAGACCATAGCTTCGTTCAAATCAATACAACCTACTACTCTAACCAGCAGAGTACGAACTACTTGACATAGATCTAGTTGGACCCATCAAGCCAAGAACCTTGAGTGGTACAAAACATGCCTTAGTAGTTGTAGATGACTACTCAAGATACACTTGGATAGTTTTCCTCTACAAGAAGAGTGAAACACTAACCAAGCTACCTGAGCTAATGAGGAGAATTCAAAATGAGAAATCTCTATCTATCATCAAGATTGGATCAGACAAAGGAGGAGAATTTCTCAACAAGGCCATCACTAAATATAGTTTTCAGAATGGGATCGAGCATGAAATTTCAACTACAAGAACACCACAACATAATGTTGTAGCTGAAAGAAGGAACAGAACGCTCAAGGAAGCTTCCAGGATAATGATTGATGAAGCTGATCTCCCCAAAAGGTTCTGGGCTAAAGGTGTCAACACAAAACAGAACAAAAGTATGATAGTAGGGAGACATTATAAAATCCATATGAGATTTAGAATGGCAGATTACCAATTGTTGAATATTTTCATATTTTTGGTTGTATTTGATGAATCTACTGCTGAGTACAGGAAACAGGTCGAACAAATTGAGAAAAAGATCAAGGCCACCACCCTAGAAGAATTCATCGTCAATGATACAAGGGAGATGGACCCAGCTGATGAAGACCCTACTACAGATAAACTAGGTTCACCAGCTAAACCAATTGCAGCTTAACCCAATGGAGCTGATTCAGACATAGCTGAACCAGACCCTACTGCAGATCACCAAGACCCAGCTGAAGCACAGACGAATATAGCAAATCTTTCGGGAAATTCACCAGGGGGAATAAACAATGATGATCTTCAACCAAAAGCAGAAGATGAAGATGAAACTCCCAAATGGTTAAAAGATCATCTGATCCAACAAGTCATTGGGAACCTAACTGATGGAGTCAAAACCAAAAAGTCAAAAGACCCAATAGGAATGGCCATGTTCTCATGCTTTATGTATCAAATGGAACCAAAAACAACAGAACAAGACCTGCATGATTACACTTGGGTGAATGTCATGCAAGAGGAACTAAAGCAAATGGAAAGGAATAATGTATGGGAGCTAGTAGACAGACCATACCACAAGAAAGTCATTGGAACCAAATGAGTCTACAAGAACAAATGTGATGACGATGGAGCTGTTGTTAGGAATAAAGCTAGATTGGTTGCAAAAGGATGTGCTCAATGTGAAGGAATAAATTTTGATGAAATTTATGCACCAATAGCAAAGTTGGAAGCAGTAAGGCTATTTCTTTCTTATGCAGTCTTCAAGAGATTAGAGGTGTATCAAATGGATGTGAAGAGCACATTCCTCAATGGAGTACTGGAAGAAGAAGTATACGTAAAACAACCTCCTAGATTGTCAAATAAGACAAGGTCTACAAACCGTTGAAAGCCTTATATGGACTCAAACAGGCACCAAGAGCATGATATGAGACACTATCCATATTTCTTGTGAAAAATGGATTTAGCCCAGGAAAGGTATACAAGGCACTCTGCATAATTGAACATGAAGACCACATATTGTTCGTTCGGATATATGTAGATGATATCATTTTTGGTTTAACCACCTTGAATTATGTGAAAAAATCTCAAATCTTATGTAGGGAGAATTTGGAATGAGCATGATGGATAAACTAAACTTCTTTCGTGGTTTACAAGCCAAAAAAGTTGAAACAGGTATCTTCATTAATCAAGCCAAATATAAAATGGATCTGATCAAAAGATTTGGCATGGAGTCAGCCAAGCTCTTGAGAGTACCCATGAGCACATTTTTGCACATTGAAACATATGTTGAAGGCATTCCAGCGGACCCAACTCACTAGAGTGAATTAATTGGTTCACTACCATACCTAACTGCAAACAGACTAGACATATTATATGGAGTTGGAGTGTTTGCAAGATTCCAATCCAAACCAATATAGTCCCACCAAGACGCAGCCAAAAGAATAATTAGATATCTAAAATCCACAATCAGTGTTGGATTATGGTATCCTAAAGATGACAATTTTGAACTATCAGGCTATTTTGATGCTGAATTTCAGGTTGTAAAATCAACAGGAAAAAACAAGTGGAACATGCCAATTCTTGGAACTAAGCTGATATCTTGGTTTAGTAAGAAGCAGACCTCCAATTCAATATCCACAACTAAGTCAGAATACTTAGCTGCAAGAAGTTGTTGTGCTCAAATTATATGGATTAGACAACAGATAAGGGACTACAACATTATAGTAAATGAAGTTCTAATATGGTGTGACAACAATAGCCCAATTGCGATTACGAACAATCCAGTGCTACATTCCAGTACAAAGCACATCAATGTCGAGCATCACTTTATCAGAGACAATAGATTAACAAAAGTGTGCGAGTAGACAACGTGAATATCGGATAACTAATATATTCACCAAGCCTTTGTTAGGAATACTTATTAGAGTTTGATGATGTCATCTTTATATATTCAAATGTATGTTTATTACTTGGCAAAATGTAAGGAAGAACCAAATGAGAATCTTCCATAGGCCAAACTGTGTTAAGTTAGATACTTGGCAAAATGTAAAGAAGAACCAAATGAGTATCTTCTATAGGCCATATAAGTTAGGTTTAAAAATCGGCTAAGTGTAAATCAGATAAGTATCTATCAGACGAGTCTTGGTCAACTCACTTCAGATAAGGTTGACCACAGACGAGTCATATCAGGCAAACCTTATCAGAGAAGTTCTGGTCAAACAATTTAATCAGCGAAGATGGACCATACTGCAGTCAAGAAGAAAATTCAAGTCATCTGAAGTCTGACATTAGATCTGTCAAGTTCAATTAGGTCAGAAGACTTCAGTTAAGTCAGCTCATCAGAGAAGTCTACATCAGAGAAGGTTGACTGCACGTCAGACAGTTTGACCACAGAGAGGTCAGCCAAGTACTCGAGTCCACGTCAGCATGCGTTGAATAGTTAATATTTACGGAAAGTCACATGCGGGCGATTGGAGACAGATTGGAGAGATTCCTGGAAAGGAAATGATTTAAATAAATCATCCAGACCCACCACTGAAGACTTTAATCTTATTATATTCAAAAGATTCGGCGCCATCACATGGAAGTCTTCACGACGGTCAGAATTGGATTAAAATATGGGAATCCAACATTGCAACATTCAGAAAGAAAAACAAAGAAGTCTATTTCTCTAACGGACGGATTTGTTACCGATTTGCAATGGCTATGAAGAAATGCTTAAGGAACGAAACCTATATATATCCGAAGATTTGAAGTTGAGCAGTAAGATGCGAACAACACTTATAGGCAATCAAAGCAAACAAAGCAATCAAAGCGAACAATAGCATAGTGAAAGAGCAAGAGTTCAAAAGTTCTTATTTGAAGAAGCTCTTAGTTGGAGAAGACAATCACTCGTGTCTTTAAAGCATGAGTTCGGGGTACTTCACTCATTGAAGTTCGAGAGACTGTAAAGGCATCCAAGGATCGTAGATCAAGAGGTGCAAGGCAGTCAAAGGGAGTTGCAACGGCAAGGAATTCCACTGGTTGGAAGCTGTTGTAATTGGTTGAATCACTGTAATATTTATCACTGGTTGAGAATTATAGTGAATTCATCTCCAACTGGTTTGGAGAAAACTGGATTAGTCTGAGACCACTATAACTGCCTGCGTGTTTTACTGCTTACATCATCATACTTAACTGCTGTGTTCTTAATTAAGTGTTCCATTGATTATTTCTGTATTCGTCATCAACTGACTTCCGCACTTATATTGACTACAGACGACTCTAAGTCTTCTGTACCATCAGCTGAGAAACTCATCCTTTGTGGAAAAGAGTTTCAATAAGTCTATTCACCCCCTAGACTTATTCCTGGATGACTTGTGACCTACAAGTGGTATCGGAGCGGTTGGTTCAATACTTCAAGAACCAGATCCATATATCGAGGATATATTTTAAGCTCATTTTAGAAATGGAACACATACATTCTAGATTACATGTTTTTTCAGTTGACGAGTATGATCTTTGGAAGATAAGGATGCAGACACATTTATCTTCCATCCGTGATGACATGTGGTGCATTATTGAGGATGGTCCTTTCATCTTTGAGAAGGACAACACTCCTGAGGAGATTGCAGTCGGAAAGCCAGAAAAGATCCCCAAGAAGAAGACGGAGCTGACCATTGAAGAAAGAAAGATGGCCAACCTTGACAACCGGGCCAGATATGTGCTGTACCAAACTCTTGACAAATCAACAATGGTCAAGATCAAGAACTGCAAAAACGCCAAAGAAATCTGGGACACATTAGCCTTAATGTGTGAGGGAACAGAGCTGATAAAAGAAAACAAGTTGTCAATTGCTACCCAAAAATTTGACAACTTCAAAATGAAGAATGTCGAATCCATAGACCAAGTGGACACAAGGTTCACTGAAATCATCAATGAGATTAACTCCCTGGGAAAATCATATGGGAACAGGGAGATGGCGCTGAAGGTCTTAAGATCTCTCAATCCTAAATGGAGTATGAAGACAGTGGCCATGAGAGAATCCAAGGATCCTAACAAAATAAAGATCCAAGAGCTGTTCTCTGATATAAAGGCTTATGAGTTTGAGCTTCCAAGTTCATCATCAACCGAGCCTGCAGAGAAGGGAATAGCCTTTGCAGCCGAGTCCCCTGCCAAGAATCTATCTGAAGTCAAACCTCCAAATCCACTTGATTTTGAGGAAGAAATGTCATTCATAATGTATAGGTTCAGCAACTTCAGAAAGAATTACTCCAAATACCAAAAGAGTTATAAGGAGAACCCCAGGAGAAATCAAAAGGCTGGAAGCTGGAAGGAGGAGTGTTATAATTGCCACAAGACAGGACACATCCAAATTGACTGTCCTGATCTCAAGAAGGACGAGAGCAAGAAGGAGGTGAGCAGAAAAGAAGACCGAATGAAGGCCCTCATTGGAGAAGACCAAGAGCGAGTAGAATCAAGCAGCGGATCCTTCTCTGATGATAAAAAATATGACTGTCTGATGGCCAACCTAGCTGATGAAGAGGTAACATCTAAATCCTCAGTTTCAAATAATAACAGCTCAGACATGTCACAAGACATGGACTTACATGAGTCTGTAAATCAGCTTCTCAAAGATTTTGAGAGATTAAAAACTGCACACCAAACTGTATCAGCCGAGAGGACCCGGCTGCAAGATGAGAATGGGCAGCTGAAAAATGACTTTGAAAAACTCAGCCTAGAATTTAATAAAACCAAAGTTGATCTTCAAAAACAGGCTACACACAACTCTACAAACGAGGATGATAATACCACAACTGAGATAAAATGACTAACTATTTTGAATAATGAAAAATCAGCTGCACTTGCTCATGTCAAAGCTGAGTTTGCAAAACTGACTCCGCTAAGTAAAACTCAGGCGAAGGAAATAACCTCCCTGAAGGCATCTCTAACACTGGACGAATTGTGTACAAATAAAAGGCCATTATATTCCATATGAGGCCTTGGATATGACCCACACACTCCCTCTAGTTCTAAAACCACTTTCATCAAGGGAGAAACAATTGTCTCGTCTGCTGAGCTAATATATGAACCTGTATTTCAAAATAGGCAACACCCAAGTCACAGGTCTAGGCTGCAGCCAAAGTATGCAAGGTAGCCACCTAGACATTAGACTAGGCAATGGCCAAGGCAGAAGCAGCAGCCCATACAACATGCCCACTATTATAAAAGACTCCACAAAAACAGATTTAAAAATGGGAGGGGCAAATGGGAACCTCAAGGTTATCTTAATTTTCAAAATGAACAGGTGTGGAGACCTCAAAGATTTAATAAATGGTCTCAGCCAAGATTTAGGCAAGGCCCACACCATCAGTTTTATGAGGCATATCCGGTACACAACCGTAACATAGGATATAGATCCAGACCTTACATACCTTTTAGGGGTAATAACAGCAACTTTCACAATCCCAGGAGAAACCAGTTCTCTAGGAAAGCAACTAACCCCCGAGGACCCACACAAATTTGGGTACCTAAATATCTGCTTGTCTGATTACAGAAAAGGTGGAAGGACTACTACCACATCTCCACAAATTCAAACATTGGAGGTGAAGAATGGTTTGTAGACTCTGGATGCTCAAGACACATGACCGGGAACAAGAAGGTGTTGATGAATTATACCAAAGAAAAAGGCCCAGATGTAACCTTTGGAGATAGTTCTAGAGGTCAGACCAAGGTTTTGGAGAGCTGCACATAGGAAACATCACCATATCCAAAGTTCACTATGTCAAAGGACTCAAGTATAATCTTTTGAGCATAAGTCAGTTTTGTGATGAGAAGAATCTAGTAGTCTTCACCATTTGGAAATGCATGGTGATAGATATCCTATCTGGAGAAGTGAAGCTACAAGGATTCAGAAGGAGAGATGTCTATATGATAGATTGGAACACAGGAACTCCTAATACCTATTTTCTATCTAAGACAATAGCTGAGAATGGATGGTTGTGGCACAAGAGACTATGTCACCTAAATTTCAAAGCCATCAACAAGATTAGTTCTCAGAAGCTGGTTAGAGGACTTCCAGAAGAAGTAATCTGTAACACCCCAAACTAGGCGGATATTACAGTGCCGTGGACCCCCGACTAGGACCCACCAGGCGAATGAAAATGAATGAATTACACAGGTAAATGTAGTACCGAACCACATTACAACATCAATTACTCCGACGAGGAGTTTTATACAACACACCCAGGATAAAATAGAATACATGTGTATTTTATGTGACGATAAAATACACAACACTGAATGAAATGAGCATTCAAACGGAATGTCTGCAGCGGAATAAATAAAGGAAACACAAATGGTGAATAAATGATGAGCAGATCGGGGCCCCCTACTAGTATCACTGGACTCCTCGCCGTCACCATGCTCTCCCGTGCCTTAGCCTTGCCATGACAAAAACAAGATCCCAACGGCCGGCCATACGTAACAACAATCCTCAAGGGTTGAAAATACACAATCATGATATATCCAAATTATGAATTATTCTCACAAACATACGCAATCAAACATGCTATATGAATCGACTAATCAAGACGGCTCAAAGGAATGGCGCCACACTACGCCCGGGATGGAAATGTGTCCGTGCACAAGCCACCAACGATCAAACACGCGTGGTCTTGTACCTAATCGCCTCACGAGCAATCGACTGCGTGCACACCCAATGTGAGGCCGCCAACCAACACACGACTATAATGTGCCCGACATGAAAATCCTACACATACCAACCGGCACACCAAGATGACCCGGAATGCCACCATATGACAAAAGTGACAATGAAAATGAATAATGACTCACCAAGATTGAATGATGGTGAAATGAATGATAGCTCAATGAAATGATCGGAACCGTCGTTCCTTATGACTGAGGTGATTAATTGACAATGACGAGTTTTGATACGATTAATACAATGATGAATGAGTTATGATTATGAATGAACAACGACAAAAGGAATGAATATCCTTTTAACCGAGTAAGAATTAACTTACACAATACCGATGATGAATGTCCGTCCACGAACAACGTCCTAAATGAAATATCGGTCGCTCGAACAACCTTGAATAACACAATTACCAATAATCCGATCATTACGCAAATCAAAAACGATCATAAACGACTCAAACATCGACACAACGATATCCGAGTTTGAATGAATCGAAACCAACTCCAAGATGAGTATTTCAAACCATCAAAACACTTTCAAGGATATCAATAATCCATTAGGAATCCATAACTCATGATTACAACAACATCAATCGGAAAATCCCCAATTAACCGAAGTCAACCCCAAGGTTTCTTGGAATAATTCCGAAAATAACCGTTAAAATCCGTAGGAATATATTTATCCACGTTAGATAATCCATAACTAACATATTCCAATGATAATCCAAGCTTACACGAAGAAATCGGAAGGAAAACCCAAAAATCCGAAATTCTAGATCCAAGAGTTTAATACCTTTGATTCGATGTGATGAAGATGATGAAATGATGATCAATCCGAAAGATGAGCTTGAAAATGATGATTGATGATTACACCTCGAAGAATCCTCTCCGAAACGCTCGAAAATCGCCCAAAACTACCGAAGGAATGAAATGAGATGGGAAATGACGAACTCTGACTAAACTGTCCAATTTATACTCAGTCCATGTTAGCGTGCGCTAGCCCTTGTGCATAGCGTGCGCTAACGTGTAATTTGGGTAGTCCAGTAACCCCTGTCCGAACACGGTAGCGCGCGCTACGTACCTATTTGTAGCGTGCGCTACGGCCATATTACTAGCGTGCGCTAATATCCATTGTTAGCGTGCGCTAGCGAAATATTCGACGCCAAGATCGAGTCCAGAAAACCGTCGCCCTCCGATCTAACCTCGATAGCGTGCGCTACAACAACCGATTAGCGTGCGCTATAATCTTGATTGCGTACGCTAAATATAACTCATCGCGTGCGCTATGAATTAATCCGGCGCCCAAGAGCCACCGGACTCAACCCGATCCGTCCCTAGCGCGCGCTAATCCACACATATAGCGTGCGCTACTACAACCCATTAGCGCGCGCTTACTCACCACTCGTAGCGTGCGCTACAATTATTCTCACCGCACCCGGTACCTTACGGATCGGCAGCCCAAGGTAGCCTTAGCGTGCGCTAAAGCCGAGCGGTAGCGTGCGCTACCTATACCCAATTAGCGACGTTAAAGGAGTATGTAGCGTGCGCTACCCTCAAGCACGACTTGCAACGAAAATGACAATGATGATAAACACGACGAAACTCCAATCGATTAGTGATGAATGACGATTGATACACGATACAATTACTCCGAATGATGAATACCATGATCGAATCGAGTGATAAATGATCAATAATGAAATTACCGAGTACCACCTTGAATGATAAATCTTGAATGATAATTCTTGAGTGATAATTATCGAATGATAATTCTCGGGTATTACATACACCCCCTTAAAAGAGTTTCGTCCCCGAAACTAAGGGTCAAACAACTCGGGATAACTCTCCCGCATACTATCCTCGGTTTCCCAAGTAGCCTCTTCGACTCCGTGTCTAGACCACCGAATTTTAACCAAAGGAATCGTCTTATTCCTCAACCGTTTGATTCGCCGCTCTAAAACTCGTATAGACGTTCCTCATATGAATGATCGTCGGCGATCTCGATTTCGAATCGAAGTATGTGACTGGTCGGCAACATACTTCCGCAATCGAGAGACATGAAACACATTATGAATTCGGCTCAACGGAGGTAAAGCCAATCGATAAGCTAACTCGCCTACCCGATCCAAAATCTCAAACGGTCCAATGAATCTCGGACTAATTTCCCCTCTTCCCAAAACGGAAGATACCACGACTGGGGATACCTTGACCAACACGTGGTCACTGTCTCGAACTCTAATGGTCGACGACGGTTATCCGCATATGATTTCGCCGACTCGAGCGGTCAACAAACGACTCGATCAAAGCTACCTTCTCACGGGCTATAAGCATATCGGGCTCGGTGCCGATTGATTACGATAAGTCGTCCCAACACAACGGAGATCGACAACGGCGACCATACAAGGCCTCGTAAGGTGCCATCTTGATCGAAGCATGCCAACTATTATTATATGTGAACTCGATCAATGGTAGTTGGGCTTCCCAATCGTCTTTCCAATCGAGGACGCATGCCCTCAACATGTCCTCTAATGTCCGAATGGTCCTCTCCGATTGCTCTGACCGAGGATGAAAAGCGATCGAGATTAAGCCGAGTTCCCATAGCGCGATGAACCGATTTCCAAAAGTGCGACACAAACCGTCCGTCACGATCGGAAACGATACTTTTAGAGTACTGCGGTCGACTATCTCTTTAATGAACAACTGGGCAAGTCTCTCGGGACCCCACGTATCCTTGATCTCAAGGAAATGAGCTGATTTGGTTAAGCGGTCCACGATCACCCAGATCGTGTTCATGCCACGACGACTCGTCGGCAAACTCGTGATGAAATCCATAGAAATGTCTTCCCATTTCCACTCGGAATAGGAAGAGGTTTCAAAGATACCCACGGCCGCCGATGTTCAATCTTAACTTGTTGACAGTTAAGCATCTCGAAACAAATTCGCGACTTCTCGCTTCATATTACTCCACCAAGAATTTTGTTTCAAGTCCTTGTACATCTTGCTAGACCCGGATGAACAGAATAAGGGTAGCATGAGCTTCTCTCAAAATAGAGTTTTTCAACTCGTCGATCACGCACGCACAACCGATTCTTAAACCTCAAAAGTCCATCCTCGTGGACCACAAATCAGTGGGCTTTCCCGAGCCACATCCTCTCGGATGCGCAACAATGATGGGTCCGAACCACGATTCTCTCGGATTTCCTCCTCGAGTGACGATGAAATCTCTAACATACAAAGTCGCCCGAACTCGCCAAGCCGACTCGATCTCGGGTCTAAGGAATTCTCAAGCTCCTTCGAATCTGTTAAACGGCAAGCATCCGTTCTCGAACGGACTTACGACTCAAGGCGTCGGCGACAACATTCGCCTTGCCCGGTGATAAAGGATCTCGATATCATAATCTTTGATTAATTCCAACCACCTCCACACGCGCATATTTAACTCCTTCAGATTAAAAATATACTATAAGCTCTAATGATCGGTGAATATCTCGATGTAACGCCATAAAGATAATGACGCCAAATTTTCAAAGCGAACACCACTACGCTAGCTCCGTGTCGTGGGTCGGATAATTAATCTCGTAAGGTCTCAATTGCCGTGAAGCATAGGCAATAACCTTCCCGCTCGCATGAGCACACATCCGAGACCCTGTCCGGACGCATCACTATAGACCACAAATCCTTCCGTCCCCTGCGGCAAGGAAAGTACAGGTGCTGACATCAACCGGCTCTTGAGTTCCTCAAAACTCCGTTGACACGCGTCGGACCACGTGTATTTCTTATCCTTCCGCAAAAGGTTCGTTAAGGGTTGAGCGATTCGAGAAAATCCCTCTACAAATCGCCGATAATAACCCGCTAATCCGAGGAAACTTCGGATTTCCTTAACATTCTTCGGAGGTAGCCAATCTCGAATAGCCTCCGTCTTCTGAGGATCGACGCGAACTCCGTCTGATGAAATTACGTGTCCGAGAAACGTCACTTCGGACATCCAAAACTCACATTTGGAAAACTTCCCATAAAGTTGTTCTCGCCTCAACACGTCGAGAACTAGATGAAGGTGAGACTCGTGTTCCTCCCGGTCACGAGAATAAATCAAAATGTCATCGATGAAGACAACAACAAATCGATCCAAAAAGTCGATGAAGACCCGATTCATTAATTCCATGAATACCGCAGGTGCATTAGTCAATCCAAACGGCATAACCACAAACTCATAATGACCATAGCGTGTTCGAAACGCCGTCTCGCGATGTCCGACTCGAATCGCAATCGATGATATCCAGATCTTAAGTCGATCTTGGAAAATCTTGAAGCTCCTGAAGTTGATCTAATAGATCATCAATACGGGGTAAGGGATACTTATTCTTGATCGTCACCTGTTCAACTCCCGATAATCCATACATAAGCGGAATGAACCATCCTTCTTCTTGACAAACAACACCGGTGCTCCCCACGGGGACGCACTCGGTCGGATATAACCTTTCTCGAACAACTCCTCAAGTTGGTTCTTTAATTCCTGCATTTCGGTCGGGCCATCCAGACGGTGCCTTCGATATCGGGACGTACTGTGCTCCAACTCAATCATGAATTCCACATCCTCTCGTGGAGGCAAACCGTAACTCGTCTGGAAAAACATCGGCATATTCCCTCACCACCGGAATATCCGTTAACATTCTTGATGATTTCTCGGTTTTGGCCATAAAGCACCAATAACCGACACATCCCGATTGAGTAATCTTACCGCTTTCATCAAATTAATGACTTTGCGAGCAGTAGGGATTACCTCCCGAAAACACATATTCAACTCCATCGTCTCAAATGATAGTGACCAAACGCTTTCGGACACTAATGATGGCATCATGACGATCCATCCAATCAATACCCAAGATGATGTCGTCCCTCGGTAAATCTACTACGATTAGGTCCACCGCCATACACGACCATGAAATCGAATCGACAATCAATCTCACTACCGATAATGCGTCTACCATCAGGTAGGCCAATGACATATGGCTCACAACTAGTAGCACTACCCAGACGTAGTCTACTCAAACATGACTCGGAAATGAATGAATGAGATGCACCAGTATCAAAAAGGGTACACATAGGTTGAGATAGAATATCGAGTGTACCTGAGATCATCCGGGCCTCGGATCATCGGTCTTCTTCATCTCATAAATTCGGGGCTTGCTGCCCCCGAACCGGATGCTCCTGCCTCGATAGCTCTGCCCGCCTTTAGCTCCCGCTGCTTTGAACGACGCTGAGTGAGTGGCCTGATTACGCACCCCGAATGACTCGGGCTTGAGATGACGCCGAGTGGGTTTAGAGTCCCTACGGCAAAAACGGGCCCTATGCCCGGCAATCCCATGATTGTGGCACGTGATGCATCGCTTTGACACTTGGTGCTGAAATGACCCTGTTCCTCACAGTTGAAACAAGTGATGGCCGAACTGGCCGCTCGCGACTGAGATTCCACGGGTTTA
The DNA here is from genome assembly GCA_033398695.1 of Orobanche coerulescens. Classification (NCBI taxonomy): domain Eukaryota; kingdom Viridiplantae; phylum Streptophyta; class Magnoliopsida; order Lamiales; family Orobanchaceae; genus Orobanche; species Orobanche coerulescens. The sequence continues at coordinate 71,982,999 of CM065803.1, forward strand.
GACGCCGGGGGAGGTCGCTCAGAAAAAGTAGAGCCCGCATGTGGTTTCTTGAAAGTGGCCTGACTCCCGTCAGACTGATTACGATTCTTGGACTTCTTGCTAGCAGACGAAGGTTGCTGCTTAGCAATTTCCTTAGCAGTAAGCTCGTAGGTGAGAGCTTTCTCGATGAACTCGGCAGTGGTACAGTTATGATTAAGCAATCAAGTCTCATACGGGGTTTGACCTCTTCTTTGAAATACTTGATCTTGTCCGCTTCTGAGTGAATGATAGATGAGGCGAACGGAAGAAGTTCCTGAAATTTTTCGGCGATGGCGAGAACGTCATCATCCGCCGAAAGGTCGGGAGTGAGTAATTCCGACAACTTGGCCTCCCTGAGTGGGGCCGGATAGTACCTCTCCATCATGAGAGTCTTGAACTGATCCCAAGTACATGTTCCGTCTGTGGGCCTCAACGATAACCACCATGAATGAGCGCTCTTACCGAGGTAGTAAGCCGCAATCGAAACTTTATGCCCTTCGGGGCAATCCACCATAGCAAATAACTTCTCAAAATGCTCAAGCCGGTGAACAATATCCGCCGGCTCGGATGAGCCCTCAAAAGTAGGTGGTCGCCGCGAGAGATATCGCCGATGATATTGCTTACACCCTCTCTTGCCTCCGAGGTGGCGGCGGAGGAGCCCGCTGATTTTGATTGACGGAGTTATGCATCGTCTCCATCAACCGAGCCATCCGGGTCATTTGGGCCATCATGCCTGCATAAATGCGAGTGGGTCGACCGAACACCCTCTCGACCGAGCCGTGTCCTGCACGACTCCGACGGTGAATGATCGCGTCTGTGTGAGTGAGTGGCGGCGTCATTGCTCGATGAGTTAGCATTATTCCCGGCATTTGACGGTATTCGCACGAGTTCTCGGATTCGCCCGCTCCACGGCCTCGTCCTCCACGCCCTCTCGCCACCCTTTCCATACCGAAGTGGAAAGTCATATGATGATTATATATCTCGCATGAGTATCACATTATGATTATATTATGAAATGATGAAAATGAGCATACGCTCAAATACAAACATTACATGAATGATTGATTGACGTGACATGATTATCTCGATGAAGTTCTTGAAATGATTATCTTGGATGAGTTAACAAGATTAATGATCCGATCTTCACGATCAACAATGAACAATGAAATGAATTGGTGATTAATGAGTTAACTCGACCGTCCGGTCAAAATGACAATGATGATTGAGGATTGTTAATCGATGAATTATGAATGAATGATTTATGCGAAATTATACCGTGGCATTAGAAATCTTACGCTTCTGGTCCGATTGGCTCGGCTTTACAGACAGTCACACGTGGCGCGAGAGTCCAATGATACTAGTCCGATGACGATGATTTCAAATGAGACATGACTTGGAGGGTAGTATTCAAAACCACGCTCCGATACCAACTCGTAACACCCCAAACTAGGCGGATATTACGGTCAGTGGACCCCGACCGGGACCCACCAAAGTAATGAAAATGAATGAATTACACAGTAAATGTAGTACCGAACCACATTACAACATCAATTACTCCGACGAGGAGTTTTATACAACACACCTGTGATAAAATAGAATACATGTGTATTTTATGTGACGATAAAATACACAACACGAATGAAATGAGCATTCAAACGGAATGTCTGCAAGGAATAAATAAAGGAAACACAAATGATCGAATAAATGATCGAATGATCGGGGCCCCCTACTAGTATCACTGGGACTCCTCGCCGTCACCATGCTCTCCCGTGCCTTAGCCTTGCCATGACAAAATGCAAGATCCCCAACGGGCCGCCATACGTAACAACAATCCTCAAGGGTTGAAAATACACAATCATGATATATCCAAATTATGAATTATTCACAAACATACGCAATCAAACATGCTATATGAATCGACTAATCAAGACGGCTCAAAGGAATGGCGCCACACTACGCCCGGATGGAAATGTGTCCGTGCACAAGCCACCAACGATCAAACACGCGTGGTCTTGTACCTAATCGCCTCACGAGCAATCGACTCGTGCACACCCAATGTGAGGCCGCCAACCAACACACGACTATAATGTGCCCGACATGAAAATCCTACACATACCAACCGCACACCAAGATGACCCTAATGCCACCATATGACAAAAGTGACAATGAAAATGAATAATGACTCACCAAGATTGAATGATGGTGAAATGAATGATAGCTCAATGAAATGATCGAACCGCTGCTCTTATGACCGAGGTGATTAATTGACAATGACGAGTTTTGATACGATTAATACAATGATGAATGAGTTATGATTATGAATGAACAACGACAAAAGGAATGAATATCCTTTTAACCGAGTAAGAATTAACTTACACAATACCGATGATGAATGTCCGTCCACGAACAACGCCCTAAATGAAATATCGGTCGCTCGAACAACCTTGAATAACACAATTACCAATAATCCGATCATTACGCAAATCAAAAACGATCATAAACGACTCAAACATCGACACAACGATATCCGAGTTCGAATGAATCGAAACCAACTCCAAGATGAGTATTTCAAACCATCAAAACACTTTCAAGGATATCAATAATCCATTAGGAATCCATAACTCATGATTACAACAACATCAATCGGAAAATCCCCAATTAACCGAAGTCAACCCCAAGGTTTCTTGGAATAATTCAAAATAACGTTAAAATCCGTAGGAATATATTTATCCAAGTTAGATAATCCATAACTAACATATTCCAATGATAATCCAAGCTTACACGAAGAAATCGGAAGGAAAACCCAAAAATCCAAATTCTAGATCCAAGAGTTTAATACCTTTGATTCGATGTGATGAAGATGATGAAATGATGATCAATCCGAAAGATGAGCTTGAAAATGATGATTGATGATTACACCTCGAAGAATCCTCTCCAAACGCTCGAAAATCGCCCAAAACTACCGAAGGAATGAAATGAGATGGGAAATGACGAACTCGACTAAACTGTCCCAATTTATACTACCCATGTTAGCGTGCGCTAGCCTTGTGCATAGCGTGCGCTAACGTGTAATTTGGGTAGTCCAAGAACCCCCGTCCGAACACGGTAGCGCGCTACGTACCTATTTGTAGCGTGCGCTACGGCCATATTACTAGCGTGCGCTAATATCCATTGTTAGCGTGCGCTAGCGAAATATTCGACGCCCAGTACTGGAGTCCAGAAAACCGTCCGCCCTCTGATCTAACCTCGATAGCGTGCGCTACAAAAACCTATTAGCGTGCGCAATAATATAGATTGCGGACGCGAAATAAAACTCATATCGTGCGCTATGAATTAATCCGGCGATCCAAGAGCCACCGGACTCAACCTCGATCCATCCCTAGCGCGCTACTCCACACATATAGCGTGCGCTACTACAACCTGTTAGCGCGCTTACTCACCACTCGTAGCGTGCGCTACAATTATTCTCACCGCACCCAAGTACCTTCCGGATCGCAGCCACGGCAGCCTTAGCGAGCGCGAAAGCTGAGCGGTAGCGTGCGCTACCTATACCCAATTAGCGTACGCTAAAAGGAGTATGTAGCGTGCGCTACCCTCAAGCACAGCTTTCAACGAAAATGACAATGATGATAAACACGGCACGAAACTCCAATCAGATTAGTGATGAATGACGATTGATACACGATACAATTACTCTGAATGATGAATACCATGACTGAATCTGAGTGATAAATGATCAATAATGAAATTACTGAGTACCAATTACTGAATGATAAATACTGAATGATAATTACTGAGTGATAATTACTGAATGATAATTACTGGGTATTACATAATCAAGAAGGAAGCTCTCTATGATGCATGTCAGAAAGGGAAACAAACAAGAGCATCATTCAAGCCAGTTCAACCTACCACTCTTACAACAAGGATCTTAGATCTACTTCACATGGATCTATTTGGTCCCATCAAGCCAAGGACCTTAAGTGGCAGAAAGCACGCTCTAGTACTAGTATACGACTACTCAAGATACACATGGGTTGTTTTTCTCTATAAAAAGAGTGAAACTCTAACTAAGTTACCTGAGCTGCTAAGGAGGATCCAGAATGAGAAATCTCTCTCAATCATCAAGATCAGATCAGATAGAGGAGGATAATTTCTCAACAAGGCAATCACTGATTATAGTAATCAGAATGGGATCCAGCATGAAGTATCTGTAGCCAGGACCCCTCAGCAGAATGGTGTTGCTGAAAGAAGGAACAGAACCTTGAAGGAAGCTGCCAGGTCCATGATTGCAGAAGCAGACCTGCCCAAGAGGTTCTGGGCTGAAGCTGTCAACGCAGCATGTCACACTCAGAACAGGAGTATGATAGTAGGGAGACATGGCAAAACTCCCTATGAGGTTTGGGATGGCAGAACACCAACTGTTGCATATTTTCATATTTTTGGTTGTAAGTGTTTCAACCACAACAACGGTAAAACCCAACTAAATGCCTTTGATGCTAAAACTGATGGTGGTCTCTTTATGGGATACTCACAAAGAATCAAGGCATATAGAGTTTTTAATTAAAAAACATTTGTTGTGGAGGAAACACCTCATGTTGTATTTAATGAAACTACTGCTGAGTACAGGAAAAAGGTGGAGCTAATAGAGAATAAGCTCAAATCTGCCACCCTATAAGAAGTCATTGTCCATGACACAGGAATGATGGACTCACCTGCAGACCATCCTGAAGACCCATCTGTAGCTGATGAAGACCCAACTGCAGATCAGACAGGACCACAAAACCTACCTGATCCAGTTGTTGCTGATAAAGACCAATCTATAGCTGATAAAGACCCATCTGCAGAGCAGACCAGATCGCAACCTGCAGATGACAAGACGGTAGCTGATCCATTTGCAAACCAAGGAGATCAGAACCAAGGTGATGCAGAGAGAAAAGAAATCCACCAAAGCAAATCTACAGAGGGAAAAGATCCTGAAGAACAAGACATTCCTAAGTGGATAAAAGATCATCCTATCCAACAGATCATTGGGAAGCTAACTGATGGAGTCAAGACCGGACAGTCTACTCTACCCGTAGGAATGTCAATGTTTTCATGCTTTATGTCTCAAATAGAACCCAAGACAACAGAGCAAGCCTGGAAGACTACTCATGGATCAATGCAATGCAATGCAAAAAGAGCTTAATCAGATGGAAAGGAACAATGTTTGGGAACTAACAGACAGACCAGATCATAAGAAGGTTATTGGCACCAAATGGGTGTACAAGAACAATTGCGATGAATATGGAGATATTGTTAGGAATAAAGCCAGACTTATTGCTAAAGGCTATGCACAATGCGAAGGGATAGATTTTAATGAAACTTATGCAGCTGCTGCAAGATTAGAAGCCATCATACTATTCCTCACATATGCAGCATTCAAAGATTTTATAGTCTACCAGATGGATGTAAAGAGTGCCTTTCTTAATGGAATTCTTGAAGAAGAAGTCTATGTGGAGCAACCCCCTAGTTTTGTCAAAGGACACAAAGTCTACAAGCTTTTGAAAGCCCTCTCTGGACTCAAGCAGGCACCAAGAGCATGGTATGAAACATTATCCGTGTTTCTTGAGAAGAATGGTTTCACCAAAGGCAAGGTGGATAAGACCCTATTCAGAGTGGAGCATCAAGACCACATATTATTAGTCCAAATATGTGGATGATATCATATTTGGCTCAACCAATCTAGAGCTATGCGAGAAGTTCTCAAATCTCATGCAAGGAGAATTTGAGATGAGTATGATGGGCAAGCTTAATTTCTTTCTGTTAGGCGTATTTTTATGCGCTTTTATATCATTAATTTATATCCATGTTGAGCCTAAATCAGCATAAATGAGCTTTTAATGCATTATTTTTATATGTGTTGCAGGAAATGGGAGTCCGGAAGACGAAACGACGAAAAACGGGCGAAAACAGCAGTTTTTGGTCATGAGCCGCGGCACCCATGTGCTGAGCCGCGGCACACGCAGGAGACTAGCAGAGTGCCGAGTAAACTGTACTCTGTGCTTCGGCACAGATTTAGTGAGCCGCGGCACAGAAGAAATAAACAGCGCCCAGACATCCCACTGAGTGTCGTGAGCCGCGGCACAGATAAAGTGAGCCGCGGCACACGGGGCGGTGTTGGTGTACTCCGCGCGGGTTTTGGCCGTTTTGGAGCCTGTTCTCGTCCTAATCACACGGACGTGTTTTGGAGGCTGAGGACTGATATAAATAAGCATGGTAGGGCTGCAGAAAGGGGGAGGGATTAGAAGAAATTCGGAGGTGGATTAGAGCTAGGGCGAAGAACACAAGGAGGATATTTGTGGGGCGACGACAAGACCACGGATCCCTACGGTCTTTCTGCATCTTAGTTTCTAGATTTATTCGAGTAGGATTTTGATTGTAGCCGATTTCATGACGGTTTGATTATTTATTATTATTTCGATTTACTCGTTATTCTATTGAATTGGATTCTTCTTACTGTTCTTAATGCTTTTTTAATTGTCTGGCCAACAGTTAAATTGTTTTGAATGTCTTTATGGATTCGGGAGATGAAATTTAGGCATAGTTCTTGTGAGACGAATCATAATTTTCGTGAGATAGGAATATACTCTTGGGAATTGTGAAGCCTAATTATTGTGGGAATTCTTGAACTGTTTTAGATATTAATTATCTAATTCGAATAGGGATATATCGAGTTAATAATTCGTAGTATTTTCTATCGATCTTGGGAAAGGCTTTAGAATAATTGAGGAATTCCTGGCTTACAATCAATTGAATAAAAGTGAATTGAATCGAATAAATATCATTCCCGATTGTTTGAGGTGAAAATCATAATCCTACGCGCTTATTAGTATTATTATTATTATTAGTACTATTATTTATTTTCTGCAATTAGTTTAGGTATAAACTCCATATAATTGTTCTTCAAATAAAATTGTGAGTTGACTATATTTTGGTACTTAGTGAAATCAGTCCTCGTGGGAACGATACTCTACTTATCACTTTATTACTTTTTGACACCGTGCACTTGCGGCATAGTGTGAGGGATTTCCTCACACCAAGTTTTTGGCGCCGTTGTCGGGGACTGATTTTTCGCTAATATCAATACCAAGCGACTCTAATTTTAATTTGAAGTTTTTTTTTCTCTTTAGTCTCTATATTTTTATTTTCTTCATTATGTTTTCCTGTGAGTATCGTGGCCCTTGGCATTTCATAAATTTCGATGCTCTTAACAATTTGCCAAATAGGGTCAGTCAGCTCCCTCCCCCAAAACAAAAGACCATGCTTGAACAATGTGTAGACACTCTTAAAAATCCTGGTACTACCCTTTTTGAGCTAGAATGTGCACGTCGTGGTCTTGAGATTCACTATGGCTTTTTTCCAGCTCATTTATTTAGTAGTGAAGTTGAGGGAGAGGTTTAGAAGAAAGACATGCTAAGTTTTAGGGTCGATCCCCCAGCACCCGATAATTACATAAAGTGTGATGAGCCTATAGAAGAAGTTACCATTGATGATGTTTCCAAAGAAATTTCATTAAATTGTCATCAAACCTCGACTAATAAGGTGAACACTTTTGTGCGAAAAATTTTATTAACGGTGCCGCGCATAATCTTTCCTAAATCCATAATGGGAGAGATTGACCCCATCACTTCTGATTTTGTTGAGGCTGATTCTTCGAGTTCTAATGAGGTTGTTCATGATAAGTCTTTATTATTTACCCATTCGAACTCTGCTTATTTTTTCATGCCTTATCATTATTATATTCTTCCATCATTTTTTGGTTGTCCTCATAATTACTCTTATTCATTATTTTTGGCAACCAGGCATGAGGCAAAGCCTCCCTTATGGAATAAGAGGCTTATAGATTGCAAGAAGGGGGCATTTGGCAATCTCCCCAGAAAGAAGCCACGTTGAATTTTTGTTTGCCACGTCGTGCTCAAGACGTAAAATAGAGCGCTCGATGGGAGGCAACCCATCATTTTACTTTCTTTCTAGTTAGTTGTTTTTATTTGATTTTTCGTTAATAATTTTCTTTTCTTTGTTATGTATTTCGTTTGGATTCGTGTATTCTTGTGGACCTTATTTCTCTAATCTTTTTATAACCCCAATGAGTTATTATTCTTCATATTCTAGTCTTGCTGGATTTAATGTCTATTGTTATTTCATGACTAGAGACTAAGTTTGGGGGTCCCTCGTGATGTTGAGCATTATTGGACGTATGGACAGTCGGTTCCACTCAGACATGCGCTGGCGTTCAAGAAGACATTTGGAATAAGATTCTCTTTTCCTCATCTCTTTTATTTTCACATGAGTTTTATTATTGATGATGCTATGCGTAGTGGAATAAATCGAAGCATGAGATAATTGTCTTAATTTTTCTCGGGTATAAATTGCGATTGCTTTATTGTCCTTGCATGCTGTTGATGGTTAAAAACGTGAATTTTTCGTGCTTTCGTGTGTAAAACTGATGTTACGATACTGATTTCTCGGGGAAAGAAACGGTTGAGTTTTAGTTAAGTTGCAGTCAGTGATTTCTGTTTCTGTTGAAGTATTCATTTAGGTCCGAAATTTTATCATTTTTGTAGAAATCTTAGCAGATAAGATAGGAGACATATGTGCTTTCAAATCACCGTTTATACGTTTGGTTAAACTTTTCGCGTAGCTAATCGTCTAGTAACATAAGTCTTGTGGGCACTTAAATTGAGTTTAGAGTCGGACAGTTTTTCCCAAGAAAAATTCGAGATATTAATTGTTCTATGATGGGAAGTTTAGTAACCGGGGGTATTCACGTGACCCGTTGTTTACTCTCGCATAAAATGATGACCCTGAATAGATTAATAATTTAGAAATATCGCATTACCGATGATGGGAAGCCTAGTAACCGGGGGTATTCACGTGACCCGTTGTTTACTCTCGCAGCAACCTTGACATGCGAAAATAGCTATTCGAGTGTCTTTTACGTCAAACAGTTCCCCAAGACATGAGAATGGAATTCCACCCTAGGATCATCCCGATGAAATATCCCGAGAGCCGAAACCTAGTGGTTAACTCGAATCATATTATTGATCATACATAAGGGAATGCTGTCCTAAGAGTAATTTTGATAACGAAACTCTTGAATTTTGTCACTAGACTGTGGGACTGGGCGAATTAGCTTGTTTAATCTAACCTTTCATACTGACGGTCGGTTAAATTCACGCTTGTTAATCTTTGAGCTGATTTTCTTCATGAACGATTGATTAGGACTGAAATCGGTTACTTAGTGGAATCAGTGTCCTGGATGTGACTCGCTATTACGATACTTGTACTATTCTTTGAGATTTTAAGGGTAGTATTGATTAATTTGAGCTATGGATTTGCATGATTATTCACGATACATTTTGTCTAAAATTGATAATTTTTGCTTGAGGACAAGCAAAGGCTCAAGTTTGGGGGTATTTGTTAGGCGTATTTTTATGCGCTTTTATATCATTAATTTATATCCATCTTGAGCCTAAATCAGCATAAATGATCTTTTAATGCATTATTTTTATATGTTTTGCAGGAAATCGGAGTCCGAAAGCCGAAACGACGAAAAACGGGTGAAAACAGCAGTTTTGGTCATGAGCCGCGGCACCCATGTGCTGAGCCGCGGCACACGCAGGAGACTAGCAGAGTGCCGAGTAAACTGTACTCTGTGTCGCGGCACAGATTTAGTGAGCCGCGACGCAGAAGAAATAAACAGCGCCCAGGCATCCCGCTGAGTGCCGTGAGCCGCGGCACAGATAAAGTGAGCCGCGGCACACGGGGCGGTGTTGGTATACTCCGCGCGGGTTTGGGCCGTTTTGGAGCCTGTTGTCGTCCTAATCAAACGGACGCGTTTTGGAGGCAGAGGACTGATATAAATAAGCATGGTAGGGCTACAGAAAGGGGGAGGGATTAGAAGGAATTCAGAGGTGGATTAGAGCTAGGGCGAAGAACACAAGGAGGAGATTTGTGGGGCGACGACAAGACCACGGATCCCTACGGTTTTTCTGCAACTTAGTTTCTAGATTTATTCGAGTAGGATTTTGATTGTAGCCGATTTCATGACAGTTTGATTATTTATTATTATTTCGATTTACTCGTTATTCTATTGAATTGGATTCTTCTTACTGTTCTTAATGCTTTTTAATTGTATGGCCAACAGTTAAATTGTTTTGAATATCTTTATGGATTCGGGAGATGAAATTTAGGCATAGTTCTTGTGAGACGAATCATAATTTTCGTGAGATAGGAATATACTCTTGGGAATTGTGAAGCCTAATTATTATGGGAATTCTTGAACTGTTTTAGCTATTAATTATCTAATTCGAATAGGGATATATCGAGTTAATAATTCGTAGTATATTCTATCGACCTTGGAAAAGGCTTTAGAATAATTGAGGAATTCCTGGCTTACAATCAATTGAATAAAAGTGAATTGAATCGAATAAATATCATTCCCGATTGTTTGAGGTGAAAATCATAATCCTATGCGCTTATTAGTATTATTATTATTAGTAGTACTATTATTTATTTTCTGCAATTAGTTTAGGTATAAACTCCGTATAATTGTTCTTCAAATAAAATTGTGAGTTGACTATATTTTGGTACTTAGTGAAATCAGTCCTCGTGGGAACGATACTCTACTTATCACTTTATTACTTGTTGACACCGTGCACTTGCGGCATAGTGTGAGGGATTTCCTCACACCACTTTCTAGGACTGCAAGTTAAGCAGATGGAAAATAGAATTTTCATCAACCAGGCCAAATACACCAGAGATCTAATCAAGAGATTTGGAATGGAATCTGCCAAATCAGCAAAAATCCCTATGAGCACAAGCACACATCTAGAAGCAGATGAAGAAGGCATATCAGTGGACTCAACCCACCACAGACGACTCATTGGATCACTTATTTATCTGACTGCAAGCAGGCCAGACATTTCATATGCTGTAGGAGTATGTTCACAATTCTAGTCTAAACCCAAGCAATCACACCTGGAAGCAGCTAAAAGAATCATCAAATATCTCAAGTCTACCATTAATGTCGGTTTATGGTATCCTAAAGATGACAACTTTGAGCTGTCAGGGTATTCCGATGCAGATTTTGCAGGATGTAAGATTAATAGGAAAAGCACTAGTGGAACGTGCCAATTCCTAGGAACCAGACCGATATCCTGGTTTAGCAAGAAGAAGATATTTAACTCTATCTCAACAACAGACACTACACCAGAATCACGATTTTGTGACTGCCAAAAACAGTCACAAATGGCAGTCACAAATAAATGTCACAGAATCAACTGTCATAAAATTCTTTGTGACTGTTAATGACAGTCACAAAACAGTCACAAAACTCAGTCTTATGACTTTCCAAAGCCACTTTATATGGCAGTCACAAACTCACTTTCTGACTGTTATCAACAGTCACAAATTACACTATTTGTGACAGTTTAAAGAAGTCACAAAATTTACTCCTGTGACTGTCCATGACAGTCATATAGCTGAAAAGTTATGACTGCTTTAAATAGTCACAACATTAAATTTGATGACTTCTTAAAACTGTCAAGAATAGAGTTTTTATAGTCACAATATTAAAGTTAGAAATTTAAGATTATGACTGTCATGGACAGTCAAATAGAGTTTTCACAATATTAGAGTTTGTGGCTGTCTTAGACAGTCATAAATTTAGAAAAAAAAAACAGAAATAAAATGTGCAAACCAAGAAAAAATCACCTAATCTTTTTCACAATATTCCACAAAAGCCAAAATACTACAAATCCTTATAAACCCAAAGTATTACGGAGTCCAAAAATTACTACGAGTTCAAAAATAAATTCAAAGTATAAGTCCAAAAATTACAAGTTCATAAATAAACCTAAAATACTTCCAAGTTCACAAAATATTACAAGTCCACAAATTCAAGTTAAATTATATTTCTTCGAGGAAATATTTAGGCCACACCACGAACCCACCAACAACTTCCCCGATCGTGGTGGCACAACCTTGGCTACCTAAATATAATTGAGTGTCATTCTTGTCATTCTCCACACTTATAACACTAAACTTGCTTTCATGGTCTTAAATGTTGCGCCCGTGTACTTTTTCGCTTTCAAAGTTGGAACTACATCTCCTTGAGCAATGACCTTGTTTGAAATGACATCTTTAATAAGAACATGTGTTGTTTGTGGCGTACCTGTTGCACTTGGATTTGTTAAGTGAAATGTTGATCCAGCAGAAATTTGTGAGGGCGTAGAAGTTTATGACGAAAATAACTTTTGAGAATGGTTGAATGCTGCTATAAAACTAGTAAGTTGATCTTGCATGTTGTAAACAACCTTCTCCAAGTGTTGATTACTGTTAAGAACCATGTCAATGTTTGACTTAATAGGTTGAATAGCCTTCACGGTTCCCTTAGAGACTCGACCAACACCACGTGTCCTTCCTCTAGAATCCTTTCCGAAAATCTGGGTAAGTGCATCATCCTCTAAAGAAGCCTGGCTTGACGAGTCTTGGCTACTATGGAATTCTATAACTTTATGCTGCAAAATAAGATTGCATAAGCCTATTTTGATGATTATAAGACTGACTTGGAAAATTATATTTCAAAACTTACACATGCTTCAGCAACTTTTGGGTGTAGTTTCCCAGTTCTAAGTACACCTCGGAACGAGTAGGCGACCGCCGATTTGGATCCTTCGCTTTCTACACATGAAAAAAATATATATCAACCAATGCATCGAAAATCTAAGCTGGAAACTAAATAAAAAGTTAAACTCCACTTTACATGTATAATTAGAGGAAGCGTAGAAATATAAGTTGAAACTTAAACTCCACTTTACATGTATAAGTGGAAAAATAAGACTTGTTGATTACATTAACTATATATATTAAAAGTTCATGTATATACCATTTTGATAGCTTTCTCGGCGTCTGCCAAGACAGTGCTCATCGTTCTTAATAGCCCTGTTTGCTTTTAGAACCTCTCTTTGTTGAAGCTTTTTGGCCGTTCCTTCATGTTTAATAAATGCATTCCATTGGCTGGTGCGAATGTTATCTTTCGGGGGTACGTGGTCCTTTAAAGCCAGTATTCCAGTAGCGTCCAGACTCTTTAAATACTTTTGTCGCATGTACCATCTCCAAGTTTTTAGATGCCCACCCATCTCTTTTAAAACATCTTCCTTTCTAACAAGCGGGACATTAAATTCCCGATAGAGAGTCGTCCACATATCGTCCTTTATGCCTTGACCAACTTGCCTCCAGTCATCGTACTCCACCCCCACTTGTATTTTTAGTAGGACTAAAAATCTAGCCTTGAACTTATCCTTATTTCCAACTATTTGTCCTGTGCTATTAAAGGATACGATAGTCCGTTTATCTATAATCGAGTGCCCCTCATTGGCAGATGCTTGGGAGTTCGTTGAAGTTTTCGGTTCACCTTCTTGCTGACTTGATGAAGCTGTCATTATCTCTTATGTATAAAAAAAAGCCTCATCAAATCATATATTCGAGCAGTTAAAATCTGGAATGAGTTAACACACACACACACACACACACACACATATATATATATATATATATATATATATATAATATATATTTGAGCACTTAATATAAAATATATATACTTGTCCAAAGAATCAATGATAACTGGAATGAACTGGATAACAGGCCCTCCTCTTCCAAAATTCAAATAAAATTGGACTAGACTGCACTTTTCCAAAATTATATTTGAGCCGATGGACTTAAATGAAAATAGGAAATACCTATTTTAGAACTAGGATAGAATTTCTCTTATGTATCAAAATACACACCAAAATACACATTACAATGAATTTGAACAACAATAGTCATCTGCTCTTTCAAATTCAAGTAAATAAGACTAGACTGCACTTTTCCAAAATTATATTTGAGCCCATGGACTTAAATGAAAATAGGGAACATTATCCCATCCTGGGTCACCTCAAATTATGCTATGATAAAATATTGAATAATCAACAAATCAAACACGGCGGAAGACTACACGAGAAGTCTCATTTGAACAAGTAACCCCAAACCCTGAAAGGGAGTAATAAAATAGATAAACGATTGGTAAAGTGTTTTACAAATCTCGGGAGTTCTTTTGAAAACAGAAAAGTCTTTTAGAAACATTAGGGTCTCAGCCCAATCGCGTTCCACATTAGAAGAAGTTTAAAAGTAGAAATCCCTTTTGGACCCCAAGTCCTGAGTTATAAAACTATTTCAAAATCGATTGGGCCTCGGCCCAAAAATCATTTTCCGTAAAACATCCGTGAAACATTCATTTTGAAAAGTATCATTTTCAAGTGCTCAAAAATAGTTCATATATGTCAAAATGAATTAACATGACTATATGTTCTTCTCAACCATCGACAACATTCTCCCAAATACATAACTCCGTTTTCCCAGTTTCACTGACACATTGATTTTCCACAATCACAGCTTCTCAAGATGATCGTTCTGCCGCAACTATTAGGTTCTGCTATTTCATACTGTAACGCATAATATTCTTCCGAATCTCAAAGCATATCAACTTAGAACGACAATAAATCTCAATGCAACAAGAATCCAAATACTTACATATCATGAAGCCGACGATTCCCCATGATACTGGCACATGTCTCAACTCTAGAAAATACTCGACACAGATATTTTTCAAAACACACATTTTGCATACTCAGTTCAACTTGAGAACACAACACATCCCTATCCAAAGAAACACGTTAATACCATTTGGAAAAGTTTACAACAACCCTAGTACCACAGTGGTAAATCACATAACGCACAAGCCCGAGTGAACAAAAAAAACTCTGGCTCTAATATTCGTCAATAGACAACTCGAGTGACGTGATAAAAACACGACTCGACTCGACCCGACTGCCTAGGTTTTCTCAACCTAAGCTCTGATACCATATTCTGTAACACCCCAAAGCCGACTGGGAATATTATAGCACCATGGGCCCCGAGATGGAACCCACAAGGCTAAAAGGCATTTTCGCAAATATTTACAAATGCCCAAGAGGCTAACGACGGTACTGTCTTTTAAAAACATTCGAAGACTTTATAAAAACTCATTTATCGAAACCGTCGTAAAAACTCATTTGAAACTACAAGGCCGAAATGCCAAACTCAACAGTTGAAAAACATACGTTAAGCTATCGCTTACACGTACCTACAAAATAGTTTAGAAAACCACTTCCACAATAACTCACATTGCCAAAAATCAAAAGGGCATTTAAGAAATACTCATGCAACGGAAAGGACAACAATTAAAAATACTCTAGCAGCGGAATACAACATATAATCAGAAGACTCGATTCACAAACACAAGCCATAGCTAGTATCCTCCAGGAAGCTCATCTTTTCACGACCGCTACAAGCTCGATATCCAAAGAACCTAAAAAGAAAGTCTACGACGGGGTCAGCCATAATATCCAACAATGATAACAATCACATCGCGTCAATAATTACATACCAATGAAAATACTAAGTAAGAATACGACCAATGTAATCTTACCGCCATAACTTTACCAAACTCGTAATAATTCTCATCAAACTAACCATTATCACATTTCACATCTCGAAATCTCGATTAACCAATAAACTCAAACATAATATCCATACGGTACCTCAAGCAATACCCAAGATTCTCAAAACATCATCATAACTCGTAATACGATAATATACTAGCTCTGACCACTTCGATCCATAGGATAACATCATCAAATTCTAACACGATAATCGATTGTCCATCAAAGACAAATACCAAAAGAAATATGGAACATACCTCAAGATATGTAATGCCACGACAATCATGTTAGTCTAATCCGAGATCAGATCAATACAACATACGGACATGGTCCTAACGCAAGACCTACAAATGCATACTCATATGACAACGTCAATATGCTCACATCAATAACAACAATGTATACTTATGGATATCCGATGATCCATCCCATATAGCATAGATCCCAAGATGATCCTGAAAGACCAACACGAGGTGGATAACCCATAATATACATATGCACAACAGCACATGGTAATCCAACGATCCAGCGCACATATCATAGATATCCCATGATGATCCCGTCGGACTAACGCATGTTGGAAATACCTATCCAACAATCCAGAGCACACAGCTATAGATATCCCATGATGATCCCGTCGGACCAACGCATGGTGGACATACGACAACAATGCAGAAATGCATATTAACAACAATACACAAATGCGTGACAACAACAATACACAATGTATCACAATATGATCGACACAAAATGACAAAAATGATTAGAGTACTTGCCCCAAGTCGTTCTAGAGCAATCTTGATGTATAACCATCACCAACCATTATCCTCAATATTCAACGGTCCAAAATGTCACGAACGGTAGATAATTCATATCTTCGTCTTTATCACAATGTATCCTCGATACCCAAGTATACCAATAACAAAAGTAAATCATATACATTATGATTTAAATTCCCAAAATCCAAAAACAACTTACAATCCCAAATCTCTAGTGTTCACAATTATAATCATTGCTATACGAATTACAAACGAATGAAACGGAAACCATTCATTAAATATTATACTTGCCTCGATACCTACACTACGATGATGAAACCGCAATCAACTCTTTGCCTTCGCCTACAAGCTCCTCGGCTCCCGGCCAAAGCGATTCACGAACATTCTCGAACACGACCGCAACACACTTTTCTAACCAATGATCAATTATCACAACCTATTGCAATAATCAATAAACAACAATCCAATAACAATCAATAACCGACATAACCAACCAATCAATCTCAACGGTTCAATGACACCTTGATCATATACAAAACCAAATAGTATAACTCATACCATTAGGAACTCATATCCACAATACGAACCAAAATCCAATAATCGATATTTAACAATCAATATAACCGATCAACAAACCCAACGATTTCATAATATCTCGATTAAACACAAGTCTAAATAATCCAACTCAACAAATTACGAATTCACAACCACAATACGATTACGGATATGATTGTAAAGGAAATCATATTCAATGATCAATCACATTCTTCCGGATTCCAAATTGTTTATCATGATTCGTATTTCATCAAGAACATACAGATTCTACCACTACAATCAACACGACCTAACAGATATTCGATCTTCATATCTAAAAATCCCGATAATTCAACATACAATCGTCTTGCTATGTTCTATTTACCTAAAGTTCTTGAAGAACACTAAGTGATTCGAAACCATATTCATAGCCATCAAAACAAAATAATCCGATATCCTTTAACATGTAGATAATCATCTAACTCACAATCCAAGTCATTTATCATCATACAATTCACATAACCTCAAGAACCATAACAACAACATCAAAATCATCTTCATACGAATCATTCATCAACAATAACATCAAAATCCAAATTCAAGGTGTATAGTTCATCAACATACCTCAATAACATGAACAACACCATCAAACACATCAAGGATCGTCGATATCTTCATATCCACGCCTCAAATACATGTTTCCAAGCTTGTAATCGAGTTAGAAGAGGTTAAATCTCACTAACATACGCAGAGGGACGAAGAAGGGAAGGAAAACATTGTTTCTTCTCGTGAAGAAATGATAAACCGAACCCCATTTTATAATATGAACTTCTAATTACGTACGTTATCAATCACCATTAACGTACGAAATGCTCGTTATGTACGTTACAGGTCCTTCATAGCGTACGTATCATCATTCCAGAACTCACTGTCTTGCTTCGTATCTTGCATAACGTATATAACACTTGTTCCATAGCGTACGTAATACGTACGTTGACTTGCTACAGTATATGCTCATGTTACACACGTAATATGCTCTGCATGGCGTACGTAATACCTAGTTGACGTATCTTTTGGCACGCCATCGGATACCTGGGCCCCACATGGCAGGTATTGATTCCTTTGTCCGATTCCTCTCGTTACGTACGTAGTGCGTTATACATATCGTACGTAACACATAACATCTTAGCGTATGTTATGTACTCTACGTAGCGTACGTTACATCTGTATCTTAGCGTACGTAAGCTCCTATTGTTAACGTACGCTACACTTGACAAGGTCCTCTCTGATCAGCCAACTATATCTCACCTGATACTTGAACGTACGTAAAGACCTCACGTTAACGTACGTAACTCTTGGGGATTAACGTACGTAAGCTCATATGCTTAACGTACGTTATGGCTTCTATACTTATCCATTTACAGTGATCTTGCTCGTCGTCTCAATATACCGAATACGTATACACGACACACTCTATCCTCAAATGCAATTATAGTCCACGTACGACAATTATACCAATACAGACATCTCAGTCCTTCCTTTATTTTATCCATACTGTACAGATTCCACACTGTACAACATAGCTCGGATAAAATAGCGTTAAACAACAGTAGTAGAAATTCCGGATACATACTACACCACTTAAAATAAGTTTCATCCTCGAAGCTTGCAATCTATCATAGAAAAACAAACAAACCGTTCAACCAAAATATTCCAAAACCATCACGACAATGATCAATCATCATTATTAATGAATAACCAAAACAGTATACTTACATATGCGCCAAGTCGACGATCTCCTGAGATACTAGCGAGTGACTACACCGTAAAGCCTCAATACACTCACAATCACAATTCCATGAGTCTCAACAAAATATATTATCTTCGGATGAAATAATCTATCCGTGCCGAGGCCTGTCTGTCAGATTGCACAATCAAGTCCCAATCCTGATAAAACGAATAATACACGATACATCTGTGAAACAACTGCCCAAACAATGGCAACAAGTCACGAAACATCAACACAAAGTCCGAACGCTCGGATGATCACCAACAATGATCGACCAATAATTAACCGAGAATATCATTGACATGATAAACCCCAATATTACCAACGAACAATCAAAAATAATCGGGAATACCCTCACACGGTAAGCTCCAACACGATCAACACAGAATCGCAGAAACAGATATACGAAATAATAACATTCTCAAAACGTTATACCAATCACATGTAATATTCGGAATTTCTACTACTGATGTTTAATATTATTTTATCCGAGTTATGTTGTACAGCGTGGAATCTGTACAGTATGGATGAAATAATGAAGGAATGAGATGTCAGTATTGGTATAATTATTGTATTTGGTCGACAATTGTATTTAAGAATATTATTGGATTCAGTGTTTGTGTTCAGTGTGTCTTATGTTCGTTTTTGGTATGTCGAGACGTTGGACAAAGAATAGCTGAAATTGGCTAAGTGTAACATTATTAGCACACGCTAATAATCATGAGTAGCGCACGCTATCGTGCAGGTTTAGCGCACTCTACGGATATAAGATAACGCACGCTAATGCAGTCCGATCGGAAGGAATCTACGTGTGGACCAGGCCACTTTCGGCGCACGTTCTGATAAGTCAACGGATGTTGTAATGTAGTGTTAGCGCACGCTAATGCATGTTGATTAGCGCACGCTAACTGTATATCGGTCAACAGGGAATCTTGGCTTTATTGGTTGCTTTCGGCATGTGGGGTCACGAGCATCTTCGTGGTAGGTGTAGACTGTAGCAAGTCAACTGGTATTAGCGCACGCTAAATGCAAGGACTTGCGTACGCTAGACAGTGTAAGTTATGTACGCTAATGCATGGACATTACGTACGTAAGCACAAGTACGAAGCCAGACAGTAGCCTCTGGACTACGATAGCGCACGCTAACAAAGTCAGTTAGCGCACGCTAAGTTTGTAATGCACGTTAATTGAAGATGTTAGCGTACGTTAATAATGTACAGTATATATAAGTGCAGTTGGCTATTTTTTGTCATTTTCATCCATTTCTTCATGTGAGCCGATAGAGAGAGCCTTGAGAAGTATTTTGTAACACCCCCAAACCACTTGGGAATATTACAGCGCCGCAGACCCTCTCCATGAGGATCTACCAGGCTAAATACGAAAACAATACATCACATTGATAGCCGATATGGCTAAATAATGAACCATTAGACCGATTTGGTCTTATACCAAAAATTCTTACATCGAACATACAAACTCCTTTTTCTAACTCGTACCCACGCAGGGGTTAGGATACATTAATACTTCCCGAAAATTAGAAAATACCCCAACAAAAAGACAAAACAATAAGACTTCACCAAATACCCAACACGACCTTCATGTGATTAGCATCGTCGTCTTCCATCATCCTTCTTACCGATCCTGTGGTTCGCTCCCCAGCAACCTGCAAGTACCTGGACGCAATACAGACATCCACCCCCCGAATACTCGGGGTTTAGCAAAACTCCACTGTTTTGCTAGTGCAAGTATAAAGTGCAAATACGAGCTATACACAACATATTCCAAGAATATAAAAACTTGATTAATTCCACAATTCAACCCAATGAAAATTTCCCGAGATATTACATTGAATAAAATAGTTCAAACCATGAAAAATTAGAATGAGACACGCAGGCTCTTTGAAAAGCATTTAAAAGTCTCGGGAGTTTTAGAAAGAAATTTCTGGGCTAATAAATCTTTAACTCGACAAACCACATAGGGACACGGGCCAAAGAATTGTTTTTACTCAAAGATACCAATCTGGTCACAAACACAGGGTCCACGACCCAAAACATCCATATCCCATACTCGAGTGAATAACATAACGGTCACACTCGATACATAACCAAACCACAATGTACGGAAACAATCACGGGGCCCGTATCCTTATGCCAAAAATATCGCAACCATGAAGCAAATAATATACGACGCTTATACCGGTGCCATTTTAGCCAAGTACCAAGACCTTACATATGATGTATCTCACTTTGGGAATTTGCATATGTGATACTCCGGACATATCACAATTATCGAAAACAACATCGTGCCATATCACAAAACAACCTCCCGAGCTATACTGGCCCTGTACCTCTCAGCAAGATACACACCCCAGAGACACCTCGTCAGGCCCTCCCTGTGTATAGCCCACCGAGTGATCCGTAGGGATACGCAGCCTACCGGACCCTGTGGGGACCCTCACCGGTTTTACTCGGTTCACACACTCTCGAACCACATGGCACAAACCACATTTTCTGAAATTACCACTTTCACGAAATCACGATTTAAAAACATATTCCCCCGAAGTACTTCAACTGTAAATCAAGGTACTTGCTAAGAATGGCCACAACACCCGACACATACTCACATCACACATCATCACAAACTCATCAATAGTACACACGTCCACACATATATACACACTTCTTGTCAGAAAGACATAACCTTAAGTCCACTATCAACATAATCACGCACAACGATACCAAACGTAAAGAAGATATTCCAAAGCACACCACTAGTACATATCCTCAGCACCACACAATCGTTCACAAACACATAAGTAGATTTTTATAGAAAACCTTTATCGAGAATATACCGATTCTTTTATAAGTTCATTAAAAATAATTCAATTGCACACCTAGTCAATTACCGACTATAACCACTACGAAATATGAAGTGTATAGGCAAGATACTTGCCTGAAATCCGCGAGCGAACAAATACGACGAATCACAAGGCCTCGATACCACGAAACACCGGACAACGAACGGATGAGGTTGGGCAGCCCTCGAACTTCCAAAACCGACCAAGAACTCGACAACTCCACGAGAACTACGAAAATAACACTAACACGAATCAATAACACTAAACGGAATCCGAATCGATCCTAAAAACAACAAGGATCTATGTGTGTCTCCAAGAAATCAAGAACTATGTTCCGAGTGATATAAAATCATGAATGAGTTCAAAAATCCGAAGATCATGGCCAAGACAACAATAATTTCACCATCGATTCATCATCCTCGGATTAAATCGAAGAACTAAGGAGAACCCCCCCAAAATTCAAGAACTAGGGTTCTAAGAAGAGATTACCTTGATTTGGATCAAGAAGATGATTTGGTGTTGTTAAACACCTACAAATCCGTTCCAAAATGAAGCTTGACGAAGAAGATCGTGAAAATCACCTCGGAGCTCACTCCCGTCGGAAAGGATGAAGAAGGGAGAGAAATGACGAAGTGAAGCTTCATTCAAGATTTATATCGATGCTTATTAGCGTGCGCTAACTAGACCGCATTAGCGCGCTAACGAGGTCAACGCCGTAACATTCCGCATATAACACCGTTAGCGTGCGCTAGCCCCATGAGTGTAGCGTGCGCTAACGAGTCACGGGTCGATCCGGTGGCCCCGGATGATCTGTACTACCGAAGCGCGCGCTAGAAAGAAGGAAGAGCGTGCGCTAAGCGACCGATAGCGTGCGCTAGTTATCGACCTTAGCGTGCGCTAACAAAGCCACGATCCCGATCCGGTAGTTCTGGATCGCCAGCTAGCGTGCGCTACACATCCGGTAGCGTGCGCTAACCTAACGCCGTAGCGTGCGCTATGCCACAAGCATTAGCGTGCGCTACACCACAAAAACCGAAACTCACATAGTGATCTCAAACGCCTCCAAACACACGTCCCAACAAGGCACACATAAACATGACACCAAATTCCAACGATGAGGACAATAACAATCCGATAAAACCCCAAAACTCAACGAATCGGAACAAGGATCTCGGGTATTACATTCTACCCCTCTTAAAAGAAGTTTCGTCCCGAAACTTAAAACACAAAATGATCGGCGCAAAACAATCTTCGACAATAGAAATCGAACGATAACAAAATGCAAAACACGTGCTAGCGTTCTTGATGACACCGCAACGAATCACATGCGGCACGTGGTCGATAACATCCATATCATTATGCGTAATGATAACGAAACGCCGAACAAGATCAATATGGTTGGCCGAACAAGATAACAATCAAGACGCAAGCTCAACGCTACACCAATACAAAATTCCACCATTCGAGGGTCGGAAGATCAATGAAGCTAATTTCCGAAGTGAAGGAAAATACGACGTGATCCGAATGCTCAAAAATCACGATACGAAGTAACAAAATCGGACAACAAATGATCGAACCACAACGATTGAGACAATAATAATCGAGCAGTCAAGTTCGGATCACGACGACCAACAAGAATCAAATAACAACTCCGAAGTTCACACCTCGGCTCGAGATAATAGGTAATGTGGTAAAGCGACAAGATATGCATCCACAAGAATCCACAGGATGGAATCGTAATCGAACAAAAAGTCACAACGACAAGTGGATTATTTGAAAAATTACCAGAACTCGTTTGATCAACAAAACAAAGGGTAGGGCAAGTTCAGAAAATATCAACGAACACAAATGAGTCGATAGAGTTGAAAACACAAAAGTTCGAAAATCCGATCCACTTCTAGCAAAAGAAGTCTATCCCCAAAATTCGAAACAACGAGGCAAGGAGATAACACAACATACAACTGGTAGACTACGCTCTCGGGGGACTCCTCGAGTCACGATATCAATGCTCAAGTTTGGGCCTCGGAAGACTCGGTGACTAATTCGCAGAACTGAACCCGGTGTCCCACGAGTCCGTACTTGTAACACGTCACAGGAGAAGGACAAGGCGCACGAACATGCCTTGACATATAGCAGCTGAAACACCTCTTGGGCTTACCAGGAGGCAATACCGACAATTTGAAATTCTCAGTCCCAAGCATCGGGCGATGGAGTTTCACAGCGGAAAGACTACTACGTTGCAATCCAGAAACACCAACTCCACTACTAATCACAATATCGTCCAACTTCCTATGTTTCCCACTCGGATCCAGATAAAACCCAGCTTCCAGAAGTTCTTGGAACTCCGCCCACATGACAACATGATCCCGAGGTTTAACGGCTTCCCACAAATGAACAACATCATCGCTAAGAAGATACTGAGCAATAGGGACCTTCCGATCTTCAGGGCAATCAATGGCCTCGGATATCTTTTGCAACTGAAGAAGCCAACCATCCCAGCCCAGTGCATCTGTCGCACCAACGAATCGAGGGGGACTCATACGAATTACCTCTCGGAGTCATAGATTTGTCCCGACCTTCTGAATCGCATCAGTGTTGCGTTGAATCGCCTTGGTCAACTGAGTCATTTGTGCTGCTACTTGTTGCAATACAGTAGCAACATCCATACCAATACCGTTCCCAACAATATTCTCTCGATCCCGCGCCTGATCCCCGTGGTCCTCCGTACCATGGTTGCGGCCAAGATCTCTGCCCCTCAACATAGTGATCAAGAAGATTTAACGCAACGAAAGTCACATAATTACACAACAATATAATGCACACCCGGAAACCACTCACAGATGATCGACTGCAAAGGTTAGACGTAACGGCAAAATACAGTCTAAAACTTTGCCCAGTCAAAAAGCGCGTTCCACAACAATAGATGACGTGTGCTGACTGTGCAAGTTTAGCAACACAACCATATTCACCTACCAACGGTGCCAGACCGAAGGTTACAAACAAACAACAGCGTACAAATCCAACGGTTCACATAATTATAACATCACACACTTAACCGTCAGAAGTTAAACAATGTTCCAAACCGAGTCTTCACCTCTCGGTCAAGAGAACTATCTCGACGAGTGCATACCGAACGACTCAGCGTTCACACTACCACTCTAATCACAACTCGGAGCATTACAGCTGAATAACGACAACATCTTTATCACGTACCATTTTAACGAAATACATGGGACCAAAAAGTTTAAAAGCGAGAGTCACGTTTCAAGTAAGTTTTTTGGTAGACCTCAAATGAGTTTAAAGTTAAATTTTTGAAAACTTGCAATATAACAATGGGAATAAAATGTAAGTAGTTTGAATTCTCAAAATGTTTGGCCTCGAGGTCATAACACGAAAATCAAGCTTTTTCTTTCTTGAAAGATGTTTTAAAATAAATTTTACGTGACTACCCAAGAACATTTAGAACATTTAAAATATCACATTGATGAACTTAGCTAGTGTAACCACACCAAAACATTACTTCTTGTAAAACAATTTATACAAGGATATATATACACATATACCGGCACATTACAAAAAATCAAACAAACATGAAGGACATATTCATGATTCACATTTAACTCCTCAACCTAACACAAATATCACACAAGCCCGTATAATACGAGACACAATATTATAGTGGGGAGACTTACATCCACAGATCGCACGAAGATGATGGTTGCACCTTGATACTAATCACGACCGACCTCCAGACGACGCGTCGCGACACGAGTTAGACAGACACAATCTGACAGAACAAGACACGACAATACCCGACTGGACCCGATAGCCTAGGTTTCCGCAACTTAAGCTCTGATACCATATTCTGTAACACCCCCAAACCACTTGGGAATATTACAGCACCGCAGACCCTCTCCATGAGGATCTACCAGGCTAAATACGAAAACAATACATCACATTGATAGCCGATATGGCTAAATAATGAACCATTAGACCGATTTGGTCTTATACCAAAAATTCTTACATCGAACATACAAACTCCTTTTTCTAACTCGTACCCACGCAGGGGTTAGGATACATTAATACTTCCCGAAAATTAGAAAATACCCCAACAAAAAGACAAAACAATAAGACTTCACCAAATACCCAACACGACCTTCATGTGATTAGCATCGTCGTCTTCCATCATCCTTCGTACCGATCCTGTGGTTCGCTCCCAAAGAACTTGCAAGTACGGACGCAATACAGACATCCACCCCCCGAATACTCGGGGGTTAGCAAAACTCCACTGTTTTGCTAGTGCAAGTATAAAGTGCAAATACGAGCTATACACAACATATTCCAAGAATATAAAAACTTGATTAATTCCACAATTCAACCCAATGAAAATTTCCCGAGATATTACATTGAATAAAATAGTTCAAACCATGAAAAATTGGAATGAGACACGCAGGCTCTTTGAAAAGCATTTAAAAGTCTCAGGAGTTTTAGAAAGACATTTCTAGGCTAATAAATCTTTAACTCGACAAACCACATAGGGACACGGGCCAAAGAATTGTTTTTACTCAAAGATACCAATCTGGTCACAAACACAGGGTCCACGACCCAAAACATCCATATCCCATACTCGAGTGAATAACACAACGGTCACACTCGATACATAACCAAACCACAATGTACGGAAACAATCACGGGGCCCGTATCCTTATGCCAAAAATATCGCAACCATGAAGCAAATAATATACGACGCTTATACCGGTGCCATTTTAGCCAAGTACCAAGACCTTACATATGATGTATCTCACTTTGGGAATTTGCATATGTGATACTCCGGACATATCACAATTATCGAAAACAACATCGTGCCATATCACAAAACAACCTCCCGAGCTATACTGGCCCTGTACCTCTCGGAAGATACACACCCCGGAGACACCTCGTCAGGCCCTCCCTGGTGTATAGCCCACCGAGTGATCCGTAGGGATACGCAGCCTACCGGACCCCAGGGGACCCTCACTGGTTTTACTCGGTTCACACACTCTCAGTAACCACATGGCACAAACCACATTTTCTGAAATTACCACTTTCACGAAATCACGATTTAAAAACATATTCCCCCGAAGTACTTCAACTGTAAATCAAGGTACTTGCTAAGAATGGCCACAACACCCGACACATACTCACATCACACATCATCACAAACTCATCAATAGTACACACGTCCACACATATATACACACTTCTTGTCAGAAAGACATAACCTTAAGTCCACTATCAACATAATCACGCACAACGATACCAAACGTAAAGAAGATATTCCAAAGCACACCACTAGTACATATCCTCAGCACCACACAATCGTTCACAAACACATAAGTAGATTTTTATAGAAAACCTTTATCGAGAATATACCGATTCTTTTATAAGTTCATTAAAAATAATTCAATTGCACACCTAGTCAATTACGGACTATAACCACTACGAAATATGAAGTGTATAGGCAAGATACTTGCCTCAAATCCGCGAGCGAACAAATACGATGAATCACAAGGCCTCGATACCACGAAACACCGGACAACGAACGGATGAGGTTGGGCAGCCCTCGAACTTCCAAAACCGACCAAGAACTCGACAACTCCACGAGAACTACGAAAATAACACTAACACGAATCAATAACACTAAACGGAATCCGAATCGATCCTAAAAACAACAAGGATCTATGTGTGTCTCCAAGAAATCAAGAACTATGTTCCGAGTGATATAAAATCATGAATGAGTTCAAAAATCTGAAGATCATGGCCAAGACAACAATAATTTCACCATCGATTCATCATCCTCGGATTAAATCGAAGAACTAAGGAGAACCCCCCCAAAATTCAAGAACTAGGGTTCTAAGAAGAGATTACCTTGATTTGGATCAAGAAGATGATTTGGTGTTGTTAAACACCTACAAATCCGTTCCAAAATGAAGCTTGACGAAGAAGATCGCTGAAAATCACCTCTGGAGCTCACTCCCGTCGGAAAGGATGAAGAAGGGAGAGAAATGACGAAGTGAAGCCTGCTGTCCAGTATTTATACTGGACAGTTATTAGCGTGCGCTAACTAGACCGCATTAGCGCGCGCTAACGAGGTCAACGCCCAGAACATTCCGCATATAACACTGTTAGCGTGCGCTAGCCCCATGAGTGTAGCGTGCGCTAACGAGTCACGGTCGATCCGGTCCCCTCGGATGATTCAGATTTACCGAGCGCGCGCGCTAGAAAGAAGGAAGAGCGTGCGCTAAGCGATCGATAGCGTGCGCTAGTTATCGACCTTAGCGTGCGCTAACAAAGTTACGCCTCCCGATCCGGTAGTTCTGGGATCGCGATTAGCGTGCGCTACACATCTGGTAGCGTGCGCTAACCCCAACGTCGTAGCGTGCGCTATGCCACAAGCATTAGCGTGCGCTACACCACAAAAACCCAGAAACTCACATAGTGATCTGAAACGCCTCCAAACACACGTCCCAACAAGGCACACATAAACATGACACCAAATTCCAACGATGAGGACAATAACAATCCGATAAAACCCCAAAAACTCAACGAATCTGGAACAAAGATCTCGGGTATTACATATTTGAGGTTCCAAACACTGGATTAAGGTGGAGTCAATCATCCATAACAACATTTGAAGCATGAAATCATTGGTGATTCTTGGAAATGGATTCAACCTTGTAAATCAATCCATTCCTTCAAAAAGGTAATTACTCTTCACTTTGAGATTTCGTTTTGGATTGTATATGATGTTTTTGAGCTGATGATTATCATATAAACAAGTTGATAAGTATGATTATGAGTTGGATTACCGGATTATGATGATGTTATTGTTGATATGAAGATATTGATATGAATTGGATGGTTTCGAATGTGTTGTTTATCTTCAAAGAGATATGTTGTCTAATGTCTTCCTTCAATTTGGATATGTGATGTTGTTGTTGTTGGTTTCTTCATATGATGGTGAACATGGCATGATTATGAATTCTTGGTGTTTAGATTGTTGATAATAAAGAAGATGAGATATGAATATATGACTTGAATTAAAAGTCGGATGATTACCTATATGTTCAAGGATATTGGATTTCGTTGTTTGATAGCTTTGAACATGGTTCAGAATCACTTGGAGTTTTTGATAATCGCCATATGTCGATCGGTATCCGAAATGCATGTAACTGCACGTCATTAGCGCACGCTAAGCCTACTGGCTAGCGCACGCTATCGGGAACAACTTAGCGCACGCTGCGGTAAGAGATTAACGTGCGCTAAGTCAACAGGCAGGGTAATATATTCTGTTTCGATTATAAATTCGTGATGGTTTGATTTGGTTTGTTCTGACTGCGTTTATTCGAGGTTGTGTTGAACCGTTGAGTTCGATTGGTTAGTTTTGTCGGTTGTTGATTGTTATCGGATATATGTTATTTGATTACTTCGATAGGTTGAGATTATTGATCGGCGATTATAACCGGATGTTGTGGTCGTGTTCGAGCGTGTTCGTGAATTGCATGGTCAGGGCCGAGGAGCTCGTAGACGAAGGCATTGTGACTGGTAGCGGCTTCATCATCATCGTATCGGTATCGAGGCAAGTTGTTACTTGCTCAATTATAAAGTTTAATGAATGGTTTCAGTTTCATTTCGTGTATAATGCATATAGCAATGATTATATGTTGTCATTCCAATTATGGGAGTTCAATCATAATGTATATGATTTATTTCGGTTATTGGCATATTCGGGTATCGAGGTTACATTATGGTAAAGATGAGGATATGATTACCTGTAGTCCATGATACGTTTGGATTGCCGAGCATTGCGGATAATCGTCGGTGATGGTTTGATATCGAGATTTCTTCTGAAGGACTCGGGGCAAGTATCTTATATCGATTCAGTTAGTGTTAGTGATTTGATCATGCATATTGTCATTCATGTTGTCGAACATGAGGTCGTCTTAGTTGATTTGTCATATTGTCGTTCATGTTGCGTTGTTCATGTTGATGAACATTTTGATTTACATATGTGTATGCATAATTGTGTTGTTTGTGTTGTGTTGATCCGATGGGATTGTGTGATCTATGCTGAGGGCACTGGATCAGATGTCCACCTTGTGTTGGTCCGACGGGATCATTTTGGGATCTATGCTGAGGGCGCTGGATCATTGGATGGGTTTTTCCACCTCGTGTTGGTCCAACGGGATCATATTGGGATCTATGCTGAGGGCGCTGGATCGTTGGATTACCCAGTGTTGTGTTGTTTTGCATATGTATATTGTTGGTTATCCACCTCGTGTTGATCTTGTAGGATCATCTTGGGACCTATGCTGAGGGCGCTGGGTCATGGGATTTCCATTGAGTATACATTGTTGATATTGTTTTGAGCATATTGATGTGGTCATATGAGTATGCATTTGTAGGTCTTGTGTTAGGACCGTGTCCATATTGCATTGATCTGATCTCGGATTAGACTGATATGATTGTCGTGGCACTTCATATCTCGAGGTATGTTCCGTATTTCCTTTGGTATTTGTCCTTGATGGACAATCGGTTATCGTCTTGGGATTTGATGATATTATTCGATGGATCGTATTGGTCAGAAATGGTATATTTCCGTATCGTGAGTTTGTTATGATAGTTTGAGAATCTTGAGTATTGTTTGAGGTACAATATAGATATCATGTTCGAGTTTATTGGTTAATCGAGTACATGATGTGAAATGTGATAATGGTTATTCTGATGAGAATTATTTGAGTAAGTAAAGTTGTGGCGGTAAGATTACGTTGGTCGTATTCTTATGTTGTATTCTCATTGGTATGTAATTATTAATGTGATGTGACGGTTATCATTGTTGGATATTATGGCTGACCCCATCGTGGGATTTCTCTTTAGGTTCTTGGAGTATCGAGCTTGTAGCGGTCGTGAAGAGATGAGCTTCCCAGAGGATACTGGCTAGGACGTGTTTTGTGCTTTGAGTTTCTTGATTGGTTCTTGTATTCTGCTGCTAGAGTATCTTTATGGTTGGTCTTTTTCCGCTGCGTGAGTATTTTGAAGTGCTCTTTCGGTATCTGGTAACTGATATTACTTTGGAAATCGTTTTCTAAACTTTTGTGTGTCGGCTGTTTGGCCTTGCGATTTCAAATGAGTTTTTACGACGGTTTTTGTTAAATGGATTTTATAAACCTTTGTGCATTTTTAAAGATAGTACTGTTGTTGGCCTCATGGACATTTGTAAATGTTTGCGAAAAATTCTTTTAGCCTTGTGGGTTCCATCTTGGGGCCTACAGCGCTGTAATATTTCCGGTTAAATCTGGGGGTGTTACAGAATATGGTATCGGAGCTTAGGTTGAGAAAACCTAGGCATTTGGGTCGAGTTGGATCGTGTTTTTGTTGCGTCATTCGAGTTGTCGATTGACTAATACTAGAGCCGTGAGTTTTTTTTGTTGTTCACTCTGGCTTGTGCGTTATGTGATTTACCAGCGTGGTGCTGGGTTTGTTGTAAACTTTTCCAAATGGTGTTAACGAGATTCTGTGGAATGAGATATATTGTGTTCTTGAGTCAAACTGATTTGGCAAAACGTTTTGAAAATATCTGTGTCGAGTATTTTCTTGAGTCGAGACATGTGCCAGTATCACGGGGAATCGTCGGCTTCACGATCTGTAAGTATTTGGATTTTTGAGTTTCATTGAGATTTATTGGCGTTCTAAGTTGATACGTGTCGAGATTCAGAAAGATATTATGCTTCACAGTATGAGGTGACAGAGTTGGGACAGGATTGATGATCTTGAGAAGTTATGATTTTGGAAATCAATATGTCGGTTAAGTTTTGGAACGGAATTGTGCATTTGGGAGAAATGTTGTGCATGGTTGAGAAAGAACATGTAGTCATTTAGTTCATTTTGTGATACATGAAACTGCTTTTGAGCATTTGAAATTGAGACTTTTCAAAATGAATATTTCACGGATGTTTTACGGAAAATAATTTTGGGCCGAGACCCAAATCGATTTTGAGATGGTTTTGTAACTCAGGACTTGGAGTCCGAAAAGAGTTTTCTACTTTTTAAACTTCTTGTAATGCAGAACGAGATACGAGCTGAGACCCTAATGTTTTAAAAGGCTTTTTCTTGTTTTCTAAAACTCCCGAGATTTGTAAAACACTTTACAAATCGTTTACTTATGTTATTTTCGTCTTTCGAGGCTTTGGTTTACTTGTTCAAATGGAACTTCTCGGGAAGTCTTTCGCTGTGTTTCATTTGTTGATTTGTTTCAATATTTTGTTATATCATATTTGAGGTGATCCAGGATGGATTAAGGATTGACGTTGCAAGTAGTATGTGGAGGAGGAGTTTTTATCAGAGTTTATATATTGAGATTTTGGAATTTCAGCGTGTGGTTTTCCGATGGAATATCAGTGAATTTGGTGACGAGCCGAATTGGTATACAGGAGTATGGATATGGACAAGCATTTGCATAAATTCCATTTTATTTAATCGTGTGTATTCGAAAAGAACTTTTTTTTATCGAGAACTTGGCAGCGAGCCGAGTTAAATTTTAAAATTTATTTCGTGGTCTTACGAAAATTTATGTTTTGAGTTGTGAAAATTTTGAAAGAATTCTCGAAAATTTGTCTTCTTGACGAGATTATATGATTTCAAACTGGTTTTGAAAATATAATTGATAACCATACACATTTGGTGCATAGTATATAACATAGTGAAGTTGCGAGTGTGACTCACGAACTGGTTATGACATTCCTATGGTACGATGAATAAAGATCCGAACTTTGGTATGGTAGTAGCTCGACTTTACCATAGTGATCTTCGAGTGATTTCTTTGTAAGTGCAGATTTGGGGTTGTTGACCTCATGCTGGTTGTTTTGAGTATCGATTGGTCGTTTCCATTCCATGTATAATTTGGATATGTTCGACAGGTTGTGATTGATTATTCGTACGCCGAGGGGTATGCTCACCAGTCGGGTATTTATATTGAGATACACTGTATGTGATTGGTGTGTCATTTTGAGAATGTTATTCTTTCGTATATTTGTTTCTGTGGTTCTGTATTGATCGTGTTGGAGTTTATCACGTTGATGATATTCTCGATTGTGTTTTGACCTCTGGTTGGTCATATTGGAATTTATCATGTCGATGATAAATTCGGTTGATTGTTGATCATTGTTGGTGATCATCTGAGTGTTCGGATTTTGTGTCAACGTTTCGGGATTCGTATCGTTGTTGTGGGCAGTTGTTTCGCAGATGTATTGTATATTATTCGTCTTATCGGAATTGAGACCTGATTATGTAATCAGGCAGACAGAATTTGATTCGAGCAGATTGCTTCATCCGAAGATGATATATTTTGTTGAGACTCAAGGAATTGTGATTGTAAAGTGTATTGAGACTTTACAGTGAGGTCACTAGCTAGTATCTCAGGAGATCCTTGACTTTGTGCATTGGTAAGTATGCTGTTGTGGTTATTCTATAGTGATGATGATTGATCATTGTCGTGATGGTTTTGGGATATTTTGGGTTGAACGGTATGTTTGTTTGTTTTATGACGGATTGCAAGTTTCGAGGACGAAACTTATTTTAAGTGGTGTAGAATGTAATATCCGGAATTTCTACTACTGATGTTTAATATTATTTTATCCGAGTTATGTTGTACAGCATGGAATCTGTACAGTCTGGATGAAATAATGAAGGACTGAGATGTCAGTGTTGGTATAATTGTTGTATTTGGTCGATAATTGTCTTTAAGAATATTATTGGATTCAGTGTTTGTGTTCAGTGTGTCTTATGTTCGTTTTTGGTATGTCGAGACGTTGGACAAAGAATAGCTGAAATTGGCTAAGTGTAACATTATTAGCGCACGCTAATAATCATGAGTAGCGCACGCTATCGTGCAGGTTTAGCGTACGCTACGGATATAAGATAACGCACGCTAATGTAGTCCGATCGGAAGGAATCTATGTGTGGACCAGGCCACTTTCGGCGCACGTTCTGATAAGTCAACAGATGTTGTAATGTAGTGTTAGCGCACGCTAATGCATGTTGATTATCTTACGCTAATTGTATATTAGTCAACAGGGAATCTTGGCTTTATTGGTTGCTTTCGGCATGTGGGGTCACGAGCATCTTCGTGGTAGGTGTAGACTGTAGCAAGTCAACTGGTATTAGCGCACGCTAAATGCAAGGACTTGCGTACGCTAGACAGTGTAAGTTACGTACGCTAATGCATGGACATTACATACGTAAGCACATGTACGAAGCCAGACAGTAGCCTCTGGACTGCGATAGCGCACGCTAACAAAGTCAGTTAGCGCACGCTAAGTTTGTAACGCACGTTAATTGAAGATGTTAGCGTACGTTAATAATGTACAGTATATATATAAGTGCAGTTGGCTATTTTTTGTCATTTTCATCCATTTCTTCATGTGAGCCGATAGAGAGAGCCTTGAGAAGTATTTGAGGTTCCAAACACTGGATTAAGGTGGAGTTAATCATCCATAACAACATTTGAAGCTTGAAATCATTGGTGATTCTTGGAAACGGATTCAACCTTGTAAATCAATCCATTCCTTCAAAAAGGTAAATACTCTTCACTTTGAGATTTCGTTTTGGATTGTCTATGATGTTCTTGAGCTGATGATTATCATATAAACAAGTTGATAAGTATGATTATGAGTTGGATTAACGGATTATGATGATGTTATTGTTGATATGAAGATATTGATATGAATTGGATGGTTTCGAATGTGTTGTTTATCTTCAAAGAGATATGTTGGCTAATTTCTTCCTTCAATTTGGATCTGTGATGTTGTTGTTGTTGGTTTCTTCATATGATGGTGAACATGGCATGATTATGAGTTCTTGGTGTTTATATTGTTGATAATAAGGAAGATGAGATATGAATATATGACTTGAATTAAAAGTCGGATGATTACCTCTATGTTCAAGGATATTGGATTTCGTTGTTTGATAGCTATGAACATGGTTCAGAATCACTTAGAGTTTTTGATAATCGCCATATGTTGATCGGTATCCGAAATGCATGTAACTGCATGTCATTAGCGCACGCTAAGCCTACTGGATAGCGCACGCTATCGGGAACAACTTAGCGCACGCTACGGTAAGAGATTAACGTGAACGTTAAGAGATTAACGTGCGCTAAGTCAACAGGCAGGGTAATATATTCTGTTTCGATTATGAATTCGTGATGGTTTGATTTGGTTTGTTCTGACTGCGTTTATTCGAGGTTGTGTTGAACCGTTGAGTTTGATTGGTTAGTTTTGTCGGTTGTTGATTGTTATCGGATATATGTTATTTGATTACTTCGATAGGTTGAGATTATTGATCGGCAATTATAACCGGATGTTGTGGTCGTGTTCGAGCGTGTTCGTGAATTGCATGGTCAGGGCCGAGGAACTCGTAGACAAAGGCATTGTGACTGGTAGCGGCTTCATCATCATCGTATCGGTATCGAGGCAAGTTGTTACTTGCTCAATTATAATGTTTAATGAATGGTTTCAGTTTCATTTCGTTTATAATGCATATAACAATGATTATATGTTGTCATTCCAATTCTAGGAGTTCAATCATAATGTATATGATTTATTTCGGTTATTGGCATATTCGGGTATCGAGGTTACATTATGGTAAAGACGAGGATATGATTACCTGTAGTCCATGATACGTTTGGATTGCCGAGCAATGCGGATAATCGTCGGTGATGGTTTGATATCGATATTTCTCCCGAAGGACTCGGGGCAAGTATCTTATATCGATTCAGTTAGTGTTAGTGATTTGATCATGCATATTGTCATTCATGTTGTCGAACATGAGGTCGTCTTAGTTGATTTGTCATATTGTCGTTCATGTTGCGTTGTTCATGTTGATGAACATTTTGATTTGCATATGTGTATGCATAATTGTGTTGTTTGTGTTGTGTTGATCCGATGGGATCGTGTGATCTATGCTGAGGGCGCTGGATCAGATGTCCACCTCGTGTTGGTCCGACGGGATCATCTTGGGATCTATGCTGAGGGCGCTGGATCATTGGATGGGTTTTTCCACCTCGTGTTGGTCCGACGGGATCATCTTGGGATCTATGCTGAGGGCGCTGGATCGTTGGATTACCTAGTGTTGTGTTGTTTTGCATATGTATATTGTTGGTTATCCACCTCGTGTTGATCTTGTAGGATCATCTTGGGACCTATGCTGAGGGCGCTGGGTCATGGGATTTCCATTGAATATACATTGTTGATATTGTTTTGAGCATATTGACGTGGTCATATGAGTATGCATTTGTAGGTCTTGTGTTAGGACCGTGTCCGTATTGCATTGATCTGATCTCGGATTAGAGTGATATGATTGTCGTGGCACTTCATATCTCGAGGTATGTTCCTTATTTCCTTTGGTATTTGTCCTTGATGGACAATCGATTATCGTCTTGGGATTTGATGATATTATTCGATGGATCGTATTGGTCAGAAATGGTATATTTCCGTATCGTGAGTTGGTTATGATAGTTTGAGAATCTTGAGTATTGTTTGAGGTACAATACAAATATCATGTTCGAGTTTATTGGTTAATCGAGTACAGGATGTGAAATGTGATAATGGTTATTCTGATGAGAATTATTTGAGTAAGTAAAGTTATGGCGGTAAGATTACGTTGGTCGTATTCTTATGTTGTATTCCCATTGGTATGTAATTATTAATGTGATGTGACGGTTATCATTGTTGGATATTATGGCTGACCCCGTCGTGGGATTTCTCTTTAGGTTCTTGGAGTATCGAGCTTGTAGCGGTCGTGAAGAGATGAGCTTCCCAGAGGATACTGGCTAGGACGTGTTTTGTGCTTTGAGTTTCTTGATTGGTTCTTGTATTCCACTGCTAGAGTATCTTTATGGTTGGTCTTTTTCCGCTGCGTGAGTATTTTGAAGTGCTCTTTCGGTATCTGGTAACTGAGATTACTTTGGAAATCGTTTTCTAAACTTTTGTGTGTCGGCTGTTTGGCCTTGCGATTTCAAATGAGTTTTTACTACGGTTTTTGTTAAATGGATTTTATAAACCTTTGTGCATTTTTAAAGATAGTACTGTTGTTGGTCTCATGGGCATTTGTAAATGTTTGAGAAAAATTCTTTTGGCCTCACGGCGCTGTAATATTTCCGGTTAAATCTGGGGGTGTTACATCACATACAGTGGATCTCATAGAAACACACCTGACTGATGAACATATTCCTCGGCATACGAACAACCAATCACAAACTGACGAGCATTCCCAATCATACATGGAGTGGGAACGACCAATCAATATCCAAAACAACCATCCTGGGGTCACCATCCCCAAATCCACACTTACAAAGGAATCATTCAAAAATCACTATAGTAAAATCGTACTACTACCATACCAATGGAATCACATAGCACATATGTCCCGGTTTCACAAAATCCAAAGTTCCAAAATCATATTTTGTGCATGAATCTACAACACGCAGCATATTTCTCTTATCCGATCAATCATCCGATCATCCCTGGATAACCAAACTACCATACTAAAGATCGAATTTCTTTTCATCGTACTATACTGGTGTATTATCCAGTTTGTGAGTCACATTCATAACTTCACCATGGTATGCACTATGCACTGAATGCGTATGTATGTCAATCACATTTTTCGAAAGTTCTTTCAAGAATTTTTGTAAGACCACGAAATCAATTTTTGAAAAATTAAATCGGCTCACTGGTGTCAAGTTCTCGATGAAAATTCTTTTCGAATACACTCGATTAAATAAAAATGGAATTATACAAATGATTGATCACACCCATACTCCTGTATATCAGTTCGGCTTGTCACCAAATCCACTGGCATTCCATCGGAAAACCACACGATAGAGTTCCAAAATCTCAATATATAGACTCCGATAAGAACTCCTTTTTCCACATATAACTCGGAACCTCAACCATTATCCCATCCTGGGTCACCTCAACATATGCTATGATAAAACATTGAATAATCAACAAATCAAACATAGCGAAAGACTACCCGAGAAGTCTCATTTGAACAAGTAACCCAAAACCCCGAAAGGCAGTAATAAAATTGATAAACTATTGGTAAAGTGTTTTACAAATCTCGAGAGTTCTTTTGAAAACAGAAAAGTCTTTTAGAAACATTAGGGTCTCAGCCCAATCCCGTTCCACATTACAAGAAGTTTAAAAGTAGAAAGCCCTTTTGGACCCCAAGTCTTGAGTTATAAAACTATTTCAAAATCGATTGGGTCTCGGCCCAAAAATCATTTTCCGTAATCCGAGAAACATTCATTTTGAAAAGTATCATTTTCAAGTGCTCAAAAACAGTTCATACATGTCAAAATGAATTAACATGACTACATGTTCTTCTCAACCATCCACAACATTCTCCCAAATACATAACTCCGTTTTCCCAGTTTCACCGACACATTGATTTTCCACAATCACAGCTTCTCAAGATCATCGGTTCTGCCCAACTATTAGGTTCTGCTATTTTATACTGTAACGCATAATATTCTTCCGAATCTCAAAGCATATCAACTTACAACGGCAATAAATCTCAATGCAATTCAAGAAT
The DNA here is from genome assembly GCA_033398695.1 of Orobanche coerulescens. Classification (NCBI taxonomy): domain Eukaryota; kingdom Viridiplantae; phylum Streptophyta; class Magnoliopsida; order Lamiales; family Orobanchaceae; genus Orobanche; species Orobanche coerulescens. The sequence continues at coordinate 72,021,177 of CM065803.1, forward strand.
CCAAATACTTACAGATCGTGAAGCCGACGATTCCCCGTGATACTGGCACATGTCTCAACTCTAGAAAATACTCGACACAGATATTTTTCAAAACACATGTTTTGCAAACTCAGTTCAACTCGAGAACACAACACATCCCTATCCAAAGAAACACGTTAACACCATTTGGAGAAGTTTACAAGAACCCCAGTACCATACTGGTAAATCACATAACGCACAAGCCCGAGTGAACAAAAAAACCCAGGGCTCTAATATTCATCAATCGACAACTCGAATGACGTGATAAAAACACGACTCGACTCGACCCGACTGCTTAGGTTTTCTCAACCTAAGCTCTGATACCATATTATGTAACACCCCAGAGCCGACTGGGAATATTACAGTGTCGTGGGGCCCGAGATGGAACCCACAAGGCTAAAAGACATTTTCGCAAACATTTACAAATGCCCAAGAGGCTAACGACGGTACTGTCTTTTAAAAACATTCGAAGACTTTATAAAAACTCGTTTATCAAAACCATCGTAAAAACTCATTTAAAACTACAAGGCCAAAATGCCAAACTCAACAGTTGAAAAACATACGTTATCGCTTACACGTACGGACAAAATAGTTTAGAAAACCTTTTCCAAAATAACTCAAGTTGCCAAAAATCAAAAGGGCATTTAAGAAATACTCATGCAATGGAAAGGACAACAATTAAAAATACTCTAGTAGCGGAATACAACATATAATCAGAAAACGCGATTCACAAACACAAGCCATAGCCAGTATCCTCCGGAAAGCTCATCTCTTCACGACCGCTACAAGCTCGATATCCAAAGAACCTAAAAAGAACGCCTACGACGGGGTCAGCCATAATATCCAACAATGATAACAATCACATCGCGTCAATAATTACATACCAATGAAAATACTAAGTAAGAATACGCCCAATGTAATCTTACCGCCATAACTTTACCAAACTCGTAATAATTCTCATCAAACTAACCATTATCACATTTCACATCTCGAAATCTCGATTAACCAATAAACTCAAACATAATATCCATACGGTACCTCAAGGAATACCCAAGATGCTCAAACCATCATCATAACTCATAATACGATAATATACTAACTCTGACCACTTCGATCCATAGGATAACATCATCAAATTCCAACACGATAATCGATTGTCCATCAAAGACAAATACCAAAGAAATACGGAACATACCTCAAGATATGTAATGCCACGACAATCATGTCAGTCTAATCCGAGATTAGATCAATACAACATACGGACATGGTCCTAACGCAATACCTACAAATGCATATACTCATATGACAACGTCAATATGGTCACATCAACAACAAAAATGTATACTTATGGATATCCGATGATCCAGCCCACATAGCATAGATCCCAAGATGATCCTGAAAGACCAACATGAGGTGGATAACCCATAATATACATATGCACAACAACACATGGTAATCCAATGATCTAGCGCACACATCATAGATATCCCATGATGATCCCGTCGGACCAACGCATGGTGGAAATACCTATCCAACGATCCAGAGCACACAGCTATAGATATCCCATGATGATCCCGTCGGACCAACGCATGGTGGACATACGACAACAATGCACAAATGCATATTAACAACAATACACAATGCATGACAACAACAATACACAATGTATCACAATATGATCGACACAAAATGACAAAAATGATTAGAGTACTTGCCCCAAGTCCTTCGAGAGCAATCTTGATGTATAACCATCACCAACCATTATCCTCAATATTCGACGGTCCAAAATGTCACGAATAGTAGATAATTCATATCTTCGTCTTTATCACAATGTATCCTCGATAACCAAGTATACCAATAACAAAAGTAAATTATATACATTATGATTTAAATTCCCAAAATCCGAAAACAACTTACAATCCCAAATCTCATGTGTTCACAATTATAATCATTGCTATACGAATTATAAATGAATGAAACGGAAACCATTCATTAAATATTATAAACTGAGCAAGTAATAACTTTCCTCGATACCGACACGACGATGATGAAGCCATTATCAACTCTTTGCCTTCGTCTACAAGCTCCTCGGCTCCCGTCCAAAGCGATTCACGAACATTCTCGAACACGACTGCAACACACTTTTATATCCAATGATCAATTATCAGAATCTTTTGCAATAATCAATAAACAACAATCCAATAACAATCAATAACCGACATAAACAACCAATCAATCTCAACGGTTCAATGACACCTTGATCATATGCAAAACCCAATAGTATAACTCAAACCATTACGAACTCATATCCACAATACGAACTGAAATCCGATAATCGATATTTAACAATCAATATAACCGATCACAAACCCAACGATTTCATAATATCTCGATTAAGCACAAGTTCGAATAATCCAACTCAACCAATTACAAATTCACAACCGCAATACGATTACGGATACGAATGTAAAGGAAATAATATTCGATGATCAATCACAATCTTTCCGAATTCCAAATTGTTTATCATGAATTGTATTTCATCAAGAACATACGTACCACTACAATAAACAGGACCTAATGGATATTCGATCTTCATATCTAAAAATCCCGATAATTCAACATACAATCGTCTTGCTATGTTCTATTTACCAAAAGTTCTTCATGAACACTAAGTGATTCGAAACCATGTTCATAGCCATCAAAACAACATAATCCGATATCCTTTAACATGTAGATAATCATCCAACTCACAATCCAAGTCATTTCTCATCATGCAATTCACATAACCTCAAGAACCATAACAACAACATCAAAATCATCTTCATACGATTCATTCATCAACAATAACTTCAAAATCCAGATTCAAGGTGTAGAGTTCATAAACATACCTCAAGAACATGAACAACACCATCAAACACCTCAAGGATCATCGATATCTTCATATCCAAGCCTCAAATCCATGTTTCCAAGTTTATAATCGAGTTAGAAGGGGCTAAATCTCACTAACATATGCAGAGGGACGAAGAAGGGAAGGAAAACATTATTTCTTCTCATGAAGAAATGAAAGACCGAACCCCATTTATTAATATGCACCGCTCATTACGTACGTTATCAATCACCATTAACATATGTAATGCTCCTTACGTACGCTACAGGTCCTTCATAGCATTCGTAACATCATTCCAGAACTCACTGTCTTGTTTCGTGTCTTGCATAACGTACATAACACTTGTTCCATAGCGTACGTAATACGTACGTTGACTTTCTATAGTATATGCTCATATTACGCACGTAATATGCTCTGCATAGCGTACGTAATACATAGTTGACTTATCCTTTGGCACGCCATCCTATACCTGGGCCCAACATGGCAGGTATTGATTCCTTTGCCCGTTCCTCTCATTACGTACGTAATGTATTATACATAGCGTACGTAACACTTAGCATCTTAGCATACGTTATGTACTCTGCGTAACATATGCTACGTCTGTGTCTTAGCGTACGTAAGCTCCTATGGTTAACATACGCTACGTTTGACAATGTCCTATCTGATCAGCCAACTATATCTCATATGATACCTTAACGTACGTAAAGACCCCACGTTAACGTACATAACTCTTGGGGATTAACGTACGTAAGCTCATATGCTTAACGTACGTTATGGCTTCTATACTTAGCCATTTACACTGATCTTGCTCGTCGTCTCAATATACCAAATACGTATACACGATACACTATATCCTCAAATGCAATTATCGACCAAGTACGACAATTATACCAATACAGACATCTAAGTCCTTCATTTATTTTATCCATACTGTACAGATTCCACAATGTACAACATAGCTCGGATAAAATAACTTTAAACAATAGTAGTAGAAATTCCGGATATTACATACTACACCACTTAAAATGAGTTTCGTCCTCGAAACTTGCAATCAGTCTTAGAAAAACAAACAAACCGTTCATCCAAAATATTCCGAAACCATCACGATAATGATCAATCATCATCAGTAATGAATAACCAAAACAGTATACTTACATATGCGCCAAGTCGATGATCTCCTGAGATACTAGCAATTGACTCCACCGTAAAGCCTCAGTACGCTCACAATCACAATTCCATTAGTCTCAGCAAAATATATCATCTTCGGATGAACTAATGTATTCATGTCGAGGCCTGTCTGTCTGATTACACAATCAAGTTCCAATCCGGATAAAACGAATAATACATGATACATATGTGAAACAACTGCCCAAACAATGGCAACAAGTCACTAAACATCAACAAAAAGCCTGAACGCTCGGATGATCACCAACAATGATCAACCAATAATTAACTGAGAATATCATCGACATGATAAACCCCAATATTACCAACGAACGATCAACAATAATCGGGAATACCCTCACACGTTAAGCTCCAACACGATCAACACAGAACCGCAGAAACATATATATGAAAGAATAACATTCTCAGAACATTATACCAATTACATACAGTGGATCTCATAGAAACACACCTGACTGATGAACATACCCCTCGGCATACGAACAACCAATCACAAACCGACAAACATATCCAATCATACATGGTGTGGGAACGACCAATCAATATCCAAAACAGCAATCCTGGGTCCACCATCCCCAATCCACACTTACAAAGGAATCATTCAAAAATCACTATGGTAAAATTGTACTACTACCATACCAATGGAATCACATAGCACATATGTCCCGGTTTCACAAAATCCAAAGTTCCAAAATCATATTTTGTGCATGAATCTACAACACGCAGCATATTTCTCTTATCCGATCAATCATCCGATCATCCCTGGATAACCAAACTACCATACTAAAGCTCGAATTTCTTTTCATTGTACTATACTGGTGTATTATCCAGTTTGTGAGTCACATTCATAACTTCACCATGATATGCACTATGCACTGAATGCGTATGTATGTCAATCACATTTTTCGAAAGTTCTTTCAGGAATTTCAAAACTCAAAACATAAATTTTTGTAAGACCACGAAATCAATTTTCGAAAAATTAAATCGGCTCACTGGTCTCAAGTTCTCGATGAGAATTCTTTTTGAATACACACGATTAAATAAAAATGGAATTATACAAATGATTAACCACACCCATACTCCTGTATACCAGTTCGGCTTGTCACCAAATCCACTGACATTCCATCAGAAAACCACACGATAGAGTTCCAAAATCTCAATATATAGACTCCGATAAGAACTCCTTTTTCCACATATAACTCGGAATCTCAACCATTATCCCATCCTGGGTCATCTCAACTTATGCTATGATAAAACATTGAATAATCAACAAATCAAACATAGTGAAAGACTACCTGAGAAGTCTCATTTGAACAAGTAACCCAAAACCCCGAAAGGTAGTAATAAAATAGATAAACGATTGGTAAAGTGTTTTACAAATCTCGGGAGTTCTTTTGAAAATAGAAAAGTCTTTTAGAAACATTAGGGTCTCAGCCCAATCCCGTTCCACATTACAAGAAGTTTAAAAGTAGAAAGCCCTTTTGGACCCCAAGTCATGAGTTATAAAACTATTTCAAAATCGATTGGGTCTCGGCCCAAAAATCATTTTCCGTAAAACATCCGTGAAACATTCATTTTGAAAAGTATCATTTTCAAGTGCTCAAAAACAGTTCATACATCTCAAAATAAATTAACATGACTACATGTTCTTCTCAACCATCCACAACATTCTCCCAAATACATAACTCCGTTTTCCCAGTTTCACCGACACATTGATTTTCCACAATCACAGCTTCTCAAGATCATCGTTTCTTCCCCAACTATTAGGTTCTGTTATTTCATACTGTAACGCATAATATTCTTCCGAATCTCAAAGCATATCAACTTACAACGGCAATAAATCTCAATGCAATTCAAGAATCCAAATACTTACAGATCGTGAAGCCGACGATTCCCCGTGATACTGGCACATGTCTCAACTCTAGAAAATACTCGACACAGATATTTTTCAAAACACACGTTTTGCAAACTCAGTTCAACTCGAGAACACAACACATCCCTATCCGAAGAAACACGTTAATAACATTTGGAAAAGTTTACAACAACCCCAATACCACACTGGTAAATCACATAACGCACAATCCCGAGTGAACAAAAAAAACCCAGGCTCTAATATTCATCAATCGACAACTCGAATGACGTGATAAGAACACGACTCGACTCGACCCGACTGCCTAGGTTTTCTCAACCTAAGCTCCAATACCATATTCTGTAACACCCAGAGCCGACTGGGAATATTATAGTGTCGTTGGCCCCGAGATGGAACCCACAAGGCTAAAAGACATTTTCGCAAACATTTACAAATGCCCAAGAGGCTAACGACGGTACTGTCTTTTAAAAACATTCGAAGACTTTACAAAAACTCGTTTATCAAAACCGTTGTACAAACTCATTTGAAACTACAAGGCCGAAATGCTAAACTCAACAGTTGAAAAACATACGTTAAGCTATCGCTTACACGTACCGACAAAATAGTTTTGAAAGCCATTTCCAAAATAACTCAAGTTGCCAAAAATCAAAAGGGCATTTAAGAAATACTCATGTAGCGGAAAAGACAACAATTAAAAATACTCTAGCAGCGAAATACAACATATAATCAGAAGACTCGATTCACAAACACAAGCCATAGCCAGTATCCTCTGGGAAGCTCATCTCTTCACGACCGCCACAAGCTCGATATCCAAAGAACCTAAAAAGAAAGCCTACAACGGGGTCAGCCAAAATATCCAACAATGATAACAATCACATCGCGTCAATAATTACATACCAATGAAAATACTAAGTAAGAATACGACCAATGTAATCTTACCGCCATAACTTTACCAAACTCGTAATAATTCTCCTCAAACTAACCATTATCACATTTCACATCTCGAAATCTCGATTAACCAATAAACTCAAACATAATATCCATACGGTACCTCAAGCAATACCCAAGATTCTCAAAACATCATCATAACTCATAATACGATAATATACTAGCTCTGACCACTTCGATCCATAGGATAACATCATCAAATTCCAACACGATAATCGATTGTCCATCAAAGACAAATACCAAAAGAAATACGGAATATACCTCAAGATATGTAATGCCACGACAATCATGTCAGTCTAATCCAAGATCAGATCAATACAACATACGGACATGGTCCTAACGCAAGACCTACAAATGCATACTCATATGATAATGTCAATATGCTCACATCAATAAAAATAATGTATACTTATGGATATCTGATGATCCAGCCCACATAGCATAGATCCCAAGATGATCCTGAAAGACTAACACGAGGTGGATAACCCATAATATACATATGCACAACAACACATGGTAGTCCAACGATCCAGCGCACACAGCATAGATATCCCATGATGATCCTGTCGGACCAACGCATTGTGGAAATACCTATCCAATGATCCAGAGCACACAGCTAAAGATATCCCATGATGATCTCGTTGGACCAACGCATGGTGGACATACGAAAACAATGCACAAATGCATATTAACAACAATACACAAATGCATGACAACAACAATACACAATATATCACAATATGATCGACACAAAATGATTAGAGTACTTGACCCAAGCCCTTCGAGAGCAATCTTGATGTATAACCATCACCAACCATTATCCTCAATATTTGACGGTCCAAAATGTCACGAACGGTAGATAATTCATATCTTCGTCTTTATCACAATGTATCCTCGATACCTTAGTATACCAATAACAAAAGTAAATCATATACATTATGATTTAAATTCCCAAAATCCAAAAACAACTTACATTCCCAAATCTCCTGTGTTCACAATTATAATCATTGCTATACGAATTATAAACGGATGAAATGGAAACCATTCATTAAATATTATAAATTGAGAAAGTAATAACTTGCCTCGATACCGACACTATGTTGATGAAGCCGCTATCAACTCTTTGCCTTCGTCTACAAGCTCCTCGGCTCCCGGCCAAAGCGATTCACGAACATTCTCGAACATGACTGCAATACACTTTTCTAACCAATGATCAATTATCACAACCTATTGCAATAATCAATAAACAACAATCCAATAACAATCAATAACCGACATAACCATGCAATCAATCTCAACGATTCAATGACACCTCGATCATATACAAAACCAAATAATATAACTCCAACCATTACGAACTCATATATACAATACGAACCGAAATCCGATAATCCATATTTAACAATCAATATACCCGATCAACAAACCCAACGATTTCATAATATCTCGATTAAACACAAGTCCGAATAATCCAACTCAACCAATTACGAATTCGCAACCACAATACGATTACGGATACGAATGTAAAGGAAATCATATTCGGTGATCAATCACATTCTTCTGGATTCCAAATTTTTTATCATGATTCGTATTTCATCAAGAACATACGGATTCTACCACTACAATCAACACGACCTAACAGATATTCGATCTTCATATCTAAAAATCCCGATAATTCTGTTGTTACCCAAAATATTATCCGGAGATAGTATTGCTGGAATGATCGAGTAACAAACAAATGCGAGAACACTTCCGTGAGAAAATAGATAACACAAGATTTGCCGGGGTTGTTAATCCCGGGCTTGAATGCTCTCGCGAGATGTTATTAATAAATATACTGTCTAGTACAAATATTAATGTTAGAATCTAATACAAGGAGTGTAAAGACTTCTAGTTATCTAGGCTTTAGAGCGCGTAGATGGCCGGAAGAACCAGATAGATGAATCTGTGAGTTCTTGCTTGGGATATATGATGAATGTGTATGAATATCACTATGAATGTGTTAGTGTTTGCCAAAACAGCCTTTGATTCTCTCTTTGGTGTGTATATTGCACTTAATTCGTAGTGGATTCGCCTCCTCTGGCCGCAGCAGTGAGTCCTCTATTTATAGGGGACAAGGTAGTTGGGATCCCTCAGGCGATCGCGGGCGATCGCCGTTTTCTATATTAAAATAAACGGACGATCGTCCCGTCACGTGGGCCTGTTCCCTTGAGGTCCGAGGTTGCAGTTGGAGGCCAGCTGGGTGAACCAATGGGAAGCCAGCACGCGTTGCAAGTCGCTGTCCGAGGAGGGTCCACTTCGTACCTTTTGGCGGCCTTGTCGGTAGGTGTGGTAGGTGACAGGCTGGGGTCAATGATCCTATTTGTCGGTATCCTTTGAAGATCCGTGGGTGGGCCATCGTCCAAGATTCGGTCCTCGACGACTCTGACGGATGCTGGATCCCCACGTGGCATGAGACGATCGCCTCTGGTCCGTACACGAAAGACGATCGTCAGATAACAAAAGACGATCGCTGGGTACCAAAAAGACGATGGCCGCATTGTGCCGAGCTCTAGGCATTTGTCCGGAGTTTGTCTTCCATGGTTGACTTTTCTGGGAGGTCGCCGATCGCCTATCGTGGCGAATTAATCGCCGCACAACAATTGCCCCCCAACTCGCCTCGATGTTGAAAACACGGGGTGAGGTGGCACTCTTGGCGATCGCCGATGTTTAAACAACCAGCCGATCTGAATTCAAATATGGACGACCTTCTTTCGCGTCGGGAGCAGCGGGAAAAGAAGGTGGGCCTTCCAAAAGTGGCTGGGACACGCGTCGTGCCGCTATTGGGGGAATCCGACGGTTTGTCAGACCTGTCGGCTGGCATGCCCTCGAAAAGACGCGTATGCGGGATTCGAGGGCCGCATTTAATGCGTCCCCACGTGACGGTTGCGATTCAGTCCCCGAGGTTTCTCCTATTTGCACTTAGGCCCTCGTCTCCATCTATAAAAAGGGGATGGCTTCTTCTGCTTTACCTTTTACGCGCCCTTAGTATCCATAGCCGAATTTCTGCAGAAATTTCTGGAGCTTTTGTGTGCCGATCTTCTTCTTTTTTATAGGTAAGAAAAAATAACCTTCTTCCTCTCTTTATTTTCTAATATGTCGGGAGGATCAAAAACCTTCGATACCGGAAGTTCTTCCGCTGCCGCCGCGTTGCCTGAACGGGAGGAGGTTCCCGTTAGAGTGGATATGGAGACGGACGCTGAAGCTATTTGAGCGGGGATTGCACCCGAAGAACTCGAAAAACTTTTCAACGAGGCCGAGGTGGCGAGGACGGCGGCGACGGCGGAGCAGGGGGGCTCGCCGGTGGATGAAGACGATTTGGTGCGGGAGGCCTGGGAAAGAGAGAGCAGATTCGGCCCCGCCTATGTGGCTTTTGCTCAGATGATGGAAACGATCGCTGGACCCTGTCTGGAATTCGATTTCGAGGCCTACACCGCCGCTCACCCTTACGAACATGTGAATCGGATGGTCTTCCAGGCCGCCGTCCCGTCTCCGTGGACTCTCGGACAGATCCGGAGTACGACGACCAAGAAAGACCTGAGCCGCTGGAGGGCCAAATATCACATCCCCTCCGACGTTTCCCTTCACGTGCCTTTGGAGAATGAGCGCGCCGACCAACCGCCCAAGGGTATGGTCGCCGTCAACGAGATGATTATGGAGGCGGGTCTGCGATTCCCGTTGCCATTCGCCGTCTCCTACTTGCTGATCGCCTGGAATTTGGCGCCTCTTCAACTGACGCCGAATGCTTGGCTGCAGATAATCTGCACGTTGACCTTCTTTGGCGGTCATCGGTTATTCCGCCACCTTACTGCGCTGGAGATGAATTATTTGTTTAAATTGGTTGCGCAGAAAGGGTCAATCGGCGGCCATCATATCCAGGGCCGACTCGGGAGAGTGGTCCTCGGCGTGCCGAATAAGACCAAGGGCGACCTGGCTAAATGGTGTTGGGTCGGCGGGGCATGGAGATCGGCGTCGAGTGACATGCCGAATGAGGAGTTGGAGATTCCCACCATTTTCCGGGAGAGGAATCCGAGTAAGGATTTAAACTCTCCCCTTGATTGAGCTTGTCTTGGACTGATCTATATTTGTTTTCTTTTTGCAGGACCTCTCGTTCCCGCGATCGGCGATCTTCCATTCGATTTCTTGATCGTTTGGGAGCGGATTCGTGCTTTGCCGAACTCCTTTATTGACGTTCGATCGCTTGGTACCGAAGCTCATCGGTTGGGGGCTCGTTTGTTTTGCTACCCCCGTCACTTGAAAGTTCAAGGTATGAGTTTAAGTGGTGCTTCCTTTCTTTGACGATCGTCTCCAAGAGGTCGTTTTGTTTTGTCTGACTTGTTTGTATCTTTTCTTTGACAGAGGCTTATTTTCCCCGAATTGCCGAACCTCCGCCAGAGATAGCCATGTCGAACCGGGGAGTTCTTGATCGCCTTAAGTTGGGCAAGAAGACTGGTCGCGTTCCTGCGACGACGTCTCACCCTGCCCCGGTGACGAGACCCGCTGAGGCGCCAGTCGCCAAGCCGGTGGTCGAGGGAGATGAACAGCTCAAACGCCGCAAGAGGCGGAGGTCGGAGGAGTCCCCGTCGATCTCTGAGGCAGACGTATCGATTCTTGAGCCTCCGGTCGCTGCGGCTCCTATCTCCGCCATCCCGATGATGGAGCGATCTGGCCCCAAGCCCACGGTCTCCGGCCCCCGGTTATCTGGCAGCTCGGCGAAGAAGATGGCGATCGCCGATGCGGAAACATCCCGGGGCAAGCCTTTTTTCGGACGCGATCCCGAGCTGGTCAATAGGTAAGAGTGGGTCAAAAAATTTTCTGAGTTAGTCATTCTGAGCATGGTATGGGCTAACTCCTTGCTTTCCTTGGTTTGCGCTGCAGGGTTCGTCTCGCCGACCCGGACGTCGCCCCCATGGTGCTGGACTTTCTGTCGAGCAAGGCTCCGCAAAATTCTCTCGAAGTCCCTGCTTACATTCGCCAGGCTATCACTTCTCTGCCCAAGGCTTGGATGACCGACCTTGATGCGATCGCTCGTCGTCGATCTGGAGACGCCATGCAGGCGACCGTTGCCCTGGCTCTTCAGACGGCGACGATGGCTGTCCAAGCTGCTCGGGATTTTGAGGGGCGACCCTCCACTGCTCATCTCCATCGCGAACTCGAGATTGCCCGGAACAGAAATATCGAGGACGCCAACCGGATACGGTCTATGGAGAAGGAGTATGAGGAGACGGCCAAACGGGCTAAGCAGGACGTGGATAGATTGAAGCAGGAGCTGAGCCGCTCCAAGGAGGCTGCCGATCGATCCTGTAATAAGGAGAAGGAAACTCGCCAGAAGCTCGAGGCTTCGCAGGAGGAGGCGACCGGGCTGAAGGCTGCGGTGGATCGGCTCAGTGGTGAGCTGGAGGCGGCGAAGAGAGAGCTGGAGAAGGCCAGGGGCGAGAATGTTGCCAAGGCGGCCGAACTGGCGGAGGTTGAGAAGATGGCGGCGGATTTGAAGGGGCAGCTGAAGGCGATCGAGGTCGATCCCTACCTTAACGTCGAGCACGTCGGCGAGTTCGCTTACTACTTGGCCTATGCTGACGCTGTTCGAGCCGCTAAAAAGGCAGGGGTCGAGATCGGTCCCCTGATGGAAAGCTTCAAATCCTATGTCCTCAAGCACCCTCTGCATCCAGAATTCTCTCTGCCGATCCTTGACTTAGTCGACTTCGGGATCGACTTGAGTTGGTATACCGGCAAACTCATTCATCCCGAGGCCGATGGGGGTGCCCAAGCCGATCCGCAACCCGAGGGCGAAGACCAGCAGGCGGGGCCTTGAGAGGCATTTTTGTTTTTCTTCCGTAACTTGTTCTTTTTGTTGTAATGCCTTCGGGCCTCGAAATGTATGAAGCTTGTGTTATGAATAAAATACTCCTTTTTTCATACTGCGTAATGTGTTACATGCGATCGCCTTTGATTGTTTGCGTGCAATTTTTTACGAGTACGTGTATATTTGCTTTCGGCTTTTTGTTCGTTTGGCCGATCGTCTGAGTGTTGAAAGTGTTAACATGTTTTGAATCGGAATTCTTACTTGTAATATTTGTCGGACGACTCCGATCGCCCTGCATGTTTCCTCTTCTTTCGATCGTATTTGAGATTAGCTCGACCTATCCCTGCCCCCTTGTTTTTGTTCACTTATTGTAAGTAAGGAAACAAAGACTAGTCTGTCTGGCGAGCAATCTTCATTTTGCCGATTCTGAAGAGTTATGTGTGGTTGGGGTGTTCGATGGACCGATCTCCCCAATCGTGTCTTCGTGTGCGAGGGATATTGTGTATCCCGCGACTCACTTTTTGTGAGGGTCCTCCGTTAGGCTACGCCTGCCTTGTGTTAAAACGAAAGGCGGGCGATCTCGGTCTGGAGGAGTCCTTGCGCGGAGTGTTGTCGGCTTATTCGACACCACGTCCACGGCTTGTCAGCTCTGCTTCCACCTCGGCCCGCCATGAAGATGGCGATCCTCGACGGTGTACGTTGAGACGGGGGTAACGGCACGTCGCATTGTTCGGGTTCACCATGTTAGATGATGTACCTTGAGGACGTGCGATCGTGCCTACTGATTATTTTGGAGGGTCCTTCGGCTACGCCGGCCTCGTATTTAAACGAAGGGCGAGCGATCTCAGCCCAAAGGAACCTTGCATGGGCGAAGCTGTCGGTTCCATCGACCTCCAGGACCATGGCTGCATTAATTTTTCCTAGGATCGTCGTGATCAGTGATCGTATGCGATATGCCTGGCGGGGCGATCGCCACAATAGATGGGATAGGAAAAAATCTCATTATATTCCTTGTACATCATTGAAATTGAATACAAATTTATCACTGATAGTATTTTTTCAGATGCACGGCGTTCCAGGGGTATTGGTCCGGAGTACTGTCAGGATGTTCCAGTTAGTAGGCTCCTGTAGTTAGCCATCTGGATACTCTGAAAGGTCCCTCCCAGTTCGGACCAAAAACGCCTGTGTGGGTTTGGATCTTCTTAAGGACGAGATCGCCCACTTGAAATCTTCTTTCTCTGACCTTTGAATTGAAGAACTTCTCGGCTCCTCTTTTGTGGATTGTGTTCTTCATTTCTGAGGTCAGCCGTCTTTCTTAAAGCATGTCTAGGTGGATTCGTCGGGCTACATCGTTGTCGGTCATCATCTCCTGCTCGGTTCGATGGCTGAGGACGGCGATCTCTGAAAGAATTACCGCTTCTGTTCCGAAGGCAAGGGCGAACGGGGTTTCTCCGGTTGAATTGCGGGTCGTTGTTCGGTAGGACCACAAAATGTCTGGGAGCTCGATCGCCCACCGTCCTTGCCTGGATTCGAGTCGTGCTTTGATCGTGTGTTTGAGGATCTTATTCACTGCCTCTACCTTCCCGTTCGTCTGAGGGTGGTAGGGCGCTGAGAATAACCTTTTGATTCCCCACTTTTCACAGAATTGCATGACTTCTAAACCGTCGAACTGTTTCCCGTTGTCGGAGATGATGGCCTGGGGCAGACCGAATAGGCATACGATGTTTTTCCATATAAACTTGATCACTTGCTCTTGGCCGATCTTGTTGAGCGGTTCGGCCTCAGCCCATTTGGTGAAATAATCGACCCCAACGATGGCGAACTTACAGCCCCCTGGAGCCGTCGGAAAGGGACCTATAAGGTCGATGCCCCATTGCGCAAATGACCAAGGGCTATACATGGAGGTGAGCTGTTCGGGTGATAGTTTAATGTTGGGGCCCATTATCTGACATCTATGACACGATCTGGCATAAGCGATCGCATCTTTCCGTAGGGATGGCCAGAAAAATCCTTATCTGGTTGTCTTATGGATGAGGGCTCGCCCGCCCGCGTGGTTTCCACAAATCCCATCATGGATCTCAGCTAAAACGAGCCGACCTTCCTCCGGTGTAATACACTTGAGGAGGGGAAGGCTGAAGGCTCGCTTGTAAAGCCGATCGTCCAATAGGGTATACCTGGTCGCACGAAGCTGGAGTTGGCGAGCTTTAACACGGTCGTCAGGGACCGTTCCGTCCTTTAAGTATTTGATGAACGGGGTCATCCAATTCTCTTCGGCGATGGCGACCGTGGTAACCAAATTTCTGTCGATCGCCGGCCTTGCTGACTTTGTGATTTGGATATTGGAGAAGTCGGCTTCCCCATCCGATGATGCCAACTTGGAAAGAGCATCGGCCTGGGAGTTGTGCTCTCTCGGGACTTGTTCGATTAGTACTTCTTCAAATTTTGTGCACATTTCGGCGACCAGCTCTTGGTATTTGACCATCTGTTCGCCGCGTGCCTCATATTCTCCCTTGACTTGGTTTACGACCAAAAGGGAGTCCATGAAGATATGGAGGCGTCGAACATCTAGGGCGAGGGCTAGATCAAGCCCGCCTACCAGAGCTTCGTATTCAGCTTCATTGTTGGTCGCACGAAAACCGAAACGCACAGCATTTGTGAAACTCTGACCGTCGGGGCTAATGAGGACAATCCCTGCCCCTGCTCTCGCATTGGTCGCTGAGCCATCCACGTATAATTTCCAGGCAGGTCGGCCGACCTGAGTCGGACTGTGAGGGAACGTTAATTCCACCACGAAGTCCGCCAGAGCTTGGCCTTTGATCGCCGTGCGAGGAGCTTAAGTGATACCGTATTGGGCGATCTCCAGCGACCACTTGAGGAGTCGCCCGTTGGTGTCCGGTCGGTGCAGGACTTGTCTTAGAGGTAGAGTTGTTAGGACTTCCACTTGGTGATCGAAGAAGTAAGCTCTCAGCTTTCGTACACTCATGACAAGAGCGTAGGCGATCTTCTCCAATGGTGTATAACGTGTCTCAGCGTCGTGGAGCGCCTGGCTAACATAGTAGATCGGTAAGTGGGCTTGCCCCTCTGCTCGCACCAGAACGGCACTCAGTGCGACCTCCGAGGCCGCTAAGTAAAGGAATAATTTTTCACCGGGGATCGGCTTTACCAGGATCTGGGGGTTAGATAGATATTCCTTTATCTTGGCGAATTCTATCTGGCTTTTTTTCGTCCATGCGAACTTCTTGTTCTTGATGGTCGCGAAGAAAGGCTTGCTTTTGTCGCCGAGCCGTGATATGAAACGGTTGAGGGCGGCTAGACAACCTGTGAGGCGTTGCACCTGCTTGATGTTTCGCGGTTCCTGCATGTCAAGGATCGCCTGTATCTTGGTGGGGTTTGCCTCGATCCCCCTTTGGCTCACTATGTGCCCCAGGAACTTCCCGGAGCCCACCCCGAAGTTGCATTTCTTGGGGTTCAGATTCATGTTAAACTTCTCAAGGATGGCGAACGTCTCGGCGAGATCGCTGAGGTGATCTTCCTTCTTGAGGCTTTTGACTACGATATCGTCAATGTAGACCTCCATGGTCTTACCGATCTGATCGGCGAACATCCTGCTGACTAATCGCTGGTAGGTCGCCCGTGCGTTTTTCAAGCCGAACGGCATTCTGACCCAAAAGTATATGTCTTTTTCTGTGTGGAAAGATGTGTGTTTTATGTCTTCCTCCGCCATTGGGATTTGATGATATCCGGCGAAGGCATCCATAAACGACATCATTTCGCAACCTGCCGTGCTATCGACTGTGTGATCGATATGAGGCATCGGGAAGTGATCTTTTGGACATGCCGTTGAGGTCGGTGAAGTCAATGCATAATCTCCGAGCCAGTTGGCTTTTGACGAGCACGCGTTGGCGACCCACCGTGGTTCGCCCGTGGCTACTCCGATCAATTTGTTGTTGAGTAACTTCTGGACTTCTATGTTGAGCGCCGCGTATTTCTCGGGACCGAACTTCCTACGCTTCTGGTGAACAGGCTTCATCGCCCGGTCGATCTTCAGATAATGGCAAGCGTGTTCGGGACTTATGCCAACCATATCTTGATGCGACCAGGCAAAGACTCCGATGTTCCTACGTAGCAAGTTGATCAGATCCCCCTTTAATTCGTGGTCGATGCTCGCGCCGATCTGTGCTTCCCGTTCTGGATGATCCGGATCCATCGTAATACTTTCCAACTCTTCGACAGGAATGGTCGCCTCTCGTTTGGTACGATCTCCGGACTCGGTCCTAGGATCGATGTCGAGGCTTGGCTCGAAACCGATCCTTGGCTCGATGTCGTCCGTCAATTGATGAGAGATGACGTCCCCTGAGTCGGGTTGGTACGAAGTGTTAGGCTCGTCGATTTCCATGGGTTGATCATCGGTCGCTTCAACGTTACATATAGTATGGGAAGTATTGAAAGGAGTAACAACATAGGAGTAATTCAAACATCTCTTTGCCATTAGCTGATCTCCTTTTACAGTACCGACCGTCCCATCGGCAGTGGGGAATTTGATACAGTAAAAGAAAGATGAGGCGACCGCCTCAAAGGTTTCTAAAAAGGGGCGACCTAGGAACCCATTATAGATGCTGGGCCTATCTATGATTACAAAGCTTAGGTTCCTAGTAATCCTAACCTTGGGATCATAAAACCATACTAGCTCAACGGAGAGCTTGATCCTCCCGTAGGCTTGGACTGTGTTGTCGCCGAACCCTTGGAGCACGGTGTCGAAAGGCTTGATGAATTTGATTAGGTTGCCGAGTTGGTCTAGGGCGGATTTGAATATGATGTTGCAAAAACTCCCATTGTCGACCAACACGCGATCGACCTCCTTCCCAAAGATGCAAGCGGAGATCACTAGTGCATCCTCTTTGGGACATTGCACTCCTTCCCTATCCTTGTTGGAAAAGGTGATCAGCGCGTCTCTAGAGATGGTCGGCTCCGGAGGAACTACAACATGGACTCCGGCGAACGCCCTCAGCTCGGCCTTTCTCTTCCTGTTCGACATGGTGGAAACCGGGGAAAGACCTCCGAGGTTTCCACCTCCGGCTTGAAGCATGTTGATCCGACCGCCAGGGTTGATCGGTGGGACCGATTCATCAGAGTATTCCGGCTCATGCTCGATCCTGGCGACCGGATTGGGAGGAGTTCTCTCGCGTTGTCGGCGTTCGCGCCCTCCGGTCCTTTCCGTCCTTGGCTCCGGCCTGGTGACCAAGTTGTCCAGTTTGCCTTCCTCAAACAGTCGCCAGAGCTGTCTGAGGAGGTCGCGGCATTGGCTAGTGTTGTGGCCGGGACTCTTATGATAGGCACAGAATTTGCTACGGTCTAGGTGACCGTGGTCTCTTATTGGCTTTGGCTTGGAAAGCCACTCGCGACCCTTGATCGCGTTGAAGATGTGTGCCGGAGATAAGTTGAGGTTGTGAAGAAGGTGGACCTCTACATCCTCGAAGGCTTTGAACTCGCCAGGCGGCTTGGCGACCGCCTTTCTGGGCCTGGCGACCGCCTTCTTCTGGACATGGGAAGGTGCTTTTCCTTCTTCGGGCTGTCCCTCGTCCAAGCGGAGTGAGAGCATCTTCTGCCTGGCCAGAAAATCGGCGGCACTGACGCGGAACGCTGTATAGGTCGGTGGAAAATCCTTTGTGAGGTGCCTGAACATGGGCGAGCGTCCGTGGAATCCGTTCAGGACTGCGTGGTGAGCGATCTCGTCGCTGACGGGCTCACCGGTGAGGACTATCTCGTCCACCCGGTCGATATAATCCTCATCCGATTCGTCCTTCCCCTGCCTGATTTTCATCATGCGGTGGGGACCTTCCGGGCGAGCGACTTTGGCGGCGAAGTACGATGTGAAGTCGTTCGCCAGCTTCTCAGAGCAATTGATTGAGCGAGATGGTAGCGAGATGTACCACCTGGGGGCGAGATCGCCCAGAGTTAATGGGAACATACGACATTTCGTCGCATCTGAAGCTCCGCATCCGGTCATGTAGATCCGGAATTTGCTTAAGTGGGTTTCCGGATCCGATCTCCCCTCGTATAGAGGTGTTTGTGGGGGATTGATCGTTGGTTGGGTGGGCGAGCTCGATCTGAGTCGCGAGAGGTTCGCTTGACCCAACGATTGGTCTCCTGGCGCCTGCCCCATTTTCCAGGAGCGCCTTCATCTCGTCGAGCTGGCGTTGCATGGCGGCCATCGCCGTTGCCTGACTGCTCGCCGAGTGGCTCTCAGAGCGTGAACCAAGGCGATCGTGTACCGAACCCCTAGCCCCGTGGTGAATGACGAGCTCCCTGCCAGTGGGTTCCTTCCTTGGGCGAGCAGGGGCTCGCTGACCGACCTGTCTCTTGGGAGTCGGATATGCCGAACTCCTGGTGAAGGATTCAGATACCGATGTCTCCCAGCTGGGGCCTGAGTGCCCAGGTCGCCATGAGGGGTCGCTCCCCAGGCGGCTGAAGACGGAATCGTCCCGCCTTACGAGAGCCTTCCCCTGCGGCTCGGGGCTTTCCGTCGATTTCTCAACATAGATCCCCTTGAGCTTTCGTTTGCTTGCCCGGCGGTTAGCTGACGGGGTGATGGTGGGCGTATCGCGGGCCCTCTGCCGTTCCCTGAG
Organism: Orobanche coerulescens; assembly: GCA_033398695.1. Lineage (NCBI taxonomy): Eukaryota > Viridiplantae > Streptophyta > Magnoliopsida > Lamiales > Orobanchaceae > Orobanche > Orobanche coerulescens. The sequence continues at coordinate 72,040,553 of CM065803.1, forward strand.
AATGTATAGCCTCCTCAATCTGCTCCGATGTGTGGAACTGATCGAGTGAGAGGCTAGAACCGTCCCTCGGGGGCGGGAGTGAGAGCCTAGCGTCGCCACGGTCGCCTTCCGCTGTGGGCTGGGATTCGGTCCTCGCCGGAATAAGATTTCCGGCAGATCTCAGGGTGGCCCTCTTGGAGGTTGTTGCTGATGTCATTTTCTGAAGGTTTTTCTATTGAAGAACAGTGAGTGTTTCTTCAAGTATATGTCCGGAGAACAGTGAGTGTTCTTCGAGACGGTAGGAATAAAAATGAAGGTTTAGATCCCCCTTCTTCTAGCGCCAATTGTTGTTACCCAAAATATTATCCGGAGATAGTATTGCTGGAATGATCGAGTAACAAACAAATGCGAGAACACTTCCGTGAGAAAATAGATAACACAAGATTTGCCGGGGTTGTTAATCCCGGGCTTGAATGCTCTCGCGAGATGTTATTAATAAATATACTGTCGAGTACAAATATTAATGTTAGAATCTAATACAAGGAGTGTAAAGACTTCTAGTTATCTAGGCTTTAGAGCGCGTAGATTGCCGGAAGAACCAGATAGATGAATCTGTGAGTTCTTGCTTGGGATATATGATGAATGTGTATGAATATCACTATGAATGTGTTAGTGTTTGCCAAAAGAGCCTTCTGATTCTCTCTTTGGTGTGTATATTGCACTTAATTCGTAGTGGATTCGCCTCCTCTGGCCGCAGCAGTGAGTCCTCTATTTTTAGGGGACAAGGTAGTTGGGATCCCTCAGGCGATCGCGGGTGATCGCCGTTTTCTATATTAAAATAAACGGCCGATCGTCCCGTCACGTGGGCCTGTTCCCTTGAGGTCCGAGGTTGCAGTTGGAGGCCAGCTGGGTGAACCAATGGGAAGCCAGCACGCGTTGCAAGTCGCTGTCCGAGGAGGGTCCACTTCGTACCTTTCGGCGGCCTTGTCGGTAGGTGTGGTAGGTGACAGGCTGGGGTCAATGATCCTATTTGTCGGTATCCTTTGAAGATCCGTGGGTGGGCCATCGTCCAAGATTCGGTCCTCGACGACTTTGACGGATGCTGGATCCCCACGTGGCATGAGACGATCGCCTCTGGTCCGTACACGAAAGACGATCGTCAGATAACAAAAGACGATCGCTGGGTACCAAAAAGACGATCGCCGCATTGTGCCGAGCTCTAGGCGTTTGTCCGGAGTTTGTCTTCCATGGTTGACTTTTCTGGGAGGTCGCCGATCGCCTATCGTGGCGAATTAATCGCCGCACAACAAATTCAACATACAATCGTCTTGCTATGTTCTATTTACCAAAAGTTCTTCAAGAATACTAAGTGATTCGAAACCATGTTCATAGCCATAAAAACAACATAATCCGATATCCTTTAACATGTAGATAATCATCCAACTCACAATCCAAGTCATTTATCATCATACAATTCACATAACCTCAAGAACCATAACAACAACATCAAAATCATCTTCATATGAATCATTCATCAACAATAACAGGAAAATCCAAATTCAAGGTGTAGAGTTCATCAACATACCTCAATAACATGAACAACACCATCAAACACCTCAAGGATCATCGATATCTTCATATCCAAGCCTCAAATCCATGTTTCCAAGCTTATAATCGAGTTAGAAGAGTCTAAATCTCACTAACATACGCAGAGGGACGAAGAAGGGAAGCAAAACATTGTCTCTTCTCGTGAAGGAATGATAGATCGAACCCCATTATATAATCTTCACCGCTCATTACGTACATTATCAATCACCATTAACGTACGTAATGCTCCTTACGTACGCTACAAGTCCTTCATAGCATACATAACATCCTTCCAGAACTCACTGTCTTGCTTCGTATCTTGCATAACGTACATAAAACTTGTTCCATAGCGTACGTAATATATACGTTGAATTGCTACAGTATATGCTCATATTACGTACGTAATATGCTCTGCATAGCGTACGGAATACCTATTTGACTTATCCTTTGGCCCGCCAGCCGATACCTGGGCCCCACATGGCAGGTTTGATTCCTTTGTCCGATTCCTCTCGTTACGTACGTAATGCATTATACATAGCGTACGTAACACTTAGTATCTTAGCGTACGTTATGTACTCTATGTAACGTATGTTACGTCTGTGTCTTAGCATACGTAAGCTCCTACGGTTAACATACGCTACGCTTGACAAGGTCCTCCTGATGAGCCAACTATATCTCACCTGATACTTTAACGTACATAAAGACCTCACGTTAACATACATAACTCTTGGGGATTAACGTACGTAAGTTCATATGCTTAACGTACGTTATGGGTTATGTACTTAGCCATTTACACTGATCTTGCTCGTCGTCTCAATATACCGAATATGTATACACAACACACTATATCCTCAAATGCAATTATCGACAAAGTACGATATTGACACCAATACAGACATCTCAGTCCTTCATTTATTTTATCCATACTGTACAGATTCCACACTGTACAACATAGCTCGGATAAAAAATGTTAAACAACCGTAGTACAAATTCCGGATATTAGCATTTCCTTTTCTTTGTATATTTGTTCGTTGATGCCTCCTTCTAAATCTCCTCAAGAGATCATCCCGAGTTGATTTAGCACTCATACAAATCGATCTCGTTCTATTGCGGGCAATTTTATGTCGGAATCTAAATTTTTAAAAATTAACATTTTGTCACCATTTTTAGGGATGTTTATTGAGTGCTCGTGAATAAATTCTGCAAAAAAATGGATTTCTTGTTGCTTCCCATTTCTTTTATTTTAAAATTTGTAATCAGTGACCTTTATTTCTATTTTGCTTGCTTTTTGAATTGTACATAATTGATCTTATTTTTCCTTGATTTTTTGACGTTTTATCTTGTTTGAGGTTCATTATTAAAGGCGTCAATGGATATGTCAACTTAACTTTTTGATTTGACAACTTCAACGAGCAAAGACCAAGAAATTGACTATCAGATGATAGGGGCTATCTGTATCCGCATTATAAACCTAATAAACAGACGCATTTTTCTCATTGTAGTCACACCCTCCCGGAGCCTTATGTGCAAAATAAATAGACTACGCCATATATGAAGTATAGTCCCAACTATTCGGGGTTTAATCCTTCACCGGCTCCAAACTAATACTTTTATCCCCCTCCATCAAGCTATGAGAAGCAACAATTACTATCAACCATCTCCAAGTGGGTACCCCTACAATTATTAAAATCAATGGTCTCCGCCTCAAAATTATAACACTTATGCTTCGGAGTCCAATGACTACGATACAACCCACTCCTACTATGCCTATGAGTCGAATTCTCATTATCCAAGCTACCCTCCGACCCATAATTTCTCACATTTTGAGAATGTTGCTCCTTTCCCATCACATGCCTATAATCACCAATGGGAAGTTCAACCAACTGCACCAATTTCCTTACCAGCCAAGTGGTGAATTTTCCTACCAATCGGGCAAACCTCTATCTTACCTCAACAAGTCGCATTTGAACCTTCCTTTTCAAATATAAGGGACACCTTCTTGCAAAAATCCAATTGAAGCTTGCATGCACCAAATCAAAGAGCTTATGGATGTGTCTTGCTGAAATATAACCGAGTCCGTCGAAAGAATTATAAATATGTGCGAGTCTATCAGTCGTATCTTAAAAAGGTGGGCTCACAAGGATGATACATATAGTGAGAAGACTACGGATTCTTATCCAGACAGCGTTGACATGGGCAATAAGCCTTTAAATGAAGTTGGAAATGATGTGGAGGGAAATAAGGAGCCATTTTTGGTAAACCATTACGTAACATGCTTTGCATATGAGGAAGGAAATGACTTCGGTGATCCTTATTTGGAGTCTTACTCTTATCCTATTACCAAATTTGAGAGTCCTAAGATCACGATATTTTCATTGGAAATGGGTGATGTGATAAGCTTAAAGGCCATATGTGAGCAGAATAGCGAGGTGATGGAATTTCATAACTTTTCTCGTGTTATTTCACCAATTTTGAGAACCACAGAGTGACAGAATTCCTGATGGTCAATGGTGATGATATTAGCTTATGGGATATATGTGAAGAAAATAATGACGCGATTGTAGAGATCGAAGAGGAGTCTAACTGTGGGGGAGTTGATGACCCCAAATTAGGCAGTTTTGTTGTTCTGGTTCCTATTTATTCCCTGACCGTCCATGATTTACCTATATTACCGTATCATTAGTGTAACACCCCCAGAGCCATCCGGGAAAATTACAGTGCTGTGGGCCCCGAGACGGAACCCACAAGGCTAAAAGACATTCTTACAAACATTTCAAGTATGCCTAAGCGGCGATGACGGTAACATCTTTTCAAAATATGCAAAGGCTTTAAGAAAAGTCCATTTATCAATACCGTCGAAAAATCTCATTTGAAAGTACAAGGCCAAAACGCCAAAGTTCAACAGTTTCAAAAGTGTACTCTAAGCCATCACTTGCAAGTACAGACAAAATAGTTTAGAAAACGATTTTCCAAAGTAACTTAAGCTTCCAGATACCAAAAGGCTATTTAAAAATACTAACACAGCGGAAAAGAGTAACAGTTAAAAATACTCTAGCAGCAGAATACAACAACTAATCAAAGTACTCGATTCCCAAACACATGCCATTGCCAGTATCCTCCGGGAAGCTCATCTCTTCACAACCGCTACAAGCTCGATATCCCAAGAACCTAAAAACAAAGCCCACGACGGGGTCAGCCATAATACTCAACAATGATAACGATCACATCATGTCAATAATTGCATACCAATGAAAATACTGAGTAAGAATACTACCAATGTAATCTTACCTTCATAACTTTACAATTCATGATAAACCTCATCAAAACAACCTCACCATATTCCATATCTCGTATTTCTCAAAAACACACTGAATCGTACACAAACATTTGTACTGTATCTCAGACAATATCTAAGATTCTCAAAACATCATCCTAACTCACTGATACGAAATATACCAACTTTGACCAATCCAGTCCATCAGATAACATCCTCAAATCTCAACACGAGAATCAATTGTCCCTCAAAAGACAAGTACCAAAAAGGAAATACAGAACATACCTCAAGATACGCACTGCCACAACAAATCATGTCAGTCTAATCCGAGATCAAATCAATACACATACGGACATGGTCCTAACACAAGACCTACAAATGCATACTCATATGACAACATCAATATGCTCACAACAATAACAATAATGTATACTCAGTGGGAATCTGATGACCCAGCGCACACAGCATAGATCCCAAGATGATCCTATTGTAATGCCCGAATAAATGGTGTTTTTACCTTGTACTCGACCTTGTATTATTTCGAATTCGTGATGTTATATATCGTAGATTGGTTTCCCGTATTTGTGCCCTTATGTTTTTATGTATCTTTAAGCATTGCATGCATGATTCTGCACGTACTAACGTACGTTAACAGGCGTTCATAACGTACGCTAAGGATGCAGTGTTATGTACGTTATCTGATGTTCTTAACGTACGTAAGCTAAGTCAACTTGGGTTCGGATAAGGGTCGGCTTGTGGGGGCCGAAGAGAGGGCCGGGGAAGATTCGTGTGATTCCCGCATGAACCTGGACATAGGTGTTACGTACGCTATGGTGCATGTGTTACGTACGCTAAAGACATGAGTATTATGTACGTAAAACCCGTGTGATTACGTACGTAAGGAAATGGCGAAATCAAAGCCGGTGAACTCGGGTCGACGGTTGCACGCTAAGGCTAGGGTATAACGTACGTTAAGCTTGTTACGTACGTAAGGGGTTATTGCATAACGTACGTAATACTTAGAAATCTATTTATAGAACATGACCCTCACTTCATTTCCCACTTTTGCCTTGGCCGATTTTTGTGTTCTTGAGACTATCCTTCACCTCATATCCCTCATATCATCATTTACCTCCGAATTTGGGAAGCTTAGACCGTGTGAGTTGGTGATCAAGCTTCCGGTGAAGAGATTATTGAAGATTTTCTTATTCTTACATCCCTTAAGGTATGTTACGATTCACCAAGCTAAAGTTTACATTCTTAGCTATACTTTGAGCTTGTTTTGGAAATCATGGGACTAGATAATGATATTTTGAGTCCAGCACCATGTTTTGAAGTTTAGAAGCCGATTATACCTTATCTTTCTTTCATTACGTAGAGTCTTGTTTTAGCCTCGGTGGATGAAAACCTTAACTTGTAGCATCCTTAATTCGTGGGAGTAATAAGCATGATTTCAGTTATATTCTCTGATCCCTTTTTATGTTCCATTGGAGAAATTCATATATGTTAGAAGAAATTGTTATGACTATGTCCTTCATGTTCTTGAGGTAATATATATATCGACCAGGCCCTTGAACTTAAACCGAATCACCGTAGTGTCGTTTTCCTTGCGTAATATTTAAGCATGCTTGTCGTCTTGAGTAATATCGGGGGTCGAATCATCTTGGCCGATCATATGGGGATTTGACATTCATTTCCTCATTTAACACGGAACCCTCAACACCTTGTGAAACAATGAACTTTTATACAACGGTACTTCATATTCGAAATGATAGTTCAGCCCGTATAGAGTGCCTTATCGTTCCCGGTTCAGTTCTTACGTAGTGTTCTACCCGTGAACCAACCTAGTGTCACTACTTTACGATCTTAATATTAGTATTCGGTGAGCGTATGTTAGTATCGAGTGGTATGTTAAGTTCCTTGTATCTCTTTTTGAACAAGGTGCGAGCCTTGCATAGGGGTCGATCGTGGGGCGGTGACATACGGACGCGTGACGTTTGTTGGAGTATTTCATTCTTGCCATTTCCGAGGCAAGTATCATATGTTGAGTTCGATTTATATTGAAACCTTGATCGTGCTTGTGGTTTTGTTCATATTGTTGAATATGAGATGTATTTCTGAATTTTCTCGTGGTATTCTTTGTTATTTGTTCGTATTGATGAACATATTGAAATGCATATATGTATGCATAGTTGATTGATTTATGGTATAAATGATCCGAGGGGATCATGAGGATCTATGCTGAGGGCGCTGGATCGAATGTCCACCATGCGTTGGTCCGACGGGATCATCATGGGGATCTATGCTGAGGGTGCTGGATCACTGGACGGGTTTTCCACCATGCGTTGGTCCGACGGGATCATCATGGGGATCTATACCAAGGGCGCTGGATCGCTGGATTACCCTGTACTATGTTGATGGAATCGTGAGGATTCGCATCGTTGGATTCCGATGACGGAAGTCCGTTTTGCTTGATTATGATGTATTGACGATTATGTATTATGATACTTGTACTAGCATTGTTTTTGCTAACCCCTTCGGGGGTGGACATTGTTTTGATGTTCAGGTAGCCGAGGAACGGGGAAGCAACCACAGTTCCGACAGGACGATGAAATGGCTCAGTGATGTGGTCGAGGTTTATTTGTTTTTGGGATTTGTCTTCTTGGTTCATCTTAGTACTCGAGTACGTGTGTTTTAATAATGTCATATTCGATATGGTTGTAAAAGTTAACTCTTTGGATCAGTTGAATAAGTTCTATGTTTTGAATTTCAGTTGTACAGTTGGATTATATTTACTTTTCTTTTAATTAGCCTTGTAAATCCTTACTTAAAGGGTTTACGGCGCTGTAATTATTCCGAATATCTCGGGGTGTTACAGAATATGGTATCGGAGCTAAGATTCATAGATATCTTGGCAGTCGGGTTAGTTGGGTCTGTTTACGTTATTTGATTATTGGTCGTTTGTAACATCACTGCTGAGCCGGCATCGTCGTGTGGACCGTGGTTGTAAGTTTCCTAATCTCAAATACTACCGTTTTATTCATGTTTTGTGAACGTTGATAGACGTACTTTTAGAAAGTTTGCCCTGGATATTGAGTATTTGTGTTTACAGTATGTTGAGAGGAGGTCGTGGACGCGGACGCGGTCGTGGACGCGGACGTGGAAATGCGAGACAAGAAGAGTCGGTGTCTACCCCAGAGATATCCGCTAGTCGGACGGATTCCCATTCCAGGGGACAGCAGGGATCGGCAAATAATAATGCAGATCCTAACGTGCCGGGAGTGCTTCAGCAGGTGGTTGCTTAGATAAACCAGTTTGCTCAAGTTGTGGATCGCATGCAAACAGTAATGGGACAGCAGCATAACGTGGATAATCGAGGAGATAGATGGCTTACCGAGTTGATCAAATTGCATCCTCCGAAATTTGATGGTTCGGCTGAGACGCTTTCTTGAGATCACTGGTTGAAGGAGTTAGAGAAGATTTTTGCGGGGATTAACTGTCCCAACGACAGAAAGGTTCCGGTCGCCCAGTATCTTCTGACAGGGGAGGCTTTCGACTGGTGGGAGGCCATTCGACCAGAGGAGCACAATGTTGATTGGACGGAATTCAAATTGATGATGGAGGCGCAGTATTGTCCTCGCCCAGTTAGAGAAGCCCGAGTTCGGGAGTTTTTCTCACCACAAAGTTCGGAAGCATCTGTGACGGACGTGATTAAGACCTTTAATCACCAGCTGACTTATGTGCGCCACTTGGTCAGGACCGAGGCTGAAAGGATTTTCCATTTTGACATGCGAATGAAGCCGAAAATTCAGCAATATATGTCCGGATTTGAATGTACCACCTTGCGACAGTATCAGGACAAGGCGTTGGCCTATGATATGAAGTAGGCAGCAGTAGAGAAATCGACGGAAGCAAAGAAACATAAGGTGTCTGGCAACTTCACAGAGAATAAGAGTAGCGGGCCTCGCAGGGGTCAGTCCTCTTATCATCCATCCAGGAGACCTCCACATCCTTCTCGAGGTGGAAAGAAGTTCCGGGCAGCCCCAGCTGTTTCAGACGCAGGGAAGAAGTGTTATAACTGTGGCAAAGCGGGACATGTTCGACGTGATTGTTTCACGCCTGCCGTGACCTGTTTCGAGTGTGGACAGGAAGGACATCGCGCAACATTCTGTGGGAATGCTACCCGATCTTTTGGTACTCGCACTCCTGTACCGATTCCAAAGGACACTAGTGTAAACCAGACGCAGCAGAGCGGTTTCCCGCAGCAGAATGTTGGGAAGAGAGAGGCATCCAGCGCTGGGTCCGTTCCTCCGCGTATTTACGAGATGAAGAAGGATGATCAGAACACGGCTGTTGCATCAGGTACAATTCAGATCCTTTTGCAACCAGTTAGTGTCTTGTTCGATTCGGGAGCTACGCATTCTTTTATATCTTTGAACTATGTTAATCGTTTGAAAATCTCGTGCTTGTTTGATTGTGAACCTTATGTTGTGGGATTACCGAGCGGAGAGAAAATTGTGGGAACCCTAGAAGCTAGGGATTTTCCAGTAACTATAGGAGGGAGAGATTGGCTATCGAACCTTATCGTGGTTGACATCTACGGTGACGATTTAATTCTCGGAGACGATTGGCTCAACCGTTATGGAGCTATTCTGAATTATCGAGAGAGAGTCATTTCTATCATTGCCGATGACGGATCTGAACACTTATTCCGAGGATGGAGACCAGGAAGCTCGGGAAAATTGATCAAAGCAATGAAAGCCGTGAAATTACTGAAGCAGGGATGTCACGGACTTTGGTGCTATGCCATGAGGAAAGAGGAAGGAGTAGAGCTCTCGTCTATTTCAGTTGTGAATGAGTTCTCAGATGTATTTCCTGACGAACTACCTGGGTTACCTCTGCAGAGAGAAGTGGAATTCACTATCGAATTAGAGCCTGGAGCAGCTCCTATTTCCAGAGCACCATACCGCATGGCGCCAACCGAGATGTATGAACTAAAGAAGCAATTGGAAGAATTATTACAGAAGGGTTATATTTAACCTAGAGTTTCTCCTTGGGGAGCGCCCGTTCTCTTTGTCCAGAAGAAAGATGGATCCCTCCGATTATGTATTGATTACAGGGAATTAAACAAGGTGACGATCAAGAACAAGTATCCGATACCTCGGATAGACGACTTGTTCGATCAATTGCAAGGGGAAAGGGTATTCTCGAAGATTGACTTGCGATCAGGATACCATCAGTTGAGAATTAAGGAATCGGATATACCAAAATCTGCTTTCAGATCCCGGTACGGGCACTATGAATTTGTAGTGATGCCATTTGGACTTACCAATGCTCCTGCGATATTTATGCAATTGATGAATCGGGTATTCTTAGAATACTTGGATAAATTTGTGGCCGTTTTCATCGATGACATCTTGATATATTCGAAAGACACAGAGGAGCACGCTGAGCATTTGTATGTGGTTTTGAGCATCTTGAGGAAGGAACAGCTGTATGCAAAGCTTTCCAAATGCGAGTTCTGGCTTAGGAAAGTAACTTTCCTTGGACATGTGATATCAGCTGACGGAGTTCAGGTGGACCCGAAGAAAGTCGAAGCAATCTTGGAATGGGAAGCTCCTATTAACGTGAAAGAAGTCCGGAGTTTCTTAGGACTTGCCGGATATTATCGTCGTTTTGTTGAGGGATTTTCCAAAATTGCTCGTCTGCTCACTCAACTATTGCAGAAAACTCAAAAGTTCACGTGGGATGAGAAATGCCAGGCTGGTTTTAATGAACTTAAGAAGAGACAGACGACAGCACCTATATTAGCGTTACCAAGTGGGACGGATGGATTCATGGTATACAGCGATGCTTCAAATCAGGGTCTGGGATGTGTGTTGATGCAGAGGGATAAGGTGATCGCCTACGCTTCTCGGCAGCTGAAACCGTACGAAGTTAATTACCCGACTCATGATCTGGAGCTAGCAGCCGTGGTCTTTGCCCTAAAAATTTGGCGACATTACTTGTATGGCACTCGTTGTCAGATCTTCACCGATCACAAGAGCCTCAAATACATTTTCAGTCAGAAAGAATTAAACATGAGGCAGAGAAGGTGGCTGGAATTGATCAAGGATTTCGACTTGGAAATTCTTTATCAACCGGGTAAAGCAAACGTAGTAGCCGATGCATTGAGCCGTAAACCTGTTTCTCTTCGAGTGTTGGAAGCACTTACATCCCAAACCAGGATTCGACGGGAACTGATCCGCGAAGGGATTGAAGTATGGGCATCAGGAATCCAAGGGAAACTTTATGTAATGGAACTGACTTCATCACTAGTCGAGGAGATCAAATCTAAGCAGTTGGACGATTCTCTGATCCTTCGATTATGTGACGAAGTAAAGAAAGGAAAAGCCCCAGGATTTGTGTTACAAGACGATGGAGTTCTGAGGTTTCAGAATCGACTTTGCGTTCCCGATGATGGTGATTTGAGACGGACTATTCTGAAGGAAGCTCACAGCGCGCCATATTCCATTCACCCAGGCAGTAGTAAGATGTATAAGGATCTTAAACAAAACTTCTGGTGGGGGAATATGAAGAAGGACGTAGCAGAGTACGTTTCGAAGTGTTTGACGTGTCAGCAGGTTAAGATTGAACATCAGCGACCTGCCGGAATGTTAAAGCCGCTTCCGATCCCTGAGTGGAAGTGGGAGGATATCTCGATGGATTTCATCACCAGTATGCCAAGGACAAAAACGGGAATGAACATGATTTGGGTTATAGTTGATCGACTAACCAAGTCGGCTCATTTCCTAGGAATTAAAGATACATGGGGACCCGAGAGATTGTCGCGAGTATTTAATGCGGAGATAGTCAGATTGCATGGGATGCCGAAGACCATTATTTCGGATCGAGATGGTCGCTTTGTGTCGCACTTCTGGAAGGCAGTTCACAGGGCTTTGGGGACCGAGCTCAACTTTAGCACGGCTTATCATCCTCAGACGGACGGTCAGTCCGAAAGGACTATACAAACCGTAGAAGACATGCTTAGAGCTTGTGCTTTGGATTGGTTAACTGATTGGGAAGTCCATTTGCCATTGATTGAATTCACCTACAATAACAGTTGGCATTCTTCAATTAAGATGGCACCGTTTGAAGCTTTGTATGGGAGGAGATGTCGATCACCCCTGTGCTGGTATGACTCTTCGGATTTGATCGGGACGGAACCGGAATTGATAGTTCAGACTCAAGAGAAGATAGCTTTGATTAGAGAGAGACTGTTGACTGCCCAGAGTCGGCAGAAGTCTTATGCGTACGTACGTCGTCACCCTCTGGAGTTCGACATTGGGGACCACGTACTATTGAAGGTGTCTCCTACACGGGGAATTTTCCGTTTTGGGAGGAAAGGCAAGCTAAGTCCGAGATATATCGGACTATTTGAGATCCTCGAGAGAGTTGGGGATTTAGCATACAGGTTGGCCTTACCGCCATCGCTGAGTCACGTTCACAACGTGTTTCACGTATCCCAATTGCGGAGGTATGTACCAGATCCCAGTCATATTATTGATTTCGAGGAGATCGAGATAGCTAATGACGGCACCTTCGAAGAGAGACCAATAAAGATACTCGAGAGTCGAGTCAAGCAGTTGAGGAATAAACCGATCTCCTTGGTAAAAGTTCAGTGGTCTCGACATGGAGTCGAAGAAGGAACTTGAGAGACGGAGGAGAGTATGAAGTCGAGATACCCGGAATTATTTTCGTCTTAAGTTTCGGGCCGAAACTTCTTTTAGAGGGGTAGTATGTAATGCCCGAATAAATAGTGTTTTTACCTTGTACTCGACCTTGTAATATTTCGACTTCGTGATGTTATAAATCATAGATTGGTTTCCCGTATTTCTGCCCTTATGTTTTTATGTATCTTTAAGCATTGCATGCATGATTCTGCACGTACTAACGTACGTTAACAGGCGTTCATAACGTACGCTAAGGATGCAGTGTTACGTACGTTATCTGATGTTCTTAACGTACGTAAGCTAAGTCAACTTGGGTTCGGATAAGGGTCGGCTTGTGGGGGCCGAAGAGAGGGCCGGGGAAGATTCGTGTGATTCCCGCATGAACACGGACATAGGTGTTACGACGCTATGGTGCATGTGTTACGACGCTAAAGACATGAGTATTACGACGTAAAACCCGTGTGATTACGCACGTAAGGAAATGGCGAAATCAGGCCAGTGAACTCAGGTCAGACGGTTGCGTACGCTAAGGCTAGGGTATAACTAACGTTAAGCTTGTTACGTACGTAAGGGGTTATTGCATAACGTACGTAATACTTAGAAATCTATTTATAGAACATGACCCTCACTTCATTTCCCACTTTTGCCTTGGCCGATTTTTGTGTTCTTGAGACTATCCTTCACCTCATATCCCTCATATCATCATTTACCTCCGAATTTGGGAAGCTTAGACCGGGTGAGTTGGTGATCAAGCTTCCGGTGAAGAGATTATTGAAGATTTTCTTATTCTTACATCTCTTAAGGTATGTTACGATTCACCAAGCTAAAGTTTACATTCTTAGCTATACTTTGAGCTTGTTTTGGAAATCATGGGACTAGATAATGATCTTTTGAGTCCAGCACCATGTTTTGAAGTTTAGAACCCGATTATACCTTATCTTTCTTTCATTACGTAGAGTCTTGTTTTAGCCTCGGTGGATGAAAACCTTAACTTGTAGCATCCTTAATTCGTGGGAGTAATAAGCATGATTTCAGTTATATTCTCTGATCCCTTTTTATGTTCCATTGGAGAAATTCATATATGTTAGAAGAAATTGTTATGACTATGTCCTTCATGTTCTTGAGGTAATATATATATCGACCAGGCCCTTGAACTTAAACCGAATCACCGTAGTGTCGTTTTCCTTGCGTAATATTTAAGCATGCTTGTCGTCTTGAGTAATATTGGGGGTCGAATCATCTTGGCCGATCATATGGGGATTTGACATTCATTTCCTCATTTAACACGGAACCCTCAACACCTTGTGAAACAATGAACTTTTATACAACGGTACTTCATATTCGAAATGATAGTTCAGCCTGTATAGAGTGCTTTATCGTTCCCGGTTCAGTTCTTACGTAGTGTTCTACCCGTGAACCAACCTAGTGTCACTACTTTACGATCTTAATATTAGTATTCGGTGAGCGTATGTTAGTATCGAGTGGTATGTTAAGTTCCTTGTATCTCTTTTTGAACAAGGTGCGAGCCTTGCATAGGGGTCGATCGTGGGGCGGTGACATACGGACGCGTGACGTTTGTTGGAGTATTTCATTCTTGCCATTTCCGAGGCAAGTATCATATGTTGAGTTCGATTTATATTGAAACCTTGATCATGCTTGTGGTTTTGTTCATATTGTTGAATATGAGATGTATTTCTGAATTTTCTCGTGGTATTCGTTGTTATTTGTTCGTATTGATGAACATATTGAAATGCATATATGTATGCATAGTTGATTGATTTATGGTATAAATGATCCGAGGGGATCATGAGGATCTATGCTGAGGGCGCTGGATCGAATGTCCACCATGCGTTGGTCCGACGGGATCATCATGGGGATCTATGCTGAGGGCGCTGGATCGCTGGACGGGTTTTCCACCATGCGTTGGTCCGACGGGATCATCATGGGGATCTATACCAAGGGCGCTGGATCGCTGGATTACCCTGTACTATGTTGATGGAATCGTGAGGATTCGCATCGTTGGATTCCGATGACGGAAGTCCGTTTTGCTTGTTTATGATGTATTGATGATTATGTATTATGATACTTGTACTAGCATTGTTTTTGCTAACCCCTTCGGGGGTGGACATTGTTTTGATGTTCAGGTAGCCGAGGAACGGGGAAGCAACCACAGTTCCGACAGGACGATCAAATGGCTCAGTGATGTGGTCGAGGTTTATTTGTTTTTGGGATTTGTCTTCTTGGTTCATCTTAGTACTCGAGTACGTGTGTTTTAATAATGTCATATTCGATATGGTTGTAAAAGTTAACTCTTTGGATCAGTTGAATAAGTTCTATGTTTTGAATTTCAGTTGTACAGTTGGATTATATTTACTTTTCTTCTAATTAGCCTTGTAAATCCTTACTTAAAGGGTTTACGGCGCTGTAATTATTCCGAATATCTTGGGGTGTTACACCTATTAGATTAACACGAGGTGGATAACTAACAATATACATATGCATAACAACAACACATGGGTAATTCAATGATCCAGCACCCTCAGCATAGATCCCAAGATGATCCCGTCGGACCAACACGAGGTTGAAAACCCATCCAATGATCCAGTGCCCAGCATAGATCCCAAGATGATCCCGCTGGACCAACACGAGGTGGAAAACTGATCCAGTGCCCTCAGCATAGATCACACGATCCCATCAGATCAATACTGTAATATCCGGATTTATTATTGAGTATTTCATATGTTGTTGAACCCTGTATTATTCGGAATTGTGATCTGGATAATTGGAGTATGATATTTCTCATATTTGTATCTTTGTACATGAGTATAGCAACATGTAAATTTTCTCATGCAAACTCGTGATAACGTACGCTAAGAACGTAGCTTAACGTGCGTTATTGGCTAAAACTAGCGCACGCTACGAATGAAGAATTGCGTGTGTTAGGCAGTCAATTATTGAGGTAGGTGGGTCCAGATAAAATTCCCGCGGGTGAACCTGGACAATTTTGGAGTCAACGCCATTTAGCGTGCGCTAAGCATAGTAAGATACCGTGCGCTAATCAGCTAGCGTGCAGAAACATTATATAAGGAACAACACCCTCAATTCATTTGGTTTACACTTCCTTCACTTGTTCTTCGTTCCTTGGAAGTCCAGGGAGCCTTCCCGACTTCCTAAACATATATAAACCCTCCTTACATGATCATTGAAGATTGGAAAGTACTTGCACTTGATCATTGAAGAAGAAACTCACTTTGAAGTGACACACAAGCAGCCCAGGTTCAAGTCTACCTATTGTTTCAGTGTTTTCTTCATCATAAGGTATGTTAATACTATCTCCTACCTTGGATTCGTGTTATTAAGGATATGAGGATTATGCTATCTACATATTGAGTTCCATTGATGAATTATCCAAACAACATCATGTTTATAAGTTGGAATGTTTATACTTAAGATATCATCGTTGGAAACATCATGACTAGCATCTTACCACGTCGAATGATGAGAGAAATATTCTGAGATTGATTATCCGTATTGATGACGTTACCATAATTCGTAGACGTAAAGTCATTATCACTTTTGTTAAATGCACTTAGGAAAGAATCGTAGAAGTTTTGCATCCTTTCTCATAAGTTGGAATTGTTAGTTCATCTTCATGGTTTAATCGGGATGTAATGATGATATCGGAATCTAGTGCGTCAATCTTAAGAACACCGAACTTCGCATAAGAATTGTAATCAAGATGGAATATGGTGTTGTGATAATTATGCGTATTCTTGTATCTCGAATATGTTTGAATCCGTGAGATCATTTGTAATGAGATGAACGTGATATGCATGGAGATAACGTAGATTAAATACTGAGGATTTCGTAAGTTTCATCACCATTAGAATAGTCGACTGCCCAGGGAAGAACTATCATACATGTTTAGCGTGTGCTAAGCTTTATAGTTAACGTGCGCTATCGGGCATAAGTTAACGTACGCTACGCTTGGAACATAACGTGAGTTATATCATCAGACCAGTCAATCGACTAATCAGTGAAGTACTGACAGTGCATGGTTAGCGTACGCTAGACTTCATATAATTGCGTGCGCTAACAAGTAGTCTTAACGTACGCTACATAGGATACATAGCGTGCGTTAAGCAAGCCAGGCAGATTACGTTTTATGAACTTTCGGCCATAATTTGGATTGTTAGATGTCTGTACGATGTGAGATGAACTCTATATTATTTCTTTTGTTTAAGGTTCGAGCTTGCTACATGATTGATCGAAGGGGCGACCTTCGAATGTTTCGTTTTTCGTGGAAGTAATATTCTTGTCTTCGAATCAAGGCAAGTAACTTAATTGTTTTACGTATTAATGTTATACATATTGTCGTGCATATATGTCATTGTTGTATGTCCACCTCGTGTTGGTCCGACGGGATCATCGGGGATCTATGCTAGCGTGCGCTGGAGCATCGGATGGGTTTTTCCACCACGGGTTGGTCTGACGGGATCATCGTGGGTTCTAGGCAGTGAACGCTGGATCGTTGGAATTACCATGTGTATGTTGTGATATCATGTTGTGATTATCATTTGTGTATGTTATTTATGAGTTTCTCATAGGAGAAGACTCGTTGGTATTTTGTCATTTACGTTAGTATTATTCTTCGTGAGATGATGAATAATATGTTGTGGTACTTGTATTAGCAACGTTGTGCTAACCCCTTCGGGGGTGAACATTCGTTTATGTTCAGGATCCAGGAGAGCGGGGAAACAACCACTGGAGCTGCATGACGACGAGGGTGCAGAGTGATGTTCCGGCAGGGTTTATTATCTGTTGTTGGTTATTTTAATAAGTACTCGAGTACGTCATAATTTGTGATGTTTGGATTTCAGTGATGTATTAATATTCTTCATTTGGATATTTGTAATTTCGGTATTGAACCAGAACTGTCGCATTTTATTTCAGTGATTTCATAATTTGGTATCTGTCATTGCCTTTTCATTTATTCAGCCTTGTAAATTCTTATGTAAAGGGTTTACGGCGCTGTATTATTCCTAAATATATCTAGGGTGTTACAGAATATGGTATCGGAGCTAAGATTATGGATATCTTGGCCATTAGGTTAAAATTGGGGTCGTATACGTCTTTTGAGGTGACCGGCCGTGAATAACATCATTGTATTGCCTACGTCTTCGTGCGAATGGTGGTTGTACGTTCCTAAACTCTATCTCGTCCTTTTTATATTGTATCTCTTTATACTTGAACAATGAACGATATTGTTTCCTGTATATTGAGTATTTTTGCTTACAGTATGTTGAGAGGTGGACGTGGACGTGGTCGCAGTCGTGGACGTGGACGAAGGAATGCCGAAAGAGAAGCTTCGCCTTCTAATCAAAGCCAATGACCGGCCAAAGCTCATACCAAAGCACCAGAGATCTATTAATAATGAACCGAACTCTTGTGCCCGAAATCCTTCGTCAGGTGGTGAACCAGATGACTCAGTTCGCCCAGGTCGTGGACCGAATGCAGGTGGCAGTAGGGTTACAACAGGGAGATCGACAACAGGGTATCCCAGACATGGGAAATCGAGGCGACTGATGGCTGTAAGAGGTGGCAAAGATACAACCACCTAAACTCGACGGTATTTCTGAGATTCCCACCTGGGATCATTGGTAAAAGGAATTAGAAAAAAAATTTTGCTGTGATTAATTGCCCAAACGACCGGAGAGCCTCTATTGCTCAGTACTTTTTGATAGGGGAAGCATCCGAGTGGTGGGAAGCCATCCGGCCTACAGATCATGATGCGGACTGTACATAATTTAAATTGATGATGTAAGCTCAGTACTGCCCTCGTCCTATGAGGGAATCCAAAGTTCGAGAGTTTTTCTCCGCTCAGCCTTCAGATGTGCCAGTATCTCAGGCAATTAAGACGTTAAACCAGCAACTGTCATTTGTTCGACATCTTGTTAGAACATATGCAGAAATGATGATCCATTTTGATATGAGAATGAGACCAGAAATACAGAGGTACATGTCCGGTTTTGAATGTACCACTCTCCGTCAATACCAGGATAAAGCATTGGCATATGAAATCAAGGAAGCAGCAATGGAGAAGTTGGCAGAGTCCAAGAAGCAAAATGTCTCCGGTAGTTTCACGGGGAATAAGAGTAGTGGGCCCCGCAAGGCCCAGTCATCCTTTCATTCTTTCAAGAAACCTCCGCACCCATCTAAGAGCGGAAGGAACTTCGGAGCAGCATCAACCACAACGGATGTCACCAGGAAATGCTTTAACTGTGCCCAGACGGGGCACTATCGACGGAATTGCCCCTATCTGCCATGACTTGTTTTGATTGTGGTCGAGAGGGACATCGTGCGGTGTTCTGTGCAGAGGCCGTAAAGTCTTTTAGAGCCCGTACACCACAGCCAGTTCAGAAGGAATCCAGTATCCAACAGACACAGCAAAGTGTTCAGATGCCTCAGAATTTTGGCCGCGGACGAGGCAGAGGACAGTGGGACCGAAAGGGTACATCGATTGCCGGATCTGTTCCCCCACGTCTATACGAGATGTGGATAACAAATTATCAGGATGCTGCTGTCGCATTAGGTACTATTCAGATCTTTTCCCAGCCAGTTGGCATTTTATTCGATCGAGGAGCTACGCATTCATTTATATCCTTGCCTTGTGTACATCGTTTGAATATTTCTGGTTTTTATAATTGTGAACCTTATGTTGTGGGTTTACGTAGCGGAGAGAGAATTGTTGGAAACTTATAAACTAGAGATTTCCTTGTATCATTTGGAGGCAGAGAGTGGCTCTAAAATCTAATTATGATAGAAATACAAGGAGACGACCTGATACTCGGAGACGATTGGATTAATCGATATGGAGCTATTGTAAACTATCGAAAGAGGAATATCTCGCTGATCGCTGATGATGGTTCCGAAATACTACTTGAAGGATGGAAACCATGAAGCTCGGGAAAATTGATCAAAGCTATGAAAGCAGTGAAATTACTGAAGCAGGGATGTCAGATTTTGGTGCTATGCAATGAAAAAAAAAGACGGAATTGTGGAACTTTCATCCATTATTGTTGTGAACGAATTTCCGGATGTATTTCCTGACGAGTTACCTGGACCACCTCTACGACAGGATGTAGAATTCACCATCGAGATGGAACCCGGAGCTACACCAATTTCTAAGGCGCCGTATGGTATGGCACCTACTGAGATGTACGAACTGAAAAAGAAACTGGGGGAGTTACTGGACAAAGGCTATATCCAGCCAAGCGTTTCGCCCTGGGGAGCACCAGTTCTTTTTGTCCAAAAGAAGGATGGTTCGCTTCGACTGTGTATTGACTATCGAGAGCTGAACAAGATGACGATTAAGAACAAGTATCCGTTGCCACAGATTGATGATTTGTTTGACCAGTTACAAGGAGCAACAGTGTTTTCAAAAATCGATCTGAGATAAGGATATCATCAGCTGAGGATTAAGGAATATGATGTTCCGAAATCAACATTCAGAACTCGCTACAGACACTATGAGTTTGTAGTGATGCCGTTTGGTCTCACTTATGCACCTGCTGTAGTCATGCAATTGATGAACCGAGTGTTCATCGAGTATTTGGATAAATTTGTGGTTGTATTCATTGATGACATTTTGATGTATTCTAAGAACCCGTAAGAGCATGCACAGCATTTACGGATTTTGTTAGACCTATTGAGAAATGAACAATTGTATGGCAAACTTTCTAAGTGTGAATTCTGGCTAAAGGAAGTGATGTTCCTCGGCCATGTGGTATTAGCTGAAGGAGTCTGAGTAGATCCTCAAAAGATCGAAGCAGTTATGGATTGGAAGCCTCCAAAGAACGTGAAAGAAGTCTGGAGTTTCTTAGGACTTGCTGGGTATTATCGTCGGTTCGTGGAGGGGTTTTCCAAAATTTCCCGCCCACTTACTCGACTACTGCAGAAAACTCAAAAGTGTGAGTGGAATGAGTTGTGCCAAAACAGCTTTGATGAATTGAAGAAGAGATTGATGACAGCACCGATTTTAGCACTCCCACGGGGAACTGGAGGATTTATAGTTTACAGTGATGCTTCGAACCAAGGCCTCAGATGCGTATTGATGCAGAATGATAAGGTGATCGCTTATGCATCACAACAGCTGAAACCTTATGAAGTGAATTACCCAACGCATGATTTGGAGCTAGCAGTAGTAGTTTTTGCTTTGAAAATCTAGAGACATTACCTGTACGGGTCTCATTGTCAGGTCTTTACGAATCACAAGAGTCTCAAATACATCTTCAGTCAGAAAGAGTTGAACATGCGGCAAAGGAGATGGCTGGAACTTATTAAGGACTATGACTTGGATATTCTTTATCATCCAGGCAAAGCAAATGTAGTGGCCGATGCACTTAGCCGCAAGCCTGTTTCTATTCAGATACTGGACACTCTGACCTCCCAGCTTAGCATTCAACGAGAGATGATTCGAGAAGGAATAGAAGTATGGTTGCAAAGAGTCCAAGGACAACTGTGCGTGATGGAAATAACTTCATCGTTAACCGAAGAAATCAAATCTAAGCAAGTAGATGATCCTCTGATGATTTGGTTACGTGATGAAGTGATCAAGGGAAAAGCCCCCGGATTCGTAATTCATGATGATGGAGTTTTGAGATTTCAGAACCAACTTTGCGTTCCCAATGTGGATGTTCTGAAACAGACGATTATGAAGGAAGCTCATAGCACGCCCTATTCTATCCACCCAGGCACCGGTAAGATGTATAAGGACGTGAAGCAGAACTTTTGGTGGGGAAACATGAAGAAAGATGTAGCAGATTATGTTTCGAAATGCTTGACTTGTCAGTAGGTTAAGATCGAGCATCAACGACCTGCCGGAATCCTGAAGCCGCTTTCGATTCCTGAATGGAAGTGGGAGGACATATCGATGGACTTTATCACTAGTATGCCGAGAACCAAGACATGAATGTACATGATTTGGGTGATAGTTGATCGTTGAACCAAATCAGCTCATTTTCTAGGCATTAAGGACACGTGGGGACCAAAGAGGTTGGCACGAGTATTTATTTTAGAGATAGTCCGATTGCATGGTACGCCGAAGACCATTATTTCTGACCGAGACGGTCGTTTTGTGTCTCAATTTTGGAAAGCAGTTCATAAAGCCTTGGGACCGAATTGAACTTCAGCACAGCTTATCACCCGCAGACAGATGGACAATCCGAGAGGACTATTCAAACGGTGGAAGATATGCTCAGGGCTTGTGCCTTAGATTGGTCAACTGATTGGGAAGTTCATATACCGTTGATTGAATCCACTTACAACAATAGTTGGCATGCTTCCATTAAGATGGCACCGTTTGAGGCATTATACGGGAAGAGATGCAGATCGCCCCTATGTTGGGATGATTCATCAGACTTGATCGGGATAGAACCAGAGTTGATCGTACAGACACGAGAGAAGATAGCCTTGATTCGTGAAAGGTTGTTGACCGCCCATAGTCAACAGAAATCTTATGAAGACGTACGCCGTCGCCCATTGGACTTCAGTAATGGAGACCACGTACTTTTAAAGGTTTCTCCTACTCGGGTAATCTTTCGTTTTAGAAGGAAGGGAATGCTGAGTCCGAGATATATCGGACAATTCGAGATCCTTGAGAGAGTTGGAGTGTTGGCATACAGATTGGAATAACCGCCGTCATTGAGCCAGGTTCATAACGTGTTCCACGTATCTCAGTTATGGAGATAAATACCGGATCCTAGTCATGTCATTGATTTCGGCGAGATCGAAGTCGCTCAAGATGGAACGTTTGAAGAGAGACCGGTCAGGATACTCGAGAATCGAGTTAAGCAGTTAAGGAACAAACCAATCGCTTTGGTCAAAGTTTAGTGGTCACGCCACGGAGTGGAAGAAGCCACTTGGGAAACGGAAGATAGCATGAAGTCCAGATATCCAGAGTTATTTTCGTCTTGAGTTTCGGGACAAAACTCCGTTTTAGTAGGAGAGTATGTAATATCCGGATTTATTATTGAGTATTTCATCTGTTGTTGAACCCTGTATTAATCGGAATTGTGATCTCGATAATTGGAGTATGATATTTCTCATATTTATATCTTTGTACATGAGTATAGCAACATGTAAATTTTATCATGCAAACTCGTGATAACGTACGCTAAAAACGTAGCTTAACGTGCGTTATCGGCTAAAACTAGCGCACGCTACAAATGAAGAATTGTGTGCGTTAGGTAGTCAATTATTAAGGTGTGAGGCTTGCACATGCGCCATCCAGACATGGGTCCTGATAAGATTCCTGCGGGTGAACCTGGACAATTTTGGAGTCAACCCTAATTAGCGTGCGCTAAGGATAGTAAGATAGCATGCGTTAATCAGTTAACGTGCAGAAACATTATATAAGGAACAGCACCCTCATTTCATTTGGTTTACGTTTCCTTCACTTATTCTTCGTTCCTTGGAAGTCCAGAGAGCCTTCCCTACTTTCTAAACACATATAAACCCTCATTACATGATCATTGAAGATTGGAAAGTACTTTCACTTGATCATTGAAGAAGAAACTCACTTTGAAGTGACACACAAGCAACTGAGGTTGAAGTCTACCTATTGTTTCAGTGTTTTCTTCATCGTAAGGTATGTTAATACTATCTCCTTCCTTGGATTCGTGTTATTAAGGATATGAGGATTATGCTATCTAGATATTGAGTTCCATTGATGAATTATCCAAACAACATCATTTTTATAAGTTGGAATGTTTATACTTAAGATATCATCGTTAGAAACATCAACATCTTACCACGTCGAATGATGAGAGAAATATTCTGAGATTGATTATCCGTATTGATGGCGTTACCATAATTCGTAGACGTAAAGTCGTTATCACTTTTGTTAAATGGACTTAGGAAAAAATCGTAGAAGTTTTGCATCCTTTCTTATAAGTTGGAATTGTTAGTTCATCTTCATGGCTTAATCGGGATGTAATGATGATATCGGAATCTAGTGCATCAATCTTAAGAACACCGAACTTCGCATAAGAATTGTAATCAAGATGGAATATGGTGTTGTGATAATTATGCGTATTCTTGTATCTCGAAGATATTTGAATCCGTGAGATCATTTGTAATGAGATAAATGTGATATGCATGGAGATAACGTAGATTAAACATTGAGGATTTCGTAAGTTTCATCACCGTCAGAACAGTTGACTGCCCAGGGAAGAACTGTCATACATGTTTAGCGTGCGCTAAACTTTATAGTTAACGTGCTCTATCGGGCATAAGTTAATGTACGCTACGCTTGGAACATAACGTGCATTATATCATCAGACGAGTCAATCGACTGATTAGTAAAGTACTGACAGTGCATGGTTAGCGTACGCTAGACTTCATATAATTGTGTGCGCTAACAAGTAGCCTTAACGTACGCTACATAGGATATGTAGCATACGTTAAGCAAGCCAGGCAGATTACGCTTTATGAACTTTCGACCGTAATTTGGATTGTTAGATGTCCGTACGACGTGAGATGAACTCTATATTATATCTTTTGTTTAAGGTTCGAGCTTGCTACATGATTGATCTAAGGGGCAACCTTCGAGTGTTTCGTTTTTCATGGAAGTAATATTCTTGTCTTCGAATCAAGGCAAGTAC
This sequence comes from Orobanche coerulescens, assembly GCA_033398695.1. Taxonomy (NCBI): domain Eukaryota; kingdom Viridiplantae; phylum Streptophyta; class Magnoliopsida; order Lamiales; family Orobanchaceae; genus Orobanche; species Orobanche coerulescens. Next base: position 72,064,768 of record CM065803.1, read on the forward strand.
CTTAATTGTTTTACGTATTGATGTTATACATATTGCCGTGCATATATGTCGTTGTTGTTTGTCCACCTCGTGTTGGTCCGACGGGATCATCGGGGGATCTATGCTAGCATGCGCTGGATCATCGGACAGGTTTTTCCACCACGGGTTGGTCTGACGGGATCATCGTGGGTTCTAGGCAGTGAACACTGGATCGTTAGAATTACCATGTGTATGTTGTGATATCATGTTGTGATTATCATTTGTGTATGTTATTTATGAGTTTCTCGTAGGAGAAGACTCGTTGGTATTTTGTCATTTATGTTATTATTATTCTTCGTGAGATGATGAATAATAGGTTGTGGTACTTGTACTAGCATCGTTGTGTTAACCCCTTTGGGGGTGAACATTTATTTATGCTCAGGATCCAGGAGAGCGGGGAAACAACCACTGGAGCTGCATGACGACGAGGTTGCAGAGTGATGTTCCGGCCGGGTTTATTATTTGTTGTTGGTTATTTTAATAAGTACTTGTTAGGCGTATTTTTATGCGCTTATTTATCATTATTTCATGTCCATCTTGAGCCTAATTCAGCATAAATGAGCTTTTAAAGCACTATTCTTATATGTTTTGCAGGAAATCGGTGTCCGGAAGCCAAAACGATGAAAAACGGGCGAAAACAGCAGTTTTTGGTCATGAGCCGCGGCACAAACCAAGTGAGCCGCGGCACACGATGACAACCAGCGAGCGCTGACCACACTGTACTGTGAGCCGCGGCACAGCCTAAGTGAGCCGCGGCCCAGGAGGAAAATAAGGCGCCCAGGCATGGGGCGCTGAACGTGTGAGCCGCGGCATAGATTAAGTGAGCCGCGGCCCACGGGGCGGTTTTGGCTGAGCCTTCCGCGTTTCTTCGCCGTTTTAGAGCCTGTTCTCGACCTAATCACGCGAACGCGTTTTGGAGGCTTAGGACTGATATAAATAAGCATTGAAGGGCTGAAGAAAAAGGGGATCATTAGAACATGGAGGTGGATCGATAGCTAGGGCAAAGAACGCAAGAGGAGGAGATTTGTGGGCGACGACAAGACCACGGATCCCTACGGTTTTTCTGCATCTTAGTTCCTAGATCTATTCGAGTAGGATTTTGATTGTAGCCGATTTCATGACGGTTTGATTATTTATTATTATTTCGATTTACTCGTTATTCTATTGAATTGGATTCTTCTTACTGTTCTTAATGCTTTTTAATTGTCTGGCAAACAGTTAATTTGTTTTGAATGTCTTTATGGATTCGGGAGATGAAATTTAGGCATAGTTCTTGTGAGACGAATCATAATTTTCGTGAGATAGGAATATACTGTTGGGAATTGTGAAGCCTAATTATTGTGGGAATTCTTGAACTGTTTTAGCTATTAATTATCTAATTCGAATAGGGATATATCGAGTTAATAATTCGTAGTATTTTCTATCGACCTTGGGAAAGGCTTTAGAATAATTTAGGAATTCTTGGCTTACAATCAATTGAATAAAAGTGAATTGAATTGAATAAATATCATTCCTGATTGTTTGAGGTGAAAATCATAATCCTACACCCTTATTAGTATTATTATTATTGTTAGAACTATTATTTATTTTCTGCAATTAATTTAGATATAAATTCTATTTAATTGTTCTTCAAATAAAATTGTGAGTCGACTATATTTTGGTACTTAGTGAAATCAGTCCTCGTGGGAACGATACTCACTCATCACTTTATTACTTGTCTACGATAACGTGCACTTGCGTTTAACAAAATATCGCAACAGTACTCGAGTATGTCGTAATTTGTGATGTTTCGATTTCAGTGATGTATTAATATTCTTCATTTGGATATTTGTAATTTCGGTATTGAACCAGAACTGTCGTATTTTATTTCAGTGATTTCATAATTTGGTATCTTTCATTGCCTTTTCATTTATTCAACCTTGTAAATTCTTATGTAAAGGAATTACAGTGCTGTAATCTTCCTGAATATATCGGGGGTGTTACAAATACAACATATACAATACAACTATGCATACACATATGCAAATCAATATGTTCATCAACATGAACAACATATGAATCCATAGACAAATCAACTTGGACGACCTCATGTTCAATTACATGAATGACAATATGCATGATCGAAATCATCAACACTAAACCAAAATCAAATTACGATACTTGCCCCGAGTCCTTCGAGAGCAATCTCGATGTCAAAACGATCACCGAAGATTACCCTCAATGTTCGATGATTCAAAATACCACGGACCATAGATAACTCATATCCTCATAATGTACCCTTGATACCCAAGTATACTATTAACGAATGTAAATCATATACCTTATGATTTAATTCCCAAAATCAGAAAACAACGTAAAACCCCAATCTCCAGAGTCCATGATAATAATAATTGCTATATGCATTATAAACAAAATGAAATTGAAACCATTCATTAAATATATAAACTGAGCAAGTAATAACTTGCCTCGATACCAACACAACGATGATGAAGCCGTTACCAATTACTTGCCTTCGTCTACAAGCTCCTCGGCCCCGGCTAAAGCAAATCCTTGAACATACTCGAACTCGACCACAGCATATTATTCTAGTCAACGATCAATTATCACAACCTATTGAGGTAATCAATTAACAACAAGTTCGATAACAATCTACAACCATCATAACCAACCAATAAAACTCAACGGTTCAACGATATCTCGATAATACAAAATCCGAACAACCGAAATCAATCAATCACGAATCCATAACCACAATACGATTCCATAATCCGATAATCATACCAACAATCAATATAAGCGATCACAAACCTAACGGTTCCACAATATCCCGATTAAACACACATATCACCATTTTCTTCGACATGCATTATTCATAACACCAAGAATCGCAGCAATAATACCATAATCGTCATCATACGAAGTAAACAACGACAATAACATCAAAAATCCAAAATGAAGAAGGTAATTACATCAACATATATTTTCATGTCAAACGTCATTTACATTAAATGCCTTACACGACATCTGGACAATTGAATCTCAAAAGCCGCGATGCATTCAAATTGTTTAATATTTATTACCGCTGTTTCAGGCATTAGGGTTAATATGAAATGTCAGAAGTAGGACCCGCTCCTATTTTAAAAATCAATGGATAAGTGTACCAATTACACTCAGTCTATCGTGACCGTTCATTTTAAACACTGGTTCCCATCCCTTAAATCTGACCATTCGTTTTCTGAAAACCCTTATTCGCCACCTACTATAAAAGGACTGTAAATGCCATTTGAGACTCTTTACGCCTTCTGCATATTTTAAGAGCACTCAAGCATTCAGCCTACAAGATTTTTCTGTGTTTACTGCATATTTTTTTTTCTTGAATCTTTTTTCATCGTTTCTTGAGAATCATCAATGGCGTCTACTCAGACATATTCCACCTCTCTCAAGAAGTCACTCAACTTCATCGATGGACGGATCTTCTCCATATCTGTCGTGATGGAATGCATTCACGCTGAAAGTGATGATGTCGATGCCATGGAGGTCGTCACTACAAGAATCCGTCAACAAGGCCTCTACCACCTTGGGAGCCACACCGCCGAGAACTATGACGCTCAGCTGGTTGAGGAATTCTACCTAAACGCCGTAGTTCGTTTTCTTCCTCTGGCTCAAGGAGGTCATGTCGCTGATATCACAGCCATTATCCGCGGGGTGGAGATCCGCGTTAACCGAGAGCTGGTCCAAAACATCTTCAGGATACCCTCTGATGGCCTGACTATGGAAGAGCTTGAGACCTTTGGGTCTCAAGAATTCCTAACTAAGTACTATGGCTTATTCACCAGTTCATCAATGGTGGAAGTAGTTCACACCACATGCCATAAGAAGAATTTTTGTTTACCGTTTGTTTATTTACATGATTTTTGCTGCTGCATTATTGAGAATCGCACAGGTGCTTTTGAGATGTGCACCAATCTCAGATTCAGGATGATGGTTGCTATAATGACCTGCGAGAAGGTCAACTGTGTCAGGTCATCCTAAAACGTTTGCAGGAAGAGGTGTCTAAACCTGCTACTCAGAAGAAATCATTTGGTTTATTCTTAAACCATGTTTTAACGAAGTGCGGACTTCAGCAAACCGCAGAAGCAAAGAAGATCAGTTCACGGATGTTCCTAGGAGGCGTCAGGCCCACTGCCTTCAACCAGAGCGTCCTAATTGCCAACAGGTCTTTCATCCGGAACTTGCCGCTGTCTGCAGATCCGAGGGACGTTTCTTCTAAGTCCCAAAGTGTCGAATCTTCGAAGAAGAGAAAAAGATCTCACAGCAAAACACCAGTTGCTATTGAGAAACCGAAAAGGAACCTAAGGAGGATTACGAAAGTTAAAGCTACAGAACCCTCCAAGGATGCTCCTATCGTGGCGCAACCCACTGATCAACTACCCCAGGCCCCAACCCATGTGGAAGAGATGCCCGCTACCCTATCGACAGTAGATCCTGAGCCCTTGGCGGCTACAATGGATACGAGGACATCTGCCAACTCAAAAGACTCTGGCGAGTCGGCTGCCTGTTTGGATCCAATAGCTACCTCTCCTATATGGGATTCCACACCCGTTCAGGATCCACCTTCCTTCGGGGTACCATCCCCTGTAAGGAATCCCTCTCCGATACAGGATTCCACACTTGTAGAGGAACCCCTTCCTACAACAAGCCCAGACGTTGTACGGAGTCCCTCCCCGGACACAATAATTTCCAACACCCTGCTTTCCGTGCAGATTGAACAGTTATTCGAGCGATTTCTCCAATGGAAGAGCTTTAGTCTTGCTCCGTACGAAACTTTGTACAACTGGAGCGAGTGGTGTAACGAAGAGAAATTCATTTTGGAAGTGACGGACACTCAAGAAATTGTTGTCTTGATCCAATGGGACAACTTATTCGTCAAGGAGCTAATTGAGAGTCATCTGCTTGATAAGGCTGAAGCTAGAAGGAAAGGAAAAGCTTCGTCTATGGAAACTCCCGACAGTTCAAAATCTGATACTGATTCCATCGACGATGACGATGCACTCCAGGCTGGTTTGCGGATGAGTCGAGAGAAAGCCCAAGCCAAGAAAGATGAAGGGACATCTACCCATCAGTCGCCCCCTTCGCCACAGCAAGATAATGTTCCCGACAATGAGGATTCAGTCCCTCATGTCGAGGAGGAAGAACATGTTTTGCAACAGGAACCCGAGCCTGCTTTTGTCGCCGAAGAAGAAGAATCACTCGCCATCCAGCAAGAGGAATCAGTCCCTCTGCCGGAACAGGCGGATGCTGAGAGACACCAGGAGGAATTGTTCCCTCCTGTATCCATGTCTACAGAAACCCCTTCGACACAGGAGGATGCCGCACCCTCTGCTTCTGAACCCGAAACAGTTACTCCCGCCCCATCAACTGCCTTGGATTCCGACAATGGTACTATACCTGAGGATGTCCAACTCACTTTACGTCCTCACGTGAATTTGAGAAGGTTAAATGGAGTCGAGGACTTTGCCCAACCAGACTCTCCCTGCACCGAAACAAGAAAAGAGCGACTACATGCTCTTGGCCTCCAAACTATCTTTATACAGGAGGCAGTCAATGCTCTACACTTTGTAGAAAAAGGCTCTTGATTGGCTTCACACATCTGCTGTTGAAGAAATGACTAGATTAAAGCATGAAGTCTCTCGAGTAGTCGAAGCCTTCACTGACTTGCTAGAGGTCTTCAAGCAAGCTCTGAGCAATCTGCAAGAGAAGCAAGAAAAGATCCTGAGAGAAGAGTAATCGAAACTCCGCGTATCTGAGGCCAAGACTGCATCTGCTCTGATCGAATCCGGTTCCCAACTGCAAGCCCATGACAAGAATATAAAAGATATGTCGCAGGTGCTCTCCTCCCTTGTTGAGATAATGTCAAATATTGAGACAAAATAGGATACCGCTCTGGAGATCCTGGAACGTCTTGATGAAAAGGTGTCATACCTTGATGATGCCAAAAAGGGGGAAGAAGCAAGGGGAGCCGCTAGGAGAACGAGGTTGGAGCAAGAGAAAGAGTTGTTAGCTCCGTTTGAAGACTCCATCACTGCTGACATAGCCCGTATCTTAACGCCAAACGTGAGGATACAGGGAGAAAGACCAGAATTCCAGGATCCTAAGTATCCTTGGAAAAGCCTAGTCCGAAAGCCGCACTCTATAGACCTCCCGGCAGATCGTCAACCTACCGCTGCAAAGATCAAAGACTGGAGGAGAAATGAACTGTTAGGATACTTCGTTGTACTTATCAGGGATTCCCCTTTATTCAATAGATGCAGAACGGTACAGGAAGCTGCAGAGGAATTCAAGACGAAGCTGGAAGAAGGAACACTTCCGCTACAGCAGCATATGAAATCAAAGCATCGAAAAGGTGACTTGGTGACCCATCCAGAAGACTGGATCCTAGTCTTTGATAAATCTTATGAAGGACGTGCAAATTATCAGAATCGAGACAAGGACGCTCACCAGAACTGGTGGCGAAACACCAAAAATGACCCTTCCAAGCGACAATGGAGACACTCTAACTTTAGGATCTGAATACCTTAGTGTATTATTCGATTGTAATTTTACTTTCAAAACAACAATATTTGTACTCTATATCAGTATCAATAAAAATTTTGCCTCTCTTGAAAGATTACAACTCGTAACCTACTATGTTCTTATATGTTTACAGTCACTTTATTTATTCTTACTGTATTCATATTATGAAACTTATCTCATACACAAGTTGTAAGAACTTATCTGCGAACAGTTCATAGTTTAAGTTGTATGTATCTAGAAAACAATGTAAGATTGTGCGTGCACGCCAATCATAAGTTTTTAATGTAACTTTCTTATGTTAAAAGCTGAACTAGCCTGCGAGCAGTTCTTAATGTTAAGCCAAATACCGAAGGCCAGAACATTCGAAAGAAAACCAAGAAGTCTGCCCTACTTCAAACCGCTAAGTGTCAAAGTTTTGGCATGATCAAAGATGTTTGGATAACATCACAAGGTTTTATAAGGAAGACTCGGAAGGACTTGGCAAATTATCAAAAAGGGGGAAATTGTTGGGATAACAAAAACCCTGTATCAATACTGCTTGGATAAGCAATCCCTGTATCGATCGTATTGTCAGAATGTTTTGACAAATATGCCAAATCCTGGATACCGCCTCTAGCTGTATCGAAAAGCTGATCAAGTATCAAACATGTATCGAAGACTTCTCGTAGTCCCAGCCATACAGTATATTGATCATACAGCAAAGAGTCCCGCAAAGCTAAAGTATGGAAGCTGTCTCGAATATCAATACAGTGATCCTTCCATACAGCTATCAACAGGACAAGAAGGAATCTTCAATATTCGCTAGAAGTCAAGTCCCGTTGATAAAGAAGTATTTAAATACTAAAGGATAAAGTATTTAAATAATGTAAGTCAGAATATCTTCAAATCCCGCAATATCCGGATCTCAGTCAAATATCAGTTGTCGCAGAATCTTGCCCAATGGATATATTCCAAACGGATATATTTCAGAACCTATATATAGCTCCAGAGTTTGAAGATCATCAACAACGAAAGAACGACTGAAAATCTACAGATTATTCACGACTTACAAAAGAACAAAGCTTACAAAGAATATTCAGAGCAAAACATATCTCCCCAAGCTTTCTGCTATTTAGATAGAAGAGATATACAATGCTCAAACCTTGAACAACACATCATCAGCTTAAAGCCCAGAAAGTCATAGCTGTTGTTCAAACCCTGTTCTATCTTTGAACAAACTCATATCAACCCTGTTTGGACTGAGGAATCCTTGCTACTCCCGAACTGTGTGTGACGGATTTGCATTGAAGGAGACAAAGCTTCAGAACTGTTTGTGAAGAATCCAGTCAAGTGTTAGTTCAAACCAATCTGTGTGAACGGTTGAAAGCTAATATCTTTATATCAATCTGTGTGAACGATATATTGATTAAGTGTTGTTATAATTACGTAGTTTTGTATGCAGTAATTATAATAAACTTTTTACTCCTGTGTGGAGGACCAGTGGACGTAGAGGGGTTTACCTCGAACCACTTTAAATATTCTGTTATTTATCTTTTGCCTTTATTGTTTTATTAACTGTGATTATTTAAGTATACACTACATATCGAGTTGTTGTATCCTCAGCAACTTACTGTATTTAAGACTTCCGCTATGCACTCAGATTTAAAAACCGTACAGCTTGTTGTTTAAAACACTTTCCAAGCTGTATCCAGTATACTTAGTGGCCAACAAAGTCCTCTGATCAGACGACTGCATCTCACCTGGTGCTTTAACGTACGTAATGCATGAGACATAACGTACATTATTCTTACCAACTTAACGTACGTAAGCTTCTAAACATAACGTACGTAATGGCTTCTGGACGTTGCCAAAAATAACTGCCCCCGCCTATCGTCTCAACATACCGAATATGTATACCCAACATACTGAATACATGTACTCGTCTGAATGATATAACCGACATCAGAATTAAAACAACCTGATACACGATGTCTTCAAATGCAATTGTCGACCAAGTACGATGATTATACCAATACAGATATCTTAGACCTTCAATTATTTTATCCATACTGTATATATTCCACATTCTACAACATAAGTCGGATAAAATAACATTAAACAGCCATAGTTGAAATTTAGGATATTACATACTACACCACTTAAAATAAGTTTCGTCCTCAAAACTTGCAATCCCATCATAATCAACAGCTCAACCAAGATATCCAAAATCATCACGACACCGATCAATCATCATTATTAATGAATAACCAAAACAGTATACTTACAAATGCGTGAAGTCGATGATTTCCTGCGATACTAGCAAACGACTCCCCTTCAAAGCCTCAACATGCTTGCAATCACAATTTCACACGTTTCAACAAAATACATCATTATAACTCAATCATGGAATAATCCATCCGTGTCAAAGCCTGTCTGCCGGATCGCACAATCAAGTCCCAATCCTGATAAACACCAATAATACATGATACATATGTGAAACAATTACCCAAAACAATGGCAACAAATCCCGAATCATCGACACAAAGTCTGAACGCTCATATAATCAATAACAATGATCAACCAATGAATTAACCGAGAATACCATTGATATGATAAACTCCAATACGACCAACCAAAGGTCAATACACAACCGAGAATATCATCAACATGATAAACTCCAATATGACCAACCAAAGGTCAAAACACAACCGAGAATATCATCAACATGATAAACTCCAATACTACCAACGAAGGATCAACAATAACCGAGAATACTCTCACATGGTAAGATCCAACACGATCAACACAAAACCATAGACACGGATATACGAAAGAATAAAATTCTCAAAACCTTACACAAATCACATACAGTGGACCTCAAAGACACACCCGACTGTGGAACATACCCTTGTGCGTATGAACAACCACTCACAAACCGTTGAGCATACACAATCATATATGGAGTGGGAACGACCAATCAATAACCAAAACAACCATCCTGGATTACCATTCCTAATTTTAAACTTACTAAGAATACCACATGCGAAGAAAAAGAATTAGTTGGCTCAAAAGTCAAAAATCACTGTAGCGAAATCACGCTACTACCATACCAATATAGCCACATAGCACATATGCCCCGGTTCCACAAAACCTGAAGTTCCAAAATCATATCCTGTACTGAATCTACAATACGCGACATATTTCTTTTATCTGATCAACCAACCGGTCATCCCTGGATAACCAACTACCATACTGAAGTTCGAATCTCTTTTCATCGTACCATCGATGTGTTATCTAGTTTGTGAGTCTTATTCAGAACTCCACCAGGATATTCATTATGCAATACGTTTGTACGTATACTAATCACATTTTCAAAACAGCTTGAAATCATATAATCTTGTCAATTAAAACTAATTTTGAAAGTTTTTTCAAGTATTTCAAAAACTCAAAATATATATTTTCGTTAGACCATGAAATCAATTTTCGAAAAATTAAATCGGCTCGCTTATGTCAAGTTCTCGATGACAATTCTTTTCAAATACACTCGATTAAATAAAATTAATTATGCAAATGATTGACCACATCCATACTCCTGTATACCAATTCGGCTCGTCACCAATTCCACTTATATTCGGTTGGAAAACCACACGATAGAATCCAAAATCTTATCATAGAGACTTTCTTAAAATCACATTTCCACATATGACTTGCTCTATCAACCAGTATTCCATTCTGCAAGACCTCAACTATGCCATGATGAAACATGTTTTTAAAGACATCAATACTGTCTCTCAAAATAAATTTAAGAAAATACATTTTCATGATAGCGAGCAAAATAATCTATTTAAAATATATCATATTGAAAAGTATCGTTTTCAAAATGTTCAAAAATAGTTTCATGTATCTCAAAATGAACTAGCATGACAACATGTTTCCTCAACAATCCACATTATCTCTCCCGAGTATGTAATTCCATTTTCCAAGTTTACCCGATATATTGGTTTCCTATAATCATAGTTCCTCAAGATCACTGGTTCTGTCCCCACTATTATATTCTGCTACTTCATACTCTAACACATGATATCCTTCCAAATCTAAAAACACATCAACTTATAACTACAAATAATTTAAATACAATCCAAAAATCCAAATACTTACAGATCGTGAAGCCGACGATTCCCCGTGATACTGGCACATGTCTCAACTCTAGAAATACTTGATACAGATATTTTCAAAACATACATTTTGCAAAACCAGTTCAACTCGAGAACACAACACATCTCTTTCCAAAGAATCACGTTAATACCATTTCGAAAAGTTTACAACAACCACAGTACCACACCGGTAAATCACATAACACACAAGCACGGGTGATTAATAAAAACCCAAAACTATAACACTTGTCAACCGACATCTCGAATGACATGACAAAAACACGACTCGACTCGACCCGACCGCCTAGGTTTTCCCAACCTAAGCTCTGATACCATATTCTGTAACACCCCCAGAGCCATCCGAGAACCCCATAGCCGTGGCCCCCGAGACGGAACCCACAAGGCTAAAAGACATTTTTACAAACATTTCAAGTATGCCTAAGCGGCGATGACGGAAAGATCTTTTCAATATATGCAAAGGCTTTAAGAAAAGTCCATTTATCAATACCATCGAAAAATCTCATTTGGAAGTACACGGCCAAAACACCAAATTTCAACGTTTCAAAAGTGTACTTTAAGCCATCACTTGCAGGTACCAACAAAATAGTTTAGAAAACGATTTTCCAAAGTAACTTAAGTTGCCATATACCAAAAGGCCATTTAAAAATACTCACGCAGCGGAAAAGACAAACAGTTAAAAATACTCTAGCAGCAGAATACAACAACTAATCAAAGTAGTCGATTCCCAAACACATGGCATAGCTAGTATCCTCCATGAAGCTCATCTCTTCACAACCGCTACAAGCTCGATATCCCAAGAACCTAAAAACAAAGCCCACGATGGGGTCAGCCATAATACTCAACAATGATAACGATCACATCACGTCAATAATTGCATACCAATGAAAATACTAAGTAAGAATCCTACCAATATAATCTTACCCTTATAACTTTACAATTCGTGATAATCCTCATTAAAACAACCTCACCATATTCCACATCTCGTATTTCTCAAAAACACACTGAATCGTATATAAACATTTGTACTGTATCTCAGACAATACCCAAGATTCTCAAAACATCATCATAGCTCACTATTACGAAATATACCAACTTTGACCATTCCACTCCATCAGATAACATTCTCAAATCTCAACACAAAAATCAATTATCCATCAAAATACAAGTACGAAGAAGGAAATACGGAACATACCTCAAGATACGCACTGCCACGACAAATCATGTCAGTCTAATCCGAGATCAAATCATTACACATTCGGACATGGTCCTAACACAAGACCTACAAATGCATACTCATATAACAACGTCAATATGCTCACAACAATAACAACAATGAATATTCAGTGGGAATCCGATGATCCAGCGCACACAGCATAGATCCCAAGATGATCATGTTAGATCAACACGAGGTAGATAACCAACAATATACATATGCATAACAGCAACACATGGATAATCCAATGATCCAGCGCCCTCAGCATAGATCCCAAGATGATCCTGTCGGACCAACACGAGGTGGAAAACCCATCTAATGATCCAGCGCCCTCAGCATAGATCCCAAGATGATCTCGTCGGACCAACACGAGGTGGACAACTGATCCAGTGCCCTCAGCATAGATCATACGATCCCATCGGATCAATACAACATATACAATACAACTATGCATACACATATGCAAATCAATATGTTCATCAACATGAACAACATATGAATCCATAACATGAACGACATTATGACAAATTAAATTGGACGACCTCATGTTCAATAACATGAATGACAATATGCATGATCAAAATCATCAACATTAAACCAAAATCAAATTAAGATATTTGCCCCGAGTCCTTCGATAGCAATCTCGATGTCAAAACCATCACCGACGATTATCCTCAATGTTCGATGATTCAAAATACCACGGACCATAGATAACTCATATCCTCATAATGTACCCTCGATACCCAAGTATACCAATAACAAATGTAAATCATATACCTTATGATTTAATTCCAAAAATCAGAAAACAACGTACATCCCAAATCTCCAGAGTCCACGATAATAATCATTGCTATATGCATTATAAACAAAATGAAACTTAAATCATTCATTAAATATGTAAACTGAGCAAGTCATAACTTGCCTCGATACCAACACAACGATGATGAAGCCGTTACCAATTACTTGCCTTCGTCTACAAGCTCCTCGGCCCCGGCCAAAGCAAATCCTCGAGCATACTCGAACTCGACCGCAACATATTATTCTAGTCAATGATCAATTATCATAACCTATTGAGGTAATCAATTAATAACAAGTTCGATAACAATCAACAACCGACATAACCAACCAATCAAACTCAACGGTTCAATGATATCTTGATAATACATAAATCTGAACAACCCAAATCAATCAATCATGAATCAATAACCACAATACGATTCCATAATTCGATAATCATACCAACAATCAATATAACTGATCAACAAACCCAATGGTTCCACAATATCCCGATTAAACACACATATCATCATCTTCTTCGAGATGCATTATTTATAACATCAAGAATCACAGCAATAATACCATAATCGTCATCATACAAAGTAAACAACGATAATAATGTAATACCCAGATTTTTAGTATAAAGTTTTCGCGTTATTTTATACGAGATATACTGTATAGTTTGGTATCTATACAGTATGAATAAAATAAATTGAGGACTGAGACAGTTATACTTGTGTAATTAACGTGTTTGATTGACAGTTATATTGTGGATTTGTTGTATCGGGTTGAACTAATTTGGATATCAGGTATATCGTATGAGAATATTTTTGGGTTGAGTATATGTGTATTCAGTATGCCGTATGTTCGTATTCAGTATGTCGAGACGAATAGGACAATTAAATTTTTGGCTAAGTATAAAATCCATTACGTACGTTAAGCCTTGGAGCTCACGTACGTAAAATGTGTTAGCTTACGTACGTTATATAGTGTACATAACGTACGTAACAAGAGGAATCGGACAGGACCGAGTCGTGGTCGGCATGTGGGGCCCTGTGTCGGTAGTTTTCGGCGGAGGTTGTGGCCAGCGAGTCAACCTCGGCCATTACGTACGTTATGCATGTTGAATTACGTACGTTATACGGGTATGGCACTGTAGCAAGTCAACATACGTATTACGTACGTTATGGTGAAGGTGTTACGTACATAAGGAAGTATGCAAAACAGGTCAGTTAACTCTGGACTGAGTTACGTACGCTACCAAGGTCAGATAGCGTACGTAAGGTTGTGTTACGTACGTTAACTAAGGAAGGTTACGTACATAACAAACATAATTGTTTTATAAGTGGACGCCCGTCTTCCATTTTCCTTGGACATTTCATTTCATTTTTCGTCTCCAAACACTGAGAGAGGGGGATTTTGGCCTTCCTAAGTTGATTTTGAGCTTTAGAGCTTGGATGTGAGACTTGGATATGAAGATGTTGATGATTCTTGAAGAGTTTGCTAGTGCTTTTCATCTTCTAAGAGGTGTGTTGGATAATCCCTTCTTGAATTTCGGATTTTTGATGTTGTTGTTGATGAATGATTCGTATGAAGATGATTATGATCTTGTTATTACGATTCTTAAATATATATGAATTATATGTTGAAGGAAGATGATGATATGATGGTTTGTATCTTGATTATGTTGGTTATGATTATGAAATCCTAGGGTTCTTGATGTTCTTGGTAGTATTGTTGCGATTTTTGATGTTAGGAAAATCGTATGTTGAAGAACATGATGATATACACCTTGAATTATGATTAAGGATTGTTTATATGTTAGAAAACATCGGATTATGTTGTTTTATGGATTATGAACGCGAATTCGGATAATTCGTGTTCTTGAAGAACTCGTAAGTTATACATGTCATGATTGTTGGGAAGATTTCGGATAATTGGATTGTGATTCTTCATGATAATAATTGGTAAATTGTTTCTTACGAATTTACTAGTATAACAAGAAGGAGTCCTGTTGATTCTAATTTAGAATTGAAGTCGGAATTGAATATGTTATGAAATCCTTAATATCAAGATGAATTGATCATTGATTTGAGGAATGTGTTGGTGTTTTGGGTATGAATATGGAATATTCATATCTATAATTAAGTTATGTATTTTGGTACAATATTCGTATAGGAATATGAATATGATTAAGGGTTTGATGAGATTATTATTCACCGTTGAGTTTGGAAATTCATACATATTGAACAGGTGTTCAAATCGAATGTTTGAGTTATTTGAAACTCTTGGAATATGATTATCTATGATGTTGAATTAATCGGATCATCCGGATTGATGATGATAATCGGTAATTGGTTTATTTATGATTTACAAGGAGGAAACTTGTATCCGTATTTAAGATTGAATTTGGAATCGGTAATGTTAGACCCTTGTTGGTTTAAATTGATTATTGATATGATATTCGGCTTGTGGAATCGTATTGTGGTTTTGAATTCGTGATTGATTGGTTTGGATTGTTTGGATTTGTATTTAATCGGGATATCATGGAACCGTTGGGTTCATTGATTGTTATTTGTGATCATCGAGTTACGGCTTGTATCGTGGATATGAGTTCATATTTGTTTGAGTTGTATTGTTCGGTTTTGTTTATAATCAGGGTATTGTTGAGCCGTTAAGTCGCTTGGTTGGCTATGTCGGTTATTGATTTTTATCGAATGTGTGTTAATCGGTTATTGCAATAGGTTGTGATGTTTGATCGTGGTTTATCACCGTTGTGTTGCGGTTGAGACTAAAGAGTTCGTAGATTGCTTTGGTCGGGGCTGAGGAGCTTGTAGACGAATGCAATGGATTTTGGTAACGGCTTCGTGGTATCGGTATCGAGGCAAGTTTCTACTTGTTCAGTTTATAATATTTGATGAATGGTTTTGTTTTCATTTCATTTATAACTCGTATAACAATGTTGTTAGAAATGTAAGTTGTCGGGATAATGGTTTGTATATCGTACTCTGGTTGTAATAAATCATAAGGTATATGATTTAATTATGTTCAGGGAAGACGTGAGTTATCTTTGGTCAAGGATATAGAATATCGGATATCGAGGATAGTTATCGTGATGACATAAGTATCGGGATAAAGGTTTATTGGTATTGAATGGATGGTACCTTATTTGAGATTATTTGTATAACTGTGTATTCATTCAGGGATGTTGTTCGTGGAAAGTATGTTGTCTTCGGCTTTGAGGTAATTTATGTATTGTTCAGTTATGAGATAATTATTATGTTGAGTTGTTGTATATGTTGTATGTTGAGGCTTCGTATATTGAGATTCGTACTGGTTGTTCGTTGAGGGGTGTTGATCCCAGGACTATTGTTGGTATTAATGGTTGTGTTGATTGTCCCATTGGGGGATGTTGATGGATATGGTCCTCGGCTTTGAGGTAATCTAAGTATTTGTTCAGTCATGTGAATAATTAGTATGTTGAGTTGTTGTATATGTTGAGGTTTCATGTAATGAGTTTCGTATCGGTTATTCATTGAGGGATGTTGATCCCAGGACTGTTGTATTGAGATCGTAGATCGTGTTGGTCATTCATTTGGGGATGATGATCCCAGGATTGATGTTTTGGATATTGATTACTCGTGTCGACTTTTCATTGTCAGTCCGTTGTTGTTCACTCCGGTGAGTCTTTTTGTAACACCCCAAACTAGGCGGATATTACAGTGCCGTGGACCCCCGACTGAGACCCACCAGGCGAATGAAAACTGATGAATTAAATAATATAATTGTAGTACCGAACCACATTATATTACCAAATACTCCGATGAGGAGCTTAAGTACAATACACCAGGACAATACAGAATACTAGTATATTTTATATGAAGATAAAATACACCACTCTGAATAAATAAACATCTCAACCGGAATTTGCAGCGGAAATACAAATGAAGAGAAATAGAAATGACTGAAATGACTGAAATAACTGAAATGACTGAAATCACTGAAACGACTGAAATGACCGGAACGAATGGGGCCCCCTACTAGTATCACTGGGACTCTTCTCCGTCAACATGCTCTTCCCGTGCCTTTGCCTTTCCGTGACCTGAAAACAAAATCCCCCAACGGGGTCAGTTACACAGAACAACAATCCTCAAGGGTTGAAAATACACAATCATGATATATCTGAAGTTATGAAATATCCTTAGTTATGAATTACGCTGAAGAGAAGTATCCCAGTACGCCCGTAATGTTCTGTGCAAGTGTACAAGACGAATGACCGGACACACCCGTCCTTGTACCTAATTAGTCTCATGGAGTTAAGCTTTACCGTGTGCACGGTCCAATGTATCGGTGAACCCAATACATGACCATCGTATGCCCGACTAAAAATTCCACACAACCACACCCGGCCACGCAATATGAACCCAGAAGGTCATATGAACGAGAATGACCACAATGAATATCAATGAATAATAATTCGACAAGGCCAAGAATGACTCACCGAGATGAAAATAATAGTGACGTGATTGATAACTCAATGAAATGATTGGAACCGTCGTTCCTCGTGAATAAAGTGATTATTCGACAATTACATGTCTCAATACGGTTAATATAATGATGAATGAGTATGATTATGAATGAACAACAACAAAAGGAATGAATATCCTTTTAACCGAGTAAGAATCAACTTACACAACACCGGTGACAATTATCCTTCCACAAACAACGTCCTAATTGAGATATTGGTTGCTCGAACAACCTTGAATAACACAATCACCAACAATATGTTTAACAAACGAATCAAACACGAATATAACGAACTCAAACGTCGATACGACTAAACTAAGTTCATTGGGGCATTATATCGAACACTTTGTGGCCAAACTTCGATTGTTTACAACCAAACCTCAACAATATCAACATCAAATCCCCAAGAAGTGTTTCAAACCAACAAAACATCTTCAATACAATCAATAACCCAAAATGAATATTCAAATTCGTGATTACAACAACGATTAATCGAAAACCCCCAAATCCAACTCAATATTCAAAGTGTTCTTGAATAATCCTTCAATAATCCAATGAATAATCAAACATATCCATAATCATGCGTATATCACTTCATACAACATGATCTTAACATCCAAAACATCATATCTCAACACAAATCGAAATCCAAGAGGTTTGATGAATATTACCTTTTGAAGATCCAAGCACTTTGATCCGAAGAACACATGTTAGATCGACTATCCGGGCTTCACGATCGAAAGGAAATGAAGAAAATCAAACCCTCAAGTGATAGATGATGAAAATTCTCTCCCTCAAGCCTTCTCTCTCGGACCAAGGTGAAGAATTGATGAAAAAATGAGTTGAATCGCACAAAAATCGCAATTATAGTGCTGACTGCACTGTGTGCCCCGGCCCAGCCGAAGTGTGCCGCGGCACAGGGCCTGTAACACCCCCAAGTTATTCAGGGTATATTACAGCACCGTGAGCCCCGCCGTGGGACCCACAAGGCTAAATATACGCGGAACTGTAAACTTTGACCGAGAAGGTCTACACACAATAGAATGAAAACATTACAATGGTATTCAAAAACAGAACCAATGTATTCACAGACATCACAATATGAACCAATACTTCGGCAAACACAGGCCGGGAATCAAAGAAATGGGAAACAATACTAGAGTATTCAATAACCAATCGATAACAACACCGAGCGGAAAACTCATAACACCACCGGAAGAAAGACACGATCACACTTGCCCACCATCTTCATGCCGACCCGATACCGCTGTCCGAGCCTCCTGGAACACAAATACATGAAACGTATTTCCCCCATAAAGGGGTTAGCCGTCGAATAGCTAGTGCAAGTATATCAATATGAAACACAATACTCCTCGACAATAAAGTAAATGTAACCGTCAATTCATCAATTCAAGACTAGTATTCCGGAATAACTAAAATCTCATAAGACGTATGTGAATGCCGTAGAAATGGTTCGTTCACCTCATACGCCGATACGTAAGTGAATGCCGTAGAAACGGTTCGTTCACCTCATACGCCGATACATGTAGGAATGCCGTAAAAACGGTTCGTTCATTACATGCCAACAATACATACATGAATGCCGTAAAAACGGTTCGTTCATAATATGCCATCAATATATCTATGAATGCCGTAAAAACGGTTCGTTCATGATATGCCATCAATATTTCTTACTTTCAAAGTCGAGAACGTACAATCATAAATGTATACTTGCCTTTGAGACATCGAGAATTCGAACGGAGGAAAGGTATGAGTTCGGTAGGTCCAAGAACGCGCTTCCGGCACCTAAATGATTCGCAAGGAATATGACAATTAATTATCCATACTCAAATTACACGAAGAGACTCCCGAAACTCGTCTACGATTCAAGAAAATATACGGGTGAACAACTAAAGGTTGGGAAATCGCCCAAACTCCCACAAGTCCGAAAACGGCACAATCCAACCCGTAAAATCGTAAGAAAACACTCATACGGTATAGATATATCAAAATCTCAAGGTTCTCAAGCCTCAATCGGATAGAACGGACGAATCTACGAAAACCCCCAAAATCCAACACAAAATTAAAAGTGTTCTTGAATAATCTTTCAATAATCAGATGAATACTCAAACATGTCCATAATCACGCATATATCACCTCATACACCATGATTTTATCATCCAAAACGTCAATACCCACAAAAAATCGAGAAGTCAAGATGTCGAAGAAATTACCTCTTGAATATCCAAGCTCTATGATCCAAGGAATACGCGTTAGATCGACTATCCGGGCTTCCCAACCGAGTGAAAGTGGTAAATCTCCAACACACAAGTGATAGATGTGAGAAAACTCCTCCCTCAAACTCTCTCTCTCGCAGGTGGAAGAAGGAAATGGAGGAAATGAGCTGAAATCTCGCTTAAAAAGCCGAATTATGCAGTTGACCGCATTGTGTGCCGCGGCTCAGCCCAGGCGTGCCGCGGCACAGTCCTAAAAATTGCTCCCAGGTTTCGGCAGTGTGCCGCGGCTCAGCCCAGGTGTGCCGCGGCACCGGGTACAGGCGGTTTATGGCTGAGGATGCAACACAAGTGTGCCGCGGCTCAGCATAGGTGTGCCGCGGCACTGACTCGGCAATGTGCCGCGGCACTGCCGCCGTGTGCCGCGGCACCCGGTACAGTCCGCTCGGCCAGGATTAGGAAATGTGTGTGCCGCGGAACACGCTCCTTGTGCCGCGGCTCACACCCCCTTCGGGTCCTAAAATGATGGAAAATGGCCCGGGAAGAGAATAAAAGTAATAGGATTCAATGTCTGGGCAACAATAACACGAAATAGAAGTACGGAAACCCCAAAACGGTGGTTCCAAGCAATGATTACAAGGGTTCGCTCAACAAATCACGATTCGAAGAACATGAAGAGGTTTTAAATGACATGACTATCGACCGGGTATTACATTCTCCCCCTCTAAAAAGAAGTTTCGTCCCGAAACTTAAGAAATAAATAGTTCGGGGTATTCCACCCGCATATTCTCTTCCGTATCCCAAGTCGCCTCTTCGACTCCATGCCTCGACCATTGCACTTTAACCAGTGGAATGGTCTTATGCCGAAGTTGTTTCTCACGGCGCTCAAGAATCTTCACGGGTTTCTCCGGAAAGGTAATATCCTCGGCTACGTCAATCTCACTGTAGTCGATAATGTGGCTCGGATCCGGTACGTATTTCCTCAACTGGGACACATGAAAAACACTATGGACGTGACTCAAAGCTGGAGGTAACGCCAAGCGATAAGCTAAATCTCCAACTCTGTCCAAAATCTCGAAAGGTCCGATATACCTTGGACTGAGTTTCCCCTTTTTCCCGAAGCGGAAAACTCCTCTGGTCGGCGATACTTTGAGCAAAACATGATCCCCCACTTCAAACTCCAAGGGTCGACGACGAGTATCAGCGTAAGATTTCTGACGACTGGGCGGTCGATGTCGATCTCGGATAATAGAAATCTTTTCCTTGGTATCCAACAACATATCCGGTTCCGTCCCAACTAGCTCAGAAGCCTCGTCCCAACATAATGGCGACCTACATCGCCTACCATAGAGTGCCTCGAAGGGTGCCATTTTGATCGACGCATGCCAACTATTATTGTAAGCAAACTCGATCAACGGCAAGTGAAGCTCCCAATCATTATTCCAGTCTAAGGCACAAGCCCGCAACATATCCTCCAACGTCTGAATCGTCCTCTCTGTCTGACCGTCCGACTGAGGATGAAAGGAAGTGCTCAATCTCAATTCAGTACCCAGAGCCTGATGAACGGCCTGCCAAAAATGCGATACGAAACGGCCGTCTTGATCAGAAACAATGGTCTTGGGGGCACCGTGTAACCTCACGATCTCAGCAATAAAGGTTCGAGTCAATCTATCTGGTCCCCAAGTATCCTTAATACCCAAGAAGTGTGCAGACTTGGTCAATCGATCGACAATTACCCAAATCATATTCATTCCAGTCCGAGTTCTCGGCATGCCCGTGATAAAATCCATTGAGATATCTTCCCACTTCCACTCGGGAATGGAAAGTGGTTTCAACAACCCCGCCGGTCGTTGATGTTCAATCTTGACTTGTTGACACGTCAAGCACTGTAATACAAACTCCGTAACATCCTTCTTCATGTTATTCCACCAAAAATTTCGCTTCAAATCTTTGTACATCTTACTCGTCCCGGGGTGGATTGAGTAAGGCGTAGCATGGCCTTGTCGGAGGATTATCTGTCTCAACTCTAAATCGTTCGGAACACAAAGTCTACCCTGAAATCTCAGAATACTATCCTCATGTACCATAAAGCCAGGAGCTTTTCCTTTAATCACATCTTCCTTCAGTTGAGAAATCATCGGGTCACTCCACTGCTTCCCTTTGATGTCGTCAACTAAGGACGAAGTAATTTCGAGAGTACACAACTGTCCCTATACTCGTTGAAGCCAAACTTCTATCCCTTGCTCAATTAGATCTTGATGAATTTTCGTCTGGGATGTAAGAACCTAGAGCATTTGAAGCGATGCCGATTTGCGGCTCAAAGCATCCGCAACGACATTGGCTTTCCCGGGGTGGTAAAGAATTTCCAGATCATAATCCTTTATCAACTCTAGCCAACGTCTCTGTCTCATATTCAGCTCCTTCTGGCTGAAAATATACTTCAGGCTCTTGTGATCGGTATAAATCCGGCACGGTGAACCATATAAATAATGCCGCCAAATCTTGAGTGCGAAGACAATTGCGGCCAACTCTAACTCGTGAGTAGGATAATTCATCTCGTAAGGCTTTAGTTGTCGTGACGCAAAAGCTATTGTCTTATCCTGCTGCATAAGAACACAGCCCAGGCCTTGACCCGAAGCGTCACTGTAGACTGCAAAGCCCTCGCTACCATGCGGTAAAGTTAATATTGGCGCTGAAGTCAAACGTCTCTTTAGTTCATCGAAGCTATGTTGTCTCTCATCCGTCCAAACAAACTTTTCGGTCTTCTGGAGTAATTTCGTAAGCGGTCGAGCGAGTTTCGAGAACCCCTCGACAAACCGACGGTAATACCCAGCAAGGCCCAAAAAGCTACGAACCTCCTTAACATTTTTAGGCGGTGCCCAGCCTAGCACTGCCTCGATCTTATGCGGGTCTACACGAACCCCTTCGGCCGAAATCACATGGCCGAGAAACATAACTTCTTCCAACCAAAACTCGCATTTCGAGAATTTTGCATAGAGGTGCTCGGTTCTCAAAATGTCTAAGACCAAACGCAAGTATCGGGCATGTTCCTCCTTATCTCGAGAATAGATTAAGATGTCGTCAATAAAGACGACTACACACCTGTCGAGGTACTCGCTGAATATTTTATTCATTAATTGCATGAATACTGCCGGCGCATTTGTCAACCCAAAAGGCATAACTACAAATTCATAATGCCCATATCTCGTCCGAAACGCCGTCTTCGGAACGTCGGAATCCCTCACCCTGAGTTGATAATACCCGGATCTTAAATCAATTTTCGAGAAAATTGCAGCCCCTTGCAATTGTTCAAATAAATCGTCTATACGCGGTAGAGGGTACTTGTTCTTGATGGTTACTTTGGTCAGCTCACGGTAGTCGATGCACAAACGTAGTGAACCATCTTTCTTCCTCACGAAAAGAACAGGCGCGCCCCAAGGCAAAGCGCTCGGTCTGATGTACCCTCTTTCCAGAAGTTCTCCCAACTGATTCTTCAATTCTTGCATTTCGGAAGGTGCCATCCGGTAAGGTGCTTTAGAAATCGGAGCCGCGTCTGCCTCTAAGTCTACGGTAAATTCTATCTCTCCATCTGGCGGTAATCCCGGAAGATCGTCCGGAAAAACATCAGGATACTCATTAACAACAGGAATTGAAGAGAAATTGACTTCGCTTCCTTCCGTTGTCAAAGCATAACACCAATAGCCCGTACAACCTTTATTCAAAAGTTTTACGGCCTTCATCGCACTGATAAGTAACTTGGATTGGCCCGACTTACGTCCCAAAAATGAGTACTCAGATCCGTCTTTAGTCATCATGGTGATAACTTTGGTACGGTAATTTATAATCGCCTAGTGATTATTAAGCCAATCCTCGCCGAGGATTATGTCCCCGCCTTCCATATCAACTACAATTAAATTCGATAACCATTCCATACTGGATATAACCACCGGAAAATCTCTAATCTCCCGATTCCCCACAATCCTATCCCCGCTAGGCAGTCTCACGATAAAGGGATCGCAAGCAGTTAAACAAGTTATATTCAAACGGCGTACACACTCCAAAGAAATAAAAGAATGTGTAGCACCCGAATAAAAAAGTACACGGACTGGATAGGATAGAATATGGATGGTACCTGAAGCCACCGTCGCATCGGGTTCGTCTGTTCGACGCATCTCATAAATTCGTGGTTGCACCGAACCGACGCTAGAGTCCCCCCCTACAGCGTTCTGACCCCGACCCCGGCCCCTGCCAAAATTCTGCTGAGGTTGACCAAAAGATTGCTGCTGATTAACACCTTGATCAAGGGGTGTTGGGGCAGAAGCCCGAGTGTCCAAAGTCTGGTTCGGCTCGGAACAATAAACTGCTCTATGCCCCATCTGACCACACGTGTGACACTTTAATAGTGGAAAGTAGCATTCCGAACTAAAGTGGCCTGGACGACCACAATTATAGCAAGTCACTGTGCGATTTGAGGTACCCGGAGTGGGACGATAACCCCTCTTCCCTTTATTAGAACGTGACGACTGTCCGGCAAAATGGTTAGTCGTCTGTGACTTCTGAAAGTTGCCACCCTTAGAGCCAGAAAAATTTCCCCCGACTTTCTACTTCTTCGGTTCTTCAACGGTATCATTGTCGGGGCTCAACATATCATGGGCTAAAGCTCTGTCCTCATACTCTTTCAGTGTGGTACAAGTAAATCCGGCCATGTACCGCCGTAAGTCCAAATTCATCCGCATATCAAAATAACGGATCTTATTACGCTCGTTACGCACTTGATCCTTCACATGGATCAATTGTTGGTTATACTCCACGATCGCCTGCGAAACGGGAATATCTTGTGGTTTAGCCTCGAAGAAGGCTCGGATTCGGCTCTCTCGTACCGGCCAAGGACAAAACTCGGCCTCCAAGAGCTCCTTAAATTCATCCCACGAGGCAATACGATCCTGTGGCTTGATGACCTTCCACCAAGTAGCGGCCTCCTTAGTGAGGAAATACTGAGCAATTGGTACTTTCCTCACCTCGGGGCAATCAACCGCTTCGAAAATCTTCTCCAATTCCGCTAGCGCCTTCCCACTTAACGGGTCTGTGGCACCGCCAAACTGTGGAGGGTGCATACGGATTACATTCTGAAGCAAGGCATCCGTGTTTGGGTTCGGGTTATTCAGTTGAACAGTTTGGGCTAAAATGGTCATCTGAGTAGCCAATTGTTGAAGTGCATTCGCCACTCCAACATCTGCGTTGTTCCCCTGACCGTCTGACTGGTCGTGCTGACTCTCGATGTCGGGATGCACCGAGTTCGACAAACTGGGGTTGGTCGACCACGTAACTGAACTGATGGAAATGGCCGCGCCACGACCCCTTCCTCGTCCACGGCCACGACCACGGCCACGGCCCCTACCAGCTGACATACTGAAGAACACACAAGGTACGTAAGCACAATTCAAACGCACGACATTAAGGTGATCGATTCTCAAGAATATCTATAGAAGAAGCATAACGAATAAGGAAGCATTAGAAGAGTAAGAGGTCTTACAAGTACCGGTCGCCCTGTGATGATGGCAGAGTAGTGATACTGTGGACAATTGACGACTCATTCGACCCAAAAGACCAACAGCCTAGGTATCCATAGACCTAAGCTCTGATACCATATTCTGTAACACCCCCAAGTTATTCAGGGTATATTACAGCGCCGTGAGCCCCGCCGTGGGACCCACAAGGCTAAATATCTGTGAGCGTAAACTTTGACCGAGAAGGTCTACACACAATAGAATGAAAACATTACAATGGTATTCAAAAACAGAACCAATGTATTAACAGACATCACAATATGAACCAATACTTCGGCAAACACAGGCCGGGAATCAAAGAAAATGGGAAACAATACTCGAGTATTCAATAACCAATCCAGTACAACAACACTGAATGGAAAACTAATAACACCACTGGAAGAAAGACACAGTATCACACTTGCCCACCATCTTCATGCCGACCCGATACCTGCCTATCCGACCTCCTGGAACCTGAAATACATGAAACGTATTTCCCCCATAAAGGGGTTAGCCGTCGAATAGCTAGTGCAAGTATATCAATATGAAACACAATACTCCTCGACAATAAAGTAAATGTAACCGTCAATTCATCAATTCAAGACTAGTATTCCGGAATAACTAAAATCTCATAAGACGTATGTGAATGCCGTAGAAACGGTTCGTTCACCTCATACGCCGATACGTATGTGAATGCCGTAGAAACGGTTCGTTCACCTCATACGCCGATACATGTAGGAATGCCATAAAAATGGTTCGTTCATTACATGCCAATAATGCATACATGAATGCCGTAAAACGGTTCATTCATAATATGCCATCAATATATCTATGAATGCCGTAAAAACGGTTCGTTCATGATATGACATCAATATTTCTTACTTTCAAAGTCGAGAACGTACAATCATAAATGTATACTTGCCTTTGAGACATCGAGAAATCGAACGGAGGAAAGGTATGAGTTCGGTAGGTACAAGAATGCGCTTCCGGCACCTAAACGATTCGCAAGGAATATGACAATTAATTATCCATACTCAAATTACACGAAGAGACTCCCGAAACTCGTCTACGATTCAAGAAAATATACGGGTGAACAACTAAAGGTTGGGAAATCGCCCAAACTCCGACAAGTCCAAAAACGGCACAATCCAACCCGTAAAATCGTAAGAAAACACTCATACGGTATAGATATATCAGAATCTCAAGGTTCTCAAGCCTCAATCGGATAGAACGGACGAATCTACGAAAACCCCCAAAATCCAACACAAAATTCAAAGTGTTCTTGAATAATCTTTCAATAATCCGATGAATACTCAAACATGTCCATAATCACGCATATATCACTTCATACACCATGATTTTATCATCCAAAACGTCAATACCCACACAAAATCGAGAAGTCAAGATGTCGAAGAAATTACCTCTTGAATATCCAAGCTCTATGATCCAAGGAATACGCGTTAGATCGACTATCCGGGCTTCCCAACCGAGTGAAAGTGGTAAATCTCCAACACACAAGTGATAGATGTGAGAAAACTCCTCCCTCAAACTCTCTCTCTCGCAGGTGGAAGAAGGAAATGGAGGAAATGAGCTGAAATCTCGCTTAAAAAGCCGAATTATGCAGTTGACCGCATTGTGTGCCGCGGCTCAGCCCAGGCGTGCCGCGGCACAGTCCTAAAAATTGCTCCCAGGTTTCGGCAGTGTGCCGCGGCTCAGCCCAGGTGTGCCGCGGCTCAGCCCAGGTGTGCCGCGGCACCGGGTACAGGCGGTTTATGGCTGAGGATGCAACACAAGTGTGCCGCGGCTCAGCATAGGTGTGCCGCGGCACTGACTCGGCAGTGTGCCGCGGCACTGTCGGCGTGTGCCGCGGCACCCGGTACAGTCCGCTCGGCCAGGTTTAGCAAATGTGTGTGCCGCGGCGCACGCTCCTTGTGCCGCGGCTCACACCCCCTTCGGGTCCTAAAATGATGGAAAATGGCCCGGGAAGAGAATAAAAGTAATATGATTCAATGTTTGGGCAACAATAACACGAAATAGAAGTACGGAAACCCCAAAACGGTGGTTCCAAGCAATGATTACAAGGGTTCGCTCAACAAATCACGATTCGAAGAACATGAAGAGGTTTGAAATGACATGACTATCGACCGGGTATTACAGGGCCAAAACTGCCCCCAGTGATCGGCAGCGTGCCGCGGCCCGGACGAGTGTGCCGTGGCCCTGACTCGGCAGTGTGCCGCGGCCCATGGTACAGACGGGTTTGGCCGAAATTGCAACACGAGTGTGCCACGGCCCGGATTGGCGTGCCGCGGCCCACGGTACAGGCTGCTCGGCCAAATCTGGAAAATGTGTGTGCCGCGGCGCACACTCCTTGTGCCGCGGCCCACACCCCCCTTGGGTCATAAAAAGAAGAAAAATGACCCGGGAAGAGAATAAAAGCAATAGGAATCAATATTTGGGAAACAATAACATAAAATGGAAGTATGAAAACCCCAAAACGGTGGTTCCAAGCAATGATTACAAGGGTTCGCCCAACAAAACACAATTTGAATAATGAGGAGATTTGAAATGACATGAACTCCAATGTCAACAATGTCTGATGAAATAATTACAATAGTCAAGATAATATTTTTGTCTCGTTTTCCAAGTAAGGTTGAAACAATGAACAATATCGATACACAACTCGAAATTATTCCGAACGATGAACACGGATGAATGATTATTATCAAGTGAAAAAGTACATAGTGATAATTACCGAATGAAGTTACTGAATGATAATGACTGAATTACAACCGGGTATTACACTTTTGATCCTTATTGGATATGTGTTTCTTTGAGTTTCATTTTCATGTTGCATCGTGACAAATCTGGAGTCATATCTGCGTGCCGATTGGTTATTGTGTAGGATTTTTAGCCGGGCACATGATGGTTATGTGTTGATATTTCCACATTGAACCGTGCACACGAGACGTAGTTAGTGAGGCTAATTAGGTACAAGACCACACGTGTATTTGATCGATACCAGGGGTGGCTTGTGCACGGACACATTTCCGGATCGGGCGTACGATGACTTCCATCTTTGAGCCATATTGTTTGGTCGTTCATCCTCCATTTATGGTTTGGTTTGTTCGACGGTTTGTGACTGGTTGTTCATACGCCCGAGGGGTACGTTCGACAGTCGGAGTTATTTCTTTGAGATCCATTATTGTTGATCATTTGGTGTTTACCTTGTTGGTGGTATTCTCGGTTATTGTTGGTCCTTTGTCGATCATTTGGAGTCTACCTTGTTGAGGGTATTCTTGGTTATTGTTGATTTTTGTTGATCGTGTTGGGAGTTTACCATGTTGAGGGTACTCTCGGTTATCATTGATTCCTTGTTGGTCATATTGGAGTTATCATGTTGGTGATATTCTCAGTTGACGTATTGGTTGATCTGGTTATTGATCATATAAGCATTCGGACTGTACGTCGATGTTCGGGATTTGTTATCATTATCATGTGGTAGTTGATATACATATATGTTGTGTACTATTGGTTTATCCAGGTTGAGTTTTGATTGTGTAATCCGATGGACAGGATTTGGCATGGATGAATTATTTCATGATTATGAGTTATGATGATGTTTTGAGGATTTTTAATATTATTTTAATACAGTACAGTTGGTTGTGGTTGAGTTCATTTCGACATTTGAGAATGCGAAATGTGAATTATGGTAAGGATCGATTTGGTATGGATTGCCATGAAATGGGTAAGGTTATGATGGTAAGTTTACATTGGTAGTATTCTTACAGTATTATTACATTGGTATGTAATTATTTATGATGATGTGATCGATATCATTATTGAGTATTGTGGCTGACCCCATCGTGTGTTTTATTTTTAGGTACTCGGAGATCGAGCTGGTAGCGGTCGTGAAGGGGTGAGATTCCCGGGTGATACTGGCGGTGGCATGTTTTGGAGTATCGAGTATTTCTTTTCTGGTTACTCATTTCTGCTGCAAATGTGTATTTTGAACTGCATTTATCCGCTGCGTGTGTATATTTCAAAATGACTTTTCGGTATCTTTATCCGCTTCGTGTGTGTATTTTAAAAGGGCCTTTTTGGCATTTTGCGAACTTGGGTTATTTCGTTAAACTCTTTTTCCCAATTATTTTTCGGTACATTTAAGTGGCGGCTTAACATACATTTTTAACTGTCGAGAATTGGCACTTCGCCTTGTATTTTCAACTGGTATTTTATGACGGTATTTGAGAACTATGCTTTTGAAAATATTTGAGTATTTAAAATATTACCGTCATCGGCCTTTTGGCGTATTTAAATGGTTTTGTAAACGGTTTTTAGCCTGGTGGGTTCCGGTGCGGGGCCACGGCACTGTAATATCCCGGATGGTTTTGGGGCGTTACAGAAGATGGTATCGGAGCTTGGGTTTTGTGAAACCCAGGCGTGTGTGTTATGTGGCTCTACCGGTATGGTAGTGGAGTGGCTTTTGAAAATGAGTTTTTCTGACTTTTGAGTCGAACCGATTTTTGGAGTTTCCAAAATTTTTGAGATCTTTTCAAATTGCTATTTGTGATATTAGTGTGTGTTGATTGTATTGAGACTTCGTATGGGAGTGGTGTGCTAGTATTACGGGAGATCATCGGATTCACGTACCTGTAAGTATATTGGTTTGGTTATTCGCCTGTGTCGATGCTTGATTGTTTTTGTGATGAGTTGGAAGTTTTGGATTTATCTGTTGTTGGTGACAGGTCGCAAGTTTCGAGGACGAAACTTATTTTAAGGGGGGTAGTATGTAATACCCAGATTTTCAGTATACATTTTTCGCGTTATTTTATCTGAGATATACTGTATAGTTTGGTATCTATACAGTATGGATAAAATAAATTGAGGACTGCGACAGTTATACTTGTGTAATTGACGTGTTTGATTGACAGTTATATTGAGGATTTGTTGTATCGGGTTGAACTGATTTGGATATCAGGTATATCGTATGAGAATATTTTTGGGTTGAGTATATGTGTAT
Source organism: Orobanche coerulescens (assembly GCA_033398695.1). Classification (NCBI taxonomy): domain Eukaryota; kingdom Viridiplantae; phylum Streptophyta; class Magnoliopsida; order Lamiales; family Orobanchaceae; genus Orobanche; species Orobanche coerulescens. The sequence goes on from CM065803.1 coordinate 72,094,830, forward strand.
TCAGTATGCCGTATGTTCGTATTCAGTATGTCGAGACGAACAGGAACAATTGGATTTTTGGCTAAGTATAAAAGTCATTACGTACGTTAAGCCTTGGAGCTTACGTACGTAAAATGTGTTAGCTTACGTACGTTATATACTGTACATAACGTACGTAACAAGAGGAATCGCACAGGACCGAGTCGTGGTCGGCAGGTGGGGCCCTGTGTCGGTAGCTTTCGGCGGAGGATGTGGACAGCGAGTCATCCTCGGCCATTACGTACGTTATGCATGTTGAATTACGTACGTAATACGGGTATGGCACTGTAGCAAGTCAACGTATGTATTACGTATGTTATGGTGAAGGTGTTACATACGTAAGGAAGTACGCAAAACAGGTCAGTTAACTCTGGACTGAGTTACGTACGCTACCAAGGTCAGATAGCGTACGTAAAGGTGTGTTACGTACGTTAACTAAGGAAGGTTACGTATGTAACAAACAGAATTATTTTATAAGTGGACGCCCGTCTTTCATTTTCCTTGGACATTTCATTTCATTTTTCATCTCCAAACACTGAGAGAGGGGGATTTTGGCCTTCCTAAGTCGATTTTGATCTTGAGAGCTTGGATATAAGACTTGGATATGAAGATGTTGATAATTCTTTAAGAGTTTGCTAGTGATTTTCATCTTCTAAGAGGCATGTTGGATAATCTTTTCTTGAATTTCGGATTTTTGATGTTGTTGTTGATGAATGAATCGTATGAAGATGATTATGATCTTGTTATTACGATTCTTGAAGATATATGAATTATATGTTGAAGGAAGATGATGATATGATGGTTTGTATCTTGATTATGTTGGCTATGATTATGGAATCCTAGGGTTCTTGATGTTCTTGGTAGTATTGTTGCGATTTTTGATGTTAGGAAAATCGTATGTTGAAGAACATGATGATATACACCTTGAATTATGATTAAGGATTGTTTAGATGTTAGAAAACATCGGATTATGTTGTTTTATGGATTATGAATGCGAATTCGGATAATTCATGTTCTTGAAGAACACGTGAGTTATACATGTCATGATTGTTGGGAAGATTTCGGATAATTGGATTGTGATTCTTCATGATAATAATTGGTAAATTGTTTCTTACGAATTTACTAGTATAACAAGAAGGAGTCTTGTTGATTCTAATTTAGAATTGAAGTCGGAATCGAATATGTTATCAAATGTGTTGGTGTTTTGGGTATGAATATGGAATATTCATATTCCATATTCATAACTTAATATCAAGATGAATTGATCATTGATTTGAGGAATGTGTTGGTGTTTTGGGTATGAATATGGAATATTCATATATATAATTAAGTTATGTATTTTGGTACAATATTCGTATAGGAATACGAATATGATTAAGGGTTTGATGAGATTATTATTCACCGTTGAGTTTGAAAATTCATGCATATTGAACAGGTGTTCAAATCGAATGTTTGAGTTATTTGAAACTCTTGGAATATGGTTATCTATGATGTTGAATTAATCGGATCGTCCGGATTGATGATGATAATCGGTAATTGGTTTATTTATGATTTACAAGGAGGAAACTTGTATCCGTATTTAAGATTGAATTTGGAATCGGTAATGTTAGACCCTTGTTGGTTTAAATTGATTATTGATATGATCTTCGGCTTGTGGAATCGTATTGTGGTTTTGAATTCGTGATTGATTGGTTTGGATTGTTTGGATTTGTATTTAATCGGGATATCGTGGAACTGTTGGGTTTATTGATTGTTATTTGTGATCATCGAGTTACGGCTTGTATCGTGGATATGAGTTCGTATTTGTTTGAGTTGTATTGTTCGGTTTTGTTTATAATCTGGGTATTGTTGAGCCGTTAAGTCGCTTGGTTGGCTATGTCGGTTATTGATTTTTATCGAATATGTGTTAATCGGTTATTGCAATAGGTTGTGATGTTTGATCGCGGTTTATGACCGTTGTGTTGCGGTTGAGACAGAAGAGTTCGTAGATTGCTTTTGGTCGGGGCTGAGGAGCTCGTAGACGAAGGCAATAGATTTGGTAACGGCTTCGTGGTATCGGTATCGAGGCAAGTTTCTACTTGTTCAGTTTATAATATTTGATGAATGGTTTCGTTTTCATTTCATTTATAATTCGTATAGCAATGTTGTTAGAAATGTAAGTTGTCGGGATAATGGTTTGTATATCGTACTCTGGTTGTAATAAATCATAAGGTATATGATTTAATTGTGTTCAGGGAAAACGTGAGTTATCTTTGGTCAAGGATATAGAATATCGGATATCGAGGATAGTTATCGTGATGACATAAGTATCGGGATAAAGGTTTATTGGTATTGAATGGATGGTACCTTATTTGAGATAATTTGTATAACTGTGTATTCGTTAAGGGATGTTGTTCGTGGAAAGGATGTTGTCTTTGGCTTTGAGGTAATTTATGTATTGTTCAGTTATGAGATAATTATTATGTTGAGTTGTTGTATATGTTGTATGTTGAGGCTTCGTATATTGAGATTCGTACTGGTTGTTCGTTGAGGGGTGTTGCTCCCAAACTATTGTTGGTATTAATGGTTGTGTTGATCGTCTCATTGGGGGATGTTGATGGATATGGTCCTCGGCTTTGAGGTAATCTAAGTATTTGTTCAGTCATGTGGATAATTAGTATGTTGAGTTGTTGTATATGTTGAGGTTTCATGTAATGAGTTTCGTATCGGTTATTCGTTGAGGGATGTTGATCCCAGGACTGTTGTATTGAGATCGTAGATCGTGTTGGTCATTCATTTGGGGATGATGATCCCAGGATTGATGTTTTGGATATTGATTAGTCGTGTCGAATTTTCATTGTCAGTCTGTTGTTGTTCACTTCGGTGAGTCTTTTGATCCTTATTGGATATGTGTTTCTTTGAGTTTCGTTGTCATGTTGCATCGTGACATATATGGAGTCATATCTGCGTGCCGATTGGTTATTGTGTAGGAATTTTAGCCGGGCACATGATGGTTATGTGTTGATATTTCCAAATTGAACCGTGCACACGAGATGTAGTTCGTGAGGCTAATTAGGTACAAGACCACACGTGTATTTGATCGATACCCGGGGTGGCTTGTGCACGGACACATTTCCAAATCGGGCGTACTATGACTTCCATCTTTGAGCCATATTGTTTGGTCGTTCATCCTCTATTTATGGTTTGGTATGTTCGACGGTTTGTGACTGGTTGTTCATACGCCCGAGGGGTATGTTCAACAGTCGGAGTTATTTCTTTGAGATCCATTATTGTTGATCATTTGGAGTTTACCTTGTTGATGGTATTCTCGGTTATTGTTGGTCCTTTGTTGATCATTTGGAGTCTACCTTGTTGAGGGTATTCTGGGTTATTGTTGATCTTTGTTAATCGTGCTGGGAGTTTACCATGTTGAGGGTTCTCTCGGTTATCATTGATTCCTTGTTGGTCATATTGGAGTTATCATGTTGGTGATATTCTCAGTTGACGTATTAGTTGATCTGGTTATTGATCGTAATAAGCATTCGGACTGTACGTCGATGTTCGGGATTTGTTATCATTATCATGTGGTAGTTGATCTACACATATGTTGTGTACTATTGGTTTATCTAGGTTGAGTTTTGATTGTGTAATCCGATGGACAGGATTTGGCACGGATGAATTATTTCATGATTATGAGTTATGATGATGTTTTGAGGATTTTTGATATTATTTGAATACAGTACAGTTGGTTGTGGTTTAGTTCATTTCGTCATTTGAGAATGCGAAATGTGAATTATGGTAAGGATCGATTCGGTATGGATTGCCATGAAATGGGTAAGGTTATGATGGTAAGTTTACATTGGTAGTATTCTTACAGTATTAATACATTGGTATGTAATTATTTATGATGATATGATCGATATCATTATTGAGTATATTGTGGTTGACCCCGTCATGGGTTTTATTTTTAGGTACTCGGAGATCGAGCTAGTAGCGATCGTGAAGGGGTGAGATTTCCGGGTGATACTGGCGGTGGCATGTTTTGGAGTATCGAGTATTTCTTTTCTGGTTACTCATTTCTACTGCAAATGTGTATTTTGAACTGCATTTATCCGCTACGTGTGTATGTTTCAAAATGGCTTTTCGATATCTTTATCCGCTGCGTGTGTGTATTTTAAAATGGCCTTTTTGGCATTTTGCGAACTTGGGTTATTTCGTTAAACTCTTTCTCCCAATTAGTTTTCGGTACATTTAAGTGGTGGCTTAACGTACATTTTTAACTGTCGAGAATTGGCACTTCGCCTTGTATTTTCAACTGGTATTTTATGACGGTATTTGAGAACTATGCTTTTGAAAATATTTGAGTATTTAAAATATTACCGTCATCGGCCTTTTGGCGTTTTTAAATAGTTTTGTAAACGGTTTTTAGCCTGGTGGGTTCCGGCGCGGGGCCACGACACTGTAATATCACGGATGGTTTTGGGGGCGTTACAAATAACATCAAGAATCCAAAATGAAGAAGGTAATTACATCAACATATATTTTCATCACGATCCAAAACCACTGAAATCGTATCAATATCCATATATCCACAGCAAGACCCCGATAATCCATCTTACGAGCAACTTTGAACGAATCGCAACTCTTACAACATGAATAACCTTAATAGATATCATCAATCTCTTGTCACAATTACATTTATACATGTATAACATCATAATAACAATAAAGTAGATCAACATGCTTCCTAACATGTAAACATCATTCCAAACTCGAACTATAATCAGAGGAATACGAATGTTACCTGATATTGAAGAACTACGATGAAGAAAAATCGAACTACTTCCAATAATAATTATCCACTCTAAGAACACCTCTAATCTATGCTCCCCAAGTTCATAACCGAGTTAAAAGAGCCCAAAATCGGCCTCGGAGGGTTGAAGGACGAAGAAACAAGGTGGAACTTCTCAAAATGGCAAAATGACGGAGTCTTACATATATAAGCTTTCAGGCATTGCGTACGTTACATGAAACTCTTAATGTACGTAACACCCTTTACGTACATTATCCGACCTCAATAGCGTATGTAACAACAACCCAGAAGTTACTGCCTCATTTCGTATCTTGTATTACGTACGTACACCTGTGCCGTAGCGTACATAACACAGAGTTGACTTGCTAAAGTAATATACCCATTTAACGTACGTAATGTACCACTCATAACGTACGTTAACTCGGAGTTGACTTCTCCTATCCACATCTGCGCCGAAAGTTGCCGACACTTCGGACCCTGTCGGATTCTCTTCATAACGTAGATTACACACTCAACGTAATGTACGTTACTGTTGTGTCTTAACGTATGTAAGCACCTATGCTTAACGTACGTTACGCTTGTATTTAGACAAAGTCCTCTGATCAGACGACTGCATCTCACCTGATGCTTTAACGTATGTAATGCATTAGACATAACGTACGTTACTCTTACCAAATTCACGTATGTAAGCTCCTAAACTTAATGTACATAATGGCTTCTGAACTTAGCCAAAAATAGCTGCTCCTGCCTGTCGTCTCAACATACTGAATACGTAAACCCGACATACTGAATACATATACTCGTCCCAATGATATACCCGATATCAGAATTAAAACAACCTGATACATGATGTCATCAAATGCAATTGTCGACCAAGTACGACGATTATACCAATACAGATATCTTAGTCCTTCAATTATTTTTTCCATACTGTATAGACTCCAAACTGTACAACATAACTCGGATAAATAACATTAAACAGCCATAGTCGAAATTTAGGATATTACAATTAGCTCGATAATAAAAGTCAACTATCATAGTTCGGTGATGGATGCCCCATTTTTTTGCTCGACGGACTTCTTCATCTTGTGAGGACCATGTGCTATTTCCTAGTTTCGGTCGCGCATTCATTTCGGTCTATATGGTTGGTTATGAGCATTTCTGGAAGAATATGGAGATAATAACTTTTCATGTTCGCCTCTTCTACATTCCCAGGTTGCTTTTACATGTGGAAAATACAAAGACATGGCATGAATGTTAGCTATTCTTGGACCCGGTTGATTTTCACATAGTGTAAAAAGAGCGCTTATAGGGAGGCAACCCAAGTCCTTCCTTCATTTTTCTTGTTTTTGTTCATTTTTGTGCTTTTCTAGCTTTTTGTTTATTTTTTTGCATTTTTCTAGATTTATCGTACTTTGTATATATTGCTTGTTACTTTCATGATTTTTTATTTCTAATCTTCATTTTCTATATCATATTTGCAGTCATAGGTAAAAAAATGAGCCCACAAGGTGAAAAATTAGAATTTCGGAAAAAATGGCCCAGAAGCACTGGGGTGACTGTAGCACCCCCGAATGGGTCGGAAAATCCACATTGCCGTAGACCATTTTCATAACTATCTATTATGCCAGAGACCTTACATATGAATGACACAATCGACCGTCAAAGTCAAAAGGTACGATAATTGATCGACACGGTCACTTGACAACACAAAAGACCATCATGGTCAACAAGTCCATATCAAGACTAAATTTTAATGTGTAAGAAAAACAACAACTCAATTCCACAATATAACTCAAACCCGTACAATGGTGATCAATCGACAAAAGAAAGCCACTGACTGCAATAAAGATAAAAGAGTGTGATTAGCATTGTTGCCCTTTATACTCGATCAAGCCGATCCAATGACCGCTCCCGAGATGCAAATCCTGAATGCAAAAATGCAACCATCCCCGAAACTTTAGGGTTAGCAAATTAGAATTTGATAGTACAAGTACGGAAAACACGAACTATATAAGAAATATCCACACAAAATCAAATGAATCACAAAGGCAACATAACTCATAAGATCTCACACATTATTAAAGGATATTTGCATACGCAAGGACACAAATCATTCATAAAGTCACTCCTTCATAAAACAGAAGTAAAACTGCAAAGTTTCTAAGAATACCCCATTGAGTCAACAAAGTTAGTTCAAACCTTTGGAAATACTTTTGAAAAACACTTTGGTGAAATAGTTTGAAAATGCCAGTATTAACTCAGGCCGATTTAAATGGTTTAAGAATATTTGAGGATCGACTAGAAACACTTTAAAAAGTAGTTTCAAAATCTTTCGGGGCCTTGACCCAAACGCGCTTTCTCAGCGAAAGTATGCTCAAGACCATCAATGACAAGCTAACCCTCAGAGATCACGTCAGAAATCCTTGGTCGTTTAATCTTTGATTTTCTTATTATTACAATTATTTCAAACTAGGGGTTCAAGTGAAGATTCAAAACTCGAGTTCATTTGGTATCAGGGTCTTAGATATCATATAAGTATCTTCCGATCGGAAGCCTGCCGGGAGCCTCCAGTGAAACACCCGTGTACCGACATTCACTACACTGTGGGGTCGCCTTTTGAAACCATGTCACCAAGCCGGCATCACTCCCGCAAGAGACACCTCTTGAATTCATGCATTATGCAACACCATAATTCACCGACCACGGGAGCCTGCTCATTGCAGCATACACAGATAGGAATCCAAACCCCATCCTCCGCAGTTCTGGATACATAAGTACATATTCACTGACAAACCACATGAGTTTCAATCGACATATCATACAACTTCAACCACATATGTTCAAGGCAAATCCCGTAATGATTTCTACCCATATAATTCACCAGACCGTAAATATCACAACCATCAGAGTCTAACAACCCCGTTCACATATCATTATCACGTAAAGTCATAAGGTCGAACGATCCCCGGACAACACACCACTAGAATCAAACAAAATATTATTCAATCACTGTAATCACGACACAAAGGCAATAAACGATGTTATAAACATGTGTGTATATATATATATATATATATACAAATATACATAATTATACACTCACAATAAAATGATACACACTTGAATGCATAAGAATTTGCATGGTATATAATTCCTATGGAAAGGTACTTGCTGTAACACCCCGAAATATTCGGAATAATTACAGCGCCGTAAACCCTTTAAGTAAGGATTTACAAGGCTAATTTAAGAGAAATATAAATATAAGACATCAATACTGTGGAAATTCAGGTTTACAAAACCATTCAACTGGTTCAACGAGTAATTAATACAACCATATCGAAATGATATAATAAGACACGCGTACTCGAGTACTGAAATCAAACCAAGAAAACAATTCACCAACAACAAACAAACATCACTGAACCCCTTCGTCGTCACGTCAGATCCGTGGTCGCTTTCCCGCTCCTCGGCTACCTGAACATCAAAACAAATGTCCACCCCCGAAGGGGTTAGCAAAACGATGCTAGTACAAGTATCATTTAAACAAATCAAATATGCATCAACAATACATAACAAGATACATCACACGGACTTCCGCTACCGGAATCCGACAATGCGAATCCACAAGATTCCATTAACACAGCAAGGGTATTCCAATGATCCAGCGCCCTCAGCATAGATCCCAAGATGATCCCGTCAGACCAACACGAGGTGGAAATAACCCGTCCAATGATCCAGCGCCCTCAGCCTAGATCCCAAGATGATCCCGTCGGACCAACACGAGGTGGACATCCGATCCAGCACCCTCAGCATAGATCGTACAACGTACACAAACACAACTCATGCATACACAAATGCCCAATCATTATGTTCATCAACATGAACATACAAACACTAGATAACGAATATCATGACAATTCAACAAAAATAATTTCCATGTTCAACAACATGAATAAACCACAAACATGCTCAAAATACCAATTTTAACACATTACGATACTTGCCTCGAAGATGGCAAGAACGAAATACTTCAATGATCTCAACACACTCGAAGGCCGCCTCCTTCGATCAACGTAGCAAGCTCGAACCTTAACAAAAGAAATGATATACAAATCATCTCAAGTCGAACGATTGCCTAACAATTCGATCTACGGCCCAAAAGCTCAAAATATGCAATCTGCCTGAACCGCTTAGCGTACGCTACGTACTCTATGTAGCGTGCGCTAAGCTTGCCTGTTAGCGTACGCTATCGTCTAAGCCTAGCATACGCTAGCCACGGACTGACAGTTCTCTCTGATCAGCCGACTGACTCGGCAGATATCATAACGTACGTTACGTACCAAACGTAGCGTGCGTTAACTTATCCCCGATAGCGCATGTTAACTTACGTATGTTAGCGTGCGCTAACCGTGCATGGCAGATTACTACGGGTAGAAGACTGGATCTAATGGTGATGAACTCATGAATTCTATGGTGAAAATACAAGTCATCCCCGAGCATATCATGCTAATAAGGTTTGTGAAAGTTCTATACGTACTAAATGACTATGAGATACAAAGATACGTATAATCATCTCAACACCATAATTCATCTTAGATCTTCAAGGGATATCCTGAGTTCAATCCGTTATATGACCCAAAACATATGATTCCTTTATATAAACGCATAAGAACTTGAAAATCTCCATATACTGATCACAAATCGGTTTGAAAATGCTAAGGAGTCCATATACTAAAACGGTTCAAAGGTTCATACAAGGAATAAGTGCCGAAATGTCGAAAATATCCTTTTAACACATGATGTTCGACTATTAACGAATCTAACTGACTAGATAAACATGATTAAACGTCCTTTAGAACACTACTAGTATTGGTGAAGAATCACCTACCTCAAAGTAGTGAAGAATCAAGAAGGAAATCGAAGCAATCCAACGTCGAAGGCTTGAACACTAATCCTCAATGATCTATAATCTTCAACACGAGCTAGGATGCTGATATGAAGTGTTTTAGATGTTGAGAGTAATACTCTAAGTATAAGAATTCGGATGTGGGAAAAGAAAGGACTGAAAACACGAAAAGGATGTTGTCCTATTTATAGGAAATGGCTATTAGCGCGCGCTAGTCCATACTCTTAGCGTGCGCTAACGGCATACTGACTTCACTGTACTCGGCACTTAGCGTGCGCTATTCTCATGTTAGTAGCGTGCGCTAAGGCGTTGACTTGGCTTTTCCCGAAAGCCGTCCAGGTTCATCCCGACACAATCCGACCAAGATCCCCGGCCTGATCTCACCTACCACACGTCTCAATCATATTGACCACGTATAGTGTGCGCTAATATTCCTTTGTAGCGTGCGCTATGGATCCATGTTAGCGTACGCTACACATAACCGATAGCGTGCGCTACATGTGCAGAATTACAATTTTTAAATCACATACATGAAATCATACGCTCAACAACATCGGATTATGAAATACGGAGAATAATACTCAGATCAAAGTGCAACAATTACAATGTTACAAGTTCCAAATACATATCAAAAATCTCGGGTATTACATCCTTCCTCCCTAAAAAGAAGTTTCGTCCCGAAACTTAAGATGAAAACAACTCTGGATATCGAGCCTTCATACTGTCCTCCGTTTCCCAAGTGGCCTCTTCGACTCCGTGTCGTGACCATTGTACTTTAACCAAGTGTATTGGTTTATTCCTCAATTGTTTGACCTGACTCTCAAGTATCTTGATTGGTCTCTCTTCGAAGGTGCCATCATTAGCTATCTCGATCTCGTCAAAATCAATGACATGACTGGGGTCCGGTACATATTTCCGCAATTGGGATACATGAAACACATTGTGAACGTGACTCAGCGATGGCGGTAAGGCCAACCTGTATGGTAAATCTCCAACCCTCTCGATGATCTCGAATGGTTCGATATATCTAGGACTAAGCTTGCCTCTCCTCCCAAAACGGAAAATCCCTCGTGTAGGAGACACCTTCAATAGTACATGGTCCCCAGCGTCGAACTCTAGAGGGCGACGACGTACGTCTGCATAAGACTTCGCCGACTGGGTCAATCAGCCTTTTCTTGAATCAAAGTTATCTTCTATTGAGTCTGAATTATCAATTCCGGTTCCGTCCCGATCAAATCCGAAGAATCATCCCAACACAGGGGTGATCGGCATCTTCTCCCATACAAAGCTTCAAATGGTGCCATCTTAATAGAAGCATGCCAACTATTATTGTAAGTGAATTCAACCAATGGCAAATGAACTTCCCAATCAGTCGACCAATCTGAAGCACAAGCCCTAAGCATGTCTTCTACCGTTTGTATAGTCCTTTCGGACTGATCGTCCGTTTGAGGATGATAAGCCGTGCTAAAGTTGAGCTGAGTCCCCAAAGCCCTATGAACTGCTTTCCAGAAGTGCGACACGAAGCGACCATCTCGATCCGAAATAATGGTCTTCGGCGTCCCATGCAATCTGACTATCTCCGCAATAAATACTCGTGCCAATCTCTCGGGTCCCCATGTATCTTTAATCCCTAGGAAATGAGCCGACTTGGTTAGCCGATCAACTATAACCCAAATCATGTTCATTCCCGTTCTAGTCCTTGGCATACTGGTGATGAAATCCATCGAGATGTCCTCCGACTTCCATTCAGGGATCGGAAGCGGCTTTAACATTCCGGCAGGTCGCTGATGTTCAATCTTAACTTTCTGACAAGTCAAACACCTCGAAACGTACTCTGCTACGTCCTTCTTCATATTCCCCCACCAGAAGTTTTGTTTTAAATCCTTATACATCTTACTGCTGCCCGGGTGAATAGAATAGGGCGCGCTGTAAGCTTCCTTCAGAATAGTCCGTCTCAAATCATCATCATCGGGAACGCAAAGTCGACTCTGAAATCTCATAACTCCATCGTCTTGTATCACGAATCTTGGGGCTTTTTCTTTCTTTACTTCGTCACATAACCGAAGGATCAGAGAATCGTTCAACTGCTTAGATTTGATTTCCTCGACTAGTGACGAAGTCAGTTCCATCACATATAGTTGCCCTTGAATTCCTGGTGCCCATACTTCAATCCCTTCGCGGATCAGTTCTCGTTGAATGCTGGTTTGGGACGTAAGTGCTTCCAACACTCGAAGAGAAACAGGTTTACGGCTCAATGCATCGGCTACAATGGTTGCTTTCCCCGGATGATAGAGAATCTCTAAGTCGTAATCCTTGATCAATTCCAGCCACCTCCTTGTTGACACAAAATGTATTTTGATGATGGTTACATACAAAACATTTAATTGGATCTATCTCGGATCGATAATATTTTGAAGGGACACAATATGGCTAGCGCACGCTACGTATCATACCGTAGCGCACGCTATCGAGACTCTCATACACAGCCCAGTCAAGTCAGCTGCAGCCTTCTCAAGTCGCCTGAATCGATAGCGCACGCAAGCTATTGAATGATAGCGTACGCTAATAAACTATAGATAGCGCACGCTATACAACATACATAACGCACGCTATCGCAAGTCTCCGTAAGTCGGTGAAAGGAATTAATCGACGCGCGCACGCTACAGACATATTCTTCGTACGCTAAAGTGAAGACTTAGCGCACGCTAATTTTCATATCTAGCGCACGCTACCGAAATAATGGTCAGTAGTCCAGTAGCTACTGGACTCACTTCGTCTAGGTCTTTACGTACGCTACACAAGGCAACGCACGTTATTGAAATAATTCAGTAGCGCACGCTAAAGTAAAGGTGCTAGCGCACGCTAAATGGAATATGCAGTTTACCGTTTGAAATTCAACCGTTGGAAGCAAGAGTCAATGCAGATCCGGAAAATCTGGAAATATTGGATTTAATTAATGCTAGCGCACGCTATGCATACTTGCTAGCGCACGCTAATCATGATTTAGCCGTTGGAAAAAGAGACGTTGGAGAGGAAATCGGATTTTGTCAAAGTCAAGATCGAAGACTAGTTGACCAAGACGATAGCGCACGCTACCATATCAGTACTAGCGCACGCTAATCACAGAATTTTACCGTTGCAACAGTCTTTGTGACCGTTCGGAGAACTCAAGTCAAAATTCGCTAACGCACGCTACAAGGATCTATTAGCGCACGCTAATAGTATATTTTTCAGATTTTGAAGGCTGTCTCACTCCTATAAATACCCGAAGGACTTGGGTATCAAACACACAACTTCAAGCATTCAAGCATTCTAGCATACAAGCAATCAAAGCATTCTTGAGCTCGATTTACATATTTTGTTGTATTACAAGTTATGAGAAAAGTAAGATACAAGAGCGATTTCAATTGTATTATACATTATTCCTTGTATTCTTTCATTTGGTTGTAAGTGTTGCATCACTTACACTTGAGCGAAAAGAAACGAATCAAGAGTCACTAATCCGGTGTTATTAGGATCTTTGATCCGGCATTATTAGGATTATACTCCCATATTCGTGACAAAGGAGGATTATCTAGTTCCTATAGAACACTAGATAAACAATTATTCATATTGAGGGAAAGGTTGAGCTTGGACCGATAGAAGACAAGCGGATTGTAACGGTTGTGAACTCGGACCGATAGAAGACGAGTTAAGGTTGTGGTTTTTCTTTAGCCAATAGAAAAAGAAAGTCGGAGAGAGGACGTAGGCAAGTTGCCGAACCTCTATAAATTCTTGAGTCTTTATTTTCCGCATTATTTTCTTTTTACTCGCAAGAAATTTCGGTATTCCGCATCACCACTATTCAACCCCCTTCTAGTGGTGAATTTATCTCTTGATTGGTATCGGAGCGGGTCTCTTTTTAAAGGTTTCACCACCTAAGAGAAAAAGATCCGCAAATGGCACTTCTTGGCCAAATTGAAGGAAATGCTCTCAACCGTCCTCCGTTCTTCGACGGTTCCAATTTCATGACGTGGAAAAAGAAGATGGCGATCTTCGTGCAAGCCTACGATATTGAAATCTGGAAAGTTATTGCTCTCGGTCCTAAACTTGCTAAGAAAGAAGATGGATCGTTGAAAAGATCGAAGAATACAACGATGAGGATTGGAGAAACACGCATGTCAACTCCCGAGCTACTCAACTCCTCTATTGTGCTCTCAATCCCGAAGAACTTAATAGGATATCGTCCTATGAAAGTGCAAAAGAAATCGGGAAATTCTCAAGTCACTCACGAGGGAACCACTCAAGTCAAGGAGACCAAAATTAATATGTTACTCCATGACTACGAATTATTTTCCATGAAAGACGAGGAAACGATCACAAATATGTTGGATCGATTTTCGGCTATAACAAACGGTCTTGCATCTTTTGGAAAGCCTATATCGAGCAAATGACAAAGCTAAGAAAATTCTACGATCGTTGCCACGAGAATGGGATGCCACGGTCACCGCGATCATGGAATCCAAGGATCTCAACAAGCTCGAATTTAGTGCCCTCATCGGGTCACTCATCAACTATGAGATCGTTCTCAAGTCTAGAGGCACAAAACCAAAGCCTCGGAAAGAGTAGTCGCATTCAATGTTGATAGCGACGTTGAGGAAGATGTTGCCGAAGATGAAGACGACGAGGAACTCGCTCTTTATGCCAAAAACTTTAGAAGGTACAAAACCTAATTCAAAAGAGGCGAAGTTTTCTTGGTCGGGATGGCAAACCGAGCAAAAGAAGAGTGGCTACACTCTGTCAAGAAGTTCGACAATAATTGTCGGAAATGTGGTCAAGCCGGTCATTATGCCAAAGAATGCCGAGGATCCTCTTCAAAACCGCAAATGGAAAGATTCAAAAAGAAGGAGGTTCTAATCGCTTCTTGGAGTGATGACGAGGAGGAGATAGAAAGATCTCTAGACGCAAACCTTGCATTCATGGCCCTCGACTCAAAGCAATATCGAGGTAAGCTCTAAACTCAATGACGATGAATATGACTCTTTTGATTTTTGTGATTCACAAGAAGTTCATCAAGATGATGAGTTGTTGAGTGCGTTTGAATCGTTAAATACGGAGTATGACGAGATGGTTAAGTTAAACATATCTTTAAAGAGAAAAATAAAATCTCTAGAACTCGAAAACTCCTCGCTTCAAAACAAGGGCAAAGCTATTGAGATCGACCATACATCATGTATTGAAAAAGAAAATGTTTTGAAAATTGAGTTAACAAAAACTCAAAAGGAGCTAAAATATATTTTGAACAAATTTACTCTCGGAAACGAGAAATTCGAAAGGCTCCTATCTATTCAAAAATCGCCTTGCTCAAACACGGTCTTGGTTTCGACTTTTAAACGGGAACAATCCCTTATTAATCTCGACAAAATAAAGAAAACCGAAACCGAGAACTCAAAAGTTCCGCTCAAACGAGTTCACAATGTTAATCCTCATTCAAAGTTAAGGACTATCAAAGTTAAGCAAATATGGGTTCCGAAAGGGACAATTGTTCGAATGCTATAAGCATAATTAACTTTGGAGGACCCAAACGGGCTTGGGTACCGAAACAACCGAGAAATTCTACTTTTGTAGGTACCGGCACCAAGGAAAAACAAGTGGTACATTGATAGCGGATGCTCAAGGCACATGTGCGGTTCCGAGGACCTATTTGAGGACCTCGAATATCAAGATCAAGGACATGTGACCTTTGGAGATAATCAAAAGGGAAAAATCAAAGGAATCGGCAAAGTCGGTAAGGAACCTTCTCCTTCTATCAACAAAGTACTTTTGTTGAAGGTTTGCATCATAATCTCCTTAGCGTTTCGCAACTTTGTGATGAAGGTTTTAAAATTCTATTTGAGCAAACGCATTGCACGGCATTTAGAAATGATAAAATTGCATTCATTGGCTTGAGATGCGGAAACATCTATATTGTTGATCTTAATGATAAGAGTTCATTCAATGAAAAATGCCTTATTACCTTGGATGACAATGCATATTTATGGCATCGAAAATTGGGGCATACTTCTCTACCCATTATCTCTATTTTATCTAGACACGACCTTGTTCGTGGATTGCCCAAACTCAAATTCGATAGAAAACATTTGTGTGAATCATGCATTAAAGGAAAACATACTCGAGAATCGTTTAAACCAAAATTCGAGGTTTCCACTAGTCGAGTTCTTGAACTCGTGCATATGGATTTGATCGGACCATCTAGACATGTTAGTTTAAATGGTAAACTTTATACCTTGGTTATTGTTGATGATTTCTCTCGATTTACTTGGGTTAGATTTTTAGCTCATAAAGATGATGCATTTTCCGAGTTTTCTAAATGGTGTCGCTTGGTATCAAATGAGAAAACCTCTCCATAATTTCTATTCGCACCGACCATGGAGGTGAATTTGATTGCACCGTTTGAACTTTTATGCGATAAATACGGTATTAATCACAATTTTTCTCCCTAGAACGCCTCAACAAAATGTAGTTGTTGAAAGGAAAAACCGATCTTTGGAAGAAATGTCGAGAACAATGCTAAATGAATACTCTCTTCCACGATACTTTTGGGCCGAAGCAATTTTTACGGCATGCTATGTGATTAACCGAGTTCATGTTCGTAGAACTCATCTTAAAACGCCTTATGAATTATGGAAGGGCAAAAAGCCTAATATTGCTTACTTTCATCCTTTTGGTTGCAATGTATTTATTCTAAACAATGGCAAGGATAACTTGGGCAAGTTTGATGCCAAATCCGACTCCGGAATTTTTCTTGGTTATTGTACGAATAGCAAAGCATATCGTGTGTATAATATTAGAACGAATAAAGTTGAAGAATCTATACACGTTAAATTCAATGATATGATCTCACCCCGAGAAAGGTAGAATATTTTGATGATGCAGTACCTTCCGGATCCCTCACCCGAAGTGAAGAAAATTTCGAAATCAAACGAACACAATCGTTGATTTACCGAAAGATTGAGGCACATCAAGGACCATCCAAAGGATCTCGTGATCGGAAACATTGAAGACGGTGTTCAAACCCGAAGGAGGACCACCGAGTTTATGGCTCATTGTGCTTTTGTATCCGAAATAGTTCCCAAAATATATCGGAAGCTCTCGATGATGAAAGCCGGGTAATGGCAATGCAAGAGGAGCTTGTGCAATTCAAGCACAATAATGTATGGAATTTAGTTCCCGCGCCTAAAGATAAAACAATTATCGGAACTAAATGGGTGCATAAAATCAAGAGTGACGAAGACGGCTATCCTATTCGAAATAAATCTCGTTTGGTCGCTCAAGGATATAATCAAGAAGAAGGCCTTGATTACGAAGAAAGTTTTGCTCCCGTGGCTCGACTAAGCCATTCGCTTGCTTTGTGCATTTGCCGCTCATAAGAAGATAAAGCTATTTCAAATGGATGTCAAAGTGCATTCTTGAATGGTTTCATTCAAGAAGAAGTCTACGTCAAGCAACCTCCTGGTTTTGAAGACCATCACTTTCCTGATCATGTCTACAAGCTCAACAAGGCACTCTACGGTTGAAACAAGCACCCCGAGCATGGTATGATCGTTTAAGTCAATTTTTAATAGCAAATGACTATAAAAGAGGCAAAGTCGATAATACCTTGTTCGTTAAAGTACTAAATGATGATATACTTGTTTGCCAAATTTACGTTGATGACATTGTTTTTGGAGCTACTAATGAATCCTTGTGCCAAGATTTTTCTAATCTTATGAAAGGAGAATTCGAAATGAGTATGATGGGAGAATTAACGTTCTTCCTCGGACTTCAAATCAAACAATGCGAAGATGGAATTTTTATCCATCAAACGAAGTACTCAAACGACCTCCTCAAGAAATTCAATATGGAAAATAGCAAGGTGATATCTACGCCAATGTCGTCATTATTAAAGCTCGAGAAAGATGAAAATGGCAAATCCGTAGATCAAAAACTATATCGAGGTATGATCGGATCTTTGCTATATTTGACTGCATCTAGCGATATAATATTTGCTACATGTCTATGTGCTCGATTCCAAGCTAATCCCAAGGAATCACATTTAATTGCTTATAAACGCATTTTTCGTTATTTGAAAGGAACTATTGGACTAGGCCTATGGTATCCTTCTTGCTTGGATTTTAATTTAATTGCCTATAGTGACGCCGATTTCGGCGGATGCAAAATTGATAAAAAGAGTACTAGTGGTACATGTAATTTTATTGGATCTTGCTTAATATCTTGGGGAAGTAAAAAGCAAACCAGCGTAGCATTGTCTACAGCTGAGGCCGAATATGTCATTGCAGGAGCGCACGTGCTCAAGTGCTATGGATTAAAAATCAACTACGCGACTACGGCATTCATTTTGAAAATACCCTATTTTATGTGATAACACTAGTGCTATAAATTTGAGCAAAAATCTGTTTTGCACAATAACCAAGCATATAGATATCGACATCACTTTTACGTGATCATGTTCAAAAGAAAGATATCTGTTTAATTTTTGTCGGGACGAAGGATCAACTTGTCGACATCTTTACGAAACCTCTTCCCGAAGAATCTTTTAATACCATTCGTTTACAACTTGGCATGGGACATATAGACAATTTTGAAATAAGCTTTTACTCAAAACATCAAAATCGGTGAGTCAGATCAATCGCTAGCGCACGCTAGCTTCATATTCTTAACGCGCGCTAAAATTTTATTTCGCTAGCGTACGCTAAACCTTTCCTTCTTGCGTACGCTAATTAAAGTCTCTTCGATTTTCACCGAGCACCCGGTGAGCCTCTATTTTTGCCTAACGACGCTAACCTTATAAATTCTAGCGTACGCTAACTTAAAACTCGCGACTATATATGCCGTACAACCCTAAATCACAACACATCCCTTAACGCACGCAATCGACTTCTCTCTTGCAAAACCCTAGACAATGGTCCGATCCAATCTGCGATCTTCTTCCTAAAAATCTTCGATTCCCTTCGCTTTTCTCCTTCTCCGATCATGTCTAGCAAGAATCGAACGCTATGGGCAAGCAATACAACAATTTGAAGCGTCCTCTAAACGCCCACCCGATTCGGATCGATCTGCCTCACCCATTGCTTCAAGAGTGTTCTTCGACATACTCCCTCAAGAACACATCACGGATTGCTACTTTTTCAATCTTCTAAGTCTCGAACGGTAAACGTTAACATCTCCAATTTTTCTCCTCACTCGGTATTTCTCGCCGTTGAATGCAAAAACCCCGTGTTTCCCGAGCTCGTCCGAATTCTATGCCAACCTTCACGTGGCCGAGAGTGAAGGTTCTTCAGCCCTTGTGCTAGGTAGCCTTGTCGGAGGAACCAAGGTGAAAGTTTCTTCCGATATCCTGCTTTCAAATTTTTGGTTTGCCCAGAGATGGCTTGATTTGCACCGGAAAATCATTGTCGATTTATAATGAAATTGGTGAAATTGACGTGAAAGAATTTCTGAGACGAAAGCCGTTATTGACATAACGGATGATTTCTTTGAGAACAACGACTTCGAATCAACATTCGATTGCTTTTGGTAGCCCTCACAAAATGTCTTATGCCAAAGGTCAATTCGCAAAGACAAACTTGTAGGCGTGGACAAGCACGTGGTTTACCGCGTTCTAAATGACGATAAGGTTGACTTCTCCGACATCATCATTAGTTGGATGAAGGTGAAAGGAGATTTGTTCGGTCAAAGAATTACGCCACTCGCTCTCGCAAGGCTGGAATGCCTTATGGCTCTATCTTGTCGGCTATCTTTAGCTTCCATCAAGTGGACTTGTCGAAGGACAAGGGAGTCCCCCTCTCCCTCGGGCATGAGATCTCGGACGCGTCACTTAAAGCAATGCATTACGTCCGTACGATCAACAGAGGCTGGATTCTCTTTCCGTACCTTCGCGATGATGACCAAGTTGAGAAAGGGTCACGGAAGCCCTCTGCCGAAGAAATGATCACTCGTCGGGGACCTCACACCCTTCGAGAAATGCAAACTGGGGAATTCATCAGGAAACCTACTTCGAAAGGCAAGCACCCGATGCGAAATGTGGTGACGGAGGAAGAAGAGAGTGATCTCATTGCTCGGATGCGGGGCATCGAGACTTCACACGCTGAGTTACGAGAGGACTTTCGGGCTCTGCGTTCGGAAGTCAGAGATGTGCATTCGGAAGTCCGGGAAGTTCGTGGACTGTTATCCGAGTTCATACGCTACACTCACCCCTCGTTTCCCTTTCCTTCATCCTCCTCCGATCCTTAGACTTAATGATCTTTGATGTTTGATGTAGACACTTGTGTTCGAACAAGCTATATGTTTCGTTTGTCATGGAAAACTAGTTGTATTCACTGCATTTTATTATTAATGAAATTCGCATTTCTTAATTTGGCATTTATTATGTACACGCATTTAATATCTCCTAGTATTGTTACTATCGTTGCTACCATCATTGTTGATTGCACCATTGAGAATGGCAAAATTTAGTTAATGTTTATTAATAATGCAACAATTCAGGGGGAGTTCCTTTTTGTTTCTGTCAAAAAGGGGGAGAAAACTCCAAAAACGAAAACCGACTAACATATCGAACAAGTTTATCTTGATTCGAATCACTTCAAAACGTTTTTACAGGTATTAATTAAATGTTTTGACATCATCAAAAAGGGGGAGATTGTTGACACAAAATGTATTTTGATGATGGTTACATACAAAACATTTAATTGGATCTATCTCGGATCGATAATATTTTGAAGGGACACAATATGGCTAGCGCACGCTACGTATCATACCGTAGCGCACGCTATCGAGACTCTCATACACAGCCCAGTCAAGTCAGCTGCAGCCTTCTCAAGTCGCCTGAATCGATAGCGCACGCAAGCTATTGAATGATAGCGTATGCTAATAAACTATAGATAGCGCACGCTATACAACATACATAACGCACGCTATCGCAAGTCTCCAGAAGTCAGTGAAAGGAATTCCGAATTGGACGTTGCGCACGCTACAGACATATTCTTCGTACGCTAAAGTGAAGACTTAGCGCACGCTAATTTTCATATCTAGCGCACGCTACCGAAATAATGGTCAGTAGTCCAGTAGCTACTGAACTCACTTCGTCTAGGTCTTTACGTACGCTACACAAGGCAACGCACGTTATTGAAATAATTCAGTAGCGCACGCTAAAGTAAAGGTGCTAGCGCACGCTAAATGGAATATGCAGTTTACCGTTTGAAATTCAACCGTTGGAAGCAAGAGTCAATGCAGATCCTAAAATCGGAAATATTGATTTAATTAATGCTAGCGCACGCTATGCATACTTGCTAGCGCACGCTAATCATGATTTAGCCGTTGGAAAAAGAGACGTTGGAGAGGAAATCGGATTTTGTCAAAGTCAAGATCGAAGACTAGTTGACCAAGACGATAGCGCACGCTACCATATCGATTAGCGCACGCTAATCACAGAATTTACCGTTGCAACAGTCTTTGTGACCGTTCGGAGAACTCAAGTCAAAATTCGCTAACGCACGCTACAAGGATCTATTAGCGCACGCTAATAGTATATTTTTCAGATTTTGAAGGTTGTCTCACTCCTATAAATACCCGAAGGACTTGGGTATCAAACACACAACTTCAAGCATTCAAGCATTCTAGCATACAAGCAATCAAAGCATTCTTGAGCTCAGATTTACATATTTTGTTGTATTACAAGTTGTGAGAAAAGTAAGATACAAGAGCGATTTCAATTGTATTATACATTATTCCTTGTATTCTTTCATTTGGTTGTAAGTGTTGCATCACTTACACTTGAGCGAAAAAGAAACGAATCAAGAGTCACTAATCCGGTGTTATTAGGATCTTTGATCCGGCATTATTAGGATTATACTCCCATATTCGTACAGTGAGGATTATCTAGTTCCTATAGAACACTAGATAAACAATTATTCATATTGAGGGAAAGGTTGAGCTTGGACCGATAGAAGACAAGCGGATTGTAACGGTTGTGAACTCGGACCGATAGAAGACGAGTTAAGGTTGTGGTTTTTCTTTAGCCAATAGAAAAAGAAAGTCGGAGAGAGGACGTAGGCAAGTTGCCGAACCTCTATAAATTCTTGAGTCTTTATTTTCCGCATTATTTTCTTTTTACTCGCAAGAAATTTCGGTATTCCGCATCACCACTATTCAACCCCCCTTCTAGTGGTGAATTTATCTCTTCACTCCTCTGCCTCATGTTTAATTCTTTCTGACTGAAAATGTACTTGAGGCTCTTATGATCTGTAAAGATCTGGCAATGAGTGCCGTACAAATAATGTCTCCAAATTTTCAAGGCAAAGACTACAGCTGCTAACTCCAGATCATGAGTCGGGTAATTTACTTCGTACGGTTTCAACTGCCGAGAAGCATAGGCAATTACCTTATCCTTTTGCATCAACACACATCCCAGACCCTGATTTGAAGCGTCGCTGTAAACCATGAATCCATCAGTTCAATCTGGCAATGCTAAAATAGGTGATGTCGTCAGTCTCTTCTTAAGTTCATCAAAACTAGCCTGGCATTTCTCATCCCACTTACACTTTTGAGTTTTCTGTAACAGCTGAGTGAGCGGACGAGAAATCTTGGAAAATCCCTCTACAAAGCGGCGATAATATCCAGCAAGTCCTAGGAAACTCCGGACTTCTTTCACATTATTAGGAGCTTCCCATTCCAAGATTGCTTCGACTTTCTTCGGGTCCACCTGAACTCCGTCAGCTGATATCACATACCCAAGGAAAGTTGCCTCCCTGAGCCAGAACTCGCATTTTGAAAGCTTTGCATACAGCTGTTCCTCCATCAAGGTGCTCAAAACCACCCGTAAATGTTCGACATGCTCCTCTGCGTCCCTCGAATAAATCAAGATGTCATCAATGAAGACGACCACAAATTTATCCAAGTATTCCAAGAATGCCCGATTCATCAATTGCATGAATACCGCAGGAGCATTGGTAAGTCCAAACGGCATCACTACGAATTCATAATGCCCGTACCGGGACCTGAAAGCAGACTTTGGTATATCCGATTCCTTAATCCTCAACTGATGGTATCCTGATCGCAAGTCAATCTTCGAGAATACCCTCTCCCCTTGCAGTTGATCAAACAAGTCGTCGATCCGAGGTATAGGATACTTATTCTTGATCATCATCTTGTTGAGCTCCCTGTAATCAATACACAGTCAAAGGGATCCGTCTTTCTTCCGGGCAAAGAGAACGGGCGCTCCCCAAGGAGAAACGCTAGGTTGAATATAGCCCTTCTGTAACAATTCCTCCAGTTGCTTCTTGAGTTCATACATCTCGGTTGGCGCCATGCGGTATGGTGCTCTGGAAATAGGAGCTGCTCCAGGCTCTAATTCGATAGTGAATTCCACTTCTCTCTGCGGAGGTAACCCAGGTAGTTCGTCAGGAAATACATCTGAGAACTCATTCACAACTGAAATAGACGAGAACTCTACTCCTTTCTCTTTCCTCATGGCATAACACCAAAGTCCATGACATCCTTGCTTCAGTAATTTCACGGCTTTCATTACTTTGATCAATTTTCCCGAGCTTCCCGGTCTCCATCCTCGCAATAAGTGTTCAGATCCGTCATCAGCAATGATAGAAATGACTCTCTCTCGGTAATTCAGAATAGCTCCATAACTGTTGAGCCAATCGTCTCCGAGAATTAAATCGTCACCGTAGATGTCAACCACAATAAGATTCGATGGCCAATCTCTCCCTCCTATAGACACCGGAAAATCTCTAGCCTCTAGGGTTCCCACAATTCTCTCTCCACTCGGCAAACCCACAACATATGGTTCACAATCAAATAAGCACGAGATTTTTAAACGATTTACACAGTTCAATGATACAAAAGAATGTGTAGCTCCGGAATCGAATAAAACACTAACTGGTTGCAAAAGGATCTGAATCGCACTGATGCAACAAAGGTGTTCGATCGCCGATTTCCTCATCTCGCATAAAAGCGCGAGGAACGGACCCAAAGACTGGATGTCTCTCTTCCCAACGCTCACTGCTGAAATCCACTCTTGGTCTGGTTCACACTTATCTCCTTCGAATCGCGCTGGAGTGCGAGTACCAAAAGATCTAGTAGCAACTCCACAGAAAGCCGCACGGTGCCCTTCTTGTCCACAATCGTAGCAAGTCACAGAAGATGCGGGGCAGTCACGTCGAATATGCCCTGCTCGACCACAATTGTAGCTTTTCTTTGATGCGTCCGGAACTGCTGATGTAGTCCGGAACTTCTTCCCACCTCTAGAAGGATGTGGAGGTTTCCTAGCCGAATAAAAGGAAGACTGGCCCTTGCGGGGCCCACCGCTCTTCTTTTCTGAGAAGTTGCCAGTCACCTTCTGCTTCTTTGCCTCCACTGATTTCTCCACCGCCGCCTCTTTCATGTCGTAGGCCAGCACTTTGTCTTGATACTGTCGCAATGTAGTACACTCGAACCCGGACATGTACTGCTGAATCTCCGGCTTCATCCGCATATCGAAATAAAAAATCTTTTCTGCCTCCGTTCTGACCAAGTGTCGCACACAAGTCAGCTGATGATTAAAAGTTTTGATTACATCTGTCACAGATGCTTCCGAACTCTGTGGTGAGAAAAACTCTCGGATCTTTGCCTCTCTAACTGGACGAGGACAATACTGTGCTTCCATCATTAGTTTGAATTCCGTCCAATCCGCATTATGATTCTCGGGTCGAATAGCTTCCCACCAATCAAAGGCCTCCCCAGTCAGAAAATACTGGGCAATGGGAACCTTCCGGTCCTCGGGACAGTTAAGACCCGCGAATATCTTCTCTAACTCCTTAAGCCAGTGATCCCAAGTAAATGCCTCAGCAGATCCGTCAAATTTTGGCGGGTGCAATTTGACCACCTCAGCAAGCCATCTGTCTACCCAGTTAGCCTCGTGGTGCTGCTGTCCCATTGCTGTCTGCATGCGGTCGACTACCTGGGCGAACTGGTTTATCTGCGCCACCACCTGTTGAAGCACTCCCGGCATGTTAGGATTTGCGTCGTCATTCGCTGATCCTTGCTGCCCTCCAGAATGGGAATCGGTTCGACTAGCTGATAATTCTGGGGTAGTTGCGGAATCCTCCTGTCTCATGTTACCCCGTCCGCATCCACGACCGCGTCCGCGTCCACGTCCTCCTCTCAACATACTGTAAACACAATTCCTCAATATCCAGGACAAAGTTTTCGAAATAAATCTCGTCAATACTCACAAAATAGTAATTATGTAAACCGGTAGTATAAGAGATTAGGAGACTTACAACCACGGTCAACATGACGACTTTTGGCTGAACAGTGATGTTACGAACGACTCGTAAATCAATAATGTAAACAGACCCAACTTAAAACCCGACTGCCAAGATATCCATAAATCTTAGCTCCGATACCATATTCTGTAACACCCCGAGATATTCGGAATAATTACAGCGCCGTAAACCCTTTAAGTAAGGATTTACAAGGCTAATTTAAGAGAAATATAAATATAAGACATCAATACTGTGGAAATTCAGGTTTACAAAACCATTCAACTGGTTCAACGAGTAATTAATACAACCATATAGAAATGATGTAATAAGACACGCGTACTCGAGTACTGAAATCAAACCAAGAAAACAATTCACCAACAACAAACAAACATCACTGAACCCCTTCGTCGTCACGTCGGTACTGTGGCTGTTTCCCTGCTCCTCGGCTACCTGAACATCAAAACAAATGTCCACCCCCAAAGGGGTTATCAAAACGATGCTAGTACAAGTATCATTTAAACAAATCAAATATGCATCAACAATACATAACAAGATACATCACACGGACTTCCGCTACCGGAATCCGATAATGCGAATCCACAAGATTCCATTAACACAGCAAGGGTATTCCAATGATCCAGCGCCCTCAGCATAGATCCCAAGATGATCCCGTCGGACCAACATGAGGTGGAAATAACCCGTCCAATGATCCAGCGCCCTCAGCATAGATCCCAAGATGATCCCGTCGGACCAACACGAGGTGGACATCCGATCCAGCGCCCTCAGCATAGATCGTACAACGTACACAAACACAACTCATGCATACACATATGCCCAATCATTATGTTCATCAACATGAACATACAAACACTAGATAACGAATATCATGACAATTCAACAAAAATAATTTCCATGTTCAACAACATGAATAAACCACAAACATGCTCAAAATACCAATTTTAACACATTACGATACTTGCCTCGAAGATGGCAAGAACGAAATACTTCAATGATCTCAACACACTCGAAGGCCGCCTCCTTCGATCAACGTAGCAAGCTCGAACCTTAACAAAAGAAATGATATACAAATCATCTCAAGTCGAACGATTGCCTAACAATTCGATCTACGGCCCAAAAGCTCAAAATATGCAATCTGCCTGAACCACTTAGCGTACGCTACGTACTCTATGTAGCGTGCGCTAAGCTTGCCTGTTAGCGTACGCTATCGTCTAAGCCTAGCGTACGCTAGCCACGGACTGATAGTTCTCTCTGATCAGACGACTGACTCGGCTGATATCATAACATACGTTACGTACCAAACGTAGCGTGCGTTAACTTATCCCCGATAGCGCACGTTAACTTACGTATGTTAGCGTGCGCTAACCGTGCATGGCAGATTACTACTGGTAGAAAACTGGATCTAATGGTGATGAACTCATGAATTCTATGGTGATAATACAAGTCATCCCCGAGCATATCATGCTAATAAGGTTTGTGAAAGTTCTATACGTACTAAATGACTATGAGATACAAAGATACGTATAATCATCTCAACACCATAATTCATCTTAGATCTTCAAGGGATATCCTGATTTCAATCCGTTATATGACGCAAAACGTATGATTCCTTTATATAAACGCATAAGAACTTGAAAATCTCCGTATACTGATCACAAATCGGTTTGAAAATGCTAAGAGGTCCATATACTAAAATGGTTCAAAGGTTCATACGATGAATAAGTGCCGAAATGTCGAAAATATCCTTCTAACACATGATGTTCGACTATTAACGAATCTAACTGACTAGATAAACATGATTAAACGTCCTTTAGACCACTACTAGTATTGGTGAAGAATCACCTACCTCAAAGTAGTGAAGAATCAAGAAGGAAATCGAAGTAATCCAACGTCGAAGGCTTAAACACCAATCCTCAATGATCTATAATCTTCAACACGAGCTAGGATGCTGAAATGAAGTGTTTTAGATGTTGAGACTAATACTCTAAGTATAAGAATTCGGATATGGGAAAAGAAAATACTGAAAACACGAAAAGGATGCTGTCCTATTTATAAGAAATGGCTATTAGCGCGCGCTAGTCTATACTCTTAGCGTGCGCTAACGACTTACTGACTTCACTGTACTCGGCACTTAGCGTGCGCTATTCTCATGTCAGTAGCGTGCGCTAAGGCGTTGACTTGGCTTTTCCCGAAAGCCGTCCAGGTTCATCCCGACACAATCCGACCAAGATCCCCGGCCTGATCTCACCTACCACACGTCTCAATCATATTGACCACGCATAGCGTGCGCTAATGTTCCTTTGTAGCGTGCGCTATGAATCCATGTTAGCGTACGCTACACATAGCCGATAGCGTGCGCTACATGCGCAGAATTACAATTTTTAAATCACATACATGAAATCATACGCTCAACAACATCGGATTATGAAATACGGAGAATAATACTTAGATCAAAGTGCAACAATTACAATGTTACAAGTTCCAAATACATATCAGAAATCTCGGGTATTACACTTGCCTCGATAATGACTCGCGAATACTTCGAAGAATATGGGTCGAACAGAAATCCCCAAGACCTACATCCTTTGCGAGAAACAACAATAACACAATTACTACAAGGACTACCACCAAAAACAACTAAAAAACACATTGAATAATTGAAAGAAACACACTAAAACATTTAATCAATTATTACATGTTTAAGGTTTCTCAAGAATATTAAAATCACCAATCGGGTTAAACAAACTCTAAATATGGATATAAAATCCATGGAATATGATCAATAACATCATATAACACTAACTAATTCATCAAATTCGGATTAAGACTCGATATCAAGAAAATCCCCTAAAATGCCAATTTTAGGGATTCAAGACAAATACCTCAATCTGACGAAGAACAAGGGATTAGATATTGAAATACACGTTAAGAGACCTCCAAAACACCCTTGGATGGAGTAGAATCGGTCCAGGGACTCAAACCCTTGTCAACACCGTCCAACTTCCGCAAGAATAAAATGGAAATAAAGAAGAGGGTGGCAATCTATCAGTCGTGTTTTATACTAACGGAGACGCATGATCGGTCACACACGATCACATGCTCGTGCCCCTGGCCGTGCTCTAGATCAATAGCCAATACGTATAAGGACGCACGATCAAGTGCTCGTGCGCCAGACGGTGCATTTGGTTATGCATCCCTCATTGCCCGAGCACTGGTGTGTCGTACGAGCATAGCATGAGCATCTACTCGTGCACTGCAAACAAAGTCTAGAATCGATCTTGACAAGGTTCCAACAGATCTCCGAACACAACCAGTTCGAAAAGAAGGGGTACCACGAGCCAATAACACCTGCTAAAAGGCAAAATGGCAACAGAATGCAACATATCATATCATATATGTAAGTACTCGATTCGCACGACATATGCAACGACAAGTCGTATTCGACGAATACCACAACACTATCATGAGTTCGCGACACACGAAAGATCATTAATTACAATCAATTATCAACATAAAAAATATTCGACCCAAAGTGATAGATAATTCATGACAAGTGGGAATGGAAATCTCAGGTATTACATTCTACTCCACTAAAAGAAGTTTCATCTTGAAACTTAGAACAAAGAGCGGCAGGCAAACAAAGAAAAACAAACGCTCTGCTCAGCCCCGAAATGCCACGAACGACGTGTAAACGTGACATTCCTCGAAATGTGATGAACTGACTAAGTAAGCATCTGATACAAGAGTCGAGGTGATAAAAATACATGCAAACATGGCGAATCAATATGGAGGAATCTGAGTTCTAAAATAAACGCCCCAAAAGTTAGGAAAATTTCAAAATGGCCCAAACGTCCAAAAACCGTGTTTTGTGACCAAAAATTAACACCCAAGTTCATAACACGACTAAACATGTTAAATGAACTTGTGGAACAACAATCTAACCACTACGGGCTAGATTAACAAAAATTGGCACTAACGCAACAAAATCATATCATCTTCGCATTACTCTAGAAGAAGCTTCTAATTTTCCCGAAAATAAAAGTGCAGAAAGAAAACTGGCATGCTAACAAACTGTGAAGGGTGCGCTAAGTCCTCTGCTTAGCAGTGTAGTCCGGTCAGCCTGAACATGCCCCGAACGATGTAAAACTCAAAGGTTATCAACATATAATGAAATGCTTACATAGAGCATCAATATTCGAATTCAAGCGTTAATCAAACTTTTATAACATCCACTCTGGGTACAAGAAAATGGGCTACAATGATAACTTTATCAAAAATGACAAAGATATTGAAAATCATGGAATAATTTAAAATGATCACGAAACTCGCCCGAATCAGAAAACATGGAAAAGAGGATAATCATGACGAGGACAACTGAGTAGCTGAAATTGGGAAAAAAATTCAAAAAACAAAAAACATGGGTATTACATTCTCCCTCTTAAAAAAAGTTATGTCTTTGATACCTAAGACAAGAAAACTGAAAAGTTAAATGGTGCAGCAAGTAATCAAAGCAGTAGTTATGAAAAAAGGACTAAACAGAATATTAATTATCAAATCTCCACAACAAGCTCGATCCCCATCAGCGACTATCAAAATTTTCATTTACTACGCTTGGCTCTCCCATAGTGGAAATGGTAATTCAATTTCGAAACATCTTAGCACCTACCTCGCAATATATTACTTGAAGGTCTTGCTCTACCACACTTCACACAATAACCACCTGGAGAATGACCATTCTTCCCGGTAAGGCCAGCATGTCTACAATAATTTCGAAGACTTTGACAACCATATTTGAAAATGCAAAATAATTTCTGGTTTTAAAATTTCAAAGACATCGTCTCTTATTTGAATTTTTTTTAAAAAACAAATCTACTTGGAATCCAAATACAAATTTATGGTCTTTCCTCTTCTACCAAGTGTGTGACCCAAAGTATATTTTTCTACCGAAGTACATGTCATTTGTCAAGATATGGCAAGTCGTATGTTTTCCAAAACATCTGAAAGTTCAAAACACCATTTTCAAAACCATACCCGCACAATGCCACAAGTACCTCATTGGAAAAACGAATTTATGCAAATTTTAATACTCTCCAGTATCTAAATCAAACGCATGGCCAGTATAGGACACTACCACTACATTAGAGAATCTCGAACATCCTCAAAACCATCTAGGGATTTACAGCATCGTGGGCCCCGCACCAAAACCCAACAGGCTATAAATTTAATTCACAACCATTTCAAATACGCCAAATGGCCAACGACAGTAATATATTTCAAATAATCAAACACTTTCCAAAAATCTATTTTTCAAAACTGTCATAGAAATCATATTTAAAAGTTCAAGACCAAAATGTCAAAACTTAACAATATCAAAGTGTACTTTAAGTCACCACTTACACATACCGATAAAATAGTTTGGGGAACCATTATTCAAAAATACACCGAAGTTGCAAATGCCAGAAAGCTATTTTAAAACACATACACACATCGGATAATGTTGTGAAGAAATCCCTCACACTATGCCGCAAGTGCACGGTGTCAACAAGTAATAAAGTGATAAGTAAGATATCGTTCCCTCGAGGATTGATTTCACTAAGTACCAAAATATAGTCAACTCGTAATTTTATTTGAAGAACAATTATATAGAATTTATTTCTAAAGTAATTGCAGAAAAATAAATAGAAAATAATACTAATACTAATAATAATAATAAAAATAATAATAATAAGGGCGTAGGATTATGATTTTCACCTCAAACAGTCAGGAATGATTTTTATTTAATTTAATTCAATTTTATTCAATTGATTGTAAGCCACGAATTCCAAAATTATTCTAAAGCTTCTCCCAAAGTCGATAGAAAATACTAATAATTATTAACTCGATATATTCCTATTCGAATTAGATAATTAATAGCTAAAACAGTTCATGAATCCCCACAATAAATAGGCTTCACAATTCCCATGAGTATATCCCTATCTCACGACAATCATGATTTTTATCACAAGAACTATGCCTAAATTTCATCTCCCGAATCCATAAAGACATTCAAAACAATTCAACTGTTGGCCAGACAATTAAAAAGCATTAAGAACAATGAGAAAAATCCAACTCAATACGAATAACGAGTGAATTGAAATAAAAATAAATAAATCAAACCGTCATGTAATCGGCTACAATCACAATCCTACTCGAACAGATCTAGAAAATAAGATGCGGAAAAATTCAGAAAAACCGTAAGGGATCCGTGGTCTTGTCGTCGCCCACAAATCTCTTCGGTTCGCTCTCCCCGGATTATTGTGTTCTTTGATCCCGTCCTACGTTGTCTCCCTTCTCTCTACAAATCTGACCTTAAACCCCTATTTATAACTATCATTAGCCTCCAAAACTCGTCTGGGGATTGGTTCGAAAAAGGGCTTCAAAATCGGCCCAGAAACGCGGAAGACTCATCAAAACCGCCCGTGGGCCACGGCTCACTTAATCTATGCCGCGGCCCCTAACCTTCAGCGAATTGCCTGGGCGCCTATTTTTCTTCCTGGGCCGCGGCTCAGCATCCTTGTGCCGCGGCTCACAGTACATTTCGCTCGGCACTTGTTAGTCACCTTCATGTGTCGCGACCCGCATTCCTTGTGCCGTGGCTCATGACCAGAAATCGCCGTTTTGGCCCGTTTTTCGCGGTTCGAGCTTCCGGACTCCAATTTCCTACAAAACATATAAAGATAGTGCATTAAAAGCTCACTTATGCAGGTTTAGACTCAAAATGGATATAAAATAATGATAAATAAGCGCATAAAAATACGCCTAACAAATACCCCCAAACTTGAGCCTTTACTTGTCCTCAAGCAAAAATCAATTTTCAAATAAAAAAAATATTGTGAATGATCGTGCAAATCCATAGTGCTTAACTAAATCAATACTACCATAAAAATCTCAAAGAATAATACGAGTATCGTAATAGTGAGTCACATCAAGGACACTGATTCCACAAAGTAACCATTTTTAGTGCTAATCGATCGTTCATAAGGAAAATCAAGCTCAAAGATTAACAAGCGTGAATTTAACCGACCGCTAATACGAAGGGTTTGAGTAAACAAGCCAACTCGCCCAGTCCCATAGTCTAGTGGCAAAATTTAAGAGTTTCATAATCAAAATTACTCCTCGGACAGCATTCCCTTTTGTATGATCATAATAAAGATTCGAGTTAACCACTAGGTTCGGATCTCGGGATGTTTCATCGGGATATCCCTAGGGTGGATTTCCATTCTCATGTATTGGGGAACCGTTTGACGTAAAAGACACTCATGGGGCACATGGATGCTTCTAGTTACTAAGTTCCCTTCCACAGTGGAGAAAAAACTCGAATAGCTATTCCCGCGTCCGATTCAAGGTCGCTATTTTATGCGAGAGTAAACAACGGGTCACGCGAATACCCCCGGTTACTAGGCTCCCCATCATCGGAACATGCGATATCTCTAAACCATTAGTCTATTCAGGGTTGTCGTTTTACGCGAGAGTAAACAACGGGTCACGCGAATACCCCCGGTTACTAGACTTCCCATCATAGAACATATAATATTCGACTTTTTGGGAAAGACTGTCCGACTCTAAACTCACTTTAAGTGCACACAAGACTCATGTTACTGGACGACTAGCTACGCGAAAAGTATAACCAAACGTATAGACAGCGATTTGAAAACACGTATGTCTCCTTTCTTATACGCTAAGATTTCTACATAAACGAAAAATATAGACCTAAATGAATGCTCAGAGGAAACAGATATCGCTGACTGCAAACTCGACCAAATACTCAACCGTTTCTTCCAAGAGAAATCAGTATCGTAACATCAGTTTTATACACGGAAGCACGAAAAATTCACGAAAAATTCACGTTTTTGACAAAAACCATCAACAGCATGCAAGGACAATAAAGCAATGATGAAATCGCAATTTATAACCAAGAAAATTAAGAGAATATCGCATGCTTCAATTTATTCCACTACACATAAAATCATCAACAATAAAGCTCATGTGAAAATAAAAGAGATAAGGAAAAGTGAATCTTATTCCAAATGTCTTCTTGAACGCCAGAACATGTCTGAGTGGAATCATCTGTCAATCCATACTTGAAGTAATGCCCAACATCACAAGGGACCCCCAAACTTAGTCTCTAGTCATGAAATAACTATAGACATTAGGTCAAGAAAGACTAGAATATGAAGAATAATAACTCATTGGGGTTATATAAAAATATTAGAGAAATAAGGGCCAACAAGAGTACACAAATCCAAACGAAATAACAAAACAAAGGAAAAAAAAACTAATTATTAACGAAAAATCAAATAAAAACAACTAACTAGAAAGCAAGTAAAAAATGATGGGTTGCCTCCCATCAAGCGCTCTATTTTACGTCTTGAGCACGACGTGGCAAATAAAGAATTTAACGTGGCTTCTTTCTAGGGAGATTGCCAAATACCCCCTTCTTCCAATCTATAAGCCTCTTATTCCACAAGGGGGGCTTTGGTTCATGCCTGGTTGCCAAAAATAATAAGTAAGAATAATTATGCGGACAACCAAAAAATGATGGAAGAATATAATAATTATAAGGTATGAAAAAATAGTCAGAGTTCGAATGGGTAAATAATAAAGACATATCATGAATAACCTCATTACAACTCAAAGAATCAGCCTCAACAAAATCACAAGTAATGGGGTCAATCTCTCCCAATATGGATTTAGAAAAAATTATGCGTGGCACCGTTAATAAAATTTTAGGCACAAAAATGTTCACCTTATTATTCGAAGTCTGATGACCAATTAATGAAATTTCTTTGGAAACATCATCAATGGTAAATTCTTCTACAAGCTCATCACACTTTATGTAATTATCAGGATTTACAAGGCTAATTTAAGAGAAATATAAATATAAGACATCAATACTGTGGAAATTCAGGATTACAAAACCATTCAACTGGTTCAACGAGTAATTAATACAACCATATCGAAATGATATAATAAGACACGCGTACTCGAGTACTGAAATCAAACCAAGAAAACAATTCACCAACAACAACCAAACATCACTGAACCCCTTCGTCGTCACGTCGGTACTGTGGCTGTTTCCCTGCTCCTCGGCTACCTGAACATCAAAACAAATGTCCACCCCCGAAGGGGTTAGCAAAACGATGCTAGTACAAGTATCATTTAAACAAATCAAATATGCATCAACAATACATAACAAGATACATCACACGGACTTCCGCTACCGGAATCCGATAATGCGAATCCACAAGATTCCATTAACACAGCAAGGGCATTCCAATGATCCAGCGCCCTCAGCATAGATCCCAAGATGATCCCGTCGGACCAACATGAGGTGGAAATAACCCGTCCAATGATCCAGCGCCCTCAGCCTAGATCCCAAGATGATCCCGTCGGACCAACACAAGGTGGACATCCGATCCAGCGCCCTCAGCATAGATCGTACAACGTACACAAACACAACTCATGCATACACATATGCCCAATCATTATGTTCATCAACATGAACATACAAACACTAGATAACGAATATCATGACAATTCAACAAAAATAATTTCCATGTTCAACAACATGAATAAACCACAAACATGCTCAGAATACCAATTTTAACACATTACGATACTTGCCTCGAAGATGGCAAGAACGAAATACTTCAATGATCTCAACACACTCGAAGGCCGCCTCCTTCGATCAACGTAGCAAGCTCGAACCTTAACAAAAGAAATGATATACAAATCATCTCAAGTCGAACGATTGCCTAACAATTCGATCTACGGCCCAAAAGCTCAAAATATGCAATCTGCCTGAACCACTTAGCGTACGCTACGTACTCTATGTAGCGTGCGCTAAGCTTGCCTGTTAGCATACGCTATCGTCTAAGCCTAGCGTACGCTAGCCACGGACTGACAGTTCTCTCTGATCAACCGACTGACTCGGCTGATATCATAACGTACGTTACGTACCAAACGTAGCGTGCGTTAACTTATCCCCGATAGCGCACGTTAACTTACGTATGTTAGCGTGCGCTAACCGTGCATGGCAGATTACTACTGGTAGAAAGCTGGATCTAATGGTGATGAACTCATGAATTCTATGGTGATAATACAAGTCATCCCCGAGCATATCATGCTAATAAGGTTTGTGAAAGTTCTATACGTACTAAATGACTATGAGATACAAAGATACGTATAATCATCTCAACACCATAATTCATCTTAGATCTTCAAGGGATATCCTGATTTCAATCCGTTATATGACCCAAAACGTATGATTCCTTTATATAAACGCATAAGAACTTGAAAATCTCCATATACTGGTCACAAATCGGTTTGAAAATGCTAAGAGGTCCATATACTAAAATGGTTCAAAGGTTCATACGATGAATAAGTGCCGAAATGTCGAAAATATCCTTCCAACACATGATGTTCGACTATTAACGAATCTAACTGACTAGATAAACATGATTAAACGTCCTTTAGAACACTACTAGTATTGGTGAAGAATCACCTACCTCAAAGTAGTGAAGAATCAAGAAGGAAATCAAAGTAATCCAACGTCGAAGGCTTGAACACCAATCCTCAATGATCTATAATCTTCAACACGAGCTAGGATGCTGAAATGAAGTGCTTTAGATGTTGAGAGTAATACTCTAAGTATAAGAATTCGGATATGGGAAAATAAAAGACTGAAAACACGAAAAGGATGTTGTCCTATTTATAAGAAATGGCTATTAGCGCGCGCTAGTCTATACTCTTAGCGTGCGCTAACGACTTACTGACTTCACTGTACTCGGCACTTAGCGTGCGCTATTCTCATGTCAGTAGCGTGCGCTAAGGCGTTGACTTGGCTTTTCCCGAAAGCCGTCCAGGTTCATCCCGACACAATCCGACCAAGATCCCCGGCCTGATCTCACCTACCACACGTCTCAATCATATTGACCACGCATAGCGTGCGCTAATGTTCCTTTGTAGCGTGCGCTATGGATCCATGTTAGCGTACGCTACACATAGCCGATAGTGTGCGCAACATGCGCAGAATTACAATTTTTAAATCACATACATGAAATCATACGCTCAACAACATCGGATTATGAAATACGGAGAATAATACTCAGATCAAAGTGCAACAATTACAATGTTACAAGTTCCAAATACATATCTGAAATCTCGGGTATTACACTTGCCTCGATAATCACTCGCGAATACTTCGAAGAATATGGGTCGAACGGAAATCCCCAAGACCTACATCCTTTGCGAGAAACAACAATAACACAATTACTACAAGGACTACCACCAAAAACAACTGAAAAACACATTGAATAATTGAAAGAAACACACTAAAACATTTAATCAATTATTACATGTTCAAGGTTTCTCAAGAATATTAAAATCACCAATCGGGTTAAACAAACTCTAAATATGGATATAAAATCCATGGAATATGATCAATAACATCATATAACACTAACTAATTCATCAAATTCGGATTAAGACTCGATATCAAGAAAATCCCCTAAAATGCCAACTTTAGGGATTCAAGACAAATACCTCAATCTGACGAAGAACAAGGGATTAGATATTGAAATACACGTTAAGAGCCCTCCAAAACACCCTTGGATGGAGTAGAATCGGTCCAGGGACTCAAACCCTTGTCAACACCGTCCAACTTATGCAAGAATAAAGGGGAAATAAAGAAGAGGGTGGAAATCTATCAGTCGTGTTTTATACTAACGGAGACGCATGATCGGTCACACACGATCACATGCTCGTGCCCCTGGCCGTGCTCTAGATCAATAGCCAATACGTATAAGGGTGCACGATCAAGTGCTCGTGCGCCAGACGGTGCATTTGGTTATGCATCCCTCATTGCCCGAGCACTGATGTGTCGTACGAGCATAGCATGAGCATCTACTCGTGCACTGCAAACAAAGTCTAGAATCGATCTTGACAAGGTTCCAACAGATCTCCGAACACAACCAGTTCGAAAAGAAGGGGTACGACGAGCCAATAACACCTGCTAAAAGGCAAAATGGCAACAAAATGCAACATATCATATCATATATGTAAGTACTCGATTCGCACGACATATGCAACGACAAGTCACATTCGACGAATACCACAACACTATCATGAGTTCGCGACACACGAAAGATCATTAATTACAATCAATTATCAACATAAAAAATATTCGACCCAAAGTGATAGATAATTCATGACAAGTGGGAATGGAAATCTCGGGTATTACATTCTACTCCACTAAAAGAAGTTTCATCTTGAAACTTAGAACAAAGAGCGGCAGGCAAACAAAGAAAAACAAACGCTCTGCTCAGCCCCGAAATGCCACGAACGACGTGTAAACGTGACATTCCTCGAAATGTGATGAACTGACTAAGTAAGCATCTGATACAAGAGTCGAGGTGATAAAAATACATGCAAACATGGCGAATCAATATGGAGGAATCTGAGTTCTAAAATAAACGCCCCAAAAGTTAGGAAAATTGCAAAATGGCCCAAACGTCCAAAAACCGTGTTTTGTGACCAAAAATTAACACCCAAGTTCATAACACGACTAAACATGTTAAATGAACTTGTGGAACAACAATCTAACCACTGCGGGCTAGATTAACAAAAATTGGCACTAACGCAACAAAATCATATCATCTTCGTATTACTCTAGAAGAACCTTCTAATTTTCCCAAAAATAAAAGTGCAGAAAGAAAACTGGCATGCTAACAAACTGTGAAGGGTGCGCTAAGTCCTCTGCTTAGCAGTGTAGTCCGGTCAGCCTGAACAGGCCCCTGAACGATGTAAAACTCAAAGGTTATCAACAGATAATGAAATGCTTACAAAGAGCATCAATATTCGAATTCAAGCGTTAATCAAACTTTTATGAACATCCACTCTGGGTACAAGAAAATGGGCTACAATGATAACTTTATCAAAAATGACAAAGATATTGAAAATCATGGAATAATTTAAAATGATCACGAAACTCGCCCGAATCAGAAAACATGGAAAAGAGGATAATCATGACGAGGACAACTGAGTAGCTGAAATTGGGGAAAAAAATTCAAAAAACAAAAAACATGGGTATTACATTCTCCCTCTTAAAAAAAGTTATGTCTTTGATACCTAAGACAAGAAAACTGAAAAGTTAAATGGTGCAGCAAGTAATCAAAGCAGTAGTTATGAAAAAAGGACTAAACAGAATATTAATTATCAAATCTCCACAACAAGCTCGATCCCCATCAGCGACTATCAAAATTTTCATTTACTACGCTTGGCTTTCCCAGAGTGGAAATGGGAATTCAATTTCGAAACATCTTAGCACCTACCCCGCAATATATTACTTGAATGTCTTGCTCTACCACACTTCACACAATAACCACCTGGAGAATGACCATTAAGGCCAGCATGGCTACAATAATTTCAAAGACTTTGACAACCATATTTGAAAATGCAAAATAATTTCTGGTTTTAAAATTTCAAAGACATCGTCTCTTATTTGAATTTTTTTTAAAAAACAAATCTACTTGGAATCCAAATACAAATTTATGGTCTTTCCTCTTCTACCAAGTGTGTGACCGAAAGTATACTTTTCTACCGAAGTACATGTCATTTGTCAAGATATGGCAAGTCGTATGTTCTCCAAAACATCTGAAAGTTCAAAACACAATTTTCAAAATCATACCCGCACAATGCCAC
The DNA here is from genome assembly GCA_033398695.1 of Orobanche coerulescens. Lineage (NCBI taxonomy): Eukaryota > Viridiplantae > Streptophyta > Magnoliopsida > Lamiales > Orobanchaceae > Orobanche > Orobanche coerulescens. Next base: position 72,133,600 of record CM065803.1, read on the forward strand.
AAGTACCTCATTGGAAAAACGAATTTATGCAAATTTTAATGCTCTCCAGTATCTAAATCAAACGCATGGCCAGTATAGGACACTACCACTACATTAGAGAATCTCGAACATCCTCAAAACCATCTAGGGATTTACAGCATCGTGGGCCCCGCACCAAAACCCAACAGGCTATAAATTTAATTCACAACCATTTCAAATACGCCAAATGGCCAACGACAGTAATATATTTCAAATAATCAAACACTTTCCAAAAATCTATTTTTCAAAACTGTCATAGAAATCATATTTAAAAGTTCAAGACCAAAATGTCAAAACTTAACAATATCAAAGTGTACTTTAAGTCACCACTTACACGTACCGATAAAATAGTTTGGGGAACCATTATTCAAAAATACACCGAAGTTGCAAATGCCAGAAAGCTATTTTAAAACACATAGACACATCGGATAATGTTGTGAAGAAATCCCTCACACTATGCCGCAAGTGCACGGTGTCAACAAGTAATAAAGTGATAAGTAAGATATCGTCCCCTCGAGGACTGATTTCACAAAGTACCAAAATATAGTCAACTCGTAATTTTATTTGAAGAACAATTATATAGAATTTATTTCTAAACTAATTGCAGAAAAATAAATAGAAAATAATACTAATACTAATAATAATAATAAAAATAATAATAATATGGGCGTAGGATTATGATTTTCACCTCAAACAGTGAGGAATGATTTTTATTTAATTCAATTCAATTTTATTCAATTGATTGTAAGCCACGAATTCCTAAATTATTCTAAAGCTTCTCCCAAAGTCGATAGAAAATACTAATAATTATTAACTCGATATATTCCTATTCGAATTAGATAATTAATAGCTAAAACAGTTCATGAATCCCCACAATAAATAGGCTTCACAATTCCCATGAGTATATCCCTATCTCACGACAATCATGATTTTTATCACAAGAACTATGCCTAAATTTCATCTCCCGAATCCATAAAGACATTCAAAACAATTCAACTGTTGGCCAGACAATTAAAAAGCATTAAGAACAATGAGAAAAATCCAACTCAATACGAATAACGAGTGAATTGAAATAAAAATAAATAAATCAAACCGTCATGTAATCGGCTACAATCACAATCCTACTCGAACAGATCTAGAAAATAAGATGCGGAAAAATTCAGAAAAACCGTAAGGGATCCGTGGTCTTGTCGTCGCCCACAAATCTCTTCGGTTCGCTCTCCCCGGATTCTTGTGTTCTTTGATCCCGTCCTACGTTGTCTCCCTCCTCTCTACAAATCTGACCTTAAACCCCTATTTATAACTATCATTAGCCTCCAAAACGCGTCTGGGGATTGGGTCGAAAAAGGGCTTCAAAATCGGCCCAGAAACGCGGAAGACTCATCAAAACCGCCCGTGGGCCACTGCTCACTTAATCTATGCCGCGGCCCCTAACCTTCAGCGAATTGCCTGGGCGCCTATTTTTCTTCCTGGGCCGCGGCTCAGCATCCTTGTGCCGCGGCTCACAGTACATTTCGCTCGGCACTTGTTAGTCACCTTCATGTGTCGCGACCCGCTTTCCTTGTGCCGCGGCTCATGACCAGAAATCGCCGTTTTGGCCCGTTTTTCGCGGTTCGAGCTTCCGGACTCCAATTTCCTACAAAACATATAAAGATAGTGCATTAAAAGCTCACTTATGCAGGTTTAGACTCAAAATGGATATAAAATAATGATAAATAAGCGCATAAAAATACACCTAACAAATACCCCCAAACTTGAGCCTTTGCTTGTCCTCAAGCAAAAATCAATTTTCAAATAAAAAAAATATTGTGAATGATCGTGCAAATCCATAGTGCTTAACTTAATCAATACTACCCTGAAAATCTCAAAGAATAATACGAGTATCGTAATAGTGAGTCACATCAAGGACACTGATTCCACAAAGTAACCATTTTTAGTGCTAATAGATCGTTCATAAGGAAAATCAAGCTCAAAGATTAACAAGCGTGAATTTAACCGACCGCTAATACGAAGGGTTTGAGTAAACAAGCCAACTCGCCCAGTCCCATAGTCTAGTGGCAAAATTTAAGAGTTTCATAATCAAAATTACTCCTCGGACAGCATTCCCTTTTGTATGATCATAATAAAGATTCGAGTTAACCAATAGGTTCGGATCTCGGGATGTTTCATCGGGATATCCCTAGGGTGTATTTCCATTCTCATGTATTGGGGAACCGTTTGACGTAAAAGACACTCATGGGGCACATGGATGCTTCTATTTACTAAGTTCCCTTCCACAGCGGAGAAAAAACTCGAATAGCTATTCCCGCGTCCGATTCAAGGTCGCTGTTTTATGCGAGAGTAAACAACGGGTCACGCGAATACCCCCGGTTACTAGGCTCCCCATCATCGGAACATGCGATATCTCTAAACCATTAGTCTATTCAGGGTTGTCGTTTTACACGAGAGTAAACAACGGGTCACGCGAATACCCCCGGTTACTAGACTTCCCATCATAGAACATATAATATTCGACTTTTTGGGAAAGACTGTCCGACTCTAAACTCACTTTAAGTGCCCACAAGACCCATGTTACTGGACGACTAGCTACGCGAAAAGTATAACCAAACGTATAGACAGCGATTTGAAAACACGTATGTCTCCTTTCTTATACGCTAAGATTTCTACATAAACGAAAAATATAGACCTAAATGAATGCTCAGAGGAAACAGATATCGCTGACTGCAAACTCGACCAAATACTCAACCGTTTCTTCCAAGAGAAATCAGTATCGTAACATCAGTTTTATACGGAAGCACGAAAAATTCACGAAAAATTCACGTTTTTGACAAAAACCATCAACAAAGATGCAAGGACAATAAAGCAATGATGAAATCGCAATTTATAACCAAGAAAATTAAGAGAATATCGCATGCTTCAATTTATTCCACTACACATAAAATCATCAACAATAAAGCTCATGTGAAAATAAAAGAGATAAGGAAAAGTGAATCTTATTCCAAATGTCTTCTTGAACGCCAGAACATGTCTGAGTGGAATCATCTGTCAATCCATACTTCAAGTAATGCCCAACATCACAAGGGACCCCCAAACTTAGTCTCTAGTCATGAAATAACTATAGACATTAGGTCAAGAAAGACTAGAATATGAAGAATAATAACTCATTGGGGTTATATAAAAATATTAGAGAAATAAGGGCCAACAAGAGTACACAAATCCAAACGAAATAACAAAACAAAGGAAAAAAAAACTAATTATTAACGAAAAATCAAATAAAAACAACTAACTAGAAAGCAAGTAAAAAATGATGGGTTGCCTCCCATCAAGCGCTCTATTTTACGTCTTGAGCACGACGTGGCAAATAAAGAATTTAACGTGGATTCTTTCTAGGGAGATTGCCAAATACCCCCTTCTTGAAATCTATAAGCCTCTTATTCCACAAGGGGGGCTTTGGTTCATGCCTGGTTGCCAAAAACAATGAGTAAGAATAATTATGCGGATAACCAAAAAATGATGGAAGAATATAATAATTATAAGGTATGAAAAAATAATCAGAGTTCGAATGGGTAAATAATAAAGACATATCATGAATAACCTCATTACAACTCAAAGAATCAGCCTCAACAAAATCACAAGTAATGGGGTCAATCTCTCCCAATATGGATTTAGGAAAAATTATGCGTGGCACCGTTAATAAAATTTCAGGCACAAAAATGTTCACCTTATTATTCGAAGTTTGATGACCAATTAATGAAATTTCTTTGGAAACATCATCAATGGTAACTTCTTCTACAAGCTCATCACACTTTATGTAATTATCAGGTGCTGGGGGATCGACCCTAAAACTCAGCATGTCTTTCTTCTCAACCTCCCCCTCAACTTCACTACTAAATCGATGAGCTGGAAAATAACCATAGTGAATCTCAAGACCACGACTTGCACATTCTCGCTCAAGAGGAGTACTATCAGGATTTTTGAGAGCGTCTACACATTGCTAAAGCATGGTCTTTTGTTTCGGGGGAGGGGGCTGACTGACCCTATTAGGCAAATTATTAAGATCATCGGAATTTATGAAATGCCAAGGGTCACGATAATCAAAGGAAAACATAATGAAAAAAAAAATAGAATCTAAAGAAGAAAAAAAACTTCAAATTAAAATTAGAGTCACTTGGTAATGATATCAGCGAAAAATCAGTCCCCGGCAACGGCGCCAAAAACTTGTTGTGAAGAAATCCCTCACACTATGCCGCAAGTGCACGGTGTCAACAAGTAATAAAGTGATAAGTAAGATATCGTTCCCTCGAGGACTGATTTCACTAAGTACCAAAATATAGTCAACTCGTAATTTTATTTGAAGAACAATTATATAGAATTTATTTCTAAACTAATTGCAGAAAAATAAATAGAAAATAATACTAATACTAATAATAATAATAATAATAATAAGGGCGTAGGATTATGATTTTCACCTCAAACAGTCAGGAATGATTTTTATTTAATTCAATTCACTTTTATTCAATTGATTGTAAGCCGGGAATTCCTAAATTATTCTAAAGCTTCTCCCAAAGTCGATAGAAAATACTAATAATTATTAACTCGATATATTCCTATTCGAATTAGATAATAATAGCTAAAACAGTTCATGAATCCCCATAATAAATAGGCTTCACAATTCCCATGAGTATATCCCTATCTCACGACAATCATGATTTTTATCACAAGAACTATGCCTAAATTTCATCTCCCGAATCCATAAAGACATTCAAAACAATTCAAATGTTGGCTAGACAATTAAAAAGCATTAAGAACAATGAGAAAAATCCAACTCAATACGAATAACAAGTGAATTGAAATAAAAATAAATAAATCAAACCGTCATGTAATCGGCTACAATCACAATCCTACTCGAACAGATCTAGAAAATAAGATGCGGAAAAATTCAGAAAAATCGTAAGGGATCCGTGGTCTTGTCGTCGCCCACAAATCTCTTCGTTTCGCTCTCCCCGGATTCTTATGTTCTTTGATCCCATCCTACTTTGTCTCCCTCCTCTCTACAAATCTGACCTTAAACCCCTATTTATAACTATCATTAGCCTCCAAAACGCGTCTGGGGATTGGGTCGAAAAAGGGCTTCAAAATCGGCCCAAAAACGCGGAAGAATCAGCAAAACCGCCCCGTGGGCCACGGCTCACTTTATCTGTGCCGCGGCCCCTAACCTTCAGCGAATTGCCTGGGCGCCTATTTTTCTTCCTGGTCCGCGGCTCAGCATCCTTGTGCCGCGGCTCACAGTACATTTCGCTCGGCACTTGTTAGTCACCTTCATGTGCCGCGGCCCGCTTTTCTTGTGCCGCGGCTCATGACCAGAAATCGCCGTTTTGGCCCGTTTTTCGCCGTTCGAGCTTCCGGACTCCAATTTCCTACAAAACATATAAAGATAGTGCATTAAAAGCTCATTTATGCAGGTTTAGACTCAAAATGGATATAAAATAATGATATATAAGCGCATAAAAATACGCCTAACAAATACACCCAAACTTGAGCCTTTGCTTGTCCTCAAGCAAAAATCAATTTTCAAATAAAAAAAATATCGTGAATGATCGTGTAAATCCATAGTGCTTAACTTAATCAATACTACCCTAAAAATCTCAAAGAATAATACGAGTATCGTAATAGAGAGTCACATCAAGGACACTGATTCCACAAAGTAACCATTTTTAGTGCTAATAGATCGTTCATAAGGAAAATCAAGCTCAAAGATTAACAAGCGTGAATTTAACCGACCGCTAATACGAAGGGTTTGAGTAAACAAGCCAACTCGCCGAGTCCCACAGTCTAGTGGCAAAATTTAAGAGTTTCATAATCAAAATTACTCCTCGGACAGCATTCCCTTTTGTATGATCATAATAAAGATTCGAGTTAACCACTACGTTCGGATCTCGGGATGTTTCATCGGGATATCCCTAGGGTGGATTTCCATTCTCATGTATTGGGGAACCGTTTGACGTAAAAGACACTCATGGGGCACATGGAAGCTTCTAGTTACTAAGTTCCCTTCCACAGTGGAGAAAAAACTCGAATAGCTATTCCCGCGTCCGATTCAAGGTCGCTGTTTTATGCGAGAGTAAACAACGGGTCACGCGAATACCCCCGGTTACTAGGCTCCCCATCATCGGCACATGCGATATCTCTAAACCATTAGTCTATTCAGGGTTGTCGTTTTACGTGAGAGTAAACAACGGTTCATGCGAATACCCCCAGTTACTAGACTTCCCATCATAGAACATATAATATTCGACTTTTTGGGAAAGACTGTCCGACTCTAAACTCACTTTAAGTGCCCACAAGACTCATGTTACTGGACGACTAGCTACGCGAAAAGTATAACCAAACGTATAGACAGCGATTTGAAAACACGTATGTCTCCTTTCTTATACGCTAAGATTTCTACATAAACGAAAAATATAGACCTAAATGAATGCTCAGAGGAAACAGATATCGCTGACTGCAAACTCGACCAAATACTCAACCGTTTCTTCCAAGAGAAATCAGTATCGTAACATCAGTTTTATACACGGAAGCACGAAAAATTCACGAAAAATTCACGTTTTTGACAAAAGCCATCAACAGCATGCAAGGACAATAAAGCAGTGATAAAATCGCAATTTATAACCAAGAAAATTAAGAGAATATCGCATGCTTCAATTTATTCCACTACACATAAAATCATCAACAATAAAGCTCATGTGAAAATAAAAGAGATAAGGAAAAGTGAATCTTATTCCAAATGTCTTCTTGAACGCCAACACATGTCTGAGTGGAATCATCTGTCAATCCATACTTCAAGTAATGCCCAACATCACAAGGGACCCCCAAACTTAGTCTCTAGTCATGAAATAACTATATACATTAGGTCAAGAAAGACTAGAATATGAAGAATAATAACTCATTGGGGTTATATAAAAATATTAGAGAAATAAGGGCCAACAAGAGTACACGAATCCAAACGAAATAACAAAACAAAGGAAAAAAAAATTAATTATTAACGAAAAATCAAATAAAAACAACTAACTAGAAAGCAAGTAAAAAATGATGGGTTGCCTCCCATCAAGCGCTCTATTTTACGTCTTGAGCACGACGTGGCAAATAAAAAATTTAACGTGGCTTCTTTCTAGGGAGATTTCCAAATACCCCATTCTTGCAATCTATAAGCCTCTTATTCCACAATGGGGGCTTTGGTTCATGCCTGGTTGCCAAAAATAATGAGTACGAATAATTATGCGGACAACCAAAAAATGATGGAAGAATATAATAATTATAAGGTATAAAAAATTAAGCAGAGTTCGAATGGGTAAATAATAAAGACATATCATGAACAACCTCATTAGAACTCAAAGAATCAGCCTCAACAAAATCACAAGTAATGGGGTCAATCTCTCCCAATATGGATTTAGGAAAAATTATGCGTGGCACCGTTAATAAATTTTTAGGCACAAAAGTGTTCACCTTATTATTCGAAGTTTGATCACCAATTAATGAAATTTCTTTGGAAATATCATCAATGGTAACTTCTTCTACAAGCTCATCACACTTTATGTAATTATCAGGTGCTAGGGGATCGACCCTAAAACTCAGCATGTCTTTCTTCTCAACCTCCCCCTCAACTTCACTACTAAATCGATGAGCTGGAAAATAACCATAGTGAATCTCAAGACCACGACTTGCACATTCTCGCTCAAGAGGGGTACTATCAGGATTTTTGAGAGCGTCTACACATTGCTCAAGCATGGTCTTTTGTTTCGGGGGAGGGGGCTGACTGACCCTATTAGGCAAATTATTAAGATCATCGGAATTTATGAAATGCCAAGGGTCACGATAATCAAAGGAAAACATAATGAAACAAAAAAATAGAATCTAAAGAAGAAAAAAACTTCAAATTAAAATTAGAGTCGCTTGGTAATGATATCAGCGAAAAATCAGTCCCCGGCAACGGCGCCAAAAACTTGTTGTGAAGAAATCCCTCACACTATGCCGCAAGTGCACGGTGTCAACAAGTAATAAAGTGATAAGTAAGATATCGTTCCCTCGAGGACTGATTTCACTAAGTACCAAAATATAGTCAACTCGTAATTTTATTTGAAGAACAATTATATAGAATTTATTTCTAAACTAATTGCAGAAAAATGAATAGAAAATAATACTAATACTAATAATAATAATAATAAAAATAATAATAATAAGGGCGTAGGATTATGATTTTCACCTCAAACAGTCAGGAATGATTTTTATTTAATTCAATTCACTTTTATTCAATTGATTGTAAGCCAGGAATTCCTAAATTATTCTAAAGCTTCTCCCAAAGTCGATAGAATATACTAATAATTATTAACTCGATATATTCCTATTCGAATTAGATAATTAATAGCTAAAACAGTTCATGAATCCCCCCAATAAATAGGCTTTACAATTCCCATGAGTATATCCCTATCTCACAACAATCATGATTTTTATCACAAGAACTATGCCTAAATTTCATCTCCTGAATCCATAAAGACATTCAAAACAATTCAATTGTTGGCCACACAATAAAAAAGCATTAAGAACAATGAGAAAAATCCAACTCAATACGAATAACGAGTGAATTGAAATAAAAATTAATAAATCAAACCATCATGTAATCGGCTACAATCACAATCCTACTCGAACAGATCTAGGAAATAAGATGCGGAAAATTCAGAAAAACCGTAAGGGATCCGTGGTCTTGTCGTCGCCCATAAATCTCTTCGTTTCGCTCTCCCCGGATTCTTGTGTTCTTTGATCCCGTCCTACGTTGTCTCCCTCATCTCTACAAATCTGACCTTAAACCCCTATTTATAACTATCATTAGCCTCCAAAACGCGTCTGGGGATTGGGTCGAAAAAGGGCTTCGAAATCGGCCCAGAAACGCGGAAGACTCAGCAAAACCGCCCCGTGGGCCACGGCTCACTTAATCTGTGCCGCGGCCCCTAACCTTCAGCGAATTGCCTGGGCGCCTATTTTTCTTCCTGGGCCACGGCTCAGCATCCTTGTGCTGCGGCTCACAGTACATTTCACTCAGCACTTGTTAGTCACCTTCATGTGCCGCGGCCCGCTTTCCTTGTGCCGCGGCTCATGACCAAAATTCGCCGTTTTGGCCCGTTTTTCGCCGTTCGAGCTTCCGGACTCTATTTTCCTACAAAACATATAAAGATAGTGCATTAAAAGCTCATTTATGCAGGTTTAGACTCAAAATGGATATAAAATAATGATAAATAAGCGCATAAAAATACGCCTAACAGATAAAATCAACAGTTAAAAATACATTGCAGCAAAATTTAACAATCAGTCAAATACTCGATTCCCAAAATACATGTCATAGCTAGTATCACCCGGATCATACGCACACTTCATATTCAGAATATTGATTCCGAAGACAAGTTCCATCTCCTCGCACAAAGCTAAACAAGTTACCACAATAAAATCACAACAAAATGATGAGGAGACTTACAATCGAGAGATTTACAATCACGGATCACCGGAAGATGATGTCGGGACCACAATACTAATCAGAACTCTGATGCCCGCGACTCACACATGACATGGACTCAACCCAACGGCCTAGGTTTTCAGCAATCCTAAGCTCTGGTAGCATATTCTGTAATACCCCTAACTCGTCCGGAAATGCCACAACACTGTAGACCCATCTCATAAGGATCTACCAGGCTAGAAACCTTACATATCAACGGCACAATTGACCGCTGAGGTGAAAAGGTATGATAGCGGACCGATAAGGTTACTAGACAACACAAAACACAATAATGGTCAACAATTCCATATCAAGACTAAATTTTAAAACGTAAGAAAACAACTCCTCAATTCCACAATACAACGCACACCCATACAAGGGTGATCAATCGACAAAAGAAAGCCACTGACTGCAATAAAGACAAAAGAAAAGGCTTTGACTCTGGTGTGATTAGAATTGTTGCCCTTCATCCTCTATCAAGCCGATCCAGTATCTGCTCCCGAGCAGCAAATACCTGCATGAATAAAAAGCACCCACCCCCAAAAAATCGTGGGTAAGAAAATTGAAATTTTGCTAGTATAAGTACGGAATACATGAGCTATATGAGAAATATCTACACAAAATCAAACGAGTCACAAATGTAACACAACTCATACGACCACACACATGACTAAAAGATATTCGCATACGTGAGGACACAAATCATTCATAAAGTCACTCCTTCACAAAAGAGAAGTAAAAATGCAGAGTTTCTAAGAATGCCCCATTAAGTCAAGAAAGTTAGCTCAAACCTTTGGAAATATTTTTTAAAAACACTTTGGTGTAATAGTCTGAAAACGTCAGTATTGACTCATGTCGGTTTAAATGGTTTAAGAAGATTTTTTGATCGAACAAAAACATTTTAAAAGCTAATTTCAAAATATTTCAGGGTCCTTGACCCAAATGCGCTTTCTCAGAGAAATTCTTCTCAAGACCATCAATGACAAACTAACCCTCGGAGATCCCATCATAAATCCTCGGTTGTTTAATTATTTATTTTCTTACTGATACAACTATTTCAAAAAGGGGGTTCAACTAAAGTTTCAAAACATGAGTTCATTTGGTATCAAGGTCTTAGCTATAATATAAGTATCCTCCACTCAGAATCTTACTGGGAGTCTCCACTGAAACACCTGTGTACCGACGATCACGACACTATCGGTCGCCTTTGAAACCATGTCACTATGCCAGTATCACTCCTGCAAGAGCCGCCCCTTGAATTCATGCATTAGGCAACACCGCCGTTCACTGAACACAGGAGCTGCTCATTGCAGCATATACATATAGGAATCCAACCCCATCCTCCACAGCTTTAGATACAAAACATCACATAAACACAGATTCACATTGACAAACACATAAGTTTCAATCAACATATCATACAACTTCAAACACATATTGTTGGCCAATAAGTATACAGTATACAACTTGGAAAAGTGTTAGTACAACAAGCTGTACGATTTTTGAAAGTGAGTGCATAGCGAAAGTTTGTTTAAGTAATACAGCAACTGGGTTTTCTCCTGTTAGCTTGGTGCGTACAGGGTTTTGCAATGTATACTTGTATAAATCACAGTTATGAAAACTATAAAGACAGAAGGTAAATAACACAAAGTTTAAAGTTGTTCGAGGTAAACCCATCTACGTGAACTGGTCCTCCACACATTAGTAAAACGTTTATTATAATCACTATGTACACAACTAAGTAACTATTAGTAAACCTCCCAATGTATCGTTCATACAGATTGATACAAGGGTTGAAGTTGTTCGACGTTCACACAGATTAGCTAGAGCTTATTCTTGACTTGCTTCTTCACACACAGTTGGAAGCTTCATCTACAATGTTTATTCTTCACACATAGTTCCGAATGAGCAAGGCTTCTTCAGTCCACACAGGGCTGATGGATTGTCAACGATTAAAGATTGAATACTTTTTGAATAGCAGCTTGATCCTTTGATAAACAATAGTTGTATGTTGTGCTATTCTTGTTGAGGACAGTATATTTCTTTCCTGAATGGTACACTATATGCTTGAGAAATATACTTGCTCTTGATCTTGCGGAGTTTATGTGAGAATATGAATATCAAGAGTTTTAGCTTGTTCAAGAGTAGTTCGTTTCAAGTGTTCTGAAGTCCTCTAGCTTGGGGCTATTTATAACGTTGGAAAATACATTCGTTATAAATGTAGCCATTACTGGTTGGTGAGATATTGAAGTCTGTCGCTTGATTGACGGCTTTGCTGAATATTTAAACTAAAGGAAATTGCATTTAATGCTTGACATGCTTTCTATCTTCGCATTAAATGCTATTCAGCATGTTCAAACTTGTCTCTCTCCAGCTGCATTAAATGATGTCCTATCAGTAATAAATGCTACTTTAACCGTGAATACTTTATGAATAGACAAAGTGTATTTCACAACGGTTTCAAGAATTCTTTAATCGGGCCTGTCGGATATGTTTTTGTTTTCCCAAGTAAAATATCTTACAACCTTACTGCTGTATCCGATGCGATCAGTCTTTCGCTGTAGTTGTAGGCTAGATTGTGAGATCTTTCAATGCTGTATGGAAGCAGCTGTATGGATGTTCCATACAGCTTCCATACTTAGCGATATTTCGGATCTTTTCGACTTCTTGAGACAACTTGATGTATGTTGGAAATTATCAAAATAGGATTGTTTATCCCAACAACCCCTTTTTGATAATTCCAAAACCTCTTGAAGATAACATCTTGACCCAGAGAGGCCCGACTTCTTGGTCTTCTGTCGAGTGATCTGATCTTCATCACTTAGTCTAAAAATGTGAACTGCTCACAGGCAAGTTCTAAGAATCTACAGGATTTGTGTATTACAATTTAAACTTATGATTGGTGCGCAGGCAAAATCTTACAGTGTGATCTAGGTTGAATACAAATTAACCTATGAAATGTTTATAGACAAGTTCTTACAACTTAAGACTTATCAAGTTTTATACTTGTTTGTTTACAACAAATAAATTGAATTCGTAATCAAACATTAAAACAGTAAGCTAGATTACGAGCTGTAATCTTTCATGTAAAAAGATTAAAGTTTATTGATAAAGATCAAAAGATTACAATGATTGAAGAAGAAAGATACAGAGATTTGCATTCTACATAGATAGAACAAATACAATTATAAAGGAGCATCCAGACTAATTTCTGAAATGAGCATGCCTCCAAGGCCTCCTTTCAGGATCGTTGTCGGTTCCTCTCCACCAGTTCTCCAAGGAATTCTTGCCTCGATCTTGATAGATCGATCTTTCTTCAGTCGATTGGTTGAAGGCAAGTATCCAGTAATCGGGATGAGTGAGCCGATAACCTTTCCGGTGCCTATATTTCATGAAAATTTACAAGGGAAGCAATCCTTTTCTTGCAACCTTGCAAATTGATCTGCAGCCTCCGCCAAAGTCTTGAACTTATTGAACATAGTGGACTCCCTGATGAGTTTAACAAAATATATCATCAGTTCATTTCTCCTCCAGTTCTTCACTTCATTAGTTGTAGGCTGACGGTTGGCAGGCAGACGAATCTCCGGTGGTCTTTGAACATTGTTCTTCCAAGGATAGCGGGGGTCATAAAACTCAGAGCGAGAACTAGTTACCATGTATCCTTCTGCAGCAGTCGGGTCCAGATGGCCTATCGCAGCAGCAATGCTTTCCTCTAGAGCAGCATCGAACTCTCTTTCTTTATCAATACTCCATTGCCGAACAGCCTCTCTGGCTTCTTCCCCCTTTTTGGCATCATCAATATATATGACCTTAGCAATAATGCGTTCGAGGATATTCATAGCATTATCCTGTTTGGTGTCAATATGCGTGATTTTGTCAACGAGAGAACTGAGTACCAGGGACATGTCATTGATTTTATTATCATGTCCTGACATTCTGGATCCAGTCTCTTAGAGGGCAGCGACAGTTTTAGCTTCGAATATGCGGAGCTTTTCCTACTCCTGTTTGAGAATCTGTTCTTGGCGCTGTTGAAGTTGAGCAAGTGCTTGCCATAATGCACTAAGAAATATGCGAAATGCCTCTACAAATTTTGTGATTTCTCTCTTTAATCTAGTCATCTCATCAATCGCAGTCTCTCACATCCAATCTAGATCTTCGCTAAAATCATACACACTGCCTTCACGGCATCCTGCATGAACACTATTTGGCGGCCGATTGCTTGGAGTTGCTCTATCCGGGCCTCAGTTCGTGGAGAGCCGGGGTGCACTAATTTCTCATCCTCTTCTCCGTTGAGTTGACGCATGACAACATGATGATGAGGGCGTCGTGGTCTATCGTCTGGTAGGAATCCCTTATCAGACTCGGACTTGGAGCTCACACAGATTGGAGATGCAGGGGCATCTTACGCGGGCTCGACAGATGGTTGTGCAGCATTATCAATCTTGGGGATAGGGGGACTGATTCCTCCTATTTCGGTTGGTGTTCTGTAGTCATGCATACAGGAGGGACTGATTCCTCCTGCTCACTCTCAGCTTTCGCATGCTCCGATAGAGGGACTGATTCCTCCTGCGGGATGGCGCGGGCTTCTTCTTCAGGTTGGGCATCCTGTTCCAAGGCTTCATGTTGGACGGGATGGACAGAATCCTCCTGTAAGTTGTCCTTCACAGCTTCTTGTTGATGGGGAGGGTACTGATGTTTGTTCGAGGTCCCCTAACCCTGATAGTCTTGCATTCTAGAGATTTCCCTTTCACGAACCTCTTCACGACTGATTCTCAGACCAGCCTGTAGGGCGTCGTCATCGTCGTTTGATTCGTGATCAGATTTGGGGTTGTTAGGAGGTGTGTCACTGGATTGGGACTTCCCTTTCAATCGAGCTTTTTCTTTTGGCAGATAATAACTTGTGATAAGCTCTCGGCAAAAGTGGTTATCCCATTGAATCAGGACTCGAATATCTTGAGTATCCGTGACCTCCAAAGTAAAAGCTTCTTTTTCCTTCCACTACTCCCAATTGTACAGGACGTCGTACATAGCGACCCTATAGTTCTTCCAAGCAACAAAGTGCTCAAAGGCTTGTTCGATGTCTACCTGGATAAGAGTTTCGTTAATGACTGTAGTAGGGGAGGGACTCCGTACAGTATTTGGGTCTATTGTAGGAATGGGTTCCGCAACAAGTGTGGGAGCTTGTTTTGGAGAGGGATCCCAAACAGGGGTTGGTACCCTGATGGGAGAGGGATCCTGTATGGATGTGGGTTCCCTTACAGGAGAGGCAGCTCTTGGCTCCGAACGGGCAGCCGATTCACTAGTTCCTTCCAATTTGGCAAATAATTGGTCATCCGTCATAGCCGCCACTGGCTCGGGATCTACAGACTTTGCAGTAGTTATTTCTTCCGGAGGGGTTGCGCCCTCAGGGTGTTGTACAACAGGTTGCATCGTAGTTGGGACATCTACACAGATCGTTGTAATCTCTGTAGCCTTTGCTTTAGAAGCCTTCTTCAGCTTCTTCAGCTTCTCTACAGCAAGCGCTGATTTGCTGTGGATGCACTCCTCTTTCTTTTCTTCTCGCTTCTATCATCCCTAATAGTGACATCCCTGAGATTATCGGAGATAGGCATTGTGTTGGCATGGGGTCTGCTTGAGAGTAGACCATCCTTGTTGAAGGCGGTGGGCTTGCTTCCACCTATGAACTTTCCAGGGTTGTTACATGTTATTTTCGTGCACTTTATTGTCATTATTCTATCTTTATTTTGGTTTAATTCTGTGAAAATGAGCCCCTAATGTTTGACATTTTCACATTTTGAAGTAAATTAGAGCCCGGAAGCTCGAACGTGGAAAAACGGGACAAAATTGATATTTTTCGATTGAGGGACGCGTCGCATCAAAGCTGGGCCGCGGCACAGGCATATCATCTAACAAAGCGGTACAAACTGTACCGGGGGCCGCGGCACACTCTCTACGTGCCGCGGCCCGTAATGACTTTACGCCCAGGTTTGGGCAGCGAAACAACTAGGGCCGCGGCACACTTAAGCCGGGCCGCAGCCCGTGGCGCGGGATCCCTAATTTCAGCTCGCGATTTTGGGCTGTTTTGGAGGTGGATTTGACCGAATCCTCGGACGCATTTTGGAGACGGAAGAAGGTTATAAAAAGGCAGTGAAGGTCAGAAAATAAATCATCTAAGGAGAGGAGAAGAATACCTAGCAGCAGAGAGCAAGGCCAGAAAATGGAAGAAGAAGTTCATCAATTGTGTTTGAATTTCTTCCTTATGTTTTATTCAAATCTTTGTGTATTGTTTTCTAGCATGTCGGGCTAGACCCTTTTATTATAGGATTGAGATGAAACCAAGATTATGATGGATTAATTTTTGATTTTACGTTATTGATATTTTTCCCTTTTCTATTGAGTTTTCCCCAATTGTTCTTAATGCTTTCAATTGTGTGGCCTATGATTGAATTGTTATAACTATGTAACTTGAATCGGGAGAGGAGAGTAAGTAGTGAAAATTGGGAGAAAACCGTTTTGTCTTGTGAGATAGGAATATACTCATAAGAATTATGAAGCTCGTTTGAAGATTTTAGTCTTTTTGGCTATTGTCGAATTAACTCACTTAGGAATAGAGTGAATTATTCGCTTTGGAAAATTCTATTGGCCTCGGGAGAGGAATTAGATTAACTTAGAATCTTCGCTTTCAATAAATTGGGAAATTACATAAATTATATTAATCAAGATTAATTTGGATTAATCGAGGCGAATTCTCGATCCTAGATTCTTCTCAAATTTGATCTCCTTTTATCGGACTGTCGATTTTACCGTTTATTTTTAGTTATCGCAATATTTAGTTATTTAATAATTATTCAACCCTAAAATTTCGGTCGTTCAAATAAAATTGGAAATACTAATAAATTGGTACTTAGTACATCAGTCCTCGAGGGAACGATACTTTTCTCATCACTTTATTACTTGATTACGGCAACATGCACTTGCATTCACAGAATTACGTAACATGTTTTTGGCGCCGTTGTCGGGGACTGATTGTTTTTACTAATATCAATTTCGGTATTTTTAATCTTAATTTCAACATTATTTTATTGTTGTGTAAATTTGTTTTTATTTGTTTTCCTTTCAGGAGTTTGTTTAGTGCATGAGAAAATTTGGTAACGAAGGTTTATTCCCTTTGGATACTGAACTCGAACGCACTTTATGGAAAAACAGGAAGGAAAGACATGAGCTATTGATTACGGATATCATGGGAGACAACACTGGAAACCAAGGGATTGACAACCCAGTTCAGCAGGCTCAACCAGCATTGGCTCTCCATGACTATGCACTTCCAGAAATCAATGCAAACTTTTCGGGGATTCGACGCCCGACCATTCAAGCAAACAATTTTGAAATCAAGCTGGCTATCATCCAAATGGTGCAAGCAAGACAATATTGCGGATTGGCGAATGACGACCCCAATGCTCGCATTGCTTTGTTTCTCGAGATTTGTGACACATTCAAGAACAACAGTATTACCGATGATGCCATTCGCTTACGGCTTTTCCCATTCTCTCTAGGGGACCAGGCCAAGTTTTGGTTGAATTCATTCCCGTCGGGCTCTATCACAACTTGGGCGGAGTTAGCACAAGCTTTTGTGGCTAAGTTCTTTCTGCTGGCGAAGACAGTGAGACTCAGGAATGAAATAACTATTTTCGGGCAATTTGAGATGGAATCGCTGCATGAGGCATGGGAGCGCTATAAGGATTTGCTAAGGAGATGCCCCCATCATGGTTTACCGGATTGGCTGCCGATTCAAACATTCTACAACAGTCTGAGTGCTTCTACACGCACTCTTGTTGATGCAGCCGCTGGAGGTGCTTTAATGGGCAGGACAATGGCTGAAGCTCATTATTTACTGGAAGCTATGGCGGAAAATACTTATCAGTGACCTTCAGAACATGTGAATCCAAAGCGAGTTATGGGAATTTCCGACAACGATCCAATCTCGACGCTATCAGCCCAAGTTGCAGCTTTAACTCAACAACTGCAAGCCTTTTCACATACTCCTTCTACCAATACCATGGAAACTTGCAATTGGTGCAACGAATCTCATCCTAGTGCTGAATGTCAAGTTGGAAATCCTTTTGATCAATCTCAGATGGAACAAGCTCAATTTGTGGGAAATGGAAATCGTCAGAATAACCCGTATTCCAACACTTACAACCAAGGGTGGCGAAATCATTCCAATCTTTCATGGAGAAATGGGCAAGCTTTGAATAAACCTCCGCAAGCTCAATTCACTCAGCCACAACAGCAGCCCCCTCAACCACCGAAGATGTCTTTAGAAGATGCACTTGCTCAAATGGCGGCTAACGCAAGTCAATTCATGACTCGCACGGAAACTACTCTACAAAATCATTCCGCTTTTATTCGGAATTTGGAAGTCCTAATGGGGCAGATTGCAAATTTATTATCTTCTCGACCTCAAGGGGTATTACCAAGTGTTACCGAGATGAATCTCAAGGAAAATGTGCAATCCATCGAGCTACGAAGTGGAAAGGAGCTACACGAGCAGCCCAAAAGTAGCAAAGAAAAGAGCAGCCCCGTTGAGAAAATGAATGACGAAGAGCCCAAGTCAAGAGCAGTCTCGACCACTCAT
Organism: Orobanche coerulescens; assembly: GCA_033398695.1. Lineage (NCBI taxonomy): Eukaryota > Viridiplantae > Streptophyta > Magnoliopsida > Lamiales > Orobanchaceae > Orobanche > Orobanche coerulescens. The sequence continues at coordinate 72,151,794 of CM065803.1, forward strand.
CCTACACCACCAGTCCCGTTCCCACAACGTCTGCAAAAGCAAAAGTTAGATAAGCAATTTTCCAAGTTTCTCGATGTTTTCAAGAAATTGCATATTAATATTCCATTTGCCGACGCCTTGGAACAAATGCCGAGCTATGTGAAATTTATGAATGAGATCTTATCTAACAAGAGGAATCTCGAGGAATATGAAACAGTGGCATTGACTGAAGAGTTCATCGCTATTTTACAGAAAAAGCTCCCGCCTAAATTGAGGGATCTGGGAAGTTTCACTATACCATGCACTATTGGAAACTCATCATTTGATAGAGCTTTATGTGATCTCGGAGCCAGCATAATTCTTATGCCCCTTTCCATTTTTAAGAAGCTAGGTATTGGGGAGGCCAAGCCGACTACAGTCTCTTTACAACTAGCAGATAGATCCATCAAGTATCTGAGAGGAGTAATAGAAGACGTCCTGGTCAAGGTCAATAAATTCATTTTTCCTGCTGATTTCATTGTGCTTTATATGGAGGAGGATTATGACATCCAAATTATCTTGGGAAGACCATTTTTAGCGATCGGCCGAACTCTAATTGATATGGAAAAGGGGAAGCTAACTTTACGAGTTCAAGAGGAGCAAGTCACTTTTAATATATTTCGATCTATGCAATATCGTAGTGATGTTGAAAATTGTTTTCAAGTAAATGTCATTGACTCGTGTGTAAGAATATATTTTCGGGAGACCTATCAATTGAATCCACTGGAGTCCGTTCTAGTCGGATCCTCTATTGAGTTGAATCCAGAGCACTTAGCTTATTTACGACACATGGATGCTTCACCACCATTTTTTACTCGCAGACCATGTGAGGAGCTTGGAAGTTCACCAATCGACCCATCCCATCAATTGAGAAGCCCCCAAAGCTAGAGCTTAAGCAGCTACCGAATCATTTGAAATATGCATTTTTGAGGCCCGACGATTCCCTGCCTGTCATTCTTTCTGCCACTTTGGCGGATGATCAAGAGGAGAAGTTGTTGAGAGTATTGAGGGAGTACAAATCAGCCCTTGGATGGTCGATTGCGGATATCAAAGGAATCAGCCCATCCATTTGTATGCATAGGATTTTGATGGAGTAGGACTACAAGCCTTATGTGGAGCATCAACATCGGTTGAATCCAAATATGAAAGAGGTGGTAAAAGTCGAGGTTTTAAAACTCCTCGACGCAGGTATGATCTCTTCTATTTCTGATAGCAAGTGGGTAAGTCCTGTTCAAGTTGTGTCAAAGAAGGGTGGGATAACGGTTATTCAAAATGATAATAATGAATTAATTCCCACTAGAATTGTTACGGGATGGCGTATGTGCATAGATTATAGAAAATTAAATAAAGCCACTAGAAAAGACCATTTTCCTTTACCGTTTATTGATAAAATGTTGGATAGATCGGACGGACATGATTTTTACTATTTTCTTGATGGTTATTCTGGGTATAATCAGATTTATATAGCCCCAGAAGACCAAGAAAAGACGACATTTACATGTCTTTATGGCATTTTCTCTTATAGGCACATGCCTTTTGGTTTATGTAATGCGCCGGCCACTTTTCAAAGGTGTATGATGACCATTTTTTCTGACATGGTGGAGCATTGTATTGAAATTTTTATGGATGACTTTTCTGTTTTCGATGATTCATTTGATTTATGTTTGCAGAATTTACAGAAGGTCCTGAAGAGATGCGAAGAAACGAATCTCGTGTCAAATTAGGAGAAGTGCCATTTTATGGTCCAAGAAGGCATTGTGCTGGGGCACCGCATATCCGCGCATGGGATTGAAGACGACCGTGCAAAAATTGAAACGATTGAGAAGATGCCTCCGCCTACTTCCGTAAAGGGAGTGAGGAGCTTTTTGGGACACGCCGGGTTCTATCGCCATTTTATCAAAGATTTTTCGAAGATCACAAAGCCTTTGTGTAATTTGCTCATGAAAGATGTCCCGTTTGATTTTAATGAGTCTTGTAAAGAAAGCTTCAACCTCTTGAAGAAGGCTTTAAGCACCGCTCCTGTCATAATCGCTCCAGACTGGAGCCTCCTATTTGAATTTATGTGCGATGCTAACGATTTCGCCATTGGGGCTGTTTTGGGTCAGCGATGGGGAAAAGTGTTTCATGTCGTGTATTATGCTAGTCGAACCGTTGACGACGCCCAAAGAAACTATGCCACGACAGAAAAAGAATTGTTGGCCGTGATTTTTGCCTTTGATAAATTCCGTGCTTATTTGTTGGGCACAAAAGTGGTTGTGTGGACTGACCATTCGGCCTTTGATAAATTCCGTGCTTATTTGTTGGGCACAAAAGACGCTAAACCAAGGTTGATTAGGTGGGTGCTTCTCCCATAAGAATTCAATTTGCAGATTAGAGACAAGAAAGGGACCGGAAATGTCATTGCAGATCCCCTTTCATGCTTAGAAAATCCCCCGAGAAGGCAGAGAATCATCCACCAATTGTGCGAAATTTCCCCGATGAACAGCTCTACAAGATGGATTCGCAACAAGCACCTTGGTACGCTGATCTAGTGAACTATCTTGCAAGCAACATAATTCCAAATGATTTCTCTAGTCATCAGAAGAAGTTGATTTCAGACGCAAAGTACTACTTGTGGGACGACCCTTTTCTTTTAAAAGATGTCCTGACCAAATCATTCACGGATGTATTCTGGACGAGGAAATTCACAGTGTATTGAGTCATTGCTATGCATCACCTTACGGCGGGCATTTTTTTGGCAATAGGACAGCGGCAAAAGTATTACAGTCGGGTTTCTACTGGCCATCGTTATTCAAGGATGCTCATTCCTTTGTGTCTACATGTGACCGGTGTCAACGGATGGGAAACATCTCCAAACGACATGAAATGCTGTTGAACACCATTCTTAAGGTTTAATTGTTTGACCTATGGGGCATCGACTTTATGGGTCCATTTACTCCATCAAATAAGAACCTATATATTCTAGTAGCAGTGGACTACGTCTCAAATGGGTCGAAGCGGTGGCGCTACCAACTAATGGGTCCAAGGTCGTTATCAAGTTCATAAAAAATATATTTTCACGCGTTTTGGGACTCCACGTGCAATTATCAGTGATGGTAGCTCACATTTTGACAACAAGTTCCTTGATGTGGTGTTAAAGAAATACGGAGTCACTCATCCTGTTGCTACATCCTACCATCCCCAAACGAGTGGTCAAGTCAAAATATCCAATCGAGAGCTAAAGTGGATCTTAGAGAAAACAGTCAACTCATCCCAAAAAGATTGTTCCCTTAAACTCGATGATGCACTTTGGGCATACCGCACTGCATATAAGACACCGATTGGCATGTCACCGTATAGGTTGGTTTTCGGGAAAGGTTGTCACTTTCCGGTAGAGATGGAGCATCGTGCATATTGGGCAATAAAGAAACTCAATTTCGATCTTAAATCGGCCGGTGAAAAGCGCTGCTCGCAATTGAATGAGTTGGAGGAGATACGTCATGATGTCTACGAGAATGCTAAACTTTATAAGTATCAAACCAAAGAGTGGCATGATAAGCACATTATACATCGAGAGTTCGTTCCGGGGCAAAAGGTATTATTATTCAATTCTCGCTTGAGGTTGTTCCTGGGAAATTACTTTCACGATGGTCGGGACCGTTCTGTAGTTCAAGTATTTCCACACGGAGCAGTGGAAGTAGAATGTGAGGATTGAAAATTTAAAGTAAATGGGCAGCGGTTGAAAATCTACACGGGTGATCCAATGGACGCGCAGAAGTCGACAGTCGCTCTATCCGCCGCGGAGTGAATTCTAGCATAGTCCGGATGAAGACTATAAACTTAGTGCTTCTCGGGAGGCAACCCAAGTATTAGTTGTAGATTTTAATTTTTCGTTGTTTTGCTTCATTTTAAGACTCTATTTTCTCGGCATTTTTGCTTTGCTATGCTTCTCTCTCATGTTTTATGTGTTTTCACTTGAAAAATCTTAGAGGGACCTCTCCAGGGCCAAATTTCAGTTAGGGCCGCGGCACACCAAGAGTGGGATGCGGCACACAAAAGAGTAAAATTTCGGCAAAACTTCCTGTACTGAGGGTCGCGGCACACTAGTTCTGGGCCACGACACACATCGCCCAGGAGCCACGACACAGAAGGTGTAATATCCGCAATTTCGGATTTCCGGTAATTTTCATTTTTCAGCGGAGGTCCGTTTCGACGACTCTCTTTCGACCGTTTCGTCATTCTAAGAATATTTAATTCTACACTTTTTGTCATCCGAGTTCGTTTCGGTATCGTTTTGTTGAGTTTCGTGTTCTTAAATGACTTTTCCGCACTTGAGTTCGATTCTCGCAAATCTCGTCCGAAACTGTTGTTTCGAGTTTCTCGGAAGTTCATTTAATGTTATTATTCATGTTGTAAGTTTCGGTTTGGTGTTTCGATCATGTATCAGGTATTTCGGACGTTTTGGGCCATTTTCATAATTTCCCAAAGTTTGGGGTAATTACTTTCGTTGTCGAATTTCGAGCCCTCGGGTGGTCGGAATCGGGTGTTCTCTTAGTATTTGGATTCGTCTTTGCGAGTACTTTATAATCGTGTTTTCGGTTTACGTTCAGGTCGGAGTTTCGGGATTTTTCGGACCGTTGGATCAACGAGGCACTGGCCGCTGGCCGAGTAACGGCCGTAATGGCGGCGATGCGGCCGTAATGCGATTCTGACGTAACAGCCTTCCGATTACGTCGTAACATGTCCGGCAGAATCGATCCAGGAGTTCGGCCTTGGCGATTACGTGCGTAGGCATTGGCCGATTACGTGCGTGGCGGCCGCCAGGTCGGCTATTTATAGGCTCGACCGAGTCATCCGCCATTTCTCATCTTTTCTTCATTCCTTCCGCGATTTTTCACCCTAGATCGATGGTTTTGAGTAGAATCAACTTATATAAACATGTTTTGGAAGTTTGGATCATGGATTAACATCATCTTCCACCCGGATCGAAGGTAAGAACACCTAAACTTTTGGTTTTTGGATGTTCTTGAGGTTTCTTGGTGTTTTGGCCGATTTGCTTCGTTTTGATTCATATTATTGTTAGAACTTGATTGTAAACTCGTAATCATTCAATACCCTTGAAGTTTTGTGGAACGGATTTGAGTATTTCTTTGAATAATCGATTAAATTGGACTACGCCCTCAAAGTGTCCGATAAAATGCTTCAATGGGTAGAACTTGGGAAGTTCCATACGTTTTCGTAGAATTGTGATTGAATTGATATCGTTGTGACTTAGGAGCGAATTCTTGTGAAGAACTCGAGTCGGAACCCTTCCGTTCGTTGCCTTCTTTGGGGTCCGAGCTTCCCGGTCGAACCGTATTCTTCGGAGCGTTCGGTAGCGGTTATTAAGGCAAGTATCTTACTATACGACTTGTATCTTGCGACTAGTAATTACGTATGAGATGTATGATGACTTTGCTTGCCTTCGTAAATATGTTCCGTTTGAGTTGGTTGTGTTTTCCGCAATTTGAAGGCTTTGTGATAATAGTGTTATATCAGTATACATGTTAGACGTTGTGCCATTTGTGCAGGAATGCGACGTACATATGGGATGGTTGTACACTTGGTTGTACAATGTATTGTGTACCGAATGTGTGTTATGTTGGTTAAATGTCGTTGATTGATGATAGTTGTTGCGAGTGTCGAGGTTGTGTTATGTGCGTGCAATGTACGATTTTGTGGTGATCAAGGTGATTGATTAATTGTGCTCATTGTTGTATGTAATGTGAATGTGAATATGTGTGTGACCGCTAAGTTCACTCGTGTTGGTTCGACGAACCTACGAGGATTCGTGGCGATGGACTACGGGATCAGAACTTAGTGAGGTGCGAGGTCCAATCGTGGCCGGTCTCGACGAGGCCTACGATAACGCATGGCGGTGGACCATGAGTTTCGGACACGGTGCCCAACCGGTGAGCTCGACGGGGCTTACGGTGACACGTGGCGGTGGACTACGGTGTCGGGATTGTGTGTGTGTGGTATTGTGATTGATATAGTCCGTGCGGGTTGTTATGCCTACGGAGACACGTGACAGTGGATCACGGTGTCGGAATTGGTTATGTTTGGTTAATAGTCCGTGTGGGTTGTTGAACCTACGGAGACACGTGACAGTGGATCATGGTGTCGGAATTGATTATGTTTGTTTAATTGTGCGTGATGTAGTCCGTGCGGGTTGTTGAACCTACGGAGACACGTGACAGTGGATCACGGTGTCATGAGCATGATACTTTTCAAATCAAAGTTTTTAAAGGAAAAGTTTTAAGAAAGAATGTTGGGCCGAGCCCCACGAGATTTATGGAAATGTTTCCGGTATTGTAAACTGTTGAATTATGAAACAAGTTTTGGGTTAAGGCCCTTAAGTTTTTCGAAAGGTTTTGTGAATCAGGACTTGAGGTCTTAAGGTTTTGAAATTCTAAAAATTCCCGAGATGATAATCCTATTTTCGAATGCTTCATAGCTTATCTTCTCTTGTGAAAACCTCCCGGGAATATTCGATACTTGATTATTATATTTGATCACGATTATTAATTGCTTGTTACATTTCGTATGATTTGATACTTGCACTAGTAAAACAGTGGAGTTTTACTAACCCCCGAGTAATCGGGGGGTGGATGTCTGTTTTGCGTCCAGGTACATGCAGATTCAGGGGAGCAGTCACAGGATTGGCACAAGAGGATGACGAGCTGCGATACTAATCATGAGTCGAGAGTTATTTTGATTTTTGTTGTGTTGTCAGAGTTGATTTCAGTCTTCCGCTGTATTGTATTTCGACCCCTGTGTGGGTAATGTTATTTAAGTCAGTTTTATCGATTGGGTTGTGTGACCTCATCGGTCTGTGTATTCACGTGTAGGTGATCATATCGGTCCGTATCATTTTATTGTTTGACCCTGGTCGGGCAAGCATTTGGTTGTTTATGGATGTTTAGCTTTGGTAGATCCTTGTGGAAAGGGTCTACGGCGTGTAATATTCCCATATGGTTTTGGGGATGTTACAATTATGGTATCGAGCTTAGGTTGCGGAAACCTAGGTGTCGGGTCGAGTCAAGTCGTGATTTGTCGAGTAATGTGTGTCTTGTCGTTCGAGTCGCCGTGACAAATTGAGTTGCGCGTAGTCACAATGTGTCGATTATGTTGTCGGACGAGATTAGTATCGTGGGCGACTGTCACCTCCGTGCGACTGTGGATGTAAGTCTCCTTCTTTATGCGTAATACCTGTGTAACTCGATTTTATCTTAGTGAGTTAATTGCGGTGCATGATCTTGTTTACACAGTATTGTGTGATGTAGTTGTGTTTAATACTTGTGGTACATGGTATGAGTATAGCTGGGCGTATTGTTGTTTTACTTTTGAACCACCGTGTGGGGTGGTATGGTGTGAAAGATGTAAACCTTGATGGGTTCTGTGAAGATTTCAACGGTAGAGTTTGTGAGAAACTCCGATAAATGATTTTGCTGTGTGTTTAAACTTGATACCACGAGATGCATTTGATTGAATTGGCGACCCTGGTTGCCATTTGAGTATGTGGTTTTAAATTCGACTGTTTTTGGGATGTTGTAATTTTGTCCGCTATGGGTAACTTTAAGAATATTTTCTGAAGGACTTTACAGTTTGAGAATTTTTGTAGAAATCGATTTTTGGAAAATATTTTGGTGGTTCGGTCAAACCACGATTTATATGGATTTTTAAAAATTTGTAAATTTTGACAAATGGGCCGTGTATTTTCAAATGACACCATCAGACGGTATTTGAAAAATGTGTTTTGAAGTACTTCGGACATTGTAAAATATTACCGTCGTTTTGTTTATGAACTAAAGGGTTTTGGGAAAACTTTATTTTGCAGAACGATTTTTGGTTTTCGGAATTTTGAACTTCTTATGTCCATGTGTTGGGGCTAAGTGGTTGTGATAAGTTTGTAGTGTTGTTGTGCTCGCCGGAGAATGTTTTAGTGTTTTCTAAATGTTGAGATACATGGTTTTGATTAAACGATCGAGGTATTAAAAATGTCTTCAAAAATTTCATTTCACCAAATTTTTCAAGCTTGAAAATTTTAAAATTTTATCATTTGAATAATACCCCGGAAATATTTTATTTTTGCTGCGAGTGTTTGATCCCTACGATACGTGTGTGGTTTTGACTGTGTTTGGTTTGGTAAAATCCAAACACCTCTGTTGATGTGACTGTGTGAATTATTTTTGAATGAAGTTCTTAAATTACAGTGTTGGTTCATGCCCTTGTGTGATGACTTGGAGTTGATGCTTTATCGTGCTGCTATTATCGTCCTATGTTGACGTTGTGACGTTTGTTTGGTTGCGTTATTCTGTTTGGACGTCTGTTCAGAATGCCGAGAGGTCGTGGCCGAGGACGTGGTCGTAGTCGTGGTCGTGATCAGGAGCATGAGAGGGCGACTCCCTCCTTGCCGGGTACCGATCAGCTCAGTACAGATCAGGGACATTCGACTAGCGTTAATGTTGACGTTGGCGCTGCCACCATCCTTCGTCAGGTGGTTGATCAGTTAGTGCAGATGAATCAGGCCGTACATCGGGATGAGAACCCAGATGGGGATAACGGGGCTAGTAAGTGGTTACGAGATGTGATGAAGATGCAGCCGCCCCGTTTTGTGGGTTCATCTGACTCGTTAGGTTGGGAAGGCTGGCTCTTCCAGTTGGACAGAACATTTGATGCCGTAGCTTGTCCGGATGAGAAGAGGGTACCCATTGCTCAGTACTTGCTTGACAAAGAAGCTGCAGACTGGTGGCAGGCTGTAGTGCCTGCAGATCGTACACCTACATGGGCTGAGTTTAAGACCGCCATGGAGGCAGAGTATTGCCCGTTGCCTGTTCGTGAACGCAGGATTGTTGAGTTTTTCTCGGCCACGCCCCAGGATGTGTCGATATCCCAGGCGATAGTCGATTATAATCGACAGTTGGCTTATGTTCGTGATCAAGTGAGAAGTGAAGCGGACAAGGTCCGATACTTCAATATGCGCATGAAACCCCATATCCGTGAGAGTATGGCTCCGCTCATGTGTACCACCCTGAAGGAATATCAGGACCGAGCTTTAGCCATTGAGATGGCCGTTTCTGTGACGGAATCTGGTTCAGAGAGTAAGAGACAGAAGACCTCGAGAAATTTTTCAAGAGGCCAGAGGAGTGAGATCCGTGAGCCTGTTGCTTCGCAGTTTCCTTCTGGGAGCACTCCTCGTTCGGTTGACCAGTCTAAGAACCTTACCCCAGAGGCGAGTAAGACGATCAGTGTGAAGACCTGCTTTAACTGCAGTCGTGTAGGCCATGCGAGACAGAATTGTCGTTCGCCACCAGTTAATTGTTTTAAGTGCGGCCAACTGGGGCACCAAGCGGTGCATTGTGAGACCGTTGCCAGGATGTTCGGGAATCGGGTTTTCGTTCCTAATCGGGGAGGGCCCAGTGGTGTCCAGTGATGTAGTTGTGTATCGTACTTTGTGCTGTAATTCGTGTAGAGATTGATATTTGCTGCGTGAACTTTTTGGTTTTGTTTCTATTCTATCATGATGTTTTATTTTAAGTTTCGAGACGAAACTTAATTTTAATCGGATAGAATGTAATATCCGGTATTCTCGTTTTCCGTTATCTTGAATTGTTTGTGTTTTGACGTCAGACATTTTCTTGTTGATGAGAATCGGAATGATTTCTATCGTAATACTCTATTTGTTTCTGTCGCATAGCCGTTTTAGTCGGGTGCGACTTATTGTCGCGTACGTTTCTTTGATTAAATGTGTGCATATGATGTGGTATGTGATGCGTCGTTATTTGATCGTTATTGGTTGAATCATTGCCGGTGGCGTTGTTATGGTCGTCGTGTGGCGTGTTGTCACGCTGTATATTCTTTCGCGTTGCTTGTAACGTTCCGCCAATGGATGAAAGTTACGCGTTTCTTGTGTATCTTGTTGAGTTTTCCTGTCAGGGTATTGCTTCTCCCTACTTGTTTTAAGTTTCGGGACGAAACTTCTTTTAAGGAGGGTAGAATGTAATATACGCAATTTCGGATTTCCGGTAATTTTCATTTTTCAGCGGAGGTCCGTTTCGACGACTCTCTTTCGACCGTTTCGTCATTCTAAGAATATTTAATTCTACACTTTTTGTCATCCGAGTTCGTTTCGGTATCGTTTTGTTGAGTTTCGTGTTCTTAAATGACTTTTCCGCACTTGAGTTCGATTCTCGCAAATCTCGTCCGAAACTGTTGTTTCGAGTTTCTCGGAAGTTCATTTAATGTTATTATTCATGTTGTAAGTTTCGGTTTGGTGTTTCGATCGTGTATCAGGTATTTCGGACGTTTTGGGCCATTTTCGTAATTTCCCAAAGTTTGGGGTAATTACTTTCGTTGTCGAATTTCGAGCCCTCGGGTGGTCGGAATCGGGTGTTCTCTTAGTATTCGGATTCGTCTTTGCGAGTACTTCATAATCGTGTTTTCGGTTTACGTTCAGGTCGGAGTTTCGGGATTTTTCGGACCGTCGGATCAACCGAGGCCTGGCCGAGTAACGGCCGTAATGGCCCGGCAGTAACGGCCGTAATGCCGGTTACGTACGTAACAGCCTTCCGGTTACGTACGTAACATGTCCGGCAGAATCAGTCCAGGGAGTTCGGCCTTGGCCGATTACGTACGTAGGCCTTGGCCGATTACGTACGTAAGCGGCCGGCCAGGGTCGGCTATTTATAGGCCTGGACCGAGTCATCCGGCCATTTCTCATCTTTTCTTCATTCCTTCCGCGATTTTTCACCCTAGATCGATGGTTTTGAGTAGAATCAACTTATATAAACATGTTTTGGAAGTTGGGATCATGGATTAACATCATCTTCCACCCGGATCGAAGGTAAGAACACCTAAACTTTTGGTTTTTGGATGTTCTTGAGGTTTCTTGGTGTTTTGGCCGATTTGCTTCGTTTTGATTCATATTATTGTTAGAACTTGATTGTAAACTCGTAATCATTCAATACCCTTGAAGTTTTGTGGAACGGATTTGAGTATTTCTTTGAATAATCGATTAAATTGGACTACGCCCTCAAAGTGTCCGATAAAATGCTTCAATGGGTAGAACTTGGGAAGTTCCATACGTTTTCGTAGAATTGTGATTGAATTGATATCGTTGTGACTTAGGAGCGAATTCTTGTGAAGAACTCGAGTCGGAACCCTTCCGTTCGTTGCCTTCTTTGGGGTCCGAGCTTCCCGGTCGAACCGTATTCTTCGGAGCGTTCGGTAGCGGTTATTAAGGCAAGTATCTTACTATACGACTTGTATCTTGCGACTAGTAATTACGTATGAGATGTATGATGACTTTGCTTGCCTTCGTAAATATGTTCCGTTTGAGTTGGTTGTGTTTTCCGCAATTTGAAGGCTTTGTGATAATAGTGTTATATCGATACATGTTAGACGTTGTGCCATTTGTGCAGAATGCGACGTACATATGGGATGGTTGTACACTTGGTTGTACAATGTATTGTGTACCGAATGTGTGTTATGTTGGTTAAATGTCGTTGATTGATGATAGTTGTTGCGAGTGTCGAGGTTGTGTTATGTGCGTGCAATGTACGATTTTGTGGTGATCAAGGTGATTGATTAATTGTGCTCATTGTTGTATGTAATGTGAATGTGAATATGTGTGTGACCGCTAAGTTCACTCGTGTTGGTTCGACGGAACCTACGAGGATTCGTGGCGGTGGACTACGGGATCAACTTAGTGAGGTGCCGAGGTCCAATCGCGGCCGGTCCGACGAGGCCTACGATAACGCATGGCAGTGGACCATGAGTTTCGGACACAGTGCGTCCAACCGGGTGAGCTCGACGGGGCTTACGGTGACACGTGGCAGTGGACTACGGTGTCAGGACTGTGTGTGTGATTGTTGTGATTGATATAGTCCGTGCGGGTTGTTATGCCTACGGAGACACGTGATGGATCACGGTGTCGGAATTGGTTATGTTTGGTTAATAGTCCGTGTGGGTTGTTGAACCTACGGAGACACGTGACAGTGGATCATGGTGTCGGAATTGATTATGTTTGTTTAATTGTGCGTGATGTAGTCCGTGCGGGTTGTTGAACCTACGGAGACACGTGACAGTGGATCACGGTGTCATGAGCATGATACTTTTCAAATCAAAGTTTTTAAAGGAAAAGTTTTAAGAAAGAATGTTGGGCCGAGCCCCACGAGATTTATGGAAATGTTTCCGGTATTGTAAACTGTTGAATTATAAAACAAGTTTTGGGTTAAGGCCCTTAAGTTTTTCGAAAGGTTTTGTGAATCAGGACTTGAGGTCTTAAGGTTTTGAAATTCTAAAAATTCTCGAGATGATAATCCTATTTTCGAATGCTTCATAGCTTATCTTCTCTTGTGAAAACCTCCTGGGAATATTCGATACTTGATTATTATATTTGATCACGATTATTAATTGCTTGTTACATTTCGTATGATTTGATACTTGCACTAGTAAAACAGTGGAGTTTTACTAACCCCCGAGTAATCGGGGGGTGGATGTCTGTTTTGCGTCCAGGTACATGCAGATTCAGGGGAGCAGTCACAGGATTGGCACAAGAGGATGACGAGCTGCGATACTAATCATGAGTCGAGAGTTATTTTGATTTTTGTTGTGTTGTCAGAGTTGATTTCAGTCTTCCGCTGTATTGTATTTCGACCCCTGTGTGGGTAATGTTATTTAAGTCAGTTTTATCGATTGGGTTGTGTGACCTCATCGGTCTGTGTATTCACGTGTAGGTGATCATATCGGTCCGTATCATTTTATTGTTTGACCCTGGTCGGGCAAGCATTTGGTTGTTTATGGATGTTTAGCCTGGTAGATCCTTGTGGAAAGGGTCTACGGCGTGTAATATTCCCATATGGTTTTGGGGATGTTACAGAAGGAACTGGCTGCGGCACGCCAAAGCCCCAAACACACGCCCAGTTAACTATACTATGGGCCGCGACGCGCTAATTCTGAGCCGCGGCACACTGCGAAACGCCCAAAACACAAAAACTTCCTGTACCACGAGCCGTGGCACGATAGTGCAGAGCCGTGGCACACTATCTTTGGATGCCGCGGCATACTTGTTCTGAGCCGCAGCACACTGTTAATTTCCCCGAACACTATTTAACACTGTGTACTATGGGCCGCGGCTCACTTGCTACGTGCCGCGGGCCCTGCTGAAAGTTTTTAAACACACGGGAAGGTTAGAAATCAGTCGGCCGAAACAAAAGGTAACACTCCTTCAACCCTTCTTCTTCCGCACGGCGCAGTGGTTTTCCCTTCAAGCAAATTCTTCTTCTTAACTTCTTCGATTCGACACCAGGTACTCCTTATTCCTTAAGTTTATTCGCAACAAGGATTGAGAAGTGGGGTAATATTTGATGAATTTGTCTTTCTTAACTAAGTTCTATCAAGAATTTGATCGGAATGTGTTGAGAGTATCGATTGATGTTGATTGTGTTTCATGTATTGTCAAGAATTTCTGTGATGTTGGTTGTTGTTGGCGATTAAATTCACTAATGAATATTTTTGTTCTTCATTTAAGTTATGCACGCCAAGTGTTTGATAAAATAACCCAGTGAAATGTTTTTAATCTAAACATCCCCAAGCTTTTTGCAACGAATACGATTATCCGAATGATATGTTCCCCCAGCCCGTATGTTCATTTTTGATTAAATTTTCGCATCATGTCCCTCATATGGAAGTGAGAGTTTTTAACGCTACATTCGTTTCTCGCATTTTATGATTTGTGATTGGTGTTTTGTTATTTAAATTCGTATGATATCCTATTTTTATTTTCAGGAACACATAATGGCATGTAAGAGAAAGTTGAGCTCCACTCGTGCTACGACTCGTTCATCTCCCCCGAGAGGAGAAACCTCGCAAAACCGGACGGATGAGCATTCCCAACAATTCTCCGACCCGGAGATCCATCGAATCTTTATTGAAAAAATTCATCCTCGGCCCATAATTCCTGAAATGGGATTCCCTCCCGCCACCCAAGACGGCGAACTATTAACCATGATCACCGAAATGGGGTGGACAAGATTCGTCGCACAGCCTGAGCCGGCCGTATTCTCAATAGTACATGAATTCTATGCCAGCGCGTTGCTACTTCATATCCGGGGAGGTCAGATGTTGGGGAGGCTAAATATACGTACTAAGGTTGTTCTCCGTGGCGAGACAGTGGACTTCTCGGCGGCAGCGATTCGGAGTTTATACGAGCTACCCGAGGTAGACGAATCGGCATTCACGCGGACAATGGGTAGCCACACGAGGGAGGCATTGTTGGAGACACTTACTCAGCTGGAATCCGTTTGGGAAATGCATGTCCCGAGGTCCACGACTTTCTTCTTCAAGAGCTCCCATCTCAGTCGGCTCGGGCGAGCTTGGCTATATTTCCTCTGCTCGCGGGTCGACCCTACTTCGCAGATCCGCTCTGTCTTACTTCCTCGCGCACGACATCTATATGCCATCACTGCCGGACTTCGATTTGATGTGGCCCCACGTCTGGCCCGGTCTATTCTCCAGTACATCTAGGGAGGGGCCAAGACAGGACTAAAACATCCCTCTCTGATTTGCGCCTTAAGCCGCCAGTCGGGCGTGACTTGGTCGGATGACGAGCCTACTATCGCACCCCAGGGTCCGATCGACCATCGTATTATTTCTCATTTTGACCAGTGGGGTGGCGCGCGGGCACAACCGCGAGGATAAGGATTCCTTCTAGATGATCCACATGAGCCCTCCTCAGAGCCACATCTTCTGACTCATGACCCGGCGGCAGATACTGAGGATCAGACTGAGTCCACTCCACCGCCAGAAAGAGATCACCTTCTTCAGGCAATGTTTCACGGCTTGAGGGAGAAAATGCGTGCAGCAAGACAACGTGCTCGTAGCTATTCGACAGGAGATGTACGAGCAGGTCCGCCGGGCCAATTGGCATGCGGGGAGGCACTTAGCTGCGAGGGATGCTTATCATCGAGACTACTTAGCTGTGTGGATGGGCGATATCCTTCACCTGGACGGACCCTTCATCCCTCCGACCAAGGCACATACACCACCCACTTCACCAGATGTGGCTGATGCCAGTGCCTGAGTTTTCCTCAGTGGAGTACTTGACCTCTCTTTTACTGCTTATTCTTATTTGTCGTCCATTGGGGTCAATGTACTTCTCAAGTTTGGGGGGGGGGGGGTTACTTTTTAGTTTTTATTTAGATGTTATTCATTTAGTTGCCTTGCTTGTCTTCTATGGTATGCTGAATTTTGTTTTCATTCGTGAGTATGTCGTGCAGCCTTGTGTAAGACAGAATTTATGATACTGATTTCTATTTGAAGAAACGGATGAGTATTAGCCGAGTTCACAGTATGCGATATTTGTTTCCCTCGAGTATTCATTTCGGTCTGATTTTTTGCGTCATTGTGGTATTCTTGGCATATAAGAAATGAGACATACGTGTTTGTAGTGTCCGAATTACACGAGCCATCGTCTATATGTTTGGTGGCGCTATTCACTTAGCTAGTCGTCCAGTAAATTTAGCCTTGTAGGCATTCAATTAAATACATACGGTTAGGCATTGAGTCGGACAGTATTAATTCCCAATAATTTGAGCAACCTTGCATGTTCTATGATGGGAAGTCTAGTAACCGGGGGTATTCACGTGACCCGTTGTTTACAATCGCGTAAAATGACAACCTTCAATAGACATGTTCATGAGTAGATTAATTGTTCAGAAAAATAGCATCTCCGATGATAGGAAGCCAAGTAATCGGGTGTATTCACGTGACCCGTCGTTTACATTTGCGTAAAACAACAACCTTGAATCATACGTGCGGGTGAAGTTATTCGAGTTTTTTTCTCCGCTGTAGAGAAAGACTTAGTAACTAGAAGCATTCATGAGCCCATGAGTGTCTTTTACGTCAAACGGTTCCCCAATATATGAAAATGGAAATCCACCTAGGGTTTTTTCGATGAAACATCCCGGGAATCGAGACCTAGTGGTTAACTCGAATCATATTAGTTATTAAATAAAAGGGAGTGCTGTTTGGGGAATATTATTTATGCTGAAACTCTTGTGTTTATTGCCACGAGGCTGTGGGACTGGGCGAGTTGGCTTGTTATACTCTCAACATTCTTATTGGCGATCGGCTCAATTCACGTTTATTAATCTTTGAGCCTTGACTTTCTTCATGAGCTAAGATTAGCACTAAAAATGGTTACCTTGAGAAATCATTGTCCATAATGTGACTCACTAGTACGATATTCGTATTATTCTTTTAGATTTCAGGGTGGTATTAATTAGTTGAGCACTACGATTGTCCACGATACTTGCATTCTTATATGAAATTGATTTTTGCGTGAGGACAAGCAAAGGCTTAAGTTTGGGGGTATTCGTTACATGTTATTTTCGTGCGCTTTATTGTCATTATTCTATCTTTATTTTGTTTTAATTCTGTGAAAATGAGCCCCTAATGTATGACCTTCGCACATTTTGAAGGAAATTAGAGTCCGGAAGCTCGAACGTGGAAAAACGGGCCAAAATTGACATTTTTCGATCGAGGGCCACGTCGCATCAAAGCTGGGCCGCGGCACAGGCATAGCACCCAACAAAGCGGTACAAACTGTACCGGGGCCGCGACACACTCTCTACGTGCTGCGGCCCATAATGACTTTACGCCCAGGTCTGGGCAGCGGAGCAACTAAGGCCGCGGCACACTTAAGTCGGGCCGCGGCCCACGGCGCGGGATCCCTAATTTCAGCTCGCGATTTTAGGCTGTTTTGGAGGCGGATTCGACCGAATCCTCGGGCGAATTTTTGAGACAGAAGAAGGTTATAAAAAGGCAGTGAAGGTCAGAAAATAAATCATCGAAGGAGAGGAGAAGAATACCTAGCAGTAGAGAGCAAGGCCAGAAAATGGAAGAAGAAGTTCATCAATTGTGTTTGAATTTCTTCCTTATGTTTTATTCAAATCTTTGTGTATTGTTTTCTAGCATGTCGGGCTAGACCCTTTTATTCTAGGATTGAGATGAAACCAAGATTATGATGGATTAATTTTTGATTTTACGTTATTGATATTTTTCCCTTTTCTATTGAGTTTTCCCCAATTGTTCTTAATGCTTTCAATTGTGTGGCCTATGATTGAATTGTTATAACTATGTAACTTGAATCGGGAGAGGAGAGTAAGTAGTGAAAATTGGCAGAAAACCATTTTGTCTTGTGAGATAAGAATATACTCATAAGAATTATGAAGCTCGTTTGAAGATTTTAGTCTTTTTGGCTATTGTCGAATTAACTCACCTAGGAATAGAGTGAATTATTCGCTTTGGAAAATTCTATTGGCCTCGGGAGAGGCATTAGATTAACTTAGAATCTTCGCTTTCAATAAATTAGGAAATTACATAAATTATATTAACCAAGATTAATTTGGATTAATCGAGGCGAATTCTCGATCCTAGATTCTTCTCCTATTTGATCTCCTTTTATCAGACTGTCAATTTTACTTTTTATTTTTAGTTATCGCAATATTTAGTTATTTAATAACTATTCAACCCCAAAATTTTTGTCGTTCAAATAAAATTAGAAATACTAATAAATTTGTACTTAGTACATCAGTCCTAGAGGGAACGATACTTTTCTCATCACTTTATTACTTGATTACGACAACGTGCACTTGCGTTCACAAAATTACGTAACAATGGCCGATTTTCTTGGCGTCACGAGACTGTGGTACGCCATATCGAGTGAGAATGTAGTTAGGGATGAGGCCAAAAAACTTCTTGTGAGTGCTAGGCTTGGGGGCCTCTTCCTGTAACCTTTTCAGAACAATCTGGCACCAGTTTACTAGTTCGCCAGACATGATGGCGACCATCATTCTGAAATGCAGATTTGTGCACATATCAAATGCGCCAGTTCTGTTCTCAACAACACGACAATAGAAATTGCGTAAATACATATGGGGCAGGCAAAATCTCTTCTCATGACAAGATGTGTGGACACTCTTGTCAGAACCGTCACCCTTGAATAGTCCCCAATAGGCGGTGAGCAGTTCCTCCGACCCGAAGGTTTCAAGCTCCTCCATTTTTAGACCATTGGATGCCAGCCTGAAGGTGTTTTACAACAGTTCACGGTCAACGCAGATCTGAACTCCGCGGACAGTAGCAGAAATATCGGACACGTCTCCTCCTCTTTTCAAAGAAATAAACTTGATGGATGCATTAAGGTAGAATTCCTCCACAATGCGTTTATCATAGAACTCAGCATGCTGGCTTACATTGCTTGATCCTTGACACGACACGTTTCATGCTGTGAAGGTCCTCAACCTCAGTTTGAATCCTTTTCATGACAACAAATCGGATGAAGAGACGTCCATCAATGATGTTTTCCCTTTTCTTCATTGACTGAGAGGAAATCTGAGAAGATGCCATTGATTTGCATAGAAGATTTTGAAGACTCGAAGAGAATGAATGCAGTAAACTGCAGAAAGCTATGTAGGTTGTTTGCTCTTACACTCGTTTAATATGCAGAAAGCGTAAAGAGTCGAGGGGATCAAGATACAATCCTTTTATAGTGTGCAGGGAAGATTAGGGTTACAAAACATTGAATGGTCAGATTTAAGGGATGGGAAGCGTCTATTAAAAGAGCGAATAGGATGGACTGAGAGTAACTTGTACGTCTTATCCATCTATTTTTGAAATGATAACCGGACCCAATTCTGACAGTTCGACTTCCCTCATTTCAATAAATGGCAGTTTGATTTATTAAAGTTGCGGCGTTTGAGATAGTGAAGTCCAGATGTCGTGTAAGGCATTAAATAATAAAATGCTTGAATTTTAAAAACAAGGCATGTGGACTTAAATTATTTTCAGTACGAATAGAATAATAATATATATTAATTGACGTCACATGGTGCATGTACTATATCCGCGAATAATACAGCGTTCCTCCTTAAAAGGTACATACATGATTCAATTCTTACAGCAATGTTTGGATTAATACTGTATTCATGGGTTGTACTATATTCCCCCTTAATTAATGCACACGTCAGCTGTAGGAAGGTTTCATGCCTTCCTTCATCCTACAGTGCGGTCTGACTGTCTGAGTGTACAGTTAATTAATGGTGGATACTGTATTCTTGGATCTTACAGCATTACCCCTCAATTGATGAGTAAAAGCATAAAAACTTGTAGGGAGTCATGCTGTAGAATTCCTAATTCTTGTCGAAGCATATAGAATTTGGTTGTGCTGAGAGGTTTTGTAAAGATGTCGACTAACTGGATGTCTGTATGAACATTCTCGATCCAAACATCCTTATTCTCAACATGACTCAGGATGAAGTGATGCTTTATATCAATATGCTTAGTTCGCGAGTGCAATACAGGATTGTGCGTTATTGCAATTCCACTCGTGCAATCGCACATGATCGGTGTTTCTCAGGCAATGATTCCATAATCTAATTGCTGTTGTTACATCCAGAGAATCTGCATACAGCAACTTCCAGCAGCATAGTATTCCGACTCAGCTGTAGAAAGCGAGTTTGCCAATTGCTTCTTACTGAACCAGGACACAAGTCTAGGTCCAAAAAAGTGACAAGTACCGCTTGTACTCTTTCTATCTAGCTTGCAGCAACTGAGATCTGAGTCGCTGTAGCCAACCAATTCGAATCCACCTTCCTTAGGATACCACAGTCCTGCATCGACGGTTCCTTTAACGTACTTAAGGATTCGTTTGGCCGTTGTGAAGTGTGATTCTCTAGGTGCTACTTGATACCGAGCACACACTCCTACAACAAACTGGATATCGAGTCTGCTAGCTGTTAGGTATAGGAGTGAGCCTATTAGCTTCCTGTTGAGTGATTGATCAACCGGCTTTCCAGCTTCGGCAGCACTAATTTGCACGGAAGTGCGAATGGGGTTGACGATGATTTGGAGTTATTCATCCTAAACTTGTTGAGTAGCTCATTGCTATACTTCTCCTGGTTGATGAAGATTCCTGTAGGCAACTGCTTTACCTGAAATCCTAGGAAATAACTAAGTTCCCTCATCATACTCATTTCAAGTTTACTTTGCATGAGATGAGAGAATCTTTGACATAAACCAAGTCTCGTGGAACCAAATATAATATCATCTACATATATTTGAACCATTAATAGGTCGTCTCCTTCTTGTATCTTAAATAGAGTCTTGTTCACAACACCTTTCTCAAATACATTATTAGTTAGGTACATGGACTGGGTTTCATACCATGCTCTAGGTGCTTGATTAAGTCCATACAGAGCTTTCCGTAGTCTGTATAAAAGGTCTCCGCCTTTGTGTTGAGAAACCCTGGTGGTTTTTCAACATAGACTTCTTCGGCAAGGTCTCTATTCAGGAATGCGCTCTTAACGTTCATTTGATATACTATGAAAATCTTATGGGCGGCAAAAGCTAAAAATATCCTCATGGCTTCTAGTCTAGCTATAGGGACAAATGTTTCATCGTAGTCTATGTCTTCTTCCTGTCTGTAGCCTTGTGCGACTAGACGGGATTTGTTCTTAATAACAAGTCCATTCTCATCCTTCTTGTTTCTAAATACCCATTTGGTACCAATTCTGGCTTGATGCTCAGGTCTGGGTACTAGATACCATACATTGTTTCTTTCGAAACCATTAAGCTCTTCTTCCATTGAAGTGATCCAGTGAGAATTGTTCAGGGCTTCATTGGTAGAAACAGGTTCGGATTGAGCCAAAAATATAGCTAGGGTGCACATGGAAAGTCTTCTAAGTTCATCTTGATATTTCCATACAAGAAATGGAGATTTCTCAGAATCGGGTTCTTCTTGCACACAAAGTACAGTCCCTTGTATACTCTGTATTCTCCTGCGGGTAGTTACTCCAGCATCAATGTTTCCTATGATCAAATCATATGGGTGATCTCTCAACCATCTTCTGTCGGGTTCTAGTTCGGCATCCCGTACTGTATCTTGAGGTGTTGTAGTTTCAGCTTCAGCTTGTACAACATCAGCTTCAACTACTTCTGATATATAGCTGTGAGGTTGATCTCTAAGTCTACGATAGGCTCTATTAGAGTTGGAGGGTCATTAATGGAGAGTGTTTGGATATTCTGATTCAGATCTTATACTCCTGTAGGGTCATGGTGAGGTTCATCAAACACCACATGTACAGATCCCTCGACCGTCAGTTTCCTTTTGTTAAAGATTCTGTAAGCCTTGCTGACAGAGGAATATCCTACAAATATCCCTTCATCTGACTTCTCGTTGAAGGTTTTGAGTTGGTCTTTCCTGTTATTCAGAATATAACACCTACATCAAAATATGTGAAAATACGAAACTAGTGGAGTTTTGTTGTTCCATACCTCGTATGCTGTTTTGTTGTGATGCTTGTTGATAATACAATGATTTTGTGTATAGCATGCTGTATTTGTTGCTTCACCCCAGAACTGCTGCGGCAGTTTGCTTGCGTTGATCATGGTTCTTCTTGCTTCTTTGAGGGTTCTGTTCTTTTGCTCGACAACACCATTTTGTTGAGGAGTCCGGGAAGCTGAGTATTCGTGCTGTATTCCATTGTCCGAACAGTATTGCTCTATGAAGCAGTTAGTAAATTCAGTATCTCTATCGGAACGAATGGACACGATACTCAACCCTTTCTCATTATGAAGCTTTCTCAGGTGCTCGGGTAGCTTTGTTGTGGTTTCTTTCTTCTTGCTCAGAAATATAGTCCAAGCATACCTGGAATAATCGTCAACATTAACTAAACAGTATTTTTTAACTCCCAAACTTACAGGGTCTACAGGACCGTAGAGATATATGTGTAGCATATCCAAAACTCTATGAGTGGACATGTATGGTTTGCTTTTTAGGGTGGTTTTGACTTGTTTGCCTTTCTCACAGGGTCCGCAGATGCTGTCTTTATGAAATGTCACATCGGGCAAACCTCCAACCATTCCATGTCTGGCGAGCTTGTTGATTGTCTTGAAGTTGATGTGAGACAACCTCTTGTGCCATAGCAAGCTTTGATCTGCAGTACCTTTGGCAACACAACATGGAATTGTGGAGCTCGTAGGCTTCCAGTCAGCAATATACATGTTACTTGACCTGCTTCCTGTGAGCACTACCTCTTTGATCATAATGTTCTTGACTCTACAGTGATCTATATAGAATTTCACCGAGAACTGTTTGTCTAATGCTAAGTAGATTGTACTGTAAGCCTTCAATATAAGCTACATCGGTGACTTTGAACTTTCCTACAAGAAGGTTTCCCTATACTCTTGTTCTTCCTTTGGATTTGTCACCGAAGCGCACTTTTGGACTGCGACCTTCTACATAATCTGACATCTTGCTTCTATCTCCTGTCATGTGCCGAGATCATCCACTGTCGAAGTACCAGATGTCCTTGTAACACCCCGATATATTTGGAATAATTACAGTACCGTAAACCCTTTATATAAGAATTTACAAGGCTAAATCAAAAGAAATGCTGAACAATACGAAAGTGCCACCAATAGTTGAGTAATTCGATAACTGGTTTAATCAATCCAGATTAATCCATTTATTACAAACTTCTCAAATAATCAAAATAACGCACGTACTCGAGTACTAAATACCAAACCAAAATACCAAAATAATACAACGGATAAATCATTGTGCCCCTTCGTCATCATGCCGGTACTATGGTTGCTTCCCCGCTCCTCGGCTACCTGTACATCAAGACAAATATCCACCCCCACAGGGGTTAGCAAAACGATGCTAGTACAAGTATCATAATATACAAAATCAGATATCCAACAACGATGCATAGCAAAATACAACACGCGAACTTCCTCTACCAGAATCCAACGATGCGAATCCACATGATTCCATCAAACAGCACAAGGTGATCCAATGATGCAGTGCCCTCAGCATAGATCCCAAGATGATCCCGTCGGACCAACATGAGGTGGAAACCCCATCCAGTGATGCAGCGCCCTCAGCATAGATACCAAGATGATCCCGTCGGGCCAACACGAGGTGGAAAACTGATACAGTGCCCTCAACATAGATCACGCGATCCATTCGAATCAATATAACATATACAATACAACTATGCATACACATATGCAAATCGATATGTCCATCAACATGAACAACATATGAATCAATAACCTGAACGATATTATGACAATTCAACTTGGATGATCTCATGTTCAACAACATGAATAATAATATGCATGATCAAAATCATCAACATTAAACCAATAGTCAAATTACGATACTTGCCTTATAAAGATAGCAAGAATTAAATACTTCAACGACCGTCAATACGCCCGAAGGTCACCTTGCGAGGCTCGAACCTTGTTCAAAAGAAATAAAGAAGGGTTCAACTTATTTCACAAAGTTAATGTACGAACACCTAGCGTCTTAAGTTATATCCGAGGTAACATTAATGTTTTGGCCGGTTCACAGTTAATATACTCGATGAAAGCTAATCCGGAAATAATGCATACTTCATATGAATCGAATGACCATATCGGAAGTGAAATGTCGATGTCTACGGATTCATGGGTATATAAGTTACCACAATCTAAACTTCAATCTTGATTTTGACTTCCAATATATATGGTTCGGCTAAGCTTACAATTCATATAAAAGGTGTGATTCAAGAAACAAGCATACCAAGCGTACTTCGAAAGGGGACGATACAACGGTGTTCCGAGTTTGATTCTATCAACATAGCCGATTCGTTTAAACCATGAATATGAAGAAGAGTGTTAAATCAAACACCTCTATCCAAACACGAACAATCCTCGGTGAAATACCTTAGTAATCTCAGAAAACTCATTAGAATCATGCTCAGAATCCATAACAAACTCCGGACACTACATTCTAGGGTCCTATCCCAACAAGGTTCGATTTATACTCTTAACAAAGAAGGAGAACTGAAGTATACTGAATCTATTCTTCTAAAAACATGGTGTTCGACTCCTCATGATAATAACGAACTTGGTAATCTCAAAAACAGGTTCAAAACGTCATTAAGAACATGTATTCTAGTTGGTGAAGGATCAACATACCTTAATATACGGAAGAACAACAAAATACTTGGTGTAACTCAACACCAGAAGCTTGAACACAAATCCACAAGGGTCTACGATCTTCTAAACCGAGCTGGGATGATGATATAAGAGATTTTGGGGGTTGCGGAGTTCTCAAGTTGCAGAAATCGGCCAAGGAGTGAGTAGAAAATGAAAAGGAGGTTGAGTTCTATAAATAGAACTTTACACATTACGTACGTTAACAGCAAAGCCTTACGTACATTATGTCCTTAGCGTACGCTATTCTCAATCCTTAGTGTATGTTAACGTCCGGCAATAGCTCACTGCCTCGATTCTGGCTTCTCTTGTGTACGCTATCCAAACCCTTTACGTACGTAACACCATGTACATAGCGCACGTTAACACCCATATCTAATATATGTTACACCTCGTTGACCTGTTTTATTGAAAATCTGTCCAGGTTCACACGGGGTAATTCGACGAATCTCCCCCTGGCCCCCACACACCGACTTCATCTGATATGTCTTTGACTGAAGCTTACATTCGCTACGCTTCAACTATAACGTACGTTATATTCAACACTTAACGTACATTATGCTCAACATCTAGCGTACGTTATGACGTGCAGATGCATGCATGCATGAATGTGTTGGAAACTCAAAAAAATGCAGGAATACGAATACGGGAAACCACACTTCGATTAATAATACTAGATAATCAAATGTTACAAGTTCGAATACATGTAGAATACACAATAATTATCTGGGCATTACATACTACCCCTCTAAAAAGATGTTTCATCCTGAAACTTAAGACGAAAACAATTTCGAGTATCTTGACTTCATACTATCCTCAGTCTCCCAAGTTGCTTCTTCAACTCCATGTCGAGACCACTGAACTTTAACCAAGGAGATTGGTTTATTCCTCAATTTTTTGACTCGACTCTCGAGTATCTTGATTGGCTTTTCTTCGATCGTGCCATCATTAGCCACTTCAATCTCGCCAAAATTGATGATATGACTGGGATCCGGTACATATTTTCGTAATTGGGATACGTGAAACACATTATGAACATGACTCAGCGATGGCGGTAAGGCCAACCTGTACGCCAACTCCCCAACTCTTTCAAGGATCTCGAATGGTCCGATATATCTCGGACTCAGCTTTCCTTTCTTCCCAAAATGGAAAATTCCCCGAGTAGGAGAAACATTTAAGAGCATGTGGTGCCCAATTTCAAACTCTAACAGGCGACGGTGCACATCTGCATAACACTTCTGTCGACTCTGGGCAGTCAACGGCCTTTCACGAATCAGAGCTACCTTCTCTTAAGTTTGTACTATCAACTCTGGTTCCGTCCCGATCAAGTCGGATGAATCATCCAAATGTTGGGATTCAGTGCCTAAAACGAAGGCCCAGCGGAAGTGGTAAAACAAAAATTAATTCGATCTGAATCCCTACGAGGATCGATCGAGCTACATATATACGAATATATAAATGAAAAACAAGAGTTATAAGAAACGCACCCTTGAAGTCCGTTGATTAAATCGTAACCTTCTCTTGAGCTATTCCCCAATATTTGATTGATCTCTATGAATCCAATCCTCTCCAAGTTCTTGAACGATCCAACGCCGAAAGCACCGCGTCTCTACTTGCCACGCACTGGAAAAACGACCGGAATGACAACACTCGATTAACCTCTAAGGTTACGGCTAGAATCAAGTGATGAAGCCTTTTATTATTGCACTCTAAGTGTATAATATTTATCTCTCAATGTATCTTGAATTTTCTCCAAGAAAACTCAGGATCAAGATGAAGAACAAGATGAAGATAATTGAGAAAACTATTTTCTCTCTCTCAAAAATAAAACTCACGTATGGAATTGCTTAGGAGAGGTTGAGAGATGTCTTCATTTTATTCTACTTCCAAATCCCACACAATCCCTTTATCCTTATTATAAGAGATATCTTATCTCTTAGGTGATTAGTCTTCACCCACCAAAGCAAGACAAAGACTAAAGATAAGAGATCAAAAGTGTGGCCGGCCTCTAGAAGGAATCCGACGAGTTCGGTTCGTGTCGGACTCCCGAGAGTCCAAACAGATAAACTCCGATTCCGTTCTAATGTATTTATATCGATTAATTAATCCAATTAATTAATTATATTAAATACATAATAACATAATTAATTTCTCCAAGAAATGAATATATTCATGAATTAAATTAATCACCCGATAATTTATTTAATTAATTAGGCCGTAAATTAATTTATCCAATAAATCAATTTAGACGTCCAATGTCCCAAATTAGATATCCAATATCTAATATTCATAATGAGAGATTAAGCTCGATTCATTCCGTCGTCAATCCTATTGCGCGACTCGGTAGGTCCGTCTCAGTCAGCAATAGGAGGAACCAAAGAGTAGTAACACCACCTAGCCAGCCTGGCGGCCTACACTGTACCCCAAATAAGAACGAATGATGGGATCATTCAAGAACCATTCTGTCGTGAATACCAGTATACGTATAAACCTTTCTTTCAATTGTCCCGATCAAGTTATAGGGTCACGGTCAGTCAAACCCTATCTGTACTTGATGTTATGCATGCGTTAATGCAAATCGAGATCATTGAGCTCTCGTGTATCCAATACAACTAGCTCCAATGCTTTGGCCAAAGACTTATGATCTCATCTGCCAATAACCGCATAGGACATATAACCCACTCACTAACGGGAGAAAGAATTCTATCTTGGTATTCAGTAAGACCTGCTACTTGCTCGTTAAGATGCACATCGAGGTTGACCCCCACCTCCCGGTTTATAGGGTCGAACTACTCTAATGAAAATCTTAACGTCACAAGCACATCCCTACTAAATCCTCAAGTCGAAGGTTCACGAATACCTATCACATCCTTTCAATTCCGTCATTGACTGTCCCGGAGTGAAATTTGTGTGACGAATCGAGGGTGAGTCGGTTCCAATATACTAATCCAATTAGCATACCTATAACGTGTGCTCCCACTAACCATTAGTGTTCGACAAGCACTCTCCATGTTAAAGAATACGTCATACAAGTCTTCACATAAACTTAACGCCCAGTCAAGTTTCATCGACTTGCGAATGATTAAGTATTTTAGCTATAAACCTTTCTAGTGCCGACCCCCTTATCAAATAAGGAGTGGAACGTTTTCCTCTCAAATACACGGACTAGTTTCTATATGTATATTTACGAGTTAGGAATGCTAGTAACTACTAGTAAATAAAGATACATCCATTGCCTTATATTAATTATTTACATAATTACAAGTACAATGCCCTCACTCAACATCCTCTGAGTGGCATTCTAGGGCATACTCCTAACAATCTCCCACTTGCACTCAATGCCACACGCTATGGTATCTAATACCTAAGTTTTCCAGATGACGCTCCAAGCTAGTCTGAGAAAGTGGCTTGGTCAGTGGATCGACAAAGTTGTCGGCCGAGTCTACTCTGTGCAGCACAATGTATCCCTTGCGAACAAATTCTCTTACGAGATGATACTTCCTCTCAATATGTTTGGTGCTATTGTGAAACCTCGGCTCCTTGGCCTATACAACAGCTTCGTCATTGTCGCAGTACAGCGGAACAGGCAGCTCAGCACATAGTATCACTTGAAGTTCTCCCAGAATCTTCTTAATCCAAAACCCTTCCTTGGAAGCCTCCGAGGCTGCTTGATACTCAGCCTGACAGGTGGAATCAGCAGTCGCGCTTTGCTTGGCGCTATGCCAAGATACTGCTCCTCCATTAAGAGTAAATATGTAGCCAGAAGTAGACATCGAGTCGTCCTCTAGTCCTTGGAAGTCTGAATCAGTGAATCCCACCACATCCAATTCTCCACCGCCATACATCATAACCATATCTCTAGTCCTTCTTAAGTACTTGAGAACCTTCTTTACGGCAGTCCAATGTTCCCTACCTGGGTTTGCCTAAAACCTTCTCACCACGCTTACAGCATGCGCAATGTCAGGTCTTGTACACAACATAGCATACATAAGGCTACCTACAACCGAAGCATATGGTATATTACTCATTTCCTTTCGTTGTTCCTCACTTTGAGGACACATCTTCAAGGAGAGTTTTATTCCATGTCGCATCGGTAGGAACCCTCTTTTAGAATCATCCATCTTAAATCGCTTTAAGATCTTATCTATATAGAGGGCTTGGGAAAGACCTATTGTTCTCTTCGCTCTATCCCAGTAGAGCCGAATACCAAGAATATAGGTTGCTTCTCCCAAGTCTTTCATGGAGAAATTACTCGAAAGCCAAGCTTTCACAGAACCGAGCATTCCCACATCATTTCCTATTTGTAGAATGTCATCTACATATAGTACTAAGAATGTGATCTTGCTCCCACTAACCCTCCTGTATACACAAGGTTCCTCTTCATTTTACATGAAGTCAAACTCTTTGACCTCCTCATCAAAACGAAGGTTCCAACTACGCGACGCTTGCTTCAGTCCACAAATGGAACGCTGGAGCTTGCACACTTTCTGAATATCAACTTCGGACACAAAACCTTTAGGCTGCTCCATATAGATTTCCTCCTCGAGGAATCCATTAAGGAAAGCCGTCTTTACGTCCATTTGCCATATCTCATAATCGTGGAAGGCAGCTATAGCAAGCATCATGCGAATAGACTTGATCATGGCTATGGGCGAGAATGTATCATGGTAGTCGATCCCTTATTTCTGGGTATAACCCTTTGCCACAAGCCTGGCCTTATAGGCGTCAACCTTGCCATCACCATCACTCTTTCTCTTGTAGATCCACTTGTTCCCAATAGGCACTATGCCCTTGGGGCGGTCTACTAGAGTCCAGACCTGATTGACATGCATCGAGTCTATCTCAGCTTCCATAGCTTCAGGCCATTTCGCGGAGTCTACATCCACCATTGCTTGGTCATAGGTCGTTGGCCCGGTCTATTGGCTATCACATGGAACTTCATGGAGACCCAGTTCCTCCAAGTTCACAAGCCCATACCTCTCAGATAAATGAGACACCCTACTAGACCTACGAGGTGGTTGTACTTGTGTTTCAGAAGGTTTGGTTCCAGTTTCTTGCAAAGGTGTCTCCCTAGGAGTTTCATTGTATTTTTCTAAAGAAATACTTCTACCTGCTCCGCCTTCCTGAATGAACTCATCTTCGAGGAAGTGTGCTTGTAAAGTAACAACGATCTTTCGATCTTCGGGCATGTAGAATAGATATCCCATCGTCCCAGACGGGAATCCAATGAAACGTCCCTTCGCGGACCTAGCTTCCAACTTCTCCACCTTAGTCTTTTTGAGAAAGGCAGGACATCCCCAAATCTTAATATAATTAAGACTTGGTTTCCTGCCCTCCCACATCTCATGTGGAGTTTTAGGAACGGATTTGGAAGGACAGTTGTTCAAGATGTAAGCGATAGTCAGGAGTGCATACCCCCACAGGTAAATCGGTAAGTCAGTATAGCCCAGCATGGAACGGACCATGTTCAACAAGGTCCGGTTCCTTATTTCTGACACACCATTTAACTGAGGAGTACCTGGAGGTGTTAGTTGTGAAACTATTCCATGTTCCTTAAGGAACTCGTCAAACTCCGTACTCATATACTCGCTACCTCGGTCCGACCAAAGTGCTTTGATATGATTACCAGTTTATTTCTCGACTAGGTCCTTGAATTCCTGGAATTTCTTAAAGGCCTCGGATTTATGTTTCATAAAGTATACATAACCATACCTACTATGATCATCCGTAAACGTAATGAAATATTGATATCCGTCACGGGCTGCTTCCAAAGCACCACATACGTCGGTATGGATTAATCCCAATTTACCAGCGGCTCTTTCAAAAGTCCCTGTGAAGGGGGACTTAGTCATTTTGCCTTTAAGGCAAGATTCACAAGTAGGAAAGGGATCCGATCCCAATGGAACCATAAGTCCATCCTTTTCCATCTTCTAAACCTTGGTCTGACCAATATGACCAAGTCTAAGATGTCATTTCAAAACTTGATTGGTTTCTTCCCTACCACGTTTCCTAGTCATAGTATTCACAACTACTTTATTGCTGAGATTTAGATGATACAATCCATTCAACAATGTAGCAGTACCCACTAGTTTATTTCTGAAATAAATTTTGCAGGAACCATCACCACTGAAAAATGAAAAGTTTCGGTCCATGACCGAAATGGATACAATGTTTTTGTGCCCCTTGGGCAAAGTAAGTACATCTTCTAAAGTCAAAATAAAGCCAGATTCTAAACCCAAAAGAAGTGATCCTATGTCGGTCGCCTCGACACTATGCCCGCTTCCGACTGTGATCATCACTTCTCCAGCTCCAAGCTTCCTACTTTGTTCCAGATCCTGATTCACGGTACAAATATGAGAACTAGCACCAGAATCCAGTATCCAGAAAGTAGAAAATACAGTAGCAGAACAATTTGTTTCCAAAACTAAAATTTTTGTACCTGAAGTGCCATGAAGAATCGGACACTCTCTAGCCCAGTGGCCCAACTCACCGCACTTAGACAAGCGTCTTTCTTCTTGCTCTTTGGAACCATTGGGGCCTTTCCCTTGCCTTTGAAGTCCTTAACATGTGGTCCAGTCTGCTTCTTGGTCTTTTTCTTCTTGTTCATAGACCTTCGAGGTCCAGAAGAAATCACAAGAGCAGACTCCTTCATTAGCGGAGTCTTCATATGAGACTGAGCGATCACAAGTTTGTTCATTAGCCCAGCTAAATTACATGCAATCTCATTACAGTTGAAGTTCATAACAAATTATGAGAAGGAATTAGGGAGAGACTGTAGGATAAGGTCGGTTTGGAGAGAAGTATCCATTTTAAAATCAAGAGCCCCCAATCTCTCGATCATGGATATCATTTTGAGGACGTGTTCCCCAACCTTCTCACCTTCATTCATCCTTGTACTGAACAGTTGCTTGGATATCTCATATCTAGCAGTTCTGCTGTGCTCACCATAAAGTTCGGTTAAGTGAGATAGAATCTGCCTAGCAGAAGTCATTTTCTCATGAGCTCTCCGAAGCCCATTAGACATAAAAGCCATCATGTAAGCACGGACTTTTATGTCATCCTTAACCCACTTTTTGTGGTTTTCGATCTCTTCCTGATTGGCTCTGGTCTGTTAGGAATACTTGTTAGATTTTGATGATGTCATTAATATAATTCAAATGTTTATTACTTGGAAAAAATGTAAGGAAGAACCAAATGAGTATCTTCCATAGGCCAAATTATGTTAAGTTTAATATTTGGCAAAATGTAAAGAAGAACCAAATGAGTATCTTCTATAGGCCAAAAATAAGTTAGGCTAAAAATCGGCTAAGTACAAATGTACAGCTGAGTTCATCAGAAAGGTATAGCCGAGTTAAGTCAGAGAAGTTCTGGTCAACAAAAATCATCAGGGATGTTTGACCAGACTGCAGTCAAGTGACCTCAAATAAGTCATCTGATCAGGCGAGTCCCAAACAGTGACCATCTGAGAAGTCCAGACTCCAGACAACCTAACTTCACATAAGCCTACTCGAGATCAGCCAAGTACTCCAAGTCCACGTCAGCATGCATTGAAATGTCAAAAATCACGCAAAGTCACATGCAAGCGTGAAGAGACATATTGGAGAGATTCCCGGAAAGGATATGAATTAATTAATTCATCCAGACCTACCACTAAAGACTTTAATCTTTCTATATTCAAAATATTCGGCTCCTCACATGCAAAGTCTTCACAACGGTCGATTGATGGATTAAAATATGAGAATCCAGCCTTGCAACGTTCAGAAAAGAATAAACAAAGAAGTCTCTCTCCAACGGACTGATTTGTTACAGGATTTGCAATGGCTATGAAGGAAATGCTCAAGGATCATGACCTATATATATCCGAAGATTTGAAGTTGAGAAACTACCGGTGCGAACATAATCTCAAGCAATCAAAGCATTCAAAGCAATCTAAAAGCGAACTATAGCATCGTGAAAAGAGCAGTTCTAAAAAGTTCATACTTGAAGAAGCTCTTAGTTGGAGAAGACAAAAACTCGTGCCTTTAATCCTGAGTTCGGGGTACTTCACTGGTTGAAGTTCGAGACTGTAAAGGCATCCAAGGATTGCGGATCAAGAGGTGCAAGGCAGTCAAGGGTGTTGCAACGGCAAGGATTTCCACTGATTGGAAGCTGTTGTAATTTGGTTGAATCACTGTAATCTTTATCACTGGTTGACAATTATAGTGAATTCATCTCCAACTGGTTTGGAGAAAAGTGGATTAGTAGAGGATTACCCCACCTCTGAGGCCACTATAACTGCCTGCGTATTTTACTGTTTTATAGCATCATACTCTAACTGTTGCATTCACTGTTAAGTGTTTCATTAGTTGTTTTATATTCGTCATCAGCTGACTTACGCATGTATTGAGAACAAACGACTCTAAGTCATTTGTATATTTGTCAGCTGAAGAAACTTACTCTTTGAGAAAAAGAGCTTAAGAGTTTGAATAAGTCTATTCACCCCCCTAGACTTATTCCTGGACGACTTGTGACCTACAAGTGGTATCGGAGAGGTTGGTTCATTTATTTCACGAATCAGATCTATATCTGAGATATATTTTTTACTCTCATTATATAATGGAACACATGCATTCTAGACTACCTGTGTTTTCAGTTGACGAGTATGATCTTTGGAAGATAAGGATGCAGGCACACTTATCTTCAATCCATGATGACATGTGGTGCATCATAGAAGACGGTCCATACACCTTCGAGAAGGACAACACTCCCGAGGAGATCGCAGCAGGGAAGCTAGAGAAGATCCCAAAGAAGAGGACAGAGCTGACCCCTGGAGAAAGAAAGCTGGCCAACCTTGACAACCGGGCCAGGGACGTGCTGTATCAAACTCTTGACAAATCCACCATGGTCAAGATCAAGAATTGCAAGAATGCAAAAGAAATCTGGGACACATTAGCCTTAATGTGTGAGGGAACGGAGCTGATCAAAGAAAATAAGTTATCAATTGCCACTCAAAAGTTTGACAACATTAAAATGAAGAATGGAGAATCAATAGACCAAGTGGACACAAGGTTCACTGAGATCATTAATGAGATCAACTCCCTCGGTAAATCATATGGCAACAGGGAAATGGCGCTGAAGGTCCTAAGATCTCTCAATCCTGAATGGAGTATGAAGGCAGTGGCCATGAGCGAATCCAAGGATCTTAATAAAATAAAGATCCAAGAGCTGTTCTCCGATCTAAAGGCTTATGAGTTCGAACTCCTAAGTTCATCCTCAACCGAGCCTGCAGAGAAAGGAATAGTCTTTGCAGCCGAGTCCCCCGCCAAGAGCTTATCTGATGTAAAGCCTCTAAATCCATTAGATTTTGAGGAAGAGATGGCATTCATAATGCAGAGGTTCAGCAACTTTATAAAGAATTACTCCAAATACAAGAAAAATTATAAGGAGAATCCCAGGAGAAATCAGAAAGCCGGAAGCTGGAAGGTGGAGTGCTACAACTGTCATAAGACAGGACACATCCAAATCGACTGTCCTGATCTTAAGAAGGACGAGAGCAAGAAGGAGGTGAGCAGAAAAGAAGACAGAAGGAAGGCCCTCATCGGAGAAGATCAAGAGCATGTAGAATCAAGCAGCGGATTCTTTTCTGATGATGATGAAGAGAATGACTGTCTAATGGCCAACCTAGCTGATGAAGAGGTAACTTCAAAACCCTCCGTTTCAAATAATAGTTCATCTATGTCACAAGATATGGATCTGCACGAGTCTGTAAATCAGCTACTCAAAGATTTTGAGACATTAAAATCTGCACACCTATCTGTATCAGCCGAGAAGACTCAGCTGCAAGATGAGAATAGGCAGCTGAAAAATGATTTTGAAAAACTCAGCCTAGAATTAAAGAAAGTCAAAACTGATTTCGAAAACCAGGCTGCAGACAACTTGAAAAACCAGGGTGATGTCACTACAGCTGAGATAAATCGACTAACTGTTTTAATTAGAGAAAAATCAGCTGCACTTGCTCATGTGAAGGCCGAGTTTACTAAACTGACTCAGGTAAATAAGACTCAGGCACAGGAAATAACCTCCCTGAAAGCGTCTCTAACTCTGGACGAATTGTGTACCAATAAGAGGCCACTATATTCCAAATCAGGCCTTGGATATGATCCTCACACTCCCTCTAGTTCTAAAACCACTTTTATCAAGGCAGAAACAATTGTCTCGACTGCTGAGCCTACATACAAACCGATGTTTAAAAATAGGCAACAACCAAGTCACAAGTCTAGGCTGCAACCAGGGTTCACAAGGCAGCCACCTAGATAAGGGACTAGGCAATGGCCAAGGCAGAAGCAGCAGCCCATACAACATGCCCACTATTATCAGCAACTCCCCAAAAATAGATTTCAAAATGGGAGGGGCAGATGGAAACCTCAAGGTTATCCTAATTTCCAAAATGAACAAGTGTGGAGACCTAAAAGATTTAATAAATGGTCTCAGCCAAGGTTTAGAAATGGCCCACACCACCAGTATTTTGAGGAATATCCGGTATACAATCCCAACAGAAGATACAGACCTAGACCTTACACACCTTATAAGGGTTATAATAATAACAACTTTTACAATCCAAGGAGAAATCAATTCTCCAGGAAACCAGCTAACCCTAAAGGACCCACACAGATCTGGGTACCTAAATCTCTGCTTGTATGATTGCAGAAAAGGTGGAAGGACTACAACCATATCTCCACAAATTCAAACTTTGGAGGTGAAAAATGGTTTGTAGATTCTGGATGCTCGAGGCACATGACCGGGAACAAGAAGATGCTGTCTAAATACACCAAAGAAAGAGGTCCTGATGTAACCTTTGGAGATAGCTCTAGAGGACAAACAAAGGGCTTTGGAGAGCTGCACCGAGGAAACATCATAATATCCAAAGTTCACTATGTCAAAGGGCTCAAGTATAATCTCCTGAGCATAAGCCAGTTTTGCGATGAGAAGAATCTAGTAGTCTTCACCATTTGGAAATGTATGGTGATAGATATTCTCTCTGATGAAGTGAAGCTGCAAGGATTCAGAAGGAGAGATGTCTATATGATAGATTGGAACACAGGAACTCCCAATACCTATTTTTTATCTAAGACAATAGCTGAGAACGGATGGCTGTGGCACAAAAGATTATGTCACCTGAACTTCAAAGCCATCAACAAGATTAGTTCTCAGAAGCTGGTCAGAGGACTTCCAGATGAAGTATTCAAGAAGGAAGCTCTTTGTGATGCTTGTCAGAAAGGAAAGCAGACCAGAGCATCATTCAAGCCAGTCCAACCTACAACTCTCACAACAAGGATCTTAGATCTACTCCATATGGATCTATTTGGTCCTATCAAGCCGAGGACTCTAAGTGGCAGAAAACATGCACTAGTAGTAGTGGATGATTATTCAAGGTACACTTGGATTATCTTCTTGTTCAAGAAAAGTGAAACCTTGACCAAGCTACCTGAGCTGCTGAGAAGGATCCAGAATGAGAAATCCATCTCAATCATCAAGATCAGATCAGATAGAGGAGGTGAATTTCTCAACAAGGCGATCACTGATTACAGCCATCACAATGGGATCCAACATGAGCTTTCTGCAGCCAGGACTCCCCAGCAGAATGGTGCTGCTGAAAGAAGAAACAGAACCCTGAAGGAAGCAGCCAGGTCCATGATTGCAGAAGCGGACCTGCCCAAGAAGTTCTGGGCTGAAGCTGTCAACAGAGCTTGCCACACTCAGAACAGGAGTATGATAGTAGGGAGACATGGCAAAACTCCCTATGAGGTTTGGAATAACAGAACTCCTACTATAGCTTACTTTCATATTTTTGGTTGTAAGTGTTTCATCCACAACAACGGTAAAACACAACTAAATGCCTTTGATGCTAAAACCGATGATGGTCTCTTTATGGGATATTCATAGAGAAGCAAGGCATATAGAGTCTTTAACAAAAGAACCTTAGTTGTGGAGGAAACACCCCATGTTGTATTTGATGAATCTACTATTGAATACAGGAAGCAAGTTGAGCTAATTGAGAATAAGCTCAAATCAGCAACCCTCAAAGAAGTCATT
Organism: Orobanche coerulescens; assembly: GCA_033398695.1. Classification (NCBI taxonomy): domain Eukaryota; kingdom Viridiplantae; phylum Streptophyta; class Magnoliopsida; order Lamiales; family Orobanchaceae; genus Orobanche; species Orobanche coerulescens. The sequence continues at coordinate 72,187,950 of CM065803.1, forward strand.
GTACATGACACAGGGATGGTAGACTCAGCTGCAGATCAGCCCGATTACCCAACTGTAGCTGCTGAAGACCCAACTGCAGATCAGATCGGAACACCAGACCTAACTGATCCAGTTGCCGCTGATGAAGACCCAGCTGTAGCTGATAAAGACTCATCTGCAGACCAGAACAGATCCCAACCTGCAGACGACAAGATGGTAGCTGACCCAGTTGCAGACTAAGGAGACCAGATCCAGGCCGATGCAGACAGAGAGTAAATTCACCAGAGCAATTCTACAGGGGGAACAGACCCTGAAGAAGATGATATCCCCAAGTGGCTCAAAGACCATCCAATCCAGAAAATCATTGGGAAGCTGACTGATGGAGTTAAGACAAGACAGTAAACTCTACCCGCAGGAATGGCTATGTTCTCATGCTTCATGTCTAAGATAGAACCCAAGACAACAGAACAAGCCTTGGAAGATTATTCATGGATCAATGCCATGCAAGAGGAACTGGAACAGATGGAAAGGAACAATGTTTGGATACTAACAGACAGACCAGATCACAAGAAGGTTATTGGCACCAAATGGGTGTACAAAAACAAGAGTGACGAAGACGGAGCCGTTGTTAGGAATAAAGCCAGACTTTTTGCTAAAGGATATGCATAGTGTGAAGGAATAGATTTTGATGAAACCTATGCACATGTTGCAAGATTAGAAGCCATCAGACTATTCCTTGCATATGCTGCATTTAAGGATTTTGAAGTCTACCAGATGGACGTAAAAAGTGCATTTCTAAATGGCATCCTAAAAGAAGAAGTCTATGTGGAGCAACCCCCAGGATTTGTCAAAGGAGACAAAGTCTACAAGTTGTTGAAAGCTCTCTATGGACTTAAGCAAGCACCAAGAGCTTGGTATGAAACCCTATCTGTATTTCTTGAGAAGAACGGTTTCTGCAAAGGGAAGGTGGACAAGACCTTATTCAGAGTGGAGCATGAAGGCCACATATTGATAGTTCAGATATATATGGATGACATCATATTTGGCTCAACCAATCCAGAGCTGTGTGAGAAATTCTCAAACCTCATGCAAGGAGAGTTTGAGATGAGTATGATGGGAAAGATTAATTTCTTTCTTGGATTACAAGTTAAGCAGATGGAAAATGGAATTTTCATCAATCAAGCCAAGTATACCAGAGATCTAATCAAAAGATTTGGAATGGAATCAGCCAAGCCAGCAAGAATCCCTATGAGCACAAGTACTCACCTAGATGCAGATGTGGGAGGCATATCAGTGGATTCGACCCACTACAGAGGACTTATTGGATCACTACTATACCTCACTGCAAGCAGGCCAGACATATCTTATGCCGTAGGAGTATGCGCTCGATTTCAATCCAAGCCAAAGCAGTCGCACCAAGATGCAGCCAAGAGAATAATTAAATACCTTAACTCTACAGTCAATGTTGGACTATGGTATCCCAAGGACGATAACTTCGAGCTGTCAGGTTATTCAGATGCAGATTTTACAGGATGCAAAATTAATAGGAAAAGCACTAGTGGAACGTGCCAATTCCTAGGAACCAGACTGATATCCTAGTTTAGCAAGAAGCAGGTTTCTAACTCTATCTCCACCAAAGAGTCAGAATACCTAGCTGCAGGTAGTTGTTGTGCTCAGATCTTATGGATCAGACAGTAGCTAAGGGACTACAACATCATTGCCAATGAAGTCTCTATTTGGTGTGACAACAACAGTGCTATTGCAATAACCAACAATCCGGTTTTGCATTCCAGGACCAAGCACATTGATGTTAAGCATCACTTTATTAGAGATCACGTGCTTAACAAGAGAGTCAGAGTTGAAAGAGTCAGCACAGACTATCAAATTGCTGATATCTTTACCAAACCCTTGCCAGAAGAAAGGTTTTTGGAGCTGAGCAGAGAACTTGGTCTACTAGATTGGGAATCTAGTACAGAAGAAAAAGCCAGCTGAAGCAGATCAGTCGAAGGAAGGACTAAGCTGATCGAAGGAATCAGAACCTACCTGAAGTTGAAGGATAGATGAGGAAACCTAGCTGATCAAATCTCAGGCGATAAGTCAAAGGAGTCAACTCACCTGATGCAGAGCAGTCAACGGTCAACTAACTAAGTTTTCTAATCTTAACCGACATCTGAATATTATATTATTATATGTTATATGTTTAATAATATCATATTAATTTTTGGTTCACAGGTGGCATAATACTATATTCTTTAAACTACACGTGGCTATCACAGGTTAAATCGACCTCCACCGTGACAAATTAAAATCCAATCGTCCAATTTTAAACTCAAAACCTGGACCACCGATTTAAATTTGAAATTTAAAAGGGAATCTCAAAAGGCGGTCCACTGATTTAAAATAAAAGATTATTTAATTCCAGCGTCGTTTCACTTCTTTTTAAGGACGGAAAAACCTCTTCACTTTACCTTTATCAATATTTTCGAAAACCCTAATTTTACAGAGCAAAATTCCTTTGAACTCTAAATACACTGAGAAATATCCCATACTTGCAGAAATGGAAGCTTACCTTGAAGGAGTAAACATGAAGGCTGTCAAGGACCAGATTATTTTCTCTCTGGTTGTTGATTTTAAAGGTCTCTTGGAGTCAAACCTGGAAAACTACGACATGCTTGACCTAATCCGTTCGATGAAGCTAAATGGGATCTACCCATTTCTAGATATCAGTCCTAAACACCTATACAAGGAGGATGTTATCACTTTCTACCGCGAAGCCCATGTGATTGAATCAGGAATCAGGAGCACTGTCGGCGGAATACAAGTCGACATCTCGCCGGAGTCAATTCGTACAATTTTTGGCATGAAGCACCGTGGCATAGCGGTCGAAGCCCTCAAGCAGACAGCAGCCGACACCTGGATGAAGATTAAGGCGGACGATAAGCCTGCGAAGTTGAATCTCACCGCCAAGAGGAGCGAAATCAAAAAGGTGTATCGGTATGCGTTGGATATCACCAACAAAATTATTATGGGTATGGCCGGCAGTTACGACCAACTGTCGTCGGAAAAGTTCATGGTGCTGGGAGCACTAATTCAGGACGAACCGATTGACTAGTCTGACTACATTTTCAGGCAATTAGTTCGAGAGGTCAACAAGGCCGAATGGCTTGTTGACGAGAAGAAATTCAGATCCAAGCTGGCGTTTGGAACGCAGCTAAGTTGGATCCTTGAGAAGATGGGTGTGGCGAAGGGAAGTACTGACCCCTTCCACATCAACAAGAGACTTGGTCACCTAGACCAAGAGACCTTGAGGAAGCTCGGAAGCAATAGAAGAGCAGCACAAATGATAAAAGAATTGTCTGATTCACAGCCCTACAAATATCCTTCATCAGACGAGTCGGACCAACCTGCAGACAACAACCCTCCTGCAGCCAAGTCAGACTTGGAGTCAGACAACACGCCGATTGCTTTTCGATTCAAAAGAAGGGGACCAGCCCCTGGTGAGCCATCCATCATGCATTCTTCACTGGAACCTTCACCCAAAAGACCGAGGCGACTGCAGTTTAGCCAAGAGGAGCAACCAGAACAGTTTTCTAGTCCTGCAGCCAGGTCACCTACTCACCTGGAGGACCAGCCTGCTCCGGGCAGCCTGGAGACTCAGATTGTTCCCCTCCTCACTCCAGCATTCATTTCAGAAGAGGAGGAAGCAGGTTTAATTATTTCCATCCCTGAGGCTAACAACACCTTTTACCTGCTGGACAACAATCTTTTCAACTTATCTCTAGAGCAATTACAGTTAGTCAAACCACAAGCTCTAAAACACTCATTTATCCATATCTTTGAAGAATGGAAAACCTTTAAATCACTTTTATTTACTGAACTTGAAGCATATGTTGAAACGAGTGGTTGGGGATATCCCCAAGCCACATAAGATGTGCTGATACACTTTTGTAAAGTATCAGACACGATTTTGATTCTTCAGGAAAATTGGTTCATGTCCCATTTCAAAACCAACATGGACCAATTTATCCACTCCATAATGTATAGTAGTTTTGACGGTTCTTTTGAGAAAGAAGAAGAAGAGGAGAAAGAAGAAAAGGGGATAAGAATTGAAGAAGTAGAAGAAGAAATTATCGTAATAGATGATGAAGAAGAGAGGGATGAAGAAGAAAATATTCTAGTTGAAAAAAAAAAACTGAAGAATAAGAAATTGAAAAAATAGTAGAATTAGTTGAAGAAGAAGAAGAAGAAGGAGAAGAAGTGGATCAGGAGGATGGAGAAGAAAAGAAAGATGATGAAAAAGAGGAGGATGATGACAAGGAAAATGATGAGAAAGATGATGAGAAGGATGATAAGGATACTAATGATGATGATGATAAGGATGATGGAGGAGAAAAAAAAGCAGAAAAAGAAAAAGAAAATGTTGAAGAAGAAGAAAAGAAGGAAGAATGAGAGAAAGAGCTAGAAAAGGAAGAAGAAAAAGAGAAGGAGAAGGAGCCAGAAATAGAGGCTGCAGACAAGGCTGAGGCGCCTGCCCGGTATACCAGTCTAGAAGCAGACCTGGCTGAAGATTCCAGATCGGGGACCCCTGATCAGACCCCATCTGGAATACCAGCTGCAGACAGGAGTCTGCAGACAGGTGAGTCGTTCGGGCACTTACCTGCAGAAGAAGAAGGCTCAGGCGAGCACTCTCCACGAGCATCTCAGATTACACCGGCGGTGACCGAGCTGATAAGACAAATTGTTAAGGACACCATTGGAGAGCTGCTTGCATCTCAGATCACCCCCAATCTCCAATCCATCAACGCAAAAATCGATACCTTGCCGCAGCGGGAAGTCCCTCAACCTTCTCCTCCTACAACTAACAGAATGCCTTTTGGCATGTCTGACTGGATGCATCGAATGGAGCAACAGTTAACCACTTTGGTTGATTCTGGCAAAAAGGGGGAAGAAAGGATTCAGGGGGAAGGCAGCATTTAAGGAGAAATAAGGGAAGAGATGAGAACTAAGAAGAGGCAGGATGTCCAGTTGATCACTGCTGGGACATCTTCAGCTAAGAGGAAGGGAGAAGCTACAAAATCAGAACAGGCTGATGATCATCCTGCAGGCAAAACAAGGAGGAACAGAGGAGGATTCGAGCCTTCACTAGAATGGGAAGGCAAAGAGTTATGGTACGTTGAAGATTTTGTACCTACCGAAGCTTTACCCATGTGGCGATCTGCAAAGAAATGGTTCATCAGAGACTACTATATCTGGGAAATACTCCAGGATAGTAGCTGCTCTCCACAGCAGATTTTCATCAATTTCATGGAAGAAGCTCATCCACAAATCTGGGCCATCCTTCTAAAACATGCAGAGGCACGCAATGCATATCCCATGATCGCTCCTTTCGGGGCCAAAGACCCTCCCACTTTGGAGAAAGGTAATGTTTTGGATGAACTTGCACTCCAAAGGAAGATAAAGAAGTTATGTGTTGAGAACAAGTTCCCATCTCAAGAAGAGCAAGATTTTGCAGCTCTTGTCGTCAGAAGAAAGTATGGTCTTGTTCCTGTTAAAATAAGACCAATTGGAGCTAAACCATTCAGACCTGCCAAGCAGCCTATTCGAAGAGGCAAAGGCAGAGGCAGATGATTTATATTTTGTACTTGTAAAATTTTCTGTAAATGTTTTTAGACATATATTTGTAATCAATTCAAAAAAATTTTATAACAGTCTTTTGAATGACAATTTTCAGTTGTCTCAAGAACTAGACTGATTTTAGTTTGTGTCTTGCACTCAAGTGCAGACTTGTTCATTTGAATATTTGCTTAAGTTTTGCCATCATCAAAATAGGGGGAATTTGTTAGGAATACTTGTTAGATTTTGATGATGTCATTAATATAATTCAAATGTTTATTACTTGGCAAAAATGTAAGGAAGAACCAGATGAGTATCTTCCATAGGCCAAATTATGTTAAGTTTAATACTTGGCAAAATGTAAAGAAGAACCAAATGAGTATCTTCTATAGGCCAAAAATAAGTTAGGCTAAAAATCGGCTAAGTACAAATGTACAGCTGAGTTCATCAGAGAGGTACATCCGAGTTAAGTCAGAGAAGTTCTGGTCAACAAAAATCATTAGGGATGTTTGACCAGACTGCAGTCAAGTGACCTCAGACAAGTCATCTGATCCGGCGAGTCCCAAACAGTGACCATCTGAGAAGTCCAGACTGCAGAGAAGCTAACTTCACATCCGGCTATGAAGGAAATGCTCAAGGATCGTGACCTATATATATCCGAAGATTTGAAGTTGAGAAACTACCGGTGCGAACATAATATCAAGCAATCAAAGCATTCAAAGCAATCTAAAAGCGAACTATAGCATCGTGAAAAGAGCAGTTCTCAAAAGTTCATACTTGAAGAATCTCTTAGTTGGAGAAGAAAAAAACTCGTGCCTTTAATCCTGAGTTCGGGATACTTCACTGGTTGAAGTTCGAGACTGTAAAGGCATCCAAGGATCGCGGATCAAGATGTGCAAGGCAGTCAAGGGTATTGCAACGGCAAGGATTGCCACTGATTGGAAGCTGTTGTAATTTGGTTGAATCACTGTAATCTTTATCACTGGTTGACAATTATAGTGAATTCATCTCCAACTGGTTTGGAGAAAAGTGGATTAGTAGAGGATTACCCCACCTCTGAGACCACTATAACTGCCTGCGTATTTTACTATTTTATAGCATCATACTCTAACTGTTGCATTCATTGTTAAGTGTTTCAATAGTTGTTTTATATTCGTCATCAGCTGACTTCCGCACGTATTGAGAACAACCGACTCTAAGTCATTTGTATATCTGTCAGCTGAAGAAACTTACTCTTTGAGAAAAAGAGCTTAAGAGTTTGAATAAGTCTATTCACCCCCCCCCCCCTCTCGACTTATTCCTGGACGACTTGTGACCTACATGGTCCGCACAGGAGGCGCCGGAATGTCCGTCTCCAAGACGTATATCAGTGCCTCTATACTGAGGACAATCATCAGATTGCGTAGCCAGTCCACAAAGTTAGGTCCAATCAGGGTGTTCTTCTCGAGTAGAATTGCGAGTGGATTCATTGTCATATTGAGAGTTATGTCTGCATTAAGTATAACAGATTAATTAGTGACTCGTTTAATTATGTTCCGAGTATAGAATTAAGGTCTTTTCTATTCTTGTTACCCAGCTCCCACTATTTTTATCGGAACAACACACTCCCATGTAAAATCCGGAAGTATCGTCGCACTACTTCATAGTGGTGATCGAGTTCTTTATAAATCTTAATAGAGGGCAACCGAACAGGTTTCTAGTCTATTAATTTTCATAAAGTGGTGTCCAACACCAACCCATCAAATGGATGATTCTATCTTCCTTTTCCCCTTGTTCACTCCCCTTAACCTATACGGTTTCTATGGGTTGTGAACAAGTTAAGTTTGTACCATCGACGCAAATCAGTTTCACAATTGAATCTTATCCGGAAACCTATCAGGTTTCTAGGGATAAAATTTGCTCCAACCAAAGGCATCCAATGCGCTCCCGATAATTTATCCGTCCTCCCCGAACAACTACCCCAATAACTCTGAAGCATAGCACATCCGGTTTGAATTTCAATTTCCCGAAAACTCGATGGAGGGAAGGAAAACCTTGAAACCTTATAAACTTAATATTTTGTTGTGGGAGAATTTTCGCGATTAACGTTACACTTTGCACATTAATCATTTTAGCGTGTTTGTGGCATTCATACAAAATGAAAAAACCATTCACAACCTAGTTGCTACCAACATGTGGTTCATGGACCGTTCCTAGAAAACAAAAACTCCGTAATCTAATTACAAGTCTTCGTCTTGAATCTTCGTCTTCTCGAAACGGATCTTCCTCTGGTCTTCGTCATTACATATAAATTTTACATTGAAACTTGCATCCTAGATACAAATATTTCTAGTAAAATAAATAGGCTCAAAACGGCCTTTACAACCCAATTGAATAAAACGAACGATTCAAAAAACTAAGTCCACGAACCACATCCCCATTCAAAAGGATTCATCCAATAAATTCTAAAAAAATGGAAAGCGTAGAGATACATTGATCCAATCAACAATACGAACCGATCCAATCGATTCATACAATCGGTAATATGAAAACGTTCAAAATAATTCGGTCGATCACAAGTATTCCAATAAATCAATTTTCCCTTATAAAATGAAATACCATAAATCATTTTAATCATATTAAATCCAATTTAAAATGTGGGAAATCATTTTTAGAAATACACGAAGCAAACAAGCCCGAAACAGGTCCGAAATGGGCTGCACCGCGCCCGAAAACGCCACCAGGCAGCATGCAGGGCTGCCCAGGGCCGTGGCCCCCTGAGCCTGGGCCGCGGCCGCCAGTACAGCGCCTGCCCAGGCGGGCTGCAACAGCCCTGGGCTACGGCCCCCGACCCCTGGGCCGCGGCCCCCTACTTCCGGACCCCTCCCGGACCGTCCAACGGCATTTCGGGGCTAGTTTTTCGACTGGATATCCAATATCTATATTCTACAACATTCATATCTTCAATATAAATCATATTTCCAAGAAATAGAATATTTATATTTAGACATAAACATACAAAAAATACAACCATAACGAACGAAAAAACATATACTACGATTATGACTAAAATGATTCCAAATCATTCACCATCTAATCAAGCATTCCAAATGCTAATATCGTATATACGATTGCAAGACCTATGCTCCGATAACACTGTTGGGGTTCGGTGCCTAAAATGAAGGCCCAGCGGAAGCGGTAAAACGAAAATTAATTCTATCTGAATCCCTACGAGGATCGATCGAGCTACGTATATACAAATATATAAACTAAAAACAAGAGTTATAATAAACTCACCCTTGAAGTCCGTTGATTAAATGGTAACCTTCTTTTGAGCTATTCCCCAAGCTTTGATTGATCTCTACGAATCCAATCCGCTCCAAGCTCTTGAATGATCCAACGCCGAAAGCACCGCGTCTCTACTTGCCAAGCGCTGGAAAAACGACCGGAATGGCAACACTCGATTAACGTATAAGGTTATGGCTAGAATCAAGTGATGAAGCCTTTTATTATTGCACTCTAAGTGTATAATATTTATCTCTCAATGTATCTTGAATTTTCTCCAAGAAAACTCAAGAACAAGATGAATATAATTGAGAAAACTATTTTCTCTCTCTCAAAACTAAAACTCACGTATGGAATTGCTTAGGAGAGGTTGAGAGATGTCTTCATTTTATTCTACCTCCAAATCCCACATAATCCCTTTATCCTTATTATAAGAGATATCATATCTCTTAGGTGATTAGTCATCACCCACCAAAGCAAGACAAAGACTAAAGGTAAGAGATCAAAAGTGGGGCCGGCCTCTAGAAGGAATCCGACGAGTTCGGTTCATTTTGGACTCCCGAGAGTCCAAACAGATAAACTCCGATTCCGTTCCGATGTATTTATATCGATTAATTAATCCAACTAATTAATCATATTAAATACATAATAACATAATTAATTTCTCCAAGAGATAATTATATTCATGAATCAAATTAATCACCCGGTAATTTATTTTATTAATTAGGCCGTAAATTAATTTATCTAATAAATCAATTTAGACATCCAATGTCCCAAATTAGATATCCAATATCTAATATTCATAATGAGAGATTAAGCTCAATTCATTCTGTCGTCAATACTATTGCGCGACTCGGTAGGTCCGTCTCAGTCAGCAATGCGAGGAACCAATGAGTAGTAGCACCACCTAGCCAGCCTGGCGGCCTACACTGTACCCCAACTGAGAACAAATGATGGGATCATTCAAGAACCATTCTGTCGTGAATACCAGTATACGTATAAACCCTTCTTTCAAATGTCCCGATCAAGTTATAGGGTCACAGTCAGTCAAACCCTATCTGTACTTGACGTTATGCATGCGTTAATGCAAATCAAGATCATTGAGCTCTCGTGTATCCAATACAACTAGCTCCAATGCTTTGGCTAAAGACTTATGATATCATCTGCCAATAACCGTATAGGACATATAACCCGCTCACTAACGGGAGAAATAATTCTATATTGGTATTCAGTAGGACCTGCTACTTGCCCGTTAAGATGCACGTCGAGGTTGACCCCCACCTCCCAGTTTATAGGGTCGAACTACTCTAATGAAAATATTAACGTCACAAGCATATCCCTACTAAATGCGCGAGCCAAAGGTTCACGAATACCTATCACAATCTTTCTATTCCGTCATTGACTGTCCCAGAGAGAAATCCGTGTGACGAATTGAGGGTGAGTCGATTCCAGTATACTAATCTAATTAGCATACCTATAATGTGTGCTCCCACTAACCATTAGTGTTCGACAGGCACTCTCCATGTCAAAGAACACGTCATACAGGTCTTCACATAAACTTAACGCCCAGTCAAGTTTCATCGACTTGCGAACGATTAAGTATTTAAGCTATAAACCTTTCCAGTGCCGACCCCCTTATCAAATGAGGAGTGGAATGTTTTGCTCTCAAATACACGGACTAGTTTCTATATGTATATTTACGAGTTAGGAATGCCAGTAACTACCAGTAAATAAAGAAGCATCCATTGCCTTATATTAATTATTTACATAATTACAAGTACAGTGCCCTCACTCAACCTCCTCTGAGTGGCATTCGGGGGCATACTCCTAACACCCAACACAGGGGTTATCTGCATATTCTCCCATACAATGCTTCAAATGGTGTCATCTTAATGGAAGCATGCCAACTATTGTTGTAGGTGAATCCAATCAACGGCAAATGAACCTCCCAATCATCCGACCAATCTAAGGCACAAGCTCTTAGCATATCTTATACTATCTGAATAGTCCTTTTGGACTGTCCGTGAGTCCGAGGATGATAAGTTGTGCTAAAGTTCAGCTCAGTTCCCAAGGCTTTATGAACGGCCTTCCAAAAGTGTGATATAAAGCGATCGTCCCGATCCGAAATAATGGTCTTCTGTGTACCATGCAATCGGACTATCTCCACAATAAACACTCGTGCCAACTTTTCTGGTCCCCAAGTATCCTTAATACCCAGGAATGAGCTGACTTGGTTAGATGATCAACTATCATCCAAATCATATTCATCCCCGTTCTGATGCTTGGCATATTGGTGATAAAGTCCATCGATATATCCTCCCACTTCCATTCAGGAATCAGAAGAGGCTTCAACATTCCGGTAGGTCACTGATGTTCAATCTTAACCTGTTGACAGGTTAAACACTTCGAGATGTATTCTGCTACATCCTTATTCATATTTCCCCACCATAAATTCTTCTTTAGATCCTTATACATCTTACTAGTGCCTAGATGAATAGAATAGGACGCAGTGTGAGCTTCCTTCTTGATCGTCTATTTCAAAGCATTGTCATCGGGGATGCAAATTCGACTCTGGAACCTCAAAACTCCATCATCATATATTACAAATCCGAGGGTCTTCCCATTGTTCACTTCATCACGTAACCGAATAATCAGAGAATCATCCAACTGCTTAGATTTGAATTCTTTGATTAACGACGAAGTTAATTCCATCACACACATTTGCCCTTGGACTCCTTGTGACCATACTTCAATTCCTTCACGAATCAATTCTCATTGAATGCTGGACTGGGACATAAGTGCTTCCAACATTTGAATAGAAATAGGTTTGCGGCTCAGTGCATCCGCTATCACGTTCGCTTTGCCTGGATGATAAAGAATTTCCAGGTCGTAATCTTTGATCAATTCCAGCCACCTCCTCTGTCTCATGTTTAATTCCTTCTGGCTGAAAATATATTTGTGACTCTTGTGATCTGTGAAGATCTGACAGTGAGTGCTATACAAATCATGTCGCCAAATCTTCAGGGCAAAGACAACGGCTGCTAACTCTAAATCATGTGTCAGGTAGTTAACCTCATACGGTTTCAACTGTCGAGAGGCATAAGCGATCACCCTATCATTCTGCATCAACACGCAACCCAGACCCTGATTTGAAGCATCGCTGAAAACCACGAACCCATCAGTTCCGTCTAGTAGTGCTAATATTGGCGCCGTGGTCAGTCTTCTCTTAAGTTTATCGAAACTAGTCTGGCATTTCTCGTCCCACACGAATTTCTGATCCTTCTGTCACAACTGAGTAAACAGATGAGCAAATTTGAAAAATCCTTCCACAAAAAGACGATAATACCCAGCAAGTTCTAAGAAACTTCAGACTTCCTTTACGTTCTTAGGAGATTCCCACTCCAAAATGGCTTCAACTTTTTTTGGGTCTACTTGTACTCCGTCGGTTGATATCACGTGCCCAAGGAACGTTACGTTCTTAAGCCAGAACTCGCATTTGGAAAGTTTTACATAAAGTTGTTCATTCCGCAAAGTATTCAGAACACTTCGCAAATGTTCTGCATGCTCTTCTGGATCCTTCGAATGGATCAAGATGTCGTCAATGAAAACGCCCACAAATTTATCTAAGTATTCTAAGAATACCCGATTCATCAATTGCATAAACACAGTTGGAGCATTAGTAAGACCAAATGGCATCACCACAAACACATAGTGCCCGTACCGGGATCTGAAAGCGGATTTCGGTATATCAGATTCCTTAATCCTTAACTGATGGTATCCTGATCTCAAGTTGATCTTCAAGAATACCGTCGCCCCCTGCAGTTGATCAAATAAATCGTCGATCTGAGGCCATGGGTATTTATTCTTGATCATCATCTCGTTTAGCTCTCTGTTCAACACACAATCGGAGGGATCCGTCTTTCTTTCGAACAAAAGAACGGGCGCACCCCAAGGAGAAACGCTAGGTTGAATGTAACCCTCCTGCAACAATTCCTCAAGCTGTTTCTTTAACTCATACATCTCGGTTGGCACCATACAGTATGGTGCTCTGGAAATAGGTGCGGCTCCTAGTTCCAATTTAATATTAAACTCTACAGCTTTACGTGGAGGTAATCCAGGAGTTCGTCAGGGAATACATTTGAGAATACATTCACCACAGGAATAGATGAGAGCTCTACTCCTTCTTCCTTATTAATGGCACAACACAAAAACCCGGTACAAGCCTGTTTCAACAATTTAATTGCTTTCGTGGCTTTGATCACTTTCCCTGAGCTTCCTAGTCTCTATCCTTCGAATAAATGTTCAGATCCGTCATCAGCAATAATCGGGATAACTCTCCTCCAATAATTCAAAATAGCCCTATAACGATTGAGCCAATCATCTCCAAGAATTAAATCGTCACCACGAATGTCAACCATAATAATATTTGATGGCCAATTCTTCCCTCCTATCGACACAGGAAAATTCCTAACTTTTAGATTTCCCACAATTCTCTCTCCACTCGTCACAACATAAGGTTCACAATCATGCAAACACGAGATTTTCAAACAATTAACACAGTTCAATGATATGAAAGAATGCATAGCTCCTGAATCGAACAAGACACTAACTGGTTTCAAAAGAATCTGAATTGTACCTGATGCAACAGTAGTGTTCTAATCACCTGACCTCCTCCTCTCATAAAGGCACGGAGGAACGGACCCAACACTGGATGCTTCTCTTTTCCCAAAATTCTGCTGTTGAAGACCACTCTGCTGTGTCAGTTTCACACTTGTCTCTTTCGAAACTTGTGCTGAAGTGCGAGCTCCAAACGATCTAGTCACATTTCCGCAAAAAGTCGCACGATGCCCTTCTTGCCGACATTCAAAACAGGTCGCAGAAGGAGCGGAGCAATCACGTCGGACATGCCCTGATTGTCCACAGTTATAACACTTCTTCGCTGCATCGGTAATCGTTGATTCCGTTCTGAACTTCTTTACGCCTCGAGAATGATACGGAGGCCTCTTGGATAAATGGATTGAGGACTGGCCCTTGCGGGGCCCACTACTCTTGCTCTCGGTGAAGTTGCCAGACACTTTCTGCTTCTTTGCTTCCGCAAATTTCTCCACTGCTGTCTCTTTCATGTCGTAAGCCAGGTCTTTGTCTTGATACTGTAAGAGAGTAGTACATTCAAATCCCGACATATATTGTTGGATCTCTGGCTTCATCTGCATGTCGAAGTGAAAAATCTTTTCTGCCTCGGTTCTGACCAGATGTCGCATAAAGGTCAGCTAGTGATTAAAAGTCTTAATCATATCTGTCACAGATGCCTCCAGATTTTCTGGCGAGAAAAACTCTCGGACTCTAGCCTCTCTAACTAGACAAGGACAATATTGTGCTTCCATCATTAATTTGAATTCTGTCTAGTCAGCATTATGATCCTCAGGTCGAATAGCTTCCCACCAGTCGAAAGCTTCCCCAGTCAGAAAATATTGAGCGATCGGAACTTTTCGGTCATCGGGATAATTAATTCCCGTAAATATTTTCTCTAGTTCTTTCATCCAGTGGTCTCATGTAGGCATCTCTGAATAACCGTCAAACTTCGGTGGGTGTAATTTGACTACTTCTGAAAGCCACTTGTCTTTCCGATTGTCTTTATTACACTGCTGGACCATCGTCGCTTGCATGCGGTCAACCACCTAACCAAATTGGGTCATCTGAGTGACCACTTGTTGAAGCACTCCCGGCATGTTAGGATTTTCATCTTCCTCCATAGTTCGTGCTCGGTCATTATTTACCGATTCCTATTGTCCGTCAGAATGGGAATCAGCTCGATTAGCCGACAAATTCGAGATAGTCGACGAATCTTCCTGTCTCGCATTACCACATCCGCGTCCACGACCGCATCAGCATCCACGACCTCCTCTCAACATATTGTAAACACAAATACTCAATACCCAGAGCAAAATCTTCTAACATTCATCAATATCCACAAAACACGAAATAATTAAAATGGTAGTATATTGGATTAGGAAACTTACAACCACGGTCCACATGACGACGCTGGTTGTGCAGTGATGTTATACACGACCGATAAATCAAACGACGTAAACAGGCCCAACTAAACCCAACTGTCAAGATATCAATGAATCTTAGCTTCAATACCATATCTGTATCACCCTGAGATGTTCGGAATAATTACAGCGCCGTAAACCCTTTATATAAGAATTTACAAGGCTAAATTAAAAGAAATGTTGAACAATACGAAAATTACCATCAATAGTTGAGTAATTCGATAACTAGTTTAATCAACCCAAATCAATCCATTTATTACAAACTTCTCAAATCACCGAAAGAACACACGTACTCAAGTACTAAATACCAAACCAGAATACCAAAATAATACAACGAATAACATCACTGTTCCCCTTCGTCATCATGCCGGTACTGTTGTTGCTTCACCGCTCCTCGGCTACCTGAACATCAAAACAAATGTCCACCACTGCAGGGGTTAGCAAAAGGATGCTAGAACTAGTATCATAATATACAAAATCAGATATGCAACAACGATGCATAGCAAATTACAACACGCGGACTTCCTCTACCGGAATCCAACGATGCGAATCCACATGATTCCATCAACACATCACAGGCTAATCCAATGATCCAGTGCCCTCAACATAGATCCCAAGATGATCCCGTCGGACCAACACGAGGTGGAAAACCCGGCCAATGATCCTGCGCCCTCAGCGTATATCCCAAGATGATCCCGTCGGACCAACACGAGGTGGATAACTGATCCAGCGCCCTCAGCATAGATCACGCGATCCCTTCGGATCAATAAAACATATACAATACAACTATGCATACATATATGCAAATCGATATGTCCATGAACATGAACAACATATGAATCAATAACCTGAACGACATTATGATAATTTAACTTGGATGATCTCATGTTCAACAACATTAATAACAATATGCATGATCAAAATCATCAACATTAAACCAATAGTAAAATTACGATACTTGCCTTAAAAAGATGGAAAGAATTAAATATTTCAACGACAGTCAATACGCCCGAAGGTCGCCTCCCTCGATCAATCACCTTGCAAGGCTCAAACCTTGTTCAAAAGAAATAACGAAGGGTTCAATTTACTTTACAAATTTAACATACGAACACCTAGCGTCTTAAGTTATATCCGAGGTTACATTAACGTAAGGCCGGTTCACGATTAATCTACTCGATGAAAGCTAATCCAGAAATAATTACATACTTCATATTAATCGAATGACCATATCGGAGGTGAAATGTCGATGTCTACGGATTCATGGGTATATAAGTTACCATAATCTAAACTTCAATCTTGATTTGGACTTCCTATATATATATATGGTTCGGCTAAGCTTACAATTCAAATCCAAGGTGTGATTCTAGAAACAAGCATACCAAGTGTACTTCAAAAGGGGACGATACAACGGTGTTCCGGGTTTAATTCTATCAACATAGCCGATTCCTGTAAACCATGAATATGAAGAAGATTGTTAAATCAAACACCTCTATCAAAAACATGAACTATCCTCGGTGAAATACCGTAGTAATCTCAGAAAACTCATTAGAATCATGCTCAGAATATAACAAACTCAGGACACTACATTCTAGGGTCCTATCCCAACTAGGTTCAATTAATACTCTTAACAACGAAGGAGAACCGAAGTATACTGAATCTATTCTTCTAAAAACATAATATTCGACACCTCATGATAATAACGAACTTGGTAATCTTAAAAACAGGTTCAAAATGTCATTAAGAACATGTATTCTAGTTGGTGAAGGATCAACATACCTTAATATAGGGAAGAACAACGAAATACTTGGTGAAACTCAACAACAGAAGCTTGAACACCAATCCACAAGGGTCTACGATCTTCTAAACTGAGCTGGGATGATGATATAAGAGGTTTTCGGGCCTAGGGAGTTTTCAAGTTGCAGAAATCGGCCAAGGAGTGAGGAGGAAATGAAAAGGAGTTTGAGATCTATAAATAGAATTTTACACATTACGTACATTAACAGCAAAGCCTTACGTACGTTATGGCCTTAGCATATGTTATTCTCAATCCTTAGCGTACGTTAACATCCGGCAATTGCTCACTGCCTCGATTCTGGATTCTCTAACGTACGCTATCCAAACTCTTTACGTATGTAACACCATGTACATAGCGCATGTTAACACCCATATCTAACGTACCTTATGCCTCGTTGACCTGCTTTATTGAAAAGCCGCCCAGGTTCACGCGAGGCAATTCGACGAATCTCCCTCTGGCCCCCACACGCCGACCACAACTGATCTGCCTTTGACCCAAGCTTACATATGCTACACTACAACTATAACGTACATTATATTCAACACTTAAAATAGGTTATGCTCAACGTGTAGCGTATGTTATGACGTGCAGATACATGCATGTATGAATATGTTGGAAACTCAAAAAATGCACGAATACAAATACGGGAAACCACACTTTGATTAATAATACCACATAATGAAATGTTACAAGTTCGAATACAGGTAAAATACACAATAATTATCTGGGCATTACAGTACTTTTCTTTGATGTCCTGTAAGCAAAGAAATTAAGTATATTTAGATGCCCTTTGATTGCTGGGTCCTTGTACGTTAGAGCCTTTTGGTACCCAAATTTGCCTGACAGCAACTGGCTTGCTGTAGGTTACTTTTGGTCCATTCGTGCGATGTCTACGTGGTCCAGGCACGTAGTCACTGTAACCTTGGTAATTATAATGCATGTAAAATCGAAGGTTATTATTATTATTCTAGTACGAATGCCGTCTTTGAGGTGGACCATTTTCTTCGGCCTCAGAACTTGCCTTATGGGTCTTGAGTTGGATTCCCAAAGTTGTTGCTGATATTATGTGGTGACCTGCTTTCTTGATGGATAACGGGTCTCCTGTATCTAATATCTAGGCGCACTGTACTGTTGGTAGTATTGTTGTGCAGGCCTTTGATATTTAGATACAGCCTTCTTTCTGAATGGCTGTTGGCGCTTCTGATATGCTCGGGGAGCATGCTATTGGTTATGCCTTACAGGTCTGGGCGGCTGAGGTTCCGCTGTCTGTGATATGAACATGGTGGCGGGATCGCAGCCTTTGCTGTACGCGGGGGAACTGTTACCTTTATGGGACTCGGGGTCTCTTCAGGAACAGGAATGGGTTCCACACCCCTGACAAACACTGTACTAGTTTTTCCTTTATTGGAGAATGAGTTGTATCCAAAGCCACTTTTATCATGACCATGTTGCCTGGTGCTTTGAATTTCTTCCATTCGTTTAGAGGATTTCTCGAATGATTTCAAGATTGTCTCTAATTCCCTTCTCGTTTCTCGAGAGTTTTCACTTTGGCTTCGAGTAGAGCAAAATCATTTGTCTTGCTCTCATTGTCAGACTTGGATCATTTAGATCGTGGGAAGTTGATGATTGCTCTCCATGAGTTTTTCAAGTGAGAGTTTGCTGTTTTCACAATAGATAAACATATTTTCGTAGTTATTTTTCCGCAAGTCATTTTCTTCTTTCAGCTCTAAGTTAGAAATTTGGAGTTGTATGTTTTCTCGTTTCAACGTCTCATGGGCTTTTTGAATGTTTTTGATTTCATTCATCATATTTTCGAAAGTATGACATGCATTTACAGGAGTAATTGATGTTGAGCTCGCTTCATCATCACTGTCTTCGTCGTCCTCTATTTCTTTGGCCATAAAGCACATATAGACTTTTTCTCGAGCTCATCATCGGACAAGTGACTATTAGTGACTGCCTGAAGTCAGTCCTCAGATTTGGTTGATGCGGGTGAGGGTTCTGATTCTCCAATCAGGGCCTTGAGCTTGTTTTTCCAAGCACGCCCCCTTTCATCTTTTTCCTGTTGCTCGGCTTCCGGAAATTTTTGGACTATAGTGTGCGGACATTTATTTGCATAATGTCCTGGTTTCCTGTAGTTGTAACACAGATCAGAATAACCAGAAGGAGATTCAGAACTTACCTTGTTGAAAGGCTTTGGCCGAAAGGACTCTTTCCAGACTGTTTGATGAACTTCATGCATTTGTGCATAAGAAGAGCCATTTCTTGTGAGAGGATATCATCATCATTGTCAGCAGTCTTAAGGTCAGATTTGGATTTGCTGGGCATACTGTGTCTCCTGATAGATACAACGGCTGTAATACCCAGTTGTAATTCAGTCATTATCATTCAGTAATTTCATTCGGTGATTGTCACCCAGTGTATATTCACTCGATTATAATCATTCACCAATCATATTCATTCACCGTGTTCACCGTTCGAAAAAAACTTCGAGTGGTGTATCGTTATTGTTCATTGTTTCAACTTTCCTCATATGAGTTCGACTTTGTTAGATCACCATTAATTTTTTGGTAACTCCAAAAATTCTAAATCTTTGCAATATTATAGAGCATCGAGTTAGCTTTCCAATGGTTCAAACGGTGAGTCAATCGGAGTCCGGACGAGAGAGTTATGGTCGTTTTAGCTCAACCGCTCATTGGCGCCGATCAGCGCCGAACGAACTCGGCCGTGTCGTCCGACACGGCCCGTGCCGTACTCGTCCGGAAAGTGCCGAAGTGTCGCCTCGAGGACCCGGCCGTGTCGTGCAGCACGGCCGAGTCGCACCCTTCCGGATAAGCTGTAACCGATCGCCCGGCCACGCCGACCGTGTCGCACAGCACGGTCGAGTCATGCCGAAGTCATTTGTCGGACGGGTCACTGTCGGGAGGCCCTCGCGCCGCGACCGTGTCGGCGGGACACGGTCGAGTCACTGTCGGCCAATCGTCGGCCAGGGTGCGACACGGCCGTGCCGATCGGCACGGCCGTGTCCGGCAGCGCCAACTCCTATAAATTCATTTTTTCAGATTTCACCCATTTTTCTTCCTTTTCTTCACCTTCAACCGAGAGATAAGGCTTGAGGGAGGGTTTTCCCTTCACAAATCATTTGGGTGTTTGATTTTTTCATCTCCTTTCGATCGTGAAGCCCGGATAATCAATCTAACGCGTGTTCTTCGGATTAAAGCACTTGGATCATCAAGAGGTAATTCCTTCAACACTTTGGACTTCGATTTTGTGTTGAAATAGGATGTTTGGACGTTATAATCATGATATATGAAGGGATATGTATATGATTATGAGTTTGTATAAGGATTCTTTGGATTATTGAGGGTTTATTCAAGAACACTTTGAATATCGAGTTGGAATTGGGGATTTTCGACTAATTGTTGTTATAATCACATTTTGGATATTCATAACGGATTATTGATCGTATTGGAGATGTTTTGTTGGTTTGAAACACTTCTTGGGGATTTTGATATTGGGATATCGAGGTTTGATTGTAAACAATCGGAGTTTGGATACAACGTATTCGATATAATGCCCCAATGAACTTAGTTTAATCGTATCGACGCGTTTTGAGTTCGTTATATTCGTGTTTAATTCGTATATTGATCGGATTGTCGGTAATTGTATTGAATTAAGGTTGTTCGTGCGACCGACACTTCATTTAGGGCGTTGTTCGTGGACGGACATTCTTCATCGGTGTTGAGTAAGTTAATTCTTACTCGGTTAAAAGGATATTCATCCCTCTTGTTGTTGTTCATTCATAATCATAACTCATTCATAATTATATTAACCGTATCAAAACTTGTTGTTATCAATTAATCATTTCGGTCATAAGGAAGCAGCGGTTCCAACCTTTTCATTAATGTCATTTATTTCATTACCATTCCACCTCGGTGAGTCATTATTCATTTTCGATGTCACTTTTGTTATCGTGGCATTCCGGGTCATCTTGGCGTGCGGTTGGTATGTGTAGGGTTTTCATGTCGGGCACATTATAGTCGTGTGTTGGTTGATGGCCTCACATTGGGTGTGCACACGAGATTGATTGTTTCGTGAGGCGATTAGGTACAAGACCACACGTGTATTCGATCGATACTCGTTGGTGGCTTGTGCACGGACACATTTCCATCCGGGCGTAGTGTGGCGCCACCCTTTGAGCCGTCTTGTTAGTTGATTCATATAGCATGTTTGATTGCGTATGTTTCGACAGGATATTTCATAATTTCGGATATAATCATGATTGTGTATTTTCAACTCTTGAGGATTGTTGTTCGTATAAGCGGCCCGTTTGGGGATTTTGTTTTTCGGTCTTGGCAAGGCAAAGGCACGGGGAGAACATGCGGCGTCGAGAGTCAGTGATACTAGAAAGGGGCCCCGATGCATTCGATCACTTATTCGATCATTTATGTTTCCTTTATTTATTCCTTTGCAGACATTCCGTTTGAATACTCGTTTCATTCGGTGTTGTGTATTTTATCGTCACATAAGATACACATGTATTCTATTTTATCACAGGTGTGTTGTATGAAACTCCTAATCGGAGTAATTGATGTTGTAATGTGGTTCGGTACTACATTTACCTGTGTAAATCATCCTTTTCATTCGCACGGTGGGTCCCGATCGGGGGTCCACGGCACCGTAATATCCGCCTAGTTTGGGGTGTTACGAGTTGGTATCGGAGCGTGGTTTTGAATACTACCTTCCGAGTCATGTCTCATTTGAAATCATCGTCATCGAGACTAGTATCATTGGACTTTCGCGTCACGTGTGACTGTGCAAATGCCGAGCCAATCGAATAGGAAGAAGCGTAAGATTTCTAACGCCATGGTATAATTTACGGCAATAGTCATTCATTCATCATTCATCAATTAACAATCCTCAAACATCATCATTCATTGTGATTAGAACGATCATGTTAACTCATTAATCACTTAATTCATTTCATTACTCGATTAATAATCGGAGACGATCTGTTAACTCATTAATTACTCAATTCATTTCATTATCCAGTTGTCAATCTGGATGATCATATTATCAATCTTGTTAAGTTATTCAAGATAATCATTTCAAGAATTTCATCAGATAATCATGTAACTTCAGTAAATCATTCATATAATCACTAAGTTAGAGCATGTATACTCATTTTCATCATCCCATGACATAATCATAACGTGCTAATCATGCGGGAAATATAATCATTATGCGACCTTCCTACTCCAGTATGGAGAGAACTGTCAAGGGATGCATGGGGAGAGGCCGCGGTGCGGCGAAACCCGAGAAATAATCACTCGGCCGGAAATCGTGCCCAGGACTCGGTTCGATCGGAAGATGTACGGGTTGATCCACTCACTTTTATGCGAGCCATGATGACCCATGTGCGTTGCTCAATCATCATTGCGCCACTCGGCCGGATTAATCGGCGAACTCTCCGTGCAGGCGATTGCTAAGGAAATTCGGCGGCAACTTTGCATATGTCAACAGGAAATCAACGGCGTAATCTATCCGAAGGCGGTCGATCAACCTTCAAGAAGCCTCGTGTGAGTCTTATCGTTTCGAGCGATCTCTACGGCGCCTAATCCTACGGGATCTCGGTCCCGAGCAGCTAGTTCGGCCATCATCATTTAACAGCGTGGGGCGCGGGCCATTTCGGTACTAGGTGTACGCCGTCTATCACATGTCATAATTGTGGGAATTACGGGCATAAGGCCCGTTTTTGCGAAAGGACTCCAAGTCGGCTCAGGCATCTCAGGCCCCGAAGCAACCAGCGTTTCAGAATCAGACTGCCTTGTCATCGTCGTTTAAGACAATGGAAGCAAATAGAGTTGGAGCTCGTATTTATCAGACGGGAGCGTACGGTTCGGGGACCAGCAAGTCCCAGATTCATATGATGAGGAGGATCGACGATCCGGTGGTCGAACCATTTCGGGTATACTCGTAATTTTATTTCAACTTGTGTGTACCTTTTGATCTTTGGTACACCGCATTCATTCATTTTCGAATCATGCTTGAATAGACTTATTTCGGTATAGTCCTACTTAATGACCGCGGTTGGTTGATGGATCTAATCGTGGTGAATTTATCTTAGGACGATGTAATTTTCGGTATTAGTTGGTTTGATCGTCTCGATACTATCCTCAGTGTTTGTTAGCGTTTAGTCGCTATCTTTCCGTCGTTGGTTGTCGAATGTGTGCTTCAGGGAAGTAATCCCCGTTGTTCCAAAGAATTTTTATTATGGCGGAAGCGAAGAAATTCCGCAATCGAACTATTCAATCATTCATTATATCATTTTCATCGATTGGCCTTTCTAAGGCAATCGAGTTATTGATCATTCCTTATATCATTTCCATCGATTGGCTTTTCTAAGACAATCGAGTCATTCAATCATTCATTGTATCATTTTCATCGATTGGCCTTTCTAAGGCAATCGAGTTATTCAATCATTCATTGTATTATTTTCGTCGATTGTCCTTTCAAAGGCAATCGAGTTATTCAAACATTCATTGTATCATCTTCATCGATTGGCCTTTCTAAGGCAATCGAGTTGTTCAATCATTATTGGTATCTCTTTTTATCAATTGACCATTCTAGGGCAATCGAAATGTTCAATCATTCGTGGTATCATTGTCATCGATTGACGATGTATTTCGAGGCGAGTTATCTAGTTGCCTTCACATAGAGTAAGGAATTCGGGAGTGAGTTGAGCAGTCGTCCCCTTTATCGAAGGCACCGTATCGGATGGCCCGACTGAATGCGGGAGTTGAAGATTCAACTTGAGGAGTAGTTCGAGAAAGGTCATCTCCGACCGATTGCGTCCCGTGAGGAGCACCGGTGTGATCTGTCAAGGAGAAGGATGGCTCGTCTCGTGTGTGTATTAATTACCAAGAGTTGAACAGGGCGATGATCAAGAGTAGTACCCTTTACCTCGTATTGATGATCTTTTAGATCAACTTGAGGAGCTTGGTATTTTCCAAGATCGACTTAAGATCGGATATCACAAGTTGCGGATTCGAGAGTCGGATATCGCGAGGACAGCGTTTCATACACGCTATGGTCATTGTGAGCTCGTAGTTATGCCGTTCGGGCTAACTATTGCACTGTGGTATTCATGGAGTTAATGAATCTGGTTTTCATCGACTTTTTAGATCAGTTGTTGTCTTCATCGACGACATTTTGATTTATTCTCTTAGCCGAGAGGAACACGAGGTTCATTTTCTTCAAGTTCTCGACGTGTTGAGACGAGAGCAACTTTATGGAAAGTTTTCCAAATGTGAGTTCTGGAGGTCCGAAAAGACTTTCTCGGGCATGTAATTTCATCTGCCAGAGTTCTTGTCGACCCTCAGAAGACGGAGGCTATCCGAGATTTGCAACCTCCGTAAGATATTAAGTAAATCCGATGTTTCCTCGGATTAGCTGGTTAATTATCCAACCCACGACCGGAGCTAGTAACCGTGGTTTTCGCGTTGGAATTTTGGCGTCGTTACCTTTATGGAATCACTTGTCAGATCTTCACCAATCACAAGAGTTGAACTATATATTTACTCACAAGGAGTTAAATATGCGACAGGGACGGTGGTTGGAACTAATCAAAGATTTTGATATCGAGATCCTTTACCACCCGGGCAAGGCGAACGTTGTCGCCGACGCCTTGAGTCGTAAGTCCGTTCAGGAGCAGATGCATGCTCGTTTAACAGTTCAGAAGGAGCTTCAACAGGAATTCCTTAGACCCGAGATCGAGTGCAGCTTGGCGAGTTCAGGGACAGCTTTGTATGTTAGAGATTTCATCATCTCTGAGGATGCAATCAGGGAGAATCAGGGTTCAGACCCAGCATTGTTGCGCATTCGTGAAGATGTGGCTCAGGGGAAAGCCCCTGGATTCGTGGTCCACGAGGATGGACTTTTGAGGTTTAAGAACCGGTTGTGCGTACCGTCGAATGACGAGTTGAATAATTCTATTTTGAGAGAAGCTCATGCTACCCCTTATTACATTCATCGGGGTCCGGCCAAGATTTACAAAGACTTGAAACAAAATTCTTGGTGGAGTAATATGAAGCGAGAAGTCGCGAGAATTTGTTTCGAGATGCTTAAACTCACAACAAGTCAAGATGGAACCTCGGCGACCGGCGAGTATGCGATACCGCTCCTATTAGGAATGGAAGTGGGAAGACATTTCTATGGATTTCATCACGAGTTTGCCGACGAGTCGTCGTGGCATGAATGCGATCTGGGTGATTGTGGACCGCTCAACTAAATCAGCTCATTTCCTTGAGATCAAGGATACGTGGGGTCCCGAGAGTGGATCGATTGTTCATCAAGGAGATAGTGAGGCCTGCACGGTACTCCTAAGAGTATCGTTTTGGTCGTGACAGACGAATTGTTTCCCATTTTTGGAAATCAGTTCATCGTGCTATGGGAACTCGGCTTAATATCGATCGCCTTTCATCCTCGGTCAGACGGACAATCGAGAGAGGACTATTCGGACATTAGAGGACATGTTGAGGGCATGCGTCCTCGATTAGTAGACGATGGGAAGCCCAATTCTTGTTGTTTAAGTCCACGTACGGTATAGTTGGCATGCCTCCATTAAGATGGCACCTTACGAGGCCTTGTGCGGTCGTCTTTGTCGATCTCCTTTGTGTTAGGATGACTTGTTAGAATCAATCGGCACCGAGCCCGATATGCTTATAGCCGTCCGGGAGAAGGTAGCTTTGATCAAGAGTCGTATGTTGATGGCTCGAGTCGACGTAAATCGTATGCGGATAATCGTCGCCGACCACTAGAGTTCGAGACGGGTGACCATGTTTTGGTCAAGATATCCCAGTCGAGGTATTTTTCCGTTTCGGAAAGCGGGGAAGTTGAGCCCAAGATTCATTGGACCGTTTGAAATTTTGGATCGAGTAGGCGAGTTAGCTTATCGATTGGCGTTACCTCCGGCTTTGAGCAGGATTCATAATGTGTTTCACGTCTCTCGATTGCGGAAGTATGTTGCCGACCCGAGTCACATACTTGATTCGAAATCGAGATCGCGGATGATCATTCGTACGAGGAGCGTCTGTGCGAGTGTTAGAGCGGCGAATCAAACAGTTGAGGAACAAGACGATCCCTTTGGTCAAGATTCGGTGGTCTAGACACGGAGTCGAAGAGGCCACTTGGGAAACCGAGGAGAATATGCGGGAGTGTTATCCCGAGTTGTTTGACCCTTAGTTTCGGGACGAAACTCTTTTAAGGGGGTGTATGTAATACCGGTTGTAATTGATCATTATCATTGGTAATTTCATTCGGTGATTGTCGGCCAGTGTATATTCACTCGATTATAATCATTCACCAATCATATTCATTCACCGTGTTCACCGCTCGAAAAAACTTGAGTGGTGTATCGTTATTGTTCATTGTTTCAACTTTCCTCATATGAGTTCGACTTTGTTAGATCACCATTAATTTTTGGTAACTCCAAAAATTCTAAATCTTTGCAATATTATAGAGCATCGAGTTAGCTTTCCAATGGTTCAAACGGTGAGTCAATCGAGTCGGGACGAGAGAGTTATGGTCGTTTTAGCTCAACCGCTCATTGGCCGATCATCGCCGAACGAACTCGGCCGTGTCGTCCGACACGGCCCGTGCCGTACTCGTCCGGAAAGTGCCGAAGTGTACGCCTCGAGGACCCGGCCGTGTCGTGCAGCACGGCCGAGTCGCACCCTTCCAGATAAGCGAGAACCGATTGCCCAAGACGCCCGACCGTGTCGCACAGCACGGTCGAGTCATGCCGAAGTCGGCTGTCGGACGAGTCATCTGTCGGGAGGCCCTCGCGCGCGACCGTGTCGGCGAGGACACGGTCGAGTCACTGTCGGCCAACTTTCGGCCAGCTGTGCGACACGACCGTGCCGATCGGAACGGGCCGTGTCCGGCATGCAGTCAACTCCCTAAAAATTCATTTTTTAAGCAATTCAGCCCATTATTCTTCCATTTCTTCACCTTCAACCGAGAGATAAGGCTTGAGGGAGGGTTTTCCTTCACAAATCATTTGGGTGTTTGATTTTTTCATCTCCTTTTGATCGTGAAGCCGGATAATCAATCTAACGCGTGTTCTTGGATTAAAGCACTTGGATCATCAAGAGGTAATTCCTTCAACACTTTGGACTTCGATTTTGTGTTGAAATAGGATGTTTTGGACGTTATAATCATGATATATGAAGGGATATGTATATGATTATGAGTTTGTATAAGGATTCATTGGATTATTGAGGGTTTATTCAAGAACACTTTGAATATCGAGTTGGAATTGGGGATTTTCGACTAATTGTTGTTATAATCACATTTTGGATATTCATAACGGATTATTGATCGTATTGGAGATGTTTTGTTGGTTTGAAACACTTCTTGGGGATTTTGATATTGGGATATCGAGGTTTGATTGTAAACAATCGGAGTTTGGATACAACGTATTCGATATAATGCCCCAATGAACTTAGTTTAATCGTATCGACGTTTTGAGTTCGTTATATTCGTGTTTAATTCGTATATTGATCGGATTGTCGGTAATTGTATTGAATTAAGGTTGTTCGTGCGTGACACTTCATTTAGGGCGTTGTTCGTGGACGGACATTCTTCATCGGTGTTGAGTAAGTTAATTCTTACTCGGTTAAAAGGATATTCATCCCTCTTGTTGTTGTTCATTCATAATCATAACTCATTCATAATTATATTAACCGTATCAAAACTTGTTGTTATCAATTAATCATTTGGTCATAAGGAGCAGCGGTTCCAACCTTTTCATTGATTTGTCATTTATTTCATTACCATTCCACCTCGGTGAGTCATTATTCATTTTCGATGTCACTTTTGTTATCGTGGCATTACGTGTCATACTGTTATGCCGGTTGGTATGTGTAGGGTTTTCATGTCGGGCACATTATAGTCTTGTGTTGTTTGTTGGACTCACATTGGGTATGCACACGAGATAGAATGTTTCTTGAGACTGATTAGGTACAAGACCACACGTGTATTCGATCGATACTCGTTTGTGTATTGTGCACTGACACATTTCCATCCCGGGCGTAGTGTGGCGCCACCCTTTGAGCCGTACTGTTATTTGATTCATATAGCATGTTTGATTGCGTATGTTTCGACAGGATTTTTCATAATTTCAGATATAATCATGATTGTGTATTTTCAACTATTTAGGATTGTTGTTATGTATAATCGGCCCGTTTGGGGATTTTGTTTTTCAGTCTTGGCAAGGCAAAGGCACGGGAGAACATGCCGACGTCGAGAGTCCTGGTGATACTAGAAAGGGGCCCTGATCTGCTCACTTATTCAGTCATTTATGTTTCCTTTATTTATTCCGCTGCAGACATTCCGTTTGAATACTCGTTTCATTCAGTGTTGTGTATTTTATCGTCACATAAGATACACATGTATTCTATTTTATCCTGGGTGTGTTGTATGAAACTCCTAATCGGAGTAATTGATGTTGTAATGTGGTTCGGTACTACATTTACCCTGTGTAAATCATCCTTTTTCATTCGCCTGGTGGGTCCCAGTCGGGGGTCCACGGCACTGTAATATCCGCCTAGTTTGGGGTGTTACAACGGCTAACATTGTAGTCTTGGCAGGTGACTCTTCGGCCTTCTCTCTCCTGTCAGTATCATACTCGAAAGCTTTGAGGTCAGAGAAGAGGTCAAAAGCATAAATGTCATTAAGATTACATGATACACGTAGAGCTGTGGTTTCAATGTCCCATCGGGGAGGGAGTGATCTAAATATTATTAAATTTTTCTCCTTTTTGGGTATACATTTTACCCAATGCTTCAAGTTCACTGACAATTCCAGTGAATTTGAGGCCAAGCTCCTCAAGAGTTTCATATGGTTTCATTTCAAATGATTCAAATTGCTAAGTGAGTTTTGAAATTTTATTTTCTTTTGAGAGCTCAGTTACCTCGCAAATTAACTTGAGTTTCTCCCAGATTCCCTTAGTTGTCTTACAGCTATTTACCTTGGAGAATGTGCCTTTGTAAAGAGTGACAAACATTGCATTCTTAGCAACATTGTTGAGGTTCGCGCACTTGCGATCATTGGTTGTCCATTGCTCTCGCTACTTCTCAAGCATTTCAGCATGAGGTTGGCCCTCTATCCTTGCGGCAGGATTGACCTTCATTATCTTGATAGGGCCATCTTGGATGACAAAAATCATCTCCTCGTGCATGGCGGCAGGATGTGCTTTCATCCTGATTCTCCAATCATTAAATTCGTTAATCTAAAACATAGGAACCTTGTTTATCATTGAGGTATCCATGGAGAATGTAGGAAAGATAAAACTGTTTTCAAAAATAAGTGATTTTAAGATCTGATTCGATTAAAAATATGACTGATTCTTTATAGAATCAACCGCTCCGATACCACTTGTTGGCCACTAAGTATACAATATACAACTTGGAAAAGTGTTAGTACAATAAGCTGTATGATTTTCGAAAGTGAGTGTGTAGCGGCAGTTTGTTTAAGTGAGTTGCTGTAAATATAGCAACTAGGTTTTCTGCTATTAGCTTGGTGCGTACAGGGTTTTGCAATATATACTTGTATAAATCACAGTTATGAAAACTATGAAGTCAGAAGGTAAATAACATAGAGTTTAAAGTGGTTCGAGGTAAACCCCTCTACGTCCATTGGTCCTTCACAAAGGAGTAAAAACGTTTATTATAATCACTACATACACAACTACGTGACCATAACTAAACCTCCCAGTGTAACGTTCACACAAAATGAGATAAGGGCTGAAGCTGTTCGCCGTTCACACAGATTGGCTAGAGCTTGTTCTTGACTTGCTTCTTCACACATAGTTGAAAGCTTCATCTACAATGCTTATTCTTCACATATAGTTCCGAATGAGCAAGGCTTCTTCAGTCCATACAGGGCTGATGGATTCTCAACGATTAAAGATAGAATACTTTCTGAATAGCAGCCTGATCCTTTGATAAACGATAGTTGTATGCTGTGCTGTTCTTGTTGAGGACAGTATATTTCTTTCCTGATTGATACGCTGTATGCTTGGAAAATATATTTGCTCTTGATCTTGCGGAGGTTATGCGAGAATATGAATATCAAGAGTTTTTGCGTGTTCAAGAATAGTTCGTTTCAAGTGTTCTAAAGTCCTCTAGCTTGGGGCTATTTATAACTTTGGAAAATTCATCCGTATAAATGTAGCCGTTGTTGGTTGGTGATATGTTGACATCTGTCGCTTGATTGACGGCTTTGCTGAATATTTAAATTAAAGCAGATTGCATTTAATGCTTGACATCCTTTTTGTCTTCGCATTAAATGCTCTTCAGCATGTTCAGACTTGTCTCTCTCCAGTTGCATTAAATACTATCCTATCAGCAATAAATGTTACTTTAACCGTGAATACTTTATGAATAAAAAAAGTGTATTTTACAACGGTTTAAAGTATTTTTCAATCGGTCCTATCGGATATGTTTTACTTTTCCCATGTAAAACATCTTACAGCCTTACTTCTGTATCTGATGCGATCAGTCTTTTGTTGTAGCTATAGCCTAGACTGTGAGATCATTTAATGCTGTATGGAAGCGGTTGTATGGATGTTCCGGACAGCTTCCATACATAGCGATATTTTGGCTCTTTTCGACTTCTTGAGACAACTTGCTGTATGTTGGAAATTATCAAAACAGGATTGTTTATCCCAACACATATGTTTAAGGCAAATCACATAATGATTTCTATCCATAGAATTCACCAGACAATAAGTATCACAACCATCAGAGTCTAACAACCCCGTTCACACATCATTATCACGTAAAGTCATAAGATCGAATGACCCCCGAACAACACACCACTAGAATCAAACAAAATATTATTCAATCTCCGTAATCACGACACAAAGGTAATACACGATGTTATAAATGTAACGACCCAATACTCATAAGAGTCGTTACATGCCGTAGAACCTTCGTCAAGGTCTTCTAGGCTAAAACATTCACACAACTTCACAATAATCGCATAAAGATACAATATTTAATAACAAAAATAAGACCATGGGCTCAGCCAAAACATTTTGATTTGAACACAATAAGACAGAGTCTAAAATAAATCTATTGCTCAGGCAGGGGACTTCAATAAATAACTTTAAAACAGGAAATGTTTACTCAACCGACTCCGACAGACAACATGAACATACTAAAATAAACACCCCAGACTCGAGCCTCATAACATCATGCTTGACCATCCTTTGCGTGCGCCTCCAGTGCTGGCTCCTCTGATCGTCCAATACCTGAAATGCCTGAAATGCATTTCCCCCATTTAAGGGGTTAGCATTTGAATGGCTAGTGCAAGTACACAATTACACAACATTATATACAAATACAATCCCACACTATTACCACATTTTGAAAACATTTGAGAAAAAAAAAAGTATTCCGGAAAACCACATTGTCAGCAAAACATCATTATCATGAAAGCCATGTCATCACATCTCATCATAACGAGAATCACATTTGGTAACCCACGGCCGTACTCATTAGTATCAACCCCCAGAGGTCCCTTCGAACCATCCCCAGGTGGAAGAAACAGCAACACACACACACGTTTTTCACAAAACATCATTCATGTCGAATTCACATCACACATAACATAATGTAGTACATGAATTTGCCTTGACTATTACAACGCGATCAAATGGTGAACGGAAAGGACTTCAGTCCGAATACTCTTCAAAAATTCGTTTCTTTCACACAACAATATTCAATCAACCACAACACCTCAAAAACATAAGGAATCATCCTAAGTTCTACCCTTTGGAACAGTACATCGAACACTACAAAGTCATAATCGATCTTAATCAATTGACGGTGGAAATCACGAAATCTAATCCACAAAACTTCAAGGAGACATGGGATTACAATTACACAATCATAATCTAACATCAATCGAATCTAAATCGAACTAGGAAAATGAAATCACAACAAAACCCCCAAAATTCCCAAAAACTAGGTTCTAGGAATTTTACCTCAATTAGAATGATGAAAGATGTTGGGATGCTGTAAAACCCATACTAGGAACTTGAAGATGTTGTTATCTCATGATTACTAGCCTAAATATATATCATACATCTGAGTTCGTCGTGGATCTCCAAGGGATGGAGAAGAGGGTAAGAAATGACGAAAGATGGCTACTGATGTCCTATATATACAGATGATGTTTAGTGCATGCTAGGGACATGTTTATCATGCGATAACTGTTATAAATATAGTCAAGAAAATTCTGCCCAGTCCCGTCAGCATGCGCTAATGTTTGTATTAGCGTGCGCTAACTGGTTTGATCCAGAACTTCCTGAACTTTATGCCCAACTCCGGAATGTTCTGTCCAAACTCGTTAGCGTATGATATAGGGACATAAATGTGCGCTAATTGAATCATTTCAAAACCCATAAACCTACTGCCCTGCTGTAATATCCTAGAATTTCACTATGAATTTTTCGCATTATTTTATCTGGGATGTACTGTACAGAGTGGGACCGACACGATATGAGCGGATAATTTTAGAAACCGTGACAGTTGTGCCAGTATGTCATCGAGGTTATTTTGATTCTAGGATATTACATGCTTGGTGTGTTTTTCGATGTCGGATATACCGTATGAGTATTTGTATGATTTCCGTACTTGGTCGACAGTTACAATTGAGGATATCGTGCATCAGACGTACCGTATGAGAATATTTTGGGGTTTCATATATGTATTCGGTATGTCGCGTGTTTGTGTTCGGTTTATTGAGACGACAGACAGGGGCGGAAATGGCTAAGTATGGATTTGTTAACGTACGTTAAGACCTTGAGATAACATACGCTAAGTGGTACGTGTTACGTACGTTATGAGTAAGGTATTACGTACGTAACAAGAGGAATCGGACAGATGGGCCCGGTGCCGGCAGCTTTCGGCGCGGATGTGGACAGGTGAGTCAACGGATGGAGTTACGTACGTTATACAGGGTGTATTACGTACGTAATACGAGTATAATACTGTAGCAAGTCAACGTACGTATTACGTACGCAACAGATTAAGTGTTACGTACGTTACGGGCGGCGAGTCGTGGCCGAGATGACTGGATGGCGAGCATGGTCGGCGGTGACTCGGCCGAGGCTAGAATCGGCCGATTACGTAGCGGTGGCGGTTACGGCCGTAAGGCCGATTACGTCGTAAGCCACCGGTGCCGGTTACGTAAGGGTTCCGGCGAATCGACGGTGAGGTAGGCCACCGCCGTTACGTCGTAAGCCACGGCGATTACGTAATCGGCCGGCGGCGATTCTCGGCCTATATAAGGCCTGGACCGAGTCACCCTTATCATTTTTCATTTTTCTCCGTCCCTTTTGCGATTTCTTCAGTAAAGTTGATGGTTTTGAGTAGAATCAATTTATAACAACATGTTTTGGAAGTTGGAATCATGGATTAACATCATCCTCCACCCGGATCGAAGGTAAGAACACATGAACTTTTGGTTTTTGGATGTTCTTGAAGTTTCTTGGTGTTTTGGCTGATTTGATCCATTTTGATTCAGATTATTGGTAGAACTTGATTGTATACTCGTAATCATTCAATACTCTTGAAGTTTTGTGGAGCAAATTCGAGTATTTCTTCATTAAAATGATTAAATTGGATTATGCCTTCAAAGTGTTCGATGAAATGCCTCAATGAGTTGAACTTGGAAAATTCTATACATTTTCGCATGAATGGTGATTGAATTGATATTATTGTGATTTAGGAATGAACTTTTGAAGGAAGTTGAATCGGTACCCTTCCACTTTGTCGATTTCTTCGTACCGTGCTATTCAAAACAAGTGATTACTTGTGTATGTCATCTTCTAGAGGTATGTTTGATAATCCTCTCCTTGAATTCGGATTTTGATGTTATCGTTGAAGAAGGATTCGTATGAAGATGATTATGGTTTTGTTGCTACGATTCTTGCGGTTATACGAACTATATGTTGAAGACATTGTTAGGACTATTGAACACCGAATTTCGGCTTGTGTTCGTATTTCTAAGAGTTGATATGGGTTGGTTTCGTATGATCGAGATATCGTTGAACCATTGAGTTTGATTAGTTGGTCATTTTGGTTGTTCATTGTTATTGAACGTATCGTTAATTGATTATTGCATTAGGTTGCGTTTAGTGATCGTTGAAGTTAACCGTTGTGCTGCGGAGCTTGTAGACGAAGACGGCGGGATTGATAGCGGCTTCGTCGAATTGGTATCAAGGCAAGTTATGCTTGTCCAGTTCATAATGTTAATAAATGATTTCGTTTTCATTTCATTTATGATTCATATAGCAATGGTATTATGGAATATATCAATTGTCGGAATGGTGGTATGTATGGTATTTTTGGACTAAGATAAATCATAATGTATATGATTTTAAAAGATGTCTAGTGGAAATGGGAACGTGAATTATAATTTGGTCTATTGCATGAGAAGTTGGATATCAAGGTTAGTTATCGTGTCGATGTTGAAATCAGGATGGTGGTTTGGTATTAGTTATGGACTGTACTTCATTTTGGATTGCCGGATAAACCGTGTATTCGTTCAGGGCAGTTGGTCGTGGAAAGGTTGGCGTCTTCAGCCTGAGGTAAAGTAATATTTTTAGATTATGATAATCATCATGTTGCATTATTGCATGTGTGTGTTGATATTTCATGCGGTGAGTGTGCACCATTGTTTGTTATGTTTTGTAATGTGCTCCTCCTGTGAGCAGTGATCTGTTGGGCCGATGTGTTAGGGGATAAGACCTATATGGCACCTATGTTCCGGGGTATTCCTGTGTGGATACTTTCGTGACCCTTGGTTGCGACCTTGGGGTATTTTGTGATTGCATGAACTGTGTTAGGGGATAAGACCTATATGGCACCTATGTTCCGGAGTATTCTTGTGAGATGCTTCCGTGACCCTTGGCCGCTGCCTTGGGGTAATATCCTAGAATTTCACTATGAATTTTTCGCATTATTTTATCTGGGATGTACTGTACAGAGTGGGACCGACACGATATGAGCGGATAATTTTGGAAACCGTGACAGTTGTGCCAGTATGTCATCGAGGTTATTTTGATTCTAGGATATTACATGCTTGGTGTGTTTTTCGATGTCGGATATACCGTATGAGTATTTGTATGATTTCCGTACTTGGTCGACAGTTACAATTGAGGATATCGTGCATCAGACGTACCGTATGAGAATATTTTGGGGTTTCGTATATGTATTCGGTATGTCGCGTGTATGTGTTCGGTTTATTGAGACGACAGACAGGGGTGGAAATGGCTAAGTATGGATTTGTTAACGTACGTTAAGTCCTTGAGATAACGTACGCTAAGTGGTACGTGTTACGTACGTTATGAGTAAGGTATTACGTACGTAACAAGAGGAATCGGATAGATGGGCCCGGTGTCGGCAGCTTTCGGCGCGGATGTGGACAGGTGAGTCAACGGATGGAGTTACGTACATTATACAGGGTGTATTACGTACGTAATACGAGTATAATACTGTAGCAAGTCAACGTACGTATTACGTACGCAACGGATTAAGTGTTACGTACGTTACGGGGCGACTGGCCGAGTCGTGGCCGAGATGACCTGGATGGCCGAGCATGGTCGGCAGTGACTCGCTGGAGGCTAGGCGGCGATTACGTCGTGGCGTGGCGATTACGGCCGTAAGGGCGATTACGCACGTAAGCCACCGCCGATTACGTCGTAAGGGTTCCGGCGGTGAGGTAGGCCAGCCGATTACGTCGTAAGCGCGGCCGGTTACGTACGTAATCGGCGGCAGTGTCTCGGCCTATAAGGCACCGACCGAGTCACCCTTATCATTTTCCATTTTTCTCCATCCCTTTTGCGATTTCTTCAGCAAATTTGATGGTTTTGAGTAGAATCAATTTATAACAACATGTTTTGGAAGTTGGAATCATGGATTAACATCATCCTCCACCCGGATCGAAGGTAAGAACACATGAACTTTTGGTTTTTGGATGTTCTTGAAGTTTCTTGGTGTTTTGGCCGATTTGCTCCATTTTGATTCAGATTATTGGTAGAACTTGATTGTATACTCGTAATCATTCAATACTCTTGAAGTTTTGTGGAACAAATTCGAGTATTTCTTCATTAAAGTGATTAAATTGGATTATGCCTTCAAAGTGTTCGATGAAATGCCTCAATGAGTTGAACTTGGAAAATTCTATACATTTTCGCATGAATGGTGATTGAATTGATATTATTGTGATTTAGGAATGAACTTTTCAAGGAAGTTGAATCGGTACCCTTCCCTTTTGTCGATTTCTTCGTACCGTGCTATTCAAAACAAGTGATTACTTGTGTATGTCATCTTCTAGAGGTATGTTTGATAATCCTCTCCTTGAATTCGGATTTTGATGTTATCGTTGAAGAAGGATTCGTATGAAGATGATTATGGTTTTGTTGCTACGATTCTTGCGGTTATACGAACTATATGTTGAAGACATTGTTAGGACTATTGAACACCGAATTTCGGCTTGTGTTCGTATTGCTAAGAGTTGATATGGGTTGGTTTCGTATGATCGAGATATCGTTGAACCATTGAGTTTGATTAGTTGGTCATTTTGGTTGTTGATTGTTATTGAACGTATCGTTAATTGATTATTGCATTAGGTTGCGTTTAGTGATCGTTGAAGTTAACCGTTGTGCTGCGGAGCTTGTAGACGAAGACGGCGGGATTGATAGCGGCTTCGTCGAATTGGTATCAAGGCAAGTTATGCTTGCTCAGTTCATAATGTTAATAAATGATTTCGTTTTCATTTCATTTATGATTCATATAGCAATGGTATTATGGAATATATCAATTGTCGGAATGGTGGTATGTATGGTATTTTTGGACTAAGATAAATCATAATGTATATGATTTTAAAAGATGTCTAGTGGAAATGGGAACGTGAATTATAATTTGGTCTATTGCATGAGAAGTTGGATATCAAGGTTAGTTATCGTGTCGATGTTGAAATCGGGATGGTGGTTTGGTATTAGTTATGGACTGTACTTCATTTTGGATTGTCGGATAAACCGTGTATTCGTTCAGGGCAGTTGGTCGTGGAAAGGTTGGCGTCTTCAGCCTGAGGTAAGGTAATATTGTTAGATTATGATAATCATCATGTTGCATTATTGCATGTGTGTGTTGATATTTCATGCGGTGAGTGTGCACCATTGTTTGTTATGTTTTGTAATGTGCTCCTCCTGTGAGCAGTGATATGTTGGGCCGATGTGTTAGGGGATAAGACTTATATGGCACCTATGTTCCGGGGTATTCCTGTGTGGATACTTTCGTTACCCTTGGTTGCGACCTTAGGGTATTTTGTGATTGCATGAACTGTGTTAGGGGATAAGACCTATATGGCACCTATGTTCCGGAGAATTCTTGTGAGGTGCTTCCGTGACCCTTGGCCGCTGCCTTAGGGTTTATGTGTTAATATTATATGCATTGTTGAGCATGATGTGGACTGTTGTCTGATGGAAATACGACATTGTGGTCGTGTCGGTCTTTCATGATCGAGTTACTGTTGCTCTTTTGGGAAGTCTTCTGATCCTTGATGGATATGCGATTCTTTGAGATTTGTTGTCATGTTGTATCGTGGCATATCTGGAGTCAGATACGTTCTGATCGTTCATGTGTAGGATTTTCGGGACGGGCACGTGTAGCATGTGTTGGTTTCGACCTCATATTGAACCGTGCACACGAGACGTACTTCGTGAGGCTGATTAGGTACGAGACCAGACGAGTATCTGATCAATACCGTGGTTGGCTTGTACACAGACACATGTACGGATCGAGCGTATTGTGGCGTCCATCTTGAGTCTTATTGCTTGGTCGTTCAGAGTCCATGTATAATTGGATCTGTTCGATATTCGGGTTGTCTTTGAAATCCCGTATATATATGATTTGTATATGGTTGACGATTTTATTCTCTCGTGTATCTGTCCCCGTTGATCCTTTTGTGATCTCGTTTGGAGTTACCTTATCGAAGGTTAACTTGTTTGTTACCGATCCTTTATTAATCTCGTTTGGAGTTTCCCCTGTCATTGGTAATCTCGTTCGTTATTGAACCTTATTGATTCCATTTGGGAGTTGTCTCACCATTCGTATTCTTGGTTATTAGCCCTTGATTGATGTTATTGGAGTTCACCGTGTCGTCGGTATTCTCGGTTGTCGATTCCTCATTGCTCTGTTGAAATTTACTGTATCGTTGGTATTCCCGGTTGTTGGTCCTTATTGATCTTGCTAGAGTTTACTGTGTCGTCAGTATTCTCAGTTGTTGACCCTTTATTGATCTTATTGGCGTTATCGTACCGTTGGTATTTCTGGTTGTCGACTCTTTTGATCTTGCTATTGACTCTTCATTAATCCTTACCGTGTCATCGGTATTCTCGGTTGTTGAATCTTCGTTGATCCTCACTGTGTAGTCGGTATTCTCGGTCGTCGAACTTTTATTGATCTTGTTGGGATTTGCCGTATTGTCGGTATTCTCAGTTATTGATTCTTCATTGATCTTGTTGGAGTTGCCACATCATGGTATTCTCATTCCTGGTTGATCCTTTGTCGATCTTGTGTGGAAATATCATGTCATTGATATTTTCGTTGTGATGCATTAATTGTTTATCATTATTGATTGCGTCAACATTCATGCTTTGCATTGATATTCGGGACTTGTATTGTCTCGGAACAGTTGGATTACTGGTGTGCCATGTGATATTTGTTTTATCAGGATTGGGATCCGATTGTGCGATCCAGCCAGCAGAATTGAACTTGGCCAGATTATTCTATACTCGAGATATGTTTAAGTTTGGAATTCTTGTAGTGTTTCGGATACAGTACAGGTGATTACATTTGAATTCGTTCATACTTAAGGACACGAGGCGTGGGATATGGTAAGAATTGATTGTTATGGTTGTGACAGGTTGGTAAGGTTACTTCGGTAAAATACATGGGGAATGTTCTTACTCTGTAGAACACATTGATATGTATTGTTTTTGTGATGTGATCGTTATCATTGTTGAGTATTATGGCTGACCCCGTCGTGGGCTTTATTTTTAGGTACTCGGAGTTTGAGCTAGTAGCGGTCGTGAAGGGATGAGCTTTCCGGTGATACTGGCTATGGCGTGATTGTCGGGATTGTGTATTCTTTTCCGGTTTTCTAATTCCGCTGCAAATGTAATTAATTGTGTTTTTATCCGCTGCGCGTGTATATTTAAAATAGCTTTCAGTATTCTTTGAACTGTGTTTTTATCCGCTGCGTGTGTGTACTTTCAAAGGGCTTTTTGACATTTTTAAACGTTTGCGAAAATGATTTTAGCCTTGTGGGTTCCAATATGGGGCCCACGGCGCTGTAATATTCCCGTAAGGTTTTGGGGGTGTTACACTTCCGTGACCCTTGGCCGCTGCCTTGGGGTTTATGTGTTAATATTATATGCATTGTTGAGCATGATGTGGACTGTTGTCTGATGGAAATACGACATTGTGGTCGTGTCGGTCTTTCATGATCGAGTTACTGTTGCTCTTTTGGGAAGTCTTCTGATCCTTGATGGATATGCGATTCTTTGAGATTTGTTGTCATGTTGTATCGTGGCATATCTGGATTCAGATACGTTCTGATCGTTCATGTGTAGGATTTTCGGGACGGTCACGTGTAGCATGTGTTGGTTTCGACCTCATATTGAACCGTGCACACGAGACGTACTTCGTGAGGCTGATTAGGTACGAGACCAGACGAGTATCTGATCAATACCGTGGTTGGCTTGTACACGGACACATGTCCGGATCGAGCGTATTGTGACGTCCATCTTGAGTCTTATTGCTTGGTCGTTCACAGTCCATGTATAATTGGATCTGTTCGATCGGGTTG
The DNA here is from genome assembly GCA_033398695.1 of Orobanche coerulescens. NCBI lineage: Eukaryota > Viridiplantae > Streptophyta > Magnoliopsida > Lamiales > Orobanchaceae > Orobanche > Orobanche coerulescens. The sequence continues at coordinate 72,227,601 of CM065803.1, forward strand.
TCTTTGAAATACCGTATATATATGATTTGTATATGGTTGACGATTTTATTCTCTCGTGTATCTGTCCCCGTTGATCCTTTTGTGATCTCGTTTGGAGTTACCTTATCGAAGGTTAACTTGTTTGTTACCGATCCTTTATTAATCTCATTTGGAGTTTCCCCTGTCATTGGTAATCTCGTTCGTTATTGAACCTTATTGATTCCGTTTGGGAGTTGTCTCACCATTGGCATTCTTGGTTATTAGCCCTTGATTGATGTTATTGGAGTTCACCGTGTCGTCGGTATTCTCGGTTGTCGATTCCTCATTGCTCTGTTGAAATTTACCGTATCGTTGGTATTCCCGGTTGTTGGTCCTTATTGAGCTTGCTAGAGTTTAATGTGTCGTCAGTATTCTCAGTTGTTGACCCTTTATAGATCTTATTGGCGTTATCGTACCATTGGTATTTCTGGTTGTCGACTCTTTTGATCTTGCTATTGACTCTTCATTAATCCTTACAGTGTCATCGGTATTCTCGGTTGTTGAATCTTCATTGATCCTCACTGTGTAGTCGGTATTCTCGGTCGTCGAACTTTTATTGATCTTGTTGGGATTTGCCGTATTGTCGGTATTCTCAGTTATTGATTCTTCATTGATCTTGTTGGAGTTGCCACATCATGGTATTCTCATTCGTGGTTGATCCTTTGTCGATCTTGTGTGGAAATATCATGTCATTGATATTTTCGTTGTGATGCATTAATTGTTTATCATTATTGATTGCGTCAACATTCATGCTTTGCATTGATATTCGGGACTTGTATTGTCTCGGAACAGTTGGATTACTGGTGTGCCATGTGATATTTGTTTTATCAGGATTGGGATCCGATTGTGCGATCCAGCCAGCAGAATTGAACTTGGCTAGATTATTCTATACTCGAGATATGTTTAAGTTTGGAATTCTTGTAGTGTTTCGGATACAGTACAGGTGATTACATTTGAATTCGTTCATACTTAAGGACACGAGGCGTGGGATATGGTAAGAATTGATTGTTATGGTTGTGACAGGTTGGTAAGGTTACTTCGGTAAAATACATGGGGAATGTTCTTACTCTGTAGAACACATTGATATGTATTGTTTTTGTGATGTGATCGTTATCATTGTTGAGTATTATGGCTGACCCCGTCGTGGGCTTTATTTTTAGGTACTCGGAGTTCGAGCTAGTAGCGGTCGTGAAGGGATGAGCTTTCCGGTGGTACTGGCTATGGCGTGATTGTCGGGATTGTGTATTCTTTTCTGGTTTTCTAATTCCGCTGCAAATGTAATTAATTGTGTTTTTATCCGCTGCGCGTGTATATTTAAAATGGCTTTCAGTATTCTTTGAACTGTGTTTTTATCCGCTGCGTGTGTGTGTACTTTCAAAGGGCTTTTTGACATTTTTAAACGTTTGCGAAAATGATTTTAGCCTTGTGGGTTCCAATATGGGGCCCACGGCGCTGTAATATTCCCGTAAGGTTTTGGGGGTGTTACAGAAAATGGTATCAGAGCTTGGGTTTCGTAAAACCCGGGCGTGTGTGTTATGTGGCTCTACCGGTGCGGTAGTAGCGTGACTTTTGAAAATGATTTTCTGACTTTTGAGTCAAACCGATTTTGGAGGTTTCAAAATTTTTGAAATATTTTCAAATTGCTGTAATTGCGATACCGGTGTGTTGTTAGTGTGTTGAGACTTTGTATGGGAGTCGTATGCTGGTATCACGGAAGATCATCGACTTCACGGACCTGTAAGTATGTTCTTTCAGTTATTTCAATTTTGATGATGATTATTTGAGCATGGTGTCGTGATTTTGAGATATTTCGGGATTGAGATACTAATTATGACAGGTGTTGAGTTTCGAGGACGAAACTTATTTAAGTGGGTGTATATGTAATATCCTAGAATTTCACTATGAATTTTTCGTATTATTTTATCTGGGATGTACTGTACAGAGTGGGACCGACACGATATGAGCGGATAATTTTGGAAACCGTGACAGTTGTGCCAGTATGTCATCGAGGTTATTTTGATTCTAGGATATTACATGCTTGGTGTGTTTTTCGATGTCGGATATACCGTATGAGTATTTGTATGATTTCCGTACTTGGTCGACAGTTGTAATTGAGGATATCGTGCATCAGACGTACCGTATGAGAATATTTTGGGGTTTCGTATATGTATTCGGTATGTCGCGTGTATGTGTTCGGTTTATTGAGACGACAGACAGGGGCGGAAATGGCTAAGTACGGATTTGTTAACGTACGTTAAGACCTTGAGATAACGTACGCTAAGTGGTACGTGTTACGTACGTTATGAGTAAGGTATTACGTACGTAACAAGAGGAATCGGACAGATGGGCCCGGTGTCGGCAGCTTTCGGCGCGGATGTGGACAGGTGAGTCAACGGATGGAGTTACGTACGTTATACAGGGTGTATTACGTACGTGTCTGAGTATATCTTGTAGCAAGTCAACGTACGTATTACGTACGCAACGGATTAAGTGTTACGTACGTTACGGGGCGACTGGCCGAGTCGTGGCCGAGATGACCTGGATGGCCGAGCATGGTCGGCAGTGACTCGCTGGGGGCTAGAACTGGCCGATTACGTACGTAGGCAGTGGCCGGTTACGGCCGTAAGGGCCAGTTACGTACGTAAGCCAGCTGCCGGTTACGTACGTAAGGGTTCCGACAGAACTGGACAGTGAGGTAGGCCACTGCCGGTTACGTACGTAAGCGCGGCGATTACGTACGTGGCGGCCAGTCTCGGCCTATATAAGGCCTGGACCGAGTCACCCTTATCATTTTCCATTTTTCTCCGTCCCTTTTGCGATTTCTTCAGCAAAGTTGATGGTTTTGAGTAGAATCAATTTATAACAACATGTTTTGGAAGTTGGAATCATGGATTAACATCATCCTCCACCCGGATCGAAGGTAAGAACACATGAACTTTTGGTTTTTGGATGTTCTTGAATTTCTTGGTGTTTTGGCCGATTTGCTCCATTTTGATTCAGATTATTGGTAGAACTTGATTGTATACTCGTAATAATTCAATCTCTTGAAGTTTTGTGGAACATATTCGAGTATTTCTTCATTAAAATGATTAAATTGGATTATGCCTTCAAATTGTTCGATGAAATGCCTCAATGAGTTGAACTTGGAAAATTCTATACATTTTCGCATGAATGGTGATTGAATTGATATTATTGTGATTTAGGAATGAACTTTTGAAGGAAGTTGAATCGGTACCCTTCCCCTTTGTCGATTTCTTCGTACCGTGCTATTCAAAACAAGTGATTACTTGTGTATGTCATCTTCTAGAGGTATGTTTGATAATCCTCTCCTTGAATTTGGATTTTGATGTTATCGTTGAAGAAGGATTCGTATGAAGATGATTATGGTTTTGTTGCTACGATTCTTGCGGTTATACGAACTATATGTTGAAGACATTGTTAGGACTATTGAACACCGAATTTCGGCTTGTGTTCGTATTGCTAAGAGTTGATATGGGTTGGTTTCGTATGATCGAGATATCGTTGAACCATTGAGTTTGATTAGTTGGTCATTTTGGTTGTTGATTGTTATTGAACGTATCGTTAATTGATTATTGCATTAGGTTGCATTTAGTGATCGTTGAAGTTAACCGTTGTGCTGCGGAGCTTGTAGACGAAGACGGCGGGATTGATAGAGGCTTCGTCGAATTGGTATCGAGGCAAGTTATGCTTGCTCAGTTCATAATGTTAATAAATGATTTCGTTTTCATTTCATTTATGATTCATATAGCAATGGTATTATGGAATATATCAATTGTCGCAATGGTGGTATGTATGGTATTTTTGGACTAAGATAAATCATAATGTATATGATTTTAGAAGATGTCTAGTGGAAATGGGAACGTGAATTATAATTTGGTCTATTGCATGAGAAGTTGGATATCAAGGTTAGTTATCGTGTCGATGTTGAAATTGGGATGGTGGTTTGGTATTAGTTATGGACTGTACTTCATTTTGGATTGTCGGATAAACCGTGTATTCGTTCAGGGCAGTTGGTCGTGGAAAGGTTGGCGTCTTCAGCCTGAGGTAAGGTAATATTGTTAGATTATGATAATCATCATGTTGCATTATTGCATGTGTGTGTTGATATTTCATGCGGTGAGTGTGCACCATTGTTTGTTATGTTTTGTAATGTGCTCCTCCTGTGAGCAGTGATCTGTTGGGCCGATGTGTTAGGGGATAAGACCTATATGACACCTATGTTCCGGGGTATTCCTGTGTGGATACTTTCGTGACCCTTGGTTGCGACCTTGGGGTATTTTGTGATTGCATGAACTGTGTTAGGTGATAAGACCTATATGGCACCTATGTTCCGGAGTATTCTTGTGAGATGCTTCCGTGACCCTTGGCCGCTGCCTTGGGGTTTATGTGATAATATTATATGCATTGTTGAGCATGATGTGGACTGTTGTCTGATGGAAATACGACATTGTGGTCGTGTCGGTCTTTCATGATTGAGTTACTGTTGCTCTTTTGGGAAGTCTTCTGATCCTTGATGGATATGCGATTCTTTGAGATTTGTTGTCATGTTGTATCGTGGCATATCTGGAGTCAGATACGTTCTGATCGTTCATGTGTAGGATTTTCGGGACGGGCACGTGTAGCATGTGTTGGTTTCGACCTCATATTGAACCGTGCACACGAGACGTACTTCGTGAGGCTGATTAGGTACGAGACCAAACGAGTATCTGATCAATACCGTGGTTGGATTGTACACGGACACATGTCCGGATCGAGCGTATTGTGACGTCCATCTTGAGTCTTATTGCTTGGTCGTTCACAGTCCATGTATAATTGGATCTGTTCGATATTCGGGTTGTCTTTGAAATCCCGTATATATATGATTTGTATATGGTTGACGATTTTATTCTCTCGTGTATCTGTCCCCGTTAATCCTTTTGTGATCTCGTTTGGAGTTACCTTATCGAAGGTTAACTTGTTTGTTACCAATCCTTTATTAATCTCGTTTGGAGTTTCCCCTGTCATTGGTAATCTCGTTCGTTATTGAACCTTATTGATTCCGTTTGGGAGTTGTCTCACCATTGGTATTCTTGGTTATTAGCCCTTGATTGATGTTATTGGAGTTCACCGTGTCGTCGGTATTCTCGGTTGTCGATTCCTCATTGCTCTGTTGAAATTTACTGTATCGTTGGTATTCCCGGTTGTTGGTCCTTATTGATCTTGCTAGAGTTTACTGTGTCGTCAGTATTCTCAGTTGTTGACCCTTTATTGATCTTATTGGCGTTATCGTACCGTTGGTATTTCTGGTTGTCGACTCTTTTGATCTTGCTATTGACTCTTCGTTAATCCTTACCGTGTCATCGGTATTCTCGGTTGTTGAATCTTCGTTGATCCTCACTGTGTAGTCGGTATTCTCGGTCTTCGAACTTTTATTGATCTTGTTGGGATTTGCCGTATTGTCGGTATTCTCAGTTATTGATTCTTCATTGACCTTGTTGGAGTTGCCACATCATGGTATTCTCATTCGTGGTTGATCCTTTGTCGATCTTGTGTGGAAATATCATGTCATTGATATTTTCGTTGTGATGCATTAATTGTTTATCATTATTGATTGCGCCAACATTCATGCTTTGCATTGATATTCGGGACTTGTATTGTCTCGGAACAGTTGGATTACTGGTGTGCCATGTGATATTTGTTTTATCAGGATTGGGATCCGATTGTGCGATCCAGCCAGCAGAATTGAACTTGGCCAGATTATTCTATACTCGAGATATGTTTAAGTTTGGAATTCTTGTAGTGTTTCGGATACAGTACAGGTGATTACATTTGAATTCGTTCATACTTAAGGACACGAGGCGTGGGATATGGTAAGAATTGATTGTTATGGTTGTGACAGGTTGGTAAGGTTACTTCGGTAAAATACATGGGGAATGTTCTTACTCTGTAGAACACATTGATATGTATTGTTTTTGTGATGTGATCGTTATCATTGTTTAGTATTATGGTTGACCCCGTCGTGGGCTTTATTTTTAGGTACTCGGAGTTCGAGCTAGTAGCGGTCGTGAAGGGATGAGCTTTCCGGTGATACTGGCTATGGCGTGATTGTCGGGATTGTGTATTCTTTTCTGGTTTTCTAATTCCGCTGCAAATGTAATTAATTGTGTTTTTATCCGCTGCGCGTGTATATTTAAAATGGCTTTCAGTATTCTTTGAACTGTGTTTTTATCCGTTGCGTGTGTGTGTACTTTCAAATGGCTTTTTGACATTTATAAACGTTTGCGAAAATGATTTTAGCCTTGTGGGTTCCAATATGGGGCCACGGCGCTCTAATATTCCTGTAAGGTTTTGGGGGTGTTACACCTGCATGATTAGCGCGCGCTATGTAATATCCGCAACACTTTATTAATAATGTATTTTTTATTAATGGTCGTATTCTGTTGGGAGTTGGTGTGAGAAAGTTCCATATCATACTGTTTGGTGCCTGGAACTGTGTGTATATTGGAGTTGGAACCGGTATGTTGGTTGTTAGTGATTGTCGAGTTATGTGCATATCAGGATGTGTTCGTCCTGACCAAGCTTTATAATGGTAATGTTGAGAAGTAGCAGTTAGCGCACACTAGACTGTGTTGCTAGCACGCGCTAATCATGAAATTGTAGCGCACGTTAGTTGGCCATGGTAGCGCACGCTAATATGGCTGGTCAGTACATGCAGAGGGTTCTGGACTCAACTCATAAAACTAACAAGTAGCGCACGCTAACCCTTACGGGTAACGCACGCTAGTGTGGCCAGTGCAGAAAGTTCTGCACCGCCTTTCAAAGGCGGTGGACTGTCTTTTAAGCCCGATAGCGCATGCTATGCCTTGCCCTTAGCATGCGCTAATCACGTCTAGTATAAATAGGACATCATGGTTCATTTTACGTCATTTCTCTCCCTCTTCTTTCCTCCTCCGGCGGCTGGGCGATCTGGACGTAGAAAAGTGCAGATTTTGGGCGGACTTCACTACCAAACAATGTTTTAGAGTTCCTGGAACAAAGTTAACAAGATCTTAACAGCTTTTATTGTTCGAATCAAGGTAAATCATTTGAAACCTTAATTCTTCATATTTTAGGGTTTTGTTGAGGTTTCATCCTCTAAAGTCCATATCTAGCCGTGATTGTGCTGGATTATGATATCATAATTATAATCATTTGCTTTCCGTTGAAGTTTACGGATTAAGTTTCGAGTTTTCTCCCGTAGTTGTATATGATCCATGTTGACCCCATAGTGTCCGGTTAATTGTCCCCTAAGAGTAGAACTTAGGGTAAACCTTTCCATTTCCATCGTGCTGGGTTTGATATAGTGCTGTGTTGTGCTAGGACCTAATCGTTGAGGAAAGTTCGGGCGACAGGTCCTTTTATTCACCATTCCCTGTGCCGTTGTAATTGAGGCAAGTACTTTGATTGCATTTGATGTACTTCATGTGAATATGTGGAAAATGTGATTTTGTGAAAAGTGGTAATTTCAGAAAATGTGGTTTGTGCCATGTGGTTACTGAGTATGTGTGAACCGAGTTAAAACTAGTGAGGGTCCCCTAGGATCCATTAGACTGCGAATATCTGCAGATCACTCGGTGGGGTTGTGCAACCAGGGAGGGCCTGACGAGGACTTTATGGGGTGTGTATCTCGCGTGAGTTACAGGGCCAGTACAGACGGAATATGATATTCCGGAATATATATATGGCACTGTGATTTGATTGTTTATTCACTTGTGGTACATATTCATGAATCATTGTACTTGCGCTGGCTGTTTGCTGACCCCTTCTGGGGTGGATATACTTGTTTTGTATTCAGGTACAGGTCTTCGTGGCGAGTTGGCACAGGAGGAGAACGAGAATGACGAGCAACACTGATATCATGTGTTATTGTGAGTCGGTGGTTGTTTTGTCATGGTCAAAGTCGTGTTATGGTTTTGTACTCACGCGGGTACTGTCATATATGTTTTAATGTGTTGATATTAGTTGTTGTTGATGTTGTTGGATCAGTTGTGAGTTGTTGTATCTGTTGTGATCCAACAGGACCATGTATTGGTATGCTTTGTGATGTATGTTGTATTGGAGTTGATGTTGATTTTAAGTGTGTGAATGTCTCGGTTCAGTTGATGGTTATTATAATTTATGTTGATCTAAGCCTGGTAGGTTCTCCAAAAAGAATCTACGGCGCTATAATATCTCTGTAAATCACGGGGGTGTTACAGAATTTGGTATATGAGCTTAGGTTTATAGATACTAAGGTTGTTGGTGTTTTTGGTCTGTCAAAGTTGAGTTGGTCGTTTGGTTATGATATCATTGGGTTGCTGCCATCTCGTGCAACCTGCGCTGTAAATCCCTGTGAACTCTAGTTCCTTCTGCTCAAATTATTTTAGTCTCTGTGCGAACATGCTTGGCTTTTGAGTTCCTATTGTGAATTGCGTTCCATTGGAGTTGTGTCTATTGTTTTACTTCCCTTATATGTTTAGAGAACTGGTATATATTGTTGTAAAGTGAAGGTAAGTCCTTCGATTGTAAGCTCCCTTCTACGTGGGTGGTGGTTGTGTTGTGTTAATTCGAATAACCCTGGGTCGAGGGGCTAGAAATTTATTGATAGTATTAGGATTGTGGGGAAGTGCATGAGTATACTATACGATCTGGGTGAAAATAGTTACATAACATTTATTGGAAAACTGGGAATATTATTGATTCCTACATTTCATCAAGAATGAAATTTTAAGTGTCAATTTTATCCGCTGCACGAATATTTTTAAAGTAGTATTGCGAGCTTTTTCAAGCAGTGAAGACCTACGAATGTTTTATTACTTGCTCAAGTATTTCAGCAAAAAAAACTTTTTCTCAAGCCAAACGTATTGGTAGAAGAGGAAGGATTTTTTTTTTTATTTTTTCGATATCTGAAATATAAATATTTTAAACTAGTTACGACATTTTAAAACTTTGGTTGCAAAATTTGAAAGTTGACATGAGAAATAAAACTTCCTCTTCTAAAGTATTCAAGAGTTTTGGGTGAAACGTGACTCGCCCCTTATTTGTAAAAGATTGTGTTTTGGATATGGTGTTACCATTCCGGTCAGAAGACCAAAAGTTGATTTTAAGCATAATACGCCTGTATATGTATTCTCACCGTTGTATATAGTATATGTGCTTCCCAAATTCAAAGTTCTAGTGTTGCCTACTTTGAGTATTCGGAGATGTTGATTGAGTGCAGTGGCATTACTGTACGAAAAAGTATTACAAGTCTCGGTATATCGAACCTTGATGGAAGTGGATGTACTGGCGATTGTGGAAGCAATGAGGTGGTCCATACGACAACGATTCATTCTACAGTGGAAGAGTACTAAGATTAGATGATACCCTATGAATCCCCCTCAGTAACTGAGTTGACAAGCGGGGCAAGGGGACAGAAAACATCTTGAAGATTTTGGGCAATAGTGCTCAGAATTGTGATCAAGTTGATGGTGTAATGTCAGGTTATTTTGTATACACTCGTGATAATAACTCTCTTCGCCGAGAGGTAGGATTTTAGTTTAGTTATTAATGGTCTTTCGATGATTGTTTGTGTGGTATTGTATACGTATGAACCGATGGTGTTCGGAGTTGCATGTTGCTGGTTGTGGGTAAACTTCAGTTCTGGTGCTGTTTGAGATATGTTCACGACTGTTTTACTGAATCGGAATAGTTAACGCACGCTACCTTGTGGATAGCGCACGCTAACGTGAGAAGCATAAACTACTGCGTTCAATTGAGGGTTCGACAGCGCATGCTATGCAATTATGTAGCACGCGCTAAAGTGCAGCAGTTATCGCACGCTAATAGAGGGAGTAACGCGCGCTAACTGGTAATTTGGGGGGCAGTCCAGAAGCTACTGGACTGAGACTAGAGGTTTCGTTAGGGCACGCTAACGATTGTAGCTAGCGCACGCTAATCTGTCCGGCATATAAACTAGACAATAATTATGATTCATCATTTTCACTCTTTTCCTTTTTCTACGTGGGTGACACCAAGGTGTGAATCGAAGGCGACTATGGTTTTTGATCTTGGCCGATTTTGTTCAAAGGAATTCTGGAGTATAACATCATCTAATTTGTTGTTCTTAATCAAATTGAGGCAATTCCTTGATTTTCCCTTAAGTTGACCATTTTGTAGATTTTGTTCTTAATCTCATCTTTTCAATCCGATTTTGATGAATAGATTGATGTTCAATGCTGTTGTTGGTCATGTCTTATAAAATGTATATTCATAATTTTGACTTATTTAACTCGATTGACGATTCTAAGGATTCTGAGGGACCGTGAACAATTAACATTTGATCAAATGTCTGTGAACTATCAAAGAACAAATCAAACGATCAAGGAGTTTCCGGTATCCCAGAGGTTGGCAAGTGATGCTTTCATAATACATCGGAATTGTTGATACTTCCGACAATTGTGGCTTTGATTCTCTTTATCTTCTTGCTTTCCATCTCTAACTTGGTGTTTCTACATTTCAAGGACAAAACTCCATTCGAAGGGAAGAAGAGTATAATAATCGGGATTCTTATGCTTATACAATTTAGAGCCTTGAATTCTTATGTTTGACTCCGTTGTCGCACTGGAGAACTTGTGAGTTCGGTGGTACTGCAATGATTGACTTGATGTCTGAGCTTATCATAATTGTGGTTTCCGTCATGTATAGTTTTCAAGATCTCATTGTATAATATCATCGTCGTTGAATATTGGACAATATTTCCTTTGGTAACTTAGATCCCACCCGAGCAAACCATATATAATTGTGTTGTGCTTTATTTGGTCTCAACTAGTGCCGTTTATCGAATTGAGTCACTACCGAGAAATCGTCGTGATATTTGTAGCCATTCCGCATTCGTTAGGATGCTTAGAGATTTGGCCATCCGACCTTATGAAGTTGCTTGTTACGTTATTACCTTGTTTTCGTTGTTCCAAATTTCAGGGACAAACTTCTTTCAGTTAAGATGAATTGTAACACTCGAATTTCTGACTTCTTTTTCCACCCTATGTTACATGTATTTTTGTGCGCTTAATTATCATTATTTTATCTCCATTTTGGGTTTAAATCTGCATAAATGAGCTCTTAATGCATTATGTTTATATGTTTTGAAGGAAATTAGAGTCCGGAAGCTTAAACGAAGAAAAGCGGGCCTTAAACGACAATTTGTGGTCAAGGGCCGCGTCATATCGAGCCGGAGCCGCGGCACAGGCACACCTCTAAGCATGGCGGTACAAACTGTACCGGGGGCCGCGGCACACTCATTCTGAGCTGCGGCCTGTAACACCCGAACCCGAAAAGGGCCAAAATGTAACATTATGGGGACAGTCAGAACATACTAACGCAAGCGGAAGACTTTATTATAAAATAAATATTGAGTCAAGTAAAACAACCACTTCCGAAGTATTATCTCGACAAGGTCTCAAAGAAGGAAATAATCCAAAACATAAGTCTGAATGAAATAAAACTCCAAAATACTAAGTCTTAAAATACTCCATAAATGGGAATCTAAACATGGGTAGGTCCTCTAGCTCCTACTCTCAGCACTCCTGCCCAGCATCCCGCTTATTACCTACCGCAGAGAAAAGAAAAAATGCTGCTGAGCTAACACTCAGTGAACAGATATAAATAATGAAAGGTAATAAGCATAAACGAAAGAATAGTGAATGAATCCAAGAGAACCTGCTGAACAAGATGTCGAAGGAAATATGGAACAAATGATGAAGGAGTCAAAACTTAACAAAAGAAAATATGGAACGGATGTCAAGCATAAACAAAGAAGAATGCCCAAAGTATCAAACAAATAGCAAATCGTATAGAGGAGTCTAGCTCTCCACATGTACTAATGTGAAATGGGGTGTATTGCACACACACAAGTCCATTCACCAAATTCTAAACATAACTAAGTACCTAGGATGCATCCATACGCTCCTTGCAAAACAGATATACATATGCCAAGTTCTAGACTAAACATACATACAATATACACGGGCCAAGTGTGCTATATATAGCAATATAAACAAATGGGAATGCCGTGGACAAAGTTACACCTCCACAGATAGTGTCAGTATCATTGGTGCATCAATGGCAAGGTCATGGAACTCCCATGACTGGTTAAACAAATATGGGCAACATAAATAGGCAAATGATGTATATAATAATCGTGAGGGACAATTTATAATTGTCTACTAAGATGATGACTATGGAAATGAATAAATCATCAAGAAATAATCAAACGAACAACAAAGCAATTAAGGATCAATAACATCAAATAACCAACATCGGGAAGAATAAATCCATGACAAACTCTTACTGAAAGAGGGCGGAATATCTGTACCTTAGGAAATGAAAGCAATAGGAAAATGAACACAAGGAAAGGTGGATCACTCCTTATCCACTGAATCTACATGAATTATAATCATATATTATTTATACATTCATTAAAATCATAACGGATTCATTACTCCAAAGTTACTTATCAATAGGTTAAGGGTTTCACATGTGAATCTGGTTCTAATTTCTAAGTTCAATTACCATTTCAACCTGTCCAGAAAGTGCTCTGCAGGTATACCCCAAAAGTTTGCATTTATTTAACCCAGTTATACAGCTAATAAAAATCTAAAAAAACTACACTAACTAAAAACCATGTTATATGTTCTCCTTATTAAATTTGGGGTCCTATGTCGTTATATTTTGTGAAATAAAAATCATAGAAACAGACTAAAATCAGGCTCAAGATTTTTAGATTCAACAACCGTTTTCTTATAAATTGTTTGGATGACCAAATCAACCCCAATCGACTTCTAACCAATTGGGCCAGTTAGTAAACTCTCTGAACTTATCTATAGACTCAATAATCATGCAAAAATCTATTGTAAAACTCAATCTACGGTCTGTAGAAGATGGGGTTATAAATCTGTCCAGTAAACAAACGCATCTCTACCACTTCCAACATGTTTAATCATACATATTATTGTATAAACACTTATAGATTGACACCAAAACACATATGTTAATGCATGACAAAGAAGGTTAATGATTTACCTAGATCTGAATCAAGAGGATCGACAAGAAAGAAGATCGCGCTCACACAAACACCCAAAAGCTGCAACGAAAGCTTGAACACCAAAGTTGTGGCCCTAACTTGCAACTTCCTTGATTTTGTGGAGAGAAAATAATGGATTTAGGGCTGTTTATATGTTTCAGGTTTTATAGGGAGAAGAGGAGGCCGAATATTGTGTGATAAGGAGGGAATGAAGCGTACAAATTATAAGGAAAAACCGTGTGAAGGAAAAGGGAAGCCGTGTATGTTTGTTTAGGCAAGGGATAAAATCATATCTTCTAAAAAAGAAAGGATATACACATGAATATTTGGTCTTATCTTGCTGAAGTGTGTAAGTCAAAACGTATATATATGGAATAGACATGCATAGATTTCGGTTCTAGACAAAAACGTGTGTATGGTTTACAATAATCAAAAAAATATGTTGTTTGTATCAATAGGATAGGCTAAGGAAAACGTAAAGTATTTTAGTTAAGCATAGTTTAGGATAAATATTAATAATTTGTATCTTATTTCATAAGTTATAATTATTTATTAATCATAATATAAACTTAGGTAAAAATCAAATTAGTTATAAAAATGTGAAACCAGATTTTAGGGTTTTACAACTCTTCCCCTCTAAAAAGAAAATTTCGTCCGCTAAATTGAAATGAAATGATTAAACGAGAACATACCAAGTCACACAAAGAAATGCGGGTAGGTAGCTCGCAAAGATTCTTCGGTCTCCCAAGTAGCTTCGCGCTCGGGATGATTCTTCCAAAGAATTTTGACAAACGGAATGACTTTGTTTCTCATGACTCTTTCGTGACGGTCTAAAATAGCCTCAGGTTCTTCAACAAATGATAAGTCATCACGGATCTGATCCAACGGATATGAAACCACATGAAGCGGATGATAATTGTAGCCTCTTAGAAGATACACATGGAAAACATCATGCACATGAGATAGCTGAGAAGGTAACGCCAAACGATATGAAACTTCACCAACACGCTCTAAGGTTTCAAATGGCCCGATGAAGCGCGGACTCAACTTCCCCTTAATACCACAGCGTTTAACACCTCTGCACAGTGACACCTTAAGGAAAACGCGATCCCCAACATTAAATGCTAGGTCCCTCCTATGACAATCTGCATAACTCTTTTGTCGTGCCCTTGCTTCTTTGAGTTTCTCCTTAGCAATGGCAACCTTCTCGTTAGTTACCTCAATCAATTCAGGACCTTCGATAAGTCTTTCCCCAACTTCCTTCCAATAGATAGGTGTTCTACACTTCCGTCCATATAATAGTTCAAACAAGGTACCTTTGATACTGGCTTGCCTACTGTTGTTATAAGCAAACTCCAGCAGACATAAGTATTCATCCCAATTACCCATCCATTCAAGAGCACAAGACCTCAACTTATCTTACAAAGTCTGAATTGTCCGCTCAGTCCGACCATCTGTCTGAAAGTGAAAAGCCGTGCTAAACTTGAGTCTAGTCCCCCACGCTTTTTGTAAACCCTTCCAGAAACGAGAAGTAAAACGCGGATCTCTATCAGATACAATAGCTGCAGGTTAACCATGTAGTCAAACAATCTCCTGCCGAAAAATCTCTGCCAACCTACTAACTGGATAATCTTTACGAATAGGTAAAAAGTGAGCTGACTTGGTTAAACGATCAACCACAACCCAAATAGCATCATGCTTCTTCTGTGTGCGAGGTAATCCTATCACAAAGTCCATGGAAATTTGATCCCACTTCCAAGTAGGAATATCTAAAGGCTGTAAAAGACCACTAGGACGTTGATGCTCAATCTTGACTTGCTGACATGTCAAACACTTTGCTACAAATGTAGCCACATCCTGCTTCATCCCATTCCACCAGAAGTTCTGTTTCAAATCTCTATACATCTTGGTTGAACCAGGATGAATAGTGAACGGAGAGTTGTGCTTCAGACAACACAGATTCCCAAATAGAAGAATCGTTAGGAACACACAAACGATCACCATACCATACAATTCCATCACCATCAACATGAAATTCCGTCTGTTTACCTTTCTCTAAGTTCTGAATTATAGACCACAATTCACCATCGTCCTTCTGAGCTTCCTTAACCCGAAGTATAAGGTTAGGTTCAACCTTCAAACTCGCCCAATAACCATCATACCCACGAACATGTAGTTCCACCTCCATAAGTTCCAAGTCGTTGATAATCTTTGGTGCAATATCAAGGCTAGCCAGAATTCGAGACTTCCTACTAAGAGCATCAGCAACCATATTCGCCTTGCCTGGATGATACTGAATGTTTGCGTCGTAATCCTTAAGAAGTTCCAACCAACGCCTCTGTCTCATATTCAGCTCCTTCTGAGTAAAGATATACTTGAGGCTCTTATGATCAGTGAAGATGTCACATGTCTCTCCATATACATAATGCCTCCAAATTTTCAGGACAAACACAACCGCTGCCAACTCTAAATCATGAGTGGGATAATTAGTCTCATAAGGTTTCAGCTGTCGTGATGCATAGGTGATAACCTTTTCATGTTGCATCAGTACACATCCAAGACCATTATTTGAAGCATCGCTGTAGATTTGGTAACCACCCGATCCAGAAGGTAAAGTAAGTATAGGAGCAGAAACCAATCTCTTCTTCAGTTCCTCAAAACTCCTCTCCTGTTCTTCATCCCAGACAAATTTCTCACCTTTCCTCATAAGTTTAGTCAATGGTAAGGCCAAGCGTGAGAATCTTTCCACAAATCTCCTGTAATAACCCGCAAGTCCCAAGAAACTTATAACTTCTGTCACAATCGTCGGTCTTGGACATTTAGTGATAGCCTCAACCTTTGTAGGATCCATGGTAATACCATCTGCAGATACGATGTGACCCAAGAATGCCACCTGTCCCAACCAAAATTCACACTTCGAAAACTTAGCATACAGCTTCTTCTAACATAAAATCCCCAACACAATACGAAGATGCTCTTCATGTTCCTTCTTTGTCTTCGAATAAACAAGGATGTTGTCAATGAATACAATAATTAATACACGATTCATCAAATCCATGAACACAGCTGGAGCATTGGTTAAACCAAACGGCATCACCAAGAATTCATAATGGCCATAGCGAGTACGGAATGCGGTCTTAGGAAGATCTTGCTCTTTCACCCGTAGTTGATGATAGCCAGATCTCAGATCAATCTTGGAAAAGAACTTCGCACCCTAAAGTTTATCAAAAAGGTCGTCGATGCGAGGTAACGGATAATTGTTTCTGATCGTGATACGGTTCAACTCACGGTAGTCAATACACAGTCTCATACTGTCGTCCGTCTTCTTCACAAATAGAACAGGAGCACCCCATGGAGATACACTTGGATGAATGAATCCATGTTCCAAAAGTTCTTGAAGTTGCTACTTCAATTCATTCAACTCAATAGGAGCCATACGATAATGAGATTTCGAAATAGGTTCAGTACCAGGAATCAACTCAATGCTGAATTCAACTTCACGTTCAGGAGGTATTCCCAGAAGCTCTTCTGGGAATACATCAGAAAAATCTCGGACAACAGGATGATTCTCAAGGCGAGGTTAATCCACAGAAGTATCCTTGATGGAAGCCAGGAAACCCTCACAACCGTGTGAGATCAAGGTACGGGCTTTCAAAGCAGGAATGATTTTCATAGACTTAACAGGTCGAGAACCCTGATAAATGAATTCAGGATTACTAAGATCACCAAAGATGGCACGTTTGGCATGACAGTCAATCGTAGCTCGATGTTCTTTCAACCAATCCATTCCTAGAATGATATCGAAGTCGCACATCTCCAAAGGAAATAGATTGGCAGAATGAATTTTGTCGTCAAAACGTAAGGGACATTTCTTAAATTCATGGCTAATAATTACTTGATTTTTCATAGGGGTGGATATAGATAAGACATAATCAAGTAATGTTGATGGGATTGTAATATGATTAGCAAACGAAACAGATACCACATAATGAGTTGCACCAGTATCAAATGAGACAAAAACAGCTCGACCAAACATATATAAGGTTCCCGTAACGGTACCTGAAATGAGGTAGTAGTACGAGTGTTCACCATCTAAAAGATCAATAAACGAAACAGCGAAGACAAAATTAGAGGCTAAGATCAAAATATAAAGGAAAACGGTTAAAGCAAAAGGAAGCCTAATGTCTACCCAATCCTTGTAGGTTATAACCTAAGCCCTACAGGTCGAACCTAGGGCTCTGATACCATAATTGTAACACCCGAACCCGAAAAGGGCTAAAATGTAACATTATAGGGACAACCAGAACATACTAACGCAAGCGGAAGACTTTATTATAAAATAAATACTGAGTCAAGTAAAACAACCACTTCCGAAGTATTATCTCGACAAGGTCTCAAAGAAGGAAATAATCCAAAACATAAGTCTGAATGAAATAAAACTCCAAAATACTAAGTCTTAAAATACTCCATAAATGGGAATCTAAACATGGGTAGGTCCTCTAGCTCCTACTCTCAGCACTCCTACCCAGCATCCCACTTATTACCTGCCGCAGAGAAAAGAAAAAATGCGGCTGAGCTAACGCTCAGTGAACAGATATAAATTATGAAAGGTAATAAGCATAAACAAAAGAATAGTGAATGAATCCAAGAGAACCTTTTGAACAAGATGTCGAAGGAAATACGGAACAAATGATGAAGGAGTCAAAACTTAAACAAAGGAAAATATGGAATGGATGTCAAGCATAAACAAAGAAGAATGCCCAAAGTATCAAACAAATAGCAAATCGTACAAAGGAGTCTAGCTCTCCACATGTACTAATGTGAAATGGGGTGTATTGCACACACACACGTCCATTCACCAAATTCTAAACATAACTAAGTACCTATGATGCATCCATACGCTCCCTGCAAAACTGATATACATATGCCAAGTTCTAGACCAAGCATACATACAATATACACGGGCCAAGTGTGCTATATATAGCAATATAAACAAATGAGAACGCCGTGGACAAAGTCACACCTCCACAGATAGTGTCAATACCATTGGTGCATCAATGGCAAGGTCATGGAACCCCCATGACTGGTTAAACAAATATGGGCAACATAAATAGGCAAATGATGTATATAATAATTGTGAGGGACAATTTCTAATTGTCTACTAAGATGATGACTATGGAAATGAATATAGCATCAAGAAATAATCAAACGAACAACAAAGCAATTAAGGATCAATAGCATCAAATAACCAACATCGGAAAGAATAAAGCCATGAGAAACTCTTACTTAAAGAGGGCAGAATATCTGTACCTTAGGAAATGAAAGCAATAGGAAAATGAACACAAGGAAAGGTGGATCACTCCTTCTCTACTGAATCTACATGAATTATAATCATATATTATTTATACATTCATTAAAATCATAATGGATTCATTACTCCAAAGTTACTTATCAATAGGTTAAGGGTTTCACACGTGAATCTGGTTCCGTTTTCTTACGATTTTTAAAGTATAACAAATAAGGTCCTGCGGTTTTACAATTTTACCTGTGATTACCACATGAGTTAAGCACCTCCAAAAATTTTTCCAGATTTTATTTCTAAGTGCAAGTACCATTTCAAAAATCGTTTTCTTAAACCTGTCCAGAAACTGCTCTGCATGTATACCCCAAATATTTGCATTTATTTAGCCCAGTTATACACCTCAGAAAAATCTACAAAATTACAGTAACTAATAAACATCTTATATGTTCTCCTGATAAAATTTGGGGTTCTAAGTTGTTATAGTTTGTGAATTAAAAATCATATAAAGAGACTGAAATCAGACTCAAGATTTTCAGATTCAACAACCATTTTCTTATAAATTGTTTGGACGACCAATTAACCCCAATCGACTTATAACCAATTGGGCCAGTTAGTAAAATCTCCGAACTTATCTTTATACTCAAAAATCATGTAAAAATGTATTATAAAACTCGATCTACGGTCCGTACAAGATGGGGTTATGAATCTGTCCAGAAAACAAACGCATCTCTACCACTTCCAACATGTTTAATCATACATATTATTGTATAAACACTTATAGATTGACACCAAAACGCACACGTTAATGCATGACAAAGAAGGTTAATGATTTACCTAGATCTGAATCAAGAGGATCGAAAAGAAAGAAGATGGCGCTCACACAAACAGCCAAAAGCGGCTACGAAAGCTTGAACACCAAAGCTGTGGCCCTAACTTGCAACTTCCTTGATTTTGTGGAGAGAAAATAATGGATTTAGGGCTGGTTATGTTTCAGAATTTATAGGGAGAAGAGGAGGCCGAATATTGTGTGATAAGGAGGGAATGAAGCATACAAATTATAAGGAAAAACCGTGTGAAGGAAAAGGGAAGCCGTGTATGTTTGTTTAGGCAAGGGATAAAATCATATCTTCTAAAAAAGAAAGGATATACACATGAATATTTGGTCTTATCTTGCTGAAGTGTGTAAGTCAAAACGTATATATATGGAATAGACATGCATAGATTTCGGTTCTAGACAAAAATGTGTGTATGGTTTACAATAATAAAAAAAATGTGTCGTTTGTATCAATAGGATAGGCTAAGGAAAACTTAAAGTATTTTAGTTAAGCATAGTTTAGGATAAATATTAATAATTTATATCTTATTTCATAACAAATAGTTTTAATTATTTATTAATCATAATATAAACGTAGGTAAAAATCAAATTAGTTATAAAAATGTGAAACCAGATTTTAGGGTTTTACATGGCCCGTAATGAAAAGTGGCCCAGGTCTGGGATGCACATGGACTAGGGCCGCGGCACACTTAAGCCGAGTCGCGGCCCATGGCGGGGGATCCATGATTTCAGCCCGCGATTTTGGCGGTTCTGAAGGCCGTTTCGACCTAATTCTCGGACGCGTTTTGGAGGCGGAAAGAAGATTATAAAAAGATGGTGAAGGTCAGAAAAAAAGGCATCGAAGTAGAGGAGAAGAATACCAGCAGCAGAGAGCAAGGCCAGAAAACAGAAGAAGAAGTTCATCAATTGTGTTTGAATTTCTCTCATATGTTTTATTCAAATCTTTGTATATTGTTTTCCAATATGTCGGGCTAGACCCTTTTATTCTAGGATTGTGATGAAACCGAGATTTTGATGAATTAATTCTTGTTTTTACGTTATTAATATATTTTGATGATATGCTGTTTCTTGGAATTGGAGAAAGTATGGCGATGGAGAGACAAATGTGGCGGGAAAGAATACGGATGGTGGATGGAGTCTGATTTCTCTTTTTTTTTTTTTTTTTCTTTTATTTCATGTTATCTTTTATTTTTTTATTTTTTTATTTTTTTTTATTTTTTATTTTTTTACATTATTCTCTTCTTTATTTGTTTTTTTCTCTACTTTTTTCCTCTTTTTTTCTTTTATGTTATTTATGTAACGATTATTGACGGTTTCAAAGTTTGATTCATGTTAGCCGACCCCAAATCATTTTGGGACTAGGGCTTAGATGTTGTTGTTGTTGTATTGAGTTTTTCCCAATTGTTCTCTTATTTGATCTCTTTTCATCGGATTATTGATTCTGTTATTTGCTTTTAGTTTATCGCACTATTTAGTTTTTAATAAGTCTTCAACCACAAAATTCGGTCGTTCAAATAAAATTGAGAACACGAATAAATTGGTAATTAGTAGATAAGTCCTCGACGGAACGATATTTTTCTCATCACTTTATTACTTGCTTACGACAACATGCACTTGCGTTCATAAAAATACGTAACAAGTTTTTGGCGCCATTTCCAGGGACTGATTGTTTTTACTAATATTAATTTCAGTATTTTTAGTCTTAATTTGAACATTATTTTATTTTTGTGTAAATTTGTTTTTATTTGTTTTCCTTTCAGGAGTTCGTTTAGTGCATGAGAAAATTTGGTAACGAATGTCTATTCCCTTTGGATACCGAACTCGAACGCACCTTGCGGAAAAACAGGAAGGAAAGACGTGAGTTGTCAGCTACGGATACCATGTCTGACAACACCGGAAATCAAGGGATCGACAATCCTATTCAAGAAGCTTAACCGGCATTCGCACTCCGTGATTATGCACTTCCATAAATCAATGCGAATTTTTTGGTGATTCGGCGTCCAACCATTCAAGCAAATAATTTCGAGATTAAGCCGGCCATCATCCACATGGTGCAAGCGAGCTAATTTTGCGGACTAGCGAAGGACGACCCCAATGCTCACATTGCTTCGTTTCTTGAGATTTGTGACACATTAAAAAATAATGGAGTTACTGATGATGCCATTCGTCTACGACTTTTCCCATTTTCTCCAAGGGACAAGGCCAAGTTTTGGTTGAATTCACTTCCGCCGGGATCTATCACGACTTGGGCGGAGTTAGCACAAGCTTTTCTGGCAAAGTTCTTTCCGCCGGCGAAAACAGCGATACTTAGGAATGAAATAACGACTTTCGGGCAATTTGAGATGGAATCACTGCACGAGGCATGGGAGCGATACAAGGATTTGCTAAGGAGATGCCCACATGATGGTCTACTGGATTGGCTACAGATTCAGACCTTCTATAATGGACTGAGTGCTTCTATACGCACTCTTGTTGATGCAGCCGCTGGAGGTGCTTTAATGGGCAAGACGATGGCTGAAGCTCATTCTTTATTGGAAGCTATGGCTGCAAATGCTTATCAGTAGCCTTCTGAATGTGTGAACCCCAAGCAAGTTATGGGAATTTCCGACAATGATCCAATCTCTACACTATCAGCCTAAGTTGCAGCTTTAACTCAACAATTGAAAGCTTTTTCACATGCCCCTTCTACCAAGACCATGGAAACATGTAATTGGTGCAACGAGTCTCATCCTAGTGCTGAATGCCAAGTTGGAAATCCTCTTGAGCAATCTCAGATAGAACAAGCTCAATTTGTGGGAAATGGAAATCGTCAGAACAACCCGTATTCCAACACTTACAACCAAGGGTGGCGAAATCATCCTAATCTTTTGTGGAGAAATGGGAAAGCCTGCAAGCTCAATTCATTCAGCCACCATAGCAGCCCCCTCAACCACCGAAGGTCTCTTTGGAAGATGCTCTTGCTCAAATGGTGGCTAATACGAGCAAATTCATGACTCGCACGGAAACTACTCTTCAAAATCATTTCACTTCTATTCGGAATTTGGAAGTCCAAATGGGGCAGATCGCAAATTTATTATCTTCTCTACCTCAAGGTGTATTACCAAGTGCTACCGAGATGAATCCCAAGGAAAATGTGCAAGCTATCGAGCTACGAAGTGGAAAGGAGCTACACGAGCAGCCCAAGAGTAGCAAGGAAAAGAGCAACCCCATTGAGAAAGTAAAGGACGAAGATCCAAGTCAAAAGCAGTCTTGACCACTCATCCTACACCACCAATCCTATTCCCACAACGTCTGCAAAAGCAAAAATTGGACAAGCAATTCTTCAAGTTTCTTGACGTCTTCGAGAAATTGTATATCAATATTCTTTTGCCAACGCCTTAGAACAAATGCCGAGCTATGTAAAATTCATGAAGGACATTTTATCTAATAAAAGGAATCTCGAGGAATATGAAACAATGGCATTGACTGGAGAGTGCAGCGCGATTTTGCAGAAAATGTTCCCGCCTAAATTGAGGGATCCGGGAAGTTTCACTATACCTTGCACTATTGGGAACTCGTCCTTTGATAGAGCTTTATGTGATCTCGGAGCCAGCATTAATCTTATGCCCCTTTCCATTTTTAAAAATCTAGGTATTGGGGAGGCCAAGCCGACTATAGTCTCTCTACAACAAGCTGATAGATCCATCAAGTACCCGAGGGGGGTAATAGAAGACGTCCCAGTAAAACTCAATAAATTCATCTTTCCTGCTGATTTTATTGTGCTTGATATGGAGGAGGACCATGACATCCCAATTATATTGGGAAGACCATTTTAGCAACCGACTGAACTCTAATTGATGTGGGAAAAGGGAAACTCACTTTACGAGTTCAAGAGGAGAAAGTTACTTTCAATATATTTCGATCCATGCAACATCTTAGTGATGTCGAGAATTGCTTTCAAATTGACGTCATTTACTCATGTGTAAGAAGAGCCTTTTGGGAGAGCTATCCATCAGATCCACTGGAATCCATTCTAGTCGGATCCTCTACCGAGTTGAATTCAGAGCATGTAGCCTATTTACGACACATGGATGTGTCACCACCATTTTCTACTCGCAGACAATGTGAGGAGCTCGGAAGTTTACCAACTCGATCCGTCCCATCAATTGAGAAGCCCCCAAAGCTAGAGCTTAAGCAGCTACCGAACCATTTGAAATATGCATTTTGGGGCCCGACGATTCCTTGCGTGTCATTCTTTCTGCCACTTTGGCGGGTGATCAAGAGGAGAAATTGTTGAGAGTATTGATGGAGTACAAATCTGCCCTTGGATGGTCTATTGCGGATATCAAAGGAATGAGACCATCTATTTGTATGCATAGGATTTTTATGGAGGAAGACTACAAACCCTCTGTGGAGCATCAACATCGTTTAAATCCAAATATGAAAGAGGTGGTAAAAGTCGAGGTTTTAAAACTCCTCGACGCAGGTATGATCTTTCCTATTTCTGATAGCAAGTGGGTAAGTTCGGTTCAAGTTGTGTCAAAGAAGGGTGGGATAACGGTTATTCAAAATGATAATAATGAATTAATTCCCACTAGAATTGTTACGGGGTGGCGTATGTGCATATATTATAGAAAATTAAATAAAGCCACTAGAAAAGACCACTTTCCTTTACCGTTTATTGATCAAATGTTGGATAGATTAGCCGGACACGATTTTTACGGTTTTCTTGATGGTTATTCTGGGTATAATCAGATTTATATAGCCCCAGAAGACCAACAAAAGACGACGTTTACATGTCCTTATGGCATTTTCGCTTATAGGCGCATGCCTTTTGGTTTATGTAATGCGCCGGTCACTTTTCAAAGGTGGTATAATGGCTATTTTTTCTGACATGGTAGAGCATTGTATTGAAACTTTTATGGATGATTTTTCTGTTTTTGGTGATTCGTTTGATTTATGTTTGCAGAATTTGCAGAAAGTCCTAAAAAGATGCGAAGAAACAAATCTGGTGTTGAATTGGGAGAAGTGCCACTTTATGGTCCAGGAGGGCATTGTGCTAGGCCATCGCATATCCTCCCATGGGATTGAAGTCGATCGTGCAAAGATTGAAGCGATTGAGAATATGCCCCCATATACTTTTGTAAAGGGGGTGAGGAGTTTTTTAGGACACGCCGGTTGTGTAGTTTTCTCATGAAAGATGTCCCGTTTGATTTTGATGAGTCTTGTAAAGAAAGCTTCGACCTCTTGAAGAAGGCTCTAAGCTCCGCTCCTGTCATAGTTTCTCTAGACTGGAGCCTTTCCTTCAAATTGATGTGTGATGCTAGTGATTGTGCCATTGGGGCTGTTTTGGGGCAGCGACGGGGAAAAGTGTTTCATGTCGTGTATTATGCAAGCCGAACCCTTGACGACGCCCAAAGGAATTATTCCACGATAGAAAAAGAATTATTGGTCGTGATTTTCGCTTTTGATAAATTCCGTGCTTATTTGTTGGGAACAAAAGTGGGTGTGTGGACTGACCATTCGGCAATCAAATACCTTTTGGAGAAGAATGATGCTAAACCAAGTTTGACTAGGTGGGTGCTTCTGCTACAAGAATTCAATTTGCAGATTCGAGACAAGAAAGGGACCAAGAATGTCATTGAAGATCACCTTTCGCGCTTAGAAAATCCCCACGAAAAGGCAGAGAGTCATCCACCGATTGTGGAAAATTTTCCCGACGAACATCTCTACAAGCTGGATGCGCAACAAGCACCTTGGTACGCTGATCTAGTGAACTATCTTGCAAGCAATATAATTCCGAATGACTTCTCGCATCATAAAAAAAAGAAGCTGATTTCAGATGGAAAATACTATTTATGGGACGACCCATTTCTTATTAAAAGATGTCCTGACCGAATCATTCGTAGGTGTATTCCGGACGAGGAAACTCACAGCGTGTTGAGTCATTGCCATGCATCACCTTACGGCAGGCATTTTGGTGGAAATAGGACAGCGGGAAAAGTTTTGCAGTCGGGTTTCTACTGGCCATCGTTATTCAAGGATGCTCATTCCTTCGTGTCCACGTGTGACCGGTGTCAACAGACGGGAAACATCTCAAAACGACATGAAATGCCGTTGAACACTATACTTGAGGTTGAATTGTTCGACGTATGGGGGATCGACTTTATGGGTCCATTCCCTCCATCAAATAAGAATCATTATATTCTAGTAGCAGTGGACTATGTATCGAAGTGGGTCGAAGCGGTGGCACTACCAACAAATGGGTCCAATGTCGTGATCAAATTCATAAGAAATATATTTTCACGCGTTTTGGGACTCCACGTGCAATTATCAGTGATGGTGGCTCACACTTTGACAACAAGTTCCTTGATGCGGTCTTAAAGAAATACGGAGTCACTCATCATGTGGATACAGCCTACCATCACCAAACGAGTGGTCAAGTCGAAATATCCAATCGAGAGCTAAAGTGGATCTTAGAAAAAACAGTCAACTCGTCTCGAAAAGATTGGTCCCTTAAACTCGATGATGCACTTTGGGCATACCGTACAGCGTACAAGACACCCATTGGCATGTCACTGTATAGGTTGGTTTTTGGTAAAGGTTGTCATTTGCCGGTAGAGATCGAGCATTGTGCGTATTGGGCGATCAAGAAACTTAATTTTAATCTTAAATAGGCTGGTGAAAAGCGATGTTCGCAGTTGAATGAGTTGCAGGAGATACGTCATGATGCCTACGAGAATGCTAAACATTATAAGGAGCGAACCAAGGAGTGGCATGATAAGCACATTATACATCGAGAGTTCGTTCCGAGTCAAAAGGTTTTATTATTCAATTATCGCTTGCGGCTATTTCTTGGGAAATTACGCTCACGATGGTCGGGACTGTTCACTGTAGTACAAGTATTTCCACACGGAGTAGTGGAGGTACAATGTGAAAATCGGAAATTTAAAGTAAACGGACAGCGGTTGAAGATCTACACGGGTGATCCAATGGACGCGCAGAAGTCGACAGTCGTCCTATCCACCATGGAGTGAATTCTAGCAAAGTCCGGTTGAAGACTATAAATTTAGCGCTTCTCGGGAGGCAACCCGAGTATTAGTTGTAGATTTTAGTTTTTCGTTTTTTTCCTTCATTTTAGGAGTCTATTTTTTTCGTCATTTTTGCTTTGCTATGCTTCTCTCTCATGTTCTATGTGTTTTCACTTGAAAAATCTGTGCAGGAACTCTCCAGGGCAATTTTTAACTTAGGGCCGCGGCACACTAAAAGCGAGCCGCGGCACACGCAAGTCTCAAAAAATTGGCTAACTTGCTGTACTCTGTGCCGCGGCGCGATAATACTAAGCCGCGGCACACTCATCCTAGAGCCACGGCACGATGAATATAGGCCGCGGCACGCCAAAGCCCCAGAAATATGCCCAGTGAACTGTACTCTGTGCCGCGGCACGCAAGATATGAGCCGCGGCACACTTACCCTGGAAGCCGCAGCACCCGTACAACGAGCCGCGACACGCTGCAAAACACCAAAACATTACAATCCTGTTGTACTATGGGCCGCGGCTCACTTGCTACGTGCCGCAGCCCTCGCCGATAGTTTTAAAAGCAGTCAGGGTTTCAATCGGCCGAGAAATTGTGTATAACTTCAAAAATCTTTTCCTCTTCCGCGCGGCGCAGATCACCATCTCCAAATTTCTTCTTCTTCTCATCTTCTTCAATCCAACACAAGGTAACCCTTAATCACCAAGTTTATTTGCAACAAGGATTGAGAAGTGGGGTAATATTTATTTCATTCATTGATGAAGTTATTTTGCTTTTCTACGTTCTATCAAGATTTTGATCGGAATATATGGTGAATATCGATTAATGTTGATTGTGTTTTATTTATTATCATGAGTCTCTGTTTATATTGTTTATTGTTGGGGATTGAATTCACCAATAATTATTTTTGTTCTTCATTTAAGTTTACGCACGCAAAGTGTTTGATGAAATACCCCAATGAAACGTATTTGATCTAAACATCGCCAATCTGTTTACACAGTACGATTATCTGAATAATATGCCCCCTACCTTAATGCTTAGTTTGAGTTAAAATTTTCGCATCATATCCCTCATACGGAAGTGAGAATTTTTGACGCTATATTCGTTTCCCACACGTTATATGTTGTGATTGGTATCTTGTTATTTAAAGTCGTCTGATTGGCCTGTTTATATTTTTGAGGGTACATAATGGCACGTAAGAGAAAATGAGCTCTACTCGTGCTACGACCCGTTCATCTCCCCCAAAAGGAGAAACCTCGCAAAAACCGGACGGATGAGCATTCCCAAAAATTTTCTGACCCGGAGATCCATCGCATTTTTGTTGAGAAAATACGTCCTCGGCCCATAATTCCTGAGCGGGGATTCACTCCCTCCCCCCAAGACGGCGAGCTATTAACTATGAACACTGAAATGGGATGTACTAGATTCGCCGCACAGTCCGAGTCGGTCGTAATCTCTATCGTACAAGAATTCTATGCCAGTGCTCTATTACTTCATTTTCGGAATGTTGGGGAGACCGAATTTACGTACTGAGGTTGTTGTCCGATGCCAGACAGTGGACTTCTCGGCAGCCGCGATTCGGAGGTTATATGAGCTACCTGAGGTAGACGAATCGGCATTCACGCAGATTATGGGTAGCCTCACGAGGGAGGCATTGCTCGAAATGCTTGCTCAGCTGGATTCCGTTTGGGAAACGCGCGTCCCTTGGTCCACAACTTTCTTCTTCAAGAGTTCCCATCTCAGTCGGCTCAGGCGAGCTTGGCTGTATTTTCTCTACTCGCGAGTCGAACCTACTTCGCAGATCTGCTCTGTCCTGCTTCCTCATGCCCGACTGCTATATGCCATCACGTCCGGGCTTCGATTTGATATGGCTTCACGTCTGGCCCGGTCTATTCTCCAGTGTATCCAATGAGGGGCCAAGACGGGGCTAAAACATCCATCTCTCATTTGTGCCTTATGCCGCCAGTCGGGCGTGACTTGGTCGGATGCCGATCCGACTATAGCACCCCAGGGTCCGATCGATCATCGTATTATCTCTCACTTCGACCAGTGGGGTGGCGCGCGGGAACACCCGCGGGGACGAGGATTTCTTCTAGACGAGTCACATGAGCACTCCTCAGAGCCACTTCTTCTAACTCATGATCTGGCGGCTGACACCGAGGATCAGACCGAGTCCACTCCACCGCCAGCGAGAGATCACCTTCTTCAGGCAACATTTGACGGCTTGAGGGAGGAGATGCAAGCAGAGAGTGATAGCGTGATTGTAATATCCGGAATTTCTACTACTGTTGTTTAATATTATTTTATCCGAGTTATATTTTACAGTGTGGAATCTGTACAGTATGGATAAAATAAATTAAAGACTGGGATGTCAGTATTGGTATAATTGTCGTATTTGGTCGACAATTACATTTGAGGATATAATGTGTTGAGTATATGTATTCCGTATACCATATGTTCGTATTCTGTATGTCGAGACGTTGGACAAGAGTAGCTGAAAATGGCTAAATACAACCTTATTAGCGCACGCTAATAGTTAAGCTTAGCGCACGCTACCATGCAGGGTTAGCGCACGCTTAAGGTAAAATCATAGCGTGCGCTAATGTAGTCAGATCGGAAGGAATCTGCGTGTGGACGAGGCCACTTTCGGCGCATGTTCTGATAAGTCAACAGATGTTTGTAATGTAGTACTAGCGCACGCTAAACCCTAAAGGTTAGCACACGCTAATGGTATATTGGACAAAAAGGAATCTTATCCTCGTCAGCACTTTCAGCGTGTGGACCAGTCTTCGGAGCATACAGACAAACGAGTCAAATAATATTAGCGCATGCTAAACGCAAGGACTTGCGTACGCTAGAGAGTGTAAGTTACGTACGCTAATGCATGGGCGTTACGTACGTAAGCACATGTACGAAGCTAGAGTGTAGCCTCTGGACTGCGATAGCGCACGCTAACAAAGTCAGTTAGCGCACGCTAAGGTCGTAGCGCACAATAAACATAAGGTTTAGCGCACGCTAGTAGTATACTTTATAAAAAGGGGTAGACGGGTGTTATGAATCATTTCGTCCATTTCTTTCCTTTCACTCGATAGAGAGAGCTCTGGGAGGTACTTGAGGTCCAGAAACACTCCGAGATGATGATCTTTATCCAGATTAAGATAGAGAGCATGGATTAAAGCCTTGTTCTTCAAGTTATTCATGGTTCTTGGAATGAAGTTCAAGTGTTATTCTTCTTGGTTCGTCTAATCCAGGTAATTTTCATATCCCTTTGCTAGTAGTTCGTTTTTAAGGACGATTACTCGTGAGAGAACATGTTGGATAATCATGCGGTGATTTTTATGAGACCTAATGGGATTATGATAAGGATTTTCAGATGTTATGTAAGATTCTTCATATTAATGGTGATTCATTAAACTTGATGAGGTTGAATCATGGATTTCTGAATCATGATAATTTCAGTGGTCGATTTAGATGAGTTAAATCATGATATGAGGTTTAATCTGGCTTGAGTATGATATGATCCTTGTTATCGAGTTGGTTTGATTGTTGATGTTGTTATTGATATAGGGACATTGATAGTTATGGCGTTGTTTATCTTCAAGAGATATGGAGATTTATGTCTCCTTTCATTTCGGATTTTGACGTTAAGATGATATAATGATATATAATGGCTTTGATTATAAATATGGATAAGATGATTAAAACCAACATTATCATTTTAGTTTCGTAAGTTCGTGATAAGATGTGGATCATGATGATGAGATTGAATATGGAAAAGTTATTGTTAATATTGGAGTATGATTTCCTTTTCATTCGAATTCGAAAGGTGTTAGTCAATGCTTGGAACGCATGCCACTGTACAGCATTAGCGCACGCTAAGCTTACTGTCTAGCGCACGCTAACGGGAGCGACTTAGCGCATGCTACATTATGCGTTTAACGTGCGCTAAGTAGGCAGATATTGCAGTATTTTCGTGTTGTGGTTATGAATTCCTGATGGTTTGATTTGTTTTGTTCAGACTGCGTTTAATCGAGGATTTTGTTGAACCGTTGAGTTCGATGGGTTGGTTATGTCGGTTGTTGATTGTTGTCGGACATGTGTCAATTAGTTACTTCTATAGGTTGAGGTTATTGATCGGTGATTAGAACCTTGCCTTGCAGTCGTGTTCGGGAACGTTCGTGAATCGTTTTGCCGGGAGCCGAGGAGCTTGTAAACGATGGCAAGGAATTGGTAACGGCTCCATCATCGTCGTGTCGGTATCGAGGTAAGTTATTACTCGCTCAGTTTATATTATTTAATGAATGGCTTCCGTTTCATTCGTGTATAATTCGTATAGCAGTGTTTATAATTGTAGTCACAAGAGATTTGGGATTATAAATCATATTCGAGTTTTGGGAATCTAAATCATAATGTATATGATTTACTTTCGTTATTGGTATACTTGTATATATCGAGGATATATTGTGACAAAGACGAAGATATGAATTATCTACAACCCGTGATACTTTGGACCATCGAGTATTGAAGATAATGGTTCGTGATGGTTTAGACATTGAGATCGTTCTCGAAGGACTCAGGGCAAGTAATCTAATCATTTTTATCATTTGTGTCGATCATGTCGTGATACATTCGTGTATCGTTGCTGTCATGTATTTGTGCATAGTTGTTGTCGTGTATTGTGTACTGTTGTTTTGTGCAGTTGTGCATTTTCGTCATATGTCCACCTCGTGTTGGTCCGACGGGATCATCGGGGGATCTATGCTAGCGTGCGCTGGATCATCGAACGAGTTTTCCACCTCGGATTGGTCTGACGGGATCATCAGTGGATCTAGGCAGTGAACGCTGGATCATCGTATTGCCATGTATTGTTGTTGTGCATATGTATATTATGGGTTTGCCATAAGTATACATAGTCGTTATTGTTGTGATCATATTGACATTGTCATATGATTATGCATTTGTAGGTCTTGTGTTAGGACCATGTTCGTATGTTGTGTTGATCTGATCTCGGATTAGACTGACGTGATGGTAATGGTATTTCGTATCTTGAGGTATGTTCCGTATTTCCTTGATACTTGTCCTTGATGGACAATCGATTATCGTATTGGAATTGTCGATGTTATCCGATGGATTGAATTGTCCAGAGTTGGTATAATTTCCGTATCGCGAGTTATGATAATGTTTTGAGAACCTTGGGTATTGTTGAGATACCGTACAGATATTTTGGTATTATCTTATTGTGTTGTTAAGGATACGAATCGTGGATTTTTGTAAAGTTATGATGGTAAGATTATATTAGTCGTATTCTTACTTAGTATTTCCATTGATATGTAATTATTGACGTGATGTGTGTAATACCCGGTTGTAATTAAGTTATTATCATTCAGTATTTATCATTCAGTAATTGTCATTCAGTAATTTCACTCATTAATGATCTTTTGTCACTCATATTCAATCATGGTATTCATCATTCAGAGTAATTGTATCTTGTATCAATCGTCATTCATCACTAATCTAATTGGAGTTTCGTGCCGTGTTTATCATCGTCGTCATTTTCATTGTGGACTGTGTGTGAGGAAGTAGCGCACGCTACGTACTCTTTTTAGCGCACGCTAATTGAGTATAGGTAGCGCACGCTACCACTCAGCATTAGCGCACGCTAATGTTACCCTGGCTGCAGTCCAGAAGGTACTGGACTGCAGGTGAGTTATAAGTAGCGCACGCTACGAGTGGTAAGTAGCGCGCGCTAGTGGGTTGTAGTAGCGCATGCTAAGAATTGCTGTAGCGCGCGCTAAGGACGAATCAGGTTGAGTCCAGTGGCTACTGGACTGCACTGGATTAATTTTTAGCATACGCTATGAGTGATATTTAGCGTACGCAAACGGTGTAGTAGCACGCGCTAAATTTTGGTTGTAGCGTACGCTACCGAGGTCAGATCAGAGGTCAGACGGTTTCTGGATTCCAGTACTGGGCATCTAATAATTCGTTAGCGCACGCTAACCATGGGTATTAACGCACGCTAATGGTATGGTTGTAGCGCACGCTACAAAAGGTACGTAGCGCGCGCTACAGTGTTCGGACAGTGGGTACTGGACTACCCAAATTACCCGTTAGCGCACGCTACGCACAAGGGCTAGCGCACGCTAACCTAGAGTGACTATATAATGGACAGTTAGCCCGAGTTTCGTCATTTCTCACTTCCTTTCGTTTTTGGTGCGACTTCGGGCGATTTTGGGCGAATTGGAGTGTTCTCTTCGAGCTGCTATCACCTATCATCATATTCAAGGCTTTGAGTTGGATTATCATCACTTCATCATCTCCTTAACATCAAATCAAAGGTATTAATCTCTTGGATCTAAAATTTCGGATTTTTGGGTTTTTCCTTCCGATTTCTTCGTGTAAGCTTGGATTATTGTTGGAATAGGTTAGATATAGATTATCTACCTACGGATTTAATGGCTATTTTAGGAATTATTTCAAGAACCCTTGGGGGTTTACTTCGGTTAAATTGGGGATTTTCCGATGGTTGTTGTTGTAAACTTGAATTGAGGAGTTCTACGAGATTATTGATGTCATTGATAGTGTTTTGCTGGTTTGATTCAATCATTTGAAGTTGGTTCGATATTTTGGGTTTGGTTATAACCAACGGGAAGGATATTCTGAACGTTTTCGTTAGAATACATCTACGAGTTCAGATATTGTTGTATCGACGTTTGAGTCGGTTATGATCGTATTTGATTCGTGCAATGATCAAATATTTGGTATATTGTGTTATTCAAGGTTGTTCGAGCGACCGACACTTCGTTTAGGACGTTGTTCGCGGACGGACATTCTTCATCGTTGTTGAGTAAGTTAACTCTTACTCGGTTAAAAGGATACTCATTCCTTTTGTTGTTGATTGCTCATAATCATAATTCATTCATCATAGCATTAATCATATTGAGACTTGTAATTGTCGAATAATCATTTCATTCACGAGGAACGACGGTTCCAAATCTTTTCATTGGGTTATCAATCAAGGCACTATTATCTTCATCTCGTTGAGTCATCTTGGCCTTGTCGAATTATTATTCATTGGTATTCATTGTGGTCATTCTCGTTCATATGACATTCTGGGTTCATATTGTGTGGCCGGGTGTGGCTGTGTGGAATTTTTAGTCGGGCACACGATGGTCATGTTTTGGGTTCACCGATACATTGGACCGTGCACACGGTAACGCTTACCTCCGTGAGACTAATTAGGTACAAGGACGGGTGTGTCCGGTCATTCGTCTTGTACACTTGCACAGAACATTACGGGCGTACTATGATACTCCTCTTCAGCGTAATTCATAACTAAAGATATTTGAGAACTTCAGTTAATTCATGATTGTGTAATTTCAACCCTTGAGGATTGTTGTTCTGTGTAACTGACCCCGTTGGGGGATTTTTGTTTTCAGGTCACGGCAAGGCAAAGGCACGGGAAGAGCATGTTGACGGCGAGGAGTCCCAGTGATACTAGTAGGGGGCCCCAGTCATTCCGTTTGTTTCAGTCATTTCAGTCATTTCCGTCATTTGTATTTTCCGCTGCAAATTCCGTTTGAGATGTTTAATTGTTCAGGGTGGTGTATTTTATCTCCATATAAAATATACTAGTATTCGGTTTAGTCCTGGTGTGTTGTACTTAAACTCCTCATCGGAGTACTTGGTAATATAATGTGGTTCGGTACTACAATTATATCATTTAATTCATCATTTTCATTTGCCTGGTGGGTCCCAGTCGGGGATTCACGTCATTGTAATATCCGCCTAGTTTGGGGTGTTACAGAGTTGGTATCGGAGCGTGCTTTTGAATACTACCCTCCAAGTCATGTCTCATTTGAAATCATCGTCATCGGACTAGTATCATTGGACTTTCGCGTCACGTGTGACCTGTGCAAATACCGAGCCAATCAGACCAAGAACTGTAAGATTTCTAATGCCATGGTATAATTTCTGGCAATAATCATTCATTCATAATTCATGAGTTAACAATCCTCAATCATCATTGTCATTTTGACCAGGACGGTCAGGTTAACTCATTAATCACTCAATTCATTTCATTACTCGGTTGTTGATCTGGAAGATCAAATCATTAATCTTGCAAACTCATTCAAGATAATCATTTCAATAATTTCATCAGATAATCATGTCACCTCAGTTAATCATTCATGTAATCACCGTGTTAGAGCGCGTATGCTCATTTTCATCATCTCATGTCATAATCGTAACGTGATATTCATGCGGGGAATATAATCATCATGTGACTTTCCTACTTCAGTATGGAGAGAGAAAGGAGAGGACGAGGAGGACAAGGCCGTGGTGCGGGCCGAATCCCGAGAGCTCGTGTGAATACACGTGCGAATGCGAGGAATAATGCTAATTCATCGAGCAGCGATGCCGCCACTCACTCTCCTGGACGCGATCATTCACTATCGGGGAGTCGGACCCGGGACACGGCTCAGCCAGAGGGTGTCCGGGTTGACCCACTCGCTTTTATGCAGGGCATGATGGCCCAAATGACCCAGATGGCACAGCTGATGGAGACGATGCATAACTCCGTCAATCAAAATCAGCAGGCTCATCCGCTTCCACCTCAGAGGCAAGAGAGGAATGTGAGCAATATCATCGGCGACATCTCTCGCCAGAGGCCACCTACTTTTGAGGGCTCGTATGAGCCGGCGGATATTATTCATTGGCTCGAGCATTTCGAGAAGTTGTTTGCTATGGTAGAGTGTCCCGAAGGACACAAAGTTTCTGTTGCGGCTTACTACCTGGGTAAGAGCGCACATTCTTGGTGGTTGTCGTTGAAGCCCACCGAAGGATCATGTACATGGGATCAGTTCAAGACTCTCATGATGGAGAGGTATTATCCGGCCCCACTCAGAGAGGCCAAGCTGTCGGAATTACTCACCCCCGACCCCTCAGCAGACGAGGATGTTCTCGCCATTGCCGAGAAATTTCAGGAACTTCTTCCTTTCGCCTCATCCATCATTCATTCAGAGGCGGATAAAATCAAGTATTTCAGCAAGAGGCTGAAACCCCGTATGAGACTTCAGTTGCTTAATCATAATTGCACCACGTTGGCGAATTCATTGAGAAAGCTCTCACCTACGAGCACACAGCTAAGGAGAATGCTAACCAGCAACCTTCATCTGCTAGCAAGAAGACCAAGAACCGTAATCACGGGCAATGTGCCTCTTTCAAGAAACCCCGTATGGCTCGCTTTCGAGCGACCTCCCGTGTCGTCTAAACCCGCAGAATCTCGCCTCGAGCGCCGCCTCGCCATCACCTGTTTTAACTGTGGGGATCTTGGTCATCTCAGTACCAAGTGTCTGAGACAGACTATCACGTGCCATAATTATGGGATTGCTGGGCATAAGGCCCGTTTTTGCCGTAGGGACTTCAAACCTACTCAGACGTCATCTCAGGCCCCTAAACAGCAAATGCTCGTAATCGAGCCACTCAATCAGCGTCGTTTAAAACGACAGAAGCGACTAAAGGTGGAGCCTATAGCCAGCAGACGGGAGCGTCCGGTGCCGGGACTAGCAAGCCCCGGATTTATGAGATGAATAAGACCGATGATCCAGAGGCCCGAATGATCTCAGGTACACTCGATATTCTATCACAACCTGTGTGTACCCTTTTTGATACTGGTGCATCGCATTCATTCATTTCCGAGTCATGTTTGAGTAGACTACGTCTGGGTAGTGCTACTAGTTGTGAGCCTTATGTCATTGGCCTACCTGATGGTAGACTAATTATTGGTAATCGTGAGATTCAGAATTGTCCGATTCAGTTTCATGGTCGTGTATGGCCAGCGGACATAATCATAGTAGATTTGCCGAGAGACGACGTCATCTTGGGTATTGATTGGATGGATCGTCATGATGCCACCATTAGTGTCCGTAAGGGTATGATCACTATCATTTCAGACGATGGGCTTGAATGTGTGTTTCAGGGAGGTAATCCCGGCTGTTCTGGTAAGGTCATTAATTTGATGAAAGCAGTGCGATTACTCAGTCAGGGATGTGTTGGTTATTGGTTCTACATGACCAAAACCGAGAAATCATCAGTAATGTTGACGGACATTACGGTAGTGAGGGAATATGCCGATGTTTTTCCAGACGAGTTACCTGGTTTGCCTCCACAGATGGATGTAGAATTCACGATTGAGTTGGAGCCTGGTACGTCCCCGATATCGAAGGCACCGTACCGGATGGCCCCGACCGAAATGCAGGAATTAAAGAACCAACTTGAGGAGTTGTTCGAGAGGGGTTATATCCGACCGAGTGCGTCCCCGTGGGGAGCACCAGTGTTATTTGTCAAGAAGAAGGATGGTTCTTTTCGCTTGTGTATCGATTATCGGGAGTTGAACAGGGTGAAAATCAAGAACAAGTATCCCTTACCCCGTATTGATGATCTCTTGGATCAACTTCACGGAGCTTCAGTATTTTCCAAGATCGACTTAAGATCTGGGTATCATCAGTTGCGGATACGAGAGTCGGATATCGCGAGGACGGCGTTTCGAACACGCTATGGTCATTATGAGTTTGTGGTTATGCCATTTGGATTGACTAATGCACCTGCGGTATTCATGGAGTTAATGAATCGGGTTTTCATCGACTTTTTGGATCAGTTTGTTGTTGTCTTCATCGACGACATTTTGATTTATTCTCGTGACCGAGAGGAACACGAGTTTCACCTTCATCAAGTGCTCCACGTGTTGAGACGAGAACAACTTTTTGGAAAATTTTCCATATGTGAGTTCTGGATGTCCGAAGTGACGTTTCTCGGACACGTAATTTCATTAGACGGAGTTCGTGTCGACCCTCAGAAGACGGAGGCTATCCGAGATTGGTTACCTCCGAAGAATGTTAAGGAAGTCCGAAGTTTTCTCGGATTAGCGGGTTATTATCGGCGATTTGTAGAGGGTTTTTCTAAAATCGCTCAACCCTTGACGAACCTTTTGAGAAAGGATAAGAAATACACGTGGTCCGACGCGTGTCAGCGGAGTTTTGAGGAACTCAAGAGCCGATTAATGTCAGCACCTGTACTTTCCTTGCCGCAAGGGACAGAGGGATTTGTGGTTTATAGTGATGCGTCCGGACAGGGTCTCGGATGTGTGCTCATGCATAATGGAAAGGTTATTGCCTATGCTTCACGGCAATTGAGACCTTACGAGGTTAATTATCCAACACACGACCTGGAGCTAGCAGCCGTGGTGTTCGCTTTGAAGATTTGGCGTCATTATCTATATGGCGTTACCTGTCAGATATTCACCGATCATAAGAGTTTAAAGTATATATTTACTCATAAGGAGTTAAATATGCGACAGAGACGGTGGTGGGAACTAATCAAAGATTATGATATTGAGATCCTTTACCACCTGGGCAAGGCGAACGTTGTCGCCGACGCCTTGAGTCGTAAGTCCGTTCAGGAGCATATGCTTGCTCGTTTAACAGTTCAGAAGGAGCTTCAGCAGGAATTCTTTAGACCCGAGATCGAGGTCTGGCTTCAGCGAGTTCAGGGACATCTTTGTATGTTAGAGATTTCATCGTCACTCGAGGAGGCAATCCGAGAGAATCAGAGTTCAGACCCTTCATTGTTGCGCATCCATGAGGATGTGACTCAGGGGAAAGCCCCTGGATTTTTGGTCCACGAGGATGGACTTTTGAGGTTTAAGAATCGGTTGTGCGTACCGGCGAATGACGAGTTCAAAAACTCTATTTTGAGAGAAGCTCATGCTACCCCTTATTCTGTTTATCCGGGGTCCAGCAAGATGTACAAGGACTTGAAACAGAATTACTGGTGGAGTAATATGAAGCGAGAAGTCGCAGAATTTGTTTCGAGATGCTTAACCTGTCAACAAGTCAAGATTGAACATCAGCGGCCGGCGGGTATGCTGAAACCTCTTCCTATTCCCGAATGGAAGTGGGAAGACACATCAATGGATTTCATCACGAGTTTGCCGACGAGTGGTCGTGGCATGAATACGATCTGGGTGATCGTGAACCGCTTAACTAAATCAGCTCAATTCCTTGAGATCAAGGAGACGTGGGGTCCCGAGAGACTTGCTCAACTGTTCATCAAAGAGATAGTCAGACTGCACGGTACTCCTAAAAGTATCGTTTCCGATCGTGACGGACGGTTTGTGTCGCATTTTTGGAAATCAGTTCATCGTTCTATGGGAACCCAGCTTAATCTCAGTACCGCTTTTCATCCTCAGTCCGACGGACAATCAGAGAGAACCATTCAGACATTAGAGGACATGTTAAGGGCATGCGTCCTCGATTGGAAAGATGATTGGGAAGCCCAACTACCATTGATCGAGTTCACGTATTATAATAGTTGGCATGCTTCGATTAAGATAGCACCTTACGAGGCCTTGTATGGTCGTCGTTGTCGATCTCCGTTGTGTTGGGACGACCTATCAGAATCAATCGGCACCGAGCCCGATATGCTTATAGCCGCCCGTGAGAAGGTAGATTTGATCAGGAGTCGTTTGTTGACCGCTCAGAGTCGATAGAAATCATATGCAGATAACCGTCGTCGACCATTAGAGTTCAAGGCAGGTGACCACGTGTTGGTCAAGGTATCCCCGAGTCGTGGTATCTTCCGTTTCGGGAAGAGGGGGAAGTTGAGTCCGAGATTCATTGGACCGTTTGAGATTTTGTATCGAGTAGGCGAGTTAGCTTATCGACTGGCTTTACCTCCGGCGTTAAGCTGAATTCATAATGTGTTTCATGTCTCTCAGTTGCGGAAGTATGTTGCCGACCCGAGTCACATACTTCAGTTCGATGAAATCGAG
Source organism: Orobanche coerulescens (assembly GCA_033398695.1). Taxonomy (NCBI): domain Eukaryota; kingdom Viridiplantae; phylum Streptophyta; class Magnoliopsida; order Lamiales; family Orobanchaceae; genus Orobanche; species Orobanche coerulescens. The sequence goes on from CM065803.1 coordinate 72,266,679, forward strand.
ATCGCCGACGATCATTCATATGAGGAGCGTCATATGCGAGTTCTAGAGTGGCGAATCAAACAGTTGAGGAATAAGACGATTCCTTTGGTTAAAATTCAGTGGTCTAGACACGGAGTCGAAGAGGCTACTTGGGAAACCGAGGATAATATGCGGGAGAGTTATCCCGAGTTGTTTGACCCTTAGTTTCGGGGACGAAACTCTTTTAAGAGGGGGTGTATGTAATACCCGGTTGTAATTCAGTTATTATCATTCAGTATTTATCATTCAGTAATTGTCATTCAGTAATTTCACTCATTAATGATCTTTTGTCACTCATATTCAATCATGCTATTCATCATTCAGAGTAATTGTATCTTGTATCAATCGCCATTCATCACAAATCTAATTGGAGTTTCGTGCCGTGTTTATCATCGTCGTCATTTTCATTGTGGACTGTGTGTGAGGAAGTAGTGCACGCTACGTACTCTTTTTAGCGCACACTAATTGAGTATAGGTAGCGCACGCTACCACTCAGCATTAGCGCACGCTAATGTTACCCTGGCTGCAGTCCAGAAGGTACTGGACTGCAGGTGAGTTATAAGTAGCGCATGCTACGAGTGGTAAGTAGCGCGCGCTAGTGGGTTGTAGTAGCGCACGCTAAGAATTGATGTAGCGCGCGCTAAGGATGAATCAGGTTGAGTCCAGTGGCTACTGGACTGCACTGGATTAATTTTTAGCGTACGCTATGAGTGATATTTAGCGTACGCAAACGGTGTAGTAGCGTGCGCTAAATTTTGGTTGTAGCGTACGCTACCGAGGTCAGATCAGAGGTCAGACGGTTTCTGGATTCCAGTACTGGGCGTCTAATAATTCGTTAGCGCACGCTAACCATGGGTATTAACGCACGCTAATGGTATGGTTGTAGCGCACGCTACAAAAGGTACGTAGCGCGCGCTACCGTGTTCGGACAGTGGGTACTGGACTACCCAAATTACCCGTTAGCGCACGCTACGCACAAGGGCTAGCGCACGCTAACCTGGAGTGACTATATAATGGACAGTTAGCCCGAGTTTACGTATTTCTCACTTCCTTTCGTTTTTGGTGCGACTTCGGGCGATTTTGGGCGAATTGGAGTGTTCTCTTCGAGCTGCTATCACCTATCATCATATTCAAGGATTTGAGTTGGATTATCATCACTTCATCATCTTTTTAACATCAAATCAAAGGTATTAATCTCTTGGATCTAGAATTTCGGATTTTTGGGTTTTTCCTTCCGATTTTTTCGTGTAAGCTTGGATTATTGTTGGAATAGGTCAGATATGGATAATCTACCTAGGATAAATATATTCCTACGGATTTAATGGCTATTTTCGGAATTATTTCAAGAACCCTTGGGGGTTGACTTCGGTTAAATTGGGGATTTTCCGATGGTTGTTGTTGTAAACTTGAATTGAGGAGTTCTATGAGATTATTGATGTCATTGATAGTGTTTTGATGGTTTGATTCAATCATTTGAAGTTGGTTCGATATTTTGGGTTTGGTTATAACCAACGGGAAGGATATTCTCAACGTTTTCGTTAGAATACATCTACGAGTTCGGATATTGTTGTATCGACGTTTGAGTCGGTTATGATCGTATTTGATTCGTGTAATGATCAAATATTTGGTATATTGTGTTATTCAAGGTTGTTCGAGCGACCGAAACTTCGTTTATGACGTTGTTCGCAGACGGACATTCTTCATCGTTGTTGAGTAAGTTAACTCTTACTCGGTTAAAAGGATACTCATTCCTTTTGTTGTTGATTGCTCATAATCATAATTCATTCATCATAGCATTAATCATATTGAGACTTGTAATTGTCGAATAATCATTTCATTCACGAGGAACGACGGTTCCAAATCTTTTCATTGGGTTATCAATCAAGTCACTATTATCTTCATCTCGGTGAGTCATCTTGGCCTTGTCGAATTATTATTCATTGGTATTCATTGTGGTCATTCTCGTTCATATGACCTTCTGGGTTCATATTGCGTGGCCGAGTGTGGCTGTGTGGAATTTTTAGTCGGGCACACGATGGTCATGTTTTGGGTTCACCGATACATTGGACCGTGCACACGGTAACGCTTACCTCCGTGAGACTAATTAGGTACAAGGACGGGTGTGTCCGCTCATTCGTATTGTACACTTGCACAGAACATTACAGGCGTACTATGATACTCCTCTTCAGCGTAATTCATAACTAAGGATATTTCATAACTTCAGTTAATTCATGATTGTGTAATTTCAACCCTTGAGGATTGTTGTTCTGTGTAACTGACTCCGTTGGGGGATTTTTGTTTTCAGGTCACGGCAAGGCAAAGGCACGGGAAGAGCATGTTGACGGCGATGAGTCCCAGTGATACTAGTAGGGGGGCCCAGTCATTCCGTTTATTTCAGTCATTTCAGTCATTTCCGTCATTTGTATTTTCCGCTGCAAATTCCGTTTGAGATGTTTAATTGTTCAGGGTGGTGTATTTTATCTCCATATAAAATATACTAGTATTCGGTTTAGTCCTGGTGTGTTGTACTTAAAATCCTCATCGGAGTACTTGGTAATATAATGTGGTTCGGTACTACAATTATATCATTTAATTCATCATTTTCATTTACCTGGTGGGTCCCAGTCGGGGATTCACGGCACTGTAATATCCGCCTAGTTTGGGGTGTTACAATGTGATGGTTATCATTGTTGGATATTATGGCTGACCCCGTGGTGGGCTTTCTTTTTAGGTTCTTGGATTATCAAGCTTGTAGCGGTCGTGAAGAGATGAGCTTCCCGGAGGATACTGGCAAGGACATGTATTTGTGTATTGAGCTTCTGATCAGTTGTTGTATTCCGCTGCTAGAGTATTTTAATTGTTTGTCTTTATCCGCGGCGTGAGTATTTTTAAATGGCCTTTTGGGTATCTGGTAACTTAGGTTACGTTGGCAATCATTTTCTAAATCTATTCTGTTGGTACGTGTAAGCGATAGCTTAACGTATGTTTTTAAACTATTGAGTTTTGGCATTTCGGGCCTTGTGCTTTCAAATGAGATTTTACGAAGGTTTTGATAAACGAGTTTTATAAAGTCTTCGAATGTTTTAAACAGATAATACCGCCGTTAGACTCTTGGATGTTTGTAAATATTTGCAAAAATTTCCTTCAACCTTGTGGGTTCCATCTCGGGGCCCACGACGCTGTAATATTCCTGGATGGCTCTGGGGGTGTTACAGAATATGGTATCGGAGCTTAGGTTCTGAAAACCTAGGCAGTCGGGTCGAGTTGGGTCGTGCTTTTGTCGTGTCATACGAGTTGTCGAATGACAAATATTAGAGCCGTGAGTTTTTGTTGTTCACTCGGGCTTGTGCGTTATGTGATTTACCAGTGTAGTACTGTGGTGTTATAAACCTTTCCAAATGGTGTTAACGTGTTTCTTCAGGTAGTGCTGTGTTGTGTTCTCGAGTTGAACTGAGTTTGCAAAATGTGTGTTTTGAAAATACCTGTGTCGAGTATTTTCTTGAGTCGAGACATGTGCCAGTATCACGGGGAATCGTCGGCCTCACGATCGGTAAGTTTTTGGAATTTTGAATTGCATTGAGATTTATTGCCTTGCTAAGTTGATATGCATCGAGATTCAGCAGAATATTAATCGTTACAGTATAAGGTGACATAGTTGGGACAGGATCGATAATCTTGTGAAGTTAGGATTTTGGAAATCACTACGTCGGTTAAGTTTTAGAACAGAGTTGTGCATCTGGGAGAAAGATTGTGGATTGATGAGAAGAACATGTAGGCATGTTAGTTCATTTTGAGATATATGGAACTGTTTTTTGGCATTTGAAAATGATACTTTTCAAAATGAATGTTTCACGGATGTTTTACCGAAAATAATTTTGGGCCGAGACCCAATAGATTTTTGAAATAGTTTTATAACTCAGGACTTGGGGTCCGAAAAAGAGTTTCCTACTTTTTAACCCTGATGTTTCAAAAGGCTTTTCAGTTTTCCTTAAAACTCCCGGGATTTGTAAAACCCTTTACCAATCGTTTATCTATTTTATTATTGCCTTTCGGGGTTTTGGTTTACCTATTAATGAAACTTCTCGGGAAGCCTTTCGCTGTGTTGATTTGTTTCAATATTTTGTCATAGCATATTTGAGGTGATCCATGATGGATTAATGACTAACGTTGCGAGTCATATGTGGAAAAGGAGTTTTTGGTTGGAGTTTATATATTGAGAATTTTGAACTATATCGTGTAGTTTTCCGATGGAATGTCAGTGGAATTGGTGACGAACCGAAGTGGTATATAGGCGTATGAATGTGGTCAATCATTTGCATAGATATCATTTTAAAACTTCGAAATCGTGTGGATTCGAAGGAAAATTGTTATCGAATACTTGGCACCAGCCAGCCGATTTATTTTTTCGAAAATTGATTTCGTGGTCTTACGAAAATTTATGTTTTGAGTTTTCAAAACTCTTGAAAGAACTTTTGAAAATTTGTCTTTTGACAAGACTATATGATTTCAAACTGGTTTTGAAAATGAAATTGATATACATACGCATTTAGTGGATAGTGCATATCATGGTGAAGTTCTGAGTAAGACTCACAAACTGGCTAACACTCTAACTGCATTTACGAAAAGAGATCCGAACTCTAGTATGATAGTTTGGTTATCCAGAGATGATCGGTTGATTGATCAGATAAGAGAAATTTGTTGCGTGGTGTAGATTCATGCACATAATATGAGTTTGGAACTTTGGATTTTGTGAAACCGGGACATATGTGCTATGTGATTCCATTGGTAAGGTAGTAGCGCGGTTTTTACCATAATGATTTTTGAATGATTTCTTTGTAAGTGTAGATTTGGGAATGGTAACCCCATTCTGGTTGTTTTGGATATTGAGTGGTCGTTCCCACTCCACTTATGATTACATATGTTCGTCTGTTTGTGATTAGTTGTTCGTATGCCGAGGAGTATGTTCACTAGTCGGGTATGTTTATTTAGATCTACTGTATGTGATTGGTGTGTCATTTTGAGAACCTTATTCGTTCGTATATCGGTTTCTGTGGTGCTGTGTTGACCGTGTTGGAGCTTACCGTGTGAAGGTATTCTCGATTATCGTTGATCGTTCGTTTGTCATATTGGAGTTTATCATGATGATGATATTCTCGATTGTGTTTTGACCTCTGGTTGGTCATATTGGAGGTTATCACGTTGATAATATTCTCAGTTGTGTTTTGACCTTGGGATGGTCGTATTAGAGTTTATCATGTCGATGATATTCTCGGTTAATTTATTGGTTGATCATTGCTAGTGATCATCTGAGCGTTCAGGTTTTGTGTCGATATTTCGGGATTTGTTGCTTTTGTGTTGGGCAGTTGTTTCACAAATGTATCGTGTATTATCGGTTTTATCAGAATTGGGACTTAATTGTGCGATCAGGCAGACAGGTTTTGACACGGATAGATTATTTCATCCGAAGATGATATATTTTTTTGAGACTCATGGAATTATGATTGCTAGTATCTCAGGAGATCGTCGACTTTGCGCATTTGCAAGTGTACTGTTTGGTTATTCGGTAATACTGATGATTGATTGTTGTTGTGATGGTTTCAAAATATTTTGGTTGAACGGTTGGTTTGTTTTTCTATGACGGATTGCATGTTTCGAGGATGAAACTTATTTTAAGTGGTGTAGTATGTAATATCCGGAATTTCTACTACTGTTGTTTAATATTATTTTATCCGAGTTATATTTTACAGCGTGGAATCTGTACAGTATGGATAAAATAAATTAAAGACTGAGATGTCAGTATTGGTATAATTGTCATATTTGGTCGACAATTACATTTGAGGATATAATATGTTGAGTATATGTAGTCCATATGCCATATGTTCGTATTCTGCATGTCGAGATGTTGGACAAGCGGAGCTGAAAATGGCTAAATATAACCTTATTAGCGCACGCTAATAGTTAAGATTAGCGCATGCTACCATGTAGGGTTGGCGCACGCTAAAGGTAAAATCATAGCGTGCGCTAATGCAGTCAGATCGGAAGGAATCTGTGTGTGGACCAGGCCACTTTCGGCACTAGCGCACGCTAAACCCTAAAGGTTAGCGCACGCTAATGGTATATTGGACAAAAAGGAATCTTATCCTCATCAGCACTTTCGGTGTGTGGACCAGTCTTCGGAGCATACAGACAAACGAGTCAACTGATATTAGCGCATGCTAAACGCAAGGACTTGCGTACGCTAGAGAGTGTAAGTTACGTATGCTAATGCATGGGCGTTACGTACGTAAGCACATGTACGGCCGATCGTAGCCTCGATCGCGATAGCGCACACTAACAAAGTCAGTTAGCGCACGCTAAGGCCGTAGCACACGCTAAACATAAGGTTTAGCGCACGCTAGTAATATACTTTATAAAAAGGGGCAGACGGGTGTTATGAAGCATTTCGTCCATTTCTTTCCTTTCACTCGATAGAGAGAGCTCTGGGAGGTACTTGAGGTCTAGAAACACTCCGAGATGATGATCTTTATCAAGATTAAGATAGAGAGCATGGATTAAAGCCTTGTTCTTCAAGTTATTCATGGTTCTTGGAATGAAGTTCAAGTGTTCTTCTTCTTGGTTCATCTATCCCTTTGCTAGTAGTTCGTTTTTAAGGACGATTACTCGTGAGAGAACATGTTGGATGATCATGCGGTGTTTTTTATGAGACATAATGGGATTATGATAAGGGTTTTCAGATGTTATGTAAGATTCTTCATGTTAATGGTGATTCGTTAAACTTGATGAGGTTGAATCATGGATTTCTGAATCATGATAATTTCAGTGGTCGATTTAGATGAGTTAAATCATGATATGAGGTTTAATTCCCGCTTGAGTATGATATGATCCTTGTTATCGAGTTGGTTTGATTGTTGATGTTGTTATTGATATAGGGACATTGATATGATCCTTGTGATAGTTATGGCATTGTTTATCTTCAAGAGATATAAAGATTTATGTCTCCTTTCATTTCGGATTTTGACGTTAAGATGATATAAGGATATATATAATGGTTTTGATTATAAATATGGATAAGATGATTAAAACCAACATTATGATTTTAGTTTCATATGTTCGTGATAAGATGTGGATCATGATGATGAGATTGAATTTGGAAAAGTTATTGTTAATCTTGGAGTATGATTTCCTTTTCATTCGGATTCATAGTCGCAATGTGTTAGTCGATGCTTGGAACGCATGCCACTGTACAGCATTAGTGCACACTAAGCTTACTGTCTAGCGCACGCTAACGGGAGCGACTTAGCGCACGCTATGTTATGCATTTAACGTGCGCTAAGTAGGCAAACAGTGCAGTATTTTCGTGTTGTGGTTATAAATTCATGATGGTTTGATTTGGTTTGTTCAGACTGCGTTTAATCGAGATTTTTATTGAACCGTTGAGTTCGATGGGTTGGTTATGTCGGTTGTTGATTGTTATCGGACATGTGTCAATTGGTTACTTCTATAGGTTGAGGTTATTGATCGGTGATTAGAACCTTGCCTTGCATTCGTGTTCGGGAACATTCGCGAATCGCTTTGGCTGGGAGCCGAGGAGCTTGTAAACGACGGCAAGGAATTGGTAACGGCTCCATCATCGTCGTGTCGGTATCGAGGGAAGTTATTACTTGATCAGTTTATAGTATATAATGAATGGTTTCCATTTCATTCGTGTATAATTCGTATAGCAATGTTTATAATTGTAATCACAGGAGATTTGGGATTATAAATCGTATTCGAGTTTTGGGAATCTAAATCATAATGTATATGATTTACTTTCGTTATTGGTATACTTGTATATATCGAGGATATATTGTGATAAAGCCGAAGATATGAATTATCTGCAACCCGTGATACTTTGGACTGTTGAGTATTGAGGATAATGGTTCGTGATGGTTTAGACATTGAGATCGTTCTCGAAAGACTCGGGGCAAGTACTCTAATCATTTTTATCATTTGTGTCGATCATGTCGTGATACATTCGTGTATCGTTGCTGTCATGCATTTGTGCATAGTTGTTGTCGTGTATTATGTACTGTTGTTTTGTGCAGTTGTGCATTGTTGTCATATGTCCACCTCGTGTTGGTCCGATGGGATCATCGGGGGATCTATGCTAGCTTGCGCGGGATCATCGGACGGGTTTTCCACCTCGGGTTGGTCTGACGGGATCATCGGGGGATCTAGGCAGTGAACGTTGGATTATCGGATTGCCATGTATTGTTGTTGTGCATATGTATATTATGGGTTTGCCATAAGTATACATTGTCAGTATTGTTGTGATCATATTGACGTTGTCATATGAGTAAGCATTTGTAGGTCTGACGTGATGGTAATGGTATTTCGTATCTTGAGGTATGTTCCGTATTTCCTTGGTACTTGTCTTTGATGGACAATCGATTTTCGTATTGGAATTGTCGATGTTACCCGATGGATTGAATTGGCCAGAGTTGGTATAATTTCCGTATCGCGAGTTATGATAATGTTTTGAGAACCTTGGGTATTGTTGAGATACCGTACAGATATTTCGGTATTATCTTATTGTGTTGTTAAGGATACGAATCGTGGATTTTCGGAAGCTACAAGGTAAGATTACATTAGTCGTATTCTTACTTAGTATTTCCATTGATATGTAATTATTGATGGATGTGATGGTTATCATCGTTGGATATTATGGCTGATCCCGTCGTGGACTTTCTTTTTAGGTTCTTGGATTATCAAGCTTGTAGCGGTCGTGAAGAGATGAGCTTCCCGGAGGATACTGGCTAGGACATGTATTTGTGTATTGAGCTTCTGATCAGTTGTTGTATTCCGCTGCTAGAGTATTTTAATTATTTGTCTTTATCCGCTGCGTGAGTATTTTTAAATTGCCTTTTGGGTATCTGGTAACTTAGGTTACTTTGGCAATCATTTTCTAAATCTATTCTGTCGGTAGGTGTAAGCGATAGCTTAATGTATGTTTTTAAACTGTTGAGTTTTGGCATTTTGGGCCTTGTGGTTTCAAATTAGATTTTACGACGGTTTTGATAAACGAGTTTTATAAAGTCTTCGAATGTTTTAAACAGATAATACCGTCGTTAGCCTCTTGGATGTTTGTAAATATTTGCAAAAATTTCCTTCAGCCTTGTGGGTTCCATCTCGGGGCCCACGGTGCTGTAATATTCCTGGATGGCTCTGGGGGTGTTATAGAATATGGTATCGGAGCTTAGGTTGTGAAAACCTAGGCAGTCGGGTCGAGTTGCGTCGTGCTTTTGTCGTGTCATTTGAGTTGTCGATTGACAAATATTAGAGCCGTGAGTTTTTGTTGTTCACTCGGGCTTGTGCGTTATGTGATTTACCAGTGTAGTACTGGGGTGTTGTAAACTTTCCAAATGGTGTTAACGTGTTTCTTCAGATAGAGCTGTGTTGTGTTCTCGAGTTGAACTGAGTTTGCAAAATGTGTGTTTTAAAAATACCTGTGTCGAGTATTTTATTGAGTCGAGACATGTGTCAGTATCACGGGGAATCGTCGGCTTCACGATCGGTAAGTTTTTGGATTTTTGAATTGCATTGAGATTTATTGCCGAGCTAAGTTGACATGCATTGAGATTCAGCAGAATATTAATCATTACAGTATAAGGTGACATAGTTGGGATAGGATCGATAATCTTGTGAAGTTAGGATTTTGGAAATCACTACGTCGGTTAAGTTTTAGAACAGAGTTGTGCATCTGTGAGAAAGATTGTGGATTGATGAGAAGAACATGTAGGCATGTTAGTTCATTTTGAGATATATGGAACTGTTTTTTGGCATTTGAAAATGATACTTTTCAAAATGAATGTTTCACGGATGTTTTACCGAAAATAATTTTGGGCCGAGACCCAATAGATTTTTGAAATAGTTTTATGACTCAGGACTTGGGGTCCGAAAAAGAGTTTCCTACTTCTTAAACTTCTTGTAATGCAGAACGAGATACGGGATGAGACCCTAATGTTTCAAAAGGCTTTTCAATTTTCCTTAAAACTCCCGGGATTTGTAAAACCCTTTACCAATCGTTTATCTATTTTATTGCTTTTCGGGGTTTTGGTTTACCTATTCAAATAAAACTTCTCGGGAAGCCTTCCGCTGTGTTGATTTGTTTCAATATTTTGTCATAGCATATTTGAGGTGATCCATGATGGATTAATGACTGACGTTGCGAGTCATATGTGGAAAAGGAGTTTTTGGTTGGAGTTTATATATTGAGAATTTTGAACTATATCGTGTAGTTTTCCGATGGAATGTCAGTGGAATTGGTGACGAACCGAAGTGGTATATAGGCGTATGAATGTGGTCAATCATTTGCATAGATATCATTTTAAAACTTCGAAATCGTGTGGATTCGAAGGAAAATTGTTATCGAATACTTGGCACCAGCCAGCCGATTTATTTTTTCGAAAATTGATTTCGTGGTCTTACGAAAATTTATGTTTTGAGTTTTCAAAACTCTTGAAAGAACTTTTGAAAATTTGTCTTTTGACAAGACTATATGATTTCAAACTGGTTTTGAAAATGAAATTGATATACATACGCATTTAGTGGATAGTGCATATCATGGTGAAGTTTTGAGTAAGACTCACAAACTGGCTAACACTCTAACGGTACAACGAAAAGAGATCCGAACTCTAGTATGATAGTTTGGTTATCCAGAGATGATCGGTTGATTGATCAGATAAGAGAAAATTGTTGCGTGGTGTAGATTCATGCACATAATATGAGTTTGGAACTTTGGATTTTGTGAAACCGGGACATATGTGCTATGTGATTCCATTGGTAAGGTAGTAGCGCGGTTTTTACCATAATTATTTTTGAATGATTTCTTTGTAATTGTAGATTTGGGAATCGTAACCCCATTCTGGTTGTTTTGGATATTGAGTGGTCGTTCCCACTCCACTTATGATTACATATGTTCGTCGGTTTGTGATTAGTTGTTCGTATGCCGAGGAGTATGTTCACTAGTCGGGTATGTTTATTTAGATCCACTGTATGTGATTGGTGTGTCATTTTGAGAACCTTATTCGTTCGTATATCGGTTTCTGTGGTGCTGTGTTTACCGTGTTGGAGCTTATAGTGTGAAGGTATTCTCGATTATCGTTGATCGTTCGTTTGTCATATTGAAGTTTATCATGATGATGATATTCTCGATTGTGTTTTGACCTCTGGTTGGTCATATTGGAGGTTATCACGTTGATAATATTCTCATTTGTGTTTTGACCTTTGGATGGTCGTATTAGAGTTTATCATGTCGATAATATTCTCGGTTAATTTATTGGTTGATCATTGCTAGTGATCATCTGAGCGTTCAGGTTTTGTGTCGATATTTCGGGATTTGTTGCTTTTGTGTTGGGCAGTTGTTTCACAAATGTATCGTGTATTATCGGTTTTATCAGAATTGGGACTTAATTGTGCGATCAGGCAGACAGGTTTTGACACGGATAGATTATTTCATCCGAAGATGATATATTTTGTTTGAGACTCATGGAATTATGATTGCTAGTATCTCAGGAGATCGTCGACTTTGCGCATTTGCAAGTGTACTGTTTGGTTATTCGGTAATACTGATGATTGATTGTTGTTGTGATGGTTTCAAAATATTTTGGTTGAACGGTTGGTTTGTTTTTCTATGACGGATTGCATGTTTCGAGGATGAAACTTATTTTAAGTGGTGTAGTATGTAATATCCGGAATTTCTACTACTTTTGTTTAATATTATTTTATCCAAGTTATATTTTACAGCGTGGAATCTGTACATTATGGATAAAATAAATTAAAGACTGAGATGTCAGTATTGGTATAATTGTCGTATTTGGTCGACAATTACATTTGAGGATATAATATGTTGAGTATATGTATTCCATATGCCATATGTTCGTATTCTGCATGTCGAGATGTTGGACAAGCGTAGCTGAAAATGGCTAAATATAACCTTATTAGCGCACGCTAATAGTTAAGCTTAGCGCATGCTACCATGTAGGGTTGGCGCACGCTAAAGGTAAAATCATAGCGTGCGCTAATGCAGTCAGATCGGAAGGAATCTGTGTGTGGACCAGGCCACTTTCGGCGCTAGCGCACGCTAAACCCTAAAGGTTAGCGCACGCTAATGGTATATTGGACAAAAAGGAATCTTATCCTCATCAGCACTTTCGGTGTGTGGACCAGTCTTCGGAGCATACAGACAAACGAGTCAACTGATATTAGCGCATGCTAAACGCAAGGACTTGCGTACGCTAGAGAGTGTAAGTTACGTATGCTAATGCATGGGCGTTACGTACGTAAGCACATGTACGAAGCCAGACTGTAGCCTCTGGACTGCGATAGCGCACGCTAACAAAGTCAGTTAGCGCACGCTAAGGCCGTAGCACACGCTAAACATAAGGTTTAGCGCACGCTAGTAATATACTTTATAAAAAGGGGCAGACGGGTGTTATGAAGCATTTCGTCCATTTATTTCCTTTCACTCGATAGAGAGAGCTCTGGGAGGTACTTGAGGTCTAGAAACACTCCGAGATGATGATCTTTATCAAGATTAAGATAGAGAGCATGGATTAAAGCCTTGTTCTTCAAGTTATTCATGGTTCTTGTAATGAAGTTCAAGTGTTCTTCTTCTTGGTTCGTCTATCCCTTTGCTAGTAGTTCGTTTTTAAGGACGATTACTCGTGAGAGAACATGTTGGATGATCATGCGGTGTTTTTTATGAGACATAATGGGATTATGATAAGGGTTTTCAGATGTTATGTAAGATTCTTCATGTTAATGGTGATTCGTTAAACTTGATGAGGTTGAATCATGGATTTCTGAATCATGATAATTTCAGTGGTCGATTTAGATGAGTTAAATCATGATATGAGGTTTAATTCCCGCTTGAGTATGATATGATCCTTGTTATCGACTTGGTTTGATTGTTGATGTTGTTATTGATATAGGGACATTGATATGATCCTTGTGATAGTTATGGCATTGTTTATCTTCAAGAGATATAAAGATTTATGTCTCCTTTCATTTCGGATTTTGACGTTAAGATGATATAAGGATATATATAATGGTTTTGATTATAAATATGGATAAGATGATTAAAACCAACATTATGATTTTAGTTTCATATGTTCGTGATAAGATGTGGATCATGATGATGAGATTGAATTTGGAAAAGTTATTGTTAATCTTGGAGTATGATTTCCTTTTCATTCGGATTCATAGTCGCAATGTGTTAGTCGATGCTTGGAACGCATGCCACTGTACAGCATTAGCGCACACTAAGCTTACTGTCTAGCGCACGCTAACGGGAGCGACTTAGCGCACGCTATGTTATGCGTTTAACGTGCGCTAAGTAGGCAGACAGTGCAGTATTTTCGTGTTGTGGTTATAAATTCATGATGGTTTGATTTGGTTTGTTCAGACTGCGTTTAATCGAGATTTTTATTGAACCGTTGAGTTCGATGGGTTGGTTATGTCGGTTGTTGATTGTTATCGGACATGTGTCAATTGGTTACTTCTATAGGTTGAGGTTATTGATCGGTGATTAGAACCTTGCCTTGCATTCGTGTTCGGGAACATTCGCGAATCGCTTTGGCTGGGAGCCGAGGAGCTTGTAAACGACGGCAAGGAATTGGTAACGGCTCCATCATCGTCGTGTCGGTATCGAGGGAAGTTATTACTTGATCAGTTTATAGTATATAATGAATGGTTTCCATTTCATTCGTGTATAATTCGTATAGCAATGTTTATAATTGTAATCACAGGAGATTTGGGATTATAAATCGTATTCGAGTTTTGGGAATCTAACTCATAATGTATATGATTTACTTTCGTTATTGGTATACTTGTATATATCGAGGATATATTGTGATAAAGCCGAAGATATGAATTATCTGCAACCCGTGATACTTTGGACTGTTGAGTATTAAGGATAATGGTTCGTGATGGTTTAGACATTGAGATCGTTCTCGAAAGACTCGGGGCAAGTACTCTAATCATTTTTATCATTTGTGTCGATCATGTCGTGATACATTCGTGTATCGTTGCTGTCATGCATTTGTGCATAGTTGTTGTCGTGTATTATGTACTGTTGTTTTGTGCAGTTGTGCATTGTTGTCATATGTCCACCTCGTGTTGGTCCGATGGGATCATCGGGGGATCTATGCTAGCGTGCGCTGGATCATCGGACGGGTTTTCCACCTCGGGTTGGTCTGACGGGATCATCGGGGGATCTAGGCAGTGAACGTTGGATTATCGGATTGCCATGTATTGTTGTTGTGCATATGTATATTATGGGTTTGCCATAAGTATACATTGTCAGTATTGTTGTGATCATATTGACGTTGTCATATGAGTAAGCATTTGTAGGTCTGACGTGATGGTAATGGTATTTCGTATCTTGAGGTATGTTCCGTATTTCCTTGGTACTTGTCTTTGATGGACAATCGATTTTCGTATTGGAATTGTCGATGTTACCCGATGGATTGAATTGGCCAGAGTTGGTATAATTTCCGTATCACGAGTTATGATAATGTTTTGAGAACCTTGGGTATTTTTGAGATACCGTACAGATATTTCGGTATTATCTTATTGTGTTGTTAAGGATACGAATCGTGGATTTTCGGAAAGCTACGACAGTAAGATTACATTAGTCGTATTCTTACTTAGTATTTCCATTGATATGTAATTATTGATGGATGTGATGGTTATCATCGTTGGATATTATGGCTGATCCCGTCGTGGACTTTCTTTTTAGGTTCTTGGATTATCAAGCTTGTAGCGGTCGTGAAGAGATGAGCTTCCCGGAGGATACTGGCTAGGACATGTATTTGTGTATTGAGCTTCTGATCAGTTGTTGTATTCCGCTGCTAGAGTATTTTAATTATTTGTCTTTATCCGCTGCGTGAGTATTTTTAAATTGCCTTTTGGGTATCTGGTAACTTAGGTTACTTTGGCAATCATTTTCTAAATCTATTCTGTCGGTAGGTGTAAGCGATAGCTTAATGTATGTTTTTAAACTGTTGAGTTTTGGCATTTTGGGCCTTGTGGTTTCAAATTAGATTTTACGACGGTTTTGATAAACGAGTTTTATAAAGTCTTCGAATGTTTTAAACAGATAATACCGTCGTTAGCCTCTTGGATGTTTGTAAATATTTGCAAAAATTTCCTTCAGCCTTGTGGGTTCCATCTCGGGGCCCACGGTGCTGTAATATTCCTGGATGGCTCTGGGGGTGTTATAGAATATGGTATCGGAGCTTAGGTTGTGAAAACCTAGGCAGTCGGGTCGAGTTGCGTCGTGCTTTTGTCGTGTCATTTGAGTTGTCGATTGACAAATATTAGAGCCGTGAGTTTTTGTTGTTCACTCGGGCTTATGCGTTATGTGATTTACCAGTGTAGTA
The DNA here is from genome assembly GCA_033398695.1 of Orobanche coerulescens. Taxonomy (NCBI): domain Eukaryota; kingdom Viridiplantae; phylum Streptophyta; class Magnoliopsida; order Lamiales; family Orobanchaceae; genus Orobanche; species Orobanche coerulescens. The sequence goes on from CM065803.1 coordinate 72,282,119, forward strand.
CTGGGGTGTTGTAAACTTTCCAAATGGTGTTAACGTGTTTCTTCAGATAGAGCTGTGTTGTGTTCTCGAGTTGAACTGAGTTTGCAAAATGTGTGTTTTAAAAATACCTGTGTCGAGTATTTTATTGAGTCGAGACATGTGTCAGTATCACGGGGAATCGTCGGCTTCACGATCGGTAAGTTTTTGGATTTTTGAATTGCATTGAGATTTATTGCCGAGCTAAGTTGACATGCATTGAGATTCAGCAGAATATTAATCATTACAGTATAAGGTGACATAGTTGGGACAGGATCGATAATCTTGTGAAGTTAGGATTTTGGAAATCACTACGTCGGTTAAGTTTTAGAACAGAGTTGTGCATCTGTGAGAAAGATTGTGGATTGATGAGAAGAACATGTAGGCATGTTAGTTCATTTTGATATATATGGAACTGTTTTTTGGCATTTGAAAATGATACTTTTCAAAATGAATGTTTCACGGATGTTTTACCGAAAATAATTTTGGGCCGAGACCCAATAGATTTTTGAAATAGTTTTATGACTCAGGACTTGGGGTCCGAAAAAGAGTTTCCTACTTTTTAAACTTCTTGTAATGCAGAACGAGATACGGGAAGAGACCCTAATGTTTCAAAAGGCTTTTCAATTTTCCTTAAAACTCCCGGGATTTGTAAAACCCTTTACCAATCGTTTATCTATTTTATTGCTTTTCGGGGTTTTGGTTTACCTATTCAAATAAAACTTCTCGGGAAGCCTTCCGCTGTGTTGATTTGTTTCAATATTTTGTCATAACATATTTGAGGTGATCCATGATGGATTAATGACTGACGTTGCGAGTCATATGTGGAAAAGGAGTTTTTGGTTAGAGTTTATATATTGAGAATTTTGAACTATATCGTGTAGTTTTCCGATGGAATGTCAGTGGAATTGGTGACGAACCGAAGTGGTATATAGGCGTATGAATGTGGTCAATCATTTGCATAGATTTCATTTTAAAACTTCGAAATCGTGTGGATTCGAAGGAAAATTGTTATCGAATACTTGGCACCATCCAGCCGATTTATTTTTTGGAAAATTGATTTCGTGGTCTTACGAAAATTTATGTTTTGAGTTTTCAAAACTCTTGAAAGAACTTTTGAAAATTTGTCTTTTGACAAGACTATATGATTTCAAACTGGTTTTGAAAATGAAATTGATATACATACGCATTTAGTGGATAGTGCATATCATGGTGAAGTTCTGAGTAAGACTCACAAACTGGCTAACACTCTAACGGTACGACGAAAAGAGATCCGAACTCTAGTATGATAGTTTGGTTATCCAGAGATGATCGGTTGATTGATCAGATAAGAGAAATTTGTTGCGTGGTGTAGATTCATGCACATAATATGAGTTTGGAACTTTGGATTTTGTGAAACCGGGACATATGTGCTATGTGATTCCATTGGTAAGGTAGTAGCGCGGTTTTTACCATAATGAATTTTTAATGATTTCTTTGTAAGTGTAGATTTGGGAATGGTAACCCCATTCTGGTTGTTTTGGATATTGAGTGGTCGTTCCCACTCCACTTATGATTAGATATGTTCGTCGGTTTGTGATTAGTTGTTCGAATGCCGAGGAGTATGTTCACTAGTTGGGTATGTTTATTTAGATCCACTGTATGTGATTGGTGTGTCATTTTGAGAACCTTATTCGTTCATATATCGGTTTCTGTGGTGCTGTGTTGATCGTGTTGGAGCTTACCGTGTGAAGGTATTCTCGATTATCGTTGATCATTCGTTTGTCATATTGGAGTTTATCATGATGATGATATTCTCGATTGTGTTTTGACCTCTGGTTGGTCATATTGGAGGTTATCACGTTGATAATATTCTCAGTTGTGTTTTGACCTTTGGATGGTCGTATTAGAGTTTATCATGTCGATGATATTCTCGGTTAATTTATTAGTTGATCATTGCTAGTGATCATCTGAGCGTTCAGGTTTTGTGTCGATATTTCGGGATTTGTTGCTTTTGTGTTGGGTAGTTGTTTCACATATGTATCGTGTATTATCGGTTTTATCAGAATTGGGACTTAATTATGCGATCAGGCAGACAGGTTTTGACACGGATAGATTATTTCATCAGAAGATGATATATTTTTTTTGAGACTCATGGAATTGTGATTGCTAGTATCTCAGGAGATCGTCGACTTTGCGCATTTGCAAGTGTACTGTTTGGTTATTCGGTAATAATGATGATTGATTGTTGTTGTGATGGTTTCTAAATATTTTGGTTGAACGGTTGGTTTGTTTTTCTATGACGGATTGCATGTTTCGAGGACGAAACTTATTTTAAGTGGTGTAGTATGTAATATCCGGAATTTCTACTACTGTTGTTTAATATTATTTTATCCGAGTTATATTTTACAGCGTGGAATCTGTACAATATGGATAAAATAAATTAAAGACTGAGATGTCAGTATTGGTATAAATGTCGTATTTGGTCGACAATTACATTTGAGGATATAATATGTTGAGTATATGTATTCCATATGCCATATGTTCGTATTCTGCATGTCGAGATGTTGGAAAAGAGTAGCTGAAAATGGGTAAATATAACCTTATTAGCGCACGCTAATAGTTAAGCTTAGCGCATGCTACCATGTAGGGTTGGCGCACGCTAAAGGTAAAATCATAGCGTGCGCTAATGCAGTCAGATCGGAAGGAATTTGTGTGTGGACCAGGCCACTTTCGGCGCTAGCGCACGCTAAACCCTAAAGGTTAGCGCACGCTAATGGTATATTGGACAAAAAGGAATCTTATCCTCATCAGCACTTTCGGTGTGTGGACCAATCTTCGGAGCATACAGACAAACGAGTCAACTGATATTAGCGCATGCTAAACGCAAGGACTTGCGTACGCTAGAGAGTGTAAGTTACGTATGCTAATGCATGGGCGTTACGTACGTAAGCACATGTACGAAGCCAGACTGTAGCCTCTGGACTGCGATAGCGCACGCTAACAAAGTGAGTTAGCGCACGCTAAGGCCGTAGCACACGCTAAACATAAGGTTTAGCGCACGCTAGTAATATACTTTATAAAAAGGGGCAGACGGGTGTTATGAAGCATTTCGTCCATTTCTTTCCTTTCACTCGATAAAGAGAGCTCTGGGAGGTACTTGAGGTCTAGAAACACTCCGAGATGATGATCTTTATCAAGATTAAGATAGAGAGCATGGATTAAAGCCTTGTTCTTCAAGTTATTCATGGTTCTTGTAATGAAGTTCAAGTGTTCTTCTTCTTGGTTCGTCTATCCCTTTGCTAGTAGTTCGTTTTTAAGGACGATTACTCGTGAGAGAACATGTTGGATGATCATGCGATGCTTTTTATGAGACATAATGGGACTATGATAAGGGTTTTCAGATGTTATGTAAGATTCTTCATGTTAATGGTGATTCGTTAAACTTGATGAGGTTGAATCATGGATTTCTGAATCATGATAATTTCAGTGGTCGATTTAGATGAGTTAAATCATGATATGAGGTTTAATTCCCGCTTGAGTATGATATGATCCTTGTTATCGAGTTGGTTTGATTGTTGATGTTGTTATTGATATAGGGACATTGATATGATCCTTGTGATAGTTATGGCATTGTTTATCTTCAAGAGATATGGAGATTTATATCTCCTCTCATTTCGGATTTTGACGTTAAGATGATATAAGGATATATAATGGTTTTGACTATAAATATGGATAAGATGATTAAAACCAACATTATGATTTTAGTTTCATATGTTCGTGATAAGATGTGGATCATGATGATGAGAGTGAATTTGGAAAAGTTATTGTTAATCTTGGAGTATGATTTCCTTTTCATTCGGATTCGTAGTCGCAATGTGTTAGTCGATGCTTGGAACGCATGCCACTGTATAGCATTAGCGCACGCTGAGCTTACTGTCTAGCGCACGCTAACGGGAGCGACTTAGCGCACGCTATGTTATGCGTTTAACGTGCGCTAAGTAGGCAGACAGTGCAGTATTTTCGTGTTGTGGTTAGAAATTCATGATGGTTTGATTTGGTTTGTTCAGACTGCGTTTAATCGAGATTTTTATTGAACAGTTGAGTTCGATGGGTTGGTTATGTCGGTTGTTGATTGTTATCGGACATGTGTCAATTGGTTACTTCTATAGGTTGAGGTTATTGATCGGTGATTAGAACCTTTCCTTGCATTCGTGTTCGGGAACATTCGCGAATCGCTTTGGCTGGGAGCCGAGGAGCTTGTAAACGACGGCAAGGAATTGGTAACGGCTCCATCATCGTCGTGTCGGTATCGAGGGAAGTTATTACTTGATCAGTTTATAGTATTTAGTGAATGGTTTCCGTTTCATTCGTGTATAATTCGTATAGCAATGTTTATAATTGTAATCACAGGAGATTTGGGATTATAAATCGTATTCGAGTTTTGGGAATCTAAATCATAATGTATATGATTTACTTTCGTTATTGGTATACTTGTATATATCGAGGATATATTGTGATAAAGACGAAGATATGAATTATCTGCAACCCGTGATACTTTGGACCATTGATTATTGAGGATAATGGTTTGTGATGGTTTAGACATTGAGATCGTTCACGAAGGACTCGGGGCAAGTACTCTAATCATTTTTATCATTTGTGTCGATCATGTCGTGATACATTCGTGTATCGTTGTTGTCATGCATTTGTGCATAGTTGTTGTCGTGTATTATGTACTGTTGTTTTGTGCAGTTGTGCATTGTTGTCATATGTCCACCTCGTGTTGGTCCGATGGGATCATCGGGGGATCTATGCTAGTGTGCGCTGGATCATCGGACGGGTTTTCCACCTCGGGTTGGTCTGACGGGATCATCGGGGGATCTAGGCCGTGAACTTTGGATTATCGGATTGCCATGTATTGTTGTTGTGCATATGTATATTATGGGTTTGCCATAAGTATACATTGTCAGTATTGTTGTGATCATATTGACGTTGTCATATGAGTAAGCATTTGTAGGTCTTGTGTTAGGACCATGTCCGTATGTTGTGTTGATCTGATCTCTTATTAGACTGACGTGATGGTAATGGTATTTTGTATCTTGAGGTATGTTCCGTATTTCCTTGGTACTTGTCTTTGATGGACAATCGATTATCGTATTGGAATTGTCGATGTTATCCGATGGATTGAATTGGCCAGAGTTGGTATAATTTCCGTATCGCGAGTTATGATAATGTTTTGAGAACCTTGGGTATTGTTGAGATACCGTACAGATATTTCGGTATTATCTTATTGTGTTGTTAAGGATATGAATCGTGGATTTTCGGAAAGTTACGACAGTAAGATTATATTAGTCGTATTCTTACTTAGTATTTCCATTGATATGTAATTATTAATGGATGTGATGGTTATCATTGTTGGATATTATGGCTGATCCCGTCGTGGTCTTTCTTTTTAGGTTCTTGGATTATCAAGCTTGTAGCGGTCGTGAAGAGATGAGCTTCCCGGAGGATACTGGCTAGGACATGTATTTGTGTATTGAGCTTCTGATCAGTTGTTGTATTCCGCTGCTAGAGTATTTTAATTATTTGTCTTTATCCGCTGCGTGAGTATTTTTAAATGGCCTTTTGGGTATCTGGTAACTTAGGTTACTTTGGCAATCATTTTCTAAATCTATTCTGTCGGTACGTGTAAGCGATAGCTTAATGTATGTTTTTAAACTGTTGAGTTTTGGCATTTTGGGCCTTGTGGTTTCAAATGAGATTTTACGACGGTTTTGATAAACGAGTTTTATAAAGTCTTCGAATGTTTTAAACAGATAATACCGTCGTTAGCCTCTTGGATTTTTGTAAATATTTGCAAAAATTTCCTTCAGCCTTGTGGGTTCCATCTCGGGGCCCACGTTGCTGTAATATTCCTGGATGGCTCTCGGGGTGTTATAGAATATGGTATCGGAGCTTAGGTTGTGAAAACCTAGGCAGTCGGGTCGAGTTGGGTCGTGCTTTTGTCGTGTCATTTGAGTTGTCGATTGACAAATATTAGAGCCGTGAGTTTTTGTTGTTCACTCGGGCTTGTGCGTTATGTGATTTACCAGTGTAGTACTGGGGTGTTGTAAACTTTTCCAAATGGTGTTAACGTGTTTCTTCAGATAGAGCTGTGTTGTGTTCTCGAGTTGAACTGAGTTTGCAAAATGTGTGTTTTAAAAATACCTGTGTCGAGTATTTTATTGAGTCGAGACATGTGTTAGTATCACGGGGAATCGTCGGCTTCACGATCGGTAAGTTTTTGGATTTTTGAATTGCATTGAGATTTATTGTCGAGCTAAGTTGATATGCATTGAGATTCAGCAGAATATTAATCATTACAGTATAAGGTGACATAGTTGGGACAGGATCGATAATCTTGTGAAGTTAGGATTTTGGAAATCACTACGTCGGTTAAGTTTTAGAACAGAGTTGTGCATCTGTGAGAAAGATTGTGGATTGATGAGAAGAACATGTAGGCATGTTAGTTCAATTTTGAGATATATGGAATTGTTTTTTGGCATTTGAAAATGATACTTTTCTAAATGAATGTTTCACGGATGTTTTACCGAAAATAATTTTGGGCCGAGACCCAATAGATTTTTGAAATAGTTTTATGACTCAGGACTTGGGGTCCGAAAAAGAGTTTCCTACTTTTTAAACTTCTTGTAATGCAGAACGAGATACAGGATGAGACCCTAATGTTTCAAAAGGCTTTTCAGTTTTCCTTAAAACTCCCGGGATTTGTAAAACCCTTTACCAATCGTTTATCTATTTTATTGCCTTTCGGGGTTTTGGTTTACCTATTCAAATGAAACTTCTCGGGAAGCCTTCCGCTGTGTTGATTTGTTTCAATATTTTATCGTAGCATATTTGAGGTGATCCATGATGGATTAATGACTGACGTTGCGAGTCATATGTGGAAAAGGAGTTTTTGGTTGGAGTTTATATATTGAGAATTTTGAACTATATCGTGTAGTTTTCCGATGGAATGTCAGTGGAATTGGTGACGAACTGAAGTGGTATATGGGCGTATGAATGTGGTCAATCATTTGTATAGATTTCATTTTAAAACTTCGAAATCGTGTGGATTCGAAGGAAAATTGTTATCGAATACTTGGCACCAGCCAGCCGATTTATTTTTTCGAAAATTGATTTCGTGGTCTTACGAAAATTTATGTTTTGAGTTTTCAAAACTCTTGAAAGAACTTTTGAAAATTTGTCTTTTGACAAGACTATATGATTTCAAACTGGTTTTGAAAATGAAATTGATATACATACGCATTTAGTGGATAGTGCATATCATGGTGAAGTTCTGAGTAAGACTCACAAACTGGCTAACACTCTAACGGTACGACGAAAAGAGATCCGAACTCTAGTATGATAGTTTGGTTATCCAGAGATGATCGGTTGATTGATCAGATATTAGAAATTTGTTGCGTGGTGTAGATTCATGCACATAATATGAGTTTGGAACTTTGGATTCTGTGAAACCGGGACATATGTGCTATGTGATTCCATTGGTAAGGTAGTAGCGCGGTTTTTACCATAATGATTTTTGAATGATTTCTTTGTAAGTGTAGATTTGGGAATGGTAACCCCATTCTGGTTGTTTTGGATATTGAGTGGTCGTTCCCACTCCACTTATGATTAGATATGTTCGTCGGTTTGTGATTAGTTGTTCGTATGCCGAGGAGTATGTTCACTAGTCGAGTATGTTTATTTAGATCCACTGTATGTGATTGGTGTGTCATTTTGAGAACCTTATTCGTTCATATATCGGTTTCTGTGGTGCTGTGTTGACCGTGTTGGAGCTTACCGTGTGAAGGTATTCTCGATTATCATTGATTATTCGTTTGTCATATTGGAGTTTATCATGATGATGATATTCTCGATTGTGTTTTGACCTCTGGTTGGTCATATTGGAGGTTATCATGTTGATAATATTCTCAGTTGTGTTTTGACCTTTGGATGGTCGTATTAAAGTTTATCATGTCGATGATATTCTCGGTTAATTTATTGGTTGATCATTGCTAGTGATCATCTGAGCGTTCAGGTTTTGTGTCGATATTTCGGGATTTGTTGCTTTTGTGTTGGGCAGTTGTTTCACAGATGTATCGTGTATTATCGGTTTTATCAGAATTGGGACTTAATTGTGCGATCAGGCAGACAGGTTTTGACACGGATAGATTATTTCATCCGAAGATGATATATTTTTTTTGAGACTCATGGAATTGTGATTGCTAGTATCTCAGGAGATCGTCGACTTTGCGCATTTGCAAGTGTACTGTTTGGTTATTCGGTAATAATGGTGATTGATTGTTTTTGTGATGGTTTCGAAATATTTTGGTTGAACGGTTGGTTTGTTTTTCTATGACGGATTGCATGTTTCGAGGACGAAACTTATTTTAAGTGGTGTAGTATGTAATATCCGGAATTTCTACTACTTTTGTTTAATATTATTTTATCCGAGTTATATTTTACACCGTGGAATCTGTACAGTATGGATAAAATAAATGAAAGACTGAGATGTCAGTATTGGTATAATTGTCGTATTTGGTCGACAATTACATTTGAGGATATAATGTGTTGAGTATATGTATTCGATATGCCATATGTTCGTATTCTCCATGTCGAGATGTTGGACAAGAGTAGCTGAAAATGGCTAAATATAACCTTATTAGCGCACGCTAATAGTTAAGCTTAGCGCACGCTACCATGCAGGGTTGGCGCACACTAAAGGTAAAATCATAGCGTGCGCTAATGCAGTCAGATCGGAAGAAATTTGCGTGTGGACCAGGCCACTTTGGGCGCACGTTCTGATAAGTCAACGGATGTTTGTAATGTAGTACTAGCGCACGCTAAACCCTAAAGGTTAGTGCACACTAATGGTATATTGGACAAAAAGGAATCTTATCCTCGTCAGCACTTTCGGCGTGTGGACCAGTCTTCGGAGCATACACACAAATGAGTCAACTGATATTAGCGCACGCTAAACGCAAGGACTTGCGTACGCTAGAGAGTGTAAGTTACATACGCTAATGCATGGGTGTTACGTACGTAAGCACATGTACGAAGCCAAACTGTAGCCTCTGGACTGCGATAGCGCACACTAACAAAGTCAGTTAGCCCACGCTAAGGCCGTAGCGCACGCTAAACATAAGGTTTAGCGCACGCTAGTAATATACTTTATAAAAAGGGGCAGACGGGTGTTATGAAGCATTTCATCCATTTCTTTCCTTTCACTCGATAGAGAGAGCTCTGGGAGGTACTTGAGGTCCAGAAACACTCCGAGATGATGATCCTTATCAAGATTAAGATAGAGAGCATGGATTAAAGCCTTGTTCTTCAAGTTATTCATGGTTCTTGGAATGAAGTTCAAGTGTTTTTCTTCTTGGTTCATCTAATCCAGGTAATTTTCGTATCCCTTTGCTAGTAGTTCGTTTTTAAGGACGATTACTCGTGAGAGAACATGTTGGATGATCATGCGGTGATTTTTATGAGACCTAATGGGATTATGATAAGGGTTTTCACATGTTATGTAAGATTCTTCATGTTAATAGTGATTCGTTAAACTTGATGAGGTTGAATCATGGATTTCTAAATCATGATAATATCAGTGGTCTATTTAGATGAGTTAAATCATGATATGAGGTTTAATTCCGGCTTGAGTATGATATGATCCTTGTTATCGAGTTGGTTTGATTGTTGATGTTGTTATTGATATAGGGACATTGATATGATCCTTGTGATAGTTATGGCATTGTTTATCTTCAAGAGATATGGAAATTTATGTCTCCTTTCATTCGGATTTTGACATTAAGATGATATAAGGATATATAATGGTTTTGATTATAAATATGTATAAGATGATTAAAACCAGCATTATGATTTTAGTTTCGCATGTTTGTGATAAGATGTGGATCATGATGATGAGATTGAATTTGGAAAAGTTATTGTTAATCTTGGAGTATGATTTCCTTTTCATTCGGATTCGTAGTCGCAATGTGTTAGTCGATGCTTTGAACGCATGCCACTGTACAGCATTAGCACACGCTAAGCTTACTGTCTAGCGCACGCTAACGGGAGCGACTTAGCGCACGCTACGTTATGCGTTTAACGTGCGCTAAGTAGGCAGACAGTGCAGTATTTTCGTGTTGTGCTTATGAATTCGTGATGGTTTGATTTGGTTTGTTCACACTGCGTTTAATCGAGGTTTTTATTGAACCGTTGAGTTCGATGAGTTGGTTATGTTGGTTGTTGATTGTTATTGGACATGTGTCAATTGGTTGTAGGTCACAAGTCGTCCAGGAATAAGTCTAGGGGGGTGAATAGACTTATTGAAACTCTTAAACTCTTTTTCTCAAAGAGTAAGTTTCTTCAGCTGATAGATATACAAATGACTTAGAGTCGTTTGTTCTCAATACGTGCGGAAGTCGGCTGATGACGAATATAAAACAACTAATGAAACACTTAACAATGAATGCAGCAGTTAGAGTATGATGCTATAAAACAGTAAAATACGCAGGCAGTTATAGTGGTCTCAGAGGTGGGGTAATCCTCTACTAATCCACTTTTCTCCAAACCAATTGGAGTTGAATTCACTATAATTTTCAACCAGTGATAAATATTACAGTGATTCAACCAAACTACAACAGCTTCCAACCAGTGGAAATCCGTGCCGTTGTAACACACTTGACTGCCTTGCACCTCTTGATCCTCGATCCTTGGATGCCTTTACAGTCTTGAACTTCAACCAGTGAAGTACCCCGAACTCAGGATTTAAGACACGAGTTTTTGTCTTCTCCAACTAAGAGCTTCTTCAAGAATGAACTTTTGAGAACCGCTCTTTTCACGATGATATAGTTTGCTTTTAGATTGCTTTGATTGCTCTGAAAGTTTGTTCGCACCGTTTGTAATTGTTGTAGGTATATGCTCAGCTTCAAATCTTCGGATATATATATATATATATAGGTCATGATATATGAGAAATTCCTTCATAGCCGTTGCAAATCTTTTCAACAAATCCGTCCGTTGGAGAGGTAGACTTCATTGTTTTCTTTCTGAACGTTGCAAGGCTGGATTCCCATATTTTAATCCATCTTTCGACCGTTGTGAAGACTTTGCATGTGAGGCGTCGAATCTTTTGAACATAATAAGATTAAAGTCTTCAGTGGTAGGCCTGGATGAATTATTCAATTCATATCCTTGCGGGAATCTCTCCAATTTGTCTCTTCACGCTGCATGTGACTTTCCGTAATATTTGACTTTTCAACGCATGCTGACGTGGACTTGGAGTACTTGGCTGATCTTGAGTAGGCTGATGTACAGATAACTTCTCTGCAGTCTGGACCTCTCTGATGGTGACTGTTTGGGACTACTTTGATCGGATGACTGTCACGAGGTTTTTAGTGCGATGCAGTCAAACATCTGAATTGTCATTCAAGAGACTGTTATAAAATTTTCTGAATTGATTACAAATACATATCTTAAATTTACAAGAAAATTTTACATGTACAGAAATAAATAAAAGTCATCTGCCTCTTCCTCTGCCTCTTCGGATAGGCTGCTTGGCAGGCCTGAAAGGTTTAGCTCCGATTGGTCTTGTCTTGCAGGGGCAAGACCATACTTCCTTTTTACAACAAGAGCTGCAAAATCTTGCTCTTCTTGAGATGAAAACTTATTCTCAACACAGAGCTTCTTGATTTTTCTCTGGAGTGCAAGTTCATCCAAAGCATTACCTTTCTCCAAAGTAGGAGGTTCATTGGCACTGAATGGAGGGATCATGGGATATGCATTGTGTGCCTCAGCATGTTTTAGCAGAATAGCCCAGAGTTGTGGATGAGCTTCTTGCATGAAGTTGATGAAGATCTGCTGTGGGGAGCAATTATCATCCTGGAGTATTTCCCAGATGTAGTAGTCTCTGATGAATTTTTTTCTTGCAGATCCCCACATGGGTAGAGCTTCGTAAGGTACAAAATCTTTAACGTACCACAATTCCTTGCCTTCCCACTCTAGAGTAGGCTCAAATCCTCCTCTTGTCCTCCTCTTCTTGCCTGCAGGCTGATTATCAGCCTGTTCTTCTGGTTCTGAAGCTCCCTTCCTTTTAGCTGAGGATGTCCCAGCAGTGATCAACTGGACATCCTGCCTCTTCTTTGTTCTAAGCTCCTCCCTTATTTCTCCTTGAATGCTGCCTTTCCCCTGTATCCTTTCTTCCCCCTTTTTTCCAGCATCAACCAAAGTGGTCAACTGCTGCTCTATTCTGTGCATCCAGTCAGACATGCCAAAAGGCATTCTGTTATATGTAGGAGGAGGAGGTTGAGGGACTTCCCGCTGTAGCAAAGTATCAATCTTGGCATTGATGGATTGGAGATCAGGGGTGACCTGAGATGCAAGCAACTCTCCAATAGTGTCCTTAACTATTTGCCTTATCAGCTCGGTCATCGCCGGTGAGATCTGCGATGGTGGAGAGTGCTCGCCTGAGCCTTCTGTGAATGATCCACTAGACTGCAGGCTCCTATCTGCAGCTGGTACTCCATATGGGGTCTTTTCAGGTGTCCCTAATCTGGAGTCCTCAGCCAACTCTGCGTCCAGGCTGGTATACCGGGCAGGCGCCCCAGCCTTGTCTGCAGCCTCTAATTCTGGCTCTTTCTCCGGCTCCTTTTCTTTCTCTTCTTCTTCCTTTTCTAATTCCTTCTCTTGTTCTTCCTCCTTTTCTTCTTCATAAACATTCTCTTTTTCTTTTTCAGCTTCTTTTTCTCCTCCATCATCTTTATCATCATCATCATCATCCTTATCATTTTTATCATTTTCTCCATCATTCTCATCATCTTTTCCATCATTCTCATCATCCTCCTTTCCTTCATATTCCTCCTAATCTTCCTCTTCCCCTTCTTCTTCTTCTTCTTCATCTACTAATTCCTCTGTTTTTTCAACTTCTTCTGTTTGTTTTTCAACTAAAATATTTTCTCCTCCTTTTCTTTCTTCCATCTCCTCTTCTTCGTCATTTATAACAATGACCTCCTATTATTCTTCTCCATTCACTTCTTCAATCCTTATTTCTTTTTCTTCTTCCTCCTCATCATCTTTCCCAAAGGATCCATCAAAGATACTATACATTATAGAATGGATGAATTGGTCCATGTTGGTTTTGAAATTTGACATGAACCAGTTCTCCTGGAGGATCAAAACTGTGTCTGATACTTTGCAAAAGTGTATCAGCACATCCTCTGTGGCTTGGGGATATTCCCAACCACTGGTTTCAATATAGGTTTGAAGTTTAGCAAATGACAGTGATTTAAAAAATTTCCACTCTTCAAAAATATTAACAAAAGAGTGTTTTAGAGCTTGAGGTTTAACTAACTGTAATTGCTCTATGGACAGGTGAAAAAGATTGTTGTCCAGCAGGTTAAAGGTGCAGTTTGCTTCAGGGATTGAGACAATTAAACCTTCTTCTTCCTCTTCTATAATGATTGCTGGAGTGAGGACAGGGACGATCTGAGTTTCCAGGCTGCCCGGAGCAGGCTGGTCTTCCAAGTGAGTAGGCGACCTGGCTGCAGGACTGGTATAAAGTTCTGGCTGCTCCTCCTGGCTGAACTGCAGTCGCCTGTGCCTCTTAGGTGAGGGTTCTGGTGAGGAATGCATGATGGATGGCTCACCAGGGGCTGGTCGTCGTCTTTTGAACCGAACAGCAATCGGTGTGTCGTCTGACTCTGAATCTGACTTGGATGCAGGAGGGTTGTCGTCTGCAGGCTTGTGCGTCTCGTGTGATGAATAATATCTGGGGTAGGTCCTTGAGTCAGGCAACTCCTTTAACATTTGAGCTGCTCTTCTGTTGCCTCCCAACTTCCTCAACATCTCTTGGTCTAGGTGACCAAGTCTCTTGTTGATGTGGAAGGGGTTAGTACTTCCCTTCGCCACACCTATCTTCTCAAGGATCCAACTCAGCTGCGTTCCAAACGCCAGCTAGGATCTAAATTTCTTCTTGTCAACAAGCCATTCGGCTTTGTTGACTTCCCGAACAGATTGCCAGAAGATGTAGTCAGACTAATCAATTGCCTCATCCTGAATCAGTGCTCCCAGCACCATGAACTTTGCCGACGACAGTTGGTCGTAACTGCTGGCCATACCCATAATAATTTTGCTGGTGATATCCAATGCATATCGATAGACCTTTTTGATTTCACTCTTTTTGGCGGTGAGCTTCAGCTTCACAGGCTGATTGTCCGTCTTAATCTTCATCCAGGTGTCGGCTGCTGTTTGCTTGAGGGCTTCAACGACTATGCCACGGCTGTTGTTCGCCTTTTGAGGTTCTTTTTAAATTTTAAATTTAAATCGGTGGTTCAGGTTTTTATTTTAAAATTGGACGGTTAGATTTTAATTGGTCACAGTGGATGTCAATTTAGCCTATGATTGCCACGTGTATTTTTATGCCCCTTGTGAACCAAAAATTAATATAATATTATTATACATATAGCAGATAATAATAAAATATTCAGAAGTCGGTTAGGTTTAGAAAACTTAGCTGGTTGACTGTTGACTATTGACTGCTCTGCATCAGGTGAGTTGACTCCTTGACTTTTCGCCTCAGCTTTTGATCAGCTAGGTTCCTTTGTCCGTCCTTCGTCTGATCTGCTTCAGCTAGCTTTTTCTTCTGTACTAGATTCCCTATCTAGTAGACCAAGTTCTCTGCTCAGCTCCAAGAATCTTTCTTCTGGCAAAGGTTTGGTAAAGATGTCAGCTATTTGGTAGTCTGTGCTGACTCTTTCAACTCTGACTATCTTGTTAAGCGCGTGGTCTCTAATGAAGTGATGCTTAACATCAATGTGCTTGGTCCTTGAATGCAAAACCGGATTGTTGGTTATTACGATAGCACTATTGTTGTCACACCAGATAGGGACTTCATTGGCAATGATGTTGTAGTCCCATAGCTGCTGTCTGATCCACAAGATCTGAGCACAACAACTACCTGCAGCTAGGTATTCTGACTCTGTGGTGGAGATAGAGTTAGAAACCTGCTTCTTGCTAAACCAGGATATCAGTCTGGTTCCTAGGAATTAGCACGTTCCACTAGTGCTTTTCCTATTAATCTTGCATCCTGCGAAATCTGCATCTGAATATCCTGGCAGCTCGAAGTTATCGTCCTTAGGATACGATAGTCCAACATTGACTGTAGACTTAAGGTATTTAATTATTCTCTTGGCTGCATCTTGGTGCGACTGCTTTGGCTTGGATTGGAATCGTGCACATACTCCTACGGCATAAGATATGTCTGGCCTGCTTGCAGTGAGGTATAGCAATGATCCAATAAGTCCTCTGTAGTGGTTGAGTCCACTGATATGCCTGCCTCGTCTGCATCTAGGTGAGTACTTGTGCTCATAGGGATTCTTGCTGGCTTGGCTGATTCCATTCCAAATCTCTTGATTAGATCTCTGGTATACTTAGCTTGGTTGATGAAAATTCCATTTTCCATCTGCTTAACTTGTAATCCGAGAAAGAAGTTAAGCTTTCCCATCATACTCATCTCAATTTCTCCTTGCATGAGGTTTGAGAATTTCTCACACAGCTCTAGGTTGGTGGAGCCAAATATGATGTCATCCACATATATCTGGACTATCAATATGTGGCCTTCGTGCTCCACTCTGAATAGGGTCTTGTCCACCTTTCCTTTGCAAAAACCATTCTTCTCAAGAAACACATACAGTGTTTCATACCATGCTCTTGGTACATGCTTAAGTCCATAGAGAGCCTTCAACAGCTTGTAGACTTTGTCTCCTTTGGCAAAACCTGGGGGTTGCTCTACATAGACTTCTGTTAGGCATATTTTTATACGCTTATTAATCATTATTTTATATTCATTTGAGTTCTAAATCTGCTTAAATGAGCTTTTAATGCACTATTCTTTTATGTTTGGCAGGAAATTGGAGTCCGGAAGCTCGAACGATGAAAACGGGCGAAAACGGCAAATTTTGGCCTCGGGCCGTGGCACAAGGCAAGCGGGCCACGGCACACGAAGGTGACCTGAAAGTGCCGAACCAACTGTACCCTGAGCCGCGGCACAAGGATGCTGAGCCGCGGCCCAGGAAGGAAATAAGGCGCCCAGGTATGCGCTGAAGATAGGGTGAGCCGCGGCACAGATTAAGTGAGTCGCGGCCCACGGGGCGGTTTTGATAGAAATTGCTGCGTTTCTGGGCCGTTTTGGAGCCTATTCTCGACCTAATCACACGGACGCGTTTTGGAGGATGAGGAGAATTATAAATAAGCATTGAAGGTCATAGTTGAGGGGAGGATCAGATTATCATCGGAGGATCGATCATCATCAAGGAAGAGAAGCAGAAACCACCAAGGAGCAGAGAGCGGAAGCTAGAGAACGGAGGAATCCGAGCTCGTCATCTGCGTTTGATCTTTATGCTTTCATTAATTATTTCTGTATTTTTATTCTTTAGCATGTCAGGCTAAAACCCTGTTCTAGGATTTTGATGAAACCGAGGTTTTGATGAATTAACTTTTGATTATTAATTCAATTCCCTTTTCTATTGAGTTTTCCCAATTGTTCTTAATGCTTTCAATTGTGTGTCCTATAATTGAATTGTTTTAATTACGCAACTCGAATCGGGAGAGGAGAGTTGGTGAGGAAAATAATTGGTGAGAATCGTTTTATCTTATGATATAGGAATATACTCATAGGAACTACGTGGCCTTTTTGGAGATTTTGCACTTTTTGCCTATTGTCGAATTAATTCACCTAGGAATAGAGTGGGTTAATCGTCTTTAGAAAAATCTATTGACCTCGGGAGAGGCGGTAGAGTATTTTAGCAATCTTCGCCTTCAATAAATTGGGAAATCATTAAATTCAAATAATCGAGAGTAAATTTGGATAAACCGAGGTGGATTCACAATCCTAGATTGATTCCATATTTGATCTTCTTCCCTTGCATAATCGATTTTTCTATTCTTCGCTTTTGTTAATTCTCTTTAATTATTTCTTGCACCTAAAATTTCGACAGTTCAGATAAAATTAGAATACTCATAAATCGGTAGTTAGTAATTCAATCCTCGTGGGAACGATATCTGACTTATCACTTTATTACTTGTCTACGATAACGTGCACTTGCGTTAAACGAAATCCGCAACAAGTTTTTGGCGCCGTTGCCGGGGAGTGATTTATTTTACTAATATCGATTTCAGTATTTCTAGTCTTAGTTTGAACATTTCTTTTTTATTGTTTTTGTGTAATTTTATTTATTTGTTTTTCCTTTCAGGAGTTTCCGGTTAGTGCATGAGAAAATTCGGTAACGAAGGCCTACTACCTTTGGATACCGAACTCGAGCGCACTCTTCGGAGAAGCAAGAAGGAGAAACGTGAGCTACCAACAACAGTCACCATGGCCGATAATACCGAAAATCACGGAGGTGATAATCTAGTGCAGCAAGCTCAACCCGCATTGGCATTTCGAGATTATGCTATGCCGCAAATAACGATCCGATCTCTACATTATCAGCTCAAGTCACCGCATTAACTCAGCAACTTCAAGCATTTTCACATGCTCCTTCCCCCGTTACCATTGAATCGTGCAATTGGTGCAACGGATCTCATCCTAGCGCAGAGTGCCAAGTCGGAAACCCTTTCGAGCAACCTCTGATGGAACAAGCTCAGTTCGTGGGGAACGGGAACCGGCAAAATAATCCGTACTCCAACACTTACAATCTGGGATGGCGTAATCATCCTAACTTTTCATGGAAGAACGGACAAAATGTAAACCAACCTCCATTTGCTCAGCACCAACAACAAACTCCTCCCGCTCCAAAAATTTCTCTGGAGGAAGCAATGGCGAAATTGGCAGCAAACACGAGTCAGTTCATAGCCCGCACGGAAGCGACCTTGAAAAACCATTCCGCTTCTATTCGCAACTTGGAGGTCCAATTGGGCCAAATTGCTAATGTATTAACAGCCCGCCCGGAGGGTACCTTGCCAAGTACGACTGAAACGAATCCCAAAGAGAGTATTAATTCCATCAGTTTGAGAAGCGGGAAAGAAGCGTGTAACCAGCCCGAGAGGAACGAGAAGAGAAGTGAGGATGAGGAGAAGAAAAACTGGGTGAACGAGGAATCACAGAATTCGAGACCCTCGATACTGTTTCCTGACAATCCAAAGGCATATGTGCCACCCGTCCCGTTTCCACAGCGTTTGCAAAAGCAGAAATTGGACAAGCAATTTTCCAAGTTTCTTGACGTTTTCAAGAAACTGCATATAAATATTCCATTTGCTGATGCCTCTATGTGAAGTTTATGAAAGAGATCTTATCTAACAAACGGAAGCTCGAGGAATATGAGACAGTGGCATTGACGGAGGAGTGCAGCGCTATTCTATAGAAGAAGCTCCCACCAAAATTGAAGGATCCGGGAAGCTTCAATATACCGTGCGCCATAGGAAACCTTCCTTTTGATAGGGCATCGTGCGATCTCGGCGCTAGCATTAATCTTATGCCCCTTTCTATATTTAAGAATCTAGGCATTAGGGAAGTAAAGCCGACGACAATCTCGCTGCAATTAGCGGATCGATCTATCAAGTACCCGAGAGGGATAATAGAAGACGTTTTAGTCAAGGTAGATAAGTTCATCTTTCCAGCTGATTTCATTGGGCTCGATATGGAGGAGGATCAAGATATCCCAATTATTTTGGGAAGACCATTCTTAGCTACCGGTCGAACTCTCATTGACGTGGAAAAAGGGAAACTCACTCTGCGAGTTCAAGATGAGCAAGTCACTTTCCAAGTGTTTCAACCCATTCCGTGTCCAAGTAGTGTCGAGAAGAGTTCGCAGATTGAAAGTGTAGATACCTTGGCGAAGGACACACACCGGAAGAATTGTCGGTCGAAAAAGTCAGAATCTGTTTCAGCTGCCCCGATGCCTAATAAGAATGAAGAGCAAGTCGCATATCTTAGGCATTTGAATATGTCGTCTTCAACATCCGTTCATCCACAATCATAAAATTCTCATTCTGTCCTAAGTTCGCCCGTGGAGTTGAAAATTAAGCCGGATGTCCAACGGGTGCCAAGTCATGTGCAAAAAGGGTGTTTCGGAAAGTTGTTTTTATTAAAAGCTTTTCGCAAAGAACATTGGGTGCCCAAACCGAAAACCGGATTTTTAAAGACCAATGGTCAAAAATTTAAAACACACTTTAACGGTTCGATGGACGGGGCGGAGTTCAAATGGTGTTTGCGAAAAGCGAACTGGTTTTCAAAAAGTCCGGCTGAAGACTATAAACTTAGCGCTTCTCGGGAGGCAACCCGAGTATTAGTTGTAGATTTTTGTGTTTCAGTATATTCTTGCATTTTTGGATCTTTATTTTTCGTCATTTTAGCTTGGATATGCTTATCTCTCACGCCCTTGATGTTTTCTGTTGAAAATTTTGTGCAGAAATCACCCCAGGGGAAGAAATCAGCAATGGGCCGCAGCACAAGTAAAATGAGCCGCGGCACACACCAGTTGAAGGAAAAAGGCCAAACAAACTGTACTCTGTGCCGCGGCACGACCTTACTGAGCCTCGGCACACCAGGTCCCTGAGACGCGGCACGTTGCTGCTGAGCCGCGGCATGCCAATTGCCAAAAATCTGACCAGGAGGCTATACTCTATGCCGCAGCACGGACTAAATGAGCCGCGGTACACTAACACGATGAGCCGCGGCACGCGTAGATTGAGCCGCGGCACCCGGCGACATCGCAAAAAGTCCCAGGCAGACTATACTATGGGCCGCGGCTCACTTAAGCTGTGCCGCGGCCCCTGTCACAAATGGGAACACCCAGCATTCTTTCATATACTTGATCGGCCGACCCCAGGTAAACCTTTTTCCCCTTCTGCGCGCGGCACTCGGACGATTCAAGTCAAATTTTTTTTCTTGCATTCCTTTAATCAAAGCAAGGTAATTCTCAATCCCCTAATCCTCATTGCTACATGACTTGAAAAGTGAAGTATTGGTGTGGATGCTGGGATGAATATGTAGTTAGTGCTTTAAAGTTTTATCAAGGTTGAGTTGGGATATGAAATTTTTGATTAGTATCGATGGAAATTATTGATTATGATCGAATTGGTGATGTTCTTTGTCGTTTGTCATGGCTATATACCTATGTTGTCATTTTTGGGGATTTGGATTTAGCCATTAAAATTCTTGTTCTTCATTTAAACTTATGCATACCAAGTGTTTGATTAATTGCATCAATGAAAAAATTTTAGGCCAAGCATTTTCAAACTATATGCAACGAATTATTTTATCGGATTACATTATCTCCCGACCCTTACATCATATTTAAACTTGAGAGCTCAATATTAATTTCCTCTTTGATGATGCAAGCTCATTCATTCACGTTCCGCATGGTGTAGTCGATGAGCGTGCAGGCTCGCCGGACGACGTCGGCACCAGTCAATGTACGTCCTAAGTTTGGGGGGGGGGGGGGTTACTTTCTGTTGCTGTACTTATTCGTTGCACTTTTCATTATTTTTTGTTATTTTTGTCGTTAGCCTTGCTTGTCGTGACATTAATTGCATTCGTGAAATTTTCGTGCTTCTTTGTGTAAAACTGATGTTACGATACTGATTTCTCTCTGAAGAAACTGTTGAGTTTTAGTTGGGTTGTAGTCAGCGATATCTGTTTCTGTTGAGTATTCATTTAGGTCCGAAATTTTTTGTTTTTGTAGAAATCTTAGCAGATAAGAAAGGAGACAGACGTGTTTTCAAATCGCCGTCTATACCTTTGGTTACACTCTTCGGTTAGCTATTCGTCCAGTAATATAAGTCGTGTGGGCACTTAAATTGAGTTTAGAATCAGACAGTTTTTCCCAAGAAAAAGTCGAGATATTATTTGTTCTATGATGGGATGTCTAGTAACCGGGGGTATTCACGTGACCCGTTGTTTACTCTCGCGTAAAACGACAACCCTGATTAGACTACTGGTTTATAGATATCGCATGTGCCGATGATGGGAAGCCTAGTAACCGGGGGTATTCGCGTGACCCGTTGTTTACTCTCGCGTAAAACAGCGACCTTGAATCGGACATGCGGGAATAGCTATTCGAGTTGTTTCTCCGCTGTGGAGGGGAACTTAGTAACTAGAAGCATCCATGTGCCCCATGAGTGTCTTTTATGTCAAACGGTTCCCCAAGACATGAGAATGGAATTCCACCCTAGGATTATCCCGATGAAACATTCCGAGATCCGAACCTAGTGGTTAGCTCGAATAATCTTATTGATCATATATAAGGGAATACTGTCTGAGGGTTATTTGTGAGGACGAAACTCTTGAAATTTTTGCCACTAGACTGTGGGACTGAGTGAGTTGGCTTGTTTATTTTTAACCCTTCATATTGACGGTCGGTTAAATTCACTCTTGTTAATCTTTGAGCTTGATTTTCTTCATGAACGATTGTTTAGGACTGAAATTGGTTACTTTGTGGAATCAGTGTCCTGGAGGTGACTCACTATTACGATACTTGTATTATTCTTTGATATTTTCAGGATAATATTGATTAGGTTGAGCACTATGAATTTGCACGACTATTCACGATTATTCACGATACTTTTTGTTTGAAATTAATTTTTGCTTGAGGACAAGCAAAGGCTCAAGTTTGGGGGTATTTGTTAGGCATATTTTTATACGCCTATTAATCATTATTTTATATTCATTTGAGGTCTAAATCCGCTTAAATGAGCTTTTAATGCACTATTCTTTTATGTTTGGCAGGAAATTGGAGTCCGGAAGCTCGAACGATGAAAACGGGCGAAAACGGCAAATTTTGGCCTGGGGCCGCGGCACAAGGCAAGCGAGCCACGGCACACGAAGGTAACCTGAAAGTGCCGAACCAACTGTACCCTGAGCCGCGGCACAAGGATGCTGAGCCGCGGCCCAGGAAGGAAAAAAGGCGCCCAGGTATGCGTTGAAGACAGGGTGAGACACGGCATAGATTAAGTGAGCCGCGGCCCACGTGGCGGTTTTGATAGAAATTGCTGCGTTTCTGGGCCGTTTTGGAGCCTATTCTCGACCTAATCACACGGACGCGTTTTGGAGGCAGAGGAGAATTATAAATAAGCATTGAAGGTCATAATTGAGGGGAGGATCAGATTATCATCGGAGGATCGATCATCATCAAGGAAGAGAAGCAGAAACCACCAAGGAGCAGAGAGCGGAAGCTAGAGAACGGAGGAATCCGAGCTCGTCATCTGCGTTTGATCTTTATGCTTTCATTAATTATTTCTGTATTTTTATTCTTTAGCATGTCAGGCTAAAACCCTGTTCTAGGATTTTGATGAAATCGAGGTTTTGATGAATTAACTTTTGATTATTAATTCAATTCCCTTTTCTATTGAGTTTTCCCAATTGTTCTTAATGCTTTCAATTGTGTGGCCTATAATTGAATTGTTTTAATTACGCAACTTGAATCGGGAGAGGAGAGTTGGTGAGGAAAATAATTGGTGAGAATCGTTTTATCTTATGAGATAAGAATATACTCATAGGAACTACGTGGCCTTTTTGGAGATTTTGCACTTTTTGCCTATTGTCGAATTAATTTACCTAGGAATAGAGTGGGTTATTCGTCTTTAGAAAAATCTATTGACCTCGGGAGAGGCGGTAGAGTATTTTAGCAATCTTCGCCTTCAATAAATTGGGAAATCATTAAATTCATATAATCGAGAGTAAATTCGGATAAACCGGGGTGGATTCACAATCCTAGATTGATTCCATATTTGATCTTCTTCCCTTGCATAATCGATTTTTCTATTCTTCATTTTTGTTAATTCTCTTTAATTATATCTTGCACCTAAAATTTCGACAGTTCATATAAAATTAGAATACTCATAAATCGGTAGTTAGTAATTCAGTCCTCGTGGGAATGATATCTGGCTTATCACTTTATTACTTGTCTACGATAACGTGCACTTGCATTAAACGAAATCCGCAACAACTTCTTCTTCTAGGATGCCATTTAGAAATGCACTCTTTACATCCATCTGATAGACTTCAAAATCCTTGAATGCAGCATATGCGAGGAATAGTCTGATGGCCTCTAATCTTGCAACAGGTGCATAGGTTTCATCAAAATCTATTCCTTCACACTGTGCATATCCTTTAGCAACAAGTCTGGCTTTATTCCTAACAACAGCTCCATCTTCGTCGCTCTTGTTTTTGTACACCCATTTGGTGCCAATAACCTTCTTGTGATCTGGTCTGTCTGTTAGTTCCCAAACATTGTTTTTTTCCATCTGCTCCAGTTCCTCTTGCATGGCATTGATCCATGAATAATCTTACAAGGCTTGTTCTGCTGTCTTGGGTTCTATCTGTGACATGAAGCAAGAGAGCATTGCCATTCCTGTGGGTAGAGTTGAATGTCTTGTCTTAACTCCATCAGTTAGCTTCCCGATGATTTGCTGGATTGGATGGTCTTTGAGCCATTTGGGGATTTCATCTTGTTCTGGGTCTGTTCCCCCTGTTGAATTGCTCTGGTGGATTTCTGCATCAGCTGGGATCTAGTCTCCTTGGTCTGCAGCTGGATCAGCTACCGTCTTGTCATCTGCAGGTTGGGTCTGATCTGCATATGAGTCTTTATCTGTTACAGCTGGGTCTTCATCAGCGGCAACTGGATCAGATAGGTTTGGTGTTCCTATCTGATCTGCATTTGGGTCTTCAGCAGCTACAGTTGGGTCATCGGGCTGATCTGCAGGTGAGTCTACCATTCCAGTGTCATGTACAATGACTTCTTCGAGGGTTGCTGATTTGAGCTTATTCTCAATTAGCTCAACTTGCTTCCTGTACTCAATAGTAGATTCATCAAATACAACATGAGGTGTTTCCTCCACAACTAAGGTTCTTTTGTTAAAGACTCTATATGCATTGCTTCTTTGTGAGTATCCCATAAAGAGACCATCATCGGTTTTAGCATCAAAGACATTTAGTTGTGTTTTACTGTTGTTGTGGATGAAACGCTTACAACCAAAAACATGAAAGTAAGCAACAGTAGGAGTTCTATTATTCCAAACCTCATAGGGAGTTTTGCCATGTCTCCCTACTATCATACTCTGATTACGAGTATGGCAAGTCGTGTTGTGACTTGACCCGAGAACCTCTTGGGCAGGTCCGCTTCTGCAATCATGGACCTGGCTGCTTCCTTCAGGGTTCTGTTTCTTCTTTCAGCAACGCCATTCTGCTGGGGGGTCCTGGCTGCAGAGAGCTCATGCTGGATCCCATTATGATCGTTGTAATCAGTGATCGCCTTATTGAGAAATTCACCTCCTCTATCTGATCTGATCTTGATGATTGAGAGGGATTTCTCATAGTGTATCCTTCTCAGCAGCTCAGGTAGCTTGGTCAAGGTTTCACTCTTCTTATACAAGAAGATAATCCAAGTGTACCTTGAATAATCATCTACTACAACAAGTGCATGCTTTCGGCCGCTTAGAGTCCTTGGCTTGATAGGACCAAATAGATCCATGTGGAGAAGATCTAGGATCCTTGTTGTGAGGGTTGTAGGCTGGACTGGCTTGAATGATGCTCTGGTCTGCTTCCCTTTCTGACATGCATCATAAAGAGCTTCCTTCTTGAATGCTTCCTCTGGAAGTCCTCTGACCAGCTTCTGAGAGCTAATTTTGTTGATGGCTTTGAAGTTCAGGTGACGTAATCTTTTGTGCCACAGCCATCCGTTCTCAGCTACTGTCTTAGATAGAAAATAGGTATCGGGAGTTCCTGTGTTCCAATCTATCATATAGACATC
Organism: Orobanche coerulescens; assembly: GCA_033398695.1. Classification (NCBI taxonomy): domain Eukaryota; kingdom Viridiplantae; phylum Streptophyta; class Magnoliopsida; order Lamiales; family Orobanchaceae; genus Orobanche; species Orobanche coerulescens. Next base: position 72,306,892 of record CM065803.1, read on the forward strand.
TCTCCTTCTAAATCCTTGTAGCTTCACTTCTCCATATAGGATATCTATCACCATACATTTCCAAAAGGTGAAGACTACTTGATTCTTCTCATCGCAAAACTGGCTTATGCTCAGGAGATTATATTTGATCCCTTTGACATAGTGAACTTTGGATATTATGATATTTCCTCGGTGCACTCCAAAGCCCTTTGTTTGTCCTCTAGAGCTATCTCCAAAGGTTACATCAGGACCTCTTTCTTTGGTGTATTTAGACAGCATCTTCTTGTTCCCGGTCATATGCCTTGAGTATCCAGAATCTACAAACCATTCTTCACTTCCAAAGTTTGAATTTGTGGAGATGTGGTTGTAGTCCTTCCACCTTTTCTGCAATCATACAAGCAGAGATTTAGGTACCCAGATCTATGTGGGTCTTTTAGGGTTAGCTTATTATAACCCTTATAAGGTGTGTAAGGTCTAGGTCTGTATCTTCTGTTGGGATTGTATACCGGATATTCCTCAAAATACTGATAGTGTGGGCCATTTCTAAATCTTGGCTGAGACCATTTATTAAATCTTTGAGGTCTCTATACTTGTTCATTTTGGAAATTAGGATAACCTTGAGGTTTCCATATGCCCCTCCCATTTTGAAATCTGTTTTTAGGGAGTTGTTGATAATAGTGGGCATGTTGTCTGGGCTGCTGCTTCTGCCTGGGCCATTGCCTAGTCGCTTGTCTAGGTTGCTGCCTTGTGAATCCTCGCTGCAGCCTAGACTTGTGACTTGGCTGTTGCCTATTTTTAAATATCGGTTTGTATGTAGGCTCAGCAGTCGAGACAATTGTTTCTCCCTTGATAAAAGTGGTTTTAGAACTAGAGGGAGTGTGAGGATCATATCCAAGGCCTGATCTGGAATATAGTGGCCTTTTATTAGTACACAATTCGTCCAGAGTTAGAGACGCTTTCAGGGAGGTTATTTCCTGCGCCTGAGTCTTATTTACCTGAGTCAGCTTAGTAAATTCGGCTTTGACATGAGCAAGTTCAGCTGATTTTTCTTTAAGTAAAACAGTTAGTCGATTTATCTCAGCTGTAGTGACATCAGCCTGGTTTTGCAAGTTAGCTGCAGTTATCTCAACTGTATTCAGTTCTAGGCTGAGTTTATCAAAATCATTTTTCAGCTGCCTATTCTCATCTTGCAACTGAGTCTTCTCTGCTGATACAGATAGGTGTGCAGATTTTAGTGTCTCAAAATCTTTAAATAGCTGATTTATAGATTCGTGCAGATCCATATCTTGTGACATGGCTGAACTATTATTTGAACCAGAGGGCTTTGATGTTACCTCTTCATCAGCTAGGTTGGCCATCAGGCAGTCATAGTCTTCATCATCATCAAAGAAGAATCCGCTGCTTGATTCTACACGTTCCTGATCTTCTCCGATGAGGGCCTTCCTTCTATCTTCTTTTCTGCTCACCGCCTTCTTACTCTCGTCCTTCTTAAGATCAAGACAGTCGATTTAAATGTGTCCTGTCTTGTGATAATTGTAGCACTCCACCTTCCAGCTTCTGGCTTTCTGGTTCCTTCTCGGATTCTCCTTATATTTCTTTTTGTATTTGGAGTAGTTTTTCAGGAAGTTGCTGAACCTCTGCATTATGAACGCCATTTCTTCCTCAAAATCTAATAGATTTGGAGGCTTTACATCCGATAAGCTCTTGGCGGGGGACTCGGCTATAAAGGCTATTTTCTTCTCTGCAGGCTCGGTTGAGGATGAACTTGGGAGATCGAACTCATAGGCCTTCACATCGGATAACAGCTCTTGGATCTTTATTTTATTAAGATCCTTGGACTCTCTCATGGCCACTGCCTTCATACTCCATTCAGGATTGAGAGATCTTAGAACTTTCAGCGCCATTTCCCTGTTGCCATAAGATTTGCCGAGGGAATTGATCTCGTTGATGATTTCAGTGAACCTTGTGTCCACTTGGTCTATAGATTCGCCATTCTTCATTTTAAAGTTGTCAAACTTTTAAGTAGCAATTGACAACTTATTATCTTTGATTAGCTCCGTTCCCTCACACATTAAGGCTAATGTGTCCCAGATTTCCTTGGCATTCTTGCAATTCTTGATCTTGACCATGGTGGATTTGTCAAGAGTTTGATACAACACGTCTCTGGCCCGGTTGTCAAGGTTGGCCAGCTTTCTTTCTTCGGGAGTCAGCTCTGTCCTCTTCTTTGGGATCTTCTCTGGCTTCCCTGCTGCGATATCCTCGGGAGTGTTGTCTTTCTTGAAGGTATAAGGTCCGTCCTCTATGATGCACCACATGTCATCATGGATCGGAGATAAGTGTGCCTGCATCCTTATCTTCCAAAGATCATACTCGTCAACTGAAAACACAGGTAATCTAGAATGCATGTGTTCCATTATATAATGAGAGTAAAAGTATATCTCTGATATAGATCTGGTTCGTGAACTAAATGTACCAACCTCTCCGATACCACTTGTAGGTCAGAAGTCGTCCACGAATAAGTCTAGAGGGGGGGTGAATAGACTTATTGAAACTCTTAAACTCTTTTTGTCAAAGAGTAAGTTTCTTCAGCTGATAGATATACAAATGACTTAGAGTCGTTTGTTCTCAATACGTGCGGAAGTCAGTTGATGACGAATATAAAACAACTAATGAAACACTTAACAATGAATACAGCAGTTAGAGTATGATGCTATAAAACAGTAAAATACGCAGGCAGTTATAGTGGTCTCAGAGGTGGGGTAATTCTCTACTAATCCACTTTTCTACAAACCAGTTGGAGATGAATTCACTATAATTTTCAATCAGTGATAAATATTACAGTGATTCAACCAAACTACAACAGCTTCCAACCAGTGGAAATCCGTGCCGTTGTAACACACTTGACTGCCTTGCACCTCTTGATCCTCGATCCTTGGATGCCTTTACAGTCTTGAACTTCAACCAGTGAAGTACCCCGAACTCAGGAATTTAGACATGAGTTTTTGTCTTCTCCAACTAAGAGCTTCTTCAAGAATGAACTTTTGAGAACCACTCTTTTCACGATGCTATAGTTTGCTTTTAGATTGCTTTGATTGCTCTGAAAGTTTGTTCGCACCATTTGTAATTGTTGTAGGTATATGCTCAGCTTCAAATCTTCGGATATATATATAGGTCATGATCTATGAGCAATTCCTTCATATCCGTTGAAAATCTTTTCAACAAATCCGTCCGTTGGAGAGGTAGAATTCATTGTTTTCTTTCTGAACGTTGCAAGGCTGGATTCCCATATTTTAATCCATCTTTCGACCGTTGTGAAAACTTTGCATGTGAGGCGCCGAATCTTTTGAATATAATAAGATTATAGTCTTCAGTGGTAGGCCTGGATGAATTATTCAATTCATATCCTTGCGGGAATCTCTCCAATTTGTCTCTTCACGCTGCATGTGACTTTCCATAATATTTGACTTTTCAACGCATGCTGACGTGGACATGGAGTACTTGGCTGATCTTGAGTAGGCTGATGTACAGATAACTTCTCTGCAGTCTGGACCTCTTGATGGTGACTGTTTGGGACTCGCCTGATCAGATGATCTGTCTGAGGTTACTTGACTGCAGTTTGGTCAAACATCTCTGATGATTTTTGTTGACCAGAACTTCTTTGTCTCGGCTGAACCTCTCTGATGAACTCAGCTGATCTTTATCCGATTTTAGCCTAACTAATTTTGGCCTATAGAAGATACTCATTTGGTTCTTCTTTACATTTTTCCAAGTTTTACACTTAACATAATTTGGCCTATGGAAGGTACTCATTTGGTTCTTCCTTACATTTTTGCCAAGTAATAAGTATTTGAATTTATATTAATGACATCATCAAAATCTAACAAGTATTCCTAACATTGGTTACTTCTATAGGTTGAGGTTATTGATCGGTGATTAGAACCTTGCCTTGCATTCGTGTTCGGGAAAGTTCGTGAATCGCTTTGGCTAGGAGCCGAGGAGCTTGTAAACGACGGCAAGGAATTGGTAACGGATCGATCATCGTCGTGTCGGTATCGAGGTAAGTTATTATTTGCTTAGTTTGTAGTATTTAATGAATGGTTTCCGTTTCATTCGTGTATAATTCGTATAACAATGTTTATAATTATAATCATAGGATATTTGGGATTATAAATCGTATTCGAGTTTTGGGAATCTAAATCATAATGTATATGATTTACTTTCGTTATTGGTATACTTGTATATATCGAGGATATGTTATGATAAAGACGAAGATATGAATTATATGCAACCCGTGATACTTTGGACCGTCGAGTATTGAGGATTATAGTTCGTGATGGTTTAGACATTGAGATCGTTCTCGAAGGACTCGGGGCAAGTACTCTAATCATTTTTATCATTTGTGTCGATCAAGTCGTGATATATTCGTGTATCGTTGCTGTCATGCATTTGTGCATTGTTGTTGTCGTGTATTGTGTACTGTCATATGTCCACCTCGTGTTGGTCCGACAGGATCATCGGGGGATCTATGCTAGCGTGTGCTGGATCATCGGACGGGTTTTCCACCTCGGGTTGGTCTGACGGGATCATCGGGGGATCTAGGCAGTGAACGCTGGATCATCGGATTGCCATGTATTGTTGTTGTGCATATGTATATTATGGGTTTGCCATAAGTATACATTGTCATTATTGTTGTGATCATATTGACGTTGTCATATGAGTATGCATTTGTAGGTCTTGTGTTAGGATCATGTCTGTATGTTGTGTGGATCTGATCTCGGATTAGACTGACGTGATAGTAATGGTATTTCGTATCTTGAGGTATGTTCCGTATTTCCTTGGTACTTGTCTTTGATGGACAATCGATTATCGTATTGGAGTTGTCGACGTTATCCGATGGATTGAATTGGCCAGAGTTGGTATAATTTCCGTATCGCGAGTTGTGATAATGTTTTGAGAACCTTGGGTATTGTTGAGATACCGTACAGATATTTTGGTATTATCTTATTGTGTCGTTAAGGATACGAATCGTGGATTTTCGTAAAGTTACGACAGTAAGATTACATTAGTCGTATTCTTACTTAGTATTTCCATTGATATGTAATTATTGACGTGATGTGATGGTTATCATTGTTGGATATTATGGCTGACCCCATCGTGGGCTTTCTTTTTAGGTTCTTGGATTATCAAGCTTGTAGCGGTCGTGAAGAGATGAGCTTCCCGGAGGATACTGGCTAGGACATGTATTTGTGTATTGAGCTTCTGATCAGTTGTTGTATTCCGCTGCTAGAGTATTTTAATTGTTTGTCTTTATCCGCTGCGTGAGTATTTTTAAATGGCTTTTTGGGTATATGGTAACTTAGGTTACTTTGGCAATCATTTTCTAAATCTATTCTGTCGGTACGTGTAAGCGATAGCTTAACGTATGTTTTCAAACTGTTGAGTTTTGGCATTTCGGGCCTTGTGGTTTCAAATGAGATTTTACGACGGTTTTGTTAAACGAGTTTTATAAAGTCTTCGAATGTTTTAAACAGATAATATCGTCGTTAGCCTCTTGGACGTTTGTAAATATTTGCAAAAATTTCCTTCAGCCTTGTGGGTTCCATCTCGGGGCCCACGGTGCTGTAATATTCCTGGATGGCTCTGGGGGTGTTTACAGAATATGGTATCGGAGCTTAGGTTGTGAAAACCTAGGCAGTCGGGTCGAGTTGGGTCGTGCTTTTGTCGTGTCATTTGAGTTGTCGATTGACAAATATTAGAGCCGTGAGTTTTTGTTGTTCACTCGGGCTTGTGCGTTACGTGATTTACCATTGTAGTACTGGGGTGTTGTAAACTTTTCCAAATGGTGTTAACGTGTTTCTTCAGATAGAGCTGTGTTGTGTTCTCGAGTTGAACTGAGTTTGCAAAATGTGTGTTTTGAAAATTCCCGTGTCAAGTATTTTCTTGAGTTGAGACATGTGCCAGTATCATGGGGAATCGTCATCTTCACGATTGGTAAGTTTTTGGATTATTGAATTTTATTGAGATTTATTGCCGAGCTAAGTTGATATGCTTTAAGATTCAGCAGAATATTAATCGTTACGGTATAAGGTGACATAGTTGGGACAGGATCGATAATCTTGAGAAGTTAGGATTTTGGAAATCACTACATCGGTTAAGTTTTGGAACAGAGTTGTGCATCTGGGAGAAAGATTGTGGATTGATGAGAAGAACATGTAAGCATGTTAGTTCATTTTGAGATATATGGAACTGTTTTTGGGCATTTGAAAATGATACTTTTCAAAATAAATGTTTCACAGATGTTTTACCGAAAATGATTTTGGGCCGAGACCCAATAGATTTTTGAAATAGTTTTATAACTCAAGACTTGGGGTCCGAAAAAGAGTTTCATACTTTTTAAACTTCTTGTAATGCGGAACGAGATACGGGCTGAGACCCTAATGTTTCAAAAGGCTTTTCTGTTTTCCTTAAAACTTCCGAGATTTGTAAAACCCTTTACCAATCGTTTATCTATTTTATTATTGCCTTTCGGGGTTTTGGTTTACCTATTCAAATGAACCTTCTCGGGAAGCCTTTCGTTGTGTTGATTTGTTTCAATGTTTTGTCATAGCATATTTGAGGTGATCCAAGATGGGTTAATGACTGACGTTGCGAGTCATATGTGGAAAAGGAGTTTTTTGTTGGAGTTTATATATTGAGATTTTTGAACTATATCGTGTAGTTTTCCGATGGAATGTCAGTGGAATTGGTGACGAACCGAAGTGGTATATAGGCGTATGAATGTGGTCAATCATTTGCATAGTTTTCATTTTAAAACTTCGAAATTGTGTGGATTCGAAGGAAAATTGTTATCGAATACTTGGCACCAGTGAGCCGATTTATTTTTTCGAAAATTGATTTCGTGGTCTTACGAAAATTTATGTTTTGAGTTTTCAAAGCTCTTGAAAGAACTTTCGGAAATTTGTCTTTTAACAAGACTATATGATTTCAAACTAGTTTTGAAAATGAAATTGATATACATACGCATTTAGTGGATAGTGCATGTCATGGTGAAGTTCTGAGTAAGACTCACAAACTGTATAACACTCTAACGGTACGACGAAAAGAGATCCGAACTCTAGTATGATAGTTTGGATATCCAGAGATGATAAGTTGATTGATCAGATAAGAGAAATATGTTGCGTGGTGTAGATTCATGCACATAATATAAGTTTGGAACTTTATATTTTGTGAAACCGGGACATATGTGCTATGTGACTCCATTGGTAAGGTAGTAGCGCGATTTTTACCATAATGATTTTTGAATGATTTCTTTGTAAGTGTAGATTTGGGAATGGTAACCACATTCTGGTTGTTCTGGATATTGAGTGGTCGTTCCCACTCCACTTATGATTAGATATGTTCGTCGGTTTGTGATTGGTTGTTCGTATGCTGAGGAGTATGTTCACTAGTCGGGTATGTTTATTGAGATCCACTGTATTTGATTGGTGTGTCGTTTTGAAAACCTTATTCGTTCGTATATCGGTTTCTGTGGTGCTGTATTGACCGTGTTGGAGCTTACCGTGTGAAGGTATTCTCGATTATCGTTGATCATTCGTTTGTCATATTGGAGTTTATCATGATGATGATATTCTCGATTGTGTTTTGACCTCTGGTTGGTCATATTGGAGGTTATCATGTTGATAATATTCTCAGTTGTGTTTTGACCTTTGGATGGTCGTATTAGAGTTTATCATGTTGATGATATTCTCGGTTAATTTATTGGTTGATCATTGCTAGTGATCATCTGAGCGTTCAGATTTTGTGTTGATATTTCGGGATTTGTTGCTTTTGTGTTGGGCAGTTGTTTCACAAATGTATCGTGTATTATCGGTTTTATCAAAATTGGGACTTAATTGTGCGATCAGGCAGACAGGTTTTGACACGGATAGATTATTTCATCCGAAGATGATATATTTTTTTTGAGACTCATGGAATTGTGATTGCTAGTATCTCAGGAGATCGTCGACTTTGCGCATTTGCAAGTGTACTGTTTGGTTATTCGGTAATAATGATGATTGATTGTTTTTGTGATGGTTTCGAAATATTTTGGTTGAACGGTTGGTTTGTTTTTCTATGACGGATTGCAAGTTTCGAGGGCAAAACTTATTTTAAGTGATGTAGTATGTAATATCCGGAATTTCTACTACTGTTGTTTAATATTATTTTATCCGAGTTATATTTTACATCATGGAATCTGTACAGTATGGATAAAATAAATTAAAGATTAAGATGTCAGTATTGGTATAATTGTCATATTTGGTCGACAATTACATTTGAGGATATAATATGTTGAGTATATGTATTCCGTATGCCATATGTTCATATTCTGCATGTCGAGACTTTGGACAAGAGTAGCTGAAAATGGCTAAATATAACCTTATTAGCGCACGCTAATAGTTAAGCTTAGCACACGCTACCATGTAGGGTTGGCGCACGCTAAAGGAAAAATCATAGCGTGCGCTAATGCAGTCAGATCGGAAGGAATCTGCGTGTGGACTGTAACACCCCCGATATATTCAGGAATTTTAAAGCGCCGTAAATCCTTTACATAAGAATTTACAAGGCTGAATAAATAAAACGAAAATGACAGATACCAAACTTATGAAATAACTTGAAATGAAATACGACATTTCTGGTTCAATACCGAAATATAAATGTCCCAATGGAGAATATTAATACATCACTGAAATCCAAACATCACAAATTACGATGTACTCGAGTACTTTATTAAATAACCAACAACAGATAATAAACCCGGACGGAACATCACTCTGCGCCCTCGTCGTCATGCAGCTCCAGTGGTTGTTTCCCCGCTCTCCTGGATCCTGAACATAAATAAATGTTCACCCCCGAAGGGGTTAACACAACAATGTTAGTACAAGTACCATAACATATTATTCAACATCTGACGAAGAATAATAATAACGTAAATGACAAAATACCAACGAGTCTTCTCCTACGAGAAACTCATAAATAACATACACAACTGATAATCACAACATGATATCATAACATACACATGGTAATTCCGACGATCCAGCGTTCACTGCCTAAAACCCACGATGATCTCGTCAGACCAACCCGTGGTGGAAAAACCCATCCGATGATCCAGCGCACACTAGCATAGATCCCCCGATGATCCCGTCGGACCAACACGAGGTGGACATACAACAACGACATATATGCACGACAATATGTATAACATCAATACGTAAAACAAATAAGGTACTTGCCTCGATTCGAAGACAAGAACAATACTTCCACGAAAACGAAACACTCGAAGGTCGCCCCTTCGATCAATCACGTAACAAGCTCGAACCTTAACAAAAGAAATAATATAGAATTTATCTCACGTCGTACGAATGTCTAACAATACAATTTATGGCCGAAAGTTCATAAAACGCAATCTGCCTGAACTACTTAGCGTACGCTAAGTATTCTATGTAGCGTGCGTTAAGCCTGCTCGTTAGCGCACACAAAAACGAAGTCTAGTGTACGCTAACTATGCACGGTCAGTACCTCACTGATCAGCCGATGACCTAACGTACGTTACGTACCAAAAGTAGTGTACGTTAACTCATGCCCGATAGCGCACGTTAATCTACATAGCTTAGCGTGCGCTAAACGTGTAGGACAGTACACTACTGGGCATCAGACTTGATCTAATGGTGAAGAAACTCATGAAATCTTCAGTGTTAAGACATGTCATCTCCATGCATATCATGCTCATACGGTTTTATGAATGATCTTACGAATAACAACAACTTCAAATTCAAGAATAAGTATATCATCATAAAACCATATTCCATTTCGATTACAATTCTCATGCGAAGCTTGGTGTTCTTAAGGTCGACGCACTAGATTTCAATATCATCATTACATCCTGATTTAACCATGGAGATAAACTAACAATTCCAGCTTATAAGAAATGATGCAATCTAAGATGATTTTTTCTTAAGTCCTTATAACCAAAAGTGATATCACCTCCAAGTTTATGATCAATATAACAACATATATCATACGGATAATCATCTTCAAAATGTTCATCTCATCATTTGACATACTAAGATTCCAACTACGAGGTTCCAACGACAATATCATAAGCATAAACATTCCAATCTTCTAAACATGATGTTTATTGAATAATTCACCCAAAGGAACTCAATATCTTGCTAGTATGATCATCTTATTCTTTAGAATCCGAATCTAAGGCTGGAGATAGAATTAACATACCTTAATATGACGAAATCACTGAACCAAAACGGTAGAATCCGAATCCGGTTGGTTGTATGCCACTCCAAGGTGTTACTCCACTTCAATGATCAATCACAAGTAATATCCAATCTCCAATGATCAAGTAGATGTGTTCTAAGTGTGTTTAAGGAGGATAGAATGCTCTCTGGACTATCAAGTACGAAGGTTACTCGAAGGAAATGAGAAGAAAATGGAGTGCTGTCCCTTATATAAAGTTTCTGCACACTAGCTAATTAGCGCACGCTACATACAATCCTTAGCGCACGCTAATAAGCGTTGACTCCAAATCTGTCCAGGTTCGTCCACGGGAATCTTATCCGGTCCTACGTCCGGCTGGCGCATGTGCTAGCCGTCAATCTCAATAATTGACTGCCTAGTGCACGCAATTCTTCACTCGTAGCGTGCGCTAGTTGTAGCCCGATAACGCACGTTAAGTTACATTCTTAGCGTGCGCTATCACGAGTTTGCATGAGAAATTTTGCATGTTGTTATACTTGAAGATACCAATGTGAGAAATATCATACTCCAATTATCGAGATCACAATTCCGAATAATACAGGGTTCAAGTACAGATGAAATACACAGTAATAAATCCGGATATTACATGGAACAGGCAACTTTCGGCGCACGTTCTGGTAAGTCAACGGATGTTTGTAATGTAGTACCAGCGCACGCTAAACCCTAAAGGTTAGCGCACGCTAATGGTATATTGGACAAAAAGGAATCTTATCCTCGTCAGCACTTTCGGCGTATGGACCAGTCTTCGGAGCATACAGACAAACGAGTCAAATGATATTAGCGCACGCTAAACGCAAGGACTTGCGTACGCTAGAGAGTGTAAGTTACGTACGCTAATGCATGGGCATTACGTACGTAAGCACATGTACGAAGCCAGACTGCAGCCTCTGGACTACGATAGCGCACGCTAATAAAGTCAGTTAGCGCACGCTAAGGCCGTAGCGGACGCTAAACATAAGGTTTAGCGCACGCTAGTAATATAGATAAAAGGGGCAGACGGGTGTTATGAAGCATTTCGTCCATTTCTTTCCTTTCACTTGATAGAGAGAGCTCGGGGAGGTACTTGAGGTCTAGAAACACTCCGAGATGATGATCTTTATCAAGATTAAGATAGAGAGCATGGATTAAAGCCCTGTTCTTCAAGTTATTAATGGTTCTTGGAATGAAGTTCAAGTGTTCTTCTTCTTGGTTTGTCTAATCCAGGTAATTTTCGTATCCCTTTGCTAGTAGTTCGTTTTTAAGGATGATTACTCGTGAGAGAACATGTTGGATAATCATGCGGTGATTTTTATGAGACCTAATGGGATTATGATAAGGGTTTTCAGATGTTATGTAAGATTCTTCATGTTAATGGTGATTCGTTAAACTTGATGAGGTTGAATCATGGATTTCCGAATCATGATAATTTCAGTGGTCGATTTAGATGAGTTAAATCATGATATGAGGTTTAATTCCGGCTATATGACCCTTGTTATCGAGTTGGTTTGATTGTTGATGTTGTTATTGATATAAGGACATTGATATGATCCTTGTGATAGTTATGGCGTTGTTTATCTTCAAGAGATATGGAGATTTATGTCTCCTTTCATTTCGGATTTTGACGTTAAGATGATATAAGGATATATAATGGTTTTGATTATAAATATGGATAAGATGATTAAAACCAACATTATAATTTTAGTTTCGTATGTTCGTGATAAGATGTGGATCATGATGATGAGATTGAATTTGGAAAAGTTATTGTTAATCTTGGAGTATGATTTCCTTTTCATTCCGATTCGAAAGGTGTTAGTCGATGCTTGGAACGCATGCCACTGTACAGCATTAGCGCACGCTAAGCTTACTGTCTAGCGCACGCTAATGGGAGCGACTTAGCGCACGCTACATTATGCGTTTAACGTGCCTTAAGTAGGCAGATAGTGCAGTATTTTCGTGTTCTGGTTATGAATTCGTGATGGTTTGATTTGTTTTGTTCAGACTGCATTTAATCAAGGTTTTTGTTGAACCGTTGAGTTCGATGGGTTGGTTATGTCGGTTGTTGATTGTTATCAGACATGTGTTAATTGGTTACTTTTATAGGTTGAGGTTATTGATCGGTGATTAGAACCTTGCCTTGCAGTCGTGTTCGGGAACGTTCGTGAATCGCTTTGGCCGGGAGCCGAGGAGCTTGTAAATGACGGCAAGGAATTGGTAACGGCTCCATCATCGTCGTGTCGGTATCGAGGTAAGTTATTACTTGCTCAGTTTATAGTATTTAATGAATGGTTTCCATTTCATTCGTGTATAATTCGAATAACAATGTTTATAATTATAATCACAGGAGATTTGGGATTATAAAACGTATTCGAGTTTTGGGAATCTAAATCATAATGTATATGATTTACTTTCATTATTGGTATAGTTGTATATATCGAGGATATATTGTGATAAAGATGAAAATATGAATTATCTGCAACCCGTGATACTTTGGACCGTCGAGTATTGAGGATAATGGTTCGTGATGGTTTAGACATTGAGATCCTTCTCGAAGGACTTGGGGCGAGTACTCTAATCATTTTTATCATTTGTGTCGATCATGTCGTGATACATTCGTGTATCGTTGCTGTCATGCATTTGTGCATTGTTGTTGTCGTGTATTTTGTACTGTTGTTTTGTGCAGTTGTGCATTGTTGTCATATGTCCACCTCGTGTTGGTCCGACGGGATCATCGGGGGATCTATGCTAGCGTGCGCTGGATCATCGGATGGGTTTTCCACCTCAGGTTGGTTTAACGGGATCATCGGGGGATCTAGGCAGTGAACGCTGGATCATCGGATTGCCATGTACTGTTGTTGTGCATATATATATTATGGGTTTTCCATAAGTATACATTGTCGTTATTGTTGTGATCATATTGACGTTGTCATATGAGTATGCATTTGTAGGTCTTGTGTTAGGACCATGTCCGTATGTTGTGTTGATCTCATCTCGGATTAAACTGACGTGATGGTAATGGTATTTCGTATCTTGAGGTATGCTCCGTATTTCCTTGGTACTTGTCTTTGATGGACAATCGATTATCGTATTGGAATTGTCGACGTTATCTGATGGATTGAATTGGCCAGAGTTGGTATAATTTCCGTATCGCGAGTTATGATAATGTTTTGAGAACCTTGGGTATTTTTGAGATACCGTACAGATATTTCGGTTTTATCTTATTGTGTTGTTAAGGATACGAATCGTGGATTTTCATAAAGTTACGACGGTAAGATTACATTAGTCGTATTCTTACTTAGTATTTCCATTGATATGTAATTATTGACGTGATGTGATGGTTATCATTGTTGCATATTATGCCTGACCCCATCGTGGGCTTTCTTTTTAGGTTCTTGGATTATCAAGCTTGTAGCGGTCGTGAAGAGATGAGCTTCCCGGAGGATACTGGCTAGGACATGTATTTGTGTATTGAGCTTCTGATCAGTTGTTGTATTTCGCTGCTAGAGTATTTTAATTATTTGTCTTTATCCGCTGCGTGAGTATTTTTAAATGGCCTTTTTAGTATCTGGTAACTTAAGTTACTTTGGCAATCATTTTCTAAATCTATTCTATCGGTACGTGTAAGCGATAGCTTAACGTATGTTTTTAAACTGTTGAGTTTTGGCATTTCGGGCCTTGTGGTTTCAAATGAGATTTTACGACGGTTTTGATAAACAAGTTTTATAAAGTCTTCGAATGTTTTAAACAGATAATACCGTCGTTAGCCTCTTGGACGTTTGTATATATTTGCAAAAATTTCCTTCAGCCTTGTGGGTTCCATCTCGGGGACCACGGCACTATAATATTCCTGGATGGCTCTGGGGTGTTACAGTGATCGCAGCCGTTCGAGAGGAGATGTATGAGCAGGTCCGCTGGGCCAATCGGCGTGGGGAGAGGCACTTAGCTGCGAGGGACACTTACCACCAGGACTACATAGCTGTGTGGACGGGCCATATCCTCCACCCGGACGGACCTTTCATTCCTCCAGTCATGCCACCTACACCACCCACTTCGCCGGACGAGGCTGATGCTAGTGCCTGAGTTTCTTCAGGGGAGTACTTGACCTGCTTTTACTGCTTATTCATATTTTTTTGTCCATTGAGGTCATTGTACTTCTCAAGTGGGGGGGGGGGGGTTACTTTTTAGTCGTTATTAATTTTTAGTTGTTATTTATGGATTTTAGCCTTGGTTGTCTTCTATGATATTCTGGACATTGTTTGCTTTCGTGAGTAATTCGTGCAGCCTTTTGTAAGACTGAATTTATGATACTGATTTCTATTTGAAGAAACGGATGAGTATTGGTCGGGTTCACATTATGCGATATTGGTTTCCCTCGAGTATTTATTTCGGTCTGATTTTTTTTGCGTCATTGTGGTAGTCTTGGCATATAAGAAATGAGACATATATGTTTGTAGTGTCCGCATTACACGAGCCGTCGTCTATATGTTTAGTGGCGCTATTCACTTAGCTAGTCGTCCAGTAACATTAGTCTTGTTGGCATTCAATTAAGTACCTAAGGTTAGGCATTGTGTCGGACAGTTTTTATTCCCAGAATTTGAGCAACCTTGCATGTTCTATGATGGGAAGTCTAGTAACTAGGGGTATTCACGTGACCCATTGTTTACTCTCGTGTAAAACGACAACCCTGAATAGACATGTTCATAAGTAGATTAATGGTTTAGAAAAATCGCATCTCCGATGATAGGAAGCCAAGTAACCGGGGGTATTCACGTGACCCGTTGTCGACTCTCGCATAAAACGGCAACCTTAAATCGGACGTGCGGGAGTAGCTATTCGAGTTTTTTCGCCGCTGTAGAGGGAGACTTAGTAACTAGAAGCATTCATGAGCCCCATGAGTGTCTTTTACGTTAAACGGTTCCCCAATACATGAGAATGGAAATCCACCCTAGGGTTCTTCCGATGAAACATACCGGGAGTCGAAACCTAGTGGTTAACTCGAATCATTATAAATATATGGGAGTGCTGTCCGGAGAATATTATGAAATTCTTGTGTTTCTTCCACAAGGCTGTGCGACTGGATGAGTTAGCTTGTTATACTCTCAACATTCATATTGGCGGTCGGCTCAATTCACGTTTGTTAATCTTTGAGCCTTGATTTTCTTCATGAGCTATTGATTAGCACTAAAAATGTTTACCTTGTGGAATCATTGTCCGTACTGTGACTCACTGGTACGATATACATATTATTCTTTGAGATTTTTAGGGTAGTATTAATTAGTTGAGCACTATGGATTTGCACGATCGTCCACGATACTTGTCGTCTTATTTGAAATTGATTTTTACTTGAGGACAAACAAAGGGTTAAGTTTGGGAGTATTTGTTACATGTATTTTTGTGCGCTTAATTATCATAATTTATCTCCAATTTGGGTTTAAACATAAATGAGCTCTTAATGCATTATGTTTATATGTTTCGAAGGAAATTAGAGTCGGGAAGCTTAAACGGAGAAAAACGGGCCTTAAATGACAAATTGTGGTCAAGGGCCGCGTCACATCGAGCCAGAGCTGCGGCACAGGCACACCTCCAAGCATGGCGGTACAAATTGTACTGGGGGCCGCGGCACACTCATTCTTAGCTGCGGCCCGTAATGAAAAATTGCCCAGGTCTGGGCTGCACACGGACAAGGGCCGCGGCACACTTAAGCCGGGCCACGGCCCGCAGCGCGGGATCTATGATTTCGGCCCGCGATTTTGGTGGTTCTGAAGGCCATTTCGGCCTAATTCTCGGACCCGTTTTGGAGGCGGAAAGAAGGTTATAAAAAGATGGTGAAGGTCAGAAAAGAAGGCATCGAAGGAGAGGAGAAGAATACCAGCAGCAGAGAGCAAGGCCAGAAAACGGAAGAAGAAGTTCATCAATTGTGTTTGAATTTCTCTCCTATGTTTTATTCAAATCTTTGTATATTATTTTCCAGTATGTCAGGCTAGACCCTTTTATTCTAGTATTGTGATGAAACCGAGATTTTGATGAATTAATTCTTGATCTTACGTTATTAATATATTTCACTTTTCTATTGAGTTTTCCCCAATTGTTCTTAATACTTTCAGTTGTGTGGCCTATAATTGAATTGTTATAACTATGTAACTTGAATCGGGAGAGGAGAGTTAGTCGTGAAAATTGGGAGAAAACCATTTTGTCTTGTGAGATAGGAATATACTCATAAGAATTGCGAAGCTCGTTTGAAGATTTTAGAACTTTTTGGCTATTGTTGAATTAACTCACCTAGGAATAGAGTGAATTACTCACCTTGGAAAATTCTACTGGCCTCGGGAGAGGCGTTAGATTATCTTAGAATCTTCGCTTGCAATAAATTGGGAAATTACATAAATTATATTAATCAAGATTAATTTGGACTAATCGAGGCGAATTCTCAATCCTAGATTCTTCTCTTATTTGATCTCTTTTCATCAGATTATTGATTCTGTTATTTGCTTTTAGTTTATCGAACTATTTATTTTTTAATAATTCGGCCGTTCAAATAAAATTGAGAATATGAATAAATTGGTAATTAGTACATCAGTCCTCGAGGGAACGATATTTTTCTCATCACTTTATTACTTGCTTACGAGAACGTGCACTTGCGTTCACAAAAATACGTAACACCCTAACTCGCCTATGTTCGACGTTACCTTCTGAATTTGTTCTGTTCTTCGGCTTCTGTCGTTCGAACGAGTTGTGACATTGTTTTGGATGAATCCGTTTATATTTGTAATTTTTCCCAAGTTCGGTTCAACTCTTGTGAGTCCTATGCGAAGTGAACGTCTTATAATCCTTACAAGTTCATTCAATGTTTCGGGTTGAGATATGAACTTCGGAGTTGCTGTTCGATTATTTTCATCCAAACATTGTTGCTTGATTGTTATTGTCCAATTGTTTATATTCGACCTCATGTCATGATTATTGAGCGTCTGGACCATTTCGTAATTTACATAAGATTTTCACTCGTTCCAGTAAGTCATTTTCCAAACCCTCGAGGTTGTTGGAATTATATACTTGTTCAGCGTTAAACTCACATTTTGATTACTATAATTTGTAAACATTTTTGTGAAATCGAACCACAACGGCGCTGTACGGCGTGGAGTTTTGGAATGCTATCAGCAACAGATAACATGTGTTATCTAGGGTTGCCTTGTCTTGATTGTTTCATGTCCTAAGTTTTGGGACGAAACTTATTTCAAAGGAGTGGGATGTAATAATTTTATTTTTCCGTTAGTTCCTTTCCTTTTGATCTATTTTCATTTCTTTCGGTTCGCCAGTTTAGATGACCAACGTCTGAGAGATAGTCATCATGTTTAAACATCAAGTCGGAGTACCGAGAGTCCATGATTGCATTTTTCTAGCATGACCATTATTTTGGTCGTATTCGTACCCTTTGTTGACTCGATCCCTATCAGGTATCCTTGCGAGTCTATCGCTAAGATTTTACTATTAATATAATCATTGTTGTGGCGGCAAGGGATAATTAACACTGAATGACAGCACCACCACTATAGCGGCTACTAGAAACAACTGTATCGCCGCTAGGACCACCGACTTAAAGTCGATTTGATGTGCATATAAGATCTTGAGAGATATTCTCACAGTAGACGTTAACCGAAAGGAATCAGTTGAGTAATCTTATAAGTATGAATCCTACTAAGCATACTCGTTGCTTAGAGCATAACAGTTATTTAGAGGCTGTAGCACAATTTCATCAAGACGCAAGTCAAACTATGCAGGAAGCAGCTACATGAAAACACGAGCATGCTGCGCAGCTAGAAGCTCAGTTAGCTGCAGTACAGTGTACTCTCTGTGAAAGGAAGGCCCAGTACACCCAAGCGAGAGAGGCTCTCCAGGATCAGATCCAGCAAGAAAGGGAAATGATACGGGCCAACGTTGAGGAAATCCTTGCAATCATTCATGCGGCCACAATTTTGGTCGTAGAGGCCGAAGAGAATCCTGATGAAGATACCGAAAAGGACCCAGAAGAAGAGATCGAAGAAAACTCTATCATCGTTGACCCATGAGTTGTGCTTAATGGGGCATGCTGTGTATCGATGTTTTCTTATAGAGATGTGCGGGTGTAATGTTTATGGTTTAAGAATAAACGTTTTGCATGGATACAATTGATGACTCGAACATATATTTCGACGACCCTATTTCTGTTTCAAGTTTCGAGGACGAAACTTCTTTTAAGAAGTTAAGGGTGTAATATCCGCAGCACTTTATTAATAATGTATTTTTATTAATGGTCATATTCTGTTGTGTGGGAAAGTTCCATATTATACTGTTTGGTGCCTGGAACTGTGTGTATATTGGAGTTGGAACCGGTATGTTGGTTGTTAGTGATTATCGAGTTGTGTGCCTATCAGGATGTGTCGTCCTGACCAGGCTTTATAATGGTAATGCTGAGAAGCAGCAGTTAGCACACGCTAGACTGTGTTGCTAGCGCGCACTAATCATGCAATTATAGTGCACGTTAGTTGGCCATGGTAGCGCACGCTATTATGGCCGGTCAGTACATGCAGAAGGTTTTGGACTCAACTCGGAAAACTAACAAGCAGCGCACGCTAACCCTTACGGGTAGCGCAGGCTAGCGTGGCCAGTGCAAAAAGTTTTGCACCGCCTTTCAAAGGCGGTGCACTACCTTTTAAGCCCAATAGCACACGCTACACCTTGCCCATAGCGCGCGCTAATCACGTCCAATATAAATAGGACAACATGGTTGAGTTTATGTCATTTCTCTCCCTCTTCTTTCCTCCTTCGGTGGCTGGGCGATCTGGATGTAGAAAAGTGCATATTTTGTCCGGACATCACTACCCAACAATGTTTTAGAGTTCATGGAACAAAGTTAACAAGATCTTAACAAATTTTATCATCCGAATCAAGGTAAATCACTCGAAACCTTAATTCTTCATATTTTAGGGTTTTGTTGAGGTTTTATCCTCTGAAGTACAGATCTAGCCGTGATTGTGCTGGATTATGATATCATAATTATAATCCTTTGCTTTCCGTTGAAGTTTACGGATTAAGTTTCGAGTTTTCTCCCGTAGTTGTATATGATCCATTTTGACCCCATAGTGTCCGGTTGATTGTCCCTAAGAGTAAAACTTAGGGTATACCTTTCCATTTTCATCGTACTGTGTTTGATATAGTGCTGTGTTGTGCTATGACCTAATCGTTGAGGAAAGTTCGGGCGACAGGTCCTTTCGTTCACCATTCCTTGGGCCGTTGTAATTGAGGCAAGTACTTTGAGATGTACTTCGTGTGAATATGTGGAAAATGTGATTTTGTGAAAAGTAGTAATTTCAGAAAATGTGGTTTGTGCCACGTGGTTACTGAGTATGTGCGAACCGAGTTAAAACCAGTGAGGGTCCCCTGGGATCCGTTAGACTGCGAGTATCTGCGGATCACTCGACGGGGTTGTACAACTAGGGAGGTCGCGACGAGGACTTTCCGGGGTGTGTATCTCGCGTGAGGTACAGGGCCAGTACAGCTCGGGAGATTGTTTTGTGATGATGATTATGGTATGATATTCCAGAATATATATGGCACTATGATTTGATTGTTTATTCACTTGTGGTACATATTCATGAATCGTTGTACTTGCACCGGCTGTTTGCTGACCTCTTCTGGGGTGGATATAGTTGTTGTGTATTCAAGTACAGGTCATCATGGCGAGTTGGTGTAGGAGGAGCACGAGGATGACGAGCAACACTGATATCATGTATTATTGTGAGCCGGTGGTCGTTCTGTCATGGTCAAAGTCGTGTTTTGGTTTTGTACTCGCGCGGGTACTGTCATATATGGTTTAATGTGTTGGTATTAGTTGTTGTTGATATTGTTGGATCACTTGTGAGTTGTTGTATCTGCTGTGATCCAACAGGACCATGTATTGGTATGCTTTGTAATGTATGTTGTATTGGAGTCAATGTTGATTTTAAGTGTGTGAATGTCTCGGTTCAGTTGATGGTTATTATGTTTTATGTTGGTCTAAGCCTGGTAGGTTCTCCAAAAAGAATCTACGGCGCTGTAATATCTCTGTAAATCACTGAGGTGTTACACGCTACATATGAGCTTAGTGTGTGCTACAAAGATCAGATTAGTGCGTGCTACTTTCATATATAGCATGTGCTAACTGCTTCGTTTCAGTGGCATAGCTATGAATCTAGATCAGTCCGAACATAACCCGAAAGACAGAAAACTCGATGGTTACAAATAACGAAGAAGTGCTAGCAAAGAACATAAACACCCGAGCTCAAGCGCTAAACAAACATATACTTCCAACCATCCGATAGAGCGGAAAAACAATTCTAATAACAATTGCCCCAAAACTATGAAAAAATTACAAATCGGCCCAAACTCCCAAAATTCACGATTCGAGGTCAGATAAAAATCTTTGAACCCATAAAAGGTCTAAATATATTAAGTGACTCGTAGAAACAATGAAACTTCAGTTTCGAACAAGATTTACGAGAATCGAGCCTAAATGTGGAAAAGTTACACTAATTTGCATAATCTCATAGAACAACTCCGAAACTCGTTCGGATAGCCAATAATGAAGAACAAAATGGTTTCAGAGTACCAAAATAATTACGAGGGAGTCGCCCCAAAATAGAAATACACCAAAAATAGAAATTATTAAAAACAGAAAGTGCGGATATTACAATAATATATATATATATATATATATATATATGTGTGTGTGTGTGTGTATCATACATAAATATACATAATTTTATCCTCACAGGAAAATGATACACACTTGAATGCATTGGAATTTGCATGGTATATAATTCGTATGGCAAGGTACTTGGCTCGATACTCACTCGTGAATACTTCGAAGAACATGGGTCGATCGGAAAGCCCTAAGATCTACAACCTCCACAAGAAACAACAATAACACAATTACTACGAGGACTACAACCAAAAATGGAGGAAAAACACGTTGAATAATTGAAAGAAACACATTGAAACATTTAATCAATCATTAAATGTTCAAGGTTTCTCAAGAATATTAAAAAAGATGTCTCTGATACTTAAGACAAGAAAACTAAAAAGTCAAATGGTGTAGAAAAAGTAATCAAACTAGCAGTTATAAAAAAAGGACTGAACAGAATATTAATTATCAAATCTCCACAACAGGCTCGATCGTGATCAACGACTCTCGAAATCTTCATTTACTATGCTTGGCTCTCCCAGAGTTGAAATGGGATATTAATTTCGAAACATCTTAGCAACTACCTCACAATAAATTGTTTGATGTCTTGCTCTACCACATTTCACACAGAATGACCATTATTCCCAATAAGGCCAGCATGGCTACATTTAAAGCATGTATTCACGCTGCTCATTTTGCCCATCAAAGGTGTAGAATTTTGTTATGACACCAACTCGCAAAATAGAATTCGATATCCCTCGAACCCGTATCAATCGCATAGTAACACCACAAATATCCACACAAGGCGTATAATGAAATGCTGACGTTATACCCGCTACTCAAGAAGACTTACGATCATAGCACTCAGTATCTTGGGGTCGCAAAATGCTTTTGAATGGCAAAAATCATCCATCGGTCCGAACGCCCCAGAATGGTGTTGACAACCCCAATATGAGAAATTCGTAAAGCATGTATACCACATACGAGTCTGAGCGCGCTCGTTTCACACTAACACGACACCATACGGGTCACAAAACAACTAAAACTCGTAGAGTGTGAAACTTAAAAAACATATTCTAATCTTTTGACGAGGACAACAATATTATGCACATAATGTGATATCCCACATCAACTAGCGGGGAGGGGGAAAAGTGCGTTATATGTGCATCTCGCATGCAAATAGCATGAGGCCTTTTGGGAGCCCAGTGGCTTCGGGGAGATGAAAACTCCGAAGTTAATCGTGCTCGGGCGAGAGTAGTACCAGGATGGGTGACCTCCTGGGAAGATGCTCGCAGGCTCCCAGAAACAAAACCGTGAGGGCCAGCTCAGAGGAGAGTGCCCAGAGCGAAAAATATCATGCTACAGCGGAGCGGTCTTGGGATGTGACAATTTGGTATCCGAGCCACTCTGCCGTGTAGTGCGAGTGTGTCGACGAGGACGTCGGGACCCTTGAGGGGGGTTGACTGTGATATCCCACATCGACTAGCAGAGAGGGGGCAAAGTGCCTTATATGTGCATGCCCGCCTCCAAATAGCATGAGGCCTTTTGGGATCCCAGTGGCTTCGGGGAGATGAGAACTCCGAAGTTAAGCTTTCCCGTGCGAGAGTAGTACTAGGATGGGTGACCTCCTGGGAAGCTGCTCACCGGCTCCCAGAAACAAAACCGTGTGGGCCAGCTCAGAGGAGAGTGCCCAGAGCGAACAATATCATGCTACGGCGGAGCGGTCTTGGGATGTGACATATAAGCAGCATTATTGGGCAATCACAGCATCATAGAGTTATGAATTTGGGCGTTACCAAATAAAGTAATAATATTGACACTATGCATGCACTATATGAAAATAAAACTTTTGAAAAAGAAGGCGAGTCACGTTTTACCCAAAACTTGCGAACAGTATTCTTTTACTAGATGAGGAAGTTTTATTTTGCATCTCGACTTTGAAAACCATATTTGAAAATGCAAAACAATTTTTGTTTTTACAATTTCAAAGACATAGTCTCTTACTTGAATTTTGTTTAAAAACAAACCTACTTGGAATCCAAATACAAATTTAAGGTCCTTCCTCTTCACCAAGTGTTTGACCGAAAGTATACTTTTCCGCCAAAGTACGTAATTATTTGTCAAGACGATGTCAAATCATAGGTTTTTCAATACATCTGAAAGTTCAAAACACCATTTTGAAAATCTTACCCACACAATGCCACAAGTACCTCATTTTCGAAAAATGATTCTATGCAAAGTTTTAATGCTCTCCAATATCTAAATCAAAAGCATGGCCATTACATGATACTGCCACTACCTCAGAGAAATATCGAACACCCCCAAAACCATCTAGAGATTTACAGCACCGTGGGCCCCGCACCGGAACCCACGAGGCTAAAAATTATTTTCACAACCATTTCAAGCCAAAAGGCCAATTACGGTAATATATTTCAAATACTTAGACACTTTCCCAAAATCTATTTTCAAACACTGCCATAGAAATCATATTTAAAAGTTCAAGAGCAAAATGTCAAAAACTAAATAATATAAAAGTGTGCACTAAGTCACCGCTTACACGTACCGACAAAATAGTTTAGGGAATCGTTATTAAAAAATACACCGAAGTTTCAAAATGCCAAAAATCTATGTTAAACCACACACACGCAACAGATAAAATCAACAATTAAAAGAGCAAAATTTAACAATCAATCAAATACTCGACTCCCAAAATACATGTCATAGTCAGTATCACCCGGATCATACGCGCACTTCATATTCAAAATAATGATGCCAAAGACAAGTTCCAGCTCGTCGCAAGAAGCTAAACAAGTTAGCACAACACAATCACAACATATAGATGAGGAGGCTAACAATCGAGAGACTTACAATCACGGATCTCCTGGAGAGGATGTTAGGACCACAACAGTAATCACAATTCTGATGCGCGCGACTTACACATGACATGGACTCAACCCAAGCCTAGGTTTTCGGCAAACCTAGGCTCTAGTATCATATTCTGTAATATTGTTAGACCCTTCTCATATGGATCTACCAGGATAGACACCTTACATATCAACGACACAATTAACCGCCAAGGTTAAAAGGTACGATAACTGACCGATAAGGTCACTTGACTACACAGAAGACCATCATGGTCAATAATTCCATATCAAGACTAAATTCTAATATATAAGAAAAACAACAACTCAATTCCACAATAAAACGCACACCCATACAAGGATCAATCGACAAAAGATAGCCACTGACTGCAATAAAGAGAAAAGAAAAGATTTTGACTCTAGTGTGATTAGCATTGTTGCCCTTCATCCTCTATCAAGCCGATCCAGTAACCGCCCCCGAGCAACAAATACCTACATGCATAAAAATCACCCACCCCCAAAATTCGGGGATTATCAAATTGAAATTTTGCTAGTATAAGTACGGAATAGACGATCTATATGATAAATATATACACAAAATCAAACGAGTCACAAATGCAACACAATTCATAAGATCCCACACATTACTAAAGGATATTCGCATACGCGAGGACACAAATCATTCATAAAGCCACTCTTGCACAAAAGAGAAGTAAAAATGCAGAGATTCTAAGAATGTCCCATTGAGTCAAGAGGTTAGTTCAAACCTTTGGCAATACTTTTGATAAACACTTTTGTGTAATAGTTTGAAAACGTCAGTATTGACTCGGGCTGATTTAAATAGTTTAAGAACATTTGAGGGTCGAACGGAAACTGTCACGCCCCAACATCGGGAAGGACGAGGGTGCGACGCATCGGTCGATCAATCAATCAAAATACAACAATAAATAGCGGAAGCAAAACAACGATTTGATAATATTTCAAAACAACAATCTTAGCCCGATGCTCTAAGATTCATTGTGACAAAGCTGATAATCGAAATTACACTTGTTCAAAGTTTGCAGCGGAAAAATACCAAACGAGTTAAGTACAAAGCATAGTTAACTATTACAAGTTGGGATAACAAAAGAAATTCTAAGTCTTGATGGCAGTCTTCTAATCAGTCTCTTCCTCGAGAATCTCTTCGTCTTCGGCTGGTGGCTCGTTCTCTGGTTTAAAAGAGAAAACGGTAGGGTGAGACAAAAGGTCTCAGTGAGTGGGTGTGCGAGTGTGGCTCTTTCCTTTGAAAATTTTTAAGTGATGCATGATCTTATCAATTATGAAAAAAAAAGTGGGAAATAATTACAATTACGTCGGAATTTTATGAAAATAAAAATCATTGTATAGTTGTAATATTATAATCCTGTCCCCGTGGACGGACGTCAAGTCAAGCAGTTAGTCAATCAGTCAATCTAGTTTCGAATCCTATCGATGTGGACTTTGGATTCTAGACTCTCTTTATTACTCCTAGCAATATAGGTCGTCGCCCCAAGATTTGGACCGTCGCCCCAATAGCTGAGCCTTCGCTCGTACACTTAGCGTATGCTTCATTATCTCTTATCTGGGCTCGGTATGTCCTTAGCTGTGGGTCAATACCCGGATCACACCATAATCGCGATTATACCCCAATCTACGACCCAGGTCCCTCGGAACACTCTGTTACTCGGTTATGGGAATAGGAAACAACGGTAGCCTCGTTCATGAACCGCAGCCGCGCTGCTCGATCCAAGACTCGGTCTAACCGTCCCGACTCAATTTGGGACTCTAGAGGTGGCTCCTACAGCTTAAGAGGTGGCCCCCAGATTGTAGGTCGGCACTCTGTTTCATATGGACTCAGGAGGTGGCCCCCGTCCGTCGACGTGGCACTTTGTTCCGATAGAGTTAGAGGCGGACCCGTCCATGGCACTTTGTTTGTATAGCACTGAGTTCCCGGACAGTCACAGTTATCAATTTAACGCGTTTCACAAGTATTACGTAAACGTTCTGTAAGTGAGGTTAATAGCGTCTTTTGATTAAGTATGGAATATGGTTAATTATATTTGTAGGCCGGAAATACGGAATAGGACTTGTATATAAATTCAAAAATATTCTCAATAATTTATTAAGGGTCTGATGGGTTCAGATCAGATATATTAAATGGGTAGGTTCGACAAAATGAAATGAGAGTCTCTGAAATAGATCGAAAGGACGTTTTTACCCTAAGGTTCAAACCTAAGCGTTTGGGGTATGAAACGAAATCGGATGGTTATTAAATTTTATAAGGAATACAAAAACACTTCCTCGACTCCAGATTTAAAGAAAATTCTGAAATTTCCAGTTTCGGAACTGAAATTTCCAGAAATTACGATATTGCCCCAAAACTTAAGGAAATCGTTCCGAGGCTTATAGAGCTATCAATTTAGCTCAGAATTTAACGAAATTTTACGAGATGACTCGTGATGAACCTATAATTCCAGATTTGTGAAAATTCCAGAAGTTTGGAATTCTTGCATTTTGACCCCGAAATTGTTTTAAAATTTCGATTTGGACTATTAAGTTTATATATCGAACTCCGAATCACTTGAAACTTTATAGACAGCCTATACATAGTATGATATGTACTGTCCAAGGTCCAGAATGTTTTATTTTCGTAAATTTCAGTTTAGTCCTCAAACTTTAAGAAATTACAAATTATGCCCAAAAGTTCTGTTTACTAGTTTCATGTCCCGTTTGGCCGCAAATAAATTAGACATATATCATAACATAGTCATAGAACACAAGATTTCAGATTTTGATAGGGTTTTCAACAACATTTAGAAGAAAACATATAACATTCAATTTATCACAAAATCGACATCCGACTACCAAATCGGTTGTCGTTTAAATTCAATAAATCGTATTGCATGTTGTTATAGTCATAACATATATCTTTAAAAACATGCATTTACATAATAATTTCAGATTATTACATACTTTCATATTTTTCATAATATTTGAGGATTATGTTTAAGAAAAACGAATTTCACATAGCTATACACAAAATCATAACATGTAACTTTAACATGAAGATTTTAATATAGGTCATATCAATAGAATCTTGAAATACTTCAGATTTAACACATGCATCACAAGAAAAGAAGATATATTTACTCTAAAGTTTGAAAGAGTTTTCACCCACCTCGATCTTGTTGGATTTAGTCGGTTATAGGTCTTGAAAGTTGGAAAACGACTTCCCCTCTACTACTATATGGTTTGGCCGATCCACATGCACCCCCAAGGTGAGAATTATGTTTGCATGTATTAAGATTAAAGTTAGATTAGGGAGGTTTTCATAAGAAATTATGGAAATAGTTATAAGGGATGAGATTACCTATTTCTTGTTGAAAATTTTCTTCCTCCTCCTCCTTCTTCCTCTTGGTTCGGCCTCCTATCTCTCTTAGTCTCTCAAATAAAGATTTTTGGTTGTTGGTTTAAGTGTAAAGGGTTAGGTTAGTATGTAGTATTTAATGGTGGTGTTATGAGGGTTTGGGAAGGGTGATTGGTATAAGACTTGTTACATGTGTCAAAATGTTTCATGAAAGCCTTGTATGTGATGAGTGAAGAATCTAGAGTTACACTCTTCCACTCCATCATGGCCGCCCATATTGTAAGTATATATATGGTAAAGGATTTAATTAGTTGGGTTGGGCTTTGAATTGTAACTTCAAGTCTTATGATTTTTAATAAGTTGGGTTGAGTCCATTAGTGAGTCCACATGTAGTTAGGTGTTGACAAATAGCCCAATAGGTGAATCAACACACTATTTTAATTTTTATTATCTGGTTTATTAAATAAATTACAATGTTAAAGAGTGAAATAAAATAAAATAGATGTAGGTTATATCATGTCATAAAATAACTATTATTAATTTACATCATGATTTGATACATTGTACATGTAGTAAGTTATCGAATTTAGGGGGTTTTACATCCTCCCCACCTTAGAAGAATTTGGTCCCCAAATTCCTACTTGAACAACTCAGGGTAAGATTTCTTTATTTCTTCCTCAGCCTCCCACGTCGCATCTTCCTCTCTATTGTGATTCGACCAGACGACTTTAACCAAAAGAATTCGCTTCTTCCACAATTCCCGTACTTGCCGATCGAGGATCTTGATTGGCTTCTCTTAATAAGACAAGTTATCCTTGATCGGCGGAATGTCAGAAGTAAGAATGTGCATTGGGCCTGGATGATACTTCTTTAATCTCGAAACATGGAAAACGTCGTGCATTCCAGATAGATTGGGTGGTAATTCCAACCGCTACACTAGTCGTCCACTCCTTTCCGTGATTTTGAATGGTCCTACATATCGAGGACTCAGCTTTTCTCCTTTTCTTGACACTAACAAACCTTTCCATGGTGTTAACATTAGGAAGACTTGATCTCCTACTTCAAATTCTAGATCCTTCCGACGTTGGTCGGCGTAACTCTTCTGTCTGCTTTGTGCTGTGCGGATCCTATCCTTGATTAGTCGTACTTTATCTACGGCTTCCTTCACCAAATCTGTACTCATTACTGAAGGTTCTGTTCGTTGAGTCTTCGGCATCCACTGGTCATCGATTTCCTAATGGAGTGGGGATCGGCACTTCCTCCCGTACAGAGCTTCATAAGGCGCCATTCCGATTGTCGCTTGGTAACTTTTGTTGTAGGCAAACTCGGCTTATGGCAGGTGGTGATCCCAATTTCCTTGAAAGTCCAGTACGTAAGCTCATAACATGTCTTCAAGGGTCTGAATGGTTCGCTCAGATTGTCCGTCGGTCTGGGGATGCGCACTTGTGCTGAAGCTTAAGGAAGTTCCTAATTCCTTATGAAAGACTTTCCAAAAATGAGATACGAATCTAGGATCTCTGTCCGATACTATGTCTGTTGGCACTCCATGGAGTCGAACGATTTCTCTAATATAGGTCCTAGCCAGCTTTTACAAACTATCGTCCTTTTTAACCGGCACGAAATGTGATGATTTTGTCAATCTGTCGACGATTACCCAAATGGTGTTATAGCCTCCCCTTGTGGTCGGCAAATCCGTGATAAAATCCATGGTTATCTTTTTCCATTTCCATTCAGGGACTTCTAATGGTTGTAATAGTCCTGATGGTCGCTGATGTTCAGCCTTGACTCTCTGAAAGGTGAGACATCGCGCGACGAATTCTGCCACTTGGTTCTTCATGTTCACCCACCAAAAGTGTTTCTTCAAGTTTCGGTACATCTTGTTACCTCCTGGGTGTATCGTATATCTCGAGCAATGAGCTTCCTTGAGAATTCTTCATTTGAGCTCCCCGTCGTGAGGTATGCATGATCGTCCCTTAAACCTTACAATTACATCCTTGGTAATTGTAAACTCGGGTTTCTCGCCCTTAGCGATCTTGTCCTTAAACTCTTGAAGCTTTGGATCTCTCTCTTGGGCTAATCTAACATCGTTCAATAGATTCGATTTAACCGTGAGGTTGGCGAAATTTAAACGAGTACCTTCATGAATGGGTTTCAGGTAGCTCAGTTCCTCAAGAGCCTGCCATTCTCGAACCATGAGTCGGGCCACTCTAGCCTTTCTACTTAAGGCATCAGCCACGACGTTCGCTTTCCCTGGGTGGTGTTGAATTTCACAATGGTAATCTTCTAAAAGCTCTACCCATCTTCTCTGTCGGAGATGAAGTTCCTTTTGAGAAAATAGGTACTTGAGACTTTTATGATCCTTAAACACGGTGAATTCAACGCCATACAAATGATGATATTATAGGTGCTACATTGACTCTAGCGTCTCCAATTAATTCAACAATTGGCTTGTTAGGTTCGCAAAACCTAACTATCTTAGAATGGCAATCCAATTGTGCATAGTGCTTAGATAGCCAATCTATTCCTAGGATGACGTCATATTCTAATATTGGAAGCACTACTAAATCGGCAGAGTAACAGTTACCACTGATGATCACATCACACGCAGAATGGACTTTCTCTGCTAGCTGACTAACTCACATTGGGGTAAATACTTCTAGGCATAATGATAAAGATTCTAACGGTTTATCAAGTTTCTTAGAAAAATGCGGTGCAATAAACGAATGAGATGATCCTGGATCTATAAGTATTCGTGCAAGTTGATTAGATATCAGGAGTGTACCTTCCACCACATCGTTGTTCTCTGGTGCCTCCTGACCAGTCAATGCGAATACTCGAGATGGGGCTTTCCCTTTGTTGTTTCCTGGTTTGGCTGCAGTAGCTGGTTTGATCGCCGGGGTGTTCATATCTGGGCATTTTCGAATTTGATGATCTAGGCTGCCGCAATGCAGGCACTTTCCGAGCTTTCTCCAACACAACTCTGACTTATGCCCTTTCCTACCACAGTGGGTGCAAGGCGTTGTTGGTTTGTTGAGAACTGGTGCCTTTGATCCACTCGAGCTTCCTTGAGTTCTCGTCCTCTTAAACTTCTGTGGTGGCATTGATGTTGGTCGGGTAGCAGACCTCTTGGCATTGTTGGAGAAAAAGCTTTGTTGTTGAGCTAACCTCGCAATTCCGCTCTCCATCCGGGTAGCGGCTTCCACTGCTTGGGTAAGTGTCGTCAGCTGAACAGTTAGAAGACTCTGTTGAAGCGACTGCCTCAATCCTCTAGTGAACTTATAGAGCTTGTCTTTCTCAGTTGTAACCAATCCCAGTGCGTATTTAGACAATCTGTTAAACTGGGCTTCATATTAAGCGACTGTCATGGTTCCTTGCTTCAAGTGGTATAACTCGTCTCGTCTAGCCTCTCTGGCTGTTGCTGACACGTACTGAGTTCGGAAGTCGGTCAGGAAGTTAGCCCATGTTCTGACACGGTTTTCTCTCGTCCAGCGCTCGTTGACATTCCTCCACCAGTCATGAGCTGCGGCCTCGATTTGAAATGTATCTAGTGAAATTCGTTGTTCATCAGTATACTGAAGGGCGTTGAAAATTCCCTCAATTCTCTCCATCCAGAGTTCAGCTTTGATATCGTCAGGTTCCCCTTCAAAGGTAGGCGGGTTGAAATGTAAGAATCTTTCTAGGGTACGATCATGAGTTTTATTGTGGTTCCCGTTGTTAGCAGTCTGTTGTTGTAGGAAGTTCGTCAGTTGAGTGAGGGCTTGGGCCATGACATCATTCCCAATTCCTCCCCGTAGAGGAGAGCGTGAGCGATCATCGCGTTGATGCTGCTCTTCGCGATTCATGCGAGGGCGAGATTTTATGAAGATGTTTTCGAGGAATTAGTAACCTATTAAATGCTAATGGTTTTAAGAGTTCATCACGGTTCACACGTGGACGCCCGCATCTTCGGTCAGCCATCTATTATAAGTTAGGGGAAGGTGTGACGATTTTTGGTCTTATGTGGAATTATTAGTGATTTATGTTGTTATGCAGAGTTAAGTGAACGATTGAACACTTATACTTGATTCTGGTTAAGTTTGGCTTATCCGCCTGAGCATACATATCGAGTTATGGGTATTCTGATTTTTCCTAGGTCAAATCTTTATTATCTGCAGTGTCCATCTAATTATTAAACTAAGTCAATGTCTCGCAAAATCTAATATCCAATATAAGGCTATATTAAGCATGAATAATCATTAAGGCAGTGAACTTAATGATTCAATAAATGCTTATATGATATTAATGACAAAGGAACAATATTACTCCATTTTAAGAAAGTAATGAAGTTTAGAGGAGTTTAAAGGAACTTCATCAATTTCGAATGAATAGTGATATGACTTTGAGAATTGGATAATATCCATTTCAAGAGTTAAATAGAAAAATTGATTCATTCGGGGAAATGCTGTGGATACTTAATCAAGTACATTGGCCAATGACTTAGGAAATTTAAATATGAATATGTATATTCCAAGTGAATAATGACAAGTCGAAAGAGATCTTAATGAGAGTTGACTCGAGAAATATACTTTAGGTCTCAGCCCTATGGTTCACTTCGTCCTAGGTGGAATTCCCATCTAAGTCCGAAGAATCTTATCCTGGTTAGCCCGTTGTACATGTCCTTCTCACAAAGCGGGCTCCGATACCACTCCTGTCACGCTCCCAACATCGGGAAGGACGAGGGCGCGACGGACCGGTCGATCAATCAATCAAAATACAACAATAAATAGCGGAAGCAAAACAACGATTTGATAATATTTCAAAACAACAATCTTAGCCCGATGCTCTAAGATTCATTGTGACAAAGCTGATAATCAAAATTACACTTGTTCAAAGTTTGCAGCGGAAAAATACCAAACGAGTTAAGTACAAAGCATAGTTAACTATTACAAGTTGGGATAACAACAGAAATTCTAAGTCTTGATGGCAGTCTTCTAATCAGTCTCTTCCTCGAGAATCTCTTCGTCTTTGGCTGGTGGCTCGTTCTCTGGTTTAAAAAGGAAAACGGTGGGGTGAGACAAAAGGTCTCAGTGAGTGGGTGATCGTGTGCGAGTGTGGCTCTTTCCATTGAAAATTTTTAAGTGATGCATGATCTTATCAATTATGAAAAAAATAAGTGGGAAATAATTACAATTACGTCGGAATTTTATGAAAACAAAAATCATTGTATAGTTGTAAAATTATAATCCCGTCCCCGTGGACGGACGTCAAGTCAAGCAGTTAGTCAATCAGTCAATCCAGTTTCGAATCTTGCCGATGTGGACTTTGGATTCTAGACTCTCCTTATTACTCCTAGCAATATAGGTCGTCGCCCCAAGATTTGGATCGTCGCCCCAATAGCTGAGCCTTGGCTCTCACACTTAGCGTGTGATTTCTTATCTCTTATCTGGGCTCGGTATGTCCTTAGCTGTGGGTCAATGCCCGGATCACACCATAATCGCGAATATACCCCAAGTCTACGACCCAGGTCCCTCGGAACACTCCGTTCCTCGGTTATGGGAATAGGAAACAACGGTGTTCATGAACTGCAGCCGCGCTGCTCGATCCAAGACACAGTCTAACCGTCCCGACTCGATTTGGGACTCTATAGGTGGCTCCTATAGCTCAAGAGGTGGCCCCCAGATTGTAGGTCGGCACTCTGTTTCATATGGACTCAAGAGGTGGCCCCCGTCCATCGACGTGGCATTTTGTTCCGATAGAGTTAGAGGCGGACCTGTCCGTGGCACTTTGTTTGTATAGCACTTAGTTCCCGGACAGTCACAGTTATCAATTTAACACGTTTCACAAGTATTACGTAAGCGTTCGGTCAGTGAGGTTCATAGCGTCTTTTGATTAAGTATGGAATATGGTTAATTATATTTGTGGCCCGGTAATACGGAATAAGACTTGTATATAAATTCGAAAATATTCTCAATAATTTATTAACGGTCTGATGGTTTCAGGTCTAATATATTAAATGGGTAGGTTCGACAAAATGAAATGAGAGTCTCTGAAATAGTTCGAAAGGACGTTTTTGCCCTTAGGTTCAAACCTAAGCGTTTGGGGTATGAACGAAATCGGATGGTTATGAAATTTTATGAGGAAGCCAAAAACACTTTCTCGACTCCATATTTATGAAAAATTCGGAAATTTCCAGTTTTGGGACTGAAATTTCCAGAAATTACGATATTGCCCCAAAACTTAAGGAAATCGTTCCGAGGCTTATAGAACTATGAATTTAGCTCGGAATTTAACGAAATTTTACGAGATGATTCAAGACGAACCTGGAATTCCAGATTTGTGAAAATTTCAGAAAATTTCGGACTTGGTCCAGAAGTTTGGAATTCTTGCATTTTGACCCCGAAATTATTTTAAAATTTCGATTTGGACTATTAAGTTTAGATATCGAACTCCGAATCACTTGAAACTTTATGGACAGCCTATACATAGTATGATATGTACTGTCCAAGGTCCAGAATGTTTTATTTTCGTAAATTTCAGTTTAGTCCTCAAACTTTAAGAAATTACAAATTATGCCCAAAAGTTCCATTTACTAGTTTCAAGTCTCGTTTGGCCGCAAATAAATTAGTCATATATCATAACATAGTCATATAACACAAGATTTCAGATTTTGATAGGGTTTTCAACAACATTTAGAAGAAAACATATAACATTCAATTTAACACAAAATCGACATCCGACTACCAAATCAGTTGTCGTTTAAATTCAATAAATCGTATTGCATGTTGTTATCGTCATAAAATATATCTTTAAAAACATGCATTTACACAATAAATTCATATTAGTACATACTTTCATATTTTTCATAATATTTGAGGATTATGTTTAAGAAAAACGAATTTCACATAGCTATACACAAAATCATAACATGTAATTTTAACATGAAGATTTTAACATAGGTCATATCAATAGAATCTTGAAATACTTCAGATTTAACACATGCATCACAAGAAAAGAAGATATTTTTACTCTAAAGTTTGAAAGAGTTTTCACCCACTTCGATCTTGTCGGATTTAGTCGGTTATAGGTCTTGAAAGTTAGAAAACGACTTCCTCTCTACTACTATATAGTTTGACCGATCCACATGCACCCCCAAGGTGAGAATTATGTTTGCATGTATTAAGATTAAAGTTAGATTAGGGAGGTTTTCATAAGAAATTATGGAAATAGTTATAAGGGATGAGATTACCTATTTCTTGTTGAAAATTTTCTTCCTCCTTCTTCTTCCTCTTGGTTCGGCCTCCTCTCTCTCTTAGTCTCTCAAATACAGATTTTTGGTTGTTGGTTTAAGTATAAAGGGTTAGGTTAGTATGTAGTATTTAATTGTGGTGTTATGAGGGTTTGGGAAGGGTGATGGGTAGACGACTTGTTACATGTGTCAAAATATTTCATGAAAGCCTTGCATGTGATGAGTGAAGAATCTAGAGTTACACTCTTCCACTCCATCATGGCCGCCCATATTGTATGTGTATATATATATATATATATATATATATATATATATATTTGTTAAATTTAGAGTATAATTAAAATGGTAAAGTATTTAATTAGTTGGGTTGGGCTTTGAATTGTAACTTCATATCTTATGATTTTTAATAAGTTGGGTTGAGTCCATTAGTGAGTCCAC
Source organism: Orobanche coerulescens (assembly GCA_033398695.1). Taxonomy (NCBI): domain Eukaryota; kingdom Viridiplantae; phylum Streptophyta; class Magnoliopsida; order Lamiales; family Orobanchaceae; genus Orobanche; species Orobanche coerulescens. Next base: position 72,341,763 of record CM065803.1, read on the forward strand.
ATGTAGTTAGGTGTTGACAAATAGCCCAATCGGTGAATCAACACACTATTTTAATTTTTATTATTTGGTTTATTAAATAAATTACAAAGTTAAAGAGTGAAATAAAATAAAATAGATGTAGGTTATATCATGCCATAAAATAACTATTATTAAATTACATCATGATTTGATACATTGTACAGGTAATAAGTTATCGAATTTAGGGGGTTTTACAGAAACACTTTAAAAACTCACCTCAAAATATTTCAGGGTCCTTGACCCAAACGCGGTTTCTCAGAGAAATTCTGCTCAAGACCATCACTGACAAACTAACCCTTGGAGATCTCGTTAGAAATCCTTGGTCGTTTAATTATTTATTTTCTTACTGATACAATTATTTCAAAATGGATGTTTAACTGAAGTTTCAAAACACGAGTTCAATTGGTATCAGGGTTTTAGCTATCATATAATTATCCTCTGCTTGGAAGCCTTTCGGGAGCCTCCACTGAAACACCCGTTCAGTTGCCCCCTGAAACTATGTCACCGCGCCGGCATCACTCACGCAAGAGTTGTCCCTTGAATTTATGCATTAGGCAACAACATAGTTCACCAACCACAGGAGCCGCTCATTGCATCATACACAAACAGGAATCCAAACCCCGCCCTCCACAGCTTTGGATACGAAACATCACATAAACATAGATTCATGGTGACAAACTACGTATGTTTCAATCAACATATCATACAACTTAAACCACATATGTCCAAGGCAAATCAAGTAATGATTTCCATCCATAGAAATCACCAGACAATAAATATCACAGCCATTGGAGTCTAAAAACCCCGTTCACACATCATTTTCACGTAAAGTCATAAGGTTGAACGACCCCCAAACAACACAACACTAGAATCAAACAGAATATCATTCAATCCCCATAATCACAACACAAAGGATATGAACGATGTTATAAAAATATACATACACACAAATGCACATAATTATATGTGTAACACCCCGAGATATTTGGAGTATATTACAGCGCCGTGGACCCCTACATGGGACCCAATAGGCTACAACAAGAAAACACCACTCGACTAACCATCTCGGTTAATGAGGACACACATTTAAATAATACAACGCATATATAAAAAAAATACACCCGGTGCATCCGGCGAAATAAGCATCAACCGACAATGTAGCAATTTAAGGTACTACAAAATGGAGTTCGAAAAGGAAAACCTAAGTACTCGCGAGTACAATATATAAGTTTATAAATGTGGGAAACAACCATATCGAAGTAAGCAAAAGAAATAAAAAAACCCAAATACACATGTCAACGACCCTGGCCAGAATCCTCGTACTGTCCCAGCACCCGCTCGTTCGGAAGAACATAACCTGAAATCCATAACAAGAATTTCCCCAAAACGGGTCCCCAAAGGGGTTAGCAATTACGCTAGTACAAGTAATCAAGGCAACCCAAATGCTTACACATTTCATAGTACATGCATCAAAAACATTTCAAAACCAAAACCAGACATGTCTTTTCCGGAAACAAACAGTCAAATAATCAATTTTCCTAGGACCAGGACGCCACCATGAATCCACCCAAGGCCTCTAAGGACCCTCCCGAGCTGGCCACTTTATAAAACAAATCACGCACAGGCATCGCCTAGGACCAGGACGCCACCATGAATCCCACCCGAGGCCTCTAAGGACCCTCCCGAGCTGGCTAGCGAAACAAACTCGTGAATCCACAGTGAAGTCATAGATTCCCCCGAGGCCCCGTCGGACCCTCCCAGGGTGAGAAAAGCACACACAATATACATTACCATTTCACGTTAAGCATAAAGGTTTCCAAAAATACTTGCCTTGAATAATAGACGACGCAACGATCGGAAGGAAAGACGCCGACGAATGCTAGGGACCGACAATTACGAACCTAGCAATTCGAAGAACACAATCACCACCAATCCTAACGAATACGGAATTTGAATATATCCGAAAATCCGCCTACGATTCATGTATATTCGTATAAAAATAACAACGAGTGTGGACCACAACCAAACCCTCTCGATCACAAAAATATCACGAAATATACCATGAATCCGTAGGAGAACCAACCATACCAACAAGATTAATCATATTCATTATGAATTAATCTATCATACGGAACGAATCGGACGAAAACATGAAAACCCCCAAATTTACCCAAAAGAAGGTTTTAGGAGTTTACCTCGAATTAAAGACGAAGAACACGATTAGATGTTGATAATATATTCCAAAAACTCGAAGAAGATGATGGCTCGGAGTTACAAAGCTTCAAATCGCCGGAAATGCCAAGGAAATCGCCTAGGAGTCGGATGGGGAGGAGGAGAAATGATAATGGCCGAAATCGGTCAACTCCTGGGTTTATAAACCCAGGCCGCGTTACGTACGATAGCCACCACTTGTTAACGTACGTAAGCTGTGTTATGTACGTAAGCCTTAAGGTCCTTACGTACGTAACCAAAAAGGCAGAATGCGTGTACCATTTTGCGCAGGCCGTTACGTACGTAACCAAAGGTGTGTTACGTACGTAACATCCCTTCCTGGGGAGTACAGGCCAGAATTAGACAGGAGGGGGGAACCGAAAAGAGTCGAAATACAATGGTGAAAAATTCATGATGGTACGAATGTAAAGGATTCGAGGCGACGAATGAAAGTGTTAAAAGAAAACACATTCCCGACTACTCAAAAGTTCGGTAAACAACAACCATCGTAATTATCTCAAAACTTTGGGAAATTACGTAACGGCCCAAGACATCTGAAATGAACGATACATGGTCGAAACACCAAACAAAAGCTCACAACACGCATAATAACATGAGATGGATCCTCGGCTACCCTGAAACGGCGGTTCCGAACGACGATTTACGAGAATACCCGAAATAGCGACGAAAACAACATAAAACACCGAATCGAGTAAAACGAGTCCGAAACAAGCTCGAACTACAAAAAGTCCAATATTAAATATCCTCGAAATGTCAATACGGTTTCGAGTGAGTTGCCAAAAACAAAAATACACCAAAACGAGAATATCAAGAGAAAGGAAAAACGCGGATATTACATTCTACCCCTCTAAAAACAAGTTTCGTCCCGAAACTTAAGAAATAAACAACTCGGGGTACTTAGCACGCATGTTATCCTTGGTTTCCCAAGTTGCCTCCTCGACGCCATATCTCGACCATTGCACTTTGACCAAAGGAATGGTCTTATGCCTCAGTCGCTTCTCACGGTGCTCCAATATCTTCAAGGGACGCTCCTCGAAGGTAATGTCCTCGGCAATATCGATCTCACCAATGTCGATGATATGACTAGGATCCGGAACATATTTCCTCAGCTGCGAAACATGGAAAATGCTATGAACGTGACTCAAGGCCGGAGGTAGCGCCAAACGGTATGCCAACTCACCGACTCGCTCGAGAATCTCAAAGGGTCTAATAAATCTCGGACTCAACTTTCCCTTCTTCCCGAAGCGAAAAACTCCCTTCGTCGGCGACACCTTTAGCAAAACGTGGTCCCCCACCTCGAATTCCAAAGGTCGACGACGGACGTCGGCATACGACTTCTGTCGACTCTGAGTGGTCAACATCCGTTCTCGAATCAAATCCACCTTCCGCCTCGTCTCTAGGACAATATCCGGTTCGGTCCCGACCAAATCGGACGCTTCGTTCCAACAAATCGGCGATCGATAACGCTGCCCATAAAGCGCCTCATACGGTTCCATCCGAATCGACGCGTGCCAACTATTGTTGTACGTGAATTCGATCAATGGCAAATGCTCCTCCCAGTCGCTACTCCAGTCGAGAGCACAAGCACGCAACATATCCTCAAACATCTGGATAGTGCGTTCCGACTGTCCATTTGACTGAGGATGAAAAGAGGTACTCAAACGCAACCGAGTACCCAATGCCTTATGCACCGCTTGCCATAAATGCGATACAAAATGGCCATCACGATCCGAAACAATAGACTTCGGAGTACCGTGAAGCCTCACAATCTGTGCAATAAACACACGAGCCAACTTCTCTGGGCCCCGAGTATCCTTGATGCCTAGAAAATGTGCCGACTTGGTCAGGCGATCAACAATCACCCAAACCAGATTCATGCCCGATCTCGATCTCGGCAAACTTGTAATGAAGTCCATAGATATGTCTTCCCATTTCCATTCTGGAACGGGAAGTGACTGCAATAACCCGGCTGGTCGCTGATGCTCGATTTTGACCTGCTGCCAAGTCAAACATCTCGCTACAAACTGTGCGACCTCTTCCTTCATATCATTCCACCAGAAATTCTTCCTCAGGTCCTTGTACATCTTACTCGAACCAGGATGAATGGAGTAAGGCGTAGCATGGGCCTCACGTAAAATACTCTGTCTCAAATCTAAGTCATTCGGTACACACAGCCGACTCTGGAATCTCAACACACCATCTTCATGAATCACAAACCCATGAGACTTTCCCTTAAGAACATTCTCTCGGATTGGCACAATCATCGGATCCTCCAACTGTTTCAGTTTAATTTCGTCGATCAGAGACGACGAAATCTCTAAAGCACAAAGTCGCTTTGTGATTCCAGCAATGTAACCTCAACATCTAATCCGGTCAAAACTCTCCGAAGCTCAGACTGAGATGTAAGGATCTCAAGCGTTCGCAATGCAACCGGTTTCCGACTCAAGGCGTCGGCCATGATGTTCGCCTTGCCCGGATGATAAAGGATTTCGAGTTCATAATCCTTAATCAACTCTAACCACCTCCTCTGCCTCATATGCAACTCCCGCTGAGTAAATATGTATTTCAGACTTTTATGATCGGTAAAAATCTGACACGCAGAGCCGAAGATATAGTGACGCCAAATCTTGAGCGCAAAAACAACTGTCGCTAACTCCAAATCGTGAGTAGGGTAGTTAAGCTCATACGGCCTCAACTCACCCAAGACCCTGACCCAAAGCATCACTGTAAACAGCAAAACCCTCGTTGCCACACGGCAACGCTAAAACTGGGGCTGAAGTCAAACGCCTCTTCAGCTCCTCGAAACTCGACTGTCTCTCGTTATTCCAGACGAACTTCTCAGACTTCTGGAGCAACTGTGTAAGCGGCCGAGCCAGTTTCGAGAAACCCTCGATGAACCTACGGTAGTAGCCGGCCAGACCCAAGAAACTACGGATCTCCATCACATTCTTGGGCGGCGCCCAATCCAACACTGCCTCAATCTTCTGCGGATCCACTCGGACTCCCTCGGCTGAAATCATGTGACCCAAAAACATCACTTCCTTCAAACAGAACTCACATTTCGAGAACTTCGCATAGAGTTGCTCGGTCCTCAAAATGTCTAACACTATCCGCAAATGATGGGCATGCTCTTCCTCATTCCTCGAATAGATAAGAATATCGTCAATGAAGACGACTACACATTTATCCGAATACTCAATAAAGACTTTGTTCATCAACTGCATGAACACCGCCGGCGCATTAGTTAACCCGAAAGGCATAACTACGAACTCATAATGTCCGTATCTCGTCCGAAAAGCTGTTTTCGGCACATCGGACTCCCTCACCCGGAGCTGATAGTAGCCCGACCTCAAATCAATCTTCGAGAATACCGTGGCCCCCTGCAACTGATCGAACAAGTTGTCAATCCTCGGTAAAGGATACCTATTCTTGATGGTCACCTTGTTTAGTTCGCGATAGTCGATACACAAACGCAGTGAACCATCCTTCTTCCGAACAAACAAAACCGGTGCGCCCCAAGGCGAAGCGCTCGGTCGAATATAACCCTACTCAAGAAGCTCACTCAACGGCTTCTTCAACTCGGCCATCTCCGAAGGTGCCATGCGATACGGCGCCTTCGAAGTCGAAGCCACGCCCGGCTCTAACTCTATAGCAAACTCAACCTCACGATCCGGTGGCAATCCCGGTAACTCATCAGGAAATACATCAGGAAACTCACTAACGACTGGAATCGATGAAAGCTCGACTCCCCCATCCTCTGCCTTCAAGGCGTAGCACCAATAACCAGTACACCCCTTTCGTAGGAGTCTCATCGCCTTCAAGGCGTTAATAACAAACTTCTGGTTTCTCTTTCGCCCCACGAAAGAGTGTTCAGTGCCGTCCTCGGCTAGCATGGTAATGATCCTCGTGCGGTAGTTCATGATTGCACCATGCCGCTCGAGCCAATCATCCCTGAGAATCAAATCCTCACCCTCAATACCCACAACAATAAGATTAGAGAGCCAAGCCCTCTCACAAATAAACATAGGACAGTCCCGGACCTCTCGATCACCGACGATTCTATCACCGCTAGGAAGTTTAACGATGAAAGGATCGCAGGGTGATAAGCAGTCAAGACTCAAACGACACACACACTCCAGAGAAACGAATGAATGCGTAGCACCCGAATCAAAAAGCACACTGACAGGATGTGAATGGATATAAATGGTACCTGTCGCCACAGTGGCCGCTGGATCATCGGCCTTTCTCATCTCATAGATGCGTGGAGGGGCGGAGCCAACACTGGAAGCTCCCCCTCTAGCGGGCTGACCCCGACCTCTCCCTCGACCGGCACCCGGCGGAGGCTGCGGAGCAAATGAGCCCTGATTCACACTCGGCTCCATAGGTGCTAGAAAAGAAGTCTGAGCACCAAGAAGCCGCCTTACCCGCTCACAAAAGGAAGCCTTGTGGCCCGACTGACCACAAGTATGACAAATCAGAGGCGGACGAAGACACTCCCAGTTCCGATGGCCCGGCTCGCCACAGTTAAAGCATTTGATATCCCGAACGAAGGCACTGGCAGTACCTCGATAGCCCCCAGAGAAACGAGCTGAATTACTTCTAGGAATATTCGTAGACAGAGACTTCTGCTGACCTCCACCCTTGTGACCCGAGAAATTTTCGGTGGATTTCTGTTTCTTACTCTCCCGAACCGCCGCACTGGCCGTCACCGACATATCATAGGCAAGAGCTCGACTCTGATAATCCTTCAAGGTAGTGCAGACAAGTCCGACATGTAGTCCCGAATCGACAGTTTCATCCGTCTAGAGAAATGAAAAATTTTGTCGCTCTCTTCGACAACTTGGGTCTTCACATAACTCAACTCCTTGTTAAAATCGGAAATAGCTTGGGATACGGGAATATCCCGAGTTTGAGCATCATAGAAGGCATGGACTCGAGCCTGTCTAACCGGCCACGGGCAATATTCAGTTTCCATCCATTCCTGAAACTCGGCCCATGAAGCAACATGATCTTTGGGCCCAACGGCCTCCCACCAATCCGTAGCGTCCCCAGTGAGAAACTACTGGGCAATAGGGACTTTACGGTCCTCGGGACAGTTGGTGGAAACGAAAACCTTAGATATCTCCTTGATCCACCCCTCCCAGCCGATCGGGTCTGATGCTCCCGAGAACTGAGGAGGATGCATCTTGATGACATCTTGGAGCCAACGGTCTGCTCTGCCCCGATTAGCATGGGCCTGATCGGGGTTCTGAACCACCTGAGCTATAGCCGCCATCTGGTTAACCATTTGCTGCATAACGGCCGCAATACCAAGATCGGCGCGCTCCTGAGAAGAAGCATGACTATGACGGTCACCGCACGCGGCCTCGAAGAATGCGACGTGGCCGCCCCACCGGCTGCCCCACGTCCTCGGCCGCATCCACGACCACGACCACGACCACGGTTTCCTCCGGCATCCATACTGGCGTTAAGAGATAACAGAAGTATATCGATGATGAGTAAGGGAGGAAAAGCAACTACGATTCAAAAAGTGGAAATACAATGTAAGAAACAGAAGGGCCGAATAAGAAAACTTACGAGCACTGGAAGTACCGAGATGCTGGCAGCGGTGTGACAATGTGCAAAACAAAACACGACTAGACCCAAATAACCAACAAGCCTAGGTATCCATAAACCTAGTGCTCTGATACCATTTTCTGTAACACCCCGAGATATTCGGAGTATAACATCACCGTGGACCCCTACATGGGACCCACTAGGCTACAACAAGAAAACACCACTCGACTAACCATCTCGGTTAACGAGGACACACATTTAAATAATACAACACATATATAAAAAAAATACGCCCGGAGCAACCGGCGAAATAAGCATCAACCGACAATGTAGCAATTTAAGGTAATACAAAACAGAGTTCGAAAAGGAAATACAATCTATAAGTTTATAAATGTGGGAAACAACCATATCGAAGTAAGCAAAAGAAATAAAAAGACCCAAATACACATGTCAACGACCCTGGCCAGAATCCTCGTACTATCCCAGCACCCGCTCGTCCGGAAGAACATAACCTGAAATCCATAACAAGAATTTCCCCAAAACGGGTCCCCAAAGGGGTTAGCAATTATGCTAGTACAAGTAATCAAGGCAACCCAAACGCTTACACATTTCATAGTACATGCATCAAAAACATTTCAAAACCAAAACAAGACATGTCTTTTCCAAAAACAAACAGTCAAATAATCAATTTGCCTAGGACCAGGACGCCACCATGAATCCCACCCGAGGCCTCTAAGGACCCTCCCGAGCTGGCCACTTTATAAAACAAATCACGCACAGGCATCGCCTAGGACCAGGACGCCACCATGAATCCCACCCGAGGCCTCTAAGGACCCTCCCGAGCTGGCTAGCGAAACAAACTCGTGAATCCAAAGTGAAGTCATAGATTCCCCCGAGGCCCCGTCGGACCCTCCCAGGGTGAGTAAAGCACACACAATATACATTACCATTTCACGTTAAGCATAAAGGTTTCCAAAAATACTTGCCTTGAATAATAGACGACGCAACGATCGAAAGGAAAGACGCCAACAAATGCTAGGGACCGACAATTACGAACCTATCAATTCGAAGAACACAATCACCACCAATCCTAACGAATACGGAATTTAAATATACCCGAAAATCCGCCTACGATTCATGTATATTCGTATAAAAACAACAACGAGGGCGGACCACAACCAAACCCTCTCGATCACAAAAATGTCACGAAATATACCATGAATCCGTAGGAGAACCAACCATACCAACAAGATTAATCATATTCATTATGAATAAATCTATCATACGGAACGAATCGGACGAAAACATGAAAACCCCCAAATTTACCCAATAGAAGGTTTTAGGAGTTTACCTCGAATTAAAGACGAAGAACACGATTAGATGTTGATAATATACTCTAAAAACTCGAAGAAGATGATGGCTCGGAGTTACAAAGCTTCAAATTGCCAGAAATTCCAAGGCAATCGCCTAGGAGTCGGATGGGGAGGAGGAGAAATGATAATGGCCAAAATCGATTAACTCCTGCGTTTATAAACCCAGGCCGCGTTACGTACGTTAGCCACCACTTGTTAACATACGTAAGCTGTGTTACGTACGTAAGCCTTAAGGTCCTTACGTACGTAACCAAAAAGGCAGAATGCTTGTACCATTTTGCGTAGGCCGTTACGTACATAACCAAAGGTATGTTACGTACGTAACATCCCTTCCTGGGGAGTACATGCCAGAATTAGACAGGAGGGGGGGTACCGAAAAGAGTTGAAATACAACGGTGAAAAATTCATGATGGTACGAACGTAAAGGATTCGAGGCGACGAATGAAAGTGTTAAAAGAAAACACATTCCCGACTACTCAAAAGTTCGGTAAACAACAACCATCGTAATTATCCCAAAACTTTGGGAAATTACGTAACGGCCCAAAACATCTGAAATGAACGATACATGGTCGAAACACCAAACAAAAGCTCACAACACGCATAATAACATGAGATGGCTCCTCGGCAACCCTGAAACGGCGGTTTCGAATGACGATTTACGAGAATACCCGAAATAGCGACGAAAACAACATAAAACACCGAATCGAGTAAAACGAGTCCGAAGCAAGCTCGAACGACAAAAAGTCCAATATTAAATATCCTCGAAACGTCAATACGGTTACGAGCGAGTTGCCAAAAATGAAAATACACCAAAACGAGAATATCATGAGAATGGAAAAATGCGGATATTACAATATGCTCACAAGAAAATGATACGGACTTGTACACATAGGAATATTAATCGTTTAAAAATCGTATGGCAAGGTACTTGCCTCGATAATCACTCGTGAATACTTCGAAGAACACGGGTCGACCATAAAGCCCCAAGACTTAATTACAACCTTCGTGAGAAACTATAATAACACAATTACTACGAGGACTGCAACCAAAAACAACGGAAAAACACATCGAATAATTGAAAGAAACCCATTGAAGCATTAAGTCAAACATTAAATGTTCAAGGGTTCTCAAGAATACTAAAAGCACCAAACGGGTTAAACAAACTCAAAATATGGACATAGAATCCATGGATACAATCAATAGCATCATATAACACTAAATGATTCATCAAATTTGGATTAAGAATCAATATCACGTAAATGCCCTAAAAAGTCAACTTAGGGATTCAAGACAAATACCTCAATCCGACGAAGAACAAGGGATTATATATTGATATACATGTCAAGAGCCCTCCAAAACACCCTTGGATGAAGTAAAATCTGTAAAACCTAGATTTTTGAACATGTTAAAATACTCTTTAATCTCGAATCTATAAAAGACGTTTAATTATTTAAAATATTGCATTATGATTATAACCTAAATATTTAAATCATTAACATTTGAACAAATTAATGTAATACGAATATAAGCCTTATACTGAAATAATTTGTACACATTTAAAATTATCACACGTTTTTTATTTTTTGTCCCTAGCCGAATGATATGTTGTACACAAACATATGGAATCGTGAATCATGTCAAGGTTCGTTATGAGTTTTAATTTGGCAAATTCTTCCATCAAATCCCCATAATTTAGGTATTTTCCTTTTTGAAATTCCTCTCCGCTCGCCTATATATATCACACACACATACTTCACAAAACTAAAAACCCTAAAATCTAAAACTAAAAACGGTGGCTACCAAGTTCTCTACCATTACTGTTCAATCGAGGCGTGCACAAAGGAAGGCTTGGTGGTAGATTGAAGGTCTCGGGTGTGTTGGTATGATTAAACACGTTATATGATGGCTTAAATGAATTCTGGAATTAAGACAGCTTGTATACCTGAATTTGTGAACGAGATAGGTCATGATATATAATGATTAAATTCAGTTTATTTGGATTAAAACCTAGTTTTATGTCTTATTTAAGTTCTCCAATTGGTTTAGAGTGATTTCGAGTTGCTTTGGTCGTGTTTTTGATTTTTGTGTGATTAAGTGTTGAATATGAAATTCGGGAGTCTGAAATCAGTCCACTTTGTCGATTTTTTATTCAAAAAATATAATGATATGGGCCATGAAACTCTCCAGAATGTAACTTCTATATGATTAGTAATACCATGAATTTTTGGGAATTTTTCCTGGATGTTTTGTTAGGTCGTTGGGGTGGATACTTTTGGGTACAACTGCAGGTCAGTTTTCTGAATAGTCTGAGTTTGAGTATTTTTTGTGTAGGGTTATACTAATTAATAAATTATGGGAAAATTCGTGTGGGTTCGAAAGACATTGAAGTACCTGTGTGATTTTTTTTGAATTTTACTTATTAGTTTTGATGTGGTTCAAAAATTCGTCAAGTTGTAACCGGTTCGTAGTTAAAAGCTGATAAAAAGGTTAAGAGGCTAATAAAGGTTAGGGTTGTATTGAATTTATCTCCAGGTATGCTGTCAGGTTTTTGGGTCATATTGAAAGGGGTCCATTTTAATGATACCAACGTGTTTTTAAGTGATTCCTGAGTCTATAATCAAGTTCTGGAAAAGTACTTTCCGAATATGTAAGTTTTATAATTGTTAGAAGTCGATAGAATTTCTTTTCTGATTTTACAAATTCAAGTGTCAAACCTGTCAATTAGTAATCCGAATTTCAACCTTGGTTTATGATTTTTTTTCTGAAATCAGTAAAGAATCATTAACTCAAATTGGACAGGACTTAAATATAAGATGTGTTTGGACTCTGTGATTTTTGGTGGAATTTTTAGAGTAGAACATCATGGCCTGTTAATTGCTTACTTTTTGAGTTTCAGATCTATCACCAAATCTGGACTAGTTTTGATAAGGAATTTTTGTTTTATAGCTATACTAGCTAGAAATTATACAAAAATTACAAAAAGTAGAAAACATATGTACCTACCTAGGGTAATTTTTCTAAGGCTTCAGGAGGTATACAAGTATACTTTAAAAATCCGTAAACGTGATACATGTTTTGATATTAAAAGCTGAGTTTTCTTAAAAATGTGGTTACACACTCAAAGTCTATTATATTACTAAAATGAGTGACCAAATTCATTTGGACTTAAAGTAATACTTGGTTATTGATCCTTATAGGTTCCGTGAAGCGGGAGTGATCCTATATCTTGTGATCCATCTATCTTTGTTTACTTTTGCTATTGAATAAGATACAGATATTCCGTACTCTTTCAGCAAGAGTACAACTACTTTCTCTCTCATGACCTTTCTCTCTCTTCTATATTATTTGCCTATCTTATTTTGGACTGTTGATATTCGAACTCTTCGTTTGAACCTTTGACATTGCATCTTTGATTTGATACATGTGAACTGAACCTTTGATATTAGCTCTTTGATTATTCAAACCTCTGATATTGAACTTTGACTATATGAATGAGACCTACACTTTGATTTGGACTTGTACTTTTTGACCCTTCAGTATTTACCCAGATATTATCTGTTCCCAGTTATGGGGGGTCCATGACTGTATCATTGATGCACCAATGTTATGACTCTAGTGTGGTTGGAGAGATGTACCACACCGTCCCTTATCTGCTATCTGCTATGGCCATTATTATGATTATGAATTGTTTGCAGGGGCGTATGGATGCATCCTAGATTTGTTTGGGCTACTATGATGATATAGATATATATTATATTTGTTTGGTGATTGGGCATGCATGCATGCAGTCCCTTCACATTTGGGAGTTGATCACTCCATTGGGCTACTATTTGTTTGGATATTTGTTTGGGCCTGGGGTAAAATACTGAATCCACATTCATACACATTATACTGATATCATTTTGATTATCCATTGACACCATATGTATTCTATCTTCGCATTCCTTTGATTATCTTATCTCGTTTGATCTGTTTTGTTATTTGCTTTATATATGTTCACTGAGCTTTTTATGCTCAGCCGCTTTTCTTTTCCATGCGGCAGGTACTTAAGCTAGGAGCGGGGTTATTAGCTTGGGGATTAGAGAGAGTGGATTACCCTATATCTTTATTTAAATAATGAACTTTATTTCCTTATCGTTATTTCCGGATTTCGGACATTTGTATCGTACTTTCTTTTGTTTGGTTTCGGGGACACTTGGTGTTGTTTTAGTCCCCTTTTGATACTCTTTTGATAAATTTTATTTAAGACTTCCGCTGTTTGATTTGAATCTGTTGTATCTGATATGTCACCATAAAGTTATGCTTCTACCCTTGCCAGGTTGGGGCGTTAAAATTTATGGTATCGGAGCCCTAGGTTCGACCTGTAGCGCTTAGGCTATGACCTATGAGGATTGGGTAGACATTAGGTTTCCTTTTTCATCTTTTACTTTCGTACTTCATCTTTATTTTCACTTTGCTAATCGTTTCTGATAATCGATTCATTGGACCGTTTGAGATTCTTGATCGTATTGGGGAGGTTTCGTATTGTTTGGCTCTACCTCCACAGTTATCGCATGTTCATGATGTCTTCCATGTATCTATTATGAGGGGATACAATTACCATCCGCTACATGTTGTGTCTTATCCTTTGGATCATATCCAAGCTGATATGTCTCTTTCTGAGGAACCCGAAGCTATTTTGGATCGACAAGATATGGTCATGAGAAATAAGGTCATTCGCTTTGTTAAGATTCTTGGAAGAATCACCCAGAGTGTGAAGTGACCTGGGAAATCGAGGAATCGATGCGAACAAGTTACCCTCATTTCTTTTCGTAGTCTGGTACGTCTTCATTTCCGTTTCCATTTCAATTTCGCGGACGAAATTTTTTTTAGAGGGGAAGAGTTGTAAAACCCAGATTTTTGAACATGTTAAAATACCCTTTAATCTCCAATCTATAAAAGATGTTTAATTATTTGAAATATTACATTACGATTATAACCTAAGTATTTAAATCGTTACCATTTGAACAAATTAATGTAATATGAATATAACTTATACTGAAATAATTTGTACACATTTAAAATTATCACATGTTTTCTATTTTTTGTCCCTAGCCGAATGATCTGTTGTACACAAACATATGGAATCGTGAATCATGTCAAGGTTCGTGATGGATTTTAATTTGGGAAAGTCTTCCATGAAATCTCCATAATTTAGGCATTTTCCTTTTTGAAATTCCTCCCCACTCGCCTATATATATCACAAACACATACTTCACAAAACTAAAAACCCTAAAACCTATAACTAAAAATGGCGGCGACCTAGTTCTCTACTATTCCCATTCGATCGAGGCGTGCACAAAGGAAGGATTGGTGGTAGATTGAAGGTCTCGGGTGCGTTGGTATGATTAAACACGTTATATGATGGCTTAAATGAATTCTGGAATTAAGACAGCTTGTATACCTGAATTTGTGAATGAGATAGGTCATGATATATAATGATTAAATTCATTTTATTTTGATGAAAACCTAGTTTTATGTCTTAGTTAAGTTCTCCAATTGGTTTGGAGTGATTTAGAGTTGGTTTGATCGTGTTTTTTATTTTGGTGTGATTAAGTGTTGAATCTGAAATTCGGGAGTTTGAAATTAGTCCATTTTGTCGATTTTTGATTCAAAAACTATAATGAGTTGGGCCATCAAACTCTCCAGTATGTAACTTATATATAATTAGTAATACTATGAATTTTTTGGAATTTTTCCTGGATGTTTTGGTAGGTCGTTGAGGCGGATACTTTTGGGTACAACTGCATGTCGGTTTTCTGAATAGTCTGAGTTTGAGTATTTTTTGTGTGGGGTAAATCTAACTAATAAATTCTGGGAAAATTCGTTGGGTTCTAAAGACAATTATGTACCTGTGTGAATTTTTCTGAATTTTAGTTTTGAGTTATGATGTGGTTCAAAAATTCTTCAAGTTGTAACCTATTCATAGATAAAAGCTCATAAAAAGGTTAAAAGGCTAATAAAGGTTAGGGTTGTATTGAATTTATCTCCAGGTATGCTGTCAGGTTTTTGGGTCATATTGAAAGAGATCCATTTTAATGATACCAATGTGTTTTTGAGTGATTCTTGTGTCTAAAATCAAGTTCTGGAAAAGTACTTTCCGAATTTGTAAGTCTTGTAATTTTTAGAAGTCGATAGTATTTCTTTTCTGATTTTACAATTTCAAGTGTCAAACCTGTCAATTAGTAATCCGAATTTCAACCTTAGGTCCTGTTTGGGGTTGTTTTCTGTTTTCTGTTTTGAAATTTTCAAAAACTAAAACCAGCTTCTGTTTTGAGTTTTAAAAATTTCAGAAACCAAAATCAGATTGAGTTTTGAATTAAGAAATTTTCAAAAATCAAAACTATAGTTTAAAACATGAACATAAAAGTGATATCAAAGTGGAAGTTGAATGTGGACGGTGGTGATCAAAGTAGTGGTTGACGGTGGTAGAGTGGTGGTTAGGGATCTCCAGTGGCGCTTATAGAGGTGGTTGGCGATGGTCGGAGAGGTTGTTGGAGCGATGGTCGGAAGTCGGCCGTCGAAATGGTGGTCCTTGGTCAAAGTGGTAGTTGACGGCAGTCGGAGCGGTGATCGTCAGTGACCAGAGTGGTGATCGATGGTCGAAATGTTTGTCAAAGTGATAGTTGACAGTGGTCGGTGGTGGCCGGAGTGGTGGTCAGTGGTGGCTATAGTGGTGGTTGGCAATGGCCGGGGTGGTGGTCAGAGTGATGGCATAAATGATGGTCAGTAGTGGTGAAAGTGGTAGCTAAAGGTGGACAGAGTGGTGGTTGTCGGTGGCCGGAGCGGTGGTCGGTGGTGGCAGGTGGTGGCCGGAGTGATAGTCGGTGGTAGTCGGAGTGATGGTTGGTGGTGGTGAACGGTGGTCAGTGGTCGAAATGGTGGTCAAAGTGGTAGTTGACGGTGGTCAAAGTAGTGGTCGGTGGTGGCCGGAGTGATGGTCGATGGTAGCAGAGTGGTGGTTGGCGGTGGCCGGATGGGTGGTCGGCATTGGTCAGATTGGTGGCCAGTGGTTGTTGAAGTGATAGTTTATGATGACGTGTTGGTGTTAAAACAAAAACTGAAATTATAAAACCTCTTTTTCTGGTTTTGTGTTTAGATGGAAAACCGTTTCGAAAATAATGAAAAAATCAATTCAACACCATTTTACCCAAACATGTTTTGGTTTTGAAATTGACTTTTAAAACCAAAAACCAAAAACTCACAATCACCCCAAACGGCCTCTTAGTTTATCATTTTTGTTTTGAAATCAGTAAGGAATCATTAACTCAAATTAGACAGAGCTTAAATATAAGATGTGTTTGGCCTCTGTGATTTTTGGTGGAATTTTTAGAGTAGCACATCATGGCCTCTTAATTGCTTACTTTTTGAGTCTCAGATCTGTCACCGAATCTGGACTAGTTTTGATAAGGAATTTTTGTTCTATAGCTATACAACCTGGAAATTCTACAAAAATTAAAAAAAGTAGAAAACATATGTACCTACTTGGGATATTTTGCTAAGGCTCCAGGAGGTGCACAAGTATACTCTAAATATTCGGAAACGTGATACATGTTTTGATATTAAAAGTTGAGTTTTCTTAAAAAGGTGGTTACACACTCAAAGTCAGGTTAACCACTCCGAGACTGTCCGATGGGGCCTCTGAAGGGTCGTTGCTTTGGGTGCGATCCATAGTTTATCACGTATAGTTTTTGAAATGTGAAATGATTTGAAGTATTGATATTTTGAAATATTTGAACTGTTTTGAAAATTGATTTTTGTGCTTACTTTAATATTTAAGAAGTATGATTCATATTTATTGTACTTGTATTCACAATTCCAATGCTAACCCCTTTGGGGGAATACGTTTCATGTATTCATGTGCAGTTGGATTGGTGGAACATCCATAGGGACAACACGAAGATGATGACACCCCAGGACGATACTAGATACCCGAGAAGTTTTGAATCATTTTTTATATCATTTATATTGTGTAATTTATGATGACGTGTAATATTTTTTTAGTAAGTCAAACATTCCGTAAATCGTATTAGTGTGTTGGATGTATTTTATTCATAATTTTTATAATAGATGTGAATCGTTTTGTTTTGTTGGTTATGTCCATGTTGGACAAGTATTGATTGGTATCACGTGTTGTATGTTGGGATAAATACAGCCTGTTTTGATAATCGCCACCATACGGCACGAAGTCTTCAAAGTCAGCATTTCGCTAAGTATGGAAGCTATTAGGAAACTTCATACAGACTATCCATACAACAAGATATCTTCCTACAGAGTTCGATCCTACAGTACCTACATCTTTATAGAGCAGAAGTGAAGAGAGTTGGATACAACAATATTGCTGTAGGAGTTTTACTTAGGAAAAGTAAAATGCATCCAATAGGACTGAATAATAGCTTTAAACTATTGCGAAATAAACGTTGTTTATTCATAAAGTATTCACAGTTAAAGCAGCATTTATTGCTGATAGGATAGGATTTAATGTGGCCAAAAGAGACAACAGTCTGAAAGTGCTGAAGAGCATTTAATGCGAAGTCAAAAAAATGTCTGAAGCATTAAATGAGAATCGCCTTTAATTCAAACATTCTATAGCCGCCAATCACAGCTGTCTAAATCTCACCAACCAGCCAATGGTTACATTTATAGCGGATATATTTCAAAGGTTATTAGCCCCTAGCAGAGGACATCAGATACAACAAGTAATCATCTCGCGCATTACATGTGACAATTAGCTCTGACAATCAGAATATCAAGATAATAAAGAGCAGTATATTTACTGAGCATACAACATTATCAAAACGAATAAATATACAGTCCTCAATGCAAACAGCATAGCATACGGCAATCGCTCGTCAAAGCATACATCTGCTTTTTGAACTTTTTCTACCCTATCTTTACTGCTGATATCAACTTTAGCCCTGTGTGGACTAAGTCCTTGCTAGTTCCGACCTGTGTGGGAAGAATAGCATTAAAGACGAAGCTTCGATCTATGTGAGAAAAATCAAGTCGAAAGAGCTAAATCCAATCTGTGTGAATGGCCCAAGCTGTGGTCACTCTATTAATCTATGTGAACGATACAGAGACAGGTTTTGTTAAAGTCACGTAGTTATGTACGTAGTGATTTTAATAAATGTTTTATTATGATGTGGAGGGCCAGTGGACGTAGAGGGGTTTAACTCGAACCACTTATATCTTTATGTTATTTACATTGTGTCCTTACTGTTTTCCTTTATAACTATGATTTAAAGTATACATTGTGAAAACCCTGTACGCATCAAGCAAAAAAGAGAGTACCTAGTTGTTGTACTTACAGCAACTCAATATTATTCTTCAGCTATGCAAATAACTTCGAAAATCATACAGCTTATTGTATACTCCTTTTCTTAGCTGTTTATTATATGCTATGTGGCCAACAAGTGGTATCAGAGAGGTTGATTCTAAAAAGAATCAGTCAAGTTCTAACTGAATCAGATCCACAGATCACTAGCTTTTGAAAACTGCGTTGTATTTCCAACATTTATCCTATTTCTAAAATGGACACCTCAATGATAAATAAAGTTCTTACATCATCTATTAACAAATTTGATGACTGGAGAATTAGGATGGAAGCCCATCTTGCAGCAATGAACGAATAGATGATCTTTGTCATCCAGGAAGGACCTATCAAGATTATGAAGATCAATACAATCGCAAGAATGGAAGGGTAACCATATACGGAGATGCTCGAGAAGAAGAGCGATCAATGGACGACTGATGAGCGCAAGCGTGCAAATCTGGACAACGTCGCCAAGAATGTGCTATTTGTCACTCTCGACAAAGGCACATTCTCTAAGGTAAAAAGCTATCAAACAGCCAAACAAATCTGGGAAAAACTCAAGCTTAAGGCCCTGATTTGTGAATTAGAAGCCTCGCCCGCATCGAACAAGACTGAGGAGTTCCTACAGGCGATCACTGACAGTGACTCCTCCGACGATGAAATTGAGGATAAAGCGTACATGTGCTTTATGGTAAAATAAATAGAGGATGATGATGACAGTGATGATAAGGTAAGTTCAAACTCAACTATTCCTATCAATGCATCGCATACTCTTGAAAACATGATGAATGAATTTAAAAACATTCAAAAAGCCCATTAGACACTCAAACGAGAAAATATACAGGTCGCAATTTTAAACCTGGAGCTGAAAGACGAAAATGACTTGCTCAAAAACAATTATGAAAATATGTCTTTGGATTGTGAAAACAGCAAAGTCACTTATGAAAAACTCATGGAAAGCAATCATCAACTTTCAAAAGATCCAAATGAGGCAAATCTCATAGTGAGTGCAAGACAAATGATTATGATTTACTCAAAGATAAAGTAAAAACTCTCGAGAAACGAGAAGGAGAACTCGAGACCATCCTGAAATCATTTGAAAATTTTTCTATAAGGATGGAATAAATTCTAAGCACTAGGCAGCACGCCCACGATAAACGTGGCTTAGGATATGACTCGTTCTCCCATGAGGGAAAATCTAGTACGGTGTTCGTGAGGGGAGTGGAACCCATTCCTTAAGCCAAAGAGTCCTCGAGTCCTGCAAAGATTACATGTAACACCCCCAAAACCAACCGGGAATATTACAGCGCCGTGGGTCCCATATTGGAACCCACAAGGCTAAAATCATTTCCGCAAATGTTTTAAATACGCCAAAGAGGCGATGACGGTAATGTTTTAAATACCCAAATATTTTTCAAAACATCGCTTCTAATTACAGTAATAAAATACCATTTTAAAAGTACAAGGAAAAGGTACCCAAAGGGCAATTAGAAACTATACACGAGTTGGATAGAACATGATAGAAATACATTTAAAGACACACACGCAGCGGATAGAACATGATAGAAATACTCAGGAATACTTCGGACATTATCACATAATCTCCTAAGGCCGCAGCCAAGGGCCACGGAAGCATCTACACAGGAATACTCCGGAACGTGGGTGCCATTTAGGTCTTATCCCTCAACACATCGGCCTAACAGATTATAGTTCAAAGAAAGAGCACATCATAATATACCAACTAATGATGCGCACTCATTACATGAAACATAAACACACACCTATGAAACAATGCAACATGATAATTATCATAATTCAGCAATACTAAATTAACTCAAAACCGGAGACACTAACCCTTCCACGACCAACATCCCTGAATGAATACAAAGTTATTCGAATAGTCCAAAATGAAGTACAGTCCATCACTATTACCAAACCACCATCTCGAGTTTAATGTCGGCACGATAAACTACCCTCGATACCCACCATTTCATACAATAGACCAAAGATAATTCACACTCCATTTCCACTAGACATATTTTAAAATCATATACATTATGATTTATCCCAGTCCAAGCATAATATACATACCACCATTTCGACAATTCATATTCATAATATCATTGCTATATGAATCATAAATGAAATGAAATCAAAACCATTTATTAAACATTATGAACTGAGCAAGCATAACTTGCCTTGATACCAATTCGACGAAGCCGTTATTAAACCCGTCGTCTTCATAGTCTCGACCAAGGCAATACATGCATTATCCAATCTCAATCACAGCACAAGGGTTAATCATCAACTTATCGCGACCTAATGCAACAATCAATTAACAATACATTCGAGAACAATCAACAAACGATATAGTCAACCACTCAAACTCAACGGTCCAATAATATCTTGATCATATACGAAACCAAACCCTTTCAACTTAAACAACACGAATACAAGCCGAAATTCAATAATCAATCAATTTTAACAAATTTCTTAACATTCTAAATCCCGACATCAACCTTAATTATGGTTTTAACAAGGTTCCTTCTTGTTCATATTCGTAAGTTCATAGAAAACCAATACCGTTTATTATCACGAACAATCATATACCAAAATTAACCATAATCCTTCCAATTTCCAAAAAATCACAACATATATAACTCAAGAGTTCTTCAAGAACATGAATTAATCCATAATCATGTTTGTAGCCAACAAAACGACGTAATCTGACGTGTTCTAACGTCTAAACCATCATCTTATTCATAATCCAAGGCATATATCATTTTGTTCTTCAATATAGAATTCATATAACCTCAAGAATCACAATAACACACCATAACCATCATCATACGAAGAAGAACATCAAAAACAATATCAAATCTGAATCAAGGAGATGAGTTTCTCAGCAAACCTCTCGAAGAAGGGCCACAAAAATCAAACACTTCAAGAAACATCAAGAACTCCAAGCTTCAAGCTTCTAATCAAATCCTCAAGGTCTCAACCAAGGTAGAAGGGTCTAGAATAGGACTGAAAGTGGAGAGGGACGACGCTGGGGTGGAAAATGTGTTTCTTCTCATGAAGAGATGAAAGACCAATTCTTAATATATAATCTGCACAACTTGTTACGTACGTTAAGACCCAACCTTAACGTACGTAAGACCCTTTAACATACGCTACATGTCCTGCATAGCGTACGTAATAGTCATCCAGGGTTTACTGTCCTATTTCGTGGCATTCATTACGTACATAATTTCCTCACCGTAGCGTATGTAATGTAGCGGTTGACTTGCTACAGTGCCATACTTTCTTAACGTACGCAATGGCATATCCTCAGAGTACGTAAGGTTCGAGGTTGACTCGCCTATCCACATCCACGCCGAAAGTTGCCGACACCGGGCCCACCTGCCGAGCACAACTCAGACCTATTCGATTCCCTTCATAACGTACGTTATGTACTCAACTTAATGTATGTCAAGCTCGCCTCGTTACGTGCGTAAGCTCCTCTGTTTAGCGTATGCTACACTTGCACCTTTACGTACGTAAGCTCCTATGCTTAACATACGTAATGGCTTTTATACTTAGCCATTTCTGCTCCTGTCTGCCATCTCAATATAGCGAACACGTACACGCGATGTACTGAATACATATACTCGTTCCGATAACATTCTGATATGATGCACCTGATGAACGATATCCTCAAATGCAATTGTCGACCAAGTACGACAATTATACAAATACTCATACAGTATATCCAACATCGAAAGACATAACAAGCATGTAATATCCTAGAATTAAAATAACCTCGATAGATATACTGGTACACCGGTCACAGTTCCCAAAACTATTCATCCATACTGCATCGGTCCCACTCTGTACAGTACAACTCAGATAAAACAATGCGAAAAATTTGTAGCGAAATTCTAGGATATTACATTACAGCTGCCCCTCCTCGTACAACTAAGGCTGCGATTTCGTCCCCAAGTTCCTATCATAAATAGTGGAAACCTTTGCCTCTGAGACCTGTAAGACATAATCAAAAGTATGCTCCCCAAGCATACCGACAGCGCCAACAGCCATCCAGAAAGAAGGCTGTTTCTAAGTATCAGAGGCACGTACCTCAATACTACCAATAGTATAGTGCGTCTATATACTAGGTACAGGAGCCCCGTTATTCATCCAGGAAACAGGCCACCGCATAGTACCACCAACAACTCTGGGAATCCAATTGGAAACCTAGAAGGCAAGTTGTAAGGCCGAAGAAAATGGTTCCCCCTCCAAGACGGAAATCGTACTGAAATCAAAACCCTAAATTTTTCATGCATAATAATCAAGGTTACAGCGAATATGTGCCTGCCCCACGTAAATATCGCAAGACTGGATCAAAAGAAACCTACAGCAACCCAATTATTGTCAGGCAAATTTTGGTACCAAAAGGCACTAACACCCATGGACCCAATAATCGAAGGGGGCCTAAATCTACCTAAACTCTTTGCTTACAGGATACCAAGGAAAAAGATATCTGGTACTTTGACAGCGGATGTTCTCAACATATGGTAGGAAATATTAGCAAGCTGTCAGATTATGTGGAAGGTCGTGCTCCAAAGGTACGCTTCGGTGGCATATCCAAAGGAAGAACAAGAGGGAAGGGAACCCTGCTTGTAGGAAAATTAAAAGTAGTTGGCATAGCCTATGTTGAAGGCTTACAGTATAATCTACTTAGTATTAGCCAGTTCTGTGACAAATAGTTCTCGGTCAAATTCTATATAGATCATTGAAGGGTGAAGGACACCAAGACCAAGGACATCGTTCTCACAGGAAACCGATCAGGTAATATGTACATTGCTGACTAGAAACCTACGAGCTCCACTATTCCATGTTTTGTTGCCAAAGGTACTACAGATCATAGCTGGATATGGCACAAAAGGATGTCACATATCAACTTCAAGACTATCAACATACTCGCTAGACATGGAATGGTCAGAGTTTTCCCGAGGTATCATTTCATAAAAACAGCGTATGTGGACCCTGTCAGAAAGTCAATCAAGTCAAGGCCACCCTGAAAAGCAAGTCATACCTGTTAACCCATAGGGTACTGGATTTGCTACACATGGACCTCTACGGCCCTGTAGACCCTATAAGTTTAGGAGGTAAGAAATATTGTCTTGTTATTGTTGACGATTTTTACAAGTATGCTTGGACAATCTTTCTGAGCAAAAAGTAAGATACCATCATGAAGTTTCTAGAGCACCTGAAGAAGCTACAGAATGATAAAGGGTTGAGTATTGTGTCCATTCGTTCCGACAGAGGCACTGAATTCAAAAATCCCTTCATAGAGCAATACTGTATGGACAATAGAATACAACACGAATACTCAGCAGCCCGAACTTCTCAACAAAATGGCATTGCCGAGCGAAAGAATAGGATGCTCAAATAAGCAACAAGGACCGATTTAGCCACAAGCAAGTTGCCGCAGCTATTATGGAGAGAAGCAACAAATAGAGCATGTTACACATAAAACCGTTGTATCATAAACAACATCACAACAAAACAGCATATTAGGTATGGAATAATAAAACTCCAATGGTTGTGTACTTTCATATTTTTTGATGCAGGTGTTACGTTCTAAACAATGGAAGGATCAATTCAAAACCTTCGATGAAAAGTCGGATGAAGGTATATTCATAGGATACTCCTCTGTCAGCAAAGCTTTCAGGATATTTAACAAGCAGAAGCTGACAATAGAGGAATTCATCCATGTAGTATTCTATAAACCCCATTGTGACCCTATAGGAGTAGAAGACATAACCTAGAACATCCAAACACTTTCCACTGATGATTCTAAAACTCCAATATAACCTATTTTGGACCTGGAAATCAATCCCACATTTGTAAGATCAGAAGTAGCCGAAGCTGATGCTGTACAAGCTGAAGCCGAGACTCCAGCACTACAAGATACATCACGGGATGCCGAGTTAAAACCTGACAGGAGATGTCTGAAAGATCACCCCCAAGAGTTGAATATAGGAGATACCGATGCTGGTGTAACCACTCGTAGAAGAATATATAGTACGCAAGGAACTATACTCCTTGCAAAGGAAGAGACAGATCCTGAAAATTTTCAATTTTATGTATGGAAATCTCAAGCCAAACTTAGGATATTAGCTATGTGCACTCTAGCTGTATTCTTATCCCAATCCGAACCTGTTTCGACTAATGAAGCTCTAAATAATTCCCAGTAGATCACTTATATAGAAGAAGAGCTAAATGGTTTCGAAAGAAACAATGTATGGTATGTCATACCCAAACCAGATCATCAAGCTGTAATTGGAACTAAATGGGTATTTAGAAACAAAAAGGATGAAAATGGACTTGTCATAAAAAAACAAATCCTGAGTAGTCGCTCATGGTTATAGACAGGAAGAAGGCATAGACTACGATGAAACTTTTGCCCCTGTAGTCAGACTAGAAGCCATCAGGATATTCCTAGTGTTCGCTGATCACATGAACTTTATAGTCTATCAAATAGACATTAAGAGTGCATTCCCGAATGGAGATCTCGCCGAAAAATTATATGTTGAACAGCCACCACGGTTTGCCAACACTGACAGTGGAGACCTAGTATATAGGCTACGGAAAGCACTGTATGGACTTAAGCAAGCACCTAGAGCCTGGTATGAAACCTTGTCCCTGTACCTAATCAACAATGGATTTGAGAAAGTTGCAGTGGACAAGACCCTCTTTGAGATACAGGAAGGTGACGATCTTTTAATAGTACAAATATATGTCGATAATATTATATTTGGTTCAACTAACCTCGCTCTATGTCAAAGGTTCGCTCAGCTCATGCAAAGTAAATTTGAAATGAGTATGATGGGAGAACATAGCTATTTTCTAGGATTGCAGGATAAGAAATTGCCTACAGGCATATCTATCAACCAGGAAAAGTAATAAGCTGCTCAACAAATTCGGAATGAACAACTCCAAATCCTCGTCCACTCCCATGAGCACTTCCGTGCAAATTAGTATTGACGAATCTGGAAATCCGGTTGATCAATCACTCGTAAGAAGCTTATAGGCCCACTTCTGTAACTAACAGCTAGTAGGACCAATATCCAGTTTGTTGTAGGAGTGTGTGCTCGGTATCATGTAGCACCTAAGGAGTCGCACTTCACGACAGTCAAACGAGGCTGTAAGTTGGATAGGAAGAGTACAAGTGGTACTTGTCACTTCTTTGGACCAATACTTGTGTCATGGCTCAATAAGAAGCAATTGGCTAACTCGCTTTCTACAGCTGAGTCGGAATATTATGCCGCTGGAAGTTGTTGTATGTAGATTCTCTGGATGCAACAGCAGTTACAAGATTATGGAATTAGTGCCAGATAGACCCTAATCATGTGCAATAGCACGAGTGCAATTGCAATCACGCATAACCCTGTGTTGCACTCATGAACTAAGCATATTGATAAGAAGCATCATTTCATTAGGAATCATGTTGAGAATAAAGATGTTCAGATCAAAAAGATTCATACAGACATACAGTTAGCCGACATTGTTACAAAACCTCTCAACATAACCAGATTTTGCATGCTTCACCCGGAATTGGGAATGTTACAGCCAGACTCCCTGTAAGTTTTTAAATTTTACTCATCAATTGAGGGGGAATGCTGTAAGACCCAGGAATATAGTATCCACTTTAATTCACTGTACCCTCCGAACAAGTCAGATCTTACTGTAGGAAAAATAAGGCATAAAACCTTCCTACAGGTGATGTGTGCATTAATTAAGGGGGAATACAGTACGACCCATGAATACATTATTAATCTAATATTATTGTAAGAATTGAATCCTATATGTACCTTTTAAGAGGGAACGCTGTATTTTCGTAGACACAGCACATATAATATAGGATATGAATTAATATTATAATCGTATATCACTCATACACTTATACACAGCAAACTATTTTTAGTGTTGTAGCAAGATCGGTACACTCCCTATTGTGCGGAAGCGTATTTAAAAGTGCGGAAAATAAACGACACAAGATTTATAGAGGTTCGGCCGAACGTGCCTACGTCCTCTCTTCGTATCTTTTTCTATAGGATGAAGATCAACCTCTGCATCTCTCTTCTATTGGTCAAGGGATTATCATTACAATATCATCTTCTATCGGTCCTAGATAAACCGTAACACACTTGTCTTTTTGTCGGTCCATGTTAAACCGTTTTTCTTTTCTATCGGACAAGGAATCAACCTATCTAGCTTTCTGTGGGTACTAGAAAAACCACACGTGGATATAGATTGTGATTCTAATAATGCCGGGTCCTTGATCCTAATAACACACAATCCAATCTTATCCTTTTCTTTTTCCTCTCGTGTATGTTTTCGTGTATAATACATACACTTATCAATATAAGCACAATTACAACAACGATAGAATGTATAACAATATCAGATCAATATATCACTTGCTTGGAGTTGTTGTGAGCTCAATACCATAGGAAGTGGTAATTATAGGCTCCAAAGCCTCAACTAGCCGTTAACACCATTTCATTCCTTACGTACGTTACTGCTCTCCCTTTACGTACGTTAAGCTTATTACGTACATTAGCTCGTCCATGTTACGTACGTTATGTATAGTGCATATCAGTCCAGTAGCTTCTGCCTTGTTCATTACGTACGTTAACAAATCTCCCTTTACATACGTTATATGTAGTCTTCATATCCGTTACATGCTGACCTATGCCATGACATCATATTGAATGGCTCCTCATTTGAATTCAGAAACACCTCATTATGTACGTTAAGACTCTATCATTATGTATGTTATCCTATAAAAATTATGTACGTTAATCTGTTGATATAGCGTACGTTCATAGATCTGTCCAGCTTTTTGCGTCTTCGACTTCTTCGTTATTTTGTTTTACTTCTTTGTTGTTTTTCTTTGTTTAACAACTAATCATCAAAACTCAATAATGAATATTTGGAATAAAATATTCCAACATTTAGTGAACATGCTCTGTCTGGTTTAAAATGTTTTATCCTTTAAGAGTTTTAAAGACACCTGGACTTTACTGCCTCAAATACCGCAATTTCACAATGCAAACCGTCGTTTCATGCAATAGTGGAAGAGAACTGTGTCAGAAGTGGGACCTCCTATTATTTCAAAACTAGAGGATTAAATGTATAGTTACATCTGAATCCATCATGTATATTCTCGCAAAAGACAGTTCCCATCCCTTAAATATGACCCTTCATTGTTAACCTAATTTTCCTTGCATCCTATAAAAAGACAGTACATTGCTCTCACAGACTTTTTACGCTTTCTGCAACATAAATGAGTCTACAGCAATCTGTCTACATATTTCTGCATTCCTTTGGTTAATTTCCTATTTCCTCACCCCTTTTCTAGAAAATGTCTACCTCAGAGATCTCTTCAACTTTTCTAAAGAAGAAGGAAACCATCATTTAAGGTTGCATCTTTGCCAAATCTGTTTTAATGGAGAGGATTGCCTTTGAAAGTGAAGATGAAATCGGAATGGACTTGATTGTTTTTAGTGTGAAGAAACAAGGTTTATACCGTTTGGGAAGTCAACATGCTGACAACTACGATGAACAGATAGTGGAGAAATTCTATCTGGATGCCACATTTAAATATTCCTCGCAGAGAAAAGGCTCTGAAAGCACTGACGTTATTGGGACTGTGCAAGGGATTGAGATCCACGTGAACAAGAAACTATTGGAAAAAAATCTACAAGTTGCCCTCTGACGGGCTGAAGATGGAAGAACTGGAGACCTTCGGTTCTGAAATCCTACTATCCGAATATTGGAAGCTATTTACCAACACTTTCATGGCCACTAACATTCATCCTTCTTGCCAGAAGAACAGATGCTTTCGAAATGTGCACCAACTTAAGGTACAGAATGATGTCGCCATCATGTCTGGTGAGAAAGTTAACTGGTGACAAATCTTTTTGAAATGCATTCATGAAGAGGCATCGAAGCCAGAGTCTGCCAAGAAATCATTTGGCCTAATCCTGAACCACATCCTCACTCGCTGTGGAGTAAAGCAACCCGCAGACGCCAAGAAAATTAGAACTGGGAAGTTTATCGGTGGAATCAGACCAACTGTATACAATAAAATGCCCATTCTTGCTGACAGGCCCAAACCCCACAACATGCAAACCTCAAGTGACCCGAGAGATGTCAGTCTGAAGAGCTCGAGTGATGGGAACATGAGAAAAAGAAGTATTCCCGACATCAGCTCCTCTAAAGCTGTCGAGAAGAAAATAAAGAAGACCAAGAAATCTTCTAAGGCTGATCCTACAGTGACTACAATGGTCACCATAGAAGTCCCATCGACCACTCCAATCGCTGAATCTGTCCCACTGGGCGCAACCCCTATGGAAGAAACAGTTGTTGCTTGTACAACAGATCCCGATACAGTGGCGACTCTGATGTAGGAAAAACTATTTGCCAAGTTAGAAGGATCTGGCGAATCGGATGCCCCTTTGGAGCCAAAAGCCGCAACTCCAAACAAGGGAAGTAGTTAGACCAGATGCACGAAACAGCTCAGGACGAGCTCCCAAAGCTAAAAAGGTCCATCACTGATGTGGAAAAGGCTTTTCGCCTCATGCCAACATGAGTTTGGCAAGCCCTGAACCAACTCAAGCAGCATCACGAGCAGATCCTTAAGCAAGAGCAAGAGAATCTTCATGTCACTGAAACCAAGACTATCGTCGCCCTTGAATACACCGGCTCAAAACTTACTGACCATGATCTCAAGATTGATGATCTTATAGTCGTGGTTGTGAGGTTGGTCGATAGCATCAATGATCTGAAGACCCAACAGGCCGAATCTATGAAACTCCTTCGGAATATTCACGGCAAAGTCTCTAATCTTGATGATGCCAAAAAGGGGGAAGAGTCTAGAGAGGCTGCCAGGAAGTGGAGGCTGGAGAGAGAAATGGAGGTTGCACTAGAAGAAAGTGTTGCTACTGCAATCAGGCGACTATACGTAATCGGGTCAGGTAAAGGAGCGATGGGATACAGGGTAATTGGTTCTCGGCATGAGTTCCAGGATCCTAATTTCCCATAGAAGAATACAGTACGAAAACCTGTCGAGATATTGCTCCAAACAGCGGATCTGAAAGTATGGAAAAACAATGTGTCATGCCCCCAACATCAGGAAGGATGAGGCACGACGTACCAGTCGATGAATCAATAAAAGTGTAGCAATAAATAACGGAAGCTAAATAACGATTGGATAAAATTTTCAATCAACGATCTTAAACTGATGTTCGAAGATTCGTTGTAACAAAAGTTGATAATCAAATTACAGTGATCATAAGTTTGCAGTGGAAAAAAATAACAGACAATTCAAAGTACGAAACATAGTAAATTATTACAAGTCGGGATAAAAACACAAATTCTAAGTCTAGGCGGCGGTCTTCTAATCGATCTCTTCCACAAAGCCTTCCTCATCTTCTGCTGGTTGCTCATTCTCTGGTTTAAAAGGGAAAACGGTGGGGTGAGACAAAAGGTCTCAGTGTGTGGGTGATCGTGTGTGAGTGTGGCTTTCTTTCCTTTGAAAATTTTAAGTGATGCATGACTTTGTAAAGTTAAAAGAAAAGTGAAAAAGGTTTCAAAGATATGCTGCGATTTATCGAAAGATAATCATTTAGTAGTGAAATAATATAATCTTGTCCCCATGGACAACTGTCAAGTCAATCAATCGGTCAATCAGTCAATCAGTCAATCTAGCTTCAAATCCTGCCGATGTGGACTTTGGATTCTAGGCTCTCCTTATTACTCCTAGCAGTATAGGCCATCGCCCCATGATTTGGACCGTCTCCCCAGTAGCTGAGCCTTTGCTCTCACACTTAGCGTGTGCTTCCTTATCTCTTATCTCAGCTCAGTATGTCCTTAGATGCGGGTCAATACCCGGATCACACCATAATCGCGATTATACCCTAAGTTCTACGACCCAGGTCCCTCAGAACACTTCGTTCCTCGGTTATGGGAATAGGCAATAACGGCAGCCTTGTTCATGAACCACAGCCGCACTGCTCGATCCAAGACTCGGTCTAACCGTCTCGACTCGATTTGGGATTCTAGATGTGGCTCCTACAGTTCAAGAGGTGGCCCCCGAATTTTAGGTCGGCGCTCTGTTTCATATGGGTTCAAGAGGTGGCCCCCATACGTCGACGTGGCACTTTGTCCCGATAGAGTTAGAGGGCGGGCCTGCCCGTGACACTTTGTTTGTATATCACTTAGTTCCCGGACAGTCACAATTGTCAGTTAGTTTCATAGCACGCGTAACACTTAAACATTCGATCAGTGAGATTAATTGCGTCTTTTGATTACATAGGAATATGGTTACTTATATTTGTGGTACGGTAATGCGGGATAGGACTTGTATATTAATTTGAAAATATTCTCAATATTTCATCAACGGTCTTAAAGTGGTCAAGTCAGATGTATTGGATTGGTAGGTTCGATGAAAAGAAGTCGAGAATTTTTCTGAAGTTGGTCGAAACGACGTTTATACCCTTAGGTTGAGCTTAAGCATTTTGGAGATATGAAATGAACTCGGATGGTCGTGAAAATTTATGAGAAGGTCAAAGATACTATTTCAATTTCAGGTTTAAGAATAGATTCGTAATTTCCTGTTTCGGGACTGAAATTTCCAGAAATTATGAAATTGTTCCAAAACTTAACAAAATTGCTCCGGGGCCTTTAGAGCTATGGATTTAGCTCGGAATTTAACGAAATTTTACGAGATAGCTCGTCGTGAACCTTAAATCCCAGATTTGTGAAAAAGTCCAGAAATCTCGGACTTGGTCCAGAATTTTTGATTTCTTGCATTTTGACCCCGAAATTATTTTAAAATTGCAAATTTGACTAATAAGCTTAGATATCGGACTCCGATTCACATGAAACCTTATGGACAGCTTATATAAGTTAAAATATATGTTATTCACGGTCCAGAATTGTTTATTCTCGGAATTTTCAGATCAGTTTATGATTTTCCATTAATTACAATTTATGCCCTTAAGTTCCGTTTTACTTGTTTCCATGTCCCGTTTTTGCTACAAATAAGTTATCCAAACACCATAACAAAATCATATAACACAAAATTCCAGATTTGGTAGAATTTCAGCAAGATTTTGAATAGGACATACAATATTCAATTTTTCACATAATCGAAATCCGACTACCAAATCGGTTATCGTTTAAATCCAACAAATCGTATTGCATGTTAATATAACCATAACATATATCTCTAACACATTTATTTACACAAAATTTCCAGATTTGTGCATGCTCACCATACTTCATAATTTTCGAAAGTAAAATTCAAGAAAAACAAATATACATGTAATTCAAAGCACAAATATCATAGCATAAATTTTTAATATGGTGGTTTCAACAATTTGTCAACATCATACTTGAATAAATTTAAGATTTACATGCATCATAAATAAGAAAAGATTATTACTTAAAGGTTTGAAAGAGTTTCACCCACCTTGATTCTTGTCGGAATTAGCCAGTTCTAGGTCTAGAACGTGGAAAGACGATCTCCCCTCTTAACCTACATGGTTCGGCTGAATCAACATGCACCCAAGGTGTGTGTTTTATTTGCATGTTTTAAGATTTTAGTTAGATTAGGAGGATTATAAATGAAATTACCAACTTCGGCCCTCTCTCTCTCTATCTAACTTCTCTCTCTCTCTCTCTCTCTCTCTCTCTCTCTCTCTCTCTCTCTCTCTCTCTCTCTCTCTAGTAATGCAGATTTTTTTTGCATGAGGAATGAGGAGATAAGTGTGTTATTTCTTTAAGTATTTATTACATGTTATTTTGTACACTTTATTATCATTATTTTATCTCT
This sequence comes from Orobanche coerulescens, assembly GCA_033398695.1. NCBI lineage: Eukaryota > Viridiplantae > Streptophyta > Magnoliopsida > Lamiales > Orobanchaceae > Orobanche > Orobanche coerulescens. Next base: position 72,374,185 of record CM065803.1, read on the forward strand.
ATTTTGTGTTTAAATCTGCATAAATAAGCTCTTAATGCATTATGTTTACATGTTTTGAAGGAAATTCGAGTCCTGAAGCTCGAAAATAAAAAAAACGAGCCAAAAACGACATTTTTCGGTCGAGGAATGCGTTGCGCCGAAGCTGGGCCGCGGCACAAGCACAGCACCCAGCAAATCGGTACAAACTGTACCGGGGGCCGCGGCACACTCCCTACGAGCTGCGGCCCATAATGGTTTTTACGCCCAGGCTGGGCTGTTTGATGACTAGGTCCGCGGCACACTTAAGCCGGGCCGCGGCCAGCGGCGCGGGAACTCTGAACTCAGCTTGCGATTTTGGCTATTGGAGGCGGGATTAGACCTAATCCTCGGACGCGTTTTGGAGGAAAAAAAAGGTTATAAAAAGGCAGTGAAGGTCAGAAAATAAAGGATCGGAGGAGAGGAGAAGAATACCTAGCAGCAGAGAGCAAGGCCAGAGAACGGAAGAAGACAAGTCATCAATTGTGTTTGAATTTCTTCCTTATGTTTAATTCAAATATTTGTGTATTGTTTTCTAGCATGTCGGGCTAGACCTCTTTATTTTAGGATTGAGATGAAACCAAGATTATGATGGATTAATTCTTGATTTGACGTTATTGATATCTTTCCCTTTTCTATTGTGTTTTCCCCAATCGTTTTTAATGGTTTCAATTGTGTGGCCTATGATTGAATTGTCTTAACTACGTAACTTGAATCGGAAGAGGAGAGTAAGTAGTGGAAATTGGGAGAAAACCGTTTTATCTTGTGAGATAGAAATATAGTCCTAAGAATTATGAAGCTCGTTTGAAGATTTTAGACTTTTTGGCTATTGTCAAATTAACTCACCTAGGAATAGAGTGAATTATTCGCTTTGGAAAATTCTACTGGGCTCGGGAGAGGCATTAGATTAACTTAGAATCTTCGCTTTCAATAAATTGGGAAATTGCATAAATTATATTAATCAAGATTAATTTGGATTAATCGAGGCGAATTCTCAATCCTAGATTCTTCTACTATTTGATCTCAATTTTATCGGAGTGTCGATTTTATTGCTTGTTTTTAGTTTATCACATATTTAGTTATTAAAATTATTCCACCCCATAATGTCGGTCATTCAAATAAAATTAAAAATACTAATAAATTGGTACTAATTACATCAGTCCTCGAGGGAACGATACTTTTCTCATCACTTTATTACATGATTACGACAACGTGCACTTGCTTTCACAGAAATATCGTAACAGTATTAAACATGGTGTGGTCAAAAAGGGGTGTATGGGAAATGATGGTCTAAACGTGAGGTGGACATGCATGTTGATGCACAAGATATAAGGGTGGTGATTCCCCAAGCCTTCTCTTGATTATGGCCGGCCACATTTATTTTACTTTTTTTTTTTAATTATATTGTGTATAAATTTAGGGCTTGTGTGTTGAAGTTGAGGTTAAGTTGAGTTAAACTTTGATTGTGGACTTCAATTATGATCAAGTATGGACATTAGATCCATATGAAATTAATCTAATAGTTTGATGTAAGATTGCAAACCCAATAAATAATTTAATAATTTATTTAGATTTAATTAGTTTTATTACTTAATAATTATTAAACTTTTTAGAAATTATGAAATAATCAAATAAGTTATGATCACACGCAAATAGTAATACTAATAATGACTATTATGCATTCAATATGATTTTATTGAATTTAAAATTATATTACAATGATTGTAGGAATATAATTTAGGACCGAAAACGTAGGGTTTTACATCCTCCCCTCCTTAAAAGAATTTGGTCCCCAAGTTCCTACTGGAACAACTCGGGATAGAATTTCTTCATGTCATCTTCAGTCTCCCATGTAGAATCTTCTCCTCTGTTGTGATTTGACCAGACGACTTTAACTAAAGGAATTCGCTTCTTCCTCAATTCGCGTACTTGCCGGTCGAGGATCTTGATCGGTCTCTCTTCGTAAGACAAGTTATCTTTGATCGGTGGAATGTCAGAAGTAAGAATGTGCGCAGGGTCTGGATCATACTTCTAGACATAATGGTAAGGATTCTAAAGGCTTATCAAGTTTCTTAGAAAAATGCGGTGCAACAAACGAGTGGGATGATCCTGGATCTATGAGTGTCCGTGCAAGTTGATTGGATATAAGGAGTGTACCTTCCACCTACATCATTGTTTCGTGCTGGGGCCTTCCTTCGGGTGTTTTCTGGCTTAGCTGCAGTGGCCGGTTTGTTCGCCGGAGGGTTCATATCTGGGCATTCTCGGATTTGATGATCTGAACTGCCACAACGTAAGCACTTCCCAAGCTTCCTCCAACATAAATCTGACTTATGCCCCTTCCTGCCACAATTGGTGCAAGGCGCTGTTGGTTTGTTGAGAACTGGTGCTTTTGCTCTGCTTGGACTCCCCTGAGCTCCCGTCCTCTGAAACTTTTTTGGTGGCTTTGATGTTGGTCGAGTAGCAGACCTATTGGCATTGTTGGAGAATCGGCTTTGCTATTGATCTAATCTTGCCGTTCGGCTTCTGATCCGGGTGGCGGATACCACAGCTTCGGCAAGTATTGTTACTTGAACAGTCAAAAGACTCTGTTGAAGTGTATGTAATAGTCCTCGAGTGAATTTGTATAGCTTATCTTTTTTTGTTGCCACTAATCCAGACGTGTATTTGGACAATCTGTTGAATTGGGCTTCTTATTGGGCGACTGTCATGGTTCCCTACTTCAAATGGTAGAACTCATCTCGTGGGGATTCTCTGGCTACTGCCGACACGTACTGGGTTCGAAAATCAGTCAAGAAGTTAGCCCACATCCTGGCATGGTTGTCTCTCATCCAGCGCTTGTTGGTAATCATCCACCAATCGTGGGCAGCGGCTTCTAGTTGGAACGTAGCCTGGGATACACGTTGCTCATTGGTATACTGTAGGGCATTGAAAATTCCTTCAATTCTCTCCAGCCAAAATTCGGTCTTGACATCATCAGGTTCTCCGTCGAAAGTAGGCGGCTTGAAGCGCAAAAACCTTTCAAGAGTGTGATTGTAGGTTTCGTGGTTGTTTCTGTTGTTTGTTGCTTGCTGTTGTAGGAAATTTGTCAATTGAGCTAGGGCTTGGGCCATAGCATCATTTCTGTTTTCTCCTCATGGGTGAGTGCGTGAGCGATCATTGTGATGTTGCTGCGTGTCACGGTTCATACGAGGACGTCCACGCCTTCGGTCAACCATCTATTATAAGTTAGGGAAGTGTGTAAGGATTAACAATCTTATGCAGAGTTATCAGTAATTTATGTTGTCATGTAGATTTAAGCGCATGATTGAGTGCTAATTAATCGCGGACAATGGAATTATAATATAAGTAAAAAGCATAGTCGATTCAAGTTACTCCTCGCTTATACACCCAGTCATACATTTACGTTTCATGGCACTTAGGCCAAATGTATTAGACATCAAAAGTACAAAACATAAAAAAAGTTACATTAATGTTCGTAACCAAGTCTTAGAGTTTTCTAATTATCTCGTGAATTCATACTCGCATCCTCTTCTGGGTCCTCTTCCGGGTCCTCCTCCGTATCCTCCTCCGGATCTTCCTCCGGATTGTCCTCTTCGAATTCACGGAATCGAGTGTCCACAATTGGGGATGCTCGTGAAGGGGCTCTGATTTCAGTGGTGGAATGGGGAAATAGGTCGATCACTGCTCCCAACTTAGACTTCACCATGATCTGGAATTTTTCATGCTCGTGGCGTTCTAACAAGATTTGTTCCTCCAGCATTTGCACCTTGTGGGCTTGGAGATATTTGTGGCTGCGGAGTTTGGCTTTCGTTCGAATGTTCACTAACAATTGGGTTTCCAAGTGATGTGCCCTTTCCTCCAGCTCTTCGTATTCTTGTCTCCTCTTCTCCAGCAACTGAAACAGCTCATCCCTCTGATCACGATACGCCGTCACATCTTGAAAAATGCACGCAATCACGGACCTCAAGTTCTGGATTTCTCTCTCCTTTGAATCGGCCAAAACAGCGGCGTTTAGAATGGGTCTAACAACACTCTCAATTTGTTTAAGCGCTTGTCGGATCTGATCCTCAGTATTCGATGCTCGCATAGTAGGGGTACCCTGAGTTTCCTTGGTCAAATATTTCTCGCCATTGGGGTCCATCTAATCAATAAAATAAAACTAAGTCAGTATCTCGCAAAATCTAATATCCAATATAAAACCCTATTAAGCATGAATAATCATTAAGGCAGGTTTGTCACACTCTTATGCGTATCCGACACATTCTCAGAGATATTCAGTTCAGAGCCACTCACATTTTATGGGAGGGCAATAGGCCGGCGGACTATCTTTCTGAGCTCGGCATGTCGTCCCTTGGCATTCAGACTTATACTTACGATACTGCTCCTTCGTTTCTTCTCTCCCTTATACGGATGGATCAACTTGGTTATCCGTCTTTTAGATTTAGATAGGTTTTTATTTTATTGATTGCTTGCTTGCCTATTGGTCTGCACATTAGCCCACAGTTTTAGTGGTGCACCTTGTATTGATCTAGCGGGTCGTAGGCACTTTAGATTTTAGGTTTCGGATTATGGCCCATTTTTGGTCATAATTCGAGTTGAGTTATTTTAGTCTACGGGTCCGTACATTAGCCCACGGTTTGTAGTGCACTTTGTATTTCTTTAGCGGGTTGTAGATTTCTTCGATGTTTGGACCCGAATTATGGCCCATATTTGGTCATAATTCAGGGCTGATACTTTGTATTTCTTGATTTCTTCTTATCTACAGGTTGGTGGGTACCGCCTCAACCCCCCGTCCACACTGGACGCTTTTTCTTTTTTTTTTTAAAAAAAAAAGGTAGTGAACTTAATGATTCAAAAAATGCTAATACGATACTAACGACAAAGGAATAATAATACTCCATTTTTAGAAAGTAATGAAGTTTAGTGGAGTTGAAAGGAACTTCATCAATTTCGAATGAATAGTGATATGACTTTGAGAAATGGATAAGTGAAATAAACTATATCGATTTCAAGAGTTCAATAGAAGAATTGATTCAGTCGGGGAAATACCGTGAATACTTAATCAAGTACCTTGGCAATTGACTTAGGAAATTTGAATTTGACTATGCATATTCCAAGTTAATAGCGACACGTCGAAAGAGATCTTAATGAGAATTGACTCGAGAAATCTACTTTAGGTCTCAGTCCTATGGTTCATTTCGCCCTAGGTGGAATTCCCATCTAAGTCCAAAGAATATTATCCTGGTTAGCTCGTTGTAAGTGTCCTTCTCACAAAGCGGGCTCCGATACCACTTCTGTCATGCCCCCAACACCGGGAAGGACGAGGGCGCAACGTACCAGTCGATCAATCAATAAAAGTGTAGCAATAAATAGCGGAAGCTAAATAACGATTGGATAAAATTTTCTATCAACGATCTTAACCCGATGTTCTAAGATTCGTTGTAACAAAAGTGGATAATCAAATTACAATGATCATAAGTTTGTAGTGGAAAAAAAATAAAAGATGATTCAAAGTACAAAACTTAGTAAATTATTACAAGTCGGGATAATATAAGAAATTCTAAGTCTAGGTGGCGGTCTTCTAATCGGTCTCTTCCGTAAAGCCTTCCTCGTCTTCTGCTGGTTGCTCATTCTCTGGTTTAAAAGGGAAAACAGTTGGGTGAGACAAAAGGTCTCAGTGAGTGGGTGATCGTGTGCGAGTGTGGCTTTCTTTCCTTTGAAAATTTTAAGTGATGCATGACTTTGTCAAGTTAAAAGAAAACTGAAAAAGGTTTCAAAGATATGCTGCGATTTATCGAAAGATAATCGTTTAGTAGTGAAATAATATAATCCTGTCCCTATGGACAACTGTCAAGTCAATCAATCGGTCAATCAATCAATCAGTCAATCTAGCTTCGAATCCTGCCGATGTGGACTTTGGATTCTAGGCTCTCCTTATTACTCCTAGCAGTATAGGCCATCGCCCCAAGATTTGGACCGTCGCCCCAGTAGCTGAGCCTTCGCTCTCACACTTAGCGTGTGCTTCCTTATCTCTTATCTGGGATCGGTATGTCCTTAGATGTGGGTCAATACCCGGATCACACCATAATCGCGATTATACCCCAAGTTCTACGACCCAGGTCCCTCAGAACACTTCGTTCCTCGGTTATGGGAATAGGCAACAACGGCAGTCTTGTTCATGAACCGCAGTCGTGCTGCTCGATCCAAGACTTGGTCTAACCGTCTAGACTCAATTTGGGATTCTAGATGTGGCTCCTGTAGTTCAAGAGGTGGCCCCCGTATTTTAGGTCGGCGCTCTGTTTCGTATGGGTTCAAGAGGTGGCCCCCATACGTCGACGTGGCACTTTGTCCTGATAGAGTTAGAGGGCGGGCCCGCCCGTGGCAATTTATTTGTATAGCACTTAGTTCTCGGACAATCACAATTGTCAGTTAGTTTCATAGCTCGAGTAACACTTAAACATTCGATCAGTAATATTAATTGCGTCTTTTGATTAAGTATGGAATATGGTTACTTATATTTGTGGCACGGTAATGCGGGATAGGACTTGTATATTAATTTGAAAATATTATCAATAATTCATCAATGGTCTTAAAGGGTTCAAGTCAGATGTATTGGATTTGGTAGGTTCGATGAAAAGAAGTCGAGAATTTTTATGAAGTTGGTCGAAACGACGTTTATACCCATAGGTTGAGCTTAAGCATTTTGAAGATATGAATGAACTCGGATGGTCGTGAAAATTTATAAGTAGGTCAAAGATACTATTTCAATTTCAGGTTTAAGAAGAGATTCGGAATTTCCAGTTTCAGGACTGAAATTTCCAGAAATTATGAAATTGCCCCCGAACTTACAAAATTGCTCCGAGGCCTTTAGAGCTACGAATTTAGTTCGGAATTTAACGAAATTTTACAAAATGGCTCGTGGTGAACCTGAAATCCCAGATTTGCGAAAAAGTCCAGAAAATTCAGGCTTGGTCCAGCATTTTTGATTTCTTGCATTTTGACCCCAGAATTGTTTTAAAATTGTAAATTTGACTTATAAGCTTAGATATCGAACTCCGATTCACATGAAACTTTATGGACAGCTTATATAAGTTAAAATACATGTTATTCACGGTCCAGAATTGTTTATTCTCGGAATTTTCAGATTAATCCATGATTTTCCATTAATTACAATTTATGCCCTTAAATTCCATTTTACTTGTTTCCAAGTCCCGTTTTTGTCACAAATGAGTTATCAAAACACCATAACAAAATCATATAACACAAAATTCCAGATTTGGTAGAGTTTCAGTAAGATTTTGAATAGGACATACAATATTCAATTTTTCACATAATTGAAATCCCACTACCAAATCGGTTATCGTTTAAATCCAACAAATCGTATTGCATGTTAATATAACCATAACATATATCCTTAAGACATGTATTTATGCAAAATTTTCAGATATTTGCATGCTCACCATACTTCATAATTTTCGAAAGTAAAATTCAAGAAAAATAAATATACATGTAATTCAAAGCACAAATATCATAGCATGAATTTTTAATATGGTGGTTTCAACAATTTGTCAACATCATACTTGGAGAAATTTCAGATTTACATGCATCCTAAGTAGGAAAAGATTATTACTTAAAGGTTTAAAAGAGTTTCACCCACCTTGATTCTTGTCGGAATTAGCCGGTTCTAGGTCTCGAACGTTGAAAGACGATCTCCCCTATTACCCTACATGGTTCGGCCGAATCAACATGCACCCAAGATTTGTGTTTTGTTTGCATGTTTTAAGATTTTAGTTAGATTAGGAGGATTATAACTATAGCTTATAGAAAAAGATGTGGGAAATAAAATTACCTAGTTCTTTCTTGAGTTTTCTTCTTCCTCCTTCCTCCTTCCTCCACTTCAACACTCTCTCTATCTAACTTCTCTCTCTCTCTCTCTCTCTCTCTCTCTCTCTCTCTCTCTCTCTCTCTCTCTCTCTCTCTAGTAGTGCAGATTTTTTTTTTTGCATGAGGAATGAGGAGATAGGTGTGTTTTTTCTTTAAGTATTAAACATGGCGTGGTCAAAAAGGGGTGTATGAGAAATGGTGGTCTAAACTTGAGGTGGACATGCATGTTGATGCACAAGACACAAGGGTGGTGATTCCCTCACCCTTCAATTGATTATGGCCGCCTCATTTCTTTTACTTTTTTTTATTTTAATTATAATGTGTATAAATTTAGGGCTTGTGTGTTGAAGTTGAGGTAATGTTGAGTTAAACTTTGATTGTGGTCTTCAATTATGATCAAGTATGGATGTTAGATCCATATGAAATTAATCTAATAGTTAGATGTTAGATTGTAAACCCAATAAATAATTTAATAATTTATTTGGTTTTAATTAGTTTTATTACTTAGTAATTATTAAACTTCTTAGAGATTATGAAATAAATAAATAAGTTATGATCACACTTAGATAGTAATACTAATAATGACTATTTATGCATTCAATATGATTTTATTGAATTTAAAATTATATTACAATGACTGTAGCAATATAGGACCAAAAAGTAGGGTTTTACACAATGAACTGCTGAGATACTTTTGTACTCTCATCAGGGAGTCTGCCATGTTCAACAGATTTAAAACAATCGAGGATGCTGCTAACGAGTTCTCGATGCTACTTGCAGAAGGAAAGCTTCCTTATCGCTAAGATGAAGTCTAAATACTAGAAGGGTGAACGGGTAACCCATCCGGAAGATTGGATTATTGCCTATGACATCTCCCATGAAGGACAGAGTATATACATGTACCGAGGCAGAGATTCCTTAGTCAGCTGGTGGAAAGGAACCAATCATGATCCCTCTCGAAAGACTTGGAAACATTCATATTATAGGGACTAGATTATGTTAGTTATATGTTGTATTTTATCATACTGTATGCTCTTTGATGCAGTATTTAATTTATCTTTCAATCCCTATAATTTTCAATCATCAATAAAATTTTAGTTTCTTGAAAGATTACAGCTCGTAATCTACTTTAACTATTTTAATGTTTTGATTATGATGAAGTACTGATATGTTCAACAAGTACAAACTTGTTAAATCTACAAGCTGTAAGAACTTGTTAGCTAATAGTTCATAGATTAAGTTGTATTCAATATAGATTACATTATGTAAGATTGTTCCTGCGCGTCAATCATAAGTTAAGTTGTAATACACTTAATCATGTAGTTTATTTTAGAACTTGCCTGCAAGCAGTTCAAATTTTTAGGCTAAGTCATGAAGATCAGATCTTTCGAACACAAGACTTGAAGACAGCCTCTCTGTATCTAGGAAGTTTTGGTATTATCACAAAGGGGGAAATTGTAGGGATAAATACAACTTGTTTGATAATCGCCACCAAACAGCATGAAGTCTTCAAGGTCAGCATTTTGCTATGTATGCTATTAGGAAACTCCATACAGCCTATCCATACAGCAAGAGATCTTCCTACTGAGTCTGATCCTAAAATGCCTACATCTTTATATAGCAGAAGTGAAGTGAGTTGGATACAGCAATCTTGCCGTAGGAGTTTTACTTAGGAAAAGTAAAACATATCCAACAGGACTGAAGAATAACTTTAAACCATTGTGAAATAAACTTTATTTATTCATAAATTATTCACGGTTAAAGCAACATTTATTAGTGATAGGACAACATTTAATGCGGTCGAAAGAGATAATAGTCTGAACGCGCTGAAGAGCATTTAATGCAAGGTAAAAAAGAATGTCTAAAGCATTAAATGCGAATCGCCCTTAATTCAAATATTCTGCATCCACCAATCCGAGCTTTCTAATCTCACCACCCAGACAACAGCTACATTTATAACAGATCTATTTCCAAGATTATAAATATCCCCAAGCAGAGGACATCAAATACAACAAGTAATCGTATTGCGTATTACATCTGACAATTAGCTCTGACAATCAGGATATCAAGCTAAGAAAGAGTAGTATTTTTCGTGAGCATACAACATTATCAAAGGGATGAAATATACAATCCTCAACGCGAACAGCACAGCATACAAAAATCAAAGCATACAGCTGCTGCTTGAACTTGTTCTATCCTATCTTTGGCGCTGAGATCAATCTTAGCCTTGTGTGGACTAAGTCCTTGCTAATTCCAACCTGCATAGGAAGAATAACATTGAAGATGAATCTTCGATCTGTGTGAGAAGAAGCAAGTCGAAAGAGCTAAATACAATCTATGTGAACGGCCCAAGATGTGGTCACTGTATCCACCTGTGTGAACGATACCGAGACAGGTTTAGTTAAAATCACGTAGTTGAGCACGTAGGGATTTTGATAAACATTATACTCCTGGGTGGAGGACCATTGGACGTAGAGGGGTTTACCTTGAACCACTTATATCTGTGTGTTATTTACATTCCGTCCTTATTATTTTCATTTATAACTGTGATTTAAAGTATATATTGTGAAAACCCTGTATACATCAAGCAAACAAGAGAGTACCTAGTTGTTGCACTTGCACCAACTCAATATTAGTCTTCTACTATGCAAATAACTTCCAAAATAATATAGCTTATTGTATTCTCCCTTTCCAAGTTGTTTACTATATACACTGTGGCAAATATTGTAGCCAGGTAAACCCTTGGGAATGGTTTACGGCGCTGTAATAGCCCTGAATGTATTGGGGTGTTACGGAATTTGGTATCAGAGCTTAGGTTTTCGATACATAGACTGTCGGGACATGTCGTGTCGTATGATTTAGTCATTCGGGACTAGTATCCTTGGGTTGTCAACACTTCGTGCGACCTGTGTATGTAAGTCTCCTTAATTATGCACTGTGATTTTGTGAATGGTTGGAAATTATGAAGGATTGATGTTGAACATGTATATGCATATATATATATATATATATATATATATATATATGTGTGTGTGTGTGTGTGTGTGTGTAAACCAGAATGATGAGCTTATGTGATTTGTGTGATGGTGAGACTAGACCGTATATCATCTGAATGATGTTGGAGTATAACACATTGAGAACAACGCACGCTAAATGACTGATTTAGCGCTACAAATGAAGACTAACGCACCCTAATGAAGGAATATATCCGTTGTAAAGAATTTCAACACGGAGATCAAACGGTCGTTTTTGACGTATGCAGTGACGAACAGTTAGCGCACGCTACAGATGAAGGCTAACACCGCTAACGAAAGAATATATTCATTGTAAAGAATTTCAACACGGGGATCAAGCCGTCATTTATGACATATGCAGTGACGAACATATAGCGCACGCTATGAAAAATACTTAGCGCATGCTAAGTTTAAATTATGTCAGTTGGACAGAAGACTTTCCGCATTCGGACCGTTCACTGTTAACCTAGTCTTCCTTGTATCCTATAAAAAGACAATACATTGCTGTCAGAAACTCTTTACGCTTTCTGCAATATTACATGAGTCTACAGCAATCTGTCTACATATTCTTTGCATTCCTTTGCTTAATTTCCCTTTTCCTCACCCCTTTTCTAGAAAATGTCTACCTCATAGATCTCTTCAATCTCTCTAAACAAGAAGGAAACCATCATCGATAGTCGCATCTTTTCCAAATCTGTTTTAATGGAGAGGATTGCCTTTGAAAGTGAAGACGAAATCGGAATGGACTTGATTATTTCTAGAGTGAAGCAACAAGGTCTATACCATCTCGGAAGTCAACATGTTGACAACTACGATGAACAGATACTGGATGAATTGTATCTGGATGCCACATTTAAATATTCCTCGCAGAGAAAAGGCTCTGAAATCACTGACGTTATTGGGACTGTGCAAGGGATTGAGATCCATGTGAACAAGGATCTAATGGAAAAGATCTACAAGATGCCCTCTGACGAGCTGAAGATGGAAGAATTGGAGACCTTGGGGTTTCAAATCCTACTGTCCGAATATTGGAAGCTATTTACCGGCACTTCCATGGCCACCAACATTCATCCTTCTTGCCACAAGAAGCACTTCACACTTCCATATGTCTACCTTCATGATTTTTCCTTCCGAGTAGTTTAAAACAGAACTGGAGCTTTCGCAATGTGCACCAACTTAAGGTACAGAATGATGTCGCCATCATGTGTGGTGAAAAAGTTAACTGGTGACAAATCCTTTTGAAAAGCATTCAGGAAGAGGCATCTAAGACAGAATCTGCCAAGAAATCATTTGACCTAATCCTGGACCACATACTCACTCGTTGTGGAGTAAAGCAGTTCGCAGACGCCAAGAAAATTGGAACTGGGAAGTTTATCAGTGGAATCAGACCCATTGTATACAACAAAATGCCCATTCTTGCTGACAGACCCTAACCCTACAGCATGCCAACCTCAACTGACCCGAGAGACATCACTCTGAAGAGATCGATTGATGGGAAGAAAAGAAAAAGAAGTATTCCCGACAGAAACTCGCCTAAATATGTCTAGAAGAAGATAAAGTGTTAGGAGTATGCCCTTGAATGCCACTCAGAGGATGTTGAGTAATGGCATTGTACTTGTAATTATGTTAATCATTATCATAAGGCAAATGAATGTTTCTTTATTTACTGGTAGTTACTGGCATTCCTAACTCGTAAATATCACATAGAAACTAGTCCGTGTATTTGAGAGCAAAACGTTCCACTCCTTATTGGATAAGGGGGTCGGCACTGGAAAGGTTTATAGCTCAAATACTTAATCGTTCGCAAGTCGATGAAACTTGACTGGGCGTTAAGTTTATATGAAGACTTGTATGACGTGTTCTTCGACATGGAGTGTGCCTGTCGAACACTAATGCACTACGCCACAAATGGCCTTCAGCAACGTTTATTTCGATGTTACAAGCAAAAGTGTTAGCATAGATGCCTTAAAATTGATATAGGCTAACACTTTCTTTTAGCGTTACAGTTGATAGTAACAGGTGTTGCCATAGTATCTATGGTAACACAAATTCGGTGTTACCGTTGATAATAGACCCTTGATAATAGACCCCTTGGTTAAGACAATGGGTCTCTTTCGTATAAGAGATCCAATATTAAAAATAACAAGTCTCTAATGTGTTAAATGGGTCTACTAGTTTTTTGAGATAAATTAAAGACCAGTAGTTAAGATAACGAGTCTCTAATGTGTAAGAAATAAGAGACCCGTTGTTTGATCCAACGTGTCTCTAATATGTAAGAAATAAGGACCCATTTTTTTTTTTTGTTGGTTATAAAGACCCGTCTCCTCAAACACACACTCAACACAGTGTGAAATTTTTTCATCTAAAAATACTAAATAACAATACTGGCAACAACAAAAATAATAGTAATAATATTACTAAAATAATAATAAAAGTAATAAGATTAACAATAAAAATAGATATAGTAGTATTGATAATAATATCAAGAATAATTAGATAACAACATATACAACATTAATATTAATTATATATATATATAATATTGATAATATCAGTATCAATAATAATACTAATTAACTAAATTAAACTGAATTGAATTAAATTTTATTGAACTGAATAAAAATAAAAATTGAGGAAATTAAGTCCAAAAAAACTTGAACTATATTAGTTATCACTTAATCTAGAATTTGAAATGGTCATTAGAATCAAAGGTATTACATTAATTTATCGGTGTAACGCATTTAACGAATCTTGATTGGTTGTGCACCAGCAGTCACATTGACATTTAAAACACGCCAAGCTACCTTGACTAACTCAAAACAATGATGGTGCATCAACCATACATTTGAAAATTGGTGAAAATATGCATTGTTTTTAATTTTAAATATATTTAAATTTTTTTCAAATTCAAGTTTAACAATAATTTTCAAATCCTTAATTTTCTAATTACACCTGCTCGCACGTTCCCAAATGAGGCCATATCCCACTGCACTAAACCAATCGTTCTTCTCGAATCGTTTTTGTACGATGGAAAGTTACAGGGGTCGACATCAACAGGAGAGAACCCCCCAACGCAATCGAAGAGGAGTCCAAACCACTGCCCAAAAGGACACTCGAACCTAACCCTACCACCATCCTCGGTCCATTTTCCTCTTGGACCAAGACCTAATCATATCCATCGCTCGTGCTACGCCGCTGTGTTTTCCCGACCGCACCGCCACTGTCTCCTCCGCCATACCCGTTCGCTATCTTCCTTCCGTTCTGAATAGAAACCTGGTCTTTACCAATTACGCAGACCTAGATCCGTGGAACTGGGAATGCCAAATCATTTCCAACAACGGCTACGGCGTCGCCTCCATCGAGCTCCGCCGTATCTTGCCGGAGTAAATACACAATTTGTGGTACACACGAATCAGTTCACCTCAGAGGTAATTTTTCACCACTGCATGCTCAGGCATAAATGCAGAACCCTAATCCGGAATCAGCTAGGATTCTATATACCCTTGTTGTAGTTTATAGCTATGTGTCATTTATTAATGCTCGTATACTTGTTGACGGGAATCATTGATAAAGAGGCACAATCTTTTGATAAGCTATTTTGGAAATTATATCAAGTGCAGTAAACGATTTAAGCTTTACATCCATGCATGCATTTGGAATTGAACTCTCACCTTTCCTTTAGGTCTGAAATGATTTATTGGAATAAAACTATTGTACGCAGCAGGTGCTCCCCTCTACATCCGGCAGAGGCAATCGCTAGGTGATTGTAGTGAAGATTTATTTTATTGTTCTGTTTTCTACAAGCATTTCTGGACTGTTTATTTTAATAAAATTTGATTGTTTGTTGATTGCAGAGTTGAGTTGTTTTGAGTCCTTCAACTCTTTGGTACTTTTATTATGGATTAGTAACAAAATGGAGGCATAGATACTTAAAATTCAACCAGTCCACATAATTTGCTAAAACTTGGAGAAAGATTGTTAATGCACTTTATGCTCTAATTTCCATTAGGCACTGGAGAATGTTGAAGAAGCTCTTCTATGGCTTGAAGAACTGCTTCAGAACCTGCATGTATCAAGCTCTAGTTCAGGGAAGGAGCATCTGAAAGCTGCTTGTTCAGACCTTAAAAGGATACGAAGACTGAAAATACTAACATTTTGTCAATTTTTTTGGAAAGGAAAATCACTGTCATTGCTGATGCCACAACACTAACACAGGCAGGTTTGATATAGTTTAGTAATTTAACTTGTTCTCAGATACTTGTTATTATGCTGATGTAGCACTTGCTATTGATACCCATTTTTATAAATTGGTATATCATGCGCGTGGGTGCATGATGTAATATGAACCGTGTGATGAATATGAAAGTAATGAATGATGATATTCAGATGTATTCACCATCCATCACTTATTATCAATACTTTCAGTAATATTACTTGCATGAAAAAAAATGTCAATACGAATAGTAAATTTTCAACGAATAATGTTTACTAATGGGTGGTTGTAAGTGTAGGATATTATCAATATTTAAATATTGTATTAATGTTTTCATGATATTAGATATTTCACAAACTTACCAGTTTATTCAGAAGCTTATCTCGTGTTGTGTTAATGTCAAATGAAATGATAGAGGCCTTTTGTTTTAGCTTTGCGCGGTGGCTGCAGAAGTTGGCTACTTGGCCGACATAATTTGAGTTGCATTAACTACTTTCTTTGAGCAGCTGTAACTAATATGATAAGCAGATTGTTCAGAAAGTAAGATGTAAATTAGTAGTACTAGTATTCCAGTGAAGGGGATATTCTATGGATTGATAATTTTTGGAGCATTTTTAAACCTTTGTGTATGGATGACTTGGATCATAATGGTTTAGAGAAGGGGGCAAAGGAAAAATACAAATCTAAGTAATTCACTTTAGTTTTTTTTGTTGATATTGTTAGAATTTCTAATCTAGTAGTGATTTAAGATCTCGATGTTCATGTTTTCTTACAAAATCTGATTCATAAAAGGTAAAGTTGTCTCCCCATTTCGATTTAGATCAGGGATGGGAAGGAATGGAAATATTTCTGTACATTTTTTCTGAAACCAGAGAAGAGTGGAAAAGGAAAAATTTTGGAGTTGTTTCCTTCAGTTTCCTCCCCTTTCTCGTTGTCCCTCAAAGGTGTGTTTACCCAAAGTTAAAGTTCTAATATCACTTTCTTTTTCTTTCTTTTACCTTGTTTGAATTAATGATTATTAAGTGTATACCAACGCGACGGATAAAAGCAAAAGCATAACAAAAATCCAGACAGAAAAAGATCACCCAAAATTTTTCTTGCTTACATCTGTCTTCAAGACTCACATATGATTCGAAATTGATATACATGAGGTACGACTTGGTGTAGAATTCACAATTCACATCAGGCCTATTTGATTACATTCTTTCTTCCCTTCCTCCAGGTTTTAGTATAAAATATTTTCTTGTCATGTCCATACCAGGTTGCTGACTTCGATGTTGAAGCAGATCAGCGATGGATTGTGTATATCGATGAAGTTGGCAAGATAACCAAAAAGGTGCGGCAGATGTTTAAAGTCCTCTTCAACATCATGTGCAACGTTCGTTCCAGATAAGTACATGTCAGGCTTAACTGCAAAGATTTGGGCTCAACTTCAGCAAGAGATGGATGAGAAACTTCACCATAAAGTTCGAGAGATGATGAAAAAAATGGCTGGCCAGAATCCGAATTTATGTCTTTCTTAGTATTTCGTTATCTTTCGGATTTTCTTCGGATTCTGGTGGTATTAATGCGGTGGTACTGAGGTTAGCTTTTGGATGGTACGAAGTTAGTTATTCTATGGTACTTAAGTTAGCTTTTTGACTGGTTTATTTATGTCGAATGATGATAATGTCTATGGTTTATTTGGATGGCTTGAAAAGCCTTGTTTATGTAAAACTTTGACAGGTTATTTGATTATGGTTTATTTGAATGGTTTTATAATGGTTTAAACAATTATCAAAACAAAAAAGTGTTCACAAAATAAATGTTACAATAATGGAAAAGGGTGTTGCCAAAACAAAAATGCGTTTCAGCAGCTGGTGTTACGGTAGGGATTAGAGGTGTTGCCATTGGTCTACAGTAACACGTTTTTGGGTGTTGCTACAGAGATATTGGTTTTGCCATTAGTCAACAGTAACACTTCTATTGGTGTTGCTACAGAGGTAAAAAGTGTTGGTATTGGGGTCTGTAGCAACACATTTTTTCTGTGTTACCATAAAGTTAAAAAGTATTGGCATAGACCCCTATGGTAGCGGCCATTTTTGTAACACCACCAATTTTCGGAAAAGTGTTACCGCAGCATTTTTTTTTCTTTCAGCAACACTTTTTACCCCTTTGAGCACACTTTTTTGGGTGTTGCTGAAGGCCATTTGTGGCGTAGTGATGGTTAGTGGGAGCACACGCTATAGGTATGCTAATTGGATTAGTATACTCGAACCGACTCACCCTCGATTCATCACACGGATTTCACTCCGGGACAGTCAATGACGGAATCAAAAGGTAGTGATATGTATTCATGAACCTTCGACTTGAGGATTTAGTAGGGATGTGCTTGTGATGTCAAAATTTTCATTAGAGTAGTTCGACCCAGAAAATCGGGAGGTGGGGGTCAACCTCGACGTGCATATTGATGGGCAAGTAGCAGGCCTTACTGAATACCAAGATAGAATTCTTTCTCCTGTTAGTGAACGGGTTAAATGTCCTATTTGGTTATTGGCAGATGAGATCATAAGTCTTTGGCCAAAGCATTGGAGCTAGTTGTATTGGATACACGAGCGCTCGATGATCTCGTTTGCATTAACACATGCATAAAGTCAAGTACAGATAGGGTTTGAGTGACCGTGACCCTATAATTGTAATATCCGGGGGTAATTTCTTTTCGTTTCACTTTTGAGTTGTACATATTCATTTGGAATTGTACAAATGCCGTTGTATTGTATCATTTGTGTTTGTTGAGGTGCGTTGGATTGTAGTTCGTTCATTCAGGTTGAGAGTTGCTGGAACAACTTGGTTGTCCACTTTGTTGAGCTGACATACGTTAGCTTCTGCGATTAATGTACGTTAGGCTTTAGGCATTACGAACATTATGATGTTCATGCTACGTACGTAATGAGTGGTAGGTGGAGGGAACCTTCCTCAGAATCGACTTTCGGACGGTGGGTCCCGGGCATCTTTGATCCGATCTTACTATTGCAGTCAACGGAACCGTACATGCGGTAAGAGATGAGCTATATGTAATATCCGTACTTTCTATTTTTGGTAATTTCTATTTTTGGGGTATGTTCGTTTCGGACGACTCGCTTGTTACTGTTTTGGAATTCTGAACCTATTTTGTTCTTGGAGTTTTTCCGTTTGGACGAGTTTCGAGGATGTTTTTACGTAATTTTATCTTGAATTATATCTTGTCGCATGTACGTTCGATTCTCGTAGAACTCGTTCGTTTTCATTGTTTCCTGGTTTGCATAAGATTGTATGGTTGAGTTAGTCGTGTTGAGACTTTCGGTTTGTTAATCCGACGTCGTATCGTGACTTTCGGGCACTTAGGCTATTTTTGTAATTTCCTATAAGTTTAGGGAATTTCACTTTCTTTGTCGCATTACGGACTCTCCGGTGGTCGGAATTGTATTTTCTTTCTAAGCCTAACTCTGTCATCTTGAATATTCCGTGTTTGTGTTTCTAGATTCTGGCCTTGCCTTGCATTTGGATTTTCGTACAGTCTGCAGCAGTGTACTGATCTGAGCAGTACTGAACTGCTGCGTGAGTAGCGCACGCTACTCCTTGATTCCTTGCGTGTACTATCGTTGTACGGTTAGCGTATGCCAACTTGGAGTTTGTAGCGTGCGCTAACGATTTCAATCTTGGGCGGTGGGGGTTACAATTCATATTCGTAGCCATCGATCTTCAGGTAGCGTGCGCTAAGGCTTCAGTAGCGTACGCTATCGGGTAGTATTTAGCGCGCGCTAAACATGTCTAGCGCACGCTAGAGACGCCGGATTGCTTCTGGACTGCTTGCGGTCCCCGTTAGCGTGCGCTATGCTTTGGTGGTTAGCGTGCGCTAACAATGTATTATTTAAATAGGACAGTAACAGCCCAACTTCGTCATTTTCCATCCTTAATTCTTCTCTTCGGCTTTGGGCGATTCCAGAAAAGGGTTAGGGCCTATTTCGACCAAATATCATTTTCCGCCATTCGAATCAAGGTAAGAATCCCTGAAACACTTGTTTTGAGATTTTGGGGAAATTTTGGGGATTTCTTGTGATTTGACTCTTTTAATCCGAATCATCATGGATTACTGGTAGACTTCAATCGTATACTTGTAATCCTTCGTTTTTCTTGAGGATTGTGGTTTTAAACTCCGATTCTTCCATTTTTTTCGTCACTTATACTCGACAATACCCTAGGAATGTTCGACGAATTGTTCCAGCGGGTAGAACTCGGATGTATTCCTATGTTTTTGTAATATTGAGATTGGTTGCATATCATTATTGTGTTAGGATCGGATTTGTGAAGATTATTCGGGCCAAAACCTTTCCGTTCACTATTTTCCTTCACGTCGTGTTAACCAAGGCAAGTACGTGTATTACATTCCGTTATGTATGTTACGTTTTCAAAATGAATGATAAATTGTGGTTTTCGGGTGCGTGAGTTGTGTTCCTTCCACCCGGAGCGTTCGACGGGATGTCTGGGGTCGATACTAAGGGGTACGGCCACGGAAGTGGACTTGGGTGCGTGTGTGGTTGAACTTCCACCCAGAGCGTTCGACGGGATGTCTGGGGGTCGATACTAAGGGGTACGGCCGCGGAAGTGGTGTCCCACCCGGAGCGTTCGACGGGATGTCTGGAGGTCGATACTAAGGGGTACGGCCACGGGACACCAGTTGTGATTTTATGATATCGTGATGAATTGATAACTATTTTGATTGCCAATGTAGTATTCCGGAATATCTATGGCAGATGATTTCTGATTGAGATGACTGTGTAAAATCATATTTGTATATAATGTTGTGTAATTGTGTACTTGCACTAGCTATTCGAATGCTAACCCCTTAAATGGGGGAAATGCGTCTTATGCATTTCAGGTATTAGAAGACTTGAGGAGCAGGCACGGGATATGCACGCAAATGATGGGTTGGCATGATTATGAGGCTTGATTCTTTATTTATGTTTGGTCATTTATACTGTTTGTGTGTTGCAATTTGACTGGTTTTATTGTATTCGGTTAAAGTCCCCTGCGTGGGCAATGATATGGTACCGACTTATATTTTCACGTACGTCTATTAAAATGTTTTAGCCGAGGCCACGGCCTCATTTTTACATTGATGATTGTGTCTTTGGGATTTTCATGTACGGTATGTGTGTCATGCGTTAGCCTGGTAGACCTCATGAGGGATTCTACGGCGTGTAATGTCCCATTTGTGAATTGGGCTGTTACATTTATGGTATCGGAGCCTTAGGTTTTGAATGCCTAGGCTGTCGGTTAATTTTGGGTCTGTCAGTTATGTTGTTAGAGTCAGTCGTTGAGCCTAATATCATCGCGATACCGTATTTTCGTGCGACCCGTGGCTGTAAGTCTCCTCGAACTCTTATACTTCTGTAATTCATTTTCTTGTGTTGTTCACAATTATGAATTGTGAATTTTTCTGATGTTATTCTTTTCATATTTTCTTTAGTATGTTGAGAGGTCGCGGTAGACCAGCTAGGGAGCGCGGCCGAGGCCGTGGTCGTGGTGCTAATAACGAGGAAGGCTCACTTTCTCAGTCCTCTGTAGATTCGGCTTCTCATTCAGTGCCGTCGGGTAATAACGCTGACGCCGGGGCTGCTGCCGTACTTCAGCAGTTGGTAGCCCAACTCACTCAGATAGCTCAGGGTGGACGCCAAAATCCGCCCCCGACTCCAGAGGACGAAGCTAGTAAATGGCTTCAGATAGTAACTAAGATGCACCCCCCTCGTTTCACTGGTTCTTCTGACTCCCTCAGTTGGGAGAATTGGCTCTTTCAGTTGGGCAGGACTTTTGATGCCGTAGCTTGTCCCGATGACAGTAGGGTACATATTGCTAAGTACCTCCTGGATAAGGAAGCTGCGGAATGGTGGGAGGCTGTGATGCCTAGAGACCGTCAGGCCACTTGGGAGGAATTTAAAGCTGCTATGGAAGCCGAATATTGTCCACCGCCAGTCAAGGAGCGAAGGATTGTGGAATTCTTTACTACTACACCTCATGATGTGCAGATTTCTCAGGCCATCATCAGTTATAATCAGCAGTTAGGATTCGTGAAAGATCAGGTGAGGACCGAGGCCGACAAGATCCGTTATTTCAATATGCGCATGAAGCCGCATATCAGGCAGTGTATGGCACCGCTCATGTGTGCCACCTTGAAGGAGTATCAGGATCACGCCCTAGCGATCGAGATGGCTGCACCGGAATCAGAGTTGAATTCCGAGGCCAAGAAACAGAAAACGGCTGGCAGTTTTTTAGCCGGAAAGAGTGGCCGATTTTCGAGAGCACAGTTTGTCCCTACACCTGGGAAGAGGCCGTTTCATCAGGCTGGAGGATCTCTGGGTAATCGTTCAGTCCAGTCCGTTGCTTCTAGTGGCAGGGTTTGTTTTAACTGCAACGAATATGAGCATTTGATGAAGGATTGCCCTTCTCCTCCAGTTACTTGCTTTACTTGCGGGCAGACCGGGCACCGAGCAGCACATTGTGAGAGAGCCACCAGGGCTGCCAGAGCTCCGACTACCACCCCATTCAGAGAGAGCACGGTATTGATCAGAAGACTCCAGTTACTCATGTTCCTCAGATTCGGGCCGTGGTATGGGCCCGGGTCAGTCGGACCGCCGAGCTGCATCTAGTTCGGGCTCAGTCCACCCTCGGTTATATCAGATGAGGCACACATAGGAGGCAGACGTTCCGGTGGCGGCATGTACCACTCAGATCCTTTCTCATCCAGTTTCGGTGCTTTTCGATTCGGGTGCTACCCATTGTTTTATTGCTTCGGATTGTGTGTGTCGTATTTTTATTGACTGCTTGTTCGAGTGTGAACCGTTTGTAGTGGGTACGCCAAGCGGGGATTGTATG
The DNA here is from genome assembly GCA_033398695.1 of Orobanche coerulescens. Taxonomy (NCBI): domain Eukaryota; kingdom Viridiplantae; phylum Streptophyta; class Magnoliopsida; order Lamiales; family Orobanchaceae; genus Orobanche; species Orobanche coerulescens. The sequence goes on from CM065803.1 coordinate 72,396,202, forward strand.
GTTGGGGACCGGGAAGTTAGGGATTGTCCAGTGAGGATCGGGAGCCGAGATTGGCCCTCGAATCTCATTGTTATAGACCTTAAGGGTGAGGATTTGATCCTCGGGGATGATTGGTTGGATTGTCACGGTGCTATCATGAACTATTGGACTCGTACCATCTCGATAGTGTCCGAGGACGGCACCGAGCATACTCTCATCGATTCGAAACTGGGTATATCGGGTAGTGTGATTAGCGCCTTAAAGGCGATGAAACTTCTGAATCAAGGTTGTGTCGGCTATTGGTGTTACGCTTTGCAGGCAGAGGATGGAGGAGTCGACATGTCGTCAATTCCAGTTGTCAGCGAGTACCCCGACGTATTTCCAGATGACTTGCCGGGATTACCACCACAGCAAGAGGTTGAGTTTCCTATTGATCTTGAGCCGAATGCGGCTCCCGTTTCTCGAGCGCCATACCGTATGGTACCGTCGGAGATGTTAGAATTGAAGAAACAGTTGGGGGAATTGTTAGATAAAGGGTATATTCGACCGAGCGCATCGTCTTGGGGTGCGCCCGTACTTTTTTTTAGAAGAAGGATGGATCGCTTTGTTTATGCATCGACTACCGAGAATTAAACAAGTTGACCATCAAAAACAAGTACCCATTGCCCAGGATCGACGACTTGTTTGATCAGCTTCAGGGAGTGATAGTATTTTCGAAGATTGATTTACGATCGGGCTACTACCAGTTGAGGATTCGGGACAGCGATATACCGAAAGCTGCCTTTCGGACGAGATATGTCAGAAAGAGATGAATATGAGGCAGTGTAGGTGGTTGGAGCTAATTAAAGATTACGACCTCGAGATACTTTATCATCCGGGTAAGGCTAACGTAGTGGCTGATGCGTTGAGCTGGAAACCGATGGCGTTACAGATGTTTGAGGTACTTACACCATAGAGCAGGATCCAGCGAGATTTGATTTGTCAGAATATCGAGGTTTGGGTTCAGAGAGTTCAGGGTCACCTATGTGCGTTGGAGATCACTTCGTCCTTAACTGATGATATCAAGGCGAAACAGTATGATGATCCGGTTTTGGTCTAGTTGAGGGAGGATGTGAGGAAGGGGAAAGCCCCTGGATTTGTGGTTCAGGATGATGGAGTTTTGAGATTTCGCGGTAGATTATGTGTACCGAATGACTTTGAGTTGAGGCAGAAGATTCTGAGTGAGGCTCACACTACGCCTTACTCCATACATCCTGGTACGAACAAAATGTACAAGGATGTGAGGAGTAAATACTGGTGGAGCAATTTGAAGACGGACGTTAGCGAGTTTGTGGCTAAGTGTTTGACCTGTCAGCAGGTTAAGATTGAGCATCAGCGGCCCGCGGGATTGCTGCGACCACTTCCCATTCCGGAATGGAAGTGGGAAGACATCTCTATGGATTTCATTATCAGAATGCCTAGGACTCGGACTGGAATGAACATGATTTGGGTTATTGTCGATCGACTAACCAAATCAGCTCATTTCCTGAGTATTAAGGACACTTGGGGGGCGGAGAGACTTGCATGAGTGTTTATTGCAGAGATCGTGAGGTTACATGGGACTCCTAGGAGTATTGTTTCGGATCAAGATGGCCGGTTTGTATCACATTTTTGGCAGGCTGTTCATCGAGCTTTGGGGACTGAGTTGAGTCTCAGTACATCTTACCACCCTCAGACTGACGGTCAGTCAAAGCGGACAATCCAGACACTGGAGGATATGTTGAGAGCCTATGCCTTAGATTGGAAGGATGATTGGGAGTCGCACTTACCATTAATCGAGTTCACGTACAACAATAGTTAGCACGCCTATATCAGAATGGCACCATTTGAAGCATTGTATGAGAGGAGGTGCAGATCGCCATTGTGTTGGGATGATGCGTCCGACTAATTGGTACCGAGCCCGATATGGTAGTTGAGACGAGAGAGAAGATTGCTCTGATTCGCGATAGGTTGTTGACGGCCCAGAGTCGGCAGAAGTCTTATGTCGATACACATCGCCGTCCGTTGGAGTTTGAGGTGGGAGATCATGTATTGCTTAAGGTGTCTCCGACACGGGGAGTTTACCACTTCGGTCGGAAGGGTAAACTTAGTCCGAGATATATTGGACCATTCGAGAGTTTAGAGAGAGTGGGAGAGCTTGCATATCGGTTAGGCTTGCCTCCGTCCTTGAGTCACGTGCATAATGTATTTCCTGATTCCCAGCTTAGGAAGTACGTACCGGACCCTAGCCATATTATCGATTTTGGAGAGATCGAGTTGGGACCCCACATTACCATCGAGTAGAGGCCGATTCAGATTTTAGAGCATCGGGTGAAGCAACTTCGGCACAAAACCATTCCCTTGGTTAAAGTTCAATGGTCGAGACATGGATCCGAGGAAGCCACGTGAGAGATGGAAGAGAGTATGCAGTCGAGATACCCCGAGTTATTCGCGTTGTAAGTTTTGGGACGAAACTTATTTTTAGGGTAAGAGAATGTAATATCCATACTTTCTATTTTTGGTAATTTCTGGGGTATGTTCATTTCGGACGACTCGCTTGTTACTATTTTGGAATTCTGAACCTATTTTGTTCTTGGAGTTTTTCCATTTGGATGAGTTTCGAGGATGTTTTTACGTAATTTTATCATTAATTATATCTTGTCGCATGTACGTTCGATTCTCGTAAAACTCATTCGTTTTCATTGTTTCCTGGTTTTCATAAGTTCGTATGGTTGAGTGATTCGTGTTGAGACTTTTGGTTTGTTAATCTGACGTCGTATCGTGATTTTCGGGCACTTGGGCCATTTTTGTAATTTCATATAAGTTTAGGGAATTTCACTTTCTTTGTCGCATTAGGGACTCTCCGGTGGTCGGAATTGTATTTTCTTTCTAAGCCTAACTTTGTCGTCTTGAATATTCCGTGTTTGTGTTTCTGGATTCTGGCCTTGCCTTGCATTTCGATTTTCGTACTGTCTGCAGCAGTGTACTGATCTAAGCAGTACTGAACTGCTGCGTGAGTAGCGCACGCTACTCCTTGATTCCTTGCGTGTGCTATCGTTGTGCGGTTAGCGTACGCTAACTTGGAGTTTGTAGCGTGCGCTAACGATTTCAGCGTACTAGGCAGTGGGGGTTATGAATTCATATTCTATACACTGATCTTCAGGTAGCGTGAGCGAAGGCTTCAGTAGCGTACGCTATCGGGTAGTATTTAGCACGCGATAAACATGTCTAGCGCACGCTAGACACGCAGGACTGCTTGCGGTCCCCGTTAGCGCGCGCTATGTTTTGGTGGTTAGCGTGCGCTAACAATGTATTATTTAAATAGGACAGTAACAGCCCAACTTCGTCATTTTCCATCCTTACTTCTTCTCTTCGGCTTTGGGCGATTCCAGACGAGGGTTAGGGCTGATTTCGACCAAATATCATCATCCACTAACATCCTTGCATTCCTTGCGCAAATTCTTCAAGTTCTTAACATTTTCCGCCATCCGAATCAAGGTAAGAATCCCTGAAACCCTTGTTTTGAGATTTTGGGGAAATTTTGGGGATTTCTTGTGATTTGACTCTTTTAATCCGAATCATCATGGATTATTGCTAGACTTCAATCGTATACTTGTAATCCTTCATTTTTCTTGAGGATTGTGGTTTTAAACTCCGATTCTTCCATTTTTTTCGTCACTTATACTCGACAATACCCTAGGAATGTTCGACGAATTGTTCCAGCGGGTAAAACTAGGATGTATTCCTACGTTTTCATAATATTGAGATTGGTTGCATATCATTATTGTGTTAGGATCGAATTTGTAAAGATTATTCGGGCCAAAACCTTTCCGTTCACCGTTTTCCTTCACGTCGTGTTAACCAAGGCAAGTACATGTATTACATTCCGTTATATAGGTTACGTTTTCAAAATGAATGATAAATTGTGGTTTTTGGGTGCGTGAGTTGTGTTCCTTCTACCCGGAGCATTCGACGGGATGTCTGGGGGTCGATACTAAGGGGTACGGCCGCAGAAGTGGACTTGGGTGCGTGTGTGGTTGAACTTCCACCCAGAGCGTTCGACGGGATGTCTGGTGGTCGATACTAAGGGGTACCGCCGCTGAAGTGGTGTCCCACCCGGAGCGTTCGACGGGATGTCTGGGGGTCGATACTAAGGGGTACGGCCACGGGACACCAGTTGTGATTTTATGATATCGTGATGAATTGATAACTGTTTTTATTGCCAATGTAGTATTCCAGATTATCTATGGCAGATGATTTCTGATTGAGATGACTGTGTAAAATCGTATTTGTATATAATGTTGTGTAATTGTGTACTTGCACTAGCTATTCGAATACTAACCCCTTAAATGGGGGAAATGCGTCTTATGCATTTTAGGTACCGGAAGAGCTGAGGAGCAGGCACGGGATATGGATGCAAATGATGGGTTGGCATGATTATGAGGCTCGAGTCTTTATTTATGTTCGATCATTTATACTGTTTGTGTGTTGGAATTTGACTGGTTTTATTGTATTCGGTTAAAGTCTATTGCGTGGGCAATGATATGGTACCGACTTATATTTTCACGTACGTCTATTAAAACGTTTTGGCCTAGGCCACGGCCCCATTTTTACATTGATGATTGTGTCTTTTGGATTTTCCTGTACGGTATGTGTGTCATACGTTACCCTGGTAGACCTCATGAGGGATTCTACGGCGTGTAATGTCCCATTTGTGAATTGGGGTGTTACACTATACGTATGTAATCCATGTAGCTTTCTAACGTACGTAAATGGTTTTTGTTTACGTACATTAAGGTCTTCGTATTTTTGGTCAGTTGGTTCTGGAGTTAGCATTACATACATTAATGTTTTGGCATAGCGTATGTAATGGCTCATACGTACGTTAACCTTGTTGTATAGCGTACGTAATGTTTTTTCAGATTATATAAGTTGGTTTCATATTTCCTTTCTTCACGAACCAAAATCATTTTCTCTCCCTGGAATTGTCCTTCTGGACTTTTTCTTGATGTTTAGCCTCTTCCAACACGATTTTGATCATCCTAGCTTGGATTGAAGCTTGAAGTTGGAAGTTTGTTGGTGCTCCTTTGTTGGTTGGAGAGTTCTTCTTGTTCTTTATTGGTAAGTTCTCTTAATCTCTTGTTGTTCAAGTGATTTACGAGTATGATGATGCTGTTTTTGTTGTTTTCTTTGGGCATTAATTGATTGTTGGAGTATATCACGATTCCTGGTGAGTTTCTATAACTTATGATGAAGAACATGGGGATGGTGGTTTGAAGGGGAGTTGTTCTTGATGTTTTAGGAGGTTTGGAGGTTATAATCATATCTAGGAAGGACTATGTTAAGATTGCTATATGATTAACATACTCTTGATATGATTGTTGTTGTTGATAGTGTTTTTGGAGGGATTATAACCATTTTAGTAAGGAATTATGATGAATTAAGCAATGATTATCATAATCTTGAAATGGTTGAGTGAACCTTGTTGATTAATCCGAATTCATGATGAATTGTTGATTGATTAGGGTTTGTTGAGATGATGATGTTCTTGGGGTATTGATGATGATATTAGCGATACTATCATTTTGAGATGTTTGTTTTGATGATTGTTCTTAAGTGATTCTTGTTGAATTGATTTCACAAGTGTTAAGAACGTAATGATCATGTTAATCGATCATTGAGGTGTTGGAGGATGTTAGAATTCATAGTTGAGAACTATGATATTCGTTGGTGGAGTTTAACAAATTCGGGGTTGAATCGGGATTATCCTTAGTGTTGCTTTCTATTGATTTTGTGTTATTGAATGAATTGTATTTCATTCAAGGTTGTTCGAGTGGTTGTGATCGTCGGAAGACGCCGTTCGTCGTTTCATGGAAGGACGTTGATCGTGGAAGGACTTTCTCGCCTTCGGTTTGAGACAAGTTTTATACTTGTACTGTTCAATGAGATTACTGTTATCATGTATGTGTATGAATGTGTGTATCATGGAAGGACGTTGATCGTGGAAGGACTTTCTCTATCGAGGTATTGAATTGGGATTATTGAGGATAATTCCCATCGGTTGTATTGTTGTTGTCTATTGCCCATTCTAAGGCAATCGAGATATTGAATTGGGATTATCGAAGATAATTCCCATCCGTTGTCTTATTGATAATCGATTAACCATTCTAGGGTAATCGAGGTATTGAATCGGGATTATCGACGATAATTCCCATCTGTAGTATCGTTGTTGTCGATTGACCATTCTAAGGCAATCGAGGTATTGAATTGGGATTATAGAAGATAATTCCCATCCGTTGTCTCATTGATTATCGATTGACTGTTCTAGTTAATCGAGGTATTGAATTGGGATTATCGAAGACATTATCCATCCGTTGATGTCGTTGTGATCGATTGGCCATTCCTAAGGCAGTCGAGGTATTTGAATTGGGACCGCTGAGGACGGTGCCCATCCGTAAGTTATTGTTGTTGTGTTGGTCGACTCAAGGCAGCACACTATTATTCTTGTAATTAGGTAATCTTAGATCGTTGCCCTTTGTGATTAATTGTGTTGGAGGCTAGTCGCGGCTAGTGCTCGATAGGTAAGATTGGGGCTTGAACCTTCGCGGTTGGTTTCCCAACACCTATAGTTCAGTAGGTCACGGTCATGTTGATAATCTCATTATGGGTAAGCTTGGGGCTTGAACCTTCACGGTTGGTTTCCCAACACCTACAGTTCAGTAGATCACGGTCATGTTGATGATCTCATTATGGGTAAGCTTGGGGCTTGAACCTTCACGGTTGGTTTCGCAACACCTACGGCTCAGTAGGGCACGGTCATTGGATGACCTCATTGTGATACGGCATCGTGCCATGGCTTCGGCCCTCATTGTGATACGGATTCGTGCCGTGGCTTTGGCCCTCATTGTGATATGGCTTCGACACTCATTGTGATACGGCTTCGTGCCGTGGCTTCGGCCCTCAGATGATACAGCTTCGGGCTGTTTGGCTTCGGGCGATTGTGATGAATGGCAGCTTCGGCTGAGTGGTTTTCAGACCATTGTAATATTGTGGCAGCTTCGGCTGAGTGGCTTTCAGGCCATTGTGATGTATTGGTAATACCGTTGGAGCTTACGGGCATTGTGATTCGTATTTATTTCAGTTCTGGTCTGGTTTACCTTCAGGTTGTTCATGGTTGTGTTCTATATTGATGACTCGTCGTTGGGCACTTGTGTTCTATCCTGTTGAGCAAGTATTGATCGTATGCCGTGGGCATAGTGTTTCACAAATGCTGAGTTCTTGCCTTGGATTGTGAGCATTTCGTACTATTATTATCATTGTACCGTTTCATTCTGCCTTTGGATACATATCATGTTGTACATGTATTTGATATTCATTATCTGGATGACTGACCCCGTGGGGGCGGAACATGTTTTCATGTTTTAGGTGCTTGTGAGGAGAGAGTTGAGACACAGGGCCATGACGATGGCGACGAGGCATTCGAGCGATACTAGTCCGAGATGTTTTGGTGTTCATGTTAGTCAGACAGTTTAGAGTACTCTATTTTTGTTCGATTGTTGTCATCTTATATTACCCGATTAAGGCTCGTGGATGTAGTTATATTTTTATTTTGGCCATGTAGGCCCACTTTTGTCGTTGAAATTCTATATCGGAATATTATGTCGGATATCATAGTAGGGACTGAGATTCCCCTTTTGATTAGTTTGTTGTATTTTGGTCGTGTTCTCCTGGTGGATCTCCTAGTGTGGGGTCCATGGCACTGTAATGACCCAATGGGATTTGGGGGTGTTACAGAAGATGGCATCAGATAATTGGGTTGTGAGATACCCTGATATGGGGCTGTCAGGTTATGACAATCTGGACAGTCGGGTGTTGTGAGTTGTGATAGGTGGACGACTGTATGAGTCATTCTTTCATCGAGTCATCGTCAGTGAAGACTAGTATCGCAAGACCTCGAAGCTTCGTATGACCTGTGTAAGGACTCGATTCTCTTTTATGTTCATACATTCATTATGTCATTGATTATACATGTTTTGTTGAAAACCTGTATGTAACATTTGTGTTACGATCATTCATGATTATTTATTTTGGAGCGTGTGGGCTCAGTATTTGCTATAATTATCATGATTGAGGTGATTGTTTATCTGTTGACTCAGATTGTCGGTGATATCTCTCGTCAGAGGCCGCCTATTTTTGAGGGTTCGTCGAAACCAGCTGATATTGTTCATTAGCTTGAACATTTTGATAAACTCTTCGACATGGTTCAGTATCCGTAAGAGTATAAGGTGGCAGTAGCGGCTTACTATTTGAGTAAAGGCGCTTATTCTTGGTGGCTCTCAGTGAAGCCCACCGATCGTGATTATTTTTGGAGTGAGTTCGAGACTCTCTTGTTAGAGAGGTATTATTCGGCTCCACTTCGTGAAGCCAAGTTGTCGGAGGTTTTGAACCACGAATCCGTTGAGGACGAAGGTGTTATTGTCATTGCTGAAAAGTTTCAAGTACTTCTTCAGTTTGCTTTGTTTGTTATCCGTACTGAGGCGGATAAGATCAAGTATTTTTGCAAGAGGCTAAACCCGCAGTTGAGATGCTGTTGTTCAACCATAATTGTAATTCACTTGGTGAATTCATCGAGAAGGCTCTTGGAGCAGAGCTTTTGATCAAGGAGCTTGCTCAGAAGAACCCTTCAGTTTCTTCTGGTGAGAGGACTAGGATGCCGGTTCGTTCAGAGGGACATCGAGCTCCGATGTCCAAGAGGTCATCTTCTAGTCTTCTTCGTGCTAGGAAAGCATCTTCTTCTCAGACGACGAGTTCGACTGTTGTTTGCTTTAACTGCGATTCAGCGGGGCATGTTAGCACTCGTTGTACTGTGCCAGCTATTGTTTGTTTTCTGGGTGGGAGTCTGGTACACCTTCAGATATACTGCCGGAGTTCTAGTGCCAGTAGGTCTCGAGAGAGCTCACGGGCCTCGAAAGATTTCGTTACTCCAGTCCGTACTTCATCCAAGGGGTCCTATCAGGCTTCTGGAGCCAGAGGAAAGGACATCCGAGGAGAAGGAGCGAGGTCAGACTTGGGTCTTCCTCGAGCCGTTGAGATCGAGGATGTCGATGATCTGGAGGATATCGATGTCGGGTACTTGAGATGTAGCCTTTATTTGTATTTTCCTTGTTTTTTGGATTGATGTTTGACTCAGTCTGTATTATAGCATTGTGGTTGTGAACCATTTATTATTGATCTATCTTGTAATGATAGCTTTTGAGAATATTGAGATTTGAGGTCGTGTGATGTGTTTTTCTTTCCTTTTGGTGTTGTACCCGAGATTTTTGTGATAATCTGGGTAATTGTTCATTGTGATTCAAGATGCCAAGTCGTGAGGACTTGGGCGTGCGATTGATATGGTCCCGAGGACTATGTCTGTGTTGTTATTATTTTTGTGTGGCGTGAGTCAGTGTTTGCATGGACGCGTGATGCCGACAAGAACGGGGAAGTGTACACCGATGATTGTAGACATGTTCACTGGGCGGCTCCCGCGAGGGTGTGTATGCCGGTGTTACGAGTGTGGTTGGTACGACTTTCTGGCTGGTCTCTAGCGGAGGAGTCATGATTCGACTGATCTCGCACTGGGTTGAGTGTTTTTATCTCTTGGTTTTCGCCTTGTTCGGGCAGAGTAGACTTGGGGACCCATGGGGTTGGCCCGATTACTCAGGTGGAGTGGTTCTCAGTGAGGAGTATTCTTGGAGATGTTGTTTTCAGATCCTGATGGATAGTTCGTACCCCGTGTTGTGCACCCTGAGTTTTGGGGACGAAACTCTTTTTAAGTGGGGGAGTATGTAATATCCGGGGGTAATATTTTTTTCGTTTCACTGTTGAGTTGTACATATTCATTTGGAATTGTAAAAATGCCATTGTATTATATCATTCATGTTTGTTGAGGTGCGTTGGATTGTAGTTCATTCATTCCGGTTGAGAGTTGGTGGAACAACTTGGTTGTCCACTTTGTTGAGCTAACATACGTTAGCTTGTGCGCTTAACGTACATTAGGCTTTAGGCATTACGTACATTATGATGTTCTTGCTACGTACGTAATGAGTGGTAGGTGGAGGGAACCTTCCTCAGACTCGACTTTCGTACGGTGGATCCCGGGCATTTTTTATCCGATCTTACTATTGCAGTCAACGGATCCTTATGTACGTTAAGAGGTGATCTCTACGTACGTAATCCATGTAGCTTGCTAACGTACGTAAATGGTTTTTGTTTACGTATGTTAAGGTCTTTGTATTTTTGGTCAGTTGGTTCTGGAGTTAGCATTACGTACGTTAATGTTTTGGCATAACGTACGTAATGGCCTTACGTACGTTAACCTTGGTGTATAACGTACGTAATGTGTTTTTCAGATTATATAACTTGGTTTCGTATTTCATTTCTTCACGAAGCAAAATCATTTTTCTCTCCCTAGAATCGTCCTTCTAGACTTGTTCTTGATATTTAGCCTCTTCCAACACGATTTTAATCATCCTAGCTTGGATTGAAGCTTGAAGTTGGAAGTTTGCTGCTGCTCCTTTGTTATTTGGGGAGTTCTTCCTGTTCTTCATTGGTTAGTTCTCTTAATCTCTTGTTCTTCAAGTGATTTCCGAGTATGATGATGTTGTTGTTGTTTTCTTCGGGTATTGATTGATTGTTGGAGTATATCACGATTCTTGATGAGTTTCTATTACTTATGATGAAGAACATGGTGATGGTGGTTTGAAGGGGAGTTGTTCTTTATGTTTTAGGAGGTTTGGAGGTTATAATTATGTCTAGGAAGGATTATGTTAAGATTTCTATATGATTAACATAGTCTTGATATGATTGTTGTTATTGATTGTGTTTTTGGAGGGATTATAACCATTTTAGTAAGGAATTATGATGAATTATGTAATGATTATAATAATCTGGAAATGGTTGAGTGAACCTTGTTGATTAATCCGAATTAATGATGAATTGTTGATTGATTATGGTTTAGACATCATGTTTGTTGAGATGATGATGTTCTTGAGGTATTGATGATGATATTAGTGATATTATCATTTTGAGATGTTTGTTTTGATGATTATTCCTAAGTGATTCTTGTTGAATTGATTTCGCAAGTGTTAATAACGTAATGATCATGTTAATCGATCATTTAGGTGTTAGAGGATGTTATAATTTATAGTTGAGAACTATGATATTCGTTGGTGGAGTTTAACCGATTCGGGGTTGAATCGGGATTATCCTTAGTGTTGCTTTCTATTGATTTTGTGTTATTGAATGAATTGTATTTCATTCAAGGTTGTTAGAGTGGTTGTGATCGTCGGAAGACGCCGTTTGTCGTTCCGTGGAAGGACGTTGATCGTGGAAGGACTTTCTCGCCTTCGGTTTGAGGCAAGTTTTATACTTGTACTGGTCAATAAGATTAATGTTATCTTGTATGTGTATGAATGTGTGTATCATTTCGAGACTTGATCTCTCTATGATTTTGTTGATATTTGGGGATTGTTTGATGCAATACCCTTCGGCAATTATGCTAGATATTATTCTTATTCGTTAACGGCCTGCTTAAGGCATCGATACTCTTGTTGTTATTGTTGTTGTCGATAGCCGGTCCGCGGTATCGATGTATCGATTATTATTGTTGATGTTGATGTCAGTCTAAGACATCGTTGGGATCGTTGTTATCAAATTGGTATTATTGCTATTGTATTGGCCGATTGAAGGTATTTGACGTATTCAATTATCATCTCTGTATTCGGTTGTCGGTTTAAGGCACCGGGACATCTATTCTAATTGAGTCATTATTTATCGATTGACCGTTCTAAGGTAATCAAGGTATTGAATTGGGATTATCGAGGATAATTCCCATCTGTTGTATCGCTGTTGTCGATTGACCATTCTAAGGCAATCAAGGTATTGAAATGGGATTATCGAATATAATTCCCATTTGTTAGCTCATTGATTATCGATTGACTGTTCTAAGGGAATTGAGGTATTGAATTGGGATTATCGAGGATAATTCCCATATGTTGTATCGTTGTTGTCGATTGACCATTCTAAGGCAATCGAGGTATTGAATTGGGATTATCGAAGATAATTCCCATCCGTTGTCTCATTGATTATCGATTGACCGTTCTAAGGTAATCGAGGTATTGAATTGGGATTATCGAAGACATTTTCCATCCGTTGATGTCGTTGTGATCGATTGGCCATTCCTAAGGCAGTCGAGGTATTTGAATTGGGACCGCTGAGGATGGTGCCCATCCGTGAGTTATTGTTGTCGTGTTGGCCGACTCAAGGCAGCATACTATTATTCTTGTAGTTCGATAATCTTGGATTGTTGCCGTTTGTGATTAATTGTGTTGGAGGCTAGTTTCGGCTAGTGCTAGATGGGTAAGCTTGGGGCTTGAACCTTCGCGGTTGGTTTGCCAACACCTACAGTTCAGTAGGTCACGGTCATGTTGATGATCTCATTATGGGTAAGCTTGGTGCTTGAACCTTCGCTGTTGGTTTCCCAACAGCTACAGTTCAGTAGGTCACGGTCATGTTGATGATCTCTTTACGGGTAAGCTTGGGCTTGAACCTTCGCGGTTGGTTTCCCAACACCTACGGTTCAGTAGGTCACGGTCATTGGATTACCTCATTGTGATACGGCTTCGTGCCGCGGCTTCGGCCCTCATTGTGATACGGTTTCATGCCATGGCTTCGGCCCTGATTATGATACGGCTTCATGCTGTGGGTTCGGCCCTCATTGTGATACGGCTTCGTGCCGTGGCTTCGGCCCTCAGATGATACAACTTCGGCTTGTTTGGCTTCGGGCCATTGTGATGAATGGCAGCTTCGGCTGAGTGGTTTTTAGACCATTGTAATATTATGGCAGCTTCGGCTGAGTGGCTTTCAGGCCATTATGATGTATTGGTAATACCGTTGGAGCCTTCGGGCATTGTGATTCTTATTTATTTCAGTTCTGGTCTGGTTTACCATCGGGTAGTTCATGGTTGTGTCTATATTGATGACTCGCCATTGGGAACTTGTGTTCTAACCTGTTGAGCAAGTATTGATCGTATGCCGTGGGAATAGTGTTTCACGAATGCTCAGTTCTTACCTTGGTTTGTGAGCATTTTGTACTATTATTATCATTGTACCGTTTCATTCTGCCTTTGGATACATATCATGTTGTACATGTATTTGATATTCATTATCTGGATGACTGACCCCGTGGGGGCGGAACATGTTTTCATGTTTTAGGTACTTTTGAGGAGAGAGTTGAGACACAGGGGCATGACGATGGCGACGAGGCATTCGAGCGATACTAGTCCGAGATGTTTTGGTGTTCATGTCAGTCAGACAGTTTGGAGTACTCCATTTTTGTTCGGTTGTTGTCATCTTGTATTACCCGAGTAAGGCTCGTGGATGTTGTTGTATTTTTATTTTGGCCATGTAGGCCCACTTTTGTCGTTGAAATTCCATATCGGGATATTATGTCGGATGTCATAGTAGGGGAGATTCCCATTTGGATCAGTCTGTTGTATTTTGGTCTTGTTCGCTTAGTGGATCTCCTGGTGTGGGGTCCACGGCACTGTAATGACCCAATGGGATTTGGGGGTGTTACAATAACTTGATCAGGTCATTTGAAAGAAGATTTTATACGTATACTCGTATTCACGACATAATGGTTCTTGAATGATCCCAATCATTCGTACTCAGTTGGGGTACAGTGTAGGCCGCCAGGCTGGCTAGGTGGTGCTACTACTCTTTGGTTCCTCCCATTGCTAACAGAGACGGACCTACCGAGTCGCACAATAGGATTGACGATGGAATGAATCGAGCTTATTATCTCATTATGAATATTAGATATTGGATATATAATTGGGACATTGGATGTCTAAATTGAGTTATTGGACCTAATGAATTAAACTAATTACTAGATGATTAATTCAATTCATAAATATAATTATTTCTTGGAGAAATTAATTATGTTATTTTGTATTTGATATGATTAATTAATTGGATTAATTAATTGATATAAAAATACATCGGAATAGAATTGGAGTTTATCTGTTTGGACTTTCGAGAGTCCGAAACGAACCAAACTTATCCCGGTTCTTCTAGATGGCCAACCCCTTCCACCAAGCTTCCACTTAGTCTTTGTCTCCATTTTATAAATGAAAGACCAAAGACTTAAGAGACATGGTATCTCTTATTATAATGTGAGAGGTGATTTGGGGTTGATAAAGGAATAAATGAAGACTTCAACTCTCACTTTAGTTAGAGAAACTCACGATTCATTTTGCAAGAGGAAGAGAGAAGAAAATAGTTTTCTTAGTCTTCATATTTGTTCTTCATTTCTTCTTGTTTTTCCTTGGAGAAAATTCAAGACATATTAAGGGATTGTTAGTTATACACTTGGAGTGTTATAATCACATTTTATATTAGCTCCTATAACCTTGTTCTAGCCGTATCCTTGGAGGATAATGAGGTTTAGTCGTTCCGGTCATCTCTACGATGCGTGGCAAGTAGAGACGCAGTACTGTCGGCGTTGGATCATCCAAGAGCTTGGAGCGGATTGGAATCGCAGGGAGATCGGACGTTATGATGTTCTTGCTACGTACGTAATGAGTGGTAGGTGGAGGGAACCTTCCTCGGACTCGACTTTCGGACGGTGGGTCCCGGGCATCTTTGATCTGATCTTACTATTGCAGTCAACGGATCCTTGTGTACGTTAGGAGGTGAGCTCTACATACATAATCCATGTAGCTTGCTAACGTACGTAAAATGGTTTTGTTTACGTACGTTAAGGTCTTTGTATTTTTGGTCAGTTGGTTCTGGAGTTAGCATTACATACATTAATGTTTTGGCATAACGTATGTAATGGCCTTACGTACGTTAACCTTGGTGTATAGCGCACGTAATGTGTTTGTCAGATTATATAACATGGTTTCGTATTTCATTCCTTCACGAACCAAAATCATTTTTCTCTTCCTAGAATCGTCCTTCTGGACTTGATCTTGATATTTAGCCTCTTCCAACACGATTTTGATCATCCTAGCTTGGATTGAAGCTTGAAGTTGGAAGTTTGTTGGTGCTCCTTTGTTGTTTGGAGAGTTCTTCTTGTTCATCATTAGTAAGTTCTCTTAATCTCTTGTTCTTCAAGTAATTTCCGAGTATGATGATGTTGTTGTTGTTGTTTTTTTCGGGTATTGATTGATTGTTGGAGTATATCACGATTCTTGATGAGTTTCTATAACTTATGATGAAGAACATGGTGATGGTGGTTTGAACGGGAGTTGTTCTTGATGTTTTAGGAGGTTTGGAGGTTATAATCATGTCTAGGAAGGATTATATTAAGATTGCTATATGATTAACATAGTCTTGATATGATTGTTGTTGTTGATTGTGTTTTTGGAGGGATTATAACCATTTTAGTAAGGAATTATGATGAATTATGTAATGATTATCATAATCTTGAAATGGTTGAGTGAACCTTGTTGATTAATCCGAATTCATGATGAATTGTTGATTGATTATGATTTAGACATCATGTTTGTTGAGATGATGATGTTCTTGGGGTATTGATGATGATATTAGCGATATTATCATTTTGAGATGTTTGTTTTGATGATTGTTCTTAAGTGATTCTTGTTGAATTGATTTCGCAGGTATTAAGAATGTAATGATCATGTTAATCAATCATTGAGGTGTTGGAGGATGTTAGAATTCAGAGTTGAGAACTATGATATTCGTTGGTGGAGTTTAACCGATTCAGGGTTGAATCAAGATTATACTTAGTGTTGCTTTCTATTGATTTTGTGTTATTGAATGAATTGTATTTCATTCAAGGTTGTTCGAGTGGTTGTGATCGTCGGAAGACGCCGTTCATCGTTTCGTGGAAGGACGTTGATCGTGGAAGGACTTTCTCGCCTTCAGTTTGATGCAAGTTTTATACTTGTACTGGTCAATGAGATTAATGTTATCATGTATGTGTATGAATGTGTGTATCATTTCGAGACTTGGTCTCTCTATGATTTTGTTGATATTTGGGGATGGTTTGATGCAATACCCTTTGGCAATTATGCTAGATGTTATTGTTATTCGTTAACGGCCTGCTTAAGACATCGAGACTTTTGTTGTTATTGTTGTTGTCGATAGCCAGTCCGCGATATCGATGTACCGATTATTATTGTTGACGTTGATGTCAGTCTAAGACATAGTTGGGATTGTTGTTATCAAATTGGTATTGTTGCTATTGTATTGGCCGATTGAAGGTATTTGACGTATTCGATTATCATCTCTATATTCGGTTGTCGGTTTAAGGCACCAGGACATATATTCTAATTGAGTCATTGTTTATCGATTGACCGTTCTAAGATAATCGAGGTATTGAATTGGGATTATCGAGGATAATTCCCATCTGTTGTATCGCTGTTGTCGATTGACCATTCTATGGTAATCGAGGTATTGAATTGGGATTATCGAAGATAATTCCCATCCGTTGGCTCATTGATTATCGATTGACCGTTCTAAGGGAATTGAGGTATTGAATTGGGATTATCGAGGATAATTCCCATCTCTTGTATCATTGTTCTCGATTGACCATTCTAAGGCAATCGAGGTATTGAATTGGGATTATCGAACATAATTCCCATCCGTTTTCTCATTGATTATCGATTGACCGTTCTAAGGTAATCGAGGTATTGAATTGGGATTATCGAAGACATTTTCCATCCGTTGATGTTGTTGTGATCAATTGGCCATTCCTAAGGCAGTCGAGGTATTTGGATTGGGAGCGCCGAGGACGGTGCCCATCCGTGAGTTATTGTTGTCGTGTTGGCCGACTCAAGGCAGCACACTATTATTCTTGTAATTCGATAATCTTGGATCGTTACCGTTTTTGATTAATTGTGTTGAAGGCTAGTCGCGGCTAGTGCTAGATGTGTAAGCTTGGGGCTTGAACCTTCGCGGTTGGTTTCCGAACACCTACAGTTCAGTAGGTCACGGTCATGTTGATGATCTCATTATGGGTAAGCCTGGGGCTTGAGCCTTCGCGGTTGGTTTCCCAACACCTACAGTTCAGTAGGTCACGCCCATGTTGATGATCCCGTTATGGGTAAGCTTGGGGCTTGAACCTTCGCGGTTGGTTTCCCAACACCTACGGTTCAGTAGGTCACGGTCATTGGATGACCTCATTGTGATATGGCTTCGCGCCGTGGCTTCGGCCCCCATTGTGATACGGCTTCATGCCGTCGGCCCTCATTGTGATACGGCTTCGTGCCGTGGCTTCGGCCCTCAGATGATACATCTTCGGGCTGTTTGGCTTCAGGCTATTATGATGAATGGCAGCTTCGGCTGAGTGGTTTTCACACCATTGTAATATTGTGGCAGCTTCGGCTGAGTGGCTTTCAGGCCATTATGATGTATTGGTAATACCGTTGAAGCCTTCGGGCATTGTGATTCGTATTTATTTCAGTTCTGGTCTGGTTTACCTTTGGGTAGTTCATGGTTGTGTATATATTGATGACTCGCCGTTGGGCACTTGTGTTCTAACCTGTTGAGCAAGTATTGATTGTATGCCGTGGGCATAGTGTTTCACGAATGCTCAGTTCTTACCTTGGTTTGTGAGCATTTCATACTATTATTATCATTATACCGTTTCATTCTGCCTTTGGATACATATCATGTTGTACATGTATTTGATATTCATTATCTAGATGACTGACCCCGTGGGGGCGGAACATGTTTTCATGTTTTAGTTACTTGTGAGGAGAGAGTTGAGACACAGGGGCATGACGATGGCGACGAGGCATTCGAGCGATACTAGTCCGAGATGTTTTGGTGTTCATGTCAGTCAGACAGTTTGGAGTACTCCATTTTTGTTCGGTTGTTGTCATCTTGTATTACCCGAGTAAGGCTCGTGGATGTTGTATTTTTATTTTGGCCATGTAGGCCCACTTTTGTCATTGAAATTCCATATCGGAATATTATGTCGGATGTCATAGTAGGGACTGAGATTCCCCTTTTGATCAATTTGTTGTATTTTGGTCTTGTTCGCCTGGTGGATCTCCTGGTGTGGGGTCCACGGCACTGTAATGACCCAATGGGATTTGGGGGTGTTACAATAACTTGATCGGGACATTTGAAAGAAGGGTTTATACGTATACTGGTATTCATGACAGAATGGTTCTTGAATGATCCCAATCATTCATTCTCAGTTGGGGTACAGTGTAGGCCGCCAGGCTGGCTAGGTGGTGCTACTACTCTTTGTTTCCTCCCATTGCTAACTGAGACGGACCTACCGAGTCACGCAATAGGATTGATGACGGAATGAATCGAGCTTATTCTCTCATTATGAATATTAGATATTGGATATCTAATTGGGACATTGGATGTCTAAATTGATTTATTGGATAAATTAATTTACGGCCTAATGAATTAAATTAATTACTAGGTGATTAATTCAATTCATAAATATAATTATTTCTTGGAGAAATTAATTATATTATTTTGTATTTGATATGATTAATTAATTGATATAAAAATACATCGGAATGGAATTGGAGTTTATCTGTTTGGACTTTCGGGAGTCCGAAACGAACCAAACTCATCCTGGTTCTTCTAGATGGACAACCCCTTCCACCAACCTTCCACTTAGTCTTTGTCTCCATTTTATAAATATAAGACCAAAGACTTAAGAGACATGGTATATCTTATTATAATGTGAAAGGTGATTTGGGGAGATGTTGATAAAGGAATAAATGAAGACTTCCACTCTAACTTTAGTTAGAGAAACTCACGACTCATTTTGCAAGAGGGAGAGAGAAGAAAATAGTTTTCTTAGTCTTCATATTTGTTCTTCATTTCTTCTTGGTTTTCCTTGGAGAAAATTCAAGACATATTGAGGGATTGTTAGTCATACACTTGGAGTGTTATAATCACATTTTAGATTAGCTCCTATAACCTTGTTTTAGCCGTATCCGTGGAGGATAACGAGGTTTAGTCGTTCCGGTCATTTCTCCGGCGCGTGGCAAGTAGAGACGCGGTACTTTCGGCGTTGGATCATCCAAGAGCTTGGAGCGGATTGGAATCGCAGGGAGATTGCCTAAAGCTTGGGGAAACGCTTTCTCGGATATCACCATTTAATCAACGGACTACGAGGGTATGTTTCTCGTATCTTCTTATGTTTCATTTTATATTCGTATATACGTAGCTCGAACGATCCTCGAAGTGATTCGGATCGAATTAATTTTCGTTTTACCGCTTCCGCTGGGCCTTCGATTTAGGCACCGAATCCCAACAGTGGTATCGGAGCCTGGTTTTGCAATCGTATATACGATATTTATCATTTGGAATGCTTGATTAGATGGTGTATGATTTGGAATCATATTCATATTAATCGTTGATTTTCTATTGTTCATCTAAAAATTAATTATTCATAATTTTATATTACAATATAAATCTATTTTTCTTTTTAAAAAAATGATTTAAATGTGTTATATAAAGATTAAAAAAATATTATTTTTGGAATCGGGGCAAAAAACGAGCCTAAAACGTAATCGGACCTCGCAGCTTGGAGCTGGCCGGGCGCTGCCTTGCGGTCCCAGGCAGCGGATCGCGATCTGGCCCTGTGATCGGCCACGCTCGCGTCTGTGCGCCAGCTGCACTGAAATGGTCTCGGTCCTCGCTGCTCGGCGGCTTCGGGCGACTTCTTTGGCAAGGTGCTCCGGCCATATTTTTCGACTCCGTTTTTTATATTTTGTTCGTTAATTAGTTTCCCACAAATTAAATTGGATTTAATTTGACTAAGATTTAATTATGGTAAATTTATTCTTAGGAGAATTAATTTAATGAAATATTTTCGAATCCGGAACAAGTTAAAATTAACGACTGTTTTGAATTAATTGGATTAATTCGTTTGGATGGATTAATTTATATTCATTGGATCAATATTTAGTTTAATTATGAATGCCATTTATTTAATGTGTTTGATGCATTATTTTTTAATGGTGATGTGGTTCATGGACCTAGTGTTGAATCGTGCGGTTTTATTCAATTGGGTTGTAAATGCCGTTTTCAGCCTATTTATTTTACTAGAAATATTTGCATCTAGGATGCAATTTTAGATATTAAATTTATATGTAATGACGAAGACCGGAGGAAGATCCATTTCGAGAAGACGAAGATTCAAGACGAAGACTTGTAATTAGATTACGGAGTTTTTGTTTCTAGGAACGGTCCATGAACTACATGTTGGTAGAAACTAGGTTGTGAATGGTTGTTCATATTGTATGAATGATACAAACGCGCTTAAATGAATTAATTTGGAAAGTGTAACATTAATCGCGAAAATTCTCCCACGACAAATTATTAAGTTTATAAGGTTTCAAGGTTTTTCTTCCCTCCATCTAGCTTTCGGGAAATTGAAATCCAAACCGGATGTGCTATGCTTCCGAGTTATCAGGGTAGTCGTTCGGGGAGGATGGATAAATTACCAGGAGCGTATTGGATGCCTTCGGTTGGAGCAAATTTATCCCTAGAAACCTGATAGGTTGCCGGATAAGATTCAATTGTGAAATTGATTTGTGTCGATGGTATAAACTTAACTTGTTTACGAACCATAGAAACCGTATAGGTTGAGGGGAGTGAACAAGGGGAAAAATAAGATCGAATCATCCATTAGATGGGTTGGTGTTGGACACCACTTTATAAAAATTAATAGACTCGAAACCTGTTCGGTTGCCCTCTATTAAGATTTATAAAGAACTCGATCACCACTATGAAGTAGAGCGACGATACTTCCGGATTTCACATGGGAGTGTGTTATTTTGATAAAAATAGTCGGAGCTGGGTAACAAGTATAGAACAGACCTTAATTCTATACTCAGATCATAATTAAATGAGTCACTAATTAATCTTTCGTACTTAATGCACACATAACTCTCAATATGACAATGAACCCACTCGCAATTCTACTCGAAAAGAACACCTTGATCGGACCTAACTTCGTGGATTGGCTCCAAAAACTGATGATTGTCCTCAGTATAGAGGCACTGGGATACGTCTTGGAGACGAACATTCCTCATTGTACTTGTTTATTCAAATGTATGCTTATTACTTGGCAAAATTTAAGGAAGAACCAAATGAGTATCTTCCATAGGCCAAAATATGTTAAGTTAGATACTTGGCAAAATGTAAAGAAGAACCAAAATAAGTATCTTCTAAAGGCCATTTAAGTTAGGCTCAAAATTGGCTAAGTAGAAAATACAGATAAGTACATCAGAGAAGTTTCGGTCAGACAAGTATCATTAGAGAGGTCTTGACCAAACTCTACAAAAAGCCGAGTCACAGTCAATTGAAAATCAGAGAAGTTCTGGTCAACAAATTTTATCAGAGAAGTTTGATCAGACTGCAGTCAAGTGATCAGATGGAGCCCAAGTTATCTGAAGTTTGACCTTCAGATCAGTCAAGTTCATTAGGTCAGAAGACTTCAGACAAGTCATCAGATTGGAGAAGTCTCGGGAGGACATCAGAGAAGTCCCCATCAGAGAAGTCCGACAGAGAACTTTGACTGCATATCAGACAGATTGACTTATAGAGATCAGATAAGTCATCAGCCAAGTAAGCATGTCCACGTCAGCAAGCGTTGAATAGTCAATATTTATGGAAAGTCACATGCGGGTGATAAGGGAGAGATTGGAGAGATTCCCGGAAGGATATGAATTAAATAAATCATCCAGACCCACCTCTGAAGACTTTATTCATATTAAAATCAAAGATTCGGCGCCATCACATGGAAGTCTTCACAACGGTCGGAAATGGATTAAAATAAGGGAATCCAGCCTTGCAACGTTCAGAAAGAAAAACAAATAAGTCTATTTCTCCAACGGATGGATTTGTTACAGATTTGCAATGGCTATCAAGGAAGCTCACATATCAACATCTATAAATATCTGAAGATTTGAAGTTGAGCAGTACGGTGCGAACTATACTTTCAAGCAATCAAATCAATCAAACGATCAAGAAATCTGTTGCATTGTGAAGAGCAGTATTCTCAGTTCATATACGAAGAAAGCTCTTAGTTGGAGAAGACAAAACACTCTTGTCTTAAAACCTGAGTAAGGGGTACTTCACTGGTTGAAGTTATGTGACTGATAGGCATCCAAGGATTTGGAGATCAAGTGGTGCTAGGCAGTCAGAAAAAATTTGCAACGACAGAATTTCCACTGGTTGGAAGTTGTTGAAGCTAAGTTATAGAATCACTGTAATATTTATCACTAGTTGAAAGTTATAGTAGATTCATCTCCAACTGGTTTCGAGAAAGTAGATTAGTAGAGGATTACCCCACCTCTGAGACCACTATAAATTGCCTGCGTACTTTATTGTTTTCACGTCATATTTAACTGTTGCATTCATACTTAGTGTTTCATTGTTTATATTTCTGTATTCGTCATTAGCTGACTTCCGCACTTATATTGTCTACATACGACTCTAGGTCATCTGTATCATCAGCTGAGAAACTCATCCTTTGTGGAAAAGAGTTTCAATAAGTCTATTCACCCCCCTCTAGACTTATTCCTGGATGACTTGTGACCTACAAGTGGTATCAGAGAGGTTGGTGCATTTATTTCCAGAAACAGGTCCATATATCTTGCATATATTTATCTCTCATTTAGAATGGAACACATGCACTCAAGATTACTCGTGTTTTCAGTTGACGAGTATGATCTTTGGAAGATAAGGATGCAGGCACACTTATATTCTATCCATGACGACATGTGGTGCATTATTGAAGATGGTCCTTTCATCTTTGAGAAGGACAGCACACATGAGGAGATTGCATCCGGGAAGCCAGACAAGATCCCCAAGAAGAGGATGGAGCTGACCATTGAAGAAAGGAAGCTGGCGAACCATGACAACCGGGCCAGAGATGTGCTATATCAAACTATTGACAAATCAACCATGGTCAAGATCAAGAATTGCCAGAAGGCCAAGGAGATTTGGGATACCCCTGCCGTGATGTGTGAAGGTAGAGAGCTGATAAAATAAAATAAGTTGTCAATCGCTACCCAGAAGTTTGACAACTTCAAGATGAAGACCGGAGAATCAATAGACCAGGTGGACACAAGGTTCACATAGACCATCAACGAAATAAACTCACTTGGAAAAACTTATGGAAACAGGGAGATGGCCTTGAAAGTGTTAAGATCACTTAGCCCCGAATGGAGCATGAAGGTGGTGGACATGAGGGAATCCAAAGACCTTAATAAAATAAAGATTCAAGAATTATTCTCTGACCTGAAGGCTTACAAATTCGAACTTCCAAGTTCACCATCAAACGAGCCTGCAGAGAAGGGAATAGCATTTGCAGCCGAGTCCCCCGCCAAGAGCTTATCTAATGTCAAACCTCCAAATCCACTCGATTTTGAGGAATAGAAGGCACTTATAATGCAAACATTCCGCAACTTCTGAAAGAATTACTCCAAATATAAGAAGTATTATAAGGATAGTCCAAGGAGAAATCAAAAGGCCGGAAGTTGGAAGGTGGAGTGCTATAACTGTCATAAGACAGGACACATTCAAATCGATTATCCTGATATTAAGAAGGACGAGAGTAAGAAGGAGGTGAGCAGAAAAGAAGACCGAAGGAAAGCCCTCGTTGGAGAAGATCAAGAGAAAGTGGAATCAAGCAGCGGATTCTTCTCTGATGATGATGAGGAATATGACTGTCTGATGGCCAACCTAGCTGATGAAGAGGTAACCTCAAAACCCTCTAATTCAAATAATAATTCAGACATGTCATAAGATATGGACTTACACGAATCCGTAAATCAGCTTCTCAAAGATTTTGAGAAATTAAAATCTGCACACCTATATGTAATCAGCCCAGAGACTCAGCTGCAGGATGAGAATATGCAGCTGAATAATGGTTTTGAAAAACTCAGCCTATAGTTAAATAAAACCAAATCTGATCTTGAAAAACAGGCTGTAGATAACTTTAAAAACTAGGCTGATATCATTACAGTTGAGATAAAAAGATTGACTGTTTTGAATAGTGAAAAATCAGATGCACTTGCTCATGTCAAAGCTGAGTTTACTAAACTGACTCAGCTAAGTAAAACTCAGGCGAAGGAAATAACCTCCCTAAAGGCGTCTCTAACTTTGACGAATTGTGTATGAAAAAAAGGCTATTTTATTCAAGATCAGACCTTGGATATGACCCGAACACTACCTCTAGTTCTAAAACTACTTTCATCAAGGGAGAAACACTTGTCCCGTCTGCTGAGCCTAATTACAAACTTGTGTTTCAAAATAGGCAGCAGCCAAGTCACAGGTCTGGCCTGCAGCCAAGGTATACAAGGCAGCCACCTAGACATGAGACTAGGCAATGGCCAAGGCAGAAGCAACAGCCCAGACAATATGCCCATTACTATCAAAAACTCCCCAAAAATAGATTTCAAAATGGGAGGGGCAAATGGAAACTTCAAGGTTATCCAAATTTTCAAAATGAACAGATGTGGAGACTCCAAAGATTTTATAAATGGTCTCAGCCAAGATTTACAAATGGCTGGCATCAATTGTATGGGGCATATCCAGTACACAATCCTAACAGAGGATTCATGCCCAGACAACACACACCATATAGGGGCAATATCAACAACTTTCACAATCCTAGGAGAAATCAATCCTCCAGGAAACCAACTAACCCCCGAGGACCCACACAGATTTGGGTACCTAAATCTCTGCTTGTTTGATTGCATAAAAGGTGGAAGGACTACGACCACATCTCCACAAATTCAAATATTAGAGGTGAAGAATGGTTTGTAGATTCTGGATGTTCAAGGCACATGACCGGGAACAAGAAGGTGCTGTCAAATTATATCAAAGAAAGAGGTCCAGACGTAACCTTTGGAGATAGATCTAGAGGTCAGACTAAAGGCTTTGGAGAGCTGCACAGAGGAAACATCACTATATCAAAATTTTATTATGTCAAAGGGCTCAAGTACAACCTTTTGAGCATAAGTCAATTTTGTGATGAGAAGAATCTAGTAGTCTTCACCATTTGGAAATGTATGGTGATAGATATTCTATCTGGAGAAGTGAAGCTACAAGGATTCAGAAGGGGAGATGTCTATATGATAGATTGGAAAACAGGAACTCCCAACACCTGCTTTCTATATAAGACAATAGCAGAAAATGGATAGCTGTGGCACAAGAGACTATGTCACCTAAATTTCAAAGCCATCAACAAGATTAGTTCTCAGAAGCTGGTCAGAGGACTTCCAGAAGAAGTTTTCAGAAAGGAAGCTCTCTGTGATGCATGTCAGAAATGGAAGCAGATGATAGAATCATTCAAGCCAGTCCAACCTACCACTCTCACAACAAGGATCTTAGATCTACTTCACATAGATCTATTTGGTCCTATCAAGAAAAGGACCCTAAGTGGCAGAAAGCATGCTCTAGTAGTAGTGGATGACTACTCAAGGTACACATGGATTGTCTTTCTATATAAGAAGAGTGAAACATTGACAAAGCTGCCTTAGCTGCTAGATCCAGAATGAGAAATCGCTCTCAATCATCAAGATCAGATCAGATAAAGGAGGAGAATTTCTCAACAGAGCAATCATTGAGCGATCAGAATGGGATCCAGTACGAGCTCTCTGCAGCCAAGACTCCACAGTAGAATGGTGCTGCCAAAAGAAGAAACAGAACCTTGAAGGAAGCATCCAGGTCCATGATTGCAGAAGCAGACCTGCCCAAGAGGTTCTGGGCTGAAGCTATCAACACAGCATGCCACACTCAAAACAGAAGTATGATAGTAGGGAGACATGGCAAAACTCCCTATGAGGTTTGGAATGGCAGAACACCTACAGTTGCTTATTTTCATATTTTTGGTTGTAAGTGTTTCATCCACAACAATGGTAAAACCAAACTAAATGCCTTTGATGCTAAAACTGATGATGGTCTCTTTATGGGATATTCACAAAGAAGCAAGGTATATATAGAGTCTTTAACAAAAGAACCTTAGTTGTGGAGGAAACACCTCATGTGGTATTTGATGAAACTACTGCTGAGTGCAGGAAACAGGTGGAACTGATTGAGGATAAACTTAAATCCGCCACCTTGGAAGAAGTCATTGTTCATGATATAGGAATGATGGACTCATCTGCAGATCAACCTGAAGACCCAACTTCAAATCAGATAGGACTTCAAAACCTACCTGATCCAGATGTAGCTGATAAAGACCCATCTGTTACTGATAAAGACCCATCTGCAGACCAGACCAGATCCCCACCTACAGATGACAAGTCGGTAACTGATCCAGTTGCAGACCAAGGAATCCAGAACTATGCTGATGCAGAAAGAGAAGAAGTTCACCAAAGCAAATCTACATGGGGAATAGACCCTTAAGAAGAAGATATTCCTAAGTGGCTTTAAGATCATCCCATCCAACAAATCATTGGGAAGCTAACTGATGGAATCAAGACCAAACAGTCCACTCTACCAGCAGGAATGGCAATGTTTTCATGCTTTATGTCTCAAATTGAACCCAAGACTACAGAACAAGCTTTGGAAGACTACTCATGGATTAATGCAAGGTAAGAAGAGCTCAACCAGATGGAAATGAACAATGTTTGGGAACTAACAGACAGACCAGATCACAAGAAGGTTATTGGCACCAAATGGGTGTAGAAGAACAAATGCGGTGAAGATGGAGTTGTTGTTAGGAATAAAGCCAGACTTGTTGCTAAAGGCTATGCACAATGTGAAGGAATAGATTTTGATGAAACCTATGCACCTGTTGCAAGATTAGAAGCCATCAGACTATTCCTTGCATAAGCATCATTCAAGGATTTCGTTGTCTACCAAATGGATGCGAAGAGTGCCTTTCTAAATGGAATTCTAGAAGAAGAAGTCTATGTGGAGCAACCCCCTGAATTTGTCAAAGGAGACAAAGTCTACAAGCTTCTAAAGGCTCTATATGGACTTAAGCAGTCACCAAGAACATGGTATGAAACATTATCTATGTTTCTTGAGAAGAACAGTTTCCGAAAAGGAAAGGTGGACAAGACCCTATTTAGAGTGGAGCATGAAGACGACATATTATTAGTTAAAATATATGTGGATGATATCATATTTGGCTCAACCAATCCAGAACTGTGTGAGAAATTCTCAAATCTCATGCAAGGAGGGTTTGAGATGAGTATGATGGGCAAACTGAATTTCTTTCTAGGTTTGCAAGTTTAATAGATGGAAAATGGAATTTTCATCAACTAAGCCAAATATACCAGAGATTTAATCAAGATATTTGGCATGGAATCAGCCAAGCCAACAAGAATTCCTATGAGCACAAGCATAAATCTAGATACAAATGAAGGAGGCATATCAGTGGATCCAACCCACTACGGAGGACATATTGGATCACTCCTTTATTTGACTACAAGCAGGCCAGACATCTCATATGCTGTAGGAGGACGTGCACGATTCCAATCCAAACCCAAGTAGTCACACCAGGAAGCAGCCAAGAGAATCATTAAATATCTTAAGTCTACCATAAATGTTGGATTGTGGTATCCTAAAGATCGTAATTTCGAGCTGTCAGAATATTCAGATGCAGATTTCGCAGGATGTAAGATTAATAGGAAGAGTACCAGTGGAATGCGCCAATTCCTAGGAGCCAGACTGATATCCTGGTTTAGCAAGAGGCAAGTATCTAACTCTATATCAACAACAGAGTCAGAATACCTAGATGTAGGTAGCCGTTGTGCCCAGATTCTATGGATCAGACAACAGCTAAGGGACTACAACATCATTGCAAATGAAGTCCCAATTTGGTGCGACAATAATAATGCAATTGCAATAACCAACAACCCAGTATTGCACTCCAGGACGAAGCACATTGATGTTAAACATCATTTGATAAGATACCATGTGCTTAACAAGAGAGTCATAGTAGAAAGAGTCAGCATAGAATACCAGATTGCTGACATATTCACCAAACCTTTACCAAAAGAAAGGTTTTTAGAACTGAGCACGGAACTTGGATTACTAGAGTGGGAATCTAGTACAAATGAGAAAGCTACCTGAACACCAGATCAGATGAGCAAAGGAAATTACCTAACCAGACCAGACAAAAAGACAAAGGACAGATGAAGCTGACAACAGGCATCAGATCCCACCTGAAGCAGACAAGGAGACCTACCTGATGCAAATCAGTCAAACAGTCAACGGTCCCCCAGCTAAGTTCTCTATTCCTGGCCGACTCTTGAATTTTAAATTATTATTTATTTACACGTGGCAACAACACGTTCACACGACCTCCTCATTCACCAATTAAATCCAACCGTCATTTTTCAAATTTTCAAAAGCAGGACTACTGTTTAATTTAATTTAAATTTTAAAATCTCAAAAGGTGGACCATCGCTTAAATAAATAATATTAAATTCCAAACATCGTTTCAATTTTCTATTTAGATGGGAAAATCATTTCAACTTTACCTTCCTCAAGCATACAAACCCTAGTTTTCAAGAGCAGAAATCCTTTCCATCTTTCAATACACTCGGAAAATTTTTCTTGCGCAGAAATGGAATTGTATTTCGAAGGAGTGAATTTAAAGGCTGTGAAGGACCAGATCATTTTTTTCTGGTGGCCAATTTCGAGGGGCTGCTCGAAACAAACCTGGACAACAAAGTATACAACATCATCAAATCTATGAAGACGAATGGGATCTGCCCATTCCTAAGCATCAGCCCCAAATCTCTCTACAAGGAGGCTGTTATCGCGTTCTACAGGGAAGCTAGAGTTCTGGAATCGGGCATCAGCAGTTCAGTCTTCGAAGAGGAAGTGGAAATCACTGCGGATATAGTCAGAAAAGCCTTCGGAATGAAACCCTGAGGTGTGGCCGTAGAGCCTTGAAGCAAAATGTAGCCGACCTTTGGCTGAAGATCAAGGCTGTTGACCAGCCAGCAAAATTGAAGCTGATTGCGAAGAGAAGCGAGCTGAGAAAAGAGTATCGATATGTGTTGGATATTACCAACAAAATCGTGATGGGTATGGCCGGCAGCTACGACCAGTTTTCGCCAGCCAAGTTTGTGGTTATGGGGGCTCTAATTCAAGATGAGCCAATTGACTGGGATGATTATATCTTTAGACAATTTGTGCGAGAAGTAAATAAAGTCCAATGGCTAGATGATGAAAAGAGGTTCAAAACCAAGCTGGCCTTTGGGACTCAGATTAGTTGGATTTCGGAGCATTTTAGAATGGCGAAGGGAAATGCAGATCCCTTCCACCTCAACAAGAGGCTTGGTCACCTAGACCAAGAGACTCTAAGAAGATTGGGAAGTGTGAGGAAAGCAGGCAAAATTCTGGAGGAAATGACCATTAAGCCTACACCTTACACATACCCCTCTAGTTCAGACGAGTCTGATGAAGACCAGGCTGCAGTGCAGAACTTACCTCCAAAACAGTCTAATTAGGACTCAGACGACACTCCAATAGCCATTCGTTTCAAGAGAAGGGGACCAGCCCCTGGAGAGCCATCTGTGATCCAATCCTCACCGGAACCATACCTCAAGAGGCCAAGGCGCCTAATTTTTGACGAGGAAGAGCAATCAGAGAACCTGTCTGCACTTGAACATGTCCCTGCAGATCAGATGCAGATCATCCCTTCACCCGTTCTTATTCCTGAATAGATCCCTCGGATCAACCTGCCAGACTTGTCTGAAGAAGAAGACGCAGGTTTAATTATCCACATCCCTGAAGCAGGTTACTCATTCAACCTGCTAGAGAACAACTTTTTGAACCTATCTGTAGAGCAGCTTCTAATGGTAAAACATCATGCTCTTAAAGTTTCATATATAAATGTTTTCGAGGAATGGAAAACTTTAAAATCCGTTCCATTTACTCAACTGCAAGCTTTTGTTGAAATGAGTAGCTGGGACTATCCCCAGGCTACGGAGCAAGTGCTCATGGCCTTCTTCCATGCGACATATGCAATCTTATTTCTCCAGGAGAACTGGTTCATGTCCCATTTTAAAACCAAGATAGACCAGTTCATCCATCTTGTTATGGAAGGTGGGTTGGAAGGGATTGATGAAGAAGTTGAAGAAAAGTAATAAGAATAGAAGAAATTGTAGAGGAAGAAGAGTCTAAAAACAGAGAAGTTGAAAAAGAAGAAAAAATATTAGTTGAAGAACAAGGAGAAGAAGAGAGGCAGGAGGAAGAAAGAAAAGAATAAGAAGAAGAAAATAATCAAGTTGAAAAACAATTTGATGGAGAAGAACAAGAAAAGACAGAAGAATTGGAGGAACAAGAAGAAGATAATGAAGGAGAAGAAGTTGAGAAGGAAGAAAAAGATGATGAAGATGATGATGATGACGAGGAGGAGGAGGAGGAGGAGGAAAAACAGAAGGATGAAGAAAAGAAAGAAGAAGAAGAAGAAGAAGAGGAGGAAAAGGAGAAGGAAGAAGAAAAAGAAGATGAAGGAGACAGAGAATATGAGCCTGGGGCACCTAATCAACCCCCAGCTGAGACAAGTCCCAATATAAGGATGACAGATCGGGGACTCCTGCAAAAACCCCATCTGATCTGCCTTCTGCAGACAGTAGTCTGCACACAGGCAGGTCCATCAACCGACCTGCAGCTGCAGAAGGAGTTGGCGACCACTGTCCATAGGCAACACCTATCTCAACTGATATGGCTGACCTAATCAAGTCTCTAGTCAGAGAAACTATTGACCAGCTCATTACAACAGAAATCACACCTGACCTACAGACCATCAGTGCCAAAATCGATACCCTACTGCAGAGGACTGTCCCTCAACCTCCTCCTCCTACGAACTCCATGATGCCTCTTGGCATGTCTGACTGGATGCACAGAGTTGAGCAGCAGTTAACTTTGCTAGTTGATGCTGGCAAAAAGGGGGAAGGAAGTAAGCAAGGGGAAGGAACAGGTCAGAATCAGGCTGAGGCGGTTAGACAGGAGCTCAGATCCAAAAAGAAGCAAGATGTTCTCTTACTTGATGCTGGATCATCAAGCCTAAAGAGAAATGACGTAGCTGATCCTGAGCATACTGAAGATCAGCCTGTAGTCAAGAAGAGGAGGACCAGATTTGGGGAAGAGCCAAGACTTGAATGGGAAGGCAAAGAGCTTTGGTATGTGGAGGAATTCCTACCTGCTGAAGCTGGTCCAATGTGGGGAGAGGCGAGGAGGCAGTTCAATGACAAATACTATATCGGGGAGTTACTCCAGGATAAAGACTCCTCCCCACAACATACATTCATCAACTTCATGGAATCAACATGGCCAACTCTCTGGGTCATCTTAGTCAAATATGCAAAAGCATGGAATGCTTACCCCATGATTCCCCACTTCATATCTGAAGATCCTCCTACTTTATTAAACGATGAATTGGATGAACTAGCATTGCAGAGTGAGATAAGGAAGCTATGTGAAGAGCACAAATTCTCATCCAAAGAAGAACAAAAGTTTGTCTCTCTTGTTATCAGAAGGAAGTATGGCCTAACACCTGTCAAGAAGAGACCAATTGGTGCAAAGCCCATTAGGCCTTCCAAGCAGCCTATCAGAAGAGGCAGAGGCAGAGGTAGATAGATTTTTTTTGTAATTTACTGTTTCTGTAACTTACCTATAAAATTCTTATTTTGTAGAATTTCTCTATATTTTTATTGGATCATTTAAAGCCTATGTACTTGTAAACAATTCAGAGAAATATATAACAGTCATTTCAATTACAAACACTAGTTGTCTCAAAACAAAGACTGAATTTTAATTTGTTTCTTGCACTTGACTATGTGCAGACCTGTTATTCATTTGAATAATTGCTTAAGTTTTGCCGTCATCAAAAGAGGGCGAATTTGTTAGGAATACTTGTTAGATTTTGATGATGTCATCATTGTACTTGTTTATTCAAATGTATGCTTATTACTTGTCAAAATGTAAGGAAGAACCAAATGAGTATCTTCCGTAGGCCAAAATATGTTAAGTTAGATACTTGGCAAAATATAAAGAAGAACCAAAATAAGTAACTTCTATAGGCCATTTAAGTTAGGCTCAAAATCGGCTAAATACAAAGTACAGATAAGTACATCAGAGAAGTTTCAGTCAGACAAGTATCATCAGAGAGGTCATGACCAAACTCTACAAAAAGCCGAGTCACAGTCAAGTGAAAATCAGAGAAGTTCAGGTCAACAAATTTTATCAGAGAAGTTTGACCAGACTGCAGTCAAGTGATCAGACAGAGCCTAAGTCATCTAAAGTTTGACCATCAGATCAGTCAAGTTCATCAGGTTAGAAGACTTCAGACAAGTCATCAGATCAGAGAAGTCTCGGCGGGACATCAGAGAAGTCACCATCAGAGAAGTCCGACGACAGAGAAGTTTGACTGCATATCAGACAGATTGACTTGTAGAAATCAGATAAGTCATCAGCCAAGTAAGCCTGTCCACGTTAGCATGTGCTCAATAGTCAATATTTACGAAAAGTCACATGCGGGCGATAAAGGACAGATTGGAGAGATTCCCGGAAGGATATGAATTAAATAAATCATCCGGACCCACCTCTGAAGACTTTATTCATATTAAAATCAAAAGATTCGGCGCCATCACATGGAAGTCTTCACAACGGTCGGAAATGGATTAAAATAAGGGAATCCATCCTTGCAACGTTTGGAAAGAAAAACAAAGAAGTCTATTTCTCCAACGGACGGATTTGTTACAGATTTGCAACGGCTATGGAGGAAGCTCAAAGATCTACATCTATAAATATCTGAAGATTTGAAGTTGAGTAGTACGGTGCGAACTATACTTTCAAGCAATCACAGAAATCAAATGATCAATAAATATATAGCATTGTGAAGAGCAGTATTCTCAGTTTATATATGAAGAAAGCAAAACACTCTTGTCTTTATGCCTGAGTAAGGTGTACTTCACTGGTTGAAGTTACGTGACTGATAGGCATCCAAGGATTTGGAGATCAAGTGGTGCTAGACAGTCAGAAAAGAGTTGCAACGACAGGATTTCCACTGGTTGGAAGTTGTTGTAGCTAAGTTGTAGAATCACTGTAATATTTATCACTGGTTGAAAATTATAGTGGATTCATCTCCAACTGGTTTGGAGAAAGTGGATTAGTAGAGGATTACCCCACCTCTGAGACCACTATAAATTGCCTACGTACTTTACTGTTTTCACATCATATTTAACTGCTGCATTCATACTTAGTGTTTCATTGTTTATATTTATGTATTTGTCATCAGCTGACTTCCGCACTTATATTGTCTACAGACGACTCTAAGTCATCTGTATCATCAGCTGAGAAACTCATCCTTTGTGGAAAAGATTTTCAATAAGTCTATTCACCCCCATAGACTTATTCCTGGACGACTTGTGACCTACATAATGAGCTTCAGAGAGCTCATGAGAAAATGACTTCTGCTAGGCAGATTCTATCTCACTTAACCGAGCTTTATGGTGAGCACAGCAGAACTGCTAGATGTGAGATATCCAAGCAACTGTTCAGTGCAAGGATGAAGGAAGGTGAGAAGGTTGTGGACCACGTCCTCAAAATGATATTCATGATCGGGAGATTGGAGGCTCTTGATTTTAAAATAGATACTTCTCTTCAAACCGACCTTATCCTACAGTCTCTCCCTGATTCCTTCTCACAGTTTGTTATGAACTTCAACTGCAATGAGATTGCGTGTAACTTAGCTGCGCTAATGAACAAACTGGTGACCGCTCAGTCTCAAATGAAGACTCAGTGGATGAAGGAGTCTGTCCTTGTGATTTCTTCTAGACCTCGGAGGTCTAAGAGCAAGAAGAAAAAGACCAAGAAGCAGATAGGTCAAAGACTTCAAGGGAAAGGGCAAGGCCCCGATGGTTCCGAAGAACAAGAAGAAGAAGGATGTTTGTCTCAAGTGCGGTGAGCTAGGCCCCTAGGCTATAGACTGCCGATTCTTCATGGCACTTCAGGTACAAAACTTTTAGTTTTGGAAACAAATTGTTCTGCTATTGTATTTAATACTTCCTGGATACTGGATTCTGGTGCTAGTTCTCATATTTGTACCGTGAATAAGGATCTGGAACAAAGTAGGAAGCTTGGAGCTGGAGAAGTAATGATGACTGTCGGAAGAGGGCATAGTGTCGAGGCAACCGACATAGGATCACTTCTTTTGGGTTTAGAATCCGGTTTTGTTCTAACTTTAGAAGATGTACTTTTTTTGCCCAAGGGGCATAAAAACGCTGTATCCATTCCGGTCATGGACCGAAAAGGGTTTTCATTTCTCACTGGTGATGGTTCCTGCAAAATTTATTTCAGAAATAAACTAGTGGGCACTGCTACATTGTTAAATGGACTGTATCATCTAAACCTCAGTAACAAAGTCGTTGTGAATACTATGACTAGGAAGCGTGGTAGGGATGAAACCAATCAAGTTTTGAAATAGCATCTTATACTTGGTCATGTTGGTCAGACCAAGGTTTACAAAATGGAAAAAGATGGACTTATGGGTCCATTGGGATCGGATCCTTTTCCTAATTGTGAACTTGCCTTAAAGGCAAAATGACTAAGTCCCCCTTCACATGGACTTTTGAAAGAGCCGATGATAAACTGTGATTAATCCATACCGGCTTATGTGGTGCTTTGGAAGCAGCACGTGATGGATATCAGTAATTGATTACGTTTACAAATGATCATACTAGGTATGGTTATGTATACTTAATGAAACATAAATCCGAGGCCTTTGAGAAATTCCAGGAATTTAAGGCCTAGTCGAGAAACAAACTGGAAATCATATCAAAGCACTTCGGTCGGACCGAGGTGGCGAGTATATGAGTATAGAGTTTGACGAGTTCCTTAAGGAACATGGAATAGTATCACAACTAACACCTCCAGGTACTCCTCAGTTAAATGGTGTGTCAGAAAGAAGGAACCGAACTTTGTTGAACATGGTCCATTCCATGCTAGGCTATACTGACTTACCGATTTACCTGTGGGGGTATGCACTCTGTTGGGATTTGGTGCCTAAATCGAAGGACCAGCGGAAGCGGTAAAACGAAAATAATTTGATCCGAATCCCTACGAGGATCGAACGAGCTACGTATATACAAATATAAAAATGAAAACACAAGAGATATGAGAAAACAAAACCTTGTAGTCCATTGATTAAATGGTATCCTTCTCTTGATCTATTCCCCAAGCTTTAGTTGATTTCCCTACGATCCAATCCGCTCCAAGCTCTTCGATGATCCAATGTCGAAAGTATCGCGTCTCTACTTGCCACGCGCCAGAGAAACGACTGGAATGACTAAATCTCGTTATCTTCCAAGGATACGGCTAGAACAAGATTATAGGAGCTTGAATATAAGGATTAGTACACTCTAAGTGTTTAATCTATTTTCTCTCTATTTTTCTCTCAATCTTTCTCAAGGAAAATTGAAGAAAAGAATGAACAAGATGAAGATGAAGTTGAAGACCATGGAAAATGAACTTTAAGTTCTTTAATTCCCTCTCTTTCAATCCTAGGAATGCACAAGGGGGTGTTAGAAAGATGTCAAGTCTTCACAATATATTCTTCATCTTACAATATAAAATTCCCCACCAAATAAAGATCATGATACTTGTCCCCTTGACAAAATGATATTCCAAACATCATGATGTAGACAAGAAGACTCACATGGAGGTGAGTTGGGGGGGTGGCTATCTAGAAGGGAATTGAATAGTTCGGTTCGTTTCGTACTCTCGTGAGTCCAAACAGATAAACTCCGATTCCGTTCCGATGTATTTATATCGATTAATTAATCCAATTAATTAATCATATAAAATACATAATGACATAATTAATTTCTCCAAGAAATAATTATATCCATGAATTATATTAATCACCCAGTAATTTATTTAATTCATTAGGTCGTAAATTAATATATCCAATAAATCAATTTAGACATCCAGTATCCCAATAAATTAGATATCCAATATCTAATATTCATAATGAGAGAATAAACTCGATTCATTCCATCGTCGTTCTTATTGCGTGACTCGGTAGGTCCGTCTCAGTCAGCAATGGGAGGAACCAAAGAGTAGTAGCATCACCTAGCCAGCCTGGCGGCCTACACTGTACCCCAACTGAGAACGAATGATTGGGATCCTTCAAGAACCATTCTATTGTGAATACCAGCATACGTATAAACCCTTCTTTCAAATGACCTGACCAAGTTATGATATCGTGATGAATTGATAACTGTTTTTATTGCAAATGTAGTATTCCGGAATATCTATGGCAGATGATTTATGATTGAGATGACTGTGTAAAATCGTATTTGTATATAATGTTGTGTAATTGTGTACTTGCACTAGCTATTCGAATACTAACCTCTTAAATGGGGGAAATGCGTCTTATGCATTTCAGGTACCGGAAGAGATGAGGAGCAGGCACGGGTTATGCACGCAAAGGATGGGTTGGCATGATTATGAGGCTCGAGTCTTTATTTATGTTCGATCATTTATACTATTTGTGTGTTGGAATTTGACTGGTTTTATTGTATTCGGTTAAATTCCCCTGCGTGGGCAATGATATGGTACCGACTTATATTTTCACGTACGTCTATTAAAATGTTTTGGCCGAGGCAACGGCCCCATTTTTACATTGATGATTGTGTCTTTTAGATTTTCCTGTACGGTATGTGTGTCATACGTTAGCCTGGTAGACCTCATGAGGGATTCTACGGCGTGTAATGTCCCATTTGTGAATTGGGGTGTTACACTATACGTATGTAATCCATGTAGCTTTCTAGCGTACGTAAATGGTTTTTGTTTACGTACGTTAAGGTCTTCGTATTTTTGGTCAGTTGGTTCTGGAGTTAGAATTACATACGTTAATGTTTTGGCATAGCGTACGTAATGGCCCATACGTACGTTAACCTTGGTGTATAGCGTACCTAATGTTTTGTCAGATTATATAATTTGGTTTCGTATTTCATTTCTTCACGAACCAAAATCATTTTCTCTCCCTGGAATCGTCCTTCTGGACTTTTTCTTGATGTTTAGCCTCTCCCAACACGATTTTGATCATCCTAGCTTGGATTGAAGCTTGAAGTTGGAAGTTTGTTGGTGCTCCTTTGTTGGTTGGAGAGTTCTTCTTGTTCTTTATTGGTAAGTTCTCTTAATCTCTTGTTGTTCAAGTGATTTACGAGTATGATGATGTTGTTTTTGTTGTTTTCTTTGGGCATTAATTGATTGTTGGAGTATATCACGATTCCTGATGAGTTTCTATAACTTATGATGAAGAACATGGTGATGGTGGTTTGAAGGGGAGTTGTTCTTGATGTTTTAGGAGGTTTGGAGGTTATAATCATATCTAGGAAGGATTATGTTAAGATTGCTATATGATTAACATACTCTTGATATGATTGTTGTTGTTGATAGTGTTTTTGGAGGGATTATAACCATTTTAGTAAGGAATTATGATGAATTATGTAATGATTATCATAATCTTGAAATGGTTGAGTGAACCTTGTTGATTAATACGAATTCATGATGAATTGTTGATTGATTAGGGTTTAGACATCATGTTTGTTGAGATGATGATGTTCTTGGGGTATTGATGATGATATTAGCGATATTATCATTTTGAGATGTTTGTTTTGATGATTGTTCTTAAGTGATTCTTGTTGAATTGATTTCACAAGTGTTAAGAATGTAATGATCATGTTAATCGATCATTGAGGTGTTGGAGGATGTTAGAATTCATAGTTGAGAACTATGATATTCGTTGGTGGAGTTTAACAAATTCGGGGTTGAATCGGAATTATCCTTAGTGTTGCTTTCTATTGATTTTGTGTTATTGAATAAATTGTATTTCATTCAAGGTTGTTCGAGTGGTTGTTATCGTCGGAAGACGCCGTTCGTCGTTTCATGGAAGGACGTTGATCGTGGAAGGACTTTCTCGCCTTCGGTTTGAGACAAGTTTTATACTTGTACTGGTCAATGAGATTACTGTTATCATGTATGTGTATGAATGTGTATATCATTTCAAGACTTGGTCTCTCTATGATTTTGTTGATATTATTGTTTGATGCAATACCCTTCGGCAATTATGCTAGATGTTATTGTTATTCGTTAACGGCCTGCTTAAGGCATCGAGACTCTTGTTGTTATTGTTGTTGTCGATAGCCAGTCCGCGGTATCGATTATTATTGTTGACGTTGATGTCAGTCTAAGACATCGTTGGGATTGTTGTTATCAAATTGGTATTTTTGCTATTGTATTGGCCGATTGAAGACATTTGACGTATTCGATTATCATCTCTGTATTCGGTGGTCAGTTTAAGGCACCGGGACATCTATTCTAATTGAGTGATTGTTTATCGATTGGCCGTTCTAAGGTAATCTAGGTATTGAATTGGGATTATTGAGGATAATTCCCATCGGTTATATTGTTGTTGTCTATTGCCCATTCTAAGGCAATCGAGATATTGAATTGGATTATCGAAGATAATTCCCATCCGTTGTCTCATTGATAATCGATTGACCATTCTATGGTAATCGAGGTATTGAATTGGGATTATCGACGATAATTCCCATCTGTAGTGTCGTTGTTGTCGATTGACCATTCTAAGGCAATCGAGGTATTGAATTGGGATTATAGAAGATAATTCCCATCCGTTGTCTCATTGATTATCGATTGACCGTTCTAGTTAATTGAGGTATTGAATTGGGATTATCGAAGACATTATCCATCCGTTGATGTCGTTGTGACCGATTGGCCATTCCTAAGGCAGTCGAGGTACTTGAATTGGGACCGTTGAGGACGGTGCCCATCCGTAAGTTATTGTTGTCGTGTTGGTCGACTCAAGGCAGCACACTATTATTCTTGTAATTCGGTAATCTTAGATCGTTGCCGTTTGTGATTAATTGTATTGGAGGCTAATCGCGGCTAGTGCTCGATATGTAAGATTGGGGCTTGAACCTTCGCGGTTGGTTTCCCAATACCTATAGTTCAGTAGGTCACGGTCATGTTGATAATCTCATTATGGGTAAGCTTGGGGCTTGAACCTTCACGGTTGGTTTCCCAACACCTACAGTTCAGTAGGTCACGGTCATGTTGATGATCTCATTATGGGTAAGCTTGGGGCTTGAACCTTCACGGTTGGTTTCGCAACACCTACGGCTCAGTACGGCACGGTCATTGGATGACCTCATTGTAATACGGCATCGTGCCATGGCGTCGGCCCTCATTGTGATACGGATTCGTGCCGTGGCTTTGGCCCTCATTGTGATATGTCTTCGTGTCGTGGCTTTGGCACTAATTGTGATACGGCTTCGTGCCGTGGCTTCGGCCCTCAGATGATACAGCTTCGGGCTGTTTGGCTTCGGGCGATTGTGATGAATGGAAGCTTCGGCTGAGTGGTTTTCAGACCATTGTAATATTGTGGCAGCTTCAGCTGAGTGGCTTTCAGGCCATTGTGATGTATTGGTATTACCGTTGGAGCCTTCGGGCATTGTGATTCGTATTTATTTCAGTTCTGGTCTGGTTTACCTTCGGGTTGTTCATGGTTGTGTTCTATATTGATGACTCGTCGTTGGGCACTTGTGTTCTAACCTGTTGAGCAAGTATTGATCGTATGCCGTGGGCATAGTGTTTCACAAATTCTAAGTTCTTACTTTGGATTGTGAGCATTTCGTACTATTATTATCATTGTACTGTTTCATTCTGCCTTTGGATACATATCATGTTGTACATGTATTTGATATTCATTATCTGGATGACTGGCCCCGTGGGGGCGGAACATGTTTTCATGTTTTAGGTGCTTGTGAGGAGAGAGTTGAGACACAGGGCCATGATGATGGCGACGAGGCATTCGAGCGATACTAGTCCGAGATGTTTTGGTGTTCATGTTAGTCAGACAGTTTGGAGTACTCTATTTTTGTTCGGTTGTTGTCATCTTGTATTACCCGAGTAAGGCTCGTGGATGTAGTTGTATTTTTATTTTGGCCATGTAGGCCCACATTTGTCGTTGAAATTCCATATCGGAATATTATGTCGGATATCATAGTAGGGACTGAGATTCCCCTTTTGATCAGTTTGTTGTATTTTGGTCGTGTTCTCCTGGTGGATCTCCTGGTGTGGGGTCCACGGCACCGTAATGACCCAATGGGATTTGGGGGTGTTACAGAAGATGGCATCAGAGAATTGGGTTGTGAGATACCCTGATATGTGAGTTATGTGACTCTACCGACGTGATAGTTATGGGGCTGTCAGGTTATGAAAATCTGGACAGTCGGTTGTTGTGAGTTGTGATAGTTGGACGACTGTATGAGTCATTCTTTCATCGAGTCATCGTCAGTGAAGACTAGTATCGCAAGACCTCGAAGCTTCGTATGACCTGTGTAAGTTCTCGATTCTCTTTTATGTTCATACATTCATTATGTCATTGATTATACATGTTTTGTTGAAAACCTGTATGTAACATTTGTGTTACGATCATTCATGATTATTTATTTTGGAGAGTGTGGGCTCAGTATTTGCTATAATTAGCATGATTGAGGTGATTGTTTATGTGTTAGCTCAGATTGTCGGTGATATCTCTCGTCAGAGGCCGCCTATTTTTGAGGGTTCGTCGGAACCCGCTGATATTGTTCATTAGCTTGAACATTTTGATAAACTCTTCGACATGGTTCAGTGTCCGTAAGAGTATAAGGTTGCAGTAGCGGCTTACTATTTGAGTAAAGGCGCTTATTCTTGGTGGCTCTCAGTGAAGCCCACCGATCGTGATTCTGTTTGGAGTGAGTTCGAGACTTCATGTTAGAGAGATATTATCCGTCTCCACTTCGTGAAGCCAAGTTGTCGGAGGTTTTGAACCACGAATCCGTTGAGGACGAGGGTGTTATTATCATTGCTTAAAAGTTTCAAGTACTTCTTCAGTTTGCTTTGTCTGTTATCCGTACTGAGGCGGATAAGATCAAGTATTTTTGCAAGAGGCTAAACCCGCAGTTGAGATGCAGTTGTTCAACCATAATTGTAATTCACTTGGTTAATTTATCGAGAAGGCTCTTGGAGCAGAGCTTTTGATCAAGGAGCTTGCTCAGAAGAACCCTTCAGTTTCTTCTGGTGAGAGGACTAGGATGCCGGTTCGTTCAGAGGGACATCGATCTCCGACGTCCAAGAGGTCGTCTTCTAGTCGTCTTCGTGCTGGGAAAGCATCTTCTTCTCAGACGACGAGTTCGACTGTTGTTTGCTTTAACTGCGATTCAGCGGGGCATGTTAGCACTCGTTGTATTGTGCCAGCTATTGTTTGTTTTCTGCGTGGGAGGCAGGGACACCTTCAGATATACTGCAGGAGTTCTAGTGCCAGTAGGTCTCGAGAGAGCTCACGGGCCTCGAAAGATTTCGTTACTCCAGTCCGTACTTCATCCAAGGGGTCCTACCAGGCTTCTGGAGACAGAGGAAAGGACATCCGAGGAGGAGGAGCGAGGTCAGACTTGGGTCTTCCTCAAGCCGTTGAGATCGAGGATGTCGATGATCTGGAGTATATCGATGCCGGGTACTTGAGATGTAGCCTTTATTTGTATTTTCCTTGTTTTTTGGACTGATGTTTGACTCAGTCTGTATTATAGCATTGTGGTTGTGAACCATTTATTATTGATCTATCTTGTAATGATAGCTTTTGAGAATATTGAGATTTGAGGTTGTGTGATGTGTTTTTCTTTCCTTTTGGTGTTGTACCCGAGATTTTTGTGATAATATGGGTAATTGCTCATTGTGATTCGAGATGCCAAGTCGTGAGGACTTGGGCGTGCGATTGATATGGTCCCGAGGACTATGTCTGTGTTGTTATTATTTTTGCGTGGCGTGAGTCAGTGTTTGCATGGACGCCCGATGCCAACAAGAATGGGGAAGTGTACACCGATGATTGTAGACATGTTCAATAGGCGGCTCCCGCGAGGGTGTGTACGCCGGTGTTACGAGTTATGTGGGTGGTACGACTTTCTGGCTGGTCTCTAGCGGAGGAGTCATGATTCGACTGATCTCGCACTAGGTTGAGTGTTTTTATCTCTTGGTTTTCGTCGTGTTCGGGCAGAGGAGACTTGGGGACCCATGGGGTTGGCCCGATTACTCAGGCGGAGTGGTTCTCAGTGAGGAGTATTCTTGGAGATGTTGTTTTCAGATCCTGATGGATAGTTCGTACCCCGTGTTGTGCACCCTGAGTTTTGGGGACGAAACTCTTTTTAAGTGGGGGAGTATATAATATCCGGGGGTAATATTTTTTTCGTTTCACTGTTGAGTTGTACATATTCATTTAGAATTGTAAAAATGCCATTGTATTATATCATTCATGTTTGTTGAGGTGCGTTGGATTGTAGTTCATTCATTCCGGTTGAGAGTTGGTGGAACAACTTGGTTGTCCACTTTGTTGAGCTAACATACGTTAGCTTGTGCGCTTAACGTACATTAGGCTTTAGGCATTACATACGTTATGATGTTCTTGCTACGTACGTAATGAGTGGTAGGTGGAGGGAACCTTCCTCAGACTCGACTTTCGGACGGTGGGTCCCGGGCATCTTTGATCCGATCTTACTATTGCAGTCAAGGGATCCTTATGTACGTTAAGAGGTGAGCTCTACGTACGTAATCCATGTAGCTTGCTAACGTACGTAAATGGTTTTTGTTTACGTATGTTAAGGTCTTCGTATTTTTGGTCAGTTGGTTCTGGAGTTAGCATTACGTACGTTAATGTTTTGGCATAACGTACGTAATGGCCTTACGTACGTTAACCTTGGTGTATAATGTACGTAATGTGTTTTTCAGATTATATAACTTGGTTTCGTATTTCATTTCTTCACGAAGCAAAATCATTTTTCTCTCCCTAGAATCGTCCTTCTAGACTTGTTCTTGATATTTAGCCTCTTCCAACACGATTTTAATCATCCTAGCTTGGATTGAAGCTTGAAGTTGGAAGTTTGCTGCTGCTCCTTTGTTGTTTGGAGAGTTCTTCCTGTTCTTCATTGGTAAGTTCTCTTAATCTCTTGTTCTTCAAGTGATTTCCGAGTATGATGATGTTGTTGTTGTTTTCTTCGGGTATTGACTGATTGTTGGAGTATATCACGATTCTTGATGAGTTTCTATTACTTATGATGAAGAACATGGTGATGGTGGTTTGAAGGGGAGTTGTTCTTGATGTTTTAGGAGGTTTGGAGGTTATAATCATGTCTAGGAAGGATTATGTTAAGATTGCTATATGATTAACATAGTCTTGATATGATTGTTGTTATTGATTGTGTTTTGGAGGGATTATAACCATTTTAGTAAGGAATTATGATGAATTATGTAATGATTATAATAATCTGGAAATGGTTGAGTGAACCTTGTTGATTAATCCGAATTAATGATGAATTGTTGATTGATTATGGTTTAGACATCATGTTTGTTGAGATGATGATGTTCTTGAGGTATTGCTGATGATATTAGTGATATTATCATTTTGAGATGTTTGTTTTGATGATTATTTCTAAGTGATTCTTGTTGAATTGATTTCGCAAGTGTGAAGAACGTAATGATCATGTTAATCGATCATTGAGGTGTTGGAGGATGTTATAATTCATAGTTGAGAACTATGATATTCGTTGGTGGAGTTTAACCGATTCGGGGTTGAATCGGGATTATCCTTAGTGTTGCTTTCTATTGATTTTGTGTTATTGAATGAATTGTATTTCATTCAAGGTTGTTCGAGTGGTTGTGATCGTTGGAAGACGCCGTTCATCGTTTCGTGGAAGGACGTTGATCGTGGAAGGACTTTCTCGCCTTCGGTTTGAGGCAAGTTTTATACTTGTACTGGTCAATAAG
The DNA here is from genome assembly GCA_033398695.1 of Orobanche coerulescens. NCBI lineage: Eukaryota > Viridiplantae > Streptophyta > Magnoliopsida > Lamiales > Orobanchaceae > Orobanche > Orobanche coerulescens. The sequence continues at coordinate 72,440,050 of CM065803.1, forward strand.
GTTAATGTTATCATGTATGTGTATGAATGTGTGTATCATTTCGAGACTTAATCTCTCTATGATTTTGTTGATATTTGGGGATTCTTTGATGCAATACCCTTCGGCAATTATGCTAGATATTATTGTTATTCATTAACGGCCTGCTTAAGGCATCGATACTCTTGTTGTTATTGTTGTTGTCGATAGCCGGTCCGCGGTCTCGATGTATCGATTATTATTGTTGATGTTGATGTCAGTTTAAGACATCATTGGGATCGTTGTTATCAAATTGGTATTATTGCTATTGTATTGGCCGATTGAAGGTGTTTGACGTATTCAATTATCATCTCTGTATTCGGTTGTCAGTTTAAGGCACCGGGACATCTATTCTAATTGAGTCATTATTTATCGATTGACCGTTCTAAGGTAATCGAGGTATTGAATTGGGATTATCGAGGATAATTCCCATCTATTGTATCGCTGTTGTCGATTGACCATTCTAAGGCAATCGAGGTATTGAAATGGGATTATCGAATATAATTCCCATTTGTTAGCTCATTGATTATCGATTGACTGTTCTAAGGGAATTGAGGTATTGAATTGGGATTATCGAGGATAATTCCCATCAGTTGTATCGTTGTTGTCAATTGACCATTCTAAGGCAATCGAGGTATTGAATTGGGATTATCGAAGATAATTCCCATCCGTTGTCTCATTGATTATCGATTGACCGTTCTAAGGTAATCGAGGTATTGAATTGGGATTATCGAAGACATTTTCCATCCATTGATGTCGTTGTGATCGATTGGCCATTCCTAAGGCAGTCGAGGTATTTGAATTGGGACCGCTGAGGATGGTGCCCATCCGTGAGTTATTGTTGTCGTTTTGGCCGACTCAAGGCAACACACTATTATTCTTGTAGTTCGATAATCTTGGATCATTGCCGTTTGTGATTAATTGTGTTGAAGGCTAGTCGCGGCTAGGGCTAGATGGGTAAGCTTCGGGCTTGAACCTTCGCGGTTGGTTTCCCAACACCTACAGTTCAGTAGGTCACGATCATGTTGATGATCTCATTATGGGTAAGCTTGGGGCTTGAACCTTCGCTGTTGGTTTCCCAACACCTACAGTTCAGTAGGTCACGGTCATGTTGATGATCTCTTTACTGGTAAGCTTGGGGCTTGAACCTTCGCGGTTGGTTTCCCAACACCTACGGTTCAGTAGGTCACGGTCATTGGATTACCTCATTGTGATACGGCTTCGTGTCGCGGCTTCGGCCCTCATTGTGATACGGTTTCATGCCATGGCTTCGGCCCTCATTATGATACGGCTTCGTGCCGTGGGTTCGGCCCTCATTGTGATATGGCTTCGTGCCGTGGCTTGGGCCCTCACATATACAACTTCGGCTTGTTTGGCTTCAGGCCATTGTGATGAATGGCAGCTTCGGCTGAGTGGTTTTCAGACCATTGTAATATTGTGGCAGCTTCGGCTGAGTGGCTTTCAGGCCATTGTGATGTATTGGTAATACTGTTGGAGCCTTCGGGCATTGTGATTCTTATTTATTTCAGTTCTAGTCTGGTTTACCTTCGGGTAGTTCATGGTTGTGTCTATATTGATGACTCGCCATTGGGCACTTGTGTTCTAACCTGTTGAGAAAGTATTGATCGTATGCCGTGGGCATAGTGTTTCTCGAATGCTCAGTTCTTACCTTGGTTTGTGAGCATTTTGTACTATTATTATCATTGTACCGTTTCATTCTGCCTTTGGATACATATCATGTTGTACATGTATTTGATATTCATTATCTGGATGACTGACCCCGTGGGGACGGAACATGTTTTCATGTTTTAGGTACTTGTGAGGAGAGAGTTGAGACACCGGGGCATGACGATGGCGACGAGGAATTCGAGCGATACTAGTCCGAGATGTTTTGGTGTTCATGTCAGTCAGCCAGTTTGGAGTACTCCATTTTTGTTCGGTTGTTGTCATCTTGTATTACCCGAGTAAGGCTCGTGGATGTTGTTGTATTTTTATTTTGGCCATGTAGGCCCACTTTTGTCGTTGAAATTCCATATCGGGATATTATGTCGGATGTCATAGTAGGGACTGATATTCCCCTTTTGATCAGTCTGTTGTATTTTGGTCTTGTTCGCTTAGTGGATCTCCTGGTGTGGGGTCCACGGCACTGTAGTGACCCAATGGGATTTGGGGGTGTTACAATAACTTGATCAGGTCATTTGAAAGAAGAGTTTATACGTATACTCGTATTCACGACATAATGGTTCTTGAATGATCCCAATCATTCGTACTCAATTGGGGTACAGTGTAGGCCGCCAGGCTGGCTAGATGGTGCTACTACTCTTTGGTTCCTCCCATTGCTAACAGAGACGGACCTACCGAGTCGCACAATAGGATTGACGACGGAATGAATCGAGCTTATTATCTCATTACGAATATTAGATATTGGATATATAATTGGGGCATTGGATGTCTAAATTGAGTTATTGGACCTAATGAATTAAATTAATAACTAAATGATTAATTCAATTCATAAATATAATTATTTCTTGGAGAAATTAATTATGTTATTTTGTATTTGATATGATTAATTAACTGGATTAATTAATTGATATAAAAATACATCAGAATAGAATTGGAGTTTATCTGTTTGGACTTTCGAGAGTCCGAAACGAACCAAACTTATCCCGGTTCTTCTAGATGGCCAACCCCTTCCACCAAGCTTCCACTTAGTCTTTGTCTCCATTTTATAAATGAAAGACCAAAGACTTAAGAGACATGATATCTCTTATTATAATGTGAAAGGTGATTTGGGGTTGATAAAGGAATAAATGAAGACTTACACTCTCACTTTAGTTAGAGAAACTGACGACTCATTTTGCTAGAGGAAGAGAGAAGAAAATAGTTTTCTTAGTCTTCATATTTGTTCTTCATTTCTTCTTGTTTTTCCTTGGAGAAAATTCAAGACATATTGAGGGATTGTTAGTTATACACTTGGAGTGTTATAATCACATTTTATATTAGCTCCTATAACCTTGTTCTAGCCGTATCCTTGGAGGATAACGAGGTTTAGTCATTCCGGTCATCTCTCCGATGCGTGGCAAGTAGAGACGCAGTACTTTCTGCGTTGGATCATCCAAGAGCTTGGAGTGGATTGGAATCGTAGGGAGATCGGACGTTATGATGTTCTTGCTACGTACGTAATGAGTGGTAGGTGGAGGGAACCTTCCTCGGACTCGACTTTCGGACGGTGGGTCCCGGGCATCTTTGATCCGATCTTACTATTGCAGTCAACGGATCCTTACGTACGTTAGGAGGTGAGCTCTACATACATAATCCATGTAGCTTGCTAACGTACGTAAAATGGTTTTTGTTTACGTACGTTAAGGTCTTTGTATTTTTGGTCAGTTGGTTCTGGAGTTAGCATTACATACGTTAATGTTTTGGCATAACGTATGTAATGGCCTTACGTACGTTAACCTTGGTGTATAGCGTACGTACTGTGTTTGTCAGATTATATAACATGGTTTCGTATTTCATTCCTTCACGAACCAAAATCATTTTTCTCTTCCTAGAATCGTCCTTCTGGACTTGTTCTTGATATTTAGCCTCTTCCAACACGATTTTGATCATCCTAGCTTGGATTGAAGCTTGAAGTTGGAAGATTGTTGGTGCTCCTTTGTTGTTTGGAGAGTTCTTCTTGTTCTTCATTAGTAAGTTCTCTTAATCTCTTGTTCTTCAAGTGATTTCCGAGTATGATGATGTTTTTGTTGTTGTATTCTTCGGGTATTGATTGATTGTTGGAGTATATCACGATTCTTGATAAGTTTCTATAACTTATGATGAAGAACATGGTGATGGTGGTTTGAACGGGAGTTGTTCTTGATGTTTTAGGAGGTTTGGAGGTTATAATCATGTCTAGGAAGGATTATATTAATATTGCTATATGATTAACATAGTCTTGATATGATTGTTGTTGTTGATTGTGTTTTGGGAGGGATTATAACCATTTTAGTAAGGAATTATGATGAATTATGTAGTGATTATCATAATCTTGAAATGGTTGAGTGAACCTTGTTGATTAATCCGAATTCATGATGAATTGTTGATTGATTATGATTTAGACATCATGTTTGTTGAGATGATGATGTTCTTGGGGTATTGATGATGATATTAGCGATATTATCATTTTGAGATGTTTGTTTTGATGATTGTTCTTAAGTGATTCTTGTTGAATTGATTTCGCAGGTATTAAGAACGTAATGATCATGTTAATCAATCATTGAGGTGTTGGAGGATGTTAGAATTCATAGTTGAGAACTATGATATTCGTTGGTGGAGTTTAACCGATTCGGGGTTGAATCGAGATTATCCTTAGTGTTGCTGTCTATTGATTTTGTGTTATTTAATGAATTGTATTTCATTCAAGGTTGTTCGAGTGGTTGTGATCGTCGGAAGACGCCATTCGTGGTTTCGTGGAAGGACGTTGATCGTAGAAGGACTTTCTCGCCTTCGGTTTGAGGCAAATTTTATACTTGTACTGGTCAATGAGATTAATGTTATCATGTATGTGTATGAATGTGTGTATCATTTCGAGACTTGGTCTCTCTATGATTTTGTTGATAGTTGGGGATGGTTTGATGCAATACCCTTCGGCAATTATGCTAGATGTTATTGTTATTCGTTAACGGCCTGCTTAAGACATCGAGACTCTTGTTGTTATTGTTGTTGTCGCTAGCCAGTCCGCGGTATCGATGTATCGATTATTATTGTTGACGTTGATTTCAGTCTAAGACATCGTTGGGATTGTTGTTATCAAATTGGTATTGTTGCTATTGTATTGGCCGATTGAAGGTATTTGACGTATTCGATTATCATCTCTATATTCGGTTGTCGGTTTAAGGCACCAGGACATCTATTCTAATTGAGTCATTGTTTATCGACTAACCGTTCTAAGATAATCGAGGTATTGAATTGGGATTATCGAGGATAATTCCCATCTGTTGTATCGCTGTTGTCGATTGACCATTCTATGGTAATCGAGGTATTGAATTGGGATTATCGAAGATAATTCCCATCCGTTGGCTCATTGATTATCGATTGACCGTTCTAAGGGAATTGAGGTATTGAATTGGGATTATCGAGGATAATTCCCATCTATTGTATCGTTGTTCTTGATTGACCATTCTAAGGCAATCGAGGTATTGAATTGGGATTATCGAACATAATTCCCATCCGTTTTCTCATTGATAATCGATTGACCGTTCTAAGGTAATCGAGGTATTGAATTGGGATTATCGAAGACATTTTCCATCCGTTGATGTCGTTGTGAACAATTGGCCATTCCTAAGGCAGTCGAGGTATTTGGATTGGGACCGCCGAGGACGGTGCCCATCCGTGAGTTATTGTTTTCGTGTTGGCCGACTCAAGGCAACACACTATTATTCTTGTAATTCGATAATCTTGGATCGTTGCCGTTTTTGATTAATTGTGTTGGAGGCTAGTCGCGGCTAGTGATAGATGTGTAAGCTTGGGGCTTAAACCTTCGCGGTTGGTTACAGTTCAGTAGGTCACGGTCATGTTGATGATCTCATTATGGGTAAGCCTGGGGCTTGAGCCTTCGCGGTTGGTTTCCGAACACCTACAGTTCAGTAGGTCACGGCCATGTTGATGATCTCGTTATGGGTAATCTTGGGGCTTGAACCTTCGCGGTTGGTTTCCCAACACCTACGGTTCAGTAGGTCACGGTCATTGGATGACCTCATTGTGATACGGCTTCGTGCTGCAACTTTGGCCCTCATTGTGATATGGCTTCGTGACGTGGCTTCGGCCCCCATTGTGATACGGCTTCATGCCGTGGCTTCGGCCCTCATTGTGATACGGCTTCGTGACGTGGCTTCGGCCCTCAGATGATACATCTTCGGGCTATTTGGCTTCAAGCTATTGTGATGAATGGCAGCTTCGGCTGAGTGGTTTTCAGACCATTGTAATATTGTGTCAGCTTCGGCTGAGTGGCTTTCAGGCCATTATGATGTATTGGTAATACCGTTGAAGCCTTCGGGCATTGTGATTCGTATTTATTTCAGTTCTGGTCTGGTTTACCTTCGGGTAGTTCATGGTTGTGTATATATTGATGACTCACCGTTGGGCACTTGTGTTCTAACCTGTTGAGCAAGTATTGATTGTATGCCGTGGGCATAGTGTTTCATGAATGCTCAGTTCTGACCTTGGTTTGTGAGCATTTCATACTATTATTATCATTATACCGTTTCATTCTGCCTTTGGATACATATCATGTTGTACATGTATTTGATATTCATTATCTAGATGACTGACCCCGTGGGGGCGGAACATGTTTTCATGTTTTAGGTACTTGTGAGGAGAGAGTTGAGACACAGGGGCATGACGATGGCGATGAGGCATTCGAGCGATACTAGTACGAGATGTTTTGGTGTTCATGTCAGTCAGACAGTTTGGAGTACTCCATTTTTGTTCGGTTTTTGTCGTCTTGTATTACCCGAGTAAGGCTCGTGGATGTTGTTGTATTTTTATTTTGGCCATGTAGGCCCACTTTTGTCATTGAAATTCCATATCGGAATATTATGTCGGATGTCATAGTAGGGACTGAGATTCCCCTTTTGATCAGTTTGTTGTATTTTGGTCTTGTTCGCCTGGTGGATCTCCTGGTGGGGGGTCCACGGTATTGTAATGACCCAATGGGATTTGGGGGTGTTACAATAACTTGATCGGGACATTTGAAAGAAGGGTTTATACGTATACTGGTATTCATGACAGAATGGTTCTTGAATGATCCCAATCATTCATTCTCAGTTGGGGTACAGTGTAGGCCGGCAGGCTGGCTAGGTGGTGCTACTACTCTTTGGTTCCTCCCATTGCTAACTGAGACGGACCTACCGAGTCACGCAATATGATTGACGACGGAATGAATCGAGCTTATTCTCTCATTATGAATATTAGATATTGGATATCTAATTGGGACATTGGATGTCTAAATTGATTTATTGGATAAATTAATTTACGGCCTAATGAATTAAATTAATTACTAGGTGATTAATTCAATTCATAAATATAATTATTTCTTGGAGAAATTAATTATATTATTTTGTATTTGATATGATTAATTAATTGATATAAAAATACATCGGAATGGAATTGGAGTTTATCTGTTTGGACTTTTGGGAGTCCGAAACGAACCAAACTCATCCTGGTTCTTCTAGATGGCCAACCCCTTCCACCAACCTTCCACTTAGTCTTTGTCTCCATTTTATAAATGTAAGACCAAAGACTTAAGAGACATGGTATATCTTATTATAATGTGAAAGGTGATTTGGGGAGATGTTGATAAAGGAATAAATGAAGACTTCCACTCTAACTTTAGTTAGAGAAACTCACGACTCATTTTGCAAGAGGGAGAGAGAAGAAAATAGTTTTCTTAGTCTTCATATTTGTTCTTCATTTCTTCTTGGTTTTCCTTGGAGAAAATTCAAGACATATTGAGGGATTGTTAGTTATACACTTGGAGTGTTATAATCACATTTTAAATTAGCTCCTATAACCTTGTTCTAGCCGTATCCGTGGAGGATAACGAGGTTTAGTCGTTTCGGTCATTTCTCCAGCGCGTGGCAAGTAGAGACGCGGTACTTTCGGCGTTGGATCATCCAAGAGCTTGGAGCGGATTGGAATCGCAGGGAGATCGCCTAAAGCTTTGGGAAACGCTTTCTCGGATATCACCATTTAATCAACGGACTACGAGGGTATGTTTATCGTATCTTCTTATGTTTCGTTTTATATTCGTATATACGCAGCTCGAACGATCCTCGAAGTGATTCGGATCGAATTAATTTTCGTTTTACCGCTTCCGCTAGGCCTTCGATTTAGGCACCGAATCCCAACAGTGGTATCGGAGCCTGGTTTTGCAATCGTATGTACGATATTTATCATTTGGAATGCTTGATTAGATGGTGTATGATTTGGAATCATATTCATATTAATCGTTGATTTTCTATTGTTCATCTAAAAATTAATTATTCATAATTTTATATTACAATATTAATCTATTTTTCTTTTGAAAAAACTATTTTAAATGTGTAATATAAAGATTAGAAAAATATTATTTTTGGAATCGGGGCGAAAAACGAGCCTAAAACGTAATCGGACCTCGCAGCTTGGAGCTGACCGGGCGCTGCCTCGCGGTCCCAGGCAGCGGATCGCGATCTGGCCCTGTGATCGGCCACGCTCGGCAGTCTGTGCCGGCCACTGCCTGGAAATGGTATCGGTCCTCGCGGCTCGCCGGCAACTGCCGGCACGGCTTTGGCAAAGGTTCTTGGCCGTATTTTTCGACTCCGTTTTTTATATTTTGTTCGATAATTAGTTTCCCACAAATTAAATTGGATTTAATTTGACTAAGATTTAATTATGGTAAATTTATACTTAGGAGAATTAATTTAATGAAATATTTTCTAATCTGGAACAAGTTAAAATTAACGGTTGTTTTGAATTAATTGGATTAATTCGTTTGGATGGATTAATTTATATTCATTGGATCAATATTTAGTTTAATTATGAATGCCATTTATTTAATGTGTTTGATGCATTATTTTTTAATGGTGATGTGGTTCATGGACCTAGTGTTGAATCGTTCGGTTTTATTCAATTGGGTTGTAAATGCCGTTTTCAGCCTCTTTATTTTACTAGAAATATTTGCATCTAGGATGCAATTTTAGATGTAAAATTTATATGTAATGACGAAGACCGGAGTAAGATCCATTTCGAGAAGACGAAGATTCAAGACGAAGACTTGTAATTAGATTACGGAGTTTTTGTTTCTAGGAACGGTCCATGAACTATATGTTGATAGCAACTAGGTTGTGAATGGTTGTTCATATTGTATGAATGATACAAACGCGCTTAAATGAATTAATTTGGAAAGTGTAACATTAATCGCGAAAATTCTCCCACGACAAATTATTAAGTTTATAAGGTTTCAAGGTTTTTCTTCCCTCCATCTAGCTTTCGGGAAATTGAAATCCAAACCGGATGTGCTATGCTTCCGAGTTATCGGGGTAGTCATTCGGGGAGGATGGATAAATTACCGGGAGCGCATTGGATGCCTTTGGTTGGAGCAAATTTATCCCTAGAAACCTGATAGGTTGCCGGATAAGATTCAATTGTGAAATTGATTTGCGTCGATGGTATAAACTTAACTTGTTCACGAACCATAGAAATCGTATAGGTTGAGGGGAGTGAACAAGGGGAAAAAAAGATCGAATCATCCATTAGATGGGTTGGTGTTGGACACCACTTTATAAAAATTAATAGACTCGAAACCTGTTCGGTTGCCCTCTATTAAGATTTATAAAGAACTCGATCACCACTATGAAGTAGAGCGACGATACTTCCGGATTTCACATGAGAGTGTGTTATTTCGATAAAAATAGTCGGAGATGGGTAACAAGAATAGAAAAGACCTTAATTCTATACTCAGATCATAATTAAATGAGTCACTAATTAATCTTTCGTACTTAATGCACACATAACTCTCAATATGACAATGAACCCACTCGCAATTCTACTCGAAAAGAACACCTTGATCGGACCTAACTTCATGGATTGGCTCCACAAACTAATGATTGTCCTCAGTATAGAGGCACTGGGATACGTCTTGGAGATGAACATTCCTCATTGTACTTGTTTATTCGAATGTATGCTTATTACTTGGCAAAATTTAAGGAAGAACCAAATGAGTATCTTCCATAGGCCAAAATATGTTAAGTTAGATACTTGGCAAAATGTAAAGAAGAACCAAAATAAATATCTTCTAAAGGCCATTTAAGTTAGGCTCAAAATCGGCTAAGTACAAACTACAGATATGTACATCAGAGAAGTTTCGGTCAGACAAGTATCATTAGAGAGGTCTTGACCAAACTCTACAAAAAGCCGAGTCACAGTCAAGTGAAAATCAGAGAAGTTCTGGTCAACAAATTTTATCAGAGAAGTTTGATCAGACTGCAGTCAAGTGATCAGACGGAGCCCAAGTCATCTGAAGTTTGACCTTCAGATCAGTCAAGTTCATTAGGTCAGAAGACTTCAGACAAGTCATCAGATCGGAGAAGTCTCGGCAGGACATCAGAGAAGTCCCCATCAGAGAAGTCCAACAGAGAACTTTGACTGCATATCAGATAGATTAACTTATAGAGATCAGATAAGTCATCAGCCAAGTAAGCATGTCTACGTCAGCAAGCGTTGAATAGTCAATATTTATGGAAAGTCACATGCGGGCGATAAGGGAGAGATTGGAGAGATTCCCGGAAGGATAGGAATTAAATAAATCATCCAGACCCACCTCTGAAGACTTTATTCATATTAAAATCAAAGATTCGGCGCCATCACATGGAAGTCTTCACAATGGTCGGAAATGGATTAAAATAAGGGAATCCAGCCTTGCAACGTTCATAAAGAAAAACAAATAAGTCTATTTCTCCAACGGATGGATTTGTTACGGATTTGCAACGACTATCAAGGAAGCTCACATATCTATATCTATAAATATCTGAAGATTTGAAGTTGAGCAGTACGGTGCGAACTATACTTTCAAGCAATCAAACGATCAAGAAATCTATAGCATTGTGAAGAGCAGTATTCTCAGTTCATATACGAAGAAAGCTCTTAGTTGGAGAAGACAAAACACTCTTGTCTTAAAACCTGAGTAAGGGGTACTTCACTGGTTGAAGTTACGTGACTGATAGGCATCCAAGGATTTGGAGATCAAGTGGTGCTAGGCAGTCAGAAAAAATTTGCAACGACAGGATTTCCACTGGTTGGAAGTTGTTGAAGCTAAGTTATAGAATCACTGTAATATTTATCATTGGTTGAAAGTTATAGGGGATTCATCTCCAACTGGTTTCGAGAAAGTAGATTAGTAGAGGATTACCCCACCTCTGAGACCACTATAAATTGCCTGCGTACTTTATTGTTTTCACGTCATATTTAACTGTTGCATTCATACTTAGTGTTTCATTGTTTATATTTCTGTATTCGTCATCAGCTGACTTCCGCACTTATATTGTCTACATACGACTCTAGGTCATCTGTATCATAGCTGAGAAACTCATCCTTTGTGGAAAAGAGTTTCAATAAGTCTATTCACCCCCCTCTAGACTTATTCCTGGATGACTTGTGACCTACAAGTGGTATCAGAGAGGTTGGTGCATTTATTTCCAGAACCAGATCCATATATCTTGCATATATTTATCTCTCATTTAGAATGGAACACATGCACTCTAGATTACTCGTGTTTTCAGTTGACGAGTATGATCTTTGGAAGATAAGGATGCAGACACACTTATATTCTATCCATGACGACATGTGGTGCATTATTGAAGATGGTCCTTTCATCTTTGAGAAGGACAACACACCTGAGGAGATTGCAGCCGGGAAGCCACACAAGATCCCCAAGAATAGGATGGAGCTGACCATTGAAGAAAGGAAGCTGGCAAACCTTGACAACCGGGCCAGAGATGTGCTATATCAAACTCTTGACAAATCAACCATGGTCAAGATCAAGAATTGCCAGAATGCCAAGGAGATTTGGGATACCCTTGCCGTGATGTGTGAAGGTAGAGAGCTGATAAAAGAAAATAAGTTGTCAATCGCTACCCAGAAGTTTGACAACTTCAAGATGAAGACTGGAGAATCAATAGACCAGGTGGACACAAGGTTCACAGAGATGATCAACGAAATAAACTCACTTGGAAAAACTTATGGCAACAGGGAGATGGCCTTGAAAGTGTTAAGATCACTTAGCCCCGAATGGCGCATGAAGGTGGTGGACATGAGGGAATCCAAAGACCTCAATAAAATAAATATTCAAGAATTATTCTCTGACCTGAAGGCTTACAAATTCAAACTTCCAAGTTCACCATCAAACGAGCCTGCAGAGAAGGGAATAGCATTTGCAGCCGAGTCCCCCGCCAAGAGCTTATCTGATGTCAAACCTCCAAATCCACTCGATTTTGAGGAATAGATGGCATTTATAATGCAAAGATTCCGCAACTTCCTAAAGAATTACTCCAAATATAAGAAGAATTATAAGGATAATCCAAGGAGAAATCAAAAAGCTGGAAGCTGGAAGGTGGAGTGCTATAACTGTCATAAGACAGGACACATTCAAATCGACTGTCCTGATCTTAAGAAGGACGAGAGCAAGAAGGAGGTGAGTAGAAAATAAGACCGAAGGAAAGCCCTCGTTGGAGAAGATCAAGAGAAAGTGGAATCAAGCAGCGGATTCTTCTCTGATGATGATGGGGAATATGACTGTCTGATGGCCAACCTAGCTGATGAAAAGGTAACCTCAAAACCCTCTAATTCAAATAATAATTCAGACATGTCACAAGATATGGACTTACACGAATCTGTAAATCAGCTTCTCAATGATTTTGAGAAATTAAAATCTGCACACCTATATGTATCAGCCGAGAGACTCAGCTGCAGGATGAGAATATGCAGCTGAATAATGGTTTTGAAAAACTCAGCCTAGAGTTAAATAAAACCAAATCTGATCTTGAAAAACAGGCTACAGACAACTTTAAAAACTAAGCTGATATCATTACAGCTGAGATAAAAAGATTGACTGTTTTGAATAGTGAAAAATCAGCTGCACTTGCTCATGTCAAAGCTGAGTTTACTAAACTGAATCAGCTAAGTAAAACTCAGGCGAAGGAAATAACCTCCCTAAAGGCGTCTCTAACTTTGGACGAATTGTGTATGAACAAAAGGCTATTTTATTCAAGATCAGACCTTGGATATGACCCGAACACTACCTCTAGTTCTAAAACTACTTTCATCAAGGGAGAAACACTTGTCCCATCTGCTGAGCCTAATTACAAACCTGTGTTTCAAAATAGCGGCGGCCAGTCACAGTCAGCTGCAGCCAAGGTATACAAGGCAGCCACCTAGACATGAGACTAGGCAATGGCCAAGGCAGAAGCAGCAGCCCAGACAATATGCCCATTACTATCAAAGACTCCCCAAAAATAGATTTCAACATGGGAGGGGCAAATGGAAACCTCAAGTTTATCCAAATTTTCAAAATGAACAGATGTGGAGACTCCAAAGATTTTATAAATGTTCTCAGCCAAGATTTACAAATGGATGGCATCAATTGTATGGGGCATATTCAGTACACAATCCTAACAGAGGATTCATGCCCAGACAACACACACCATATAGGGGCAATAACAACAACTTTCACAATCCCAGGAGAAATCAATTCTCCAGGAAACCAACTAACCCCCGAGGACCCACACAGATTTGGGTACCTAAATCTCTGCTTGTTTGATTGCAGAAAAGGTGGAAGGACTACTACCACATCTCCACAAATTCAAATATTAGAGGTGAAGAATGGTTTGTAGATTCTGGATGCTCAAGGCACATGACCGGGAACAAGAAGGTGCTGTCAAATTATATCAAAGAAAGAGGTCCAGACGTAACCTATGGAGATAGATCTAGAGGTCAGACTAAAGGCTTTGGAGAGCTGCACAGAGGAAACATCACTATATCAAAATTTTATTATGTCAAAGGGCTCAAGTACAACCTTTTGAGCATAAGTCAATTTTGTGATGAGAAGAATCTAGTAGTCTTCACCATTTCGAAATGTATGGTGATAGATATTCTATCTGGAGAAGTGAAGCTACAAGGATTCAGAAGGAGAGATGTCTATATGATAGATTGGAAAACAGGAACTCCCAACACCTGCTTTCTATATAAGACAATAGCAGAAAATGGATGGATGTGGCACAAGAGACTATGTAAACTAAATTTCAAAGCCATCAACAAGATTAGTTCTCAGAAGCTGGTCAGAGGACTTCCAGAAGAAGTTTTCAGAAAGGAAGCTCTCTGTGATGCATGTCAGAAAGGGAAGCATACGAGAGCATCATTCAAGCCAGTCCAACCTACCACTCTCACAACAAGGATCTTAGATCTACTTCACATGGATCTATTTGTTCCTATCAAGAAAAGGACCCTAAGTGGCAGAAAGCATGCTCTAGTAGTACTGGATGACTACTCAAGGTACACATGGATTGTCTTTCTATATAAGAAGAGTGAAACATTGACAAAGCTGCCTTAGCTGCTAGATCCAGAATGAGAAATCGCTCTCAATCATCAAGATCAGATCAGATAGAGGAGGAGAATTTCTCAACAGAGCAATCACTGAGCGATCGGAATGGGATCCAGTACGAGCTCTCTGCAGCCAAGACTCCACAGTAGAGGTGTTGCCAAAAGAAGAAACAGAACCTTGAAAGAAGCAGCCAGGTCCATGATTGCAGAAGCAGACCTGCCCAAGAGGTTCTGGGCTAAAGCTATCAACACAGCATGCCACACTCAAAACAGCAGTATGATAGTAGGGATACATGGCAAAACTCCCTATGAGGTTTGGAATGGCAGAACACCTACAGTTGCTTATTTTCATATTTTTGGTTGTAAGTGTTTCATCCACAATAATGGTAAAACCAAACTAAATGCCTTTGATGCTAAAACTGATGATGGTCTCTTTATGGGATATTCACAAAGAAGCAAGGCATATATAGAGTCTTTAACAAAAGAACCTTAGTTGTGGAGGAAACACCTCATGTGGTATTTGATGAAACTACTGCTGAGTACAGGAAATAGGTGGAACTGATTGAGGATAGACTTAAATCTGCCACCTTGGAAGAAGTCATTGTTCATGATACAGGAATGATGGACTCATCTGCAGATCAACCTGAAGACCCAACTGCAAATCAGATAGAACATCAAAACCTACCTGATCCAAATGTAGCTGACAAAGACCCATCTGTTGTTGATAAAGACCCATCTGCAGACAGACCAGATCCCCACCTGCAGATGACAAGTCGGTAACTGGTCCAATTGCAGACCAAGGAAGCCAGAACCATGCTGATGCAGAAAGAGAAGAAGTTCACCAAAGCAAATCTACAAGGGGAATAGACCCTTAAAGAAGAAGATATTCCTAAGTGGCTTTAAGATCATCCCATCCAACAAATCATTAGGAAGCTAACTGATGGAATCAAGACCAGACAGTCCACTCTACCAGCAGGAATGGCAATGTTTTCATGCTTTATGTCTCAAATTGAACCCAATACTACAGAACAAGCTTTGGAAGACTACTCATGGATCAATGCATGGCAAGAAGAGCTCAACCAGATGGAAATGAACAATATTTGGGAACTAACAGACAGACCAGATCACAAGAAGGTTATTGGCACCAAATGGGTGTAGAAGAACAAATGCGGTGAAGATGGAGCTGTTGTTAGGAATAAAGCCAGACTTGTTGCTAAAGGCTATGCACAATGTGAAGGAATAGATTTTGATGAAACCTATGCACCTGTTGCAAGATTAGAAGCCATCAGACTATTCCTTGCATATGCAGCATTCAAGGATTTTGTTGTCTACCAAATGGATGCGAAGAGTGCCTTTCTAAATGGAATTCTAGAAGAAGAAGTCTATGTGGAGCAACCCCCTGGATTTGTCAAAGGAGTCAAAGTCTACAAGCTTCTAAAGGCTCTATATGGACTTAAGCAGTCACCAAGAGCATGGTATGAAACATTATCTGTGTTTCTTAAGAAGAACAGTTTCCGAAAAGGAAAGGTGTACAAGACCCTATTTAGAGTGGAGCATGAATACGACATATTATTAGTTCAAATATATATGGATGATATCATATTTGGCTCAACCAATCCAGAACTGTGTGAGAAATTCTCAAATCTCATGCAAGGAGAGTTTGAGATGAGTATGATGGGCAAACTGAATTTCTTTCTAGGTTTGCAAGTTAAATAGATGGAAAATGGAATTTTCATCAACTAAGCCAAATATACCAGAGATTTAATCAAGAGATTTGGCATGGAATCAGCCAAGTATGAGCACAAGCACAAATCTAGATACAAATGAAGGAGGCATATCAGTGGATCCAACCCACTACGGAGGACTTATTGGATCACTCCTTTATCTAACTACAAGCAGGCCAGACATCTCATATGCCGTAGGAGTACGTGCACGATTCCAATCCAAACCCAAGTAGTCACACCAGGAAGCAGCCAAGAGAATCGTTAAATATCTTAAGTCTACCATAAATGTTGGATTGTGGTATCCTAAAGATAATAATTTCGAGCTGTCAGGATATTCAGATGTAGTTTTCGCAGGATATAAGATTAATAGGAAGAGCACCAGTGGAATGTGCCAATTCCTAGGAGCCAGACTGATATCCTGGTTTAGCAAGAGGCAAGTATCTAACTCTATATCAACAACAGAGTCAGAATACCTAGATGCAGGTAGCCGTTGTGCCCAGATTCTATGGATCAGACAACAGCTAAGGGACTACAACATCATTGCAAATGAAGTCCCAATTTGGTGCGACAATAATAGTGCAATCGCAATAACCAACAACCCAGTATTGCACTACAGGACGAAGCATATTGATGTTAAACATCATTTCATAAGAGACCATGTGCTTAACAAGAGAGTCAGAGTAGAAAGAGTCAGCATAGAATACCAGATTGCTGACATATTCACCAAACCTTTACCAGAAGAAAGGTTTTTAGAACTGAGCAGGGAACTTGGATTACTAGAGTGGGAATCTAGTACAAATGAGAAAGCTACCTGAACACCAGATCAGACGAGCAAAGGAAATTACCTAACCAGACCAAACAAAAAGACAAAGGATAGACGAAGCTGACAACAGGCATCAGATCCCACCTGAAGCAGACAAGGAGACCTACCTGATGCAAATCAGTCAAACAGTCAACGGTCAACCAGCTAAGTTCTCTATTCCTGACCGACTCTTGAATTTTAAATTTTTATTTATTTACACATGGCAACAACACGTTCACACGACCTCCTCATTGACCAATTAAATTCAACCGTCATTTTTCAAATTTTCAAAAGCAGGACTACTGTTTAATTTAATTTAAATTTTAAAATCTCAAAAGGTGGACCATCTCTTAAATAAATAATATTAAATTCAAAACGTCGTTTCAATTTTATATTTAAAGATGGTAAAATCATTTCAACTTTACCTTCTTCAAGCATACAAACCCTAGTTTTAAAGAGCAGAAATCCTTTCGATCTTTCAATACACTCAGAAAATTTTTCTTGCGCAGAAATGGAATTGTATTTCGAAGGAGTGAATTTAAAGGCTGTGAAGGACCAGATCATTTTTTTCTTATGGCGAATTTCGAGGGGCTGCTCGAAACAAACCTGGACAACAAAGTATACAACATCATCAAATCTATGAAGACGAATGGGATCTACCCATTCCTAAGCATCAGCCCCAAATCTCTCTACAAGGAGGCTGTTATCGCGTTCTACATGGAAGCTAGAGTTCTAGAATCGGGCATCAGGAGTTCAGTCTTTGGAGAGGAAGTGTAAATCACTGCGGATATAGTCAGAAAAGCCTTCGGAATGAAACCTTGAGGCATGGCCGTAGAAGCCTTGAAGCAAAATGCAGCCGACCTTTGGCTGAAGATCAAGGCTGTTGACCAGCCAGCAAAATTGAAGCTGACTGTGAAGAGAAGCGAGTTGAGAAAAGAGTATCAATATGTGTTGGATATTACCAACAAAATCGTGATGGGTATGGCCGGCAGCTACGACCAGTTTTCGTCAGCCAAGTTTGTGGTTATGGGGGCTCTAATTCAAGATGAGCCAATTGACTGGGCTGATTATATCTTTAGACAATTGGTGCGAGAAGTAAATAAAGCCCAATGGCTAGATGATGAAAAGAGGTTCAAAACCAAGCTGGCCTTTGGGACTCAGATTAGTTGGATTTTGGAGCATTTTGGAATGGCGAAGGGAAATGCAGATCCCTTCCACGTCAACAAGAGGCTTGGTCACCTAGACCAAGAGACTCTAAGAAGATTGGGAAGTGTGAGGAAAGCAGCCAAAATTCTGGCGGAAATGACCATTAAGCCTACCCCTTACACATACCCCTCTAGTTCAGACGAGTCTGATGAAGACCAGGCTGAAGTCCAGAACTTACCTGCAAAACAGTCTAATTAGGATTCAGACGACACTCCAATAGCCATTCGTTTCAATAGAAGGGGACCAGCCCCTGGAGAGCCATCTGTGATCCAATCCTCACCGAAACCATACCTCAAAAGGCCAAGCGCTTAATTTTTGACGAGGAAGAGCAATCAGAGAACCTGTCTGCACTTGAACATGTCCCTGCAGATCAGATGCAGATCATCCCTTCACCCGTTCTTATTCCTGAATAGATCCCTCGGATCAACCTGCCAGACTTGTCTGAAGAAGAAGACGCAGGTTTAATTATCCACATCCCTGAAGCAGGTTACTCATTGAACCTGCTAGAGAACAACTTCCTGAACCTATCTGTAGAGCAGCTTCTAATGGTAAAACATCATGCTCTTAAAGTTTCATATATAACTGTTTTCGAGGAATGGAAAACTTCAAAATCCGTTCCATTTACTCAACTGCAAGCTTTTGTTGAAATGAGTAGCTGGGACTATCCCCAGGCTACGGAGCAAGTGCTCATGGCCTTCTTCCATGAGACATATGCAATCTTATTTCTCCAAGAGAACTGGTTCTTGTCCCATTTTAAAACCAACATAGACCAGTTCATCCATCTTGTTATGGAAGGTGTGTTGGAAGGGATTGATGAAGAAGTTGAAGAAAAGGTAATAAGAATAGAAGAAATTGTAGAGGAATAAGAGTCTAAGAACAGAGAAGTTGAAAAAGAAGAAAAAATATTAGTTGAAGAACAAGGAGAAGAAGAGAGGCAGGAGGAAGAAAGAAAAGAAAAAGAAGAAGAAAATAATCAAGTTGAAAAACAATTTGATGGAGAAGAACAAGAAAAGACAGAAGAATTGTAGGAACAAGAAGAAGATGATGAAGGAGAAGAAGTTGAGAAGGAAGAAAAAGATGAGGAAGATGATGATGATGAGGAGGAGGAGGAGGAAGAAGAAAAGAAGGATGAAGAAAAGAAAGAAGATGAAGAAGAGGAGGAAAAGGAGAAGGAAGAAGAAAAAGAAGATGAAGGAGACAGAGAAGATGAGCCTGGGGCACCTAATCAACCCCCCAGCTCAGACAAGTCCCAAGATAAGGATGACAAATCGGGGACTCCTGCAAAAACCCCATCTGATCTGCCTTCTGCAGACAGTAGTCTGCACACAGGCAGGTCCATCAACCGACCTGCAGCTGCAGAAGGAGTTGGCGACCACTCTCCACAGGCAATACCTATCTCAACTGAGATGGCTGACCTGATCAAGTCTCTAGTAAGAGATACTGTTGACCAACTCATTACAACAGAAATCACACCTGACCTACAGACCATCAATGCCAAAATCGATACCCTACTGCAGAGGATTGTCCCTCAACCTCCTCCTCCTACGAACTCCATGATGCCTCTTGGCATGTCTGACTGGATGCACAGAGTTGAGCAGCAGTTAACTTTGCTAGTTGATGCTGGCAAAAAGGGGGAAGGAAGTAAGCAAGGGGAAGGAACAGGTCAGAATCAGGCTGAGGCGATTACACAGGAGCTCAGATCCAAAAAGAAGCAGGATGTTCTCTTACTTGATGCTGGATCATCAAGCCTAAAGAGAAATGACGTAGCTGATCCTGAGCATACTGAAGATCAGCCTGCAGTCAAGAAGAGGAGGACCAGATTTGGGGAAGAGCCAAGACTTGAATGGGAAGGCAAAGAGCTTTGGTATGTGGAGGAATTCCTACCTGCTGAAGCTGGTCCAATGTCGGGAGAGGCGAGGAAGCAGTTCAATGACAAATACTATATCGGGGAGTTACTCCAGGATAAAGACTGCTCCCCACAACATACATTCATAAACTTCATGGAATCAACATGGCCAACTCTCTCGGTCATCTTAGTCAAATATGCAAAAGCATGGAATGCTTACCCCATGATTCCCCACTTCATATCTGAAGATCCTCCTACTTTATTAAACGATGAATTGGATGAACTAGCATTGCAGAGTGAGATAAGGAAGCTATGTAAAGAGCACAAATTCTCATCCAAAGAAGAACAAGAGTTTGTATCTCTTGTTATCAGAAGGAAGTATGGCCTAACACCTGTCAAGAAGAGACCAATTGGTGCAAAGCCCATTAGGCCTTCCATGCAGCCTATCAGAAGAGGCAGAGGCAGAGGTAGATAGATTTTATTTGTAAATTACTGTTTCTGTAACCTACCTGTAAAATTCTTATTTTGTAGAATTTCTCTGTATTTTTGTTGGATCATTTAAAGCCTATGTACTTGTAAACAATTCAGAGAAATATATAACAGTCATTTGAATTACAAACACTAGTTGTCTCAAAACAAAGACTGAATTTTAATTTGTTGCTTGCACTTGACTATGTGCAGACCTGTTATTCATTTGAATAATTGCTTAAGTTTTGCCGTCATCAAAAGGGGGCGAATTTGTTAGGAATACTTGTTAGATTTTGATGATGTCATCATTGTACTTGTTTATTCAAATGTATGCTTATTACTTGTCAAAATTTAAGGAAGAACCAAATGAGTATCTTCCATAGGCCAAAATATGTTAAGTTAGATACTTGGAAAAATATAAAGAAGAACCAAAATAAGTATCTTCTATAGGCCATTTAAGTTAGGCTCAAAATCGGCTAAATACAAAGTACAGATAAGTACATCAGAGAAGTTTCAGTTAGACAAGTATGATCAGAGAGGTCTTGACCAAACTCTACAAAAAGCCGAGTCACAGTCAAGTGAAAATCAGAGAAGTTCTAGTCAACAAATTTTATCAGAGAAGTTTGACCAGACTGCAGTCAAGTGATCAGACAGAGCCTAAGTCATCTGAAGTTTGACCATCAGATCAGTCAAGTTCATCAGGTTAGAAGACTTCAGACAAGTCATCAGATCAGAGAAGTCTCGGCGGGACATCAGAGAAGTCACCATCAGAGAAGTCCGACGACAGAGAAGTTTGACTGCATATCAGACAGATTGACTTATAGAGATCAGATAAGTCATCAGCCAAGTAAGCCTGTCCACTTCAGCATGTGCTGAATAGTCAATATTTACGAAAAGTCACATGCGGGCGATAAGGGACAGATTGGAGAGATTCCCGGAAGGATATGAATTAAATAAATCATCCGGACCCACCTCTGAAGACTTTATTCATATTAAAATCAAAAGATTCGGCGCCATCACATGGAAGTCTTCACAACGGTCGGAAATGGATTGAAATAAGGGAATCCATCCTTGCAACGTTCAGAAAGAAAAACAAAGAAGTCTATTTGTCCAACGGACGGATTTGTTATAGATTTGCAACGGCTATGGAGGAAGCTCAAAGATATACATCTATAAATATCTGAAGATTTGAAGTTGAGTAGTACGGTGCGAACTATACTTTCAAGCAATCACAGCAATCAAATGATCAATAAATATATAGCATTGTGAAGAGCAGTATTCTCAGTTTATATATGAAGAAAGGAAAACACTCTCGTCTTAAAACCTGAGTAAGGTGTACTTCACTGGTTGAAGTTACGTGACTGATAGGCATCCAAGGATTTGGAGATCAAGTGGTGCTAGACAGTCAGAAAGGAGTTGCAACGACAGGATTTCCACTGGTTGGAAGTTGTTGTAGCTAAGTTGTAGAATCACTGTAATATTTATCACTGGTTGAAAATTATAGTGGATTCATCTCCAACTGGTTTGGAGAAAGTGGATTAGTAGAGGATTACCCCACCTCTGAGACCACTATAAATTGCCTACGTACTTTACTGTTTTCACATCATATTTAACTGATGCATTCATACTTAGTGTTTCATTGTTTATATTTATGTATTCATCATCAGCTGAGTTCCGCACTTATATTGTCTACAGACGACTCTAAGTCATCTATATCATCAGCTGAGAAACTCATCCTTTGTGGAAAAGATTTTCAATAAGTCTATTCACCTCCCCCCTCTAGACTTATTCCTGGACGACTTGTGACCTACATAATGAGCTTCAGAGAGCTCATGAGAAAATGACTTCTGCTAGGCAGATTCTATCTCACTTAACCGAGCTTTATGGTGAGCACAGCAGAACTGCTAGATGTGAGATATCCAAGCAAATGTTCAGTGTAAGGATGAAGGAAGGTGAGAAGGTTGTGGACCATGTCCTCAAAATGATATCCATGATCGGGAGATTGGAGGCTCTTGATTTTAAAATAGATACTTCTCTTCAAACCGACCTTATCCTATTGTATCTCCCTGATTCCTTCTTACAGTTTGTTATGAACTTCAACTGCAATGAGATTGCGTGTAAATTAGCTGGGCTAATGAACAAACTGGTGACCGCTCAGTCTCAGATGAAGACTCAGCGGATGAAGGAGTCTGTCCTTGTGATTTCTTCTAGACCTCCGAGGTCTAAGAACAAGAAGAAAAAGACCAAGAAGCGGATAGGTCAAAGACTTCAAGGGAAAGGGCAAGGCCCCGATGGTTCCGAAGAACAAGAAGAAGAAGGATGTTTGTCTCAAGTGCGGTGAGCTAGGCCCCTGGGCTATAGACTTCCGATTCTTCATTGCACTTCAGGTACAGAACTTTTAGTTTTGGAAACAAATTGTTCTGCTATTGTATTTAATACTTCATGGATACTGGATTCTGGTGCTAGTTCTCATATTTGTACCGTGAATAAGGATCTGGAACAAAGTAGGAAGCCTGGAGCTGGAGAAGTAATGATCACTGTCAGAAGAGGGCATAGTGTCGAGGCAACCGACATAGGATCACTTCTTTTGGGTTTAGAATCCGGTTTTGTTCTAAATTTAAAAGATGTACTTTTTTGCCCCAAGGGGCATAAAAACGCTGTATCCATTCCGGTAATGGACCGAAAAGGGTTTTGATTTCTCACTGGTGATGGTTCCTGCAAAATTTATTTCAGAAATAAACTAGTGGGCACTGCTACATTGTTAAATGGACTGTATCATCTAAACCTCAGTAACAAAGTCGTTGTGAATACTATGACTAGGAAGCGTGGTAGGGATGAAACCAATCAAGTTTTGAAATAGCATCTTAGACTTGGTCATGTTGGTCAGACCAAGGTTTACAAAATGGAAAAAGATGGACTTATGGGTCCATTGGGATCGGATCCCTTTCCTACTTGTGAACTTTCCTTAAAGGCAAAATGACTAAGTCCCCCTTCACATGGACTTTTGAAAGAGCCGCTGATAAACTGTGATTAATCCATACCGGCTTATGTGGTGCTTTGGAAGTAGCACGTGATGGATATCAGTAATTCATTACGTTTACAAATGATCATACTAGGATGGTTATGTATACTTAATGAAACATAAATCCGAGGCCTTTGAGAAATTCCAAGAATTTAAGGCCCTAGTCGAGAAACAAATTGGAAATCATATCAAAGCACTTCGGTCGGACCGAGGTGGAGAGTATATGAGTATAGAGTTTGACGAGTTCCTTAAGGAACATGGAATAGTATCACAACTAACACCTCCATGTACTCCTCAGTTAAATGGTGTGTCAGAAAGAAGGAACCGGACTTTGTTGAGCATGGTCCATTCCATGCTGGGCTATACTGACTTACCGATTTACCTGTGGGGGTATGCACTCTATTGGGATTTGGTGCCTAAATCGAAGGACCAGCGGAAGCGGTAAAACGAAAATAATTTGATCCGAATCCCTACGAGGATCGAACGAGCTACGTATATACGAATATAAAAATGAAAACACAAGAGATATGAGAAAACAAACCCTTGTAGTCGATTGATTAAATGGTATCTTTCTCTTGAGCTATTCCCCAAGCTTTCGTTGATTTCCCTACGATCCAATCCGCTCTAAGCTCTTGGATGATCTAATGTCGAAAGTACCGCGTCTCTACTTGCCACGCGCCGGAGAAACGACCGGAATGACTAAATCTCGTTATCTTCCAAGGATACGGCTAGAACAAGATTATAGGAGCTTGAATATAAAGATTAGTACACTCTAAGTGTTTAATCTATTTTCTCTCTATTTTTCTCTCAATCTTTCTCTAAGAAAATTGAAGAAAAGAATGAACAAGATGAAGATGAAGTTGAAGACCATGGAAAATGAACTCTAAGTTCTTTCTTACCCTCTATTTCAACCGTAGGAATGCACAAGGGGGTGTTAGAAAGATGTCAAGTCTTCACAATATATTCTTCATCTTACAATATTAAATTCCCCACCAAATAAAGATCATGATACTTGTCCCCTTGACAAAATGATATTCCAAACATCATGATGTAGACAAGAAGACTCACATGGAGGTGAGTTGGGGGGTGGCTATCTAGAAGGGAATTGAATAGTTAGGTTCGTTTCGTACTCCCGTGGGTCCAAACAGATAAACTCCGATTCCGTTCCGATGTATTTATATCGATTAATTAATCCAATTAATTAATCATATAAAATACATAATAACATAATTAATTTCTCCAAGAAATAATTATATCCATGAATTATATTAATCACCTAGTAATTTATTTAATTCATTAGGTCGTAAATTAATATATCCAATAAATCAATTTAGACATCCAATATCCCAATAAATTGGATATCCAATATCTAATATTCATAATGAGAGAATAAACTCGATTCATTCCGTCGTCGTTCCTATTGCGTGACTCGGTAGGTCCGTCTCAGTCAGCAATGGGAGGAACCAAAGAGTAGTAGCACCACCTAGCCAGCCTGGCGGCCTACACTGTACCTCAACTGAGAACAAATGATTGGGATCATTCAAGAACCATTCTATTGTGAATACCAGCATACGTATAAACCCTTCTTTCAAATATCCCGATCAAGTTATTAGGTCACAGTCAGTACAACCCTATCTGTACTTGACTCCATACATGTGTTAATGCAAATCGAGATCACCGAGCTCTCGTGTATCTAATACAGATAGCTCTAATGCTTTGGCCAAAGACTTATGATCTCATCTTCCAATAACCGCATAGGATATATAACCCGCTCACTAACGAGAGAAAGAATTCTATCTTGGTATTCAGTAGGACCTACTACTTGTCCGTCAAGATGTACATCGAGGTTGACCCCCACCTTCCGGTTTACAGGGTCGAACTACTCTAATGAAAATCTTGATGTCACAAGCGCTTCTCTACTAAATCCTTTAGTCGAAGGTTCACGAATACCTATCACAACATTTCGATTTCATCATTGACTGTCCCGGAGTGAAATCCGTGTGACGAATCGAGGGTGAGTCGGTTCGAGTATACTAATCCAATTAGCATACCTATATCGTGTACTCCCACTAACCATTAGTGTTCGATAGGCACTCTCCATGTCAAAGAACACGTCATACAAGTCTTCACATAAACTTAACGCCCAGTCAAGTTTCATCGACTTGCGAACGATTAAGTATTTGATCTATAAACATTTCTACTGCCGACCCCTTGTCCAATAAGGAGTGGAACATTTTGCTCTAAATACACGAACTAGTTTCTATATGTATATTTATGAGTTAGGAATGGCAGTAACTACCAGTAAATAAAGAAACATCCATTGCCTTATATTAGTGATTTACATAATAACAAGTACAATGCCCTCACTCAACATCCTCTGAGTGGCATTCAAGGGCATACTCCTAACAATCTCCCACTTGCACTCAATGCCACACACTATGGAATCTAATACCCATGTTCTCCAGATTACGCTCCAAGCTAATCTGAGAATGTGGCAGTGGATCAGCGACATAGTCGACTGAGTCTACTCTATGTAGCACAATGTATCTCTTTGCGAACAAATTATCTTACGAGATGATACTCTCTCTCAATATGATTGGTACAGTTATGAAACCTCGGCTCCTAGGCCTGTGCTACCGCTCTGTTGTTATCGTATAAGAACGAAAAAAGGCAGTGCAGCACATGGTGTCACGTGAAGTTTACCCAGTAATTTCTAAATCCTTCCTTTGGAGGCCTCCGAGGCCGCTTTATACTCAGTCTAACAGGTGTAATTAGCCGTCACGCTATACTTGGCACCATACCAAGATACTGCTACTCCATTAAGAGTAAATATGTAGCCAGAAGTAAACATAAAATCGTCTTTCTGTCCTTAGAAGTCCAATTCTGTGAATCCCACCACATTCAGTTCTCCACCACCATATATAAGAACCAGATCTCTAGTGCTTCTAAAGTACTTGAGAACATTCTTTACGGCGGTCTAATGTTCCCATATTGGGCTAGCTCGAAACCTTCCTACCACGCTCCCAGTATGCGCAATGTCAGGTCTCGTACACAATAAAGCATATGTAAGGCTACCCACTTCCGAAGCATATGGTATATAACTAATTTCCTTTCATTGTTCCTCACTATGAGAACACATCTTCAAGGTGAGTTTTAGTCAATGTCGCATCGGAAGGAACCCTCTTTATGATCTTATCTATATAGAGGGCTTGGAAAAACCTATTGTTCTCTCCGCTCTATCCCGGCAGAGGCGAATACCAAGAATATAGGTCTCTTCTTCCAAGTCTTTCATTGAGAAATTACTCGAAAGCCAAGCTTTCACAGAACTGAGTATTCCCACATCATTTTCTATTAGCAGAATGTCATCTACATACAGTATTGATAATGCGATCTTGCTCCCACTAACCCTCTTGTATATACAAGGTTCCTCTTCATTTTGCACTAAGTCAAAATCTTTGACTGCCTCGTCAAAAAGAAGGTCCCAACTACATGAAAACTGCTACAGTCCATTTCATGGAGTCTACATCCACCATTGCTAGGTCATTGGTCAAGGGTCGGTCTCTTGTTTATCACCTGGAACCTCGTGGAAACCCAGTTCCTCCAAGTGCATAAAACTATACCTCTTGGGTAATTGAGACAGCCTACTTGACCTACGAGGTGGTTGTACTTGTGTTACAGAAGGTTCGGTTGCAATTTCTTGCACAGGTGTCTCCTGAGGAGTTTCATTGTATTCTTCCAAAGAAATATTTCTACCTTCTCCGCCTTCCTGAATGAACTCATCTTCCAAGAAGTGTGCATGCAAAGCAACAACGATCTTTCGATCTTTGGGCATGTAGAATAGGTAACCCATCGTCTTATATGGGAATCCAATGAAATGTCTCCTCACGGACCTCGCTTCTATTTTGTCCACCTTAGTCTTCTTGACATAGATAAGACATCCCCAAATCATAATGTCATTAAGAATTGGTTTCCTACCCTCCCACATCTCATGTGGAGGTTTAGGAATGGATTTGGAAGGACATCTGTTCAAGATATATGCAGCACTCAGGAGTGCATACCCCATAGGTAAATCGGTAAGTCAGTATAGCCCATGATGGAACGGACAATGTCCAACAAGGTCTGGTTCCTTCAATCTGACAAACAATTTAACTAAGGAGTGCCTGGAGGTGTTAGTTGTGATACTATTCCAATGTTCCTTAAGGAACTCGTCAAACTTTATACTCATATACTCGACACCTCGGTCCAACCGAAGTGCTTTGATATGATTTCCAGTTTGTTTCTCGACTAGGGCCTTAAATTCCTGGAATTTCACAAAGGCCTCAGATTTATATTTCATTAAGCATACATAACCATACCTAGTATGATCATCTGTAAACGTAATAAAATACTGATATTCGTCATGTGCTGCTTCCAAAGCACCACATATGTCAGTATAGATTAATCCCAGTTTATCAGTGGCTCTTTCAAAAATCCCTGTGAAGGGGGACTAAGTCATTTTGCCTTTAAGGCAAGATTCATAAGTAGGAAAGGGATGGGATCCAAATGGACCCATAAGTCCATCCTTTTCCATTTTGTAAACCTTGGTCTGACCAACATGAGCAAGTCTAAGATGCCATTTCAAAACTTGATTGGTTTCATCCCTACCACGCTTCCTAGTCATAGTATTCACAACGACTTTGTTATTGAGGTTTAGATGATACAGTACATTTAACAATATAGTAGTGCCCAATAGTTTATTTCTGAAATAAATTTTGCAGGAACCATCACCAATGAAAAATGAAAAGCCTTTCCGGTCCATGACCGGAATGAATACAGTGTTTATATGCCCCTTGGGCAAAACAAGTACATCTTCTAAAGATAAAACAAAGTCGGATTCTAAACACAAAAGAAGTGATCCTATGTCGGTTGCCTCGACACTATTCCTGCTTCCGATGGTGATCATAACTTCTCCAGCTCCGAGCTTTCTACTTTGTTCCAGATCCTGATTCACGGTACAAATATGAGAACTAGCACCAGAAACTAGTATCCAGGAAGTAGAAAATACAGTAGCAGAAAAATTAGTTTCCAAAACTAGAAATTCTGTACCTGAAGTGCCATGAAGAATCGGACAGTCTCTAGCCCAGTGGCCCAGCTTACCGCACTTGAGACAAGCGTCCTTTTTCTTCTTGCTCTTTGGAACCAACGGGTCCTTGCCCTATCCCTTGAAGTCCTTGAATTGTGGTCTTGTCTGCTTCTTGGTCTTTTTCTTCTTGTTTTTAGACCTCCGAGGTCTAGAAGAAAACAAAAGGGCAGACTCTTTCATCCGCGAAGTCCTTATTTGAGATTGAGCGGTCACCAATTTGTTCATTACCCGAGCTAAGTTACATGCAATCTCATTGCAGTTGAAGTTCATAACAAACTGTGAGAAGGAATCAGGGAGAGACAGTAAGATAAGGTAGGTTGGAAGAGAAGTATCCATTTAAAATCTAGAGCCTCCAATTTCTCGATCATCGATACCATTTTGAGGATGTGGTCCCCAACCTTCTCACCTTCCTTCATCCTTGCACCGAATAGTTGCTTGGATATCTCATATCTAGCAGTTCGACTATGCTCACCATAAGGCTCGGTTAAGTGAGATAAAATCTGCCTGGCAGAAGTCATTTTCTCATGAGCTCTCTGAAGCTCATTAGACATAGAATCCATCATGTATGGACAGAATTTTACGTCATCCTTAACCCACTTTTCGTGGTTTTCAATATCTTTTTTATTGGCTCTAGTCCGCACTGGAGGCACCGGAATGTCCGTCCCAAGACGTATCCCAGTGCCTCTATACTGAGGACTATCATCAGATTGCGGAGCCAATCCACGAAGTTAGGTCCGGTCAAGGTGTTATTTTCAAGTAGAATTGCGAGTGGGTTCATTGTCATATTGAGAGTTATGTCTGCATTAAGTACGATAGATTAGTAAGTGACTCATTCAATTATGATTTAAGTATAGAATTAAGGTCTTTTCTATTCTTGTTACCCAGCTCCCACTATTTTTATCGGAATAACACACTCCTATGTGAAATCCGGAAGTATCATCCGCTCTACTTCATAGTGGCGATCGAGTTCTTTATAAATCTTAATAGAGGGCAACCGAACAGGTTTCTAGTCTATTAATTTTCATAAAGTGGTGTCCAACACCAACCCATCTAATGGATGATTAGATCTTTTTTTCCCCTTGTTCACTCCCCTAAACCTATACGATTTCTATGGTTCGTGAGCAGGTTAAGTTTATACCATCAACGCAAATCAGTTTCACAATTGAATCTTATCTGGAAACCTATCAGGTTTCTAGGGATAAAATTTGCTCCAACCGAAGGCATCCAATGCGCTCTCGATAATTTATCCATCCTCCCGGAACGACTATCCCGATAACTTGGAAGCATAGCATATCCGGTTTGGATTTTATTTTCTCGAAAGCTCGATGGAGGGAAGCAAAACCTTGAAACCTTATAAACTTAATAATTGTCGTGGGAGAATTTTCGCGATTAACGTTACACTTTGCAGATTAATCTATTTAAGCGCGTTTGTGCATTCATACAATATGAACAACCATTCACAACCTAGTTGCTACCAACATGTAGTTCATGGACCGTTCTTAGAATCAAAAACTTATTAATCTAATTACAAGTCTTCAGTCTTGAATCTTCGTCTTCTCGAACGGATCTTCCTCCGGTATTCGCCATCACAAATAAATTTTACATTGAAAAAATGTATCCTAGATACAAATAATTCGAGTAAAATAAATAGGCTCAAAACGGCCTTTACAAGCCAATCGAATAAAAACCGAAAGATTCAAAACTAAGTCCATGAACCACATCTCTATTCAAAATCATTCATCCAATAAATACTATATAAAAGGAAAGCGTAGAGATACATTGATCCAATCAACAATTTGAATCGATCCAATCGATTCACAGAACCGGTAATATGAAAAACGATCAAATAATTCGGTCACCCACAAATATTCCAATTAATCAAATTTTCCTTATAAAATGAAATACCATAAATCGTTTTAATCATATTAAATCCAATTTAACATGCGGGAGATTAATGTTCAAGAATACACGAAAAAATCGAGCCGGGGCGAAACTGGCCTGCCACGGCCGAGACACTTCCGGCAGTCTGCCGGCTAGACAAGGCCCGTACCGGCAGTGTCCTAGACCATCCTGCCAGACACGGTCGGGTTGTCCCGACAGCCTGCCGACCAGACGCGGCCCGTCTCGCCTGACACGGTCGGGTCATCCCGACAGCCTGCCGGCCAGACATGGCCCGTGTCCCCGGACACGGTCGGGTTGTCCCGACAATCTGCCGAGACTGGCCAGCTGACACGGTCGGATCAGCCCGGCAGCTTCCTGCCCCTTGTCCGAAAAGTCGTCCGACGGCGATTCTAAGCTAGATTTTCGACTGGATATCCAATATCAATATTTTTAAACTTTCATATCTTGAATATAAATCATATTTCTCAGAAATTAAAGATTTATATTTAGACATAAACTTCCGAAAAATACAACTATTACGAACGAAAAACATATACCACGATTATGACTATAAATGATTCCAAATCATTCACCATCTAATCAAGCATTCCAAATGCCAATATCGTATATATGATTGCAAGAGCTACGCTCCGATACCACTGTTGGGATTCGGTGCATAAATCGAAGGCCCAGCAGAAGCGGTAAAACGAAAATTAATTCGATGTGAATCCTACGGGGATCGATCGAGCTATGTATATACGAATATAAAAACGAAAACACAAGAGATACGAGAAAACATACCCTTGTAGTCCGTTGATTAAATGGTATCCTTCTCTTGAGGTATTCCCCAAGCTTTAGTTGATTTCCCTACGATCCAATCCGCTCCAAGCTCTTGGATGATCCAATGCCAAAAGTACCGTGTCTCTACTTGCCACGCGCCGGAGAAACGATCGGAATGACTAAATCTCGTTATCCTCCAAGGATGCAGCTAGAACAAGATTATAAGATCTTGAATATAAAGATTATTACAGTCTAAGTGTTTAATCTATTTTCTCTCTATTTTTCTCTCAATCTTTCTCTAAGAAAATTGAAGAAAAGAATGAACAAGATGAAGATGAAGTTGAAGACCATGGAAAATGAACTCTAAGTTCTTTCTTTCTCTCTCTTTCAACCATAGGAATGCACAAGGGGGTGTTAGAGAGATGTCAAGTCTTCACAATATATTCTTCATCTTACAATATAAAATTCCCCACCAAATAAAGATCATGATACTTGTCCCCTTGACAAAATAATATTCCAAACATCATGATGTAGACAAGAAGACTCACATGGAGGTGAGTTGCGGGGCGGCCATCTAGAAGGGAATTTAAGAGTTCGGTCCGATTCCGTTCCAATGTATTTATATCGATTAATTAATCCAATTAATTAATCATATCAAATACATAATAACATAATTAATTTCTCCAAGAAATAATTATATCCATGAATTAAATTAATCACCCAGTAATTTATTTAATTCATTAGGCCGTAAATTAATATATCCAATAAATCAATTTAGACATCCAATGTCCTAATAAATTAGATATCCAATATCTAATATTCATAATGCGAGAATAAGCTCGATTCAATCCGTCGTCAATCCTATTGCGCGAATCGGTAGGTCCGTCTCAGTCAGCAATGGGGGGAACCAAAGATTAGTAGCACCACCTAGCCAGCCTGGCGGCCTACACTATACCCCAACTGAGAACGAATGATTGGGATCATTCAAGAACCATTCCGTTGTGAATACCAGTATACGTATAAACCCTTCTTTCAAATGTACCGATCAATTTATTGGGTCACGGTCAGTCAAACCCTATCTGTACTTGACTCAATACATGCATTAATGCAAATCGAGATCACCGAGCTCTCGTGTATCTAATACAGCTAGCTCCAATGCTTTGGTCAAAAACTTATGATCTCATCTGCCAATAACCGCATAGGACATATAACCCGCTCACTAACGGGAGAAAGAATTCTATCTTGGTATTCAGTAGGACCTGCTACTTGCCCGTCAAGATGCACGTCGAGGTTCCAGGGTTCGTTCCAAGAAAGCCAAAATCATGTTCCGGGTGAGACGAAATTGATAAACGAGTTACTAATCCGTAGATTACAACCAATACAACAAGAATTACATGACCAATTCATCATAATCGGCCCAGAATTGAAATCAGAAGGAAAACCCCAAAATAGTTGAAAAAGGATTTTTTTGAAGAATTACCTCAATCCGACGAAGAACAATGGATTAGATGTTGTTAAACATGATGAAGACTTCAAGAATATGACGATAATCTACTCAGGGATTGAAATCCCCATCAAATTGCCCAAAAACCGAGAGAGAGAAGTGAAAATGGGCTGAAAAACGCGACTGTCTTATTTATACAACTGGACAAAACGGCTCAGAACACGGCCCAAATTATAGCCGTATTCCAGCGCCGTGTTATAAACGACTCAGCAAAAACGGTGCACACAACGTCGTATTCCAGGGCCATATTCTGACAGTGTAGACTTTGTCATTATGACCATAACTTATCCCTCCCGACTCCGATTGACTCGCCGTTTGAACCATTGGAAAGCTAATTTGATGCTCTATCAAATTGTAAAGTTTCAGAATTTTTAGACTTTATAAGCGCCGGTGGTGATCTTAAAAAGTCGACCAAATGCACAAAAACGATTCTCCTCGACAAAACAATAATTATTCAACATGCAACGAAACACTAACGGACAACACCAACGATCCAAATCGAAAACGAACACATAACAAAGAAAGACATACTATTAGCTCGACTTACGCAACGATAAGTCGTACCCGACGAACACCACAACACGGTACATCGTGCCGTACCCAACATAGGGGAAAATCTCAAGAAATCGCCAACAGAACAAAATGAACGGCGTAATCGACAAAAATTAAAAAATAACCGGAATCGAGAATATCGGGTATTACATTAAGATGATAAAGGCAATTAGGATTAACCCCTTGTTGGCTTATATTTTTCCACCCATTACACTTTATCCTTAGAAGCCCCATTGAGCCTGAGCCTATTTCTTTAATCAAGCACATTGCTTTAGCCATTATCCATTCTTGTTGATGACTCATCCATTTGCACCTTCTAGTCAAAGATTTAATTGTGAACTAGATGTGACAAATAGGGACCGATGTGTTGTTGCCCGAAATATTATCTGAAGATGAATATTGCTGGAATGGATGTACAACAAACAAAGTTGCAGGAGAACTTCCGTGGGGGGTGTGAAAAACACAAGATTTGCCGGGTTTGTTAGGCCCGGGCTTGAATGCTCTCGTGAGATGTTATTAATATGAATACGTTTGAGTACAAATATCAATGTAAGAATGCGATTACAATGAGTGTAAAAGATCCTGTTATCTAGCTCTTGAGCGAAGCTCTGCGTGTTTCGTCTCTGCCGACCGTCTTTCGTGTTAGAGGTGCTGAGAGAAAAGAAAGGCCGAGAGATAGCTATTGCCAAGATTGAGAAAGCCAAGTTCTGAATTGATCTTCTGAGCTGGACGTGAAGCAGATGAGAATCCGAGAGATTTCTAAGTGCAGGCAGCCTTCTATTTATAGGGGCTGAGATGCCCTGTTCTCCTGGCGGGCGATCGCCTTTTATGTAATATAATAAGGGGCGATCGTCTTTATGTCATATGGGCTGTCTGCCTAAAGCTTGCGGCTGCTGCTAGCAGCCAGCTGTGCGGTCCAATGAGGAGTCGGCATGAGGCGCCTTTTTCGGATCTGCATGTGGGTTCTTGCTTCGAGCTTCAGCCCTTGCCGACAGGGCGATCGATGGCTTCGCGTGGCATGAGGCGGTCGTCACTTGGTCGGTCACCAGGGGGTCGATCGCCAAGTACCGAGGGACGGTCGCCTTATATGTCGATCGCTCGGCACCGGGACTTGTCCTAGGACCTTCGGTCGGCCAATCTGCCTTGGTTGCTGGGCTCTGGCTCGGTCGCCCGGTCTCTGAGGCGATCGCCTGTTGAGACGAATAATTCTCGACACAACAATTGCCCCCCAGCTTGCTGCAGTGTTGAAAACACGGGGTGAGGTGGTTCTTGCTGTCGATCGTGTAGGATGAAGACGGGCGATCCGTTGAGCGGATTTTGGTTTCGGACTTGGGCGATCTTGTCGATTGGCTAGCTATCTTCGGTCTTGTACGTGCAAAAACAATTTTGGCCGATCCCTCGTAGAAACTTGATAGTTTCGTCACTGAGGAATCGTGCACAGTCGCGGAGTTCGATGGACCGACTCCATGACCGTGTCTTATGCGCGAGCGACATTGTCTGTCTCGTGACTCATTTTATTGTGAGGGTCCTCTGTTAGGCTGCGCCTCGCCTCGTATTTAAACGAAGGGCGTGCGGTCTTGGTCTAGAGGAGTCCTTGCGCGGGGCGTCATCGGATTAATCAACTCCACTTCCGCGGCTTGTTAGCTCTGCTTTCACCTCGGCCCGTCATGAAGATGGCGACCCTCGACGGTGTACGTTGAGACGGGGGTAGTGGCATGTCGCATTGTCCGGGTTCACCATGTTAGATGATGAACCTTTGAGGGCGGGCGATCATGTCCACTGATTAGTTTTGGAGGGCCCTCAGACTACGCCGACCTCGTATTTAAACGAAGGGCGGGCGATCTTGGACCAAAGGGACCTTGCATGGCCGAAGCAGCCGGTTCCATCGACTACCAGGACCATGGCTGCACTCTTCTACCTCGGATCGTCATGTGGATGCCGACCTTCGACGGTATACGTTGTGCGGTGGAGGCGATCTCGTGCCGTAGTCCACCATGTTAAATGATGAACTGTGGATGGCGAACGAGTCCTCCAGTTTCGGTGATGTTGCTTGATAATGGTGATCGGGCTGGAAGACTGATGATCGTTGTTCGGTTGCCGATCACGTTATTCATAGGTTGAAAAGTAACCTTTGCTTGGCCAGAAAGTCTGCGGCTTTGGCGCGGAAGATCGCGTAGGTCGGGGGAAGGTCCTTCATAAGGTGCCTGAACATAGGCGAAAGACCATGGAATACCCCTAGGACTGAGTAGAGGGCGATCTCATCGCTTACGGGCTCGCCGTTGAGGATGATCTCGTCTACCCGGTCGATGTAGTCTGCATCGGACTCTTCTTCCCCTTGCCTGATCTGCATCATGCGATGGGGACCTTCTGGCCGAGCGAACTTGGTGGCGAAGTATGCAGTGAAGTTGTTCACCAGTTGATCAAAGGAACTGATAGATCAAGGCGGCAATGAGATGTACCATCTGTGGGCCAGGTCGCCCAGCGATAGCGGGAACATTCGGCATCTGGTCGCGTCTGATGCCCCACACCCGGTCATGTAGATCCGGAACTTGCTCATGTCAGTCTCGGGATCCGACCTCCCCTCGTACAAAGGTGTTTTGGGAGGAGTGATCTTACGCTGAACGGGGGTGAGCTCGATGTGGACCGCGAGCGGCTCGTTCGGCTCGGCGATCTTGCTATTGGCGCCTGCCCCAGTTTCTAGGATCGCCTTCATGTGGTCGAGCTGGCGTTGCATCGCGACCATCGCTGTAGCATGGTCGTTCGTGGTTCGGCTTCCGGGGCGGGAGCCGAGGCGATCGTGTACCGATCTCCTGACCCCGCGATCGCCGATCTCGGATCTTCGGCGAGGAGGAGCCAGATGGTTGGCCTGCCCTCTGGGAGTTGGGTACGCCGAACTCCTGGTGACAGACTCGGGCTCCATCGTCTCGTGGCTGGGGCCAGACTGCCCCGGTCGCCATGATGGGTCGCTGCCTAGGCGGCTGAAAACAGAGGTGCCCCAACTGGCGAGCGCCTCTTCTTGCGAATGGGGGCCTCCTGGCGATCGCTCGGCCTGTAGCCCCTTGAACTTCCGTTTGCTCATGCGGCGGATGGCCGAGGGGGTTATAGAGGGCGGCGCGTCGAAAGCTCTCCGTCGCTCCTGAAGGATGGCCATGGCCTCTTCGATCTGTTCCGCGGTTTGGAACTGATCGAGCGAGAGGTTTGGGCTGTCCCTCGGGGGCGGGGTCGAGAGTCTCGTACCGCGGCGGCCACCCTCCGCCATAGGCTGCGGCTCGGATTGCGACGGAATGAGGCGTCTGGCGGATCGACCAGCGGCTTTCTTCGATGCAGAGGTAGAAGTCATGATTCTGAAAGCTTTTCTCTGAAGAACAGTGAGTGTTTCTTCAGGTATATGCCCCGGAGAACAGTGAGTGTTCTTCGAGACGGTAGGAATAAAAATTGAGGGTAGATAGCCCTCCTTCTAGCGCCAATTGTTGTTGCCCGAAATATTATCCGAAGATGAATATTGCTGGAATGGACGGACAACAAACAAAGTTGCGGGAGCACTTCCGTGGGGGGTGTGAAAAACACAAGATTTGCCAGGTTTGTTAGGCCCGGGCTTGAATGCTCTCGCGAGATGTTATTAATATGAATACGTTTGAGTAAAAATATAAATGTAAGAATGCGATTACAATGAGTGTAAAAGATCCTGTTATCTAGCTCTTGAGCGAAGCTCTGCTTGTTTCGTCTCTGCCGACCGTCTTTCGAGTAAGAGGTGCTGAGAGAGAAGAAAGGCCGAGAGATAGCTGTTGCCAAGAGTGAGAAAGCCAAGTTCTGAATTGAGCTTCTGAACTGGACGTGAAGCAGATGAGAATCCGAGAGATTTCCAAGTGCAGGCAACCTTCTATTTATAGGGGCTGAGATGCCCTGTTTTCCTGGCGGGCGATCGCCTTTTATGTCACATGGGCTGTCTGCCTAAAGCTTGCGGCTGCTGCTGGCAGCCAGCTATGCGGTCCAATGAGGAGTCGGCACGCGTCCTGAGTTGCTGTCACGGGCGGTCATATTGTACAACTTTCGGCGGGTCTGTCGGTTGGTGGAAGGATGCTGACAGGCTGTGGTCAACGATCCATGTGCTGAGGCGCCTTTTTCGGATATGCATGTGGGTTCTTGCTTCGAGCTTTGGCCCTTGCCGACTGGGCGATCGATGGCTTCGCGTGGCATGAGGCGGTCGTCACTTGGTCGGTCACCAGGGGGTCGATCGCCAAGTACCGAGGGACGGTCGCCTTATATGTCGATCGCTCGGCACCGGGACTTGTCCTGGGACCTTCGGTCGGCCAATCTGCCTTGGCTGCTGGGCTCTGGCTCGGTCGCCCGGTCTCTGAGGCGATCTCCTGTTGAGACGAATAATTCTCGACATAACACGATGTTCATAAGAGTATTGTGCAGATTAAGAGCTTTTGTTGAAACTGAAAGGGTGTGACGTACATTGGAGTATTGAACCGAATAAAAAAAATATAAATAAAGGCCGGAAAAAAAATGGCCTGAAAGTAAAATGCGGGAGGTCAAGTGCGAAAATCATCACAATGTATACATAAAATAGCACTTGAACTATCCCTTGAGTGATACATAATTCCTTCGAGAAGATCCATTGCATACTTTTTCTTACACAAGAGTATGACCTTACCAGATGAATATTCAATTACATGTAAAGTACAGAATAACTTGGGGATGATGGTTTGAGAGTTTTCATTACAGAATAGTGGGTGTTGATTGTTATTTGTAGGATTTGTTATGCATTTAAATTCACAATTGATCTTGGCTAGCAAACCTCATAATTTTCCCTTTATCCTACCCATACCCAAAGCCACGTTACAACCAAAAGAAAGACCTTTTGATTTATGGATGAGTTTATTTTTAAGTAGTAGAGATTTGATTTTTGACCAAGCATATGGTAATGACACATTATGCTTTGATATGAGTGAACTCTTCTTGAATATCCCGTATATACACTTGAGTGAAGAGTGACATCCACCGTGAAGGTATTGAATCTTTTTGTATTTGAATCTCAATGAAGTTGTTAGAATTTGGTGCGGCATCCTATTTTTCTCTGATCTCACTTGGGTCATGATCACTTGTTTTCTCTTGATATTGGTTTTACCACGAATTTTTCAGCATCCGAATATTATTACTCAGGTATAAGATTTGCCCGAGGACGTGCAAAAGATAAGTGTGGGGGAATTTATTTAGTATATTTTGTGTAATATTTTTATTAGTATTTTATATATATATATATATATATATATAATTGTGTGTTGTGTGATAATTTATTCGTTTTACTATATATTTATATTATTTCATTTTGTTAGAATTTTCTATAATTTTGTGTCATTTTTGGATAATTAATTGGAATTAAATTATATCTGCAGGTTAACCAACCGGTACAAGACAGATCAATTGGTTCAAGGACGATATTTTTCCAAAATTCAAATATAATCATGACTGGGCTCATTTTATTCGTCCCGTCGAGACGATCGTTTTAAAAAAAAATTCATCCGAATCCGAGTTCGTATGAAGAAGTTATGACCGTTCGAAGGACAATTAAATAGACGGACCATATTGTGCCACGTGTCAACACCCGATTGGACCAAAAATTCAACTCTTTTCTGATGTCATCCATGACATCAGCATCACTTGGCTGGCGGTCATGCATTATTGAGTAGGGGATTTAAAAATTTTAAAAAATGTTATTTTATTGAATTTGAAATAGTATAAATAGGGGATGAATGTGTAGTGTTTTGGGGGGAGAAAAAAAGAAAATAGAGAGAGTTATGTGAGAGAGAAAAATAAAAATATTTTGTAATAAAATTATATTTAAGTAGTAATAATTATGAAATATTTATTTATTTGTGTTGTTATTATGAGTGAGTAATTTTCTTTTACTGGGGTTATGATGAAACCATGTCTATATTATTATTAATATTTATATAATAATTTCAAATAAATGTTTTTAGCGATTATGATTTTCGCTTCAATAGGGGAATATTATTTCATCAATTATATCACATATTTTTTATAGGTATAAATTCCCCATTGCTTTGTGATTATTGATATTAGTTAATTTCTTTGATTATTTGTTTTCCATTAAATTGGATACATATAATGCTTAGAAATTATATTTTTCAAGCGAAGGAAAATCTATAATTGAATTATAATTTTGTACTTATTGTTAAATCTATAGGGAAATAGTGAGATTGATTTCAGAATCTATTCCCTTAATTTCATGGAATTAAAATATAAAATAAATAATAAATAGACATTGGTGGATTCTAAACCCTAGTAAATTATTTAAAATCAATTTATCTAAAATCTATTTAAAAATTACTGTTATTTAATGCAATGATTATAACAAATCAAAAATCAAATTATTTGGGACTAGGTTAGAATTTAATATAATTCGGTTCAAAACGACAGGAATAATTTTACTTCACTATTATAGTCCTCCCTGTGGAATCGACCTTGCACAACATATCTACATCGAACAAATCGTGTGCTTGCGAGTATTAGACTAAAGAATCAACAAACAACACTGCTCCTCCAAGTGAACAAGGCCATACCTCTCAGGTAAACGAGACACCCTACTAGACCTATGAGGTAGTTGTACTTATGTTTCAGAAGGTTAGGTTCTAATTTCCTGCGCAGGTGTCTCCTTAGGAGTTTCATTGTATTCTTCCAAAGAAATACTTCTACCCGCTCCACCTTCCTGAATGAACTCATCTTCCAGGAAGTGTCCTTGTAAAGCAACAACGATCTTTCGATTTTAGGGCATGTAGAATATATTACCCATCCTCCCAGACGGGAATCCAATGAAACGTCCCTTCGCGGACCTCGCTTCCAACTTTTCCACCTTAGTCTTCTTGACATAGGCGGGACATCCCCAAATCCTAATATGATTAAGACTTGGTTTCCTGCCCTACCATATCTCATGTGGAGTTTTAGGAACGGATTTGGAAGGACATCTATTCAAGATGTAATCGGCAGTCAGGAGTGCATACCCCCACAGGTAAATCGGTAAGTCAGTATAGCCCAGCATGGAACAGACCATATTTAACAAGGTCCAGTTCCTTCTTTTTGACACACCATTTAACTGAGG
Organism: Orobanche coerulescens; assembly: GCA_033398695.1. Taxonomy (NCBI): domain Eukaryota; kingdom Viridiplantae; phylum Streptophyta; class Magnoliopsida; order Lamiales; family Orobanchaceae; genus Orobanche; species Orobanche coerulescens. The sequence goes on from CM065803.1 coordinate 72,480,213, forward strand.
AGTACCTAGAGGTGTTAGTTGTGATACTATTCCATGTTCCTTAAGGAACTCGTCAAACTCCATACTCATATACTCGCCACCTCGATCCGTGCTTTGATATGATTTCCAGTTTGTTTCTCGACTAGGTCCTTAAATTCCTGGAATTTCTCAAAGGCCTCGGATTTATGTTTCATTGAGTATACATAACCATACCTAGTATGATCATCTGTAAACGTAATGAAATACTGATATCCATCACGTGCTTCTTCCAAAGCACCACAAACATCGGTATGGATTAATCCTAGTTTATCAGCAGCTCTTTCAAAAGTCCCTGTGAAGGGGGACTTAGTCATTTCGCCTTTAAGGCAAGATTCACAAGTAAAAAGGGATCCGATCCCAATGGACCCATAAGTCCATCTTTTTCCATTTTGTAAACCTTGGTCTGACCAACATGACCAAGTCTAAGATGCCATTCAAAACTTGATTAGCTCCATCCCTACCACGCTTCCTAGTCATAGTATTCACAATGACTTGTTTACTAAGGTTTAGATGATATAGTCCATTTAACAATGTAGCAGTGCCCACGAGTTTATTTCTAAAATAAATTTTGCAGGAACCATCATCAATGAAAAATGAAAAGCCTTTTCGATCCATGACCGGAATGGATACAGTGTTCTTATGCCCCTTGGGCAAAACAAGTACATCTTCTAAAGTTAAAACAAAGCCGGATTCTAAACCCCAAAGAAGTGATCCTATGTCATTTGCTTAGACACTATGACTGCTTCCGACAGTAATCATCACTTCCCCAACTCCAAGATTCCTACTTTATTCCAGATCCTGATTCACGGTACAAATATGAGAACTAGTACCAGAATCCAGTATCTAAGAAGTAGAAAATACAGTAGCAGAACAATATGTTTCCAAAACTAAAAGTTTTGTACCTGAAGTGCCATAATTGTAGCACCCCCGATATATTCAGGAATATTACAGCGCCGTAAATCCTTTACATAAGGATTTACAAGGCTGAAGGATTGAACAGGCATTAAAAGGTACTAACAAATGGAAATAACGGAATTACGACGCAACAGTTCTGACCAAATACAAAAATAGTACAATTGTTCAACATAACTCAATAATACATCACCAAATTCAAATCCATCATAAATGACTTCGTAATCGAGTACTTACTGAAAATAACCAATAAACAACAGACAAATGAACCCGGCCGAAACATCACTCTGCACCCTCGTCGTCATGCAGCTCCAGTGGTTGTTTTCCCGCTCTCCTGGATCCTGAACATAAACAAAATGTTCACCCCCGAAGGGGTTAGCACAACGATGCTAGTACAAGTACCACAACGTATTATTCATATCACACGAATAACATAAACGACAAGAAAAATACCAACGAATCTTCTCCTACGAGAAACTCATAAATGACATACATAACTGATAATCACAACATGATATCATAACATACACATGGTAATTCCGTCGATCTAGCGTTCACTGCCTAGAACCCACGATGATCCTGTCAGACCAACCCGTGGTGGAAAAACCTGTCCGATGATCCAGCGCACGCTAGCATAGATCACCCGATGATCCCGTCGGACCAACACGAGGTGGACATACAACAACGACATACATGCACGACAATATGTATAACAACAATACATAAAACAAATAAAGTACTTGCCTCGATTTGAAGACAAGAACAACACTTCCACGAAAATGAACCCTCGAAGGTCGTCCTCCTCAATCAATCACGTAACGAGACCAAACCTTAACAAAAGAAATGATATAGGATTTATCTCACGTCGTATGAATGTTTAGCAATTCGATTCACGGCCAAAAGTTCATAAAATGCAATCTGCCCGAACTGCTTAGCGCACGCTAAGTACTCTGTGTAGCGTGCGTTAAGTCTGCCCGATGGCGCACGCAAACAACAAAGTCTAGCATGCGCTAACTATGTATGGTCAGTACTTCACTGATCAGTCGACTGACTCGTCTGATGGTCTAGCGTACGTTACATACCAAATGTAGCGTACGCTAACTCGTGCTCGATAGCGCGCGTTAATCTACATGGCTTAGCGTGCGCTATCTATGCATGGCAGTTTACTGCTGAGCAGTAAACTGTTCTTAACAAGATCAAAACAATGAAATCTTCCATGATAATTCATGTTACCTCCATGACTATCATGTTCATACCCCTACGAATGATTTTACGGATAAAGACAACTTCGGATTCAAGGATATGCATACCAATATAAAACCATATTCCATTCCGACTACAAATCTTCATACGACAATTCGAAAAGCTTAACGGTTGATATCAACACCTTATATCAATCAATATTATCATGATGAAGTTGTGTAAACGTTCCATCTATACTAGATAAATCTTTCCATGATCAATCCTTTAGATTTATCCAACAATAATGATTGTTAAAGTCAAGTCCATGATTATTATGAAGTCATCTACTAGATTCGAATTACCAATGATAGAAGCTTCTCTTTACATATTCAGTGTAATAAGATTCGAATCATGATGAGTATAATCAAGGTACTTAAGGCTTATTCATCTCACTATTCCAAACATGATATACTTGGATAATTCATCTATGAAAATCCATATCTTGTTAACATGATCATCCAAATCGTTAGAATCCAACTCTAAGTCTTGAGATAGATTGAAAATACCTTAATATGATGAAAATCACTGAACCGTAAGGTAGAATCCAACTCCGGTTGGTTGTATGCCACTCCAAGGTGCTATTCCTCTTCAATGATTACTCCCAAGTGATAGCCAATATATAAACACCAACAATATGTGTTCTAAGTATGTAGTAGGATATCTCAGCTCTCTGGCCTCTCAAATATGCAGAAGGAACGAGTAAAATGTAAGCCAAAACGAGTTGTTGTCCTATTTATAATATTCTGGATTTTAACAAGTTAGCGCACGCTACTAAGCATTCCTTAGTGTGCGCTAATAATGGTTGACTTCAGAATTGTCCGGGCTCGTCCGCGGGAATTCCATGTCCCGGCTGGCGCATGTGCTAGCTGTCCCGCTCAATAATTGAGTCCTTAGCGCACGTTACTCCTACCTACATAGCGTGCGCTAATAATAGCCCGATAGCGCGCGTTAAGATACATTATTAGCGTGTGCTATCACGAGGTTGCATGAGCAATTTTGCATGTTTCTATACTTATGTACAATGATATCAATGCACGAAATATCATACTCCAATAATCATAACCACCAATCCGAATAATACGGGGTTTGAATACAGATGAAATACACCGTAATAAATCCGGATATTACATACTCTCCTACTAAAAGGGAGTTTCGTCCCGAAACTCAAGACGAAAATAAGTCGGGATATCTAGACTTCATATCAGCTTCCGTTTCCCAAGTGGCTTCTTCCATTCCGTGACGTGACCATTGAACTTTGACCAAAACGATTGGTTTGTTCCTCAGCTGCTTAACTCGACTTTCGAGTATCTTGATTGGTCTTTCTTCAAACGTCCCATCCTGCGCGACTTCGATCTCTCCGAAATCAATGATATGACTGGGATCTGGTATATACCTCCGTAACTGGGATACGTGGAACATGTTATGAACATGGCACAATGACGGCGGCAATGCTAATCTGTATGCCAACTCCCCAACTATCTCGAGGATCTCAAATGGTCCGATATATCTCGGACTCAGCTTTCCTTTCCTTCCGAAACGAAAGATTCCCCGAGTAGGAGAAACCTTCAAAAGTACATGGTCTCCAGTATTGAACTCCAATGGGCGACGACGTACGTCCGCATAGGATTTCTGGCGACTCTGGGCGGTCAACAGCCTTTCACGAATCAAGGCTATCTTCTCTCGAGTCTGCACGATCAACTCTGGTTCTGTTCCGATCAAGTCTGACGAATCGTCCCAGCATAGGGGCGATCTGCATCTCCTTCCGTATAATGCCTCAAATGGTGCCATCTTAATAGAAGCATGCCAACTATTGTTGTAGGTAAATTCAATCAACGGTAGATGAATTTCCCAATCGTTTGACCAATCTAAGGCACAGGCCCTTAGTATGTCTTCCACCGTTTGTATAGTTCTCTCAGATTGTCCGTCAGTCTGCGGGTGATAAGTCAGATCAAGTTGATTCGGTCCCCAAGGCCTTATGAACTGCTTTCCAAAAGTGAGACACAAAACGGCCATCTCGATCAGAAACAATGGTCCTCAGCGTACCATGCAATCGAACTATCTCCGAAATAAATACTCGTGCCAACCTCTCTGGTCCCCACGTATCCTTAATGCCTAGAAAATGAGCTGATTTGGTTAAACGATCAACTATCACCCAAATCATGTTCATTCCTGTCCTGGTTTTCGGCATATTAGTGATAAAGTCCATTGATATGTCCTCCCACTTCCATTCAGGAATCGGGAGTGGCTTCAACATTCTGGCAGGCCGTTGATGCTCGATCTTAACCTGCTGACAAGTCAAGCATTTCGAAACATAGTCCGCTACATCTTTCTTCATGTTGCCCCACCGAATTCTGCTTCAAGTCCTTATACATCTTCTTGGTGCCGGGTGGATAGAATAGGGAACCGTGAGCTTCCTTCATAATTATGCTTTGAGAACATCATCATCGGGAGCAGCAGTCGGTTACGAAATCTCAAAACCCCATCATCATGAATTATGAATCCGGGGCCTTTCCTTTGATCACTTCATCACGTAACCGAATCATCGGAGGATCATCATGCATTTAGATTTGATTCCTTCGGTTAATGATGAAGTTATCTCCATCACGCATGATTGTCCTTGGACTCTTTGTAACCACACTTCAATTCCTTCACGAATCATCTCTCGTTGAAGGCTAAGTTGGGAGGTCAGCGTCTCCAGCATCTGAATAGAAACAGGCTTGCGGCTAAGTGCATCGGCCACTACATTCGCTTTGCCTGGATGATATAAAATCTCCAAGTCATAGTCCTTAATCAGTTCTAACCATCTTCTTTGCCGCATGTTCAACTCTTTCTGACTGAATATGTACTTGAGACTCTTATGATCCGTAAAGATCTGACAGTGAGTCCCGTACAGATAATGCCTCCAGATCTTCAAAGCAAAAACTACTGCTACTAACTCCAAATCATGTGTCGGGTAATTCACTTCATAAGGTTTCAGCTGTCGCGACGCATAAGCGATTACCTTATCATTCTGTATCAATACGCACCCAAGTCCTTGGTTCGAAGCATCACTGTAAACTATGAATCCTCCAGTTCCCTGCGGAAGTGATAGAATCGGTGCCGTCGTCAATCTCTTCTTCAATTCATCAAAGCTAATCTGACACAATTCATTTCACTCAAACTTTTGAGTTTTCTGCAGGAGTCGGGTAAGTGGGCGGGAGATTTTAGAAAACCCTTCCACGAATCGACGATAGTATCCAGAAAGTCCCAAGAAGCTTCGGACCTCTTTCACATTCTTTGGAGGCTTCCAATCCATAATTGATTCGATCTTCTGAGGATCTACTTGGACTCCTTTAGCTGACACCACATGGCCGAGGAACATTACTTCCTTTAGCCAGAATTCACACTTAGAAAGTTTGGCGTACAATTGCTCGTTTCTCAAAAGTTCCAATACAATCCGCAAATGTTGCGCATGTTCTTCCGGGCTCTTAGAATACACCAGAATGTTATCAATGAACACGAACACAAATTTGTCCAAAAATTCAGTGAACACACGGTTCATCAATTGCATAAATACAGCAGGTGCGTTAGTGAGACCAAACGGCATCACTACAAACTCATAATGTCCGTAGCGAGTTCTGAACGCTGATTTCAGAACATCAGATTCCTTAATCCTCAGCTGATGATATCCTGATCTCAGATCGATTTTAGAAAATGCTGTTGCCACTTGCAGCTGGTCAAACAGATCATCAATTCGTGGCAACGGATATTTGTTCTTAATCGTCATCTTGTTCAGCTCTTGATAGTCAATACACAGTCGGAGCGACCCATCCTTCTTTCGGACAAAAAGAACTGGCGCTCCCCAGGGTGAAACGCTTGGCTGAATATAGCCCTTGTCCAGTAACTCCTCCAGCTGCTTCTTCAGTTCGTACATCTCGGTAGGTGCCATACGATACGGCGCCTTGGAAATTGGTGTAGCTCCGGGTTCCAGCTCAATGGTAAATTCTACATCCCTTCATGGAGGTAGCCCAGGTAACTCGTCAGGAAATACATCTGGAAATTCGTTCACAACAGGAATGGATGAAAGTTCCACAATTTCGTCTTCTTTCTTCATTGCATAACACCAGTGCATGCTGACCTGTTTCAACAATTTGTGACTTTCATCGCCTTGATCAATTTTCTGAGCTTCCGGTTTCCATCCTCAAGCGAATTTGGAACCATCGTCGCGATCAGCGAGATATTCCTCCTTCGGTAGTTCACAATTGCTCCATATCGATTAAGCCAATCGTCTCCGAGTATCAGGTCGTCTCCTTGCATTTCTATCACGATCGATTTGAGAGCCACTCTCTGCCTCCAAATGATACAGGAAATTTCTAGTTTCTAAATTTCCGACAATCCTCTCTCCACTCGGTAAACCAACAACATAAGGTTCACAAGTATGAAAACAGAAATATTCAAACGATTTACACAAGACAAAGATATGAAAGAATGTGTAGCTCTGTATCGAATAAAACGCTAGCTGGCAGGAAAGGATCGGGCACTGATGCGACAAAGAACATCTTGATCGTCTGTCCTCCTCATCTCGCATGAGACGTGGGGAGCAGATCCGGCACTCGATGTCCCCTTTCGGTCCCATTGTCCTCTGCCTGCCGCGGCCAAAATTCCGAGGCATCGAACACTTTCTTTGCGTCTGTGGAATACCGGCCTCCTTATGGGTAGGCCGTGGTGTACGGGCTCTAAAAGACTTTGCAGCCTCTTCACAAAACATCGCCCGATGTCCCTCTCAAATCCACAATCAAAACAAGTCACGGCGGGAAGGGGAAATTCCGTCGATAGTGCCCGTCTGGCGCAGCTTAAAGCATTTCTGGTAACATCGGTAATAGTTGATGTCGCTCCGAAGTTCTTTCCGCTCCTAGCTGGAGTGCGGAGGTTTCTTGAAAGAGTGAAAGGATGACTGGGCCTTACGGGCCTGCTTGTTCTTGTGCTCGTAAAAGTACCAGAGACTTTCTGTTTCTTGGATTAGAAAATTTCTCGTGTTGCTTCCTTGATCTCATATGCCAACGCCTTATCCTGGTATTGACGGAGTGTGGTACATTCAAATCCGGACATGTACCTCTGGATTTCTGGTTTCATCCTCATATCGAAATGGATCATCATTTCTGCATCTGTTCTGACCAAATGTCGAACAAATGCCAGCTGCTGGTTAAACGTCTTAATCGCCTGGGATACTGGCACATCAGAAGGCTGAGCGGAGAAAAACTCCCAAACTTTATCTTCCCTCACAGGACGAGGGCAATACTGAGCTTCCATCATCAATCTAAACTCTGTCCAATCGGCATCATGGTCTACAGGCCGGATGGCTTCCCACCATTCGGACGCTTCCCCTATCAGAAAATATTGAGCGATAGAGGCTCTCCGGTCGTCTGGGCAGTTAATTCTGGCAAAGATTTTCTCCAGTTCTTTCAACCAATGATCCCAGGTGGGAGTCTCAGAAATACCGTCGAATTTGGGTGGTTGCATCTTCGCCACCTCTTGCAGCCACCGGTCACCTCAATTTCCCATGTCTGGGATCCCTTGTTGTAGTCCCACCGCCACTTGCATTCGGTCCACGACCTGGGCGAACTGAGTCATCTGGTTCACCACTTGACGAAGGATCTCTGGTACAGCAGGATCTGGTTCGTTATTAATAGATTGTTGCGGCTCGCCTGAGCTATGACTGGCTTGGTTAGAAGGTGACGCTTCCCTTTCGGCATTTCTCCGTCCGCGTCCATGACCGCGACCACATCCGCATCCGCCTCTCAACATACTGTAAGCATAAATACTCAATATACAGGAAATAGCATCGATCTAAGATTCAAGTATAAAGTGACACGACATGTAAAGAACGATATAGAGTTGAGGAACTTACAACCACTGTTCGCATGAAGACATAGGCAGTGCAGGGATGTCATTCACGGCCGGTTACCTCAAAAGACATAACTGACCCTTATTTTAACCCAATGGCCAAGATATCCATAATCTTAGCTCTTATACCATATTCTGTAGCACCCCCGATATATTCAGGAATATTACAGCGCCGTAAATCCTTTACATAAGGATTTACAAGGCTGAAGGATTGAACAGGCATTAAAAGGTACTAACAAATGGAAATAACGGAATTACGACGCAACAGTTCTGACCAAATACAAAAATAGTACAATTGTTCAACAGAACTCAATAATACATCACCAAATTCAAATCCATCATAAATGACTTCGTACTCGAGTACTTATTGAAAATAACCAATAAACAACAGACAAATGAACCCGGCCGAAACATCACTCTGCACCCTCGTCATGCGGCTCAGGTGGTTGTTTTCCCGCTCTCTGGATCCCGAACATAAACAAAATGTTCACCCCGAAGGGTTAGCACAACGATGCTAGTACAAGTACCACAACGTATTATTCATATCACACGAATAACATAAACGACAAGAAAAATCCCAACGAGTCTTCTCCTACGAGAAACTCATAAATGACATACATAACTGATAATCACAACATGATATCATAACATACACATGGTAATTCCGTCGATCCAGCGTTCACTGCCTAGAACCCACGATGATCCCGTCAGACCAACCCGTGGTGGAAAAACCCGTCCGATGATCCAGCGCACGCTAGAATAGATCCCCCGATGATCCCGTCGGACCAACACGAGGTGGACATACAACAACGACATACATGCACGACAATATGTATAACAACAATACATAAAACAAATAAAGTACTTGCCTCGATTTGAAGACAAGAACAACACTTCCACGAAAATGAACACTCGAAGGTCGTCCTCCTCAATCAATCACGTAACGAGACCAAACCTTAACAAAAGAAATGATATAGGATTTATCTCAAGTCGTATGAATGTTTAGCAATTCGATTCACGGCCAAAAGTTCATAAAATGCAATCTGCCCGAACTGCTTAGCGCACGCTAAGTACTCTGTGTAGCGTGCGTTAAGTCTGCCCGATAGCGCACGCAAACAACAAAGTCTAGCGTACGCTAACTATGTATGGTCAGTACTTCACTGATCAGTCGACTGACTCGTCTTATGGTCTAGCGTACGTTACGTACCAAACGTAGCGTACGCTAACTCGTGCTCGATAGCGCGCGTTAATCTACATAGCTTAGCGTGCGCTATCTATGCATGGCGATTCTTTGCGACGATAAAGCTATTCTTAACAAGATCAAAACAATGAAATCTTCCGTGATAATTCATGTTACCTCCATGACTATCATGTTCATACCCCTATGAATGATTTTACGGATAAAGACAACTTCAGATTCAAGGATATGCATACCAATATAAAACCATATTCCATTCCGACTACAAATCTTCATACGACAGTTCGAAAAGCTTAACGGTTGATATCAACACCTTATATCAATCAATATTATCATGCTGAAGTTGTTTAAACATTCCATCTATACTAGATAAATCTTTCCATGATCAATCCTTTAGATTTATCCAAAAATAATGATTGTTAAAGTCAAGTCCATGATTATTATGAAGTCATCTACTAGATTCGAATTACCAATGATAAAAGCTTCTCTTTACATATTCAGTGTAATAAGATTCGAATCATGATGAGTATAATCAAGGTACTTAAGGCTTATTCATCTCACTATTCCAAACATGATATACTTGGATAATTCATCTATGAAAATCCATATCTTGTTAACATGATCATCCAAATCGTTAGAATCCAACTCTAAGTCTTGAGATAGATTGAACATACCTTAATATGATGAAAATCACTGAACCGTAAGGTAGAATCCAACTCCGGTTGGTTGTATGCCACTCCAAGGTGCTATTCCTCTTCAATGATTACTCCCAAGTGATAGCCAATATATAAACACCAACAATATGTGTTCTAAGTATGTAGTAGGATATCTCAGCTCTATGGCCTCTCAAGTATGCAGAAGGAACGAGTAAAATGTAAGCCAAAACGAGTTGTTGTCCTATTTATAATATTCTGCATTTTAACAAGTTAGCGCACGCTACTAAGCATTCCTTAGCGTGCGCTAATAATGGTTGACTTCAGAATTGTCCGGGCTCGTCTGCGGGAATCTTATCCGGACCCATGTCCCAGATGGCGCATGTGCTAGCTGTCCCGCTCAATAATTGAGTCCTTAGCGCCCGTTACTCCTACCTGCATAGCGTGCGCTAATAATAGCCCGATAGCGCGCGTTAAGATACATTCTTAGCGTGCGCTATCACGAGGTTGCATGAGCAATTTTGCATGTTTCTATACTTATGTACAATGATATCAATGCACGAAATATCATACTCCAATAATCAAAACCACCAATCCGAATAATACAGGGTTTGAATACAGATGAAATACACCGTAATAAATCCGAATATTACAATAATGAATCGGACACTCTCTTGCCCAGTGGCCCAGCTCACCGCACTTGAGACATGCGTCCTTCTTCTTACTTTTAGGAACCATCGGGGCTTTGCCCTTACCCTTGAGGTCTTTGACTTGTGGTCCCATCCGCTTCTTATTCTTCTTCTTCTTATTCTAGGACCTCCGAGATCCAGAAGAAATCACAAGGGCATACTCCTTCATTCGCGAAGTCTTCATCTGAGACTGAGCGGTCACTAGTTTGTTCATTAGCCCAGCTAAGTTACATACAATTTCATTGCAGTTGAAGTTTACAAAAAACTGTGAGAAGGAATCAGGGAGAGACTGTAGAATGAGGTCAGTTTGAAGAGAAGTATCCATCTTAAAATAAAGAGCCTCCAATATCTCAATCATAGATATCATTTTGAGGATGTGATCCCTAACCTTCTCACCGTCCTTCATCCTTGCACCGAACAGTTGCTTGGATATCTCATATCTAGTAGTTCTGCTGTGCTCACCATAAAGCTCGATTAAGTGAGATAGAATCTGCCTAGCAGAAGTCATTTTCTCATAAGCTCTCTGAAACTCATTAGACATAGAAGCCATCATGTATGCAGGGACTTTTATGTCATCCTTAACCCATTTTTCATGGTTTTCAATCTCTTCTTGATTGGCTCTGGTCCGCACTGGAGGCGCCGGAATGTCCGTCTCCAAGACGTAACCCAGTCCCTCTATACTGAGGACTATCATCAGATTGCGGAGCCAATCCACATAGTTAGGTCTGATCAAGGTGTTCTTTTGTAGTAGAATTGCTAGTGGGTTCATTGTCATATTGAGAGTTATGTGTGCAATAAGTATGATAGATTAACTAGTGACTCATTCAATTATGATCTAGGTATAGAATTAAGGTCTTTTCTATTCTTGTTACCCAGCTCCCACTATTTTTATCGGAATAACACACTCCCATGTGACATCCGGAAGTATCGTTCGCACTACTTCATAGTGGTGATCGTGTTCTTTATAAATCTTAATAGATGGCAACCGAACAAGTTTATAGTCTATTAATTTTCATAAAGTGGCGTCCAACACCCACCCATCTAATGGACGATACGATCTACTTTTTCCCCTTGTTCACTCCCCTCAACCTATACAATTTCTATGGTTCGTGAACAAGTTAAGTTTATACCATCGACGCAAATCAGTTTCACAATTGAATCTTATCCGGCAACCTATCAGGTTTATAGGGATAAAATTTGCTCCAACCGAAGGCATCCAATGTGCTCCCAGTAATTTTTCCATCCTCCCCGAACGACTACCCCGATAACTCGGAAGAATAGCACATCCGGTTTGGATTTCAATTTCCCGAAAGCTCGATGGAGGGAAGGAAAACCTTAAAACCTTATAAACTTAATAATTTGTCGTAGGAGAATTTTCGCGATTAACAGTACACTTTGCACATTAATCCATTTAAGGGCATTTGTAGCATTCATACAATATGAACAACCATTCACAACCTAGTTGCTACCAACATGTGGTTCATGGACCGTTCCTAGAAACAAAAACTCTGTAATCTAATTACAAGTCTTCATCTTGAATCTTCGTCTTCTCGAAACAGATCTTCCTCCGGTCTTCGTCATTACATATAAATTTTACATTGAAAATTGCCTCCTAGATATAAATATTTCTAGTAAAATAAATAGGCTCAAAACGGCCTTTACAACCCAATCGAATAAAACCGAACGATTCAAAACTAAGTCCATGAACCACATCCCCATTCAAAATCATTCATCCAATAAATACTATATAAACGGAAAGCGTGGAGATACATTGATCCAATCAACAATTCGAATCGATCCAATCGATTCACACAATCGGTAATATGAAAACGTTCAAAGTATTCGGTCACCCACAAATATTCCAATTAATCAAACTTCCCTTATAAAATGAAATACGATAAATCATTTTAATCATATTAAATCTAATTTAACATTAATCCAATTTAACATGCGGGAGATTAATTTTCTGGAATACACGGAAAAATCGAGCCGGGCTGAAACTAGCCTACCACGGCCGAGTCACCATCGGTAGTCTGCCGACCAGATATGGCTCATGCCGAATGGCATGGTCGGGTTACCCTGAAAGCTTCTAAAGTTGGCCTGGCAGACACGGCCTTGTCAAATGACACGGTCGGGTTATCCCGACAGCCTGCCGGCCAGACACGGCCTGTGCCGAATGGCACGCTCGGGCCATCCCAACAGTCTGCCGAGACTAGCCGGCTGGCACGGACCGTGTAGCCTGACACGGTCGGGTCAGCCCGGCAGTTTCCTGCCCCTTGTCCGAAAAGTCGTCCGACGACGATTCGGAGCTAGATTTTCGACCGGATATCCAATATCAATATTTTCCAACTTTAATATCTTCAACATAAATCACAGTTCCCAGAAAATAAAGTTTATATTTAGACATAAACTTACAAAAAATACAACTACAACGAACAAAAAACATACACCATGATTATGACTATAAATGATTCCAAATCATTCACCATCTAATCAAGCATTCCAAAAGCCAATATCGTATATACAATCGCAAGACCTATGCTCCGATACCACTGTTGGGATTCGGTGCCTAAAATGAAGGCCCAGCGGAAGCGGTAAAATAAAAATTAATTCGATCTGAATCCCTATGAGGATCGATCGAGCTACGTATATACAAATATTAAGCGAAACACAAGAGATACGAGAAACATACCCTTGTAGTCCGTTGATTAAATGGATTCCTTCTCTTGAGCAACTCCCCAAGCTTTAGTTGAATTTCCTACGATCCAATTTGCTCCAAGCTCTTGGATGATTCAACGCCGAAAGGACCGCGTCTCTACTAAACCTCGTTATCCTCCAAGGATACGGCTAGAACAAGGTTGTATAAGCTTTGCTAATCAAGATTACAATACTCTAAGTGTTTAATCTATAATCTCTCTATCTCACTCTAATTTTTTCCAAGAAAACTTATGAAGAGAAGTGAAGATGATGAAGAACACTTTGAGAAACTCTTTTCTCTCTCTCTCTTGCACAAATTCACGTGTGGAATGGTTGTTGGTGGGAGAGATAGTGTTCGTTTTATTATTCATAATATCCTCCCCAAATCAAGACCAAATCATCTATATTGATAAATAAAAGGATCTTGTCACCTTGACACTTTAAGTCATCCACCAATTTAGGTGGAGACAATGACCAAGGGGAGGGGAAGGAAAAGGGGCGGCCATCTAGAAGGAGACGGACAAGTTCAATCCGTTTTGGACTCCCGTGAGTCCAAACAGATAAACTTCTATTCCGCTCCGATTTATTTATGTCTATTATTTAATTCAATCAATTAATCACATCAAATACATAATAACATAATTAATTTCTTCAAGAAATAATTATATTTATGAATTAAATTAATCACCCAGTAATTTATTTAATTCATTAAGCCGTATATCAATTTATCAAATAAATCGATTTAGACATCTAATGTCCCAAATTAGATATCCAATATGTAATAATCATAATGAGAGAATAAGCTTGATTCATTCCGTCGTTAATCCTATTGCGCGACTCGGTAGGTCCATCTCAATCAGCAATGGGAGGAACCAAAGAGTAGTAGCACCACCTAGCCAGCCTGGAGGCCTACACTGTACCCCAACTGAGAACGAATTATGGGATCATTCAAGAACCATTCTGTCGTGAATACCAGTATATGTATAAACCCTTCTTTCAAATGCCCCGATCAAGTTATAGGGTCACGGTCAGTCAAACCTTATTTGTACTTGACTCTATGTATGTGTTAATGCAAATCGAGATCATCGAGCTCTCATGTATAATACAACTAGCTCCAATGCTTTGGCCAAAGACTTATGATCTCATCTGCCAATAACCGCATATGACATATAACCCGCTCACTAACTGGAGAAAGAATTCTATCTTGGTATTCAGTAGGACCTGCTACTTGCCCATCAAGATGCACATCGAGGTTGACCCCCGCCTTCCGGTTTACAGGGTTAAACTACTCTAATGAAAATCATGACGTCACAAGCACATCCCTACTAAATCCTCAAGTCGGCGGTTCACGAATACCTATCACAACCTTCTAATTCCATCATTGATTGTCCCGGAGTGAAATCCGTGTGACGAATCGAGGGTTAGTCGGTGCGAGTATACTTATCCAATTATCATACCTATAACGTGTGATCCCACTAAACATTAGTGTTCGACAGCCACTCTCCATGTCAAAGAACACGTCATACAAGTTTTTACATAAACTTAACGCCCAATTAAGTTTCATCGACTTGCGAACGATTAAGTATTTGAGCTATAAACCTTTCCAGTGCCAACCCCCTTATCCAATAAGGGGTGGAACGTTTTGCTCTCAAATACACAGACTAGTTTCTATATGTATATTTACGAGTTAGGAATATCAGTAACTAACAGTAAATAAAGAAACATTCATTTGCCTTATGATAACGATTTACATAATTACAAGTACAATCCCCTCACTCAACATCCTTTGAGTGGCATTCGAGGGCATACTCCTAACAGTGTATGTAAAATTTTTGATAAACATTTTACTCCTGTGTGGAGGACCATTGGACGTAGAGAGGTTTACCTCGAACCACTTATGTCTATGTGTTATTTACATTCCGTCCGTATTGTTTTCCTTTATAAATGTGGTTTAAAGTATGCATTCTGAAAACCCTTTACGCATCAAGCAAACAAGAGAGTACCTAGTTGCTGCACTTACAGCAACTTAATATTAGTCTTCCGCTATGCAAATAACTTCAAAAATCATACAACTTATTGTATTCTCCCTTTCCAAGTTGTTTACTATATACTCTGTGGCAAATATTGTAGCCTGGTAAACCCTTGTGGAATGGCTTACGGCGCTGTAATAGCCCTGAATGTATTGGGGTGTTACAGAATTTGGTATCAGAGCTTAGTTTGTGGATACTAGACTATCAGGACATGTCGTGTCGTATGATTCAGTCATTCGGGACTAGTATCCTAGGGCTATCAACACTTCGTGCGACCTATGTAGGTAAGTCCCCTCAATTTTGTACTCTGATTTTGTGAATGGTTGGAAATTATGAAGGATTGATGTTGAACTTGTATATGCATATATATGCATCTGTGTGTAAACCAGAATGATGAGCTTATGTGATGGTGAGACTGGACCGTATATCATCTGAATGATGTTGGAGTATTATATTCCATATGATCATAAATTGGTTTTGATGATGAATTGCCGATCAATCCAAAACAACAAAGGAATCAATAAGACAAAGAAAAACAACGAAAGAGTCGAAGACATTCGAAACAGACCTGAAAGTCACCTAATGACATAGCTCACGCTACAGAGAAAGATTAACGCACGTTAAGAAGGTCACCTGAAGACTTACCTGAAGAGTCACCTGATGGATAACCTACGCAACACATTGAGAACAACGCACGCTAAATGACTGAGTTAGCGCATGCTACAGATGAAGGCTAACGCATGCTAACGAAGGGATATATCCGTTGTAAAGAATTTCAACACGTAGATCAAACGGTCATTTGTGACATATGCAGTGATGAACAGTTATCGCACGCTACAGATGAAGGCCAATGCATGCTAAAGAAGGAATATATCCATTGTAATGAATTTAAACACGAAGATCAAACGGTCATTTGTGACGTATGTAGTGATGAACAGATAGCGCATGCTATGAAGAATACTTAGTGCATGCTAAGTTTAAATTATGTCTGTTGGACAGAAGACTTTCAGTATTCAGACCATTGTAAAAGAAGACCAGATAGCGCACGCTAAAAGGAGAAGTTAGTGCACGCTAACAAAAGAGGCATAAGCTACTGGACTGAAGATAAGAGCATGTAATGTACGTAGCGAGGCAGATTAACGTACGTAAGAGGTATTAGTGCATGCTAAAGAATAGAAATAGCACACGTTAATGAAGACAGGCAGTAACGGCTAGTTGAGCCTTTGAGCCTATAAATACCAAGTCATTTGGTATCATTCAACACAACAACTCTGAGATAATTGTATATACATTTGAGATCATTGTATACACTATCGTTGTTGTATTTGTGCTTAGTTGATAAGTGTTTGAGTGTTCATACACGAAAACATACACTAGTGGGTAGATACGGATTGTATATTGATTCAGTATTATTAGGATCGTTGATCCGGCATTATTAGAATCATAACTAAATCCGAGTGAGGTTTGTCTAATACCAATAGAAAGCTAGATAGGTTGCTTCCTTGTCCGACGGAAGAGGAAAATGATTTATCTTGGACCGACATAAAGACAAGATTGTAATGATTTATCTCGGACCGATAGAAGACGAGATTGTATTGGTATCCCTCGGTGTAAAACCCTAAAATTCAAATTCCTAATTTACATCTAGTTTCGAATTTTTCCCTAAACTTTGTAATGATTTATTTTAAACCCTAACTATGTGTGATGTATTAAAATTAAATTAAAATTTACTAACCTAAGTTTATAACTAATAAATAAATGTTGCACATCCATAAGACCTTCTTAAATTGTATCACATATCCCACGTTCAAAATAATTTGCAACATCTGAATGATGATTGGAATCCCACTAATCTCGGCTAAATATTACATATCATAAACGATCCTTTACACCCCATTCAAACCCAATTATGAGCTTTCAATACCTTCCTATAATAAAGATTCCATGCATTATTATCCCTAACAACCATACACGGTTATACCTTAAATACTACATGCTTTGCCCTATAATTTCATAATCCGTATATCTTGTTGTCCCTCCAATCTTTTGCATCGAACCACAACCAGAAACACACACACACACATCACATTTATTTGCTGCCTAGAAAGAAGGAGGAGGAGGGAACAGTTGTGTAATATCCGCAATTTCGATTTCCGGTAATTTTCTTTTTTCGGCAAAAGTCCGTTTCGACGACTCTCTTGTGACCGTTTCGTCATTATGAGAATGATTAATTCTGCACTTTTTGGCATCCGAGTTCGTTTTGGTGTCGTTTTGTTGGGTTTCGTGATTCTTAGCGACTTTTCCGTACTTGAGTTCGATTCTTGTGAATCTCGTTCGAAACTGCTGTTTCGAGTTTCCCGTAAGTCCGTTTAACTTTGTTAGACGTGTTGTGAGCTTCAGTTTGGTTATTCGGTCACGTATCGTGATTTTCGGGCGTTTTGGACCATTTTGTAATTTACCCAAAGTCGTGGGTATCCGCATTCGTAGTTGTTGTCTTGACCCTTTTCTTGGTCGCGTGCGATTAATTGTTGTGTGGTATTTCGTTTCGGATCGATGTTGTTGTCCGCGAGCATTTCGACGTGTTCGTTCCGTGCATTTTCAGAAACCGAATCGCCGGGACATGGCGGCTGGGCACTGACCGGACGGGTGTGTTGTTGCCCAAAATATTTATCCGAAGATTAATACTGCTGGAAGATGGACAACAAACAAATGCGGGAGCACTTCCGAGAGATGGTAAATAATACAAGATTTGCCGGGTTTGTTAGGCCCGGGCTTGAATGCTCTCGCGAGATGTTATTAATACAAATATTCGTGGATACAAGTATTAATTAGAGAAATCTAAGTACAATGAGTGTAAAAAGACTCTGTTGATCCGGCTCTTGAGCGAAGCTCGGTGTTCTTCGTCCGCCGTGTCTGCTCGAGAAGAAAGGGCCGGGAGAAGTAAGACCGAAAGAAAGATGTATCCACGAGGAGGAGATAAGCCAAGTTCTAGTGAATTGCTTCTGTATAGAATGCTTGAAACGCAATATTGTCAAGGAAGTCAAGCCTTTTTGTGGTAAAGGTTCGATCCTTTTTACAAGTCTGGGAGCCATGCTTATATAGGACAAATGGGTCCTGTCTCTTTGTCGCGACGTCACGGCCATTACTTTAATGGGGCGATCTCCTGGGCTGTCAGGCTAAAGTCCAAATAAGATGCTGGCTGTCGGGCTAAAGTCCAAGGAAGAGGCTGCCACAGCTTTGGGCGGTCCAATAAGGAGCCATCACGTGTCCGGAGTCAGTCAACATGTGGCCCTACCGACAAGCTTTCGGCGGCCTGTCGGCTGGTGGAGGGAATCTGTCAGGCTTTGGTCAATGGCCCGAGATTCGCGGATCTTGTCTTGGCCTTTGCACGTGGTGCCAGTCTTGAGGCTCGGCCTTGGCCGACTGGATGGTCATCGGTGGAGATCGACATGAGGCGATCGTCTCTAGCTGATCATCCGAGGATCGTTCTCGGCCATTCACTGAAGGGTCGGCACTGGTCGGTCACCAAGGGTCGGTCGGCGGATGCCCAGAGAGGTCGGTCACCAAGGGTCGATCGGCAGATGCCAGGATCGTCCATAAGTCGATCGCCAGGAGTCGGTCGCCGAGTGCCGAGTGATGATCGTATCTGAGGTCGATCGCTCGGCACCGGGACTTGTCCTGGGACCTTCCTTTGGCCGATTTAGCTGGTCCGCTGGGATAAGGCTCGGTCGCCTGGTCGCCGATCGGCAGGCTTGCCTTGGTCGCTCGGCAGTAAGTCGGTCGCTCGGCCTCGGAGGCGATCGCCGGTCGGAAGGTGTTAAATCTTGACACAACAATTGCCCCCCAGCTTGCTCCTATGTTGAAGACATGGGGCGAGGTGGTTCTTGCTGGCGATCGCGTCTGGATGAGAACGGGCGACCTTGCTGAGCTGACTTAGGACTCGGACTTGGGCTAACATAGTCGATTGGCTTAGCTATCTTTCGGTCTTGTACCTGCAAAAAACAACATTGGCCGATCCCCCATGGTAACTTGGTGGTTTCGCTTGCTTGAGGAATCGTGCACGATCGCGGAGATCGATGGACCGACCCCATGACCGTGTCTTGGTGCGCGAAGACAATGAGTGTCTCGTGACTCACTTTATTATGAGGGTCCTCTGTTAGTGCGCCGCCTTGTTTTTAAACGAAAGGCGTGCGGTCTCGGTCCTAGAGGAGTCCTTGCGCGGCGCGTCGGATGAATCAACTCCACGCCCGCGGCTTGTTAGCTCTGCTTCCACCTCGGCCACCATGGAGATGGCCGACCTCGACGGTGTACGTTGAGACGGGGTTGTGGAATGAGTCCACTGACATGTTGGAGGGCCCTCGACTACGCCGGCCTCGTATTTAAACGAAGGGCGGGCGATCTTGGCCGAAAGGGACCTTGCATGGCCGGGCAGGTTCCATCGATCGCCAGGGCCATGGCTTTATGATGTGCGGTGGAGGCGATCTTATGCCTTAGTCCGTCATGTTATATGGCCGGATGTAGATGGCGATCGTGTCCTCCGAATCGCGGATGATGTAGCGTGATGATCGGCGATCGGGCCGAAGACTGCCGATCGTCGCCGGCCGCCGATCGCTTTATTCGTAGGTCGATATTGGCGATCGGGCGGGAGATCGTCGTCCGGTGCTGAACGCGCCGCTGCTGAGCTAAGAAGAAACCTTTGCTCGCCGTAAAATCTGCGGCTCTTGCCGGAAGGCTGCGTAGGTCGAGGCGGTGGTCTTCGTGAGATGCCTGAACATAGGCGAGAAACCCTGAAAACCTCCTAGGACAGCGTAGAGGGCGGTCTCATCGCTTACGGGCTCGCCGTTGAGGATGATCATGTCAACCCGGTCGATGTAGTCCGAGTCGGACTCCTGTTCTCCTTGTCTGATTTGCATCATGCGATGGCGACCTTCTGGCCGGGCGGCCCTGGTGGCGAAGTGCTCCGTGAAGACATGCGCCAGCTCGTTAAAGGAGCCTATGGACCGAGGTGGCAATGAGGTGTACCACCGGTGGGCGAGGTCGTCTAGTGTCAGAGGGAACATTCGGCAACGGGTCGCGTCCGATGCCCCACACCCGGTCATGTAGATGTTGAACTTCCTCAGGTGCACTTGGGGGTCCGATCGCCCCACGTACATGGGTGTTTGCGGGGGAGCGATCCTATGCTGCACGGGGGCGAGCTCGATGTCGATCGCGAGCGGCTCGCTTGGCCCGGCGATCGTCTTCTTGGCGCGCCTGGATTCCAGTGAGCGCCTTCATGTCGTCGACTTGACGTTGCATTGCAGCCATCGCCGTGGCTTGGCCGCTTGCCGATCGGCTTTGGGAGCAGGAGCCGAGGCGATCGTGTACCGATCTCCGGGCTCAGCCGCCGACCTCGGCAATTCGGCGAGGGGGAGCCGACGGCCAGCCGCCTTCCGGGAGTCGGGTAGGCCGAGCTCCCGGTGACGGACTCAAACTCCGCTGCCTCGTAGCCGGGCCTCGACCGCCTGGCCGCCAGTCGGGTCGCGCCTGTGCGATCGAAGACAGAGGTGCCCCGCCGGGCGAGCGCCTCTTCTGCGGACGGAGCCTCTGGCGAACGCTCGGCGATAGAGCCTTGAGCTCGCTTGATCTCCCGGCGAGACCGGGGCGGTAGGCCGAAGCGCGTCGAGAGCACCGTCGCTCTGAAGGACGGCCAGGGCCCCTTCGATCTGTTCCTTGGTTCGAACCGATCGAGCGAGAGGCTCGGGCCGCCTTCCCGGACGTGGTCGAGTGCCTCCGGCCGGCGGCTACCTTCCACCATCGGCCGCGCTCGATCGGGACGAACAGGGTCTGCCGGCGGCGGCTTTCTTCGACGCGGAGGCGGAAGACATGATTTCTGAAGGATTTCTTTTGAAGTGCAGTGAGTGTCACTTCAAATATCTGCCCCGAGAACAGTGAGTGTTCTTCGGGACGGTAGGTGTAAAAAATCGGAGGTTCATGCCCTTCTTCTAGCGCCAATTGTTGTTGCCCAAAATATTTATCCGAAGATTAATACTGCTGGAAGACGGACAACAAACAAATGCGGGAGCACTTCCGAGAGATGGTAAATAATACAAGATTTGCCGGGTTTGTTAGGCCCGGGCTTGAATGCTCTCGCGAGATGTTATTAATACAAATATTCGTGGATACAAGTATTAATTAGAGAAATCTAAGTACAATGAGTGTAAAAAGACTCTGTTGATCCGGCTCTTGAGCGAAGCTCGGTGTTCTTCGTCCCGCCGGTAATCTGCTCGAGGAGAAAAGGCCGGGAGAAGTAAGACCGAAAGAAAGCTGTTGCCAAGAGTTGGAGATTAGCCAAGTGCTAGTGATTTGCTTCTGTATAGTATGCTTGAATCGCAATATTGCTGAAGGAAGCTGAAGCCTTTTTGTGGTAAAGGTTCGATCCTTTTTACAAGTGCTGGGAGCCATGCTTATATAGGGACAGTAGGTCTGTCCTTTTCTTTGCCGATCGCTGCCGCCATTACTTTAATGGGGCGATCTCTGGTGTCAAAGCTAAAGTCCAAATAAGATCCGGCTGTCGGGCTAAAGTCCAAGGAAGAGGCCGCCACGGCTTTGGGCGGTCCAATAAGGAGCCATCACGTGTCCGAGTCGGGCCAACATGTGGCCCTACCGACAAGCTTTGGCGGCTTTGTCCGGGGTGGAGGGAATCTGTCAGCTTTGGTCAATGGCCCGAGATTTGCGGATCTTGTCTTGGCCTTTGCACGTGGTGCCGATCTTGAGGCTCGGCCTTGGCGCCGGCTGGATGGTCATCGGTGGAGATCGACATGAGGCGATCGTCTCTAGCCGATCATCCGAGGATCGTTCTCGCCATTCATCGAAGGGTCGGCCGGTCGGTCACCAAGGGTCGGTCGGCGGATGCCTGAGAGGTCGGTCACCAAGGGTCGATCGGCAGATGCCAGATCGTCCATAAGTCGATCGCCAGAGTCGGTCGCCGAGTGCCGAGTGATGATCGTATTCGAGGTCGATCGCTCGCACCGGACTTGTCCTGGGACCTTCCTTTGGCCGATTTAGCCGTCCACGGGATAAGGCTCGGTCGCACAGTCGCCGATCGGCAGCTTGCCTTGGTCGCCGGGCAAGAGTCGCTCGGCCTCGGAGGCGATCGCCGGTCGGAAGGTGTTAAATCTTGACACAACAGGGTGCGGCAAGCACTGCCGGAGGCCGGCCTTTGGCCGGCAGACGCGGCAGAACCGGCGAGCGCGTGCTACTGTTTAAGATCTGCGACGCTAGCTCGGCAGACTAGC
This sequence comes from Orobanche coerulescens, assembly GCA_033398695.1. NCBI lineage: Eukaryota > Viridiplantae > Streptophyta > Magnoliopsida > Lamiales > Orobanchaceae > Orobanche > Orobanche coerulescens. The sequence continues at coordinate 72,502,809 of CM065803.1, forward strand.
GCATGTTATTAGCCGCCGCCGCATGATATCGGTGGCGAGAGGGTTTCGGAGTTACGACTCGGGAGGATCGATAGGTAGCGCAAGCTACTGTCGGTAGTGGCGCGCGCTAATCGGCATGTGTAGCGCATGCTGTCGGCCGACTAGCGACGTTACTGGCCGGCGATTTGGTCCAGAGGGTTACGGATAGGTCGGCTAGCGCGCTAAGCCAGCGCGCAGCCGACGCCATCGGTCGGGCAGTGTCCCGGCCGCCAGACGGGTCAATAGTTCCAGGTCGTGCGGGCCCCGTCCGAGGGTTCTGGGCGATAATGGCCGATAGCGCACGCTACTGCCGGAAGGCTAGCGCGCGCTAGGCTGCGCCAGTATAAATTTGGCCGAGCAGTCATATTTTCATCCGTTTTCATTTCCATCTTCTCATTTCCGCGGCTGGAGGCTTGGTGGTCAAGGAGAGATGTTGTCCATCAATTTATCCACGAAGTTTGGGAGTTCATATCATTTATTAATTATCCCATAACCTCCTTTGATCCAGCGAATCAGGGTTAGATTTCCTAGAACCCTATCTTAGGGAAATTTTGCGGTTTTTGAGTTTTTGTCCGATTCGTTCCAAATTGTTTGACTAATCCATGATGGGTATGATTAATATTAGTATTATTAATGTGTTTAACATCATTTAATCCATTGTTCTTCGCCGAATCAATACATTTCTTGATTTTCCTTCGGGTTGACTTTTTGGGGGATTTGTTCTTGATTTTGTTTTCCATCCGTTTTTGATGAATCGATTGTTGTTAAATGATATTGTTAAACATATCTTATGGATTGAACATCCATATTTCGGTTGGGAATTCCATTTTCATGTCTTTGTCGGGTCGATTCATATTCATGGCCATTTTTGGTGGAAACACTTGAACTTCGTCTGTTCCTTGAATTCAGCGGCTTTGGGTCGTACTTTGTAAGTCATTCTCGTTGTTATTGTTGTTGTTCATAGTTTATTGTCGCGGATTGTCATTTGGTGGAGTCGGCGGGTTCGTAGTCGGTTCGTGCCATCCTACCTCGGCCAATTCCCCACGTTTGTGGTTATCCGAGGCAAGTACCTTGTTCATACCATTCTTGTTTTGTGGATATGATGATTGGTGATCGTCTTGGTATGTTTGGTTGTTTGTTTGAATGAACTTTCAAAATATTTGGTTAGCCTCGTTAAAGGCTCTCTTTCAAAACTGTGTGTATTTTGTGATTGGTGTGTCTCATAAACGATTATGTGAATCCTATGGATATGGTTGGTGTTGATGTTGTGCTTGAAGATGCGTGTGTATGTATATTGCCCCATTCCGGTGCGTTGTGGTTTGACGTTGTGTTTTGCTTAGTGTTTGATGCCTCTGGGTGAATTGTTTGGATATCCTTGGTGTACTATGTTATGTGTGTGTGTATGATCACTACGGGTTAGATCCGACGGAGTCTCAGTAGGGGTCCATAGAGACGTGGATCGACGAGCTTGCTTTTAACCACTATGGGTTAGATCCGACGGGGTCTCGGTAGGGGTCCACAGAGACGTGGATCGACGGTTAATTGCGATGCATTTGTGTTTTGCCTTTTTACCACTACGGCCTAGATCCGATGGGGTCTCGGTATGGGTCCTCAAAGACGTGGATCGGCGGTAAATGGTGGTGCACTTTTATAATATGTCTTGGGTTATGTTTTGTTGGTTTTATGTCCGTCGAGGACACGTGACGTGGGTTTTAACCCAGTGTGTTGTCGTTGGTTTTATTTGTGAAAACAAAACCTTTGGGCTGTGACCCCCATTGATTTTTGGAAAGAGAAGGATTCGATAATCCTAAATTGTTTTCTATTAAAATTCATGATGGCTTATTAAACCATTTTATAAATTGTTTCTCTTGAGTTGTGATCTTTCGATTTTGGAACGTTTTACCCAAACTCCTGCGTCGGGAAGTACTTCCGTTGTGTTGGAATATCTGAGGGTTCATGATTATTATTATTCTTGGAACCTGAATTGTATGACTCGTATTTTGCACTTTGTACTTGTACTAGCAAAATAGTGGAATTTTGCTAACCCCCGAGTAATCGGGGGGTGGATGTCTGTATTGCATTCAGGTTTTGGGGAGCATAGCACAGGGTCGGCATGAAGGATGATGAAAGATGAACGACACTAATCACACAAGGACCCATATGATGTCATATTGGTTTAGTTGTATTTTATTTTCGCTGTAATATTCTTTCCCCGTTGTACGGGAGAATGTTGTATTCGACCCCTGCGTGGGCATGTAGTGTGATTGAGTTGTATGTATTTATTGAAAGACCAAAGCGGTCTACTGAGTCATTTTAGACTTAAAGGCATTGTCGAGATGTTCGATGTTGTTACCAGCCTGGTAGATCCTTGAGGAAAGGTTCTACGGCATGTAATATCCCTGAGCGGATTGGGGGTGTTACATAAATGGTATCGGAGCTTTGGTTGTGGAAACCTAGGCTATCGGGTTTAGTGGTGTCTATTGAGTTTTTTTTTGGTCTCGTCGGATTTTGTCTGACTGAGTTGTGTCGCGACGCGTCGTCTGAGTTTGTTGGGCATGATTAATATCGTGGGGCGATCATCATCTTCGTGCGACCTGTGGACATAAGTCTCCCTTCTTTGTGTTTGTGCCTCGTCTGGTGCGAGTTACCGGTATGATTATGTGTTAAGTGACGGAATCTTTATGCATATTTTTGGTCTCATGATTGCGTTTATATGACTCTCATATTTCGTCTATATGAGGAGCGGTGTCGCTGCTAATTTTTTTTGAACTGTATTTTATCCGCTGCGTGAGTTCTTTCAAAATGACTTTCAGTATTTTGCAAACTGAGTTTTACTTCGTAAAACTGACTCCCTAAATCGAGTTTTGGTATTTTGGCCTTGAATGTTTTATGACGGTTTGATAAATGATTTTGTTAGTTTTGGGCATTCTAGCCTATTGAATTTCTGTAAACCTTGAGTATCTTAGAAAATAAATTTCGAGACGTACCTTTCAAATGGATTATTTTCTCGTGGTACTTTCAAGGTGCCACAGTATGATTCACAATTATTCCAGTCGAGGACCAAAATATTTTGAGACATTTTCAACTATTTAGAAATGCTTTGCTTAGACCCTAGGGTCTAATATTTCTGAAAGTTTTTCACTAAAGAAAAGTGTCCTCATATTTTTTATCAAATGCAAGATGGTTTTCAAAGTCTCGAGAACAATATTTGCACTACTTTTTGAAAGGTGATACTCAAGATCAAATGGTGTTTCAAAAATTTTTTTTCTCAAAAGGTGGTTCTCGTTTTTTTTTAAAATACATCACTTCCTACTTATTGTCAGAGAAGGTGTGTATGATGACAGTACTCTCGTTAGGGTGATAACCCACAAGTTGTGATTGAATTGGTGGTGTGAGCGTTGAGTCATTCGCCACGCATATGTTCTATTAGCCCTCTGTGAGAGGTGTGAAGTTGATCTGGTTATCGCTGTGACTTTTTCGAGTTCGGTTCGACTCTTGTGAAACTTGTTCGAAATTAACGTTTTTCAGATCTACAAGTTATTGGAATGTCTTGAGTTGTAGTGTGAACTTCGGAGGCATTGTACGACCGTTGTTACTCGATCATTGTTTTTCGATCGTTGTTGCTCGATCATTATTTTTCGATCATTGTTGTTCGATCATTGTTATTTGATCGTTGTTGTTCAATCATTGTTGTTCGATCGTGGTTGTCTAACTGTTGTTGCATGATCTCGTGCTGTGAAGAGGTGTCACTCACCGTTAGTCAGCTGTTTCGAATGTGGCCAGTTGGGTCACCGAGCCGTGCACTGTGAGATGGCAGCTGAGAGGTTGGAGGATCGAGTTTGCGTCTCTGCTCCGACGGGACACGTAGATCCCTATTGTGGTTTTGAGGATTTCGGCGTAGTCCGAATTGTTTGTGATTGACCGTGTGAATCGTTTGTGTTTATTCTCTGTTTTCTCGACTGTGCGTGTTTTATTGTAACAAGTGCTTTGTATTTTGTGATTGTTCAGATAATTGACTTGATTGTATTATCTGTTTGATGACGCTTGTTACTTGTTGGTTTTATTATGTCTCTACCTGTGGCGTTGTGTTGGTCGTCTTGGAGCGTGCTTTCACGCCGTATGTTTCCTTGTGTTGTTTGTAGCATTTCGCTGTTGGGTGCGAGTTTTCGATTCTTGTGTATTTTGTTGAGAGTTTCCTGGTGGGATATTGCTCCTCCCTACTTGTTTTAAGTTTCGAGACGAAACTTCTTTTAAGTAGGGTAGTATGTAATATCCGCAATTTCGATTTCCAGTAAATTTCTTTTTTTCGGCGGGAGTCCGTTATGACGACTCTCTTGTGACCGTTTCTTCATTCTGAGAATGATTAATTCTGCACTTTTTGGTATCTGAGTTCGTTTCGATGTCGTTTTGTTGGGTTCCGTGCTTCTTAGTGAGTTTTCCGTACTTGAGTTCGATTCTTGCTAATCTCATTCGAAACTGCTGTTTCGAGTTTCCCGTAAGTCCGTTTAACTTTGTTAGACGTGTTGTGAACTTCAGTTTGGTTATTCGATCATGTATTGTGATTTTCGGGCGTTTTGGGCCATTTTGTAATTTACCCAAAGTCGTGGGTATCTGCATTCGTAGTTGTTGTCTTGTCCCTTTTCTTGGTGGCGTGCGATTAATTGTTGCATGGTATTTCGTTTCGGATCGATGTTTTTGTCCGTGAGCATTTCGTCGTGTTCGGTTCGTGCGTTTTTGAAAACCGAATCGTCAGGACATGGCGGTTGGGCACTGGTCGGACGGTTGCGGTAGGCACTATCGGGAGTGCTGGGCAGTGGCCGGGCAGACGCAGCAGGAACCGGCGTAGCGCGCGCTACTGCCGGAAGACTGCGCACGCTAGGTCGGCAGGACTAGCGCGCGTTATTAAGCCGGCCAGCGCACGCTATTGGGCTAGGCAGAGGGGTTTCTGGAGTTCTGGACTCGGGGAGGATCGATAGGTAGCGCACGCTACTGTCGGTCGTGGCGCACGCTAATCGGAATGTGTAGCGCACGCTGCCGGCCGACTAGCGTACGTTACTTGGCCGAGCAGTTTGGTCTAGAGGGTTCTGGACAGGCCGGCTAGCGTGTGCTAGCGTCCGCGCAGCGCATGCTATCGGGGTTGGATAGGCAGGTCCTGGTCGGCAGACGAGTCAATAGTGCCGGGTTGTGCGGGCCCCGACCGAGGGTTCTGGGCGATACTGGCCGATAGCGCATGCTACTGCCGGAAGGCTAGTGCACGCTAGGCCGCGCCAGTATAAATATGGCCGAGCAGTCATATTTTCATCCGTTTTTCATTTCTATCTTCTCATTTCTCTGGCTGGAGGCTTGGTGGTCAAGAAGAGATGTTGTCAAGCAATTAATACATGAAGTTTCAGAGTTCATATCATTGATTAATCATCCTATAACCTCCTTTGATCCAGCGAATCAAGGTTAGATTTCCTAGAACTCTATCTTTGGAAAATTTTGGGGTTTTTGGGTTTTTGTCCGATTCGTTCCGAATTGTTGATTAATCCATGATGGGTATGATTAATCTTAGTATTATTCATGTGTTTAACATCATTTAATCCATTGTTCTTCGCCGAATCAGTACATTTCTTAATTTTCCTTCGGGTTGAATTTTTGGGGGATTTGTTCTTGATTTCGTTTTCCATCCGTTTTTGATGAATCAATTGTTGTTAAATGATGTTGTTAAACATATCCCATGGATTGAACATCCATATTTCGGTTGGAAATTCCATTTTCATGTTTTTTTTTGGGTCAATTCATATTCTTGGCCGTTTTGGTGGAAACCCTTGAACTTCGTCGTTGTTCCTTAAATTCAGCGGCTTTGGGTCGTACTTTGGAAGTCATTCTCCTTGTTATTGTTGTTGTTCGTAGTTTATTGTCGTGGATTGTCGTTCGGTGGAGTCGGCGGGTTTGTAGTCTGTTCGTGCCATCCTACCTCGGCCAATTCCCCACGTTTATGGTTATCCGAGGCATGTACCTTGTTCATACAATTCTTGTTTTGTGGATATGATGATTGGTGATCGTCTTGGTATGTTTGGTTGTTTGTTTGAATGAACTTTCAAAATATTCAGTTAGCCTTGTTAAAGGCTCTCTTTCAAAACCGTGTGTATTTTGTGATTGGTGTGTCTCACAAAAGATAATGTGAATCCTATGGATATGGTTGGTGTTGATGTTGCGCTTGAAGATGCGTGTGTATGCATATTGCCCCATTCCGGTGCGTTGTGGTTTGATGTTGTGTTTTGCTAAGTGTTTGATGCCTCTGGGTGAATTGTTTAGATATCCTTGGTGTACTATGTTATGTGTGTGTGTGTGTATGCTCACTACGGGTTAGATCCGACGGGGTCTCGATAGGGGTCCACAGAGACGTGGATCGACGAGCTTGCTTTTAACCACTATGGGTTAGATCCGACGGGGTCTCGGTAGGGGTCCATAGAGACGTGGATCGACGGTTAATTGCGATGCGTTTGTGTTTTGCCTTTTTACAACTACGGGCTAGATCCGACGGGGTCTCGGTAGGGGTCCACAGAGACGTGGATCGGCGGTAAATGGTGGTGCACTTTTATAATGTGTCTTAGGTTATGTTTTGTTAGTTTTATGTCCGTCGAGGACACGTGAGATGGGTTTTAACCCTGTGATTTGTCGTTGGTTTTATTTGTGAAAACAAAACCTTTGGGCTGTGACCCCCGTTGATTTTTGGAAAGAGAAGGATTCGATAATCCTAAATTGTTTTCTATTAAAATTCCCGATGGCTTATTAAACCATTTTATAAATTGTTTCTCTTGAATTGTAATCTTTCGGTTTTGGAACGTTTTACCCAAACTCCTGCGTCGGGAAGTACTTTCATTATGTTGGAATATCTGAGGGTTCATGATTATAATTATTCTTGGAACTTGAATTGCATGACTCGTATTTTGCACTTTGTACTTGTACTAGCAAAATAGTGGAATTTTGCTAACTCCCGAGTAATCGGGGGGTGGATGTCTGTATTGCATTCAGGTTTTGGGGAGCATAGCAGAGGGTTGGCATGAAGGATGATGAAAGATGAACGATACTAATCACACGAGGACCCGTATGATGTCATATTGGTTTAGTTGTATTTTATTTCCGCTGCAATATTCTTTCCCCGTTGTACGGGAGTATGTTGTATTCGACCCCTGCGTGGGCATGTACTGTGATTGGGTTGTATGTATTTATTGAAAGACCAAAGCGTTCTACTTAGTCATTTTAGACTTAAAGGCATTGTCCAGATGTTCGATGTTGTTACCAGCCTGGTAGATCCTTGAGGAAAGGTTCTACGGCGTGTAATATCCCTGAGCGGAATGGGGTTGTTACAAGTTTGTGACAAAGAAGAGGGTGCATCGTTGGGGTCCTTGTGTTGTTAATCCGAGCCTTAGTCCTTATTCCGTTCGGCTTGTTTTATAAGTCGACATAAAGGTTATTCTGTTTTCTATTTTGCTCTCTTCATACGACATCCATATATGTTAAAACAAGGCTTAAAATCACGGCTTGAAACCATGCTAAATAATCGTGTGAAATATGTTATTGCCTCGTTATATTTTATCACATGAAATCATGAACATATACGCCTTTTCTAATCTGTTTTGTGTAGTGTTTAGGTGATCGTTTTGTGTCACTTTGCCAGCCCTTTGTCGACCCTAATATATTCGACCATAGATTAATTCGACCCTAACATGATCTATTATATATGCTTTCTAAATCTGTTGAAACCCTACTATAATTATTATGAATCGTATAAAATTTATGAGATGGATTAGGGCTCATTTTTGTAATTTTATGTGAAGTGGTGTGAGTGTGTCAACATATGAAACTTGTCTATTAATCAGATCTAAAATAAGTTAGACGTAGGGTTTAAAAGGGTTTTGGAATTGGTTGTGATTTCATCTGAACAAGCTGTCCAGAAATTTCAAGCTGTCCAGAAATTGGGTCATTTTGCACAAGGTGCAATTTAATGATAACAACATGTCTTGCATAATTCTTGAGCCTAAAACTAAGTTCATGATGTATACTATCTGAATATCTAATTTCATGGTCATTGGAGGTCGGTAAGGTGGTCTTTTAATTTTTGAGAGTTCAAGTGTCAAAAAACTGGGAAATCGAGTGTGAAAATCAGTCGATGTTTTTGATTTATAGTTTTCAAACCACAAGGTGTTAAGAACTGTTATTCTACAGGAATGATATTTAGGTTATGTGTGTGTTCCTAGAATTTTTGTGGACTTTTCTAAAGTGTATAAATAGGTTAATTAAAGGCAAACTTTCTGTATGTCGGTGCAGTTAACTTCCTGGGTAGGTCCGGAAAGATGATTTTGAAATGGTATTTACCATTTGAAATAAAATCTAGAAAAATTACATTAATTACATAATGCGTATAAGTATCTATGATAATTATTTTAGCACTTCATTAAGTACATAAGTATGGTTTTAAATTCATAAACTATGGGATCGGAACATGATAAAATCTGAATTATAGCATAAGCTAAGAGTTTGGTTTAACCTAACATGTTTTGCTCCTAATTCATTTGTAACACCAATCCAAGATACTTTTAAACCTATATTATGAATTCTTACTATTTCACATGTGAAACCCTAAAACACATTAATGAATGAGCTAATAAGTATTTAAAATCCATTATGACTTTAATGAACGTATAAGTAATATATGATTATAAATTCTGTAGATTCCCTGAAGAAGGAGTGACTCATCCTCTTGTGATCCTTTTTCTCATTGCTTGCTTTTCATAAGGTACAGATACTCTGACCTCTCTCTTAAGGTTTCTCATGACTCTCACACATCTTTTGATTATTAGTTATTTCCGATTATGATACCTTTGCTTTGAGCCTTCTATTATGACACTTATGATAAGACACTTATGCTAGGAGCCTTTGCTATGAGAATTTATATGAACCCATGTTATGAAATTTTTCGGATGACTTATTTATTCTGTGTCATTTCTATGACATTCTGTTTGACCCTTCAGTTTGCTACTCGAGCTTTCACTAGTCATGGGGGTTCCATGACCATGTCATTGAGGCACCAATGACATGACTCCACGGTGGGCGAGTGATGACTTACTACGTCCCTTTTTGTTATGTATTATGAGCTTAAGTATTATGTTTATGGCCATTATGATTTCTGGAGGGGCGTATGGATGCATCCTAGATCTGATCTGATATGTATATGTTATATTTCTGGTGAATTGTGATTGTGTGCCATACACGTCATTCACACTCTGGGAGTTAGGAACTCCATTTATGATATTTATGTTACTTATGATAATATGATGTTATGATGATATGTCTCTGTGCTCGTGGTAGATTTCTGTAACCCTTATACCATTTACTACACTTATGTTATACCTTCTGATATTTCTCCATTGCACCATATTTTGTATTTCTCAATTCAGGTTCAGTACTTTGCTATATATATCTATTCACTGAGCTTTTTAAGCTCAGCCGCATCTTCTTTTCTTCGGCGGCAGGTTATTAAGCTGGGAGTTGGGCTATCTTTGGGCTGGAGTAGGAGCTGTGTGTGGACTTACCTACCATAGACTTCCTAGCTTTTTGGACTATGTTTTTATTATTTAGACTCGGATGATGTTTCCTTCATTTTCGATTATAGAACTTATGTATTTATTTTAAGTCATGTTGACTTACATTTTGGTATTTATGATTAGGCTTCCGCTTGCGGTCTATTATGTATGTTCTGATATGCTACCATAATGTGATACTTCTACTCTTGTAGGGTTGGGATGTTACAATTATAGTATCAGAGCCCTAGGTTTGACCTGTAGAGCTTAGGCTATGACCTGTGAGGATTGGGTAGACATTAGGTTTCCTTCTTGATCTTTTCCTTTCGTACTTCATCTTTATTTTTGACTTTGCTAATCATTTTTTATAATCATTCAGATGGTGAACACACGTCAAAATGATCAAGCTAATGGGGATGATGAAGCCCCAAACCTTGAGGCCATGATAGCTAATGCCCTTTCTACCATACTTCCGGATATTACTACAGAGTTGACCACACGGATCACTAATGATATCAGTAACGGTGCTGGTTCGTCTAATGGTGGTGGTGGGGGTGCTCCACCCACTGATATTCATGTATGGATTAGGTAGTTTGGTAAGCTCAAGCCACTTTAATCTAGTTCTATTGCCACCCCAACTGAGGCAGAGGACTGGATAACCCATATGGAGAAGTTATTCGATGTCTTGGGATGTGCGGATCATTTCAAGACCAGATTGGCTACATTTAAACTCGAAGGAGATGCACTTAGTTGTAATACCCGAGATTTCTGATGTGTATTTTAACCTTGTGATATTGTATTTATTGCATTTTAATCTGAGTATTATTCTACGTATTTCATGATCTGGTGTTGTTGAGCGTATGATTGCATGAATGTGTTCTAAATTGTGATTTTTGCACATGTAGCGCACGCTATCGACTAAGCGTAGCGTACGCTAATTTGGGTTCGTAGAGCACGCTGTGCATGAACATTAACGCGCATTATACGTAGTCAACATGATTAAGATAGGGTGGTAGGTGAGATCAGCCGCGGATCTTGGTCGGATCATGTCGGGATGAACCTGGACGGCTTTTGGGAAAAGCCGAGTCAACGCTGTAGCGCACGCTACTGGTATGAGGATAGCGCACGCTAAATGTTGAGTACAGTAGGGTCAGTAGACTGCATGGCCGTTAGCACACGCTATGAATATGGACTAGCACGCGCTAATAACCATTTTCTATATATAGGACAGCACCATTTTTCATTTTTTCGACTTATTCACTTCCCAAATCCGAATTCTTAGACTTAGAGAGTTACTTCCTCCATCCTAAACCTCTCATATCATCATCCTAGAACGAGTTTGAAGATTGTAGATCATTGGAGATTGGTGTTCAAGCTCTCGGTGTTGGAATTCTTCAAGTTCCTCCTTGTTATTCACTATTAGGAGGTAGGTGATTCTTCACCAACTGGAGTATTATTCTTAAGGATGTTTTGGAACATGTATTGAGATTATATAGTCAGTTAAATTCATACGTAGTCGAACATCATGTTGTTAGAAGGATATTTTCTATGTTTCAGTACTTCTTCATCGTTTAGACCATTGAACCTTTTAGTGTTTGAACTCCGAAGCACATTCATGAAGCTATTAAACCGATTATGGCCAGTTTATGGAGATTATCAAGTTCTTATGATTTTACATAATGGAATTATACGTTTTGGGACATAGAATGGATTGAACTTAGGATATTTTCTTGAAGATCAAGATGGATTATGGTGTTGTGATGATTATACGTATCCTTGTATCTCGAAGTCGTTCAATCCGTAAGATCATTCATAAACCGTATGAGCATGATATGCATGATGACATGTATTAACACATAAGATTTCATGAGTTTCATCACCATTAGATCAAGTCTGCTTCCCAGTAGTGAACTTCCATGCACGGTTAGCGCACGCTAAGATATGTATATTAACGTGCGCTATCGGGCATAAGTTAACGTACGCTACGTTTAGTACTTAACGTACGTTATGTCATCAAGCGTGTCAGTCGACTGATCAGAGGGGACTGTCAGTACATAGTTAGCGTACGCTAGACTTCGCCGTTTACGTACGCTAACGAGTAGGCTTAACGCACGTTACGTAGAATACGTAGCGTACACTAAGTAGTTCAGGCAGATTACATTTTAAGAGCTTTCGGGCGTAGATCGGATTGTTAGACGTTCGTATGACATGAATTGAATTCTATATTATTTCTTTTGTTAAGGTTCGAGCTTGCTACATTTGATCGAAGGAGGCGGCCTTCGAGTGTGTTGAGATCATTGGAGTGATTAGTTCTTGCCATCTTTGATGCAAGTATCGTAATTTGTTCATGTTGGTATTTTGAGCATGCATGTGGTTTATTCATGTTGTTGAACATGGGATTTATTTCATTGAATTGTTATGATATTCGTTATCAAGTGTTTGTACGTTCATGTTGATGGACATAGCGATTTTGCATATATGTATGCATGAGTTGTGTATGTTGTACGATCTATGCTGAGGGCGATGGATCGGATGTCCACCTCGTGTTGGTCCGACGGGATCATCTTGGGATCTATGTTGCGGGCGCTGGATCATTGGATGGGTTTTTCCACCTCGTGTTGGTCCGACGGGATCATCTTGGGATATATGCTGAGGGCGCTGGATCATTGGAATACCCATACTGTGTTAATGGAATCTTGTGGATTTGCATTGTTGGATTCCGGTAGCGGAAGTCCGTGTTGTGTATCTTGTTATGCATTGTTGTTGCATATCCGATTTGTTTAATATGATACTTTTACTAGCATCGTTTTGCTAACCCCTTTGGGGGTGGACATTTGTTTTGATGTTCAGGTAGCCGAGGAGCGGGGAAACAACCACAGTGCCGACGTGACGACGAAGGGGCTCAGTGATGTTTATTGTTATTATGATTTGTCTTCTTGGTTCCCTTTCAGTACTCGAGTACGTGTGTTTTTAATATCATTTCGATATGGTAGTATTAATTAACTCATTTGATCAGTTGGAACCGGTTTTGTATTTTGAACTTCTGTGGTACTGTTGGATTATATTTACATTTCTTTTATTTAGCCTTGTAAATCCTTACTTAAAGGGTTTACGGCGCTGTAATTATTCCGAATATCTCGGGGTGTTACAGAATATGGTATCAGAGCTAAGATTCACGGATATCTTGGCAGTCGGGTTTTAGTTGGGTCTATTTTCGTTATTTGATTTACTGGTCGTTCGTAACATCACTGTTCAGCCAAAGTCGTCATGTGGACCGTGGTTGTAAGTCTCTTAATTATACTGGCGCCACGCTATGATTCAAAATTATTCTACTTTGAGGATCAAAATATTTTGAGATATTCCTAATGATTTAGAAATGCATTCGCTTAGACCCGAAGGTCGAATATTGCCGAAAAGTTTTAATTTAAAGAAAGGTATCTTCATTTTTTTTTTATCAAACGCAAGATGATTTTTTTCTCAAAGTCTCGATGACGATGATTATACTACTTTTTGATATATGATACTCAAGATCAACTGATGCTTGCAAATTATTTTCAAAAGGTGGTTTTCGTTTTCAAAACCTATTGTTCTTATTTGCGGTCCGGGAATATATGTGTGATATTCGTACTTTCGTTACGGTGTTAACCCCAGTTTGTGATTAAATTAGTGGTGTGAACGTTGAGTCGTTGCCACACGCTTGTTGTGTTAGCCCCCTTGTGAGAGGCGGGATGTTGGTGTTGAATATTGTTGCCCCATAGAGATTTCTGCGTTATCGCTCTTGTGCGAACTGTTAGAGCTTGTTTGGTACGACCGTGTGTATCGGTGATTATTCCATTATGTGTCGGTTGTTTAATGTCTTGTTACCTTGCTCCCGTTTTTGTGAATTTCGTGGATGAGGTCGGAGGTAATACCCGTACTATTTTGACTTCTATATTTTCTCTTCTCGATCTATCGAGCCGTGTTCATTGATACCTTCCAACTTGTTATGTACCTTGGTTTCATCGTTCAAACGAAGTCGTAATCTGTTTGGGTCGATCTGGTTATCGTGATTTTTCAAATTCGACTATTGTGAACCTTGTTCGAAGTAACATCTTTTGGTTCTAATAGTCCTTTTATTCGAAGTGGATCGGATTTTGAACTCGTATTTTTGGCTCTATCGACTGCTTATGCTCGTTAACATTTCTAAACTTTCCCTATCCCTTGCTTTTGTTGATCGAACGAGTGGTATTGTTTGAATAACAAATGCATCGTTGTGGCTTTTCAATCGCTATTCCCTTTCTGTGGATCTTATGGGAATGCACGTCTTGCTGTTCTCACTAGGTCAAGATGCCTACTGGTGAGAACAGCAAGACGTGCACTCCCATAAGATCCACAGGAAAGGGAATAGCGATTGAAAAGCCACAACGACAAACGAGTTATTCCGAAACAATACCACTCTCGTTCGATCAACAAAAGCAAGGGATAGGGAAAGCTCAGAAATGTTAACGAGCATAAACGACTCGATAGAGCCAAAAATACAGAAGTTCAAAATCCGATCCACTTCGAATAAAAGGACTATTAGAACCAAAAGATGTTACTTCCGAACAAGGTTCACAATAGTCGAATCGAATTTGGAAAAGTCACAGCGATAACCACATCGGCCCAAAACAAGATTACAGCTCGTTTGAACGATGAAACCAAGGTACAGAACAAGTTCAGAAGGTATCAATGAACACGAGCGAATCGATAGACTGGAGAAAAAGAAAATATAGAAGTCAAGTAGTACGGGTATTACCTCCGACCTCGTCCACGAAATTCACAAAAACGGGAGCAAGGTAACAAGACATAAACAACCGACACATAATGGAATAATCACCGATACACACGGTCGTACCAAACAAGCTCTAACAGTTCGCACACGAGCGATAACGCAGAAATCTCTACGGGGCAACAATATTCAACACCAACATCCCGCCTCTCACAGGGGGCTAACACGACAAGCGTGTGGCGAACGAATCAACGTTCACACCACTAATTTAATCACAAACCGGGGTTAACACCGTAACGAAAGTACGAATATCACACATATATTCCCGGACCGCAAATAAGAACAATAGGTTTTGAAAACGAAAACCACCTTTTGAAAATAATTTGCAAGCATCAGTTGATCTTGAGTATCATATATCAAAAAGTAGTATAAACATCGTCATCGAGACTTTGAGAAAAAAATCATCTTGCGTTTGATAAAAAAAATGAAGATACCTTTCTTTAAATTAAAACTTTTCGGCAATATTCGACCTTCGGGTCTAAGCGAATGCGTTTCTAAATCATTAGGAATATCTCAAAATATTTTGATCCTCAAAGTAGAATAATTTTGAAACATAGCGTGGCGCCAGTAGGCATCTTAATTGTAAATCTCTTATACTACCATTATACTTAATTTCCGTTTTGTGCATATTGACGGGCTTTGTTTTTGAAAATTTTTTGCCCTGGATATTGAGTAATTGTGTTTACAGTATGTTGAGGGGAGGACGTGGACGCGGACACGGTCGTGGACGCGGACGTGGTAATGTGAGACAGGAAGATTCAGCAACTACCCCAGAATTATCGGCTAGTCGAACTGATTCCCATTCTGGAGGACAGCAGGGATCAGCAAATGACAACGCGAATCCCAACATGCCTGGAGTGCTTCAACGGGTGGTGGCTCAGATAAACCAGTTCGCTCAGGTAGTTGACCGCATGCAGACGGCGATGGGAGAGCAACATAATGAGGATAATCGGGGAGACAGATGGCTTACTGAGGTGGTCAAATTGCACCCGCCAAAATTTGACGGTTCTGCTGAGGCACTTACTTGGGATTATTGGCTAAAGGAGTTAGAGAAAATATTTGCGAGGATTAACTGTCCCGAGGACCGGAAAGTTCCTATTGCCCAGTATTTTCTGACTGGGGAGGCTTTCGACTGGTGGGAAGCTATTCGACATGAGAATCATAATGCTGACTAGACGGAATTCAAACTAATGATGGAAGCACAATATTGTCCTCGTTCAGTTGGAGAGGCAAAAATCCGAGAGTTTTTCTCACCACAGAGTTCGGAAGCATCTGTGACAGACATTATCAAGACTTTTAATCATCAGCTGACTGTTGTGCGACACTTGGTCAGGACGGAGGCGGAGAAGAATTTTCATTTCGATATGCGGATGAAGCCGGAGATTCAGCAGTACATGTCCGGATTCGAGTGTACTACATTGCGACAATATCAAGACAAGGCGCTGGCCTACGACATGAAAGAGGCAGCGGTGCAGAAATCGATGGAGGTAAATAAGCAGAAAGTGTCCGGTAACTTCTCGGAAAACAAGAGTGGTGGGCCCCGTAAGGGCCATTCTTCATTTTATTCATATAAGAAACCTCCACATCCTTCTCGAGGTGGAAAGAAGTTCCGGACAACATCAGCAGTTTCGGACGCATCAAAGAAGTGCTATAATTGTGGTCGAGCAGGGCATATTCGACGTGATTATCCTTCATCTTTCGTGACTTGTTTTGAATGTGGGCAAGAAGGACACCGTGCGAATTTTTGCGGAAATGTGACTAGATCGTTTGGTACTCGCACTCCAGCACCAGTTCCGAAAAAGATAAGTGTGAACCAGACACAGCAGAGTGGTTTCCAGCAGCAGAATGGTGGGAAAAGAGAGGCGTCCAGTGTTGGGTCCCTTCCTCCACGCCTGTACGAGATGAGGAAATCTGACGATCAGAACACTGTTGTTGCATCAGGTATGATTCAGATCCTTTTGCAACCAGTTAGTGTCTTATTCGATTTTGGAGCTACATATTCTTTCATATCATTGAACTGTGTTAATCGTTTGAAAATCTCGTGTTTATTTGATTGTGAGCCTTATGTTGTGGGTTTGCCGAGCGGAGAGAGAATTGTGGGAACCCTAGAAACTAGAGATTTTCCAGTGTCTATAGGAGGGAGAGATTGGCCATCGAATCTTATTGTAGTCGACATCCATGGTGACGATTTAATTCTCGGAGATGATTGGCTCAACCGTTATGGAGCCATTTTGAATTACCGAAAGAGAGTCATTTCTATCATTGTCGATGACGGATCTGAACACTTATTCAGAGGATGGAGACTGGGAAGCTCGGGAAAATTGATCAAAGCGTTGAAAGCAGTGAAATTATTGAAGGAGGGTTGTCACGGATTTTTGTGCTACGACATGAAGAAAGAAGAAGGAGTAGAGCTCTCATCTTTCCAGTTGTGAATGAATTCTCAGATGTATTCCCTGACAAACTACCTGGGTTACCTCCGCAGAGAGAAGTGGAGTTCACTATCGAATTAGAGCCTGGAGCCGCTCCTATTTCCAGAGAACCATACCATATGGCGCCAACTGAGATGTATGAACTAAAGAAGCAACTGGAGGAATTATTACAGAAGGGTTACATTCAACCTAGCGTTTCTCCTTGGGGAGTGCCCATTCTCTTTGTCCGAAAGAAAGATGGATCCCTCCGATTATGTATCGATTACAGGGATCTAAACAAGGTGATGATCAAGAACAAGTATCCTATACCTCGGATCGACGACTTGTTTGATCAACTGTAAGGGGCAAGGGTATTCTCGAAGATTGACTTGCGATCAGGATATCATCAGTTGAGAATTAAGGAATTGGATATACGGAAATCTGCATTCAGATCCCGGTACGGACACTATGAATTTGTGGTAATGCCATTCGGACTTACCAATGCTCCTGCGGTATTTATGCAATTAATGAATCGGGTATTCTTAGAATACCTAGATAAGTTTGTGGTCGTTTTCATTGATGACATCATGATCTATTCGAAAGACTCAGAGGAGCATGCTGAGCATTTGCGTGTTATTTTGAGCACCTTGAGGAATGAAAAGCTGTATGCGAAACTTTCGAAATGTGAGTTCTGGCTTAGGGAAGTAACCTTCCTTGGGCATGTGATATCAGCTGACGGAGTTCAGGTGGACCCAAAGAAAGTCGAAGCAATCTTGGAATGGGAAGCTCCTAATAACGTGAAAGAAGTCCGAAGCTTCTTGGGACTTGCTGGATATTATCGCCGTTTTGTAGAGGGATTTTCCAAAATTGCTCGTCCACTCACTCAGCTGTTACATAAAACTCAAAAGTTCACATGGAATGAGAAATGCCAGGCTAGTTTTGATGAACTTAAGAGGAGACTGACGACAGCACCTGTATTAGCATTACCGGATGGAACTGATGGATTCATGGTATACAGTGATGCTTCAAATCAGGGTCTGGGATGTGTGTTGATGCAAAAGGATAAGGTGACTGCCTATACCTCTCGACAGTTGAAACCGTACGAAGTTAATTACACGACTTATGATCTGGAGTTAGTAGCTGTGGTTTTTGCCTTGAAAATTTGGCGACATTATTTATACAGCACTCATTGTCAGATCTTTACAGATCATAAAAGCCTCAAGTACATTTTCAGTCAGAAAGAATTGAACATGAGGCAGAGAAGGTGGCTGGAATTGATCAAGGATTACGACTTGGAAGTCCTCTATCATCCGGGTAAAGCAAACGTAGTAGCTGATGCACTGAGCCGTAAACCTATTTCTCTTCGAGTGTTGGAAGCACTTACGTCCCAAACCAGCATTCAACGAGAACTGATCCGCGAAGGGATTGATGTATGGCCACCAGGAATCCAAGGGCAACTATATGTGATGGAACTAACTTCGTCACTAGTCGAGGAAATCAAATCTAAGCAGTTGAACGATTCCCTGATTCTTCGGTTATGTGACGAGGTAAAGGATGGAAAGGCCCCAGGATTCATGATACAAGATGATGGAGTTATGAGATTTCAGAGTCGACTTTGCGTTCCCGATGATGATGATTTGAGACAGACAATTCTGAAGCAAGCTCACAGCGCGCCTTATTCTATTCACCCGGGCAGCAGTAAGATGTATACGGATCTAAAACAAAACTTTTGGTGGGGAAATATGCAAAAAGACGTAGCAGAATACGTTTTGAAGTGTTTGACTTGTCAGCAGGTTAAGATTGAACATTAGCGGTCTGCCGGAATGTTGAAACCACTTCCGATCCCTGAGTGGAAGTGGGAGGATATCTCGATGGATATCATCACCAATATGCCAAGGACCATGATTTGGGTTGAAGTTGATTGACTGACCAAGTCGGCTCATTTCCTAGGAATTAAAGACACGTGGGGACCCGAGAAATTAGCACGGGTATTTATTGCAGAGGTAGTTAGCTTGCATAGGACGCCGAAGACCATTATTTCAGATCGAGATGCTCGCTTTGTGTCGCAGTTCTGGAAGGCAGTTCAGAAAGCTTTGGGGACCGAGCTGAACTTTAGCACGGCTTATCATCCTCAGACGGACGGTTAGTCCGAAAGGATGATACAAACAGTAGAAGACATGAGCTTGTGCCTTGGATTGGTCAACTGATTGGGAAGTTCATTTGCCCTTGACTGAATTCACCTACAACAATAGTTGGCATGCTTCTATTAAGATGGCACCATTAGAAGCTTTATACGGGAGAAGATGCTGATCACCCCTGCGCTAGGATGATTCTTCGGACTTGATCGGTATGGAACCGGAATTGATAATTCAGACCCAAGAGAAGATAGCTTTGATTCGGGAAAGACTGTTGACTGCCCAGAGTCGACAGAAGTCTTATGCAGATGTGCGTCGTCGCCCGCTAGAGTTCGACAATTTTGGGACCACGTACTATTGAAGGTGTCTCCTACACGAGGAATTTTCCGTTTTGGGCGGAATGGTAAGCTAAGTCCGAGATATATCGGACCATTTGAGATCCTCAAGAGACTTGGGGATTTAGCATACAGGGTGGCCTTACCGCCATCGCTGAGTCACGTTCACAATGTGTTTCACGTATCCTAATTGCGGAAGTATGTACCAGATCCGAGTCATATTATTGATTTCGATGAGATTGAGATAGCTAATGACGGCACCTTCGAAGAGAGACCAATCAAGGTACTTGAGAGTCGGATCAAACAATTTAGGAATAAACCAATACCCTTGGTTAAAGTACAATGGTCATGACACGGAGTTGAAGAGGCCACTTGGAAAATGGAGGACAATATAAAGACTAGGTATCCGGAGTTGTTTTCGTCTTAAGTTTGGAGACGAAACTTCTTTTTAAGGAGAGAGTATGTAATACCCGATATTTATGATGTGTATATGAAGCTTGTGGTATTGTATTTATTACATTTTGATCTGAGTATTATTCTCCGTATTTCATGATCCGGTGTTGTTGAGCGTATGATTGCATGAATGTGTTCTAAATTGTGATTTTTGCACATGTAGCGCACGCTATCGACTAAGCGTAGCGTAGGCTAATTTGGGTTCGTAGCGAACACTGTGCATGAACATTAACGTGCGTTATACATAGTCAACATGATTAAGACAGGGTGGTAGGTGAGATCAGCCGCGGATCTTGGTCGGATCATGTCGGGATGAACCTGGACGGCTTTCGGGAAAAGCCGAGTCAATGCTGTAGCGCACGCTACTGGTATGAGGATAGCGCACGCTAAATGTTGAGTACAGTTGGGTCAGTAGACTGCATGGCCGTTAGCGCACGCTATGAATATGGACTAGCGCGCGCTAATAACCATTTTCTATATATAGGATAACACCCTTTTTCATTTTTCCGACTTATTCACTTCCCAAATCCGAATTCTTAGACTTAGAGAGTTACTTCCTCCATCCTTAACCTCTCATATCATCATCCTAGCACGAGTTTGAAGATTGTAGATCATTGGAGATTGGTGTTCAAGCTCTCGGTTGGAATTCTTCAAGTTCCTCCTTGTTCTTCACTATTTTGAGGTAGGTGATTCTTCACCAACTGGAGTAGTATTCTTAAGGATGTTTTGGAACATGTTTTGAGAATATATAGTCAGCTAAATTCGTACATAGTCGAACATCATGTTGTTAGAAGGATATTTTCGATGTTTCGGTACTTCTTCATCGTTTGTACCATTGAACCTTTTAGTGTTTGAACTCCGAAGCACATTCATGAAGCTATTAAACCGATTATGGCCAGTTTATGGAGATTATCAAGTTCCTATGATTTTACATAATGGAAATACGTTTTGGGACATAGAATGGATTGAACTTAGGATATTTTCTTGAAGATCAAGATGAATTATGGTGTTGTGATGATTATACGTATCCTTGTATCTCGAAGTCGTTCAATCCGTAAGATCATTCATAAACCGTATGAGCATGATATGCATGATGACATGTATTAACACGGAAGATTTCATGAGTTTCATCACCATTAGATCAAGTCTGCTGCCCAGTAGTGAACTGCCATGCACGGTTAGCGCACGCTAAGATATGTATATTAACGTGCACTATCGGGCATAAGTTAACGTACGCTACGTTTAGTACGTAACGTATGTTATGTCATCAGGCGAGTCATTCGACTGATCAGAGGGGACTGTCAGTACATAGTTAGGTACGCTAGACTTCGTCGTTTACGTATGCTAACGGGCAGGATTAACGCACATTACGTAGAATACGTAGCGTACGCTAAGTAGTTTAGGGAGATTATATTTTAAGAGCTTTCGGACGTAGATCGGATTGTTAGACGTTCGTACGACATGAGATGAATTCTATATTATTTCTTTTGTTAAAGTTCGAGCTTGCTACGTTTGATCGAAGGAGGCGGCCTTCGAGTGTGTTGAGATCATTGGAGTGATTAGTTCTTGCCATCTTTGAGGCAAGTATCGTAATTTGTTCATGTTGGTATTTTGAGCATGCATGTGGTTTATTCATGTTGTTGAACATGGGATTTATTTCATTGAATTGTTATGATATTCGTTATCAAGTGTTTGTACGTTCATGTTGATGGACATAGCGATTTTGCATATATGTATGCATGAGTTGTGCTTGTGTATGTTGTACGATCTATGCTGAGGGCACTGGATCAGATGTCCACCTCGTGTTGGTCCGACGGGATCATCTTGGGATCTATGCTGAGGGCGATGGATAATTGGACGGGTTTTTCCACCTCGTGTTGGTCCGACGGGATCATCTTGAGATCTATGTTGAGGGCGCTGGATCATTGGAATACCCATACTGTGTTAATGGACTCTTGTGGATTCGCATTGTTGGATTCCGGTAGTGGAAGTCCGTGCTGTGTATCTTTATATGCATTGTTGTTGCATATCTGATTTGTTTAATATGATACTTGTACTATCATCATTTTGCTAACCCCTTCGGGGGTGGACATTTGTTTTGATGTTCAGGTAGCCGAGGAGCGGGGAAACAGCCACAGTGCCGACGTGACGGCGAAGGGGCTCAATGATGTTTATTGTTATTATGATTTGTCTTCTTGGTTCCCTTTCAGTACTCGAGTACGTGTGTTTTTAAGATCATTTCGATATGGTTGTATTAATTAACTCATTTGATCAGTTGGAACCGGTTTTGTATTTTGATCTTCTGTGGTACTGTTGGATTATATTTACATTTCTTTTATTTATCCTTGTAAATCCTTACTTAAAGGGTTTACGGCGCTGTAATTATTCCAAATATCTGGGGGTGTTACATTAGTTGGTGGAAAGCATATAAACAGGCTAAGGGAGGAGAGGCCATTGTCACCACTTGTTCATGGAATGATTTCCGTGACATATTCTTTCTGCAGTACTTCCCTTTGTCCGAGCAACAGAGATTTGAGCGAGAGTACAATGTCATTTATCATTTGAGAGAGAGTCTTCTGGGGATTACATGCAGAGTTTTCTACAACTGCCGGTTTTGTGGGTCCGATAGCTTGAGATGCTCGCCGACAAGCGAGGGATTTCAAGTGGGGTCTGAAGAAATGGGTACTCGATCCAGTTATCAACACTGACTTTTCTGATGTGGCAAAAGTTGCCAATGCGCCCATAATATTGAGATTCTACATAAAGGAGGGGGTACAACATGAGGAATCGCGATATTGATCGTACACATTCGAGGGGTCAGAGTAGTAATCATAGGGGTGATGAGCAGAGAGGTCCGCATGATAGGGGTAACGACCAGAGGAGACACGAATCGAGAGGTCAGGATCAGAAGAGTTCAAATAATCCTGGGTACGACCAACGGAACAACAACAACAACCATAGGTCATGGAGGGATAGAGATCAGCAGGCACGTGGTAGTCAACAAAATCGTTCTTCTGGATCTACTGGTCAGAGGAGGCCATCAGATCCTTCTTCCACAACTACTATATGTACTACTTGTGGGAAAGCTCATGGGGGTCCGTGTTACAGAGCTTCAGGTGGTTGTTTTTCTTGCGGGTCCACACAGCACTAAATCAAAGATTGTCCCAGGAAGAATCCTAGCTGGCCTGGGAACTACATCAAACCACCTCCAACCAAGGGCCGCGTGTTTTCTGTCACCAAAGATCACGCGGCAAACACTTCAGGTACCATTACAGGCATCCTATTTATTGACAACCATACCATATTCGTTTTATTTGATATGGGTGCTACACATTCTATTATATCTGTTACTTTTGCTAAGAAGCTTAATATGACTCCTACACCATTAAGTAACTCACTATCCATCCCAACACCTATGAAGAACCACAAAATTATTGATCATGAATACCTAAATTGTCCGCTACGTTTCGACGACCGAATCTGATCTGCAAATCTGCTTCCTCTAGATATGGTTGACTTTGATATCATTTTGGGTATGGATTGGTTGGCTGCACACCGAGCAACCATAGACTGCCATAGCAGACGTGTAATCTTTGGCGATCTACATCAACCTGATTATGTTTATCATGGTTCTCAGCCTCTGAAATCTGTTAAGATCATCTCTGCTATGAAAGCAAGAACTCTAATTTCCCATGGTTGTCGAGGTTTCCTAGCTTCTATTAATGATACCTCTTTGGAAAGTCCTAGTATTGAAAGCATTTCTGTGGTGAGAGATTTTCCCGATGTGTTTCCCGATGAACTTTCTGGTATTCCCCCTGCCCGAGAAGTTGAGTTTGGCATCAAATTGATCCCAGGTACTGAACCCATTTCCAAAGCTCCACACCGTATGGCGCTTATAGAGTTTAAAGAAATGAAGGAATAGTTACAGGAACTCTTGGAGAATGGATTCATCCGTCCTAGTGTTTCTCCTTGGGGTGCGCCTGTGTTGTTTGTGAAGAAGAAATACGGAAGTATGAGACTATGCATCGACTACCGTGAACTTAACTGCCTCACTATACATAACCATTATCTGTTTCCACGTATCGATGATTTGTTTGATCAACTTCAAGGGGCGAAGTTCTTTTCTAAGATTTATTTGAGGTCTGGTTATCACCAACTACGTGTGAAGGAACAAGATGTTCCTAAGACCGCGTTTCGTACCAGATATGGTCACTATGAGTTTTTGGTTATGCCATTTGGTCTAACAAATGCTCCTATTGTCTTCATGGATCTGATGAATTGCGTATTCCATGAGTATCTTGAAAAGTTCTTTATCGTGTTCATTGACGACATCTTGGTTTACTCTAAGATAGAAGAAGAACATGAGCACCATCCTCAGATTGTGTTAGAGACTCTGCGACAGGAGAAGCAATATGCCAAGTATTTTAAGTGCGAGTTCTGGTCGAGCCAAGTTACATTCTTAGGTCACATTGTATCCGCTAATGGTATCACCATGGATCCATCTAAGGTGGAGGTTATCACAAAATAGCCGAGACCTACTACTGTGTCTGAAGTGAGGAGTTTTCTAGGGCTTGCAGGTTACTACAGAAGGTTTGTAGAGGGGTTTCTCATGCTTAGCCTTACAACTGACGAAATTCATGAGGAAAGGTGAGAAATTTGTTTGGACTGATGAGCAGGAAGAGAGTTTTGAAGAGTTGAAACAGAAACTGTGTCTGCTTCTATATTAACGCTTCCATCTGGTTCTGGTGGATATCAGATCTATAGTGACGCATCAAAGAAAGGTTTGGGTTGTGTTCTTATACAGCATGAGAAGGTGATTGCTTATGCATTGAGGCAATTAAAACCTTATGAGGCAAACTATCCAACTCATGACTTGGAGTTGGCAGCGGTGGTGATTGCATTGAAGATTTGGAGGCATTACTTATATGGTGAGTCGTGTGACATCTTCACCGACCACAAAAGTCTCAAGTATATATTCACATAGAAGGAACTTAACAAGAGACATAGACGATGGTTAGAACTTCTCAAGGATTATGACACGGACATCCAATACCATCCGGGCAAAGCTAATGTTGTTGCTGATGCGCTTAACCGGAAAGCTGGTATGATAGCAAGCCTTGAGATTGAACCCAAGATACTTAATGACCTGGATATTATGGAAGTTGAACTTTATGTACGAGGTTATGATGGATACTGGGCTAGTATGAATGTGGAGACCAATCTTATTCTGCGGATTAAAGAAGCTCAAAAGGATGATGGTGAGCTGTGGTCTGTGGTTCATAATGTGGAACAGGGTAAACAGACAGAGTTCAGGGTTGATGATTATGGTGTTGTATGGTATGAATATAGGCTTTGTGTTCCTAACGATCCTGCACTTCCTGAGACTGTGATATCTGAGGCTCATAGTTCTCCATTTACTATCCACCCTGGTTCTACCAAAATATATAGAGACCTTAGCAACACTTTTGGTGGAATGGCTTGAAGCAAGATGTAGCTTCGTTTGTAGCTAAGTGTATGACCTGTCAGCAGGTTAAGATAGAGCATCAGAGGGTTAGTGGTTTGCTACAACCCTTAGATATTCCTACTTGGAAGTGGGATAAGATCTTCATGGATTTTATTACTGGGCTACCTCCTACTCAGAAAAGACATGATGCGATTTGGGTGATAGTTGACCGTCTAACCAAGTCGGCTCATTTCTTACCTATTCGGAAGGACTATCATGTTAGTAGATTGGCAAAAATTTTCCAAAAGGAGATTATTAGACTTCATGGTACTCCAGAAGCTATTGTGTCAGACAAAGATCCACGGTTTACTTCTCGTTTTTGGAAAGGTCTGCAGAAAGCTTGGGGAACCCGTCTCAAGTTTAGTACGGCATTTCATCCACAGACGGATGGACATACATAGAGAACCATTCAGACATTGGAGGATATGTTGAGGTCGTGTGCCTTAGAGTGGACAGGAAACTGGGACGAATACCTGTGCTTGGTGGAGTTTGCCTACAACAATAGTTGGCATGCTAGCATCAAGGCAGCACCTTATGAGCTTTTGTATGGGAGGAAGTGTAGAGCACCCATATGTTGGAATGAAGTGGGTGAACGTTTGATTGAGGGGCCAGAACTTATTGAGATCAGTAATGAGAAGGTGGCTATTGCTAAGGAGGAGCTGAAAGAGGCTAGAACCCGACAAAAGAGCTATGGTGATCGACATCGACGTGACTTAGAGTTTAATACCCAGGATCGTGTGTGTCTGAAAGTATCACCGTTCAAGGGTATGAAACGTTTTGGGATTAAAGGAAGGCTTAGTGCACGATTCATGGGACCGTTTGAGATTCTCGATCGTATTGGGGAGGTTTCGCATAGTCTGGCCCTGCCTCCACAGTTATCACATGTTCATCATGTTTTCCATGTATCTATTCTGAGGGGATACAATTACCATATGCTACACATTGTGTCTTATCCTTTGGATCAGATTCGAGACGACTTATCTCTGCATGAGGAACTGAAGCTATTTTAGATCGATAAGATAGGGTCATGAGAAACAAAGTCATTCCGTTTGTTAAAATTCCTTGGAAGAATCACCCAGAGGGAGAAGCTACCTAGGAACCGAGGAATCGATGCGAACAAGTTATCCACATTTCTTTTCGTAGTCTGGTACGTCTCTATTTCACCTTCAATTTAATTTCGTGGACGAAATTTTCTTTAGAGGGGAAGAGTTGTAAAACCCTAAAATTCGAATTCCTAATTTACGTCTAATTTCGAATTTTTCCCTAAACTTTGTAATGATTTATTTTAAACCCTAACTATGTGTTATGTATTAAAATTAAATTAAAATTTACTAACCTAAGTTTATACCTAATAAATAAATATTGCACATCCATAAGACCTTCCTAAATTGTATCACATATCACACGTTCAAAATAATTTGCAACATCCGAATGATGATTGGAATCCCACTAATCTCAACTAAATATCACATATCATAACCGATCCTTTACACCCCTTTCAAACCCAATTATATGCTTTCAATACCTTCCTATAATAAAGATTCCATGCATTATTATCCCTAACAACCATACATGGTTATACCTTAAATACTACATGCTTTGCCCTATAATTCCATAAGCCGTATATCTTGTTGTCCCTCCCATATTTTGCATCGAACCACAACCAGAAACCCACACACATCACATTTATTTGCTGCCTAGAAATAAGAAGAAGGAGAGAACATTTGGTGACAAAGAAGAGGGTGCATCGTTGGGGTCCTTGTGTTGTTAATCCGAGCCTTAGTCCTTATTCCGTTCGGTTTGTTTTCTAAGTCGACATAAAGGTTATTCTGTTTTCTATTTTGGTCTCTTCATACGACATCCATATATGTTAAAACAAGGCTTCAAATCACGGCTTGAAACCATGTTAAATAATCGTTTGAAATATGTTATTGCCTCGTTATATTTTATCACCTGAAATCATGAACATATATGCCTTTTCTAATCTGTTTTGTGTAGTGTTTAGGTGATTGTTTTATGTCACTTTGCCAGCCGTTTGTCGACCCTAATATATTCGACCATAATCAGATTAATTCGACCCTAACATGATATATTATATATGCTTTCTAAATCTGTTGAAACACTACTATAATTATTATGAATCGTATAAAATTTATGAGATGGAATAGGGCTCATTTTTGTGATTTTATGTGAAGTGGTTTGAGTGTGTCAACATATGAAACTTCTCTATTAATCCGATCTAAAATAAGTTAGATGTAGGGTTTAAAAGGGTTTATGAATTGGTTGTGATTTCATGTGAACAAGCTGTCCAGAAATTTCAAGCTGTCCAGCAATTGGGTCAGTTTGCACAAGGTGTAATTTAATGATAACAACATTTTTTTTTTGCATAATTCTTGATCCTAAAACTAATCTCATGATGTATACTATCTCAATATCTAATTTCATGGTCATTGGATGTCGGTAAGGTGGTGTTTTGATTTTTGGGAGTTCAAGTGTCAAAACTGGGAATCGAGTCTGAAAATCAGTCAAGGTTTTTGATTTTTAGTTTTCAAACCACAAGGAGTTAAGCGCTATCCTTCTTAGGAGTGATATTTAGGTTATGAGTGAGTTCCTAGAATTTTTGTGGAATTTTCTGAAGTGTCTATATGGGTTAATTAAAGGTAAAATTTCTGTATGTAGGTGCACTTAACTTCCTCGGTAGGTCTGGAAAGATGATTTTGAAATGGTACTTACCCTTTGAAATAAAATCTAGAAAAATTACATTAATTACTAACGCGTATAAGTATCTATGATAATTATTTGAGAACATCTGCAAGTACATAAGTATGGTTTAAATTCATAAACTAAGGGATCTGAACGTGATAAAATCTGAATTATAGCATAAGCTAAGGGTTTGGTTTAACCAAACATGTTTTTCTCCTAATTCATTTGTAACACCAATCCAAGATACTTTTAAACCTATATTATGAATACTTACTATTTCACATGTGAAACCCTAAAACACATTAATGAATGAGCTAATAAGTATTTAAAATCCGTTATGACGTTAATGAACGTCTAAGTAATATATGATTATAAATTCTGTAGATTCCCTGAAGAAGGAGTGACTCATCCTCTGGTGATCCTTTTACTCATTGCTTGATTTTCATAAGGTACGGATGTTCTAACCTCTCTCTTAAGGTTTCTCATGACTCTCACACATCTTTTTATTATTAGTTATTTCCGATTATGATACATTTGCTCTGAGCCTTCTATTATGACACTTCTGATACGACACTTATGATAGGAGCCTTTGCTATGAGCCTTTATATGAACCCATGTTATGATATTTTTCTAATGATTTATTTATTCTGTGTCATTGCAATGATATTCTGTTTGACCCTTCAGTTTGGTACTCGAGCTTTCACTAGTCATGGGGGTTCCATGACCATGTCATTGAGGCACGAATGGCATGACTCCATGGTGGGCGAGTGATGACCCACTGCATCCCTTTTTGTTGTGTATTATGAGCTCAAGTATTATGTTTCTAGCCATTATGATTTCTGCAGGGGCGTATGGATGCATCCTAGATCTGATCTGATATGTATATGTTATATTTCTGGTGAATGGTGATTATGTGCCATACACGTCATTCACACTCTGGGAGTTAGCTACTCCATTTATAATATTTATGTTACTTACGATGATATGATGTTATAATGATATGTCTCTGTGCTCGTGGTAGATTTCTGTAACCTATATATCTGTTCACTGAGCTTCTTAAGCTCAGCCGCATCTTCTTTTCTTCCGCGGCAGGTTATTAAGCTGGGAGCTGGGCTATCTTTGGGCTAAGAGTATGAGCTGTGTGTGGACTTACCTACCATAGACTTCCTAGCTTTTTGGGCTATGTTTTCATTATTTAAACTCGGATGATGTTTCCTTCATTTTGCATTATGGAACTTATGTATTTCTTTTAAGTCGTGTTGACTTACATTTTGGTATTTATGATTAGACTTCCGCTTGCGTTCTATTATGCATGTCCTGATATGACACCATAATGTGATACTTCTACCATTATCGGGTTGGGGTGTTACACTCGGACAGATAGAAGACAAGGCGCATAGGTTGATCTTAAGCATATAGAAAAAGATATGGAGAGAGGACGCAGACACGTTTGGCCGAACCTCTATAAATATTGTGTCATTTATCTTCCACAAGTTAATTATGCTTCTGCAACGCAAAAGAGTTTGATAAATATATTATACTTCACGTAAATATCAAACGACGAAGGTACCAATTTCCCAATAATTGGTATCAGAGTGGGTTTCGATAAATCGGCTTAACGTCCGAGGAGAAGACGATACCATGGAGTTTCAACCGGTGAAGGTCTTGCTCTAAGTCGACCTCCATTTTTCGACGGATCGAATTACATGACTTGGAAGAAAAAGATGTCGATCTTCATTCATGCCTATATATACAAATCTCCAAGATCATATGTCTTGGCCCAAAAGTTCCAACCAAATCCGATGGGTCACTTAAGAGCTTCGAAGAGTACAATGACGAGGATTGGAAGAACGATCACCACAATTTTAAGGCCACT
Organism: Orobanche coerulescens; assembly: GCA_033398695.1. Classification (NCBI taxonomy): domain Eukaryota; kingdom Viridiplantae; phylum Streptophyta; class Magnoliopsida; order Lamiales; family Orobanchaceae; genus Orobanche; species Orobanche coerulescens. The sequence continues at coordinate 72,532,616 of CM065803.1, forward strand.
CGACCTTTATATTGTGCCTTAAATTCAGAGGAGGTCAACCATATTTGTTCGTGTGAAAGTGCAAAAGAAATCTGGAAAATTCTTGAAATCACACATGAGGGAACAACTCAAGTCAAGAAGACGAAGATTAATATGCTTCACAATGACTAGGACTTATTCATGATGAAGGGTGACGAGTCCATCACCAACATGCTCGACCGATTTTCGGTCATCACCAATGGACTTGCTTTGTTCGGGAAACCGCTATCGAGTAGTGAAAAAGTCAAAAAAATATTACGATCACTACCTAGCGAATGGGATGGCACGGTTATGGTAATTATGGAACCAAAAGATCTAAATAATCTTGATTTTAGCGCCCTCATTGGTTCGTTAATTAATTACGAGATTGTTCTAAATTCTCGGAATGCAAAGCCAAAACCGAAGGAAAGAACGTTAGTAAAAAGATGTTGTAATACCCGAGATTTCTGATATGTAATTGAACCTTGTGATATTGTAATTGTTGCATTTTGATCTAATTATTATTCTCCGTATTTCATGATCCGGTGTTGTTAAGCGCATGATTTCATGAATGTGATCTAAATTGTGATTCTGCGCATGTAGCGCACGCTATCTACTATATGTAGCGTACGCTAATTTGGATCCGTAGCGCACGCTATGTATGAACCTTAGCGCGCGCTACACGTAGTCAGCATGATTGAGACAGGGCGGTAGGTAAGATCGGCTGCGGATCTCGTTCGGATTATGTCGGGATGAACCTGGACGGCTTTCGGGAAAAAGCCAAGTCAACGCGGTAGCGCACGCTACTGATATGAGGATGGCGCACGCTAAATGCTGAGTACTGTGAAGTCAGTAAGCCATTAGCGCACGCTATGAAAGTGGACTAGCGCGCGCTAATAACCACTTTCTATAAATAGGACATCATCCTTTTTCATATTTTCAGTCTTTTCACCACCCACATCTGAATTCTTGGACTTAGGGAGTCACACTCTTCATCCTAAACCCTTCATATCAGCATCCTAGCTCGAGTCGAACATTGTAGATCATTGGAGATTGGTGTTCAAGCCTTCGGCGTTGGATTGCTTCGAGTTCCTCCTTGTTCTTCACTACTTTGAGGTAGGTGATTCTTCACCAATATTAAGTACTATTATGAAGGACGTTTTGATCATGATTTGGGACTATCTAGTCAGCTAAATACGTATGTAATCGAACATCATGTGTTAGAAGGATATTTGCGATGTTTCTGTACTTCTTCATCGTACAAACTGTTGAACCTTTTTTTGTTTAGTGTTTGAACTCCTAAGCATATTCATGTATCTTCAAAACCGATTATGACCAGTATATGGAGATCACCAAGTTCTTATGTCTTTACATAAAGGAATCATACGTTTTGGGACATGAAATGGATTGGACTTAGGATATTTCTTGAAGATCAAAGATGAATTATGGTGTTGTGATGATTATACGTATCTTGTATCTCATAGTCATTTAATACGTAAAGATCTTTCACAAACCGTATGAGCATGATATGCACGGAGATGGCATGTATTAACACTGAAGATTTCATGAGTTTCATCGCCTTTAGCTCAAGTTTTCTGCCCAGTAGTAAACTGCCGTGCATAGTTAGCGCACGCTAAGATAGGCATATTAACGTGCGCTATCGGGAATGAATAACGTGCGCTATGTTTGGTACGTAACGTACGTTATGTCATCAGGCAGGATAGTCGGCTGATCATAGAGGACTGTCAGTACACAGCTAGCATACGCTAGACTTGATTATTTGCGTACGTTAACGGGCAGGCTTAGCGCACGTTACGTAGAGTACGTAGCGCACGCTAAGTAGTCCCAGCAGAATTCATTTTTAGAGCTTGCGGGTGTAAACCGGATTGTTAGACATTCGTACGACTTGAGAGGAATTCTTTATTATTTCTTAGGTCCGAGCCTTGTATAGGGGACGATCGAGGGGCGGTGGCATACGGACGCGTGTCATTTGTTGGAGTATTTCATTCTTGCCATTTTCAAGGCAAGTATCATATGTTGATTATTGATTTATATTGGAACTTTGATCATGCATATGGTTTTGTTCATGTTGTCGAATATGAGATTTATTTCTTTAATTTCTCGTGGTATTTGTTGTTAATTGTTCGTATTGATGAACATATTGAAATGCATATATGTATGCATAATTGATTGGTTTATGGTATAAATGATCCGGGGGGGTCATGAGGATCTATGCTGAGGGCGCTGGATCGAATGTCCACCATGCGTTGGTCCGACGGGATCATCATGGGGATCTATGCTGAGGGCGCTGGATCGCTGGATGGTTTTTCCACCATGCGTTGGTCCGACGGGATCATCATGGGGATCTATACCAAGGGCGCTGGATCGCTGGATTACCCTGTAATGTGTTGATGGAATCGTGAGGATTCACATCGTTGGATTCCGATGACGGAAGTCCGTTTTGCATGTTTTATGATGCACTAATGATTTATGTATTATGATACTTGTACTAGCATTGTTTTGCTAACCCCTTCGGGGGTGGACATTATTTTGATGTTCAGGTAGCCGAGGAGCAGGGAGGCAACCACAGTACCGACATGACGATGAAATGGCTCAGTGATGTGGTTGATGTTTATTGTTATTGTGATTTGTTTTCTTGGTTCACTTTAGTACTCGAGTACGTATGTTTTAATAATGTCATTTTCGATATGGTTGTATAAGTTTACTCACTGGATCAGTTGAACCAGTTATGTATTTCGAACTTCAGTTGTACGGTTGGATTATATTTACATTTCTTTTAATTAGCCTTGTAAATCCTTACTTAAAGGGTTTACGGCGCTGTAATTACTCTGAATATCTCGGGGTGTTACAGAATATGGTATCGGAGCTAAGATTCATGGATATCTTGGCAGTCGGGTTAGTTGGGTCTGTTTACGTTAATTGATTATTGGTCGTTTGTAACATCACTGCTGAGCCAGCATCGTCGTGTGGACCGTGGTTGTAAGTTTCCTAATCTCAAATACTACCATTTTATTTAATTCATGTTTTGTGAACATTGATGGACTTTCTTTTAGAAAGTTCGCCCTGGATATTGAGTATTTGTGTTTACAGTATGTTGAGAGGAGGTCGTGGACGCGGACGTGGTCGTGGACGCGGACGTGGTCGTGGACGTGGACGTGGAAATATGAGACAGGAGGATTCGGCGTCTACCCCGGAGATATCTGCTAGTCGAACCGATTCCCATTCTGGAGGACAGCAGGGATCAGCAAATAATGATGCAAATCCTAATGTGCCGGGAGTGCTTCAGCAGGTGGTTGCTCAGATAAACCAGTTTGCTCAAGTTGTTGATCGCATGCAGACGGCGATGGGACACCAGCATAATGTGGATAATCGGGGAGACAAATGGCTTACTGAGGTGGTCAAATTGCAACCTCCGAAATTTGACGGTTCTGCTGAGACGCTTTCTTGGGATCACTTGCTGAAGGAGTTAGAGAAGATTTTTGTAGGGATTAACTGTCCCAACGACAGAAAGGTTCCGGTCGCCCAGTATCTTCTGACGGGGGAGGCTTTCGACTGGTGGGAGGCCATTCGACCTGAGGAGCACAATGTCGACTGGACGGAGTTCAAATTAATGATGGAAGCGCAGTATTGTCCTCGCCCAGTTAGAGAGGCCCGAGTCCGGGAATTTTTCTCACCACAAAATTCAGAAGCATCCGTGACAGGCGTGATTAAGAATTTTAATCACCAGTTGACTTATGTGCGCCACTTGGTCAGGACCGAGGCAGAGAGGATTTTTCATTTTGACATGCGAATGAAGCCAGAAATTCAGCAGTATATGTCCGGATTTGAATGTACCACCTTGCGACAGTATCAGGACAAAGCACTGGCCTATGATATGAAAGAGGCAGCAGTAGAAAAGTCAACGGAAGCAAAGAAACAGAAGGTGTCTGGCAACTTCACGGAGAATAAGAGTAGTGGGCATCGCAGGGGCCAGTACTCTTTTCATTCGTCCAGGAGGCCTCCGCATCCTTCCCGAGGTGAAAAGAAGTTCCGGGCAGCACCAACCGTTTCAGACGCAGGGAAGAAATGTTATAATTGTGGCAAAGCGGGGCATGTTCGACGTGACTGTTTCGCGCCTGCTGTGACCTGTTTCGAGTGTGTACAGGAAGGGTATCGCGCAACATTTTGTGGAAATTCGACTCGATCTTTTGGTACTCGCACTCTTGTACCGGTTCCGAAGGACACTAGTGTAAACCAGACGCAGCAAAGCGGTTTCCAGCAGCAGAATGTTGGGAAAAGAGAGGCATCCAGCGCTGGGTCCGTTCCCCCGTTTATTTACGAGATGAAGAAGTCAGATGATCAGAACACAGCTGTTGCATCAGGTACGATTCAGATCCTTTTGCAACCAGTTAGTGTCTTATTCGATTCAGGAGCTACGCATTCTTTTATATCTTTGAACTGTGTTAATCGTTTGAAAATCTCGTGCTTGTATGATTGTGAACCTTATGTTGTGGGATTACCGAGCGGAGAGAAAATTGTGGGAACCCTAGAAGCTTGAGATTTTCCAGTGTCTATAGGAGGGAGAGATTGGCCATCAAATCTTATTGTAGTTGACATACATGGTGACGACTTAATTCTCGGAGACGATTGGCTCAACTGTTATGGAGATATTCTGAATTACCGAAAGAGAGTCATTTCTATCATTGCTGATGACGGATCTGAACACTTATTCCGAGGATGGAGACCGGGAAGCTCGGGAAAATTGATCAAAGCAATGAAGGCCGTGAAATTACTGAAGTAGGGATGTTATGGACTTTGGTGTTATGCCATGAGGAAAGAGGAAGGAGTAGAGCTCTCATCTATTCCAGTTGTAAATGAATTCTCAGATGTATTTCCTGACGAACTACCTGGGTTACCTCCGCAGAGAGAAGTGGAGTTCACTATCGAATTAGAGCCTGGAGCCGCTCCTATTTCCATAGCACCATACCGCATGGCGCCAACCGAGATGTATGAACTAAAGAAGCAACTGGAGGAATTATGACAGAAAGGTTATATTCAACCTAGCGTTTCTCCTTGGGGAGCGCCCGTTCTCTTTGTCCGGAAGAAAGACGGATCCCTCCGATTATGTATTGATTACAGGGAGCTCAACAAAGTGACAATCAAGAATAAGTATCCTATACCTCGGATCGACGACTTGTTTGATCAACTGCAAGGGGCAAGGGTATTCTCGAAGATTGACTTGCGATCAGGATACCATCAGTTGAGAATTAAGGAATCAGATATACCAAAATCTGCTTTCAAATCCCGGTACGGGCATTATGAATTTGTAGTTATGCCATTTGGACGTACCAATTCTCCTGCGGTATTCATGCAATTGATGAATCGGGTATTCTTAGAATACTTAGATAAATTTGTGGTCGTCTTCATCGATGACATCTTGATATATTCGAAAGACACAGAAGAGCACGTTGAGCATTTGCGTGTGGTTTTGAGCATCTTGAGGAAGGAACAGATGTATGCAAAACTTTCCAAATGCGAGTTCTGGCTTAGGGAAGTAACTTTCCTTGGGCATGTGATATCAGCTGACGGAGTTCAGGTGGACCCGAAGAAAGTCGAAGCAATCTTGGAATGGGAAGCTCCTAATAACGTGAAAGAAGTCCGGAGTTTCTTGGGACTTGCTGGATATTATCGCCGTTTTGTAGAGGGATTTTCCAAAATTGCTCGTCCGCTCACTCAACTATTACAGAAAACTCAAAATTTCACATGGGATGAGAAATGCCTGGCCGGTTTTGATGAACTTAAGGGGAGACTGACGACAGCACCTATATTAGCGTTACGGATGGAACCGATGAATTCATGGTATACGGCGACGCTTCAAATCGAGTGCAGGATGTGTGTTGATGCAAAAGGATAAGGTGATTGCCTATGCTTCTCGGCAGTTGAAACCGTACGAGGTTAATTACCCGACTCATGATCTGGAGCTAGTAGCTGTGGTCTTTGCCTTGAAAATTTGGCGACATTATTTGTACGGCACTCGTTGCCCGATCTTTACAGATCATAAGAGCCTCAAGTAAATTTTCATCCATAAAGAATTAAACATGAGGCAGAGAAGGTGGCTGGAATTGATCAAGGATTACGACTTGGAAATTCTCTATCATTCGGGTAAAGCAAACGTAGTAGCCGATGCATTAAGCCGTAAACCTATTTCTCTTCGAGTGTTGGAAGCACTTACATCCCAAACCAGCATTCAACGGGAACTGATCCGTGAAGGGATTGAAGTATGGGCACCAGGAATCCAAGGGCAACTATATGTGATGGAACTGACTTCATCACTAGTCGAGGAAATCAAATCTAAGCAGTTAAACGATTCTCTGATCCTTCGGTTATGTGACGAAGTAAAGAAAGGAAAGGCCCCAAGATTCGTGATACAAGATGATGGGGTCCTAAGATTTCAGAGTCGACATTGCGTTCCCGATGTTGATGATTTGAGACGGACAATTCTGAAGGAAGCTCACAGCGCGCCTTATTCGATTCACCCGGGCAGCAGTAAGATGTATAAGGATCTAAAACAAAACTTCTGGTGGGGGAATATGAAGAAAGACGTAGCAGAATACGTTTCAAAGTGTTTGACTTGTCAGCAGGTTAAGATTGAACATCAGCGACCTGCCGGAATTTTAAAGCCGCTTCCGATCCTTGAATGGAAGTGGGAGGATATCTCGATGGATTTCATCACCAGTATTCCAAGGACCAAGACGGGAATGAACATGATTTGGGTTATAGTTGATCGACTAACCAAGTCGGCTCATTTCCTAGGAATTAAAGATACTTGGGGACCCGAGAGATTGGCGCGAGTATTTATTGCAGAGATAGTCAGATTACATGGGACACCGAAGACCATTATTTCATATCGAGATGGTCGTTTCATGTCGCACTTCTGGAAGGCAGTTCACCGGGCCTTGGGGACCGAGCTAAACTTTAGCATGGCTTATCATCCTCAGACGGACGGTCAGTCCGAAAGTACTATACGAACAATAGAAGACATGCTTAGAGCTTGTTCTTTGGATTGGTCAACTGATTGGGAAGTTCATTTGCCGTTGATTGAATTCACCTACAATAATAGTTGGCATGCTTCTATTAAGATGGCACCATTTGAAGCTTTGTATGGGAGAAGATGCCGATAACCCCGTGGCCGGGATGATTCTTCGGACTTGATCAGACGGAACGAATTGATAGTTCGGACTCTAGAGAAGATAGCTCGATTCGAGAAAGACTGCTGATCGCGTAGTCGACGTAAGTCTTATGCAGACATGCGTCGTCGCCCTCTAGAGTTTGACATTGGGGACCACGTACTATTGAAGGTGTCCCCTACACGTGGAATTTACCGTTTTGGGAGGAAAGGCAAGCTAAGTCCAAGATATATCGGACCATTCGAGGTCCTCGAGAGAGTTGGGGATTTAGCATACAGGTTGGCCTTACCACCGTCGCTGAGTCATGTTCACAATGTATTTCACGTATCCCAACTACGGAGGTATGTACTGCATCGATCATTTCATTGAGTTCGATGAGATCGAGATAGCGAATGACGGCACCTTCGAAGAGAGACCAATCAAGATACTTGAGAGTCGGATCAAACAATTGAGGAATAAACCAATACACTTGGTTAAAGTACAATAGTCATGACACGGAGTTGAAGAGGCCACTGGGAAACGGAGGACGGATGAAGACTAGATATCCAGAGTTGTTTTCATCTTAAGTTTTGGGACGAAACTTCTTTTTAGGGAGGAAGGATGTAATACCCGAGATTTCTGATATGTAATTGAACCTTGTGATATTGTAATTGTTGCATTTTGATCTGATTATTATTCTCCGTATTTCATGATCCGGTGTTGTTAAGCGCATGATTTCATGAATGTGATCTAAATTGTGATTCTGCGCATGTAGCGCACGCTATCGACTATATGTAGCGTACGCTAATTTGGATCCGTAGCGCACGCTATGTATGAACCTTAGCGCGCGCTACACGTAGTCAGCATGATTGAGACAGGGCGGTAGGTGAGATCGGCTGCGGATCTCGTTCGGATTATGTCGGGATGAACCTGGATGGCTTTTGGGAAAAATCCAAGTCAACGCGGTAGCGCACGCTACTGATATGAGGATAGCGCATGCTAAATGCTGAGTACAGTGAAGTCAGTAAGCCGTTAGCGCACGCTATGAAAGTGGACTAGCGCGCGCTAATAACCACTTTCTATAAATAGGACAACATCCTTTTTCATATTTTCAGTCTTTTCACCTCCCACATCCGAATTCTTGGACTTAGAGAGTCACTCTCTTCATCATAAACCCTTCATATCAGCACCCTAGCTCGAGTCGAAGATTGTAGATCATTGGAGATTGGTGTTCAAGCCTTCGGCGTTGGATTGCTTCGAGTTTCTCCTTGTTCTTCACTACTTTGAGGTAGGTGATTCTTCACCAATATTAAGTACTATTATGAAGGACGTTTTGATCATGATTTGGGACTATCTAGTCAGTTAAATACGTATGTATTCGAACATCATGTGTTAGAAGGATATTTGCGATGTTTCGGTACTTCTTCATCGTACAAACCGTTGAACCTTTTCCTTTTGATATATATATATATATATATATTGGAAAGCATTTAATTATTTGAAAGTTGTTACCGTCTTTTCCTTTTGGCGTGTTTGAAAATGGTTGTGAAAATGATTTTAGCCTGTTGGGTCCCGGCACAGGGCCCACGGCGTTGTAATATCCCCGGATGGTTTTGAGGTAGTTACAAGGATAATCTTGTTCTCTCCCCCTAACCTTGGCAAAACTGTTTCATCAAAATGACAGTCAGCAAATCTTGCTGTAAATATATCACCAGTCAATGGTTCATGATATTTTATTATAGAAGGGATTCATAACCGATGTATATTCCCAATCTTGTTTGGGGACCCATCTTTGTTCGTTGTGGTGGAGCATTTGGGACATATACCGCACATCCAAATGTTCTCAGATGGGAAATATTAGCCTCTATTCCGTAGGCCAATTGTAAAGGAGAAAATTTGTGATAGCTTGTAGGTCTGATGTGTACAAGTGTTGTTGCATGCAAAATAGCATGGCCCCAAGCTGACGTGTGGAGATTTGTTCTCATGATCAATGGTCTGGCAATCAATTGAAGTTGTTTAATGAATGATTCTGCAAAACCATTCTGTGTATGAACATGAGCGACATGATGTTCAACATTAATTCCGACACACAATAATCATTGAAGGCTTGAGATGTGAATTCTCCCGTATTGTCTAAACGGATCGTACCAATATTATGATGCAAAAATTATGCTTTTAATTAAATAATTTGTGCAAGTAGTCTTACAAACGCCAGGTTGCGAGACGATAATAAGCACACATGTGACCATAAAGTTGATGCATCAATTAACATTATAAAATATTTAAATGGTCCACATGAAGGGTGAACAGGACCACATATATCACCCTGTATCCATTCTAAAAATCTAGGAGATTCTGCTCCGACTTTTGCCAAAGAAGGCCTGATAATTAATTTTCCTTGAGAACAAGCAGCACATGAGAATTCATTGCTTGAATAATCTTCTGTTTTTTCAATGGATGCCCATGTGAGTTTTCAATAATTCTCCGCATCATAATTGATCCCAAATGTCCCAACTGTTCATGCCAAATAATGAAACTAATTGTATTAGTAAAATCTGCTTTCAAATCTGCTTTCAAATCCCGGTACGGGCATTATGAATTTGTAGTTATGCCATTTGGACTTACCAATTCTCCTGCGGTATTCATGCAATTGATGAATCGGGTATTCTTAGAATACTTAGATAAATTTGTGGTCGTCTTCATCGATGACATCTTGATATATTCGAAAGACACAGAAGAGCACGTTGAGCATTTGCGTGTGGTTTTGAGCATCTTGAGGAAGGAACAGCTGTATGCAAAACTTTCCAAATGCGAGTTCTGGCTTAGGGAAGTAACTTTCCTTGGGCATGTGATATCAGCTGACGGAGTTCAGGTGGACCCGAAGAAAGTCGAAGCAATCTTGGAATGGGAAGCTCCTAATAACGTGAAAGAAGTCCGGAGTTTCTTGGGACTTGCTGGATATTATCGCCGTTTTGTAGAGGGATTTTCCAAAATTGCTCGTCCGCTCACTCAACTATTACAGAAAACTCAAAAGTTCACATGGGATGAGAAATGCCTGGCCGGTTTTGATGAACTTAAGGGGAGACTGACGACAGCACCTATATTAGCGTTACCAGATGGAACTGATGAATTCATGGTATACAGCGACGCTTCAAATCAGGGTCTGGGATGTGTGTTGATGCAAAAGGATAAGGTGATTGCCTATGCTTCTCGGCAGTTGAAACCGTACGAGGTTAATTACCCGACTCATGATCTGGAGCTAGTAGCTGTGGTCTTTGCCTTGAAAATTTGGCGACATTATTTGTACGGCACTCGTTGCCCGATCTTTACAGATCATAAGAGCCTCAAGTAAATTTTCATCCATAAAGAATTAAACATGAGGCAGAGAAGGTGGCTGGAATTGATCAAGGATTACGACTTGGAAATTCTCTATCATTCGGGTAAAGCAAACGTAGTAGCCGATGCATTAAGCCGTAAACCTATTTCTCTTCGAGTGTTGGAAGCACTTACATCCCAAACCAGCATTCAACGGGAACTGATCCGTGAAGGGATTGAAGTATGGGCACCAGGAATCCAAGGGCAACTATATGTGATGGAACTGACTTCATCACTAGTCGAGGAAATCAAATCTAAGCAGTTAAACGATTCTCTGATCCTTCGGTTATGTGACGAAGTAAAGAAAGGAAAGGCCCCAAGATTCGTGATACAAGATGATGGGGTCCTAAGATTTCAGAGTCGACATTGCTTTCCCGATGTTGATGATTTGAGACGGACAATTCTGAAGGAAGCTCACAGCGCGCCTTATTCGATTCACCCGGGCAGCAGTAAGATGTATAAGGATCTAAAACAAAACTTCTGGTGGGGGAATATGAAGAAAGACGAGTGCGAATACGTTTCGAAGTGTTTGACTTGTCAGCAGGTTAAGATTGAACATCAGCGACCTGCCGGAATTTTAAAGCCGCTTCCGATCCTTGAATGGAAGTGGGAGGATATCTCGATGGATTTCATCACCAGTATTCCAAGGACCAAGACGGGAATGAACATGATTTGGGTTGTAGTTGATCGACTAACCAAGTCGGCTCATTTCCTAGGAATTAAAGATACTTGGGGACCCGAGAGATTGGCGCGAGTATTTATTGCAGAGATAGTCAAATTACATGGGACACCGAAGACCATTATTTCAGATCGAGATGGTCGTTTCATGTCGCACTTCTGGAAGGCAGTTCACCGGGCCTTGGGGACCGAGCTAAACTTTAGCATGGCTTATCATCCTCAGACGGACGGTCAGTCCGAAAGTACTATACGAACAATAGAAGACATGCTTAGAGCTTGTTCTTTGGATTGGTCAACTGATTGGGAAGTTCATTTGCCGTTGATTGAATTCACCTACAATAATAGTTGGCATGCTTCTATTAAGATGGCACCATTTGAAGCTTTGTATGGGAGAAGATGCCGATAACCCCTGTGCTGGGATGATTCTTCGGACTTGATCAGGACGGAACCAGAATTGATAGTTCAGACTCTAGAGAAGATAGCTCTGATTCGAGAAAGACTGTTGACTGCCCAGAGTCGACAGAAGTCTTATGCAGACATGCGTCGTCGCCCTCTAGAGTTTGACATTGGGGACCACGTACTATTGAAGGTGTCCCCTACACGTGGAATTTACCGTTTTGGGAGGAAAGGCAAGCTAAGTCCAAGATATATCGGACCATTCGAGGTCCTCGAGAGAGTTGGGGATTTAGCATACAGGTTGGCCTTACCACCGTCGCTGAGTCATGTTCACAATGTATTTCACGTATCCCAACTACGGAGGTATGTACTGCATCCCAGTCATTTCATTGAGTTCGATGAGATCGAGATAGCGAATGACGGCACCTTCGAAGAGAGACCAATCAAGATACTTGAGAGTCGGATCAAACAATTGAGGAATAAACCAATACACTTGGTTAAAGTACAATAGTCATGACACGGAGTTGAAGAGGCCACCTGGGAAACGGAGGACAGTATGAAGACTAGATATCCAGAGTTGTTTTCATCTTAAGTTTTGGGACGAAACTTCTTTTTAGGGAGGAAGGATGTAATACCCGAGATTTCTGATATGTAATTGAACCTTGTGATATTGTAATTGTTGCATTTTGATCTGATTATTATTCTCCGTATTTCATGATCCGGTGTTGTTAAGCGCATGATTTCATGAATGTGATCTAAATTGTGATTCTGCGCATGTAGCGCACGCTATCGACTATATGTAGCGTACGCTAATTTGGATCCGTAGCGCACGCTATGTATGAACCTTAGCGCGCGCTACACGTAGTCAGCATGATTGAGACAGGGCGGTAGGTGAGATCGGCTGCGGATCTCGTTCGGATTATGTCGGGATGAACCTGGATGGCTTTTGGGAAAAATCCAAGTCAACGCGGTAGCGCACGCTACTGATATGAGGATAGCGCATGCTAAATGCTGAGTACAGTGAAGTCAGTAAGCCGTTAGCGCACGCTATGAAAGTGGACTAGCGCGCGCTAATAACCACTTTCTATAAATAGGACAACATCCTTTTTCATATTTTCAGTCTTTTCACCTCCCACATCCGAATTCTTGGACTTAGAGAGTCACTCTCTTCATCCTAAACCCTTCATATCAGCACCCTAGCTCGAGTCGAAGATTGTAGATCATTGGAGATTGGTGTTCAAGCCTTCGGCGTTGGATTGCTTCGAGTTTCTCCTTGTTCTTCACTACTTTGAGGTAGGTGATTCTTCACCAATATTAAGTACTATTATGAAGGACGTTTTGATCATGATTTGGGACTATCTAGTCAGTTAAATACGTATGTATTCGAACATCATGTGTTAGAAGTATATTTGCGATGTTTCGGTACTTCTTCATCGTACAAACCGTTGAACCTTTATTTGTTTAGTGTTTGAACTCCTAAGCATATTCATGTATCTTCAAAACCGATTATGACCAGTATATGGAGATCACCAAGTTCGTATGTCTTTACATAAAGTAATCATACGTTTTGGGACATGAAATGGATTGGACTTATGATATTTCTTGAAGATCAAAGATGAATTATGGTGTTGTGATGATTATACGTATCCTTGTATCTCATAGTCATTTAATACGTAAAGATCTTTCACAAACCGTATGAGCATGATATGCACGGAGATGGCATGTATTAACACTAAAGATTTCATGAGTTTCATCACCTTTAGCTCAAGTTTTCTGCCCAGTAGTAAACTGCCGTGCATAGTTAGCGCACGCTAAGATAGGCATATTAACGTGCGCTATCGGGAATGAATAACGTGCGCTACGTTTGGTACGTAACGTACGTTATGTCATCAGGCAGGACCGTCGGCTGATCAGAGAGGACTGTCAGTACATAGCTAGCGTACGCTAGACTTGATTATTTGCGTACGTTAACGGGTAGGCTTAGCGCACGTTACGTAGAGTACGTAGCGCACGCTAAGTAGTCCAGGCAGAATTCATTTTTAGAGCTTGCGGCTGTAAACCGGATTGTTAGATATTCGTACAACTTGAGAGGAATTCTTTATTATTTCTTAGGTCCGAGCCATGCATAGGGGATGATCGAGGGGCGGTGGCATACAGACGTGTGTCATTTGTTGGAGTATTTCATTCTTGCCATTTTCAAGGCAAGTATCATATGTTGAGTATTGATTTATATTGGAACTTTGATCATGCATATGGTTTTGTTCATGTTGTCGAATATGAGATTTATTTCTTTAATTTCTCGTGGTATTCGTTGTTAATTGTTCGTATTGATGAACATATTGAAATGCATATATGTATGCATAATTGATTGGTTTATGGTATAAATGATCCGGGGGGGTCATGATGATCTATGATGAGGGCGCTGGATCAAGTGTCCACCATGTGTTGGTCCGACGGGATCATCATGGGGATCTATGCTGAGGGCGCTGGATCGCTGGACGGGTTTTCTACCATGCGTTGGTCCGACGGGATCATCATGGGGATCTATACCAAGGGCGCTGGATCGCTGGATTACCCTGTAATGTGTTGATGGAATCGTGAGGATTCACATCGTTGGATTCTGATGACGGAAGTCCGTTTTGCATGTTTTATGATGCACTGATGATTTATGTATTATGATACTTGTACTAGCATTGTTTTGCTAACCCCTTCGGGGGTGGACATTGTTTTGATGTTCAGGTAGCCGAGAAGCGGGGAGGCAACCACAGTACCGACATGACGATGAAATGGCTCAGTGATGTGGTTGATGTTTATTGTTATTGTGATTTGTTTTCTTGGTTCACTTTAGTACTCGAGTACGTATGTTTTAATAATGTCATTTTCGATATGGTTGTATAAGTTAACTCATTGGATCAGTTGAACCAGTTCTGTATTTCGAACTTCAGTTGTACGGTTGGATTATATTTACATTTCTTTTAATTAGCCTTGTAAATCCTTACTTAAAGGGTTTACGGCACTGTAATTACTCTGAATATCTCGGGGTGTTACAGATGTCTCGAACAAAGGAACCTATCCTAGTAGATGAAGATGATGAAGAATCAGCATACTATGCTAAGAATATTAATAAGTATCAAAACTTATTGAACCGGAGAAGGAAGGACATCAAATCGGGCGAATCTAAGAAATTCGACAACAACTGTCGAAAATGTGGTAAACCAGGCCACTTTGCGAAAAATTGTCGACCATCAAATCCCAAGAAGGAAGTTCTCGTAGCAACATGGAGTGATGAAGAGGATGATGACGAATATATTCAAAATAACCTCGCACTCATAGCAAGGAGTTCATTCGACGAAAGCGACATCAAAAGCCAGGTTAGGCCTGTTCTTTTGGACTTATTTTTAAGTTTTGATTCGATTCGATTCACTTCAGGTCCATTTAGTTGATTGATTCGATTGATTCAGTCCATTCGATTGATTCAATTCATTTCGCTTCTTCTTCTTATTATTATTAATATTATTATTATTAATCTTAATTATTATTATTGTTATTATTACTAATAATATTACTATTATCGTTGTTGTTAATTACTATTGTTATTATTATTTATCATTATTATTATTATTATTATTATTTACCCTTAATATATATTTGATTCGATTGATTGATTCGATTCCATTGGTCGATTGATTCGATTGATGCATTGATTGATTCGATTGATTGATTCGTCAGATTCATTCAGTTCAAAAGAACAGAGCCTTAGTACCTCGTCTCACGACGAACTCTTTGAAGCATTCGGACTTTTACATACCAATTTTCAAAATGCCTTACTCGACAATAAATCCCTCAAAGCGAAAATTAAAATATTGGAAACCGGAATTTCCAAAATAAATGAAAAAGGAAAATTTATTGAAATCAATCATTCTCAATGTCTTGAAAATGAAAATAAATTAAAGGATGGTCTTTTCAAAGTTCAAAACGAATATAAAGCTCTAATGAATAAATTTTCTTGCGTAAATGATAAATTTGAACAAATGCTTTCGTTCAAAAATTTTCTTTAAATAAATAGGGGTTAGGATTCAAACCATATAATAAAATCGAATCCTTAAATTTTAAAATACCCCGATATGAGAAATGTATAAAATTTGGGCATCACATTTCGAATTGCAAAAGCCCACGACGAACGATAAAAATTAATAAAATTTGTATTCCTAAAGGAACCACTATACCGAATATCATCTATGTTTCAAAAGAAAAAATAAGAGTTAGTTGGATCCCCAAAAATCAAAATTAATATATTTCCATCAATTGGTATTTTGATAATTTATTTTTTTAACAATTGATATTTAACTCAGAGGGAGTTACTATTTTTTAAAAAATAGGAAATCTATTTTTCAGGGGGAGTTTTACCCGTTGATTGTCACATTTATGTTTTATTATCAAATTATTTGATTATTATTGCACTTTTTGATTATGACAAAAAGGGGGATAAGATGATGAGAGAGTATGAGCAAGGGGGAGAATGTCGATAAAAATAATGAGAGAAGAAGAATACGAGTCATGGAAGAATAACGAGAAAATAAAAAAAATATCCCGATCAAGAAAAGGGGAGAAAATAGAAAAAGAAGAAAGAGGAGAAAATAAAAGAAGACTTCGAAAAGAAAAAAATTGAGAAGAAGCTGAAAAGGAGAAAAGAAAAAATGGGGAGAAACTAACGAAACGGACAAAGCCGAAAACTTTGATCTGTAGTGTTTTAATTTTGCAGGTATAAAATCTCATCAGAGGTTGTTGTTTTGTCATCATCAAAAAGGGGGAGATTGTTGGAGTATTATATTCCATATAATCATAAATTTGTTTTGATGATGAATTATCGATCAATCCAAAACAACAAAGGAATCAATAAGACGAAGCAAAACAACGAAGGAGTCGAAGACATTCGAAACAGACATGAAAAGTCACCTAATGACGTAGTGCACACTACATAGAAAGATTAACGCACGCTAAGAAGGTCACCTGAAGACTTACCTGAAGAGTCACCTGATGGATAACGTACGCAACACATTGAGGACAACACACGCTAAATGACTGAGTTAGCATGCTACAGATGAAGGCTAACACACGCTAACGAAGGAATATACCCGTTGTAAAGAATTTCAACATGGAGATCAAACGGTCATTTGTGATTTATGCAGTGACGAACAGTTAGCGCACACTACAGATGAAGGCTAAGCATGCTAACGAAGGAATATATCCATTGTAAAGAATTTCAACATGGAGATCAAACGATCATTTGGGACGTATGCAGTGACGAACAGATAGCACACGCTATGAAGAATACTTAGCGCACGCTAAGTTTAAATTATGTCCATTGGACAGAAGACTTTCATCATTCAGACCATTGTTAAAGAAGACCAGATAGCGCAGGCTAAAAGGAGAAGTTAGCGCACGCTAACAAAAGAGGTAGAAGCTACTGGACTGAAGATAAGAGCAGTTAACGTACGTAGCCATGCAGATTAACGTACGTACGAGGTTAGCGCACGATAAAGAATAGAAATAGTGCACGCTAATGAAGACAGGCAGTAATGGCTACTTGAGCCTTCGAGCCTATAAATACCAAGTCATTTGGTATCATTCAACACAACAACTTTGAGATAATCATATATACATTTGAGATCATTGTATACACTATCGTTGTTGTATTGTGCTTAATTGATAAGTGTTTGAGTGTTCATATACGAAAACATACACGAGAGGAAAGATACGGATTGTAGATTGATTCGGTGTTATTAGGATTATTGATCCGGCATTATTAGAATCATATCTAAATCCAAGTGAGGTTTGTCTAGTACTAATAGAAAGCTAGATAGGTTGCTTTCTTATCCGATAGAGAAGAAAAATGGTTTATCTTGGACTGATATAAAGACAAGATTGTAATGATTTATCTCGGACCGATAGAAGACGAGATTGTAATGGTATCCCTCGAACCGATAGAAGAAGAGGTGCAGTGGTTGATCTTAAGCCTATAAAAGGATATGGAGAGAGGACGTAGGTATGTTTCGCCGAACCTCTATAAATCTTATGTCATTTATCTTCCGAAAGTTAATTACGCTTCCGCAACGCAAAAGAGTTTGATAACTCTTATACTTCGCATAAATTTCAAAGTACCAATTTCTCAACAAATGAAATGCTAGTGAATTTAAAGTTCTATGTTCCAAAAATGTGTTTAATTGTTGAAGGAGTTTTCGTTGAAAGGATATAATTGAGGATTTTACTATTTGGAGATTGATTATTGAGATTTATCATGCGGTTGATATCAATATAAAGTTTTATATCAAGGGACAAATATTTAAAATTATGAGACCTACGAGAGGAGATATGGTTGCCATTGGTTTCAATAATGATGTTCGATATTATGGACTCGTATGTGATATATGATTTTGTTGAATTACGAATGACTTTGAGTTAAGGAAAAATATCTTTGAGAGGAGTTGGAGGAACGATGTCTTAGTTTCCCGATTAGTTATGGTGGGGTCGGTATAGTCGATATCTCCCAAAGTGAGTAATACTTGCGAATAACTAATTTGGTTTAGTTGCGACTTTGAGGTTGATGACGATCATCAGTTATGGTGAATAGTTGAATTGGAGGGTGGTAATCACACACACAAACACACAAACACACACACACACACACACACACACACACATATATATATATATATATATATATATATATATATATATATATATCTAGAGAGAGAGAGAGAGAGAGAGAGAGGTTGTTCTGGTGAGAATGGGTTTTACGTTAAGAAATAAAATTGAATATGGTACATAGATCTTGATTAAATGAATGACCAAGATTTATTCACATGAAAACTGATGAATGTAATGCATTGTTTTAATCCATCGATATTTTGATCCATATAATACATAACTTTAATGCTTGGCATTTTATTGCATGAAATGTATATTTTTTATGCATAATCTAATCTGGACCGTAGATCACACAAAAATTGATGGTTTAGATTTATTCTTATTTATTACTCAATAAGTTATTCTAATTTGATCCATCTTCTAATATATATATATATATATATATATATATGGGGCTTAATGCTTATATAATTCTTTCAAATTAAATAAATTATTTTATATAGTATATCTTTGACGATTTTAAAGCAAAAGCATAAACTTTAAGTATTTTGACGAAATGAACTCTTTTAATATTTCTGGGAGATGAGTTATCATCCTCAAATGAACGAGTATACACATTATATATTTTTTAAAAATAAAATAATTGCAATATTTCGAGTGGAAAAGTTCACCTTTGATAAGTTATTTTGGTATTTCAAAGCAACGAGACTGTTTCACATATTTTATAGCCAAGTAAAATTTTGGTGTTTTCGAAGGAAAGGCTTAATTTTGTAAAATTTTAAATGAACATATAATTTTGGTGTTTTTGGTATAAAGAGACTTCTAATACTTTCAATTAAATAACAATGGGAGTATTTTGAAAAAAGGAGGACTTCGATATTTTTAGTAAAATGTGAATTTTGAGATTTCAAATGAGTATAATATTTTAACACTCCTAAGGAGGAGTATATTTCGTATTTAAAAAAAATACAGGGGTGCTTAATATTTTCGACAATGGGGTATGCGTTGGTATTTTTTTTTTTTTGTATGAATGTTAAATTTTATTCAACAAAAAAACCTGGGTACAAAATTGCAACATTTTACAGAGTAAACAAAAGATTAGCTAATTGTTTTTAAATAAACATGGCCATTTAAGAATGGGATCCTATCCATTCACAATAAGCATCCCGTAGCTTATTTGGGTAGAGACGACGGTAGGACATGATCCGATTACGAACCAATCGGTCAATACTTTTGATGTGATGATCTAATGGAAGAGGAGCTGCACCATGTCGCCGATTGTTTCTTTCTTGCCATAGTGTATAAACAGATGCCTGTAACACATATCGCAATAGGAATTTTTTTAGTTGTTGTGAAATTGCCATCGTTGAGGAGGTCTAGGATTGTGGAGAAAGAAGTGGTGAAAAGATGACCAAGGAGCTTCCGAGTAAGAGTAACCCAGACATGAGAACCGAAGCTACAACTGAAGAATAGGTGGTCGCGAGATTCTAGTGGTACCTAACAGAATACACAAGAGGCTGCGACTCCTGAGTTCCAGTTTAACATACGATCACCTGTTGAGAGGCGATTGTGAATCGATAACCACAGAATGAAGGAGTACTTCGGAGTTGAGCTCGAGAACCATCGCCTTGTGCCGCTTGTTCAAATTCCTGTTCTGGACTTGTGCCCATGTTGCAGGGGTGGAGAAATTTGGTTTGTACTGCCATCCGCATTTCGCCATAGAGCCACATCTTCATTTAAAGGGTGGGAATACCGAGAGTATTCACTCCGTCTCGACACAGTTTAGAATTGTAACTCGGTGACGTCGCCGACGACGCGTTGTTTGAGCAAAGAGCAACCGATGCTTCGCAC
The DNA here is from genome assembly GCA_033398695.1 of Orobanche coerulescens. Classification (NCBI taxonomy): domain Eukaryota; kingdom Viridiplantae; phylum Streptophyta; class Magnoliopsida; order Lamiales; family Orobanchaceae; genus Orobanche; species Orobanche coerulescens. Next base: position 72,552,727 of record CM065803.1, read on the forward strand.
TTATCCCTAGATCGATGAAGCCTCTATCTCCGAGAATGTCATGCAATGGGCCCATGAAGCTCCAATTGTCATACCAAAAAGATGTTTCTGTCCGTGCGAATTTCCATCTTATGATAGGTCTTTGCTTCTGGCGATACTTTAGGAGCTTCGCCACATCCATGAACCCGAGGTGCGATTTTCTTTTACGGACGAGAACGAAGCAGAGCGAATTAGTTCTCGATGGATCCAGTTAACCCATAGAGAATTCTTCCTGGACACAATCCTCCAAATCAGTTTATAGCAACAAACTTTATTAACCTCTACAATGGATTTCAATCCCAATCCACCCTCCTGCTTTGGCTTACACACGTCTGACCATCTGATTTTTGCTTTACGTGGGTTTAAGTCCGGTCCTGACCACAAGAAAGCCGAACAGATCTTTTCTATTTCTGTTACACAAGCGCGAGGAAGCCTAAATGCAGCAATCCAAAAATTAGTGAGGCTGGCAATTACCGATTGAAGAAGTTGTAGTCTACCTCCATACGACAAGAAGCGGTGTTTCCAGGAACTGATCCGCATTCGTATCTTCTCGATTAGTGGCATACAATCTGATAGGGACATGCGCTTGGTCAGGAGAGGTAACCCGAGATAGCGAACAGGAAGAGATCCATACTCAAAAGGGAAACGGGCAGTTATAGCAGCTCGCAAGGTGGCAGATTGACCCGCCAAGAAAATAGTTGTTTTTTCGAGACTGATCCGAAGCCCAGAGATAGCAGCGAACTCTGTGAAGATATTCAATATTCCCTCAATTGATCTTAGTGTGCCGTCAGAGAAGACAATTATGTTGTCCGCAAAACATAGATGTGTAATCTTGAGATTTTTACACCCCGGATGATAAGGAATAACTCCATTCTCTGCAGATTTGTCCAACATAGTAGATAGCACATTCATACAAGTGACGAACAAGTATGGAGATAGTGAGCAACCTTGGCGTAAACCTCTTCGACTGTTGAAATAACCAGATAGTTCACCATTGACCTGTGTCGAAAAAGAAGCCGTTGTGACACATAATTTAATCCAGTGAATAAACTGCTCAGGGAGATGCAAAGCCGAGAGAAGATTTTGCAAGAAAGGCCATTGAACCGAATCAAAAGCTTTGGAGATATCAATCTTCATTGCGCAGCGAGGTGAGATTGCTTCTTTATGATAATCCTTAACCAACTCTGTAGCAAGAAGCAAATTCTCCATTAGTAGTCGGTCTTTGATAAAAGCTGACTGGTTTGGTGCAATAAAGTCCGGGAGAATTTTCTTGAAACGGTTTGCGACGATCTTTGATATAGTCTTGTATAGCACATTGCAACAAGATATTGGCGGTAGTCTTTCATTTCTTTTGCATCAGTTCTTTTCGGGATAAGCGTTAATATCGTAGAGTTAATGCCCTTCGGCAAGAAACCATATTGAAAGAATGACTGTACTGCACATGTGAAATCCGCTCCGACAATAGACCACGAAGACTTGAAAAATTCAACTGTGAAACCGTCCGGACCAGGCGATTTATTTGAAGGCATAGCGAAGAGAGTCGATTTGACCTCTGTACTGGAGACAGTGGCTGTGAGGAGTTCTTGCTGCTGGACTGAGCATCGAAAAGGCAGCAGCTCTTGCAACCTTTCAACTGAGCAACCGAGAAAATCATCTGGTTGGTGATTGAGCAATTCCGAGAAAAAACGTGTGGCCTCACCTTTGATGTCAGCTGTACTTGTGAGAGAGATCCCTTGCGGATTGAGGATCTCGTATATTGCATTATTTGTTTGCCTCTCCTTAACACTGTTATGAAAGTATTTATTGTTCCTATCTCCCACTTGCAGCCAGTGTAATTTCGACTTTTGCTTCAAAAACCGCTCCTCTAGATCAGAAACTTTCTCCCAACGGTTGAATGCTAATGATTCGTCTGCTAAAGCTTCTGTTGATGTATTCGAGAAAGAGAGAAGTTGTTTTGCACAGAGGTCTTCATATGCCTCAGCTTCTCTACGAGAGATGTTTGCTAGTTTCTCACGGCTTAGTTCTCTAAGCATAGGTTTGAGGAGCTTTAGTTTCTTGGAGAGGCGGAAGAGAGCAGACGTAGAATGATATAGAGGCGTTGTTTCACGCCAGTAGGCCTCTAGTTTTGGCAGAAACTCTGGTTGTAAAGCAATAGCATTCGTGAACTTGAAGGGGCCCTTTGGCTTTTGCAAATCAGATCGTAAATAGAAGCGTCCTCGTAGGTGATCAGAACAGCCACCTGACTCCATTAGACAATAAGAAGTGGGGAAAGACTGAAGCCATGATGGATTCTGCAGTACTCGATCTAAACGCTTATAGATGAGGCCCTCTTCCCGCTTATTACACCAAGTAAAATGCGGGCCATGGGTTTGCATGTTTGTGAGGGAGCAGTGACGCACCACATTCTGGAAATCCCGCATTCCCGACGTCAAAGATGGAGAAGTATCAATGTTTGAATGCTCTGCTAAAGCCAGAGTCTCGTTAAAGTCTCCTAAGATTATCCATGCCTTACCATTGAAGGAAGCATTATCTTGATGGTTATTAATATCTCGCCAAAGTTCCCGTCTTTCCTCAGCAAAATTAGAAGCATAAATGAAGGAACAACATATTTGTTCATCTATTCCCGGAATCTTGAGCAGACAGGTAATCATCTGCGCACTTTTGAAAACCACTATCAGGTTTACTGTTTTTTTCCAAACAATCCAAATTCGCCCTCGGCGATTAAACTCATAATTTGTTAAAAGATTCCAATCTGAGAAAACCTTCTTCGCCACATGAATAGCTTTTGTATCCTTAACTCTCGTCTCCAAGATGCACCCAAACTGAAATCCATGTTTTGAAACCCATTCCTTTATAACTTGCTGCTTATTTGATTTATTGAGACCTCTAATATTCCAAAAAAAACCTGACATCAACGTTTTTTTTGGGGATACCTTCTGCTGAATGTGTTGGGAGCATTATCTTTGGCTTTTTGTGATGTGTCAGATAAGAATTTGTGAGTGTTCTTTGATTGTCTGGGGGGTGGAATCCTCACTGCATCTTCCGTATCCGGCTTTGTGTTGTGAAGCTTACTCTGTTCAGATTCTAAGGTGCTGAGTGGTGCATTTAGCAAAAAGCTTTATTTTTCTATTTTTTATATTTAAACGAAATTTTCATTTTCATGTTTGGACGAAGGGTAAAATTATGTTATTACAGGTAAATATTTCAAAATATATTTTGATACTATGAATAACTGGTCACATGATTGGTATATCGATCAATATATTACTAAAGTTGATGAAATATTATTTTGTAGTGAAAAGTATAATTTTCAAAAGATGTAATTGAGGAAAGATGTAGGTGGTTGGAGTATGACGTCAAGCATGCTGAAGAATCGTGTGTAGTGTTATGTTGAGCCGACAATTTTGGTGAAATGTGAATCTGAAAAGTGATAATGAATAAGAAAATCATTGTCATATAAGTCAGTTTTGGTTGTATGCAGATTGGTATGGGGATCGTATTGATTTTAGACAATGATATTTTGAGATAAAATCATTGAAGATATTATATGTGGTATATTTTTTGAAAGGCAGTACATTTCATATATATGGCTAAATAAGATAAGTTGATATACAGTAGTTACAGTGACTGACAACTCAGAGATCAATATGTTATACAGGAAAAGGTATGTTCAACATGAAGGTGGTTGCAACAGGAAAGTGAAACGAGGTTAGTTTTGTGATTATAGAGATAACCATAAGTTTTTCATTTGGGCATATAGTCCTATAGGATGTTTGAAGTTTTACAAGTTGGCAACGCATTTATTTTCATATATAAGTGTGAAAAAAATTATTATTATGCTCGCTAGCCAAGGCGTATTTGGATAAATTTTCTTTTTAAAATAATTTGATTTTTTAAAATTTGCCTTCACATGCATGCCATGGTTTGGTTTTCATATGGCGGGATTTGAGTATTATGGAATTCTATTCATGTTGCGCAAGTCAGTGTGTTGATTTGGAGGAGTATGCATTTCGAAAGTTTTGGCAGAGTTAAGTTTGGTTATATTGAACCGTAAGTTATAACAAATTGGCTATACCATGATATTTAATATATCTTTGAGAAACTTTCATCAAGTGTTTTAATCAGCGAGCTTTATCTTTTGAGGTTTTATATATAATACTGAACTTATTTTTTTCAGGCCGATGTGTATTTTATAAGTTTAATAGCTTGTAAAGATTTTTCAAAGAATATTATATTATATAAAAAAATTATTATAATATTTTTCAAAGCACATTATTTAAAAATTTGGTTTATATACTCAAATTTTGGCGGCCTATTGAACACTTCATGGTGTAGAAATTCAGGCCTAGTAGATGTTTTGAGCGAGGCTTATAGCAAAGTAGTATTAAGAGCAATGATACTAGACAATTAAGGTATGATATGAAATGGGTTAGGATATAATGTGATAATTGGGAATCATTATCTAAGAGCTGAAGGTTACTGGGAATACTGTATTATCATGCAAAGTTGTGTACGTGTTTAGATAGTTTAGAACTGTTAATGGTTGGGTATAAGTGACATAAGTTCCTGGTCTTATTAAAAACTCGAATTCAGAATACGATATAGTGTGGAGTCATAATTTCATTGTGCATCTGATGCTGGCGAGGGTGAGAAAATATACGCCGGTGTTACGGGCATAGTCAAGATGCATCCCATGTCAGGCTTCTAAGCAAATGAGACATAAAATTGTGAATTCCGCATACAAATGAGAATAACCTGAGATCAAGTAGTGAGTTTCATGCGAATGTGATATCGTGTTGTGGTGACGCTAACTTCCAAGTGACATTATGGTTTAGCAGTTTTGCTATGTTTGAGTATTGATATTTACCATTGTGTGTTGAGCCATGCAGAGTAAGTTTTGTGGTGATCAATGTCATGTTACGTTGTGATGAAATGTATTTTCGAGCCAAGGCATATGTAAGTATGATAGATTTTGGTTGAATGATTTTTTGGAAATGAGAATTTTGTTAAAATATAACGTATGAGTTATATTATGTAGAAGGCACTGCCGCTGAGTGCCCTGAGGTGATAAGATGAATGGTCTTTTCTGATCCGATGATGGCATAGCAAGTTTCAAGGATGGAACTTAATTTAAGGCGGGTAGAATGTAATACCTGAGAATTTTGGATCAGAACTTTCACCTTTTGAAAAGTGTTTTATGCTGAGTAAGGTTATTAGATTCATGAGTATTTATAATTGTTGGATTTGAAATATAATTATGATCTTCGACCGTTTAAAATACGAATGGGATACTGTAAGTGTTGGTGGATATAAGATTGGATATTTTATGTAATGTGTTGTGCACATGGGTCAACTCTGAAAGAGCACCACTACTACATATGAACTTTACAAATTCTGAGACTTTGCAATAGTATAAGAAATTGAGTTCTCTCTTCAATGGTTCAAACGTGAGTCATTCTGAGTCCGAATGAAAGAGATGCGACCAAAATAGTGGAGACTATCGCAATAGATAAGGTAACGTACGTTAACATGGTACGTAACTTACGTTAAGGTACTTGAAAGTAGTCCAAAAAGGTACAAAACGAGTTACATACGTTGGAATGAGGTCGCGTACGTTAAGGGCTGTCAGATATAAGTCTAACATACCCGTTTTCAGCTATTTATGCGCTAGTTCTCCTCTCTCTTTGAACCCTAAATCACCAAATCGGTTCATAACCTCTCCAAACACATAGATAATGATATATTACCCTCTTCTACCTTGAGATATCAATTACTTGGTGGATTTGTAGTTTTTTCTACCGGTTGATTTTGTGGGATTCTTCAATCTTGAGGTAATGTGTTTTGCTCTTCAACCTTGTTCGAATTGTGTAAATTATATGGTGAAGTTGTGGATTATTCGTTGGTTTATGAGACTTGATAGAACTAATTTCCATTTAATTCAATTGAACCTAAATTTGGACAAATTGGGATCTTTTATTCTTTTATTTGGAATTGATTGAAGAACTTGATGATATATCTATGGAATAGTGGGGTTATCAACGAGTTAATAATGATTGTGGAGTTATTTCAGGAATATAGCTAATTAATGGATTTATTTGAGTTTATTGGGAATAATTGATAATTACTGGGGTCAATTTCGAATTAATACAAAGTAATTATGAATCATGTTGGAGTAGAATATGAGATTGATGGTCGATCTTAAACTGGAAGTGTTATTATGTTTGTATTAGAAATTGGGTTGGATAGTATGATTGTAGTCGTGTCACATCCCATAAATGTCCGAACAAGAGACCTTTGATTTTATGGTAGTACATCATGTATAGATTGGTTGCTTATTGATTATATTGATGTAAATCAAGGTTGGAAGCAAATGGATATGTTCGAGGTGATCGGACCTAATGTGTGGTAAAAGTTTTATTTGCGATCTAAGGCAAGTACACTATCTATGTTTATAAATTCTTGGCTTTATAAGTGAAGTATATGTATTGTGTGTGTATATATATTCACTCTGGGATGGGCCGACGGGTCCTTTGAGGGTTCCATTGCTTCTGGTGTAGATCCACGAACATTTTGGATTAACCACTATGGGATGGTCCAACGGGGACTCTGAGGGGTCATTGCTTTTGGTGCGATCCACGGTTAATCACGTATAATTTTGAAATGTTAAATGATTTGAAGTATTTATATTCTGGAATATTTGAACTATTTTGGAAATTGGTTTTTGTGCTTACTTTAATGTTTAAGAAGTATGATTCATATGTATTGTAGTTGTACTAGCAAATTCCAATGCAAACCCCTTCGGGGGGAATACGTTCATGTATTCAGGTACAGATGGCTCGGTGGAGCATCCACAAGGACAACCTGAAGGTGATGACACCCCACGACGATACTAGATACCCGAAAAGTTTTGACTTATTTGTGATATCATTCATATTGTGTAATTTATGATGTCGTGTAATTATTTGTTTAAGTAAGTCGAAACATTCCGTAAATCTTATTAGTTTGTCGGTTGTATTTTATTCATTAGTTCTATAATATATGTAATTCTTTTTGTTTATATGGTTATGTTCATGTTGGAAATGTATAGATTGATATCACGTGTGGTAGCCTGGTAAACCCTTGGGGAAGGGTTTACGGTGCTGTATTAGCCCTGAATATATCGGGGTGTTACAAAAATAACCTTGCTCTATGTCAAAAATTCTCACATCTCATGCAAAGTAAATTTGAAATGAGTATGATGAGAGAACTTAACTATTTCTTAGAATTGTGGGTGAAACAACTTCCTATAGGTATATTTATTAACCAGGAGAAATACAACAAGGAGCCGCTCAACAAGTTTGGGATGAATACTTCCAAATCATCATCATGAGCACTTCCACACAGATAAATGATGACGAATCTGGAAAGTTGATTGATCAATTACTCTACAGGAAGCTTATAGGCTCACAATAATCCTAAATTGCTGTAAGAATTGAATCATGCATGTACACACTGTATTTTTACGGATACACCACATACATCATAGGATTTCAATTAATATTTTAAGCATGTCTAAATTCAAACACTTCAAACCTTTCAAAATTGTTTCTAGTCCACGTTCATTGTCTGAATTTAAAATGATTTATCTTTCAATACTGAAACAACATCCGGACTTTAATGCCTTAAAAACCGCCATTTCAATCAAACTACATTATCTTGCAATAGTGGAAGTTGAACTGTGTCAGAGGTGGGACCAGGCATTAATTTCAAAAACTGATGGATTAGATGTCATCTGAATTCATATTGTTCGTTCATACAAAGACGTTTCCCATCCCTTAAATCTAACGGTTTACTATAACCTAGCTTTCCTGCACACTATAAAATGGCCAATATTAAACGAGCCTACAACATACAGCTTACATATCTTTCAAACTCTACTCTCTCTCTCTCTCTCTCTGTGAAAATATCTTCTTCTCAAAAATCATCTCTCTCTGTGAAAAGGAAGGACATGATAATGGACTGCTCGCTCTGTTCTCCGAGAGCGCATAATATCTGAAGTCGAAGACATGCCTGGGATGAACTTGGTCATCTCTCGAGTAAAACAAACCGGTCTGTACAGGTTGGGTAGTCTCCACTAGATAACTATGATGAACAGATTGTGGAGGAATTTTTCCTTAATGCTGAGTTTATGTATGCATTTGAGAAGAAGGGCTCTGCCCTTACTTCCGTTGTTAGCATTATGCAGGAGAAGCAAATCTCCATCAACGGGAACTCCTTGAAAAACTGTAGAAACTGCCCTCTGATGGTCTGACATTGAAGGATTTGGAAACATTTGGGTTTGAAGACTTGCTGAAGGCCTCCTGGAACTTATTCTCTGGCAACTCTCAGCCATCGCAAGTGCATCTTTGCTGCCACAAAAAAATTTCACCCTTCTTTATCTTTATCTGCATGATTTTTGCTACATGATTGTGGAGAATCGGACTGGAGCCCACCAGCCTGAGATTCCAGATGATGGTATCTATCATGTCAGGAGGGAAAGTCAACTGGTGTTAGGTGATCCTAAAACGACATCAGGAGGAGACTTCCAAACCAGACTCTGCCAGGAAATCTTTCGGCTTGATCTTGAACTATATTCTGACTAGCTGTGACATACAGTAGTCACCCAATGCCAAGAAGATCCTTGCTGGAAAGTTTCTTGGTGGTTCCAAGCCACTATCTTCAACAAGGCACCACTTATCGCTGATAGCCCAAACCCCTTTCTCCCTTCCCACATGGATTGATCCTCAAGATGTCACTGATCACTCAGTGAAATCCAAATTTGTTGACAGCAAGAAGAAGCTGGTCGGAAAAAGAGACCGGTTCCCGACAGCAGCTTCCATTCAGCTGTCGAGAAGAATAAGAAGAAGTGAATGAAGACTAAGAAGCCTTCCAAGTTGAAAGTTGTTCCTACAGCACCTCCCGTGACTACAACAGTCACTGGGGCATTTCCGCCTACTGCACTTGTGACGGTTATGACTGATGACCAGTCATTTGTCAAACTAGAAGGCTCTGGTGAATCGGATACCCATTCAGAGCCAACAGTCACCATTCCTAACAGGGCCCTTACCCCTGTAAGGAGTCCCTATCCCAACAGGGAATCCCACCCTATCAGGGATCCCTCTCCCCAATAGGCTCCCATACCCGCAGAGGATCCCAACCAAACAGTAGAACCCCCAATGTTCGGAGTCCCTCCCCCACTGAAATAATCAGTCAAACACTCCTCCAAGTCCAGATCGACGAAGTATTCGAACACTTCAAAATATGAAAAGCATACAAGGTCGCCCCATACGACTCCTTGTATAACTGGGAAGACCGGAAGAAGGAAGAAATGTTTATTCTGAAAGTTGTTTATGTTAGGATTTGGTGATTAAAATCGAGTTATGCAGCGAAAAAATAACCGGTCTAACCGGATAAAAACTGAACCCCTAAAATGGATAGATCAAGCATCATAAATAAGAATAAATAAAATTGACGAAGATAAGAATCAAATAATTCATACCCTCGTAGTCCTTTGATAATTTCTTGTTGATTCCGAGGATGAACACGAATCCAATTGAACGAGCTTTTGGAAATTCCCGAGCATTGAAATCATCGTGCCTCTACGTATGAAGGATCATAAGATGATCAGAAAATATTTCTATCAACTTAGACTCTAAGTAGACGGCTAGAAGTTGATATAATTATCTTATATATATTTTTATAAATACTCTATGTATTTTATAAAAAATATTTCTCCTCTCAAATACACTTAAAATTCAAGTGTAAAACTTGGAAAGTTTTTCTCTCCCTCTCACCTATACCTCATGGCCAAAGTCTCAAGAATATCAATGGCGTGATATAACAACTCATGTTCATGACCAGTAAAATATAGCTGTCGTATCATTATTATACTAGTAATCATATTACTAGGGATATCTAGAATAAATATTCTTTAATGCTTTAACGAGCTTTACTATCAAGTCACATACTTGATGATCGTAAGTAGAATATTAATTCAATAATATAATCAATATTATATAATAATAAATGTCTCTACATTATTATCAAACAGTAGACTTAGAGCATTATACTAACAATCTCCCACTTGATCTTAGTCCTATATAGACATAAACTGAAGACCCATATCCTTTATATGACCATCATTCTTCGCTTCAGAAAGTGGGTTGGTTAAAGGATCTGCTACGTTATTATGCATGTGAACTTTGCATATCCTCACATCGCCACAAGTGACAATCTCTCGAATGAGGTGAAACTTTCTAAGTACGTATTTGGATGCTTTTTGTGATCTTAGTTCTTTAGCTTGTGCAATAACTCCATTGTTATCATAGTGTAAATTTACTGGATCAACAATGCTAGGAACCACATCCAGTTCACCAATGAACTTCCTCATCCACACAGCTTCTTTAGCTGCTTCCGAAGCGGCTATGTACTCGGATTCTGTTATAGAATCAGTTATTGTTGGTTTTTCGGAACTCTTCCAGCTAACAGCACCACCATTCAAGCAAAAATATATATCTCTACTGCGATTTTGAATCATCTTGGTCTGTCTCAAAACTGGCATCGACATAGACATTAAGGACCAAATCACTGTCTTGACCACCATATATCAAGAACATATCTTTAGTCCTTCTCAAGTACTTAAGTATGCTTTTGACTACGGTCCAGTGAGCCTCACCAGAGTCAGACTGGTATCTGCTGGTTGCACTCAATGCAAATGATACATCAGGTCTAGTACATATCATGGCATACATAATAGATCCTATAATCGAAGCATAAGATATCAAGCTCATTGTATCTATTTCTTCCTTCGAACAAGGACTTTAAGTTTTACTGAGTTTTATGCCATGTGACATAGGTAAGAACCCTTTCTTACTATTAAGCATACTGAACCGTTTCAGTACCTTGTTAACATATGTACTTTGACTTAGGGCAAGAAGCTTTTAGATGTATCTCTATAAATCCTTATACCCATTATATAGGCAGCTTCCCCTAAGTCCTTCATTGTAATACTTTGTAAAGTAGGGATGTCATTTCTAGTGAGTAAGAAATCATCCACATGGAGTATTAGAAAAATAATTGTGCTCCCACTAATCTTCTTGTATACACAAAGTTCATCTTGATTTCTATTGAAACCAAACTCTTTGATTTTTTCATCAAAACAAAAATTCCAACTCCGGGATGCCTGCTTTAAACCATAAATGGCTTTTAGAAGCTTACATACTTTATTAGGATTATTAGGATCGACAAAACCTTTGGGCTGTATCATATACATATACTCATCTAACTTTCCATTAAGAAAAGCGGTTTTAACATCCATTTGCCATATCTCATAGTCATAATATGCTGTTATGGCAAGTATATTTCTAATTCATTTAATCATTAAGACTGGCGAAAAGGTTTCATCATAGTCAATACCATGAGTCTGCCTGTATCCTTTCGCCATGAGTCGTGATTTGTATGTTTGTACAATGTCATCCATGTCATTTTTCTTCGTAAATATCCATTTGCAACCAATTGCTTTGGAACCTTCAGGAAGATCAATCAAAGTCCATACTTGATTATCATACCTGGATTGCATTTCGGATTTCATCCCTTCAAGCCAACTTTCGCATTCAATGCTAGTAGTTGCTTCATTGTAGGTTGAGGGATCATCTAGTTCCATGAGTTCTATATTGTTGTCATCTATGATGAGAAATCCATATCTCTCAGGTTCACGATGATAACGTATAGACCTACGTGGATCTGGTATATAAGAAGTGGTCTCAACATCTCTATGTGAGTTTAAATCCGTTTTATCTAAAGGTTCAATATCTATTTTTGGCTCTCTCATCTCATGAAGGGTTATTTGCTCCCACTATTTTTCTTGGAAATGAATTCCTTCTCAAGGAATACTCCAGGTCGAGCAACAAACACTTTGTTCTCTAATGGGATGTAAAAGTAATATCCTTTTGTTTCCTTAGGATATCCCCCAAAAAGACATTTATCCGATATGGGTGATAATTTATCAGTGATAAGTCGCTTCACATAAGCTTCACAACCCCAAATCTTAAGGAAAGACAAAACAGGTTGTTTCCTTGTCCATATATCATATGGTGTGCTTTGAATTGATTTAGATGGTACTCGATTTAAAATGAACACAGCAGTCTCTAAGGCATAACCCCAAAAAGAAATTAGAAGATCAGCTTGAACTATCATCCATCTAACCATGTCTAACAAGGTTCGGTTTCTCCGTTCTGAAACACCATTCCATTGAGGTGTTCCAGGTGGAGTTAGTTGTGAAACAGTTCCACAATCTTCGAGATGATTGTCTACCACTATCTTCAAGATTATTGTCAAATTCATGGCTTAAATATTCACCACCACGATCTGATTGTAGTGCTTTAATAGTTTTGCCTAATTGATTTTGTACTTCATTTTGAAATTGCTTGAATTTCGTAAACGACTCAGACTTATGACTCATTAAGTAGATATATCCGAATCTGCTTAAGTCATCCGTGAACATTATGAAGTATTGGATGTAATACCCTAATTTTTCGGATATATTCTTTTTGTTTATATATTGGATATCGTTGATGGATAATTATGCTCGAGGATGTTGTGAGTCGTATGGTATTGTTACTGAATTGAGTATATGTATTGATTTTGCCGTATGTTTGTATTTGGTATGTCGAGATGTTGGACGAGGATAGCTAAAAATGGCTAAGTACGGTCATGTTAGCGCACGCTATGAGATATGCTTAGCGCACGCTACGTGGTGCAGTTAGCGTACGCTAATAGGTTCGAATTACGTATGCTAAGGAGGATCCTTAACATACGTAAGGCATTCTGGGAAAGGTTCGGAAGGCGGCCGACAGGTAGGCCCGGGTTGATGTTTATCGGCATTTAGCGCACGCTACTAAGGATGGTTAGCGTATGCTAATATCAGATCGTCCGACAGGGAATCTTGGCTTTCGGCGAGTGGACTCGTCCACTTGTGATATGTGTCCAGATAAGGTCAGTGGGTGTTTGTCATGTAGGGCTAGCGCACGCTAAACCGTATGGTTAGCGCACGTTAATTCCAGATCGGTCAGAGGAATCCCGGGAATCGCGGATGCTTTCGGCATGTGGGGGCACGAGTGGTAGGTGAATACTGTAGTAAGTCAACTCCAGATAGCGCACGCTAAGGGCAAGAACTTGCGTACGCTAGACATGATGTTTTATGTACTTTAATGCATGGGCATTACGTATGTAAGCTAGTTTACGAAGCGAGGCAGTAGCCTCTGGGCTGCGATAGCGCACGCTAACAAAGTCAGTTAGCGCACGCTAAGGCTGTAGTGCACGCTAAACATGAGATGTTAGCGCACGCTAATATTGTATATTATAAAAGGGGTCAGACGGGTGCTGAGGCATTTTGTCCATTCTCCTTCCTTCAGTCGAGAGAAAGAGAGTCTTGGGATGTATTTAAGGTTCCCAAACACTGTATAATGATGATATTTAACAAGATTAAGATGGAGAGCATGGATTCAAGCCTTGTTCTTCAAGTTATTCATGATTCTTGGAATGGATTCAAGTGTTCTCATTCTTGGTTCATCCAATCCAGGTAATTTTTGTAGCCCTTTGATGGTGGTTCGTTTTTCTTGGATGATTACATGTGAGGAGCATGTTGGATAATCAGATGATGATGTTATATGAGATTCAATGGAATTTTGATAAGAGTTTCGGATGTTAGTTAAAGATTCTTCATATTATAAGGATGTTGATTCATTTAACCCGATCTAAGATGGATTTCTGAATCTTGGTAATTATATTGGTCGATTTAGATGAGATGAATCATGATACTAGGTTGAATTCCAGATTGAGTATGTTATGATCCTTGTTACTGAGATGGTTCGATTATTGATATGATTATTGTTCTAGGGTGATTAATCAATAGGTATAACCGATGTGCTGCGTTGAAGGACCGTAGACTCAGTCCAGTCAGGACTGAAGAGCTAGTAGATGAGGGCGATGAGTTCGGTGATGGTTTTGTCATATTAATATCCAGGCAAGTGTTTACTTGTTCGGTTGTAGTGTTTTGATAAGTAATTTCAATTGCATTTCATAAGTATTTTATGTCGTATTGTATATTGACGAATGTTCAGTGATGTTATATAAGGATTAGAATACACAGTTGATGGTTGTTGAGATACTTGGATATTCTTGTGAAGATTGTAGTATTCGGATGTTGTTGATGATATGTGGATATTCTTGGTCTGTGGTATGCATTCGGAAGGAAGTCCGGATAGAGGTATGTTTTATGGTAATCGTACATAGAGGATTGTGTACGAGAAAGTATTCGGTTTTGAGGTATTATGCGATATTGTTGTGATATTGGGTTTTGATGAGAATCGTTAGATTACCGGAAGTGGTAAGGTTATGATTGCGGTTATCTTTCTCATGATGCATGGCATGTGAATATTTATGTTTATGTATTTGCGGTTATTTGTCGGGCATTATGGATGACCCCATTATGGGACTTATTTTTCAGGCATTGAGGATTTTGATGGTAGCGGTCGTGAAGAGTCGAGGGTCCCAGACGATATTGGTTGTGGCTTATTGTTGGGAATCATGTATTGTCTGTGTATTTATTCTTGATGTATATGTATTTTGGACTGTACTTTTATCCGCTGCGTGAGTTCTTTCAAATGGCTTTTGGTATTTTTACCAACTCAGTTTTATCTCGTCAAACCGATTCCCTTAACCGAATTTTTGGCCTTGATCGTTTTATGACGGTAGTTGGTGTTTTCAAATGATTTTGTGTTCTGGAAAAACCCTACCGTCATTGGTGCATTTTGGGATGTTTTTGTATTTAGTTTTTAGCCTGGTGGGTTCTGACGTGGGGCCCACGGCGTGTAATACTCCCAGATGGTTTTGGAGGTGTTACAAATATGGTATCAGAGCCCAAGGTTTTGTGATAACCGGGCATGTGTGTTATGTGGCTCTACTAGTGTGGTAGTAGCGTGGTTTTTGTGTAACTGGATTTCTAGCTATTTTGAACTGCATTGTTTTGGTTCTGTGAGATTTTTGAGTACTGTCGTAGTGATGTGTGGGTTTGGGGAGTGTTGGTGTTTCCGAGACCAACGAGGCAGGGAGTGTCGCCGGTGCCGTGGTCATGAGCAATGTGCGGCTCCAATCGGGAAGTGAACGCCGGTGCGAGGCACGTACAATGTGCGGTTTCGATATGGAGTGGAACGCAGGTGATACGGGCATGTGACAAGGAGCGGATCATGCGATTTAGGTTAGGAGACACAGTATCATAGATCCCACAAAACTCGACAGTGCTATAAACTTAATTGTGGTCTTGGAAGAGACCAATCATTTTCAAATTGTGATTGATTCTGTTTTGCATTCTTTTTGTGTCGAGATTTTTGAAATGGATTCATATGCTAGTATCACGGGAGATCTTCGACTTCACAGACCTGTAAGTATGTTGTTCGGATTAATCCATAATTAATGATGTTGGATTTTCTGTTGAATTGTTGTTTGTGCGAGTGATTGCAAGTTTCGAGGACGAAACTTATTTTAAGGGGGGTAGAGTGTAATACCGCGATTTTTCGGATATATTCTTTTCGTTTATATATTAGATATCGTTGATGGATAATTATGCTCGAGGATGTTGTGAGTCGTATGGTATTGTTACTGAATTGAGTATATGTATTGATTTTTCCGTATGTTCGTATTTGGTATGTCGAGATGTTGGACGAGGATAGCTGCAAATGGCTAAGTACAGCCACGTTAGCGCACATTATGAGATATGCTTAGCGCACGCTACACGCTATGAGTAGCGCCCGCTACGTGGTGCAGTTAACGTACGCTAATATGTTCGAATTACGTACGCTAAGGAGGATCCTTAACGTACGTAAGGCATTCTGGGAAAGGTTCGGAAGGCGGCCGACAGGTAGGCCCGGGTTGATGTTTATCGGCATTTAGCGCACGCTACCAAGGATGGTTAGCGTACGCTAATATCAGATCGTCCGACATGGAATCTTGACTTTCGGCGAGTGGACCCGGCCACTTGTGATGCGTGTCCAGATAAGGTCAGCGGGTGTTTGCCATGTAGGGCTAGCGCACGCTAAACTATATGGTTAGCGCACGTTAATTCCAGATCGATCAGAGGAATCCCGGGAATCGCGGATGCTTTCGACATGTGGGGGCATGAGTGGTAGGTGAATACTGTAGTAAGTCAACTTCGGATAGCGCACGCTAAGGGCAAGGACTTGCGTACGCTAGACATGATGTTTTACGTAATGCATGGGCATTACGTATGTAAGCTAGTTTACGAAGCGAGGCAGTAGCCTCTGGGCTGCGATAGCGCACGCTAACAAAGTCAGTTAGCGAACGCTAAGGCTATAGTGCACGCTAAACATGAGATATTAGCGCACGCTAATATTGTATATTATAAAAGGGGTCAGACGGGTGCTGAGAGGCATTTTGTCCATTCTCCTTTCTTCAGTCGAGAGAAAGAGAGTCTTGGGATGTATTTGAGGTTCCCAAACACTGTATAATGATGATATTTAACAAGATTAAGATGGAGAGCATGGATTCAAGCCTTGTTCTTCAAGTTATTCATGATTCTTATATTGGATTCAAGTGTTCTCATTCTTGGTTCATCCAATCCAGGTAATTTTTGTAGCCCTTTGATGGTGGTTCGTTTTTCTTGGATGATTACATGTGAGGAGCATGTTGGATAATCAGATGATGATGTTATATGAGATTCAATGGAATTTTGATAAGAGTTTCGGATGTTAGTTAAAGATTCTTCATATTATAGGATGTTGATTCATTTAACCCGATCTAAGATGGATTTCTGAATTTTGGTAATTATATTGGTCGATTTAGATGAGATGAATCATGATACTAGGTTGAATTCCAGATTGAGTATGTTATGATCCTTGTTACCGAGATGGTTCGATTATTGATACGATTATTGTTCTAGGGTGATTAATCAATAGGTATAACCGATGTGCTACGTTGAAGGACCGTAGACTCAGTCTAGTCAGGACTGAAGAGCTCGTAGACGAGGGCGATGAGTTCGGTGATGGTTTTGTCATATTGATATCCAGGCAAGTGTTTACTTGTTCGGTTGTAGTGTTTCGATAAGCAATTTTAATTGCATTTCATAAGTATTTTATGTCGTATTGCATATTGACGAATGTTCAGTGATGTTCTATAAGGATTAGAATACACAGTTGATGATTGTTGAGATACTTGGATATTCTTGTGAAGATTGTAGTATTCGGATGTTGTTGATGATATGTGGATATTCTTGGTATGTGGTATGCATTCGGAAGGAAGTCCGGATAGAGGTATGTTTTATGGTAATCGTACATAGAGGATTGTGTACGAGAAAGTATTCGGTTTTGAGGTATTATACGGTATTGTTGTGATATTGGGTTTTGATGAGAATCGTTAGAAAACCGGAAGTGGTAAGGTTATGGTTGTGGTTATCTTTCTCATGATGCATGGCATGTGAATATTTATGTTTATGTATTTGCGGTTATTTATCGGGCATTATGTCTGACCCCATTGTGGGACTTGCTTTTCAGGCATTGAGGATTTTGATGGTAGCGGTCGTGAAGAGTCGAGGGTCCCAGACGATACTGGATGTGGCTTTTTGTGGGGAATCGTGTATTGTCTGTGTATTTATTCTTCATATATATGTATTTTGGACTGTACTTTTATCCGCTGCGTGAGTTCTTTCAAATGGCTTTTGCTATTTTTACCAACTGAGTTTTATCTCATAAAACCGATTCCCCTTAACCGAGTTTTTGGCCTTGATCGTTTTATGACGGTAGTTGGTGTTTTTAAATGATTTTGTGTTTAAAAAATACTACAGTCATTGGTGCATTTTGGGCGTTTTCGAACGTTTTTGTATTTGGTTTTTAGCCTGGTGGGTTCCGGCGTGGGGCCCACGGCGTGTAATACTCCCAGGTTTTGGGGGTGTTACATTGGAAACCTCCTCTATCATTTGTATTCATTGATCAACATACATCAGTATTATTAAGCCCAATAAATATGCAGCTCTCTCAGTATGGCCCGTGAAAGGAGCTTTGGTCATTTTGTCCAATAAGCAAGATTCGCACGTATCATATAATTCTAAATCAAATGTCTCCAAGATTCCATCTTTATAGAGTTTGGTTATATGTTTCTCGTTTATATGGCCCAAACGACAATGCCAGAAATATGTTTGGTTTAAATCATTTGATTTAAGTCTTTTGACATTTATGTTACAGACAGATTTGGAACTTTTAAGATTTATGGGATATAATCTCCCACTCATCAAGGCATCTCCACAAAAATACATTTATTAAATATAGACATTACATTGTTATTAATAGTAAAGTCATAACCTTCCAAGTCAAGGCAAGCAACTGATATAATGTTTATACCCATAGCAGGAACGCAATAACAATTATCAAGTTCCAATACAAGTCTACTAGGTAGCGTTATATCATAAGTTCCTACGGCAATAGAAGCAACTCTTGCTTTATTTCCAACACGTAGGTCCATTTCACCTTTTGCCAGTTGTCTAGTCTTTCGCAGCCCATGCACATTCACACAAATGTGAGCTTCACTATTGATATCTAATACCCATGATGAAGAAATAGATAAATTGACTTCTATAACAAGAATATCTGAAGCAACAGTCTCACCGCTCTCCCGTTTCCTCATTTCTTCCAGGTAGACCTTGCAATTTCTTTTCCAATGACCAGTTTCATTGCAGTGGTAGCAAGTCCCCTATTTGGGTTGTTTCGATGACTTCTTGAAAGGTTTAAGTTTGGGTTTAGGGAACATTTGCATTTTCCCGTTACCTTTATCTTTTGGGGCCATCTTATTCCCTTTCTTTTTATTCCATTTCTTTTGAACCATTAAAACATTAGGAATAGCTTTCCTCATGTCTGTCTCAGTTTGTTTTAGCATCTCATGCAACTCAGTAATTGTTTGTCCATGTTATTCATGTTGAAGTTTACTACAAACTGATCGTACTCTAAAGGCAGTGATGCTAAGATCATATCTATAGCGAGTTCCTAACTGATATGAGCTCCTAGCCTTTCATGATGCTCAATGTAGCCCTTCATCTTAAGGACATGAGCACTCATAGAAGTACCTGAAGACATTTTACAACCATTTAATGACTTCGTAGTGGCAAACCTGCCCTGACGGGCTTGCTCTTTAAACATTTACTTAAGCTGACCCATCATTTCATAAGCTTCGATGTCATCGAACTGTATCTGCAGCTCCGAGTTCATGGTTACTAACATAAGGCATGTCACATCCAAAGAATCATTCATATGCTTACTATAAGCATCTTTTTGAACTTTGGTGGCGGTTGATTCCAGTTCATCAGGAATTAGATTTTCGAGAATGTACTGCTTCTTTTCAGCTTTGAGAACAATTCTCAAGTTCCTTAGCCAATCAAGGTAATTAGTGCCAGAATTGTCAAGAATTGATCGCAACGAGTTGTATTTATTGACGTCATTGATTCTACAATATTAATAAGCAAAGTTATTCGTGAGATATATTGATTTTAAAATCTAACGATCAAGTAAATGCAAGCAGAGCTTTGTCATGTCCCTCGTACATAAAAGAAGTTTAGTTTTTATCAATAGAGATGACATCTTATGTCAACGTGTTAGTCTAAAATATTAAGTATCACATACATATATATGAATTATAATCTATCGATCAAACATCCACAGACACAGCTTTGGCATGTCCCCTGTAAGTAAAAAATGCTTTAGATTATCATTTGGGATGACATCTCATGTCGTTTTAATCGTATTAATCCCAAATAATTCATAGGTCCAAAACCATTTTGTATAATCTATATAATTATTAACCATTTAAAACATATGTATAAGCTTGTTTATTCATCTCGCCTCCTTAAGATAAAATCCACGCACCCTGTTTTGGCAGACCCATATTTGAAATGATCGAAAGTTTGACGAGTGTTTTGAAATGGTTGGCTCTTGAGACTTATGTTCCATATCAATTGATTTAATAGAACTATTTTATCAAAATAGATTATCTCAACATTATTACCATGTATCTCATACATTTAAATGTTTTAATGAGTTTGATTTATTTGGCAATAACGATTATTAAGCAAATAAAATAAATATGATGCATCGCATACAATCATATGCTAATTTAAATATGCTGCATCTCATACAATCATATGAAATGTAAATATGATGCATTTCATACATTCACATGAACAATTTGGTGTGGTGTGGTATAGCCATAGATCCTATTATGATATTCGTTAATATCAATAGGTCGTTCGGTGTAATCTTTGATAACGCCTTTCTTCTTGAATTCCTTGTAAGTAGCTCGTCTCATTAGTCTTCCTTTTATAGCTAGAACTATTCTAAACTATATCTTTACATTTTGTAATTACATTCGAGGGGAGTAAGATGAGAAGAGAAATTACAACAAGATAATAAGAAGGCACGACCTACAAGTCGTATTATGAATATTACAACCATAATCGAATCATCAATCTAATTGATCTAGTACGGCTATACCACCCGTGATGCATTAACTATTTAAGCATTCACAAGCACATATAATATATAAAATGTACTAAATATAGACTATTGATAAGTTATATAATATATAAAATATGCCAAATATCGACAATCGATAAGTTATAAAGTTCTGAGGGCCAAAACATCGAACCAGGTAAAACGAGGCCGAAACGACCCCAGAAGTGGCCTGGATCGCGGTGTAACACCCCCAAGTTATTCAGGGTATGTTACAGCACCGTGAGCCCCGACATGGGACCCACAAGGCTATACACACGCGGAATTATAACATTTGACCAAGAGGGTCCAAATACAATGAAATGAAAGACAATACAAATGGTATTCAAACCATAACCAATGTATCCAAATACAACATGTCACAAATCAATACGTCGGCAACACAGGCCGGAACATCAAGGAAAAGGAAAACAATAATCGAGTATTCAAAAGCCATTCCAGTACAACAACACTGAATGGGGGGAAACACAACAAGTAACCAGAGACAGGAAACAATATCACGCTTGCCCATCATCTTCATGCCGACCCGATACCTGCCTGTCCGCTCTCCTGGAACGTGAAATACATAAAAAGTATTTCCCCCATTAAGGCGTTAGCCGTTGAATAGCTAGTGCATGTATATCGAATATGAAACATAATACTCCTCGACAATAAAGTAAAAGTAACCGTCAATTCATCATTTCAACACTAGTATTCCAGAATAACTAAATCTCGTAGCATCACATCAATACATACATGATCAACCGTGGAACCGCACCAGACGCTACGGAACCCTCAGAGGACCCGTTGGTCCATCCCAGAGTGGTCAACCCAACTATCCTTGGAATCGCACCAGATGCTATGAAACCCTCAGATGACCCGTCGGTCCATCCCAGAGTGGATATACATAATGATGCCAATCATATATCTTACTTTCAAAGTCGAGAACGTACAATCATAAACATATACTTGCCTTTGAGACATAGAGAAATCGAACGGAAAAGAGTATAAGTTCGGTAGGTCCAATAATGCACTTCTGGCACCTTAAAGATTCGTAAGAATATGATAATCAATAATCCATACTCAAATCACACGAAGAAACTCTTGAAACCCGCTTACGATTCACGAACTATGAGGGTAAACATCTAGGGGTTGGAAATGTTAGGAGTATGCCCTCGAATGCCACTCAGAGGTTGTTGAGTGAGGGCATTGTACTTGTAATTATGTAAACCATTTATATAAGGCAAAGGAATGTTTCTTTATTTACTGGTAGTTACTGGCATTCCTAACTCGTAAATAAACATATAGAAACTAGTCCGTGTATTTGAGAGCAAAACGTTCCACTCCTTATTGGATAAGGGGGTCGGCACTGGAAAGGTTTATAACTCAAATACTTAATCGTTCGCAAGCCGATGAAACTTGACTGGGCGTTAAGTTTATGTGAAGACTTGTATGACGTGTTCTTTGACATGGAGAGTGCCTGTCGAACGCTAATGGTTAGTGGGAGCACACGTTATAGGTATGCTAATTGGATTAGTATACTGACGACTCACCCTCGATTCATCACACGGATTTCACTCCGGGACAGTCAATGATGGAATCGAAAGGTTGTGATAGGTATTCGTGAACCTTTGACTTGAGGATTTAGTAGGGATGTGCTTGTGACGTCAAGATTTTCATTAGAGTAGTTCGACCCTATAAACCGGAAGGCGGGGGTCAACCTCGACGTGCATCTTGATGGGCAAGTAGCAGGTCCTACTGAATACCAAGATAGAATTCTTTCTCCTGTTAGTGAACGGGTTATATCTCCTATGCGGTTATTGGCAGATGAGATCATAAGTCTTTGGCCAAAGCATTGGAGCTAGCTGTATTAGATACACGAGAGCTCGATGATCTCGATTTGCATTAACGCATGCATAGCGTCAAGAACAGATGGGGTTTGACTGACCGTGACCCCATAACTTGATCGGGACATTTGAAAGAAGGGTTTATACGTATACTGGTATTCACGACAGAATGGTTCTTGAATGATCCCATCATTCGTTCTCAGTTGGGGTACAGTGTAGGCCGCCAGGCTGGCTAGGTGGTGCTACTACTCTTTGGTTCCTCCCATTGCTGACTGATACGGACCTACCGAGTCGCGCATTAGGATTGACGACAGAATGAATCAAGCTAATTCTCTCATTATGAATATTAGATATTGGATATCTAATTTGGGACATTAGATGTCTAAATCGATATATTGGATAAATTTATTTACGGCCTAATGAATTAAATAAATTACTGGGTGATTAATTTAATTGATGTATATAATTATTTCTTGGAGAAATTAATTATATTATTTTGTATTTGATATGTTTAATTAATTGGATTAATTAATCGATATAAATACATCGAAACGGAATCAGAGTTTATCTGTTTGGACTTTCGGGAGTCCGAAACGAACCGAACTCGTCCGTTTTTCATCATGGCCGCCCTCCTCTTTTCCACCTAATTTCCTCTTGTCTTTTGTTTCCATTTTATATGGATGATATTGACATGGTGGGGATACCTCTCATGTGAATGAGTTGTATTGTTTGGTGGAAGGTGTATAAAGAATTATATGTAGACTTGTGATTGAGGAGACTTATATATCACATACATAATTCACACCTTTGAAGAGGTGAACGTAAGAAAGGTTGAGATAGAGAGAGAAAAGAACTTAGAGTTCATTTCATGGTGTTCATACTCATCTTCATCTTCTTCACTAATTTCTTCTTCATTTTTCTTGGAGAAAATTGAGAGAAAAATATTGAGAGAATTTTGATAAACATACTTGGAGTATATTCATCAAAATCAATAGCTTCATCACGTAGCTCTAGCCGTATCCTCGGAGGATAGCAAGGTGTTGTCATTCCGTTCGTTTTTCCGGCGCGTGGTAAGTAGAGACGCGGTGCTTTCGGCGTTGGATCGTTCAAGGGCTTGAAGCGGAATAGATTCGTAGAGATCAAGCAAAGCTTGGGGAATAGCTCAAGAGAAGGTTACCCATATAATCAACGGACTACAAGGGTGAGTTTCTATATCTCTTGTGAATTCGTTTTTGATATTCGTATATACGTAGCTCGATCGATCCTCGTAGGGATTCGGATCGAATTAGTTTTCGTTTTACCGCTTCCGCTGGGCCTTCGTTTTTAGGCACCGAATCCCAACAGTGGTATCGGAGCGTAGGTCTTGCGATTGTATATACGACATTGGCATTTGGAATGCTCGATTAGATGGTGAATGATTTGGAATCATTTTAGTCATAATCGTGGTATATGTTTTTACGTTCGTTGTAGTTATATTTTTTGTAAGTTTATGTCTAAATATAAATCTTAATTTCTTGGAAATATGATTTATATTGAAGATATGAATGTTGGAGAATATAGATATTGGATATCCGGTCGAAAAACTAGCCCTGAAATGCCGTTGGACGGTCCGGGAAGGGTCCGGAGCGGGCCGCGGCCGGGGCTCGGGCCGCGGCCAGTGGTTGTTGCGGCCGGCACGGCGTGGAGGATCTTGGGGCCGCGGCCGAGCTCAAGGGGCCGCGGTGGCGGCTGGCCGTGTCTGGCAGCGGCTTCCGAGCGTGACTCGGCCATGCCAGGCCTGTCTGCCGGCAAGCTGCCGAGGGTGACTCGGTCAGGCAGGCCTCTTATCACCCCGGCTCGATTTTTTTCGTGTATTCTTGAAAATCAATCTCCCACATGTTAAATTGGATTTAATATGATTAAAATGATTTATGGTATTTTATTTTATAAGGGAAATTTGATTAATTGGAATATTTATGGTCAACCGAATTATTTTGAACGTTATCATATTACCGATTTTGTGAATCGATTGGATTGGTTCGTATTGTTGATTGGATCAATGTATCCCTACGCTTTCCATTTATTTAGTATTTATTAGATGAATGCTTTTGAATGGTGATGTGATTCGTGGACTTAGTTTTTGAATCGTTCTTTTTATTCAATTGGGTTGTAAAGGCCGTTTTGAGCATATTTATTTTACTAGAAAAAAATTTGTATCTAGGATGCAATTTTCAATGTAAAATTTATATGTAATGACGAAGACCGGAGGAAGATCCATTTCGAGAAGACAAAGATTCAAGACGAAGACTTGTAATTAGATTACAGAGTTTTTGTTTTCTAGGAACGGTCCATGAACCACATGTTGGTAGCAACTAGGTTGTGAATGGTTGTTTCATATTATATGAATGCCACAAACGCGCTTAAACGATTAATGTGCAAAGTGTAATGCTAATCGCGAAAATTCTCCCACGATAAATTATTAAGTTTATAAGGTTTCAAAGTTTTTCCTTCCTTCCATCGAGTTTTCGGGAAATTGAAATCCAAACCGGATGTGCTATGCTTCCGAGTTATCGGGGTAGTCGTTCAGGGAGGATGGATAAATTACCGGGAGCGCATTTGGATGCCTTCCGTTGGAGCAAATTTTATCCCTAGAAACCTGATAGGTTGCCGGATAAGATTTAATTGTGAAACTGTTTTGCGTCGATGGTATAAACTTAACTTGTTCACGAACCATAGAAACCGTATAGGTTGAGGGGAGTGAACAAGGGGAAAAAGAAGATCGAATCATCCATTATATGGGTTGGTGTTGGACACCACTTTATGAAAATTAATAGACTAGAAACCTGTTCGGTTGCCCTCTATTAAGATTTATAAAGAACTCGATCACCACTATGAAGTAGAGCGACGATACTTCCGGATTTCACATGGGCGTGTGTTATTCCGATAAAAATAGTGGGAGCTGGGTAACAAGAATAGAAAAGACCTTAATTCTATACTCAGAACATAATTGAATGAGTCACTAATTAATCTATCATACTTAATGCATACCCAAATCTCAATATGACAATGAATCCACTCGCAATTCTGCTCGAAAAGAACACCTTAATGGAACCTAACTTTGTAGATTGGCTACGCAATCTGATGATAGTCCTTAGTATAGAGGCACTGGGATACGTCTTGGAGATGGACATTCCGGCGCCTCCTGTGCGGACCAGAGCCAATCAGGAAGAGATCGAAAACCACGAAAAGTGGGTTAAGGATGACGTAAAAGTCCGTGCATACATGATGGCTTCTATGTCTAATGAGCTTTAGAGAGCTCATGAGAAAATGACTTTTGCTAGGCAGATTCTATCTCATTTAACCGAACTTTATGGTGAGCACAGCAGAACTGCTAGATATGAAATATCCAAGCAACTGTTCGGTGCAAGGATGAAGGAAGGTGAGAAAGTTGGGGAACATGTCCTCAAAATGATATCCATGATCGAGAGATTGGAGGCTCTTGATTTTAAAATGGATACTTCTCTCCAAACCGACCTTATCCAACAATCTCTTCCTGATTGCAATGAGATTGCATGTAACTTAGCTGGGCTAATGAACAAACTGGTAACCGCTCAGTCTCAGATGAAGACTCCGCGAATGAAGGAGTCTGCCCTTGTGATTTCTTCTGGACTTCAGAAGTCTAAGAATAAGAAGAAAAAGACCAAGATGCGGACTGGACCACAAGCTAAGGACCTTAAAGGAAAGGGCAAGGCCCCGATGGTTCCAAAGAATAAGAAGAAGAAGGATGCTTGTCTCAAGTGTGGTGAGCTGGGCCACTGGGCTAGAGACTGTCCAATTCTTCATGGTACTTTAGGTACAGAACTTTTAGTTTTGGAAACAAATTGTTCTGCTACTGTATTTTCTACTTCCTGGATACTGGATTCTGGTGCTAGTTCTTATATTTGTACCGTGAATCAGGATCTGGAACAAAGTAGGAATATTGGAGCTGGAGAAGTTATGATCACAGTCGGAAGCGGGCATAGTGTCGAGGTGACCGACAAAGGATCACTTCTTCTGGGTTTAGAATCCGACTTTGTTTTGACTTTAGAAGATGCACTTGTTTTGCCCAAGGGGCACAAAAATATTGTATCCATTCCGGTCATGGACCGAAAAGGCTTTTCATTTTTCATTGGTGATGGTTCCTGCAAAATTTATTTTAGAAATAAACTAGTGGGTACTGCTACATTGTTGAATGGATTGTATCATCTAAATCTCAGCAACAAAGTAGTTGTGAATACTATGACTAGAAAACGTGGTAGGGATGAAACCAATCAAGTTTTGAAATGGCATCTAAGACTTGGTCATGTTGGTCAGACCAAGGTTTACAAGATGGAAAAAGATGGACTTATGGGTCCATTGGGATCGGATCCCTTTCCTACTTGTGAATCTTGCCTTAAAGGTAAAATGACTAAGTCCCCCTTCACAGGGACATTTGAAAGAGCCGCTGATAAACTGGGATTAATCCATACCGACGTATGTGGGGCTTTGGAAGTAGCACGTGACGGATATCAATATTTCATTACGTTTACAGATGATCATACTAGGTATGGTTATGTATACTTAATGAAACATAAATCCAAGGCCTTTGAGAAATTCCAGGAATTCAAGCACCTAGTCGAGAAAAAAACTGGTAATCATATCAAGCACTTCGGTCGGACCGAGGTGGCGAGTATATGAGTACGGAGTTTAATGAGTTCCTTAAGGAACATGGAATAGTTTCACAACTAACACCTCCAGGTACTCCTCAGTTAAATGGTGTGTCAGAAAGAAGGAACCGGACCCTGTTGAACATGGTCCGTTCCAAGCTGGGCTATACTGACTTGCCGATTTACCTGTGGGGGTATGCACTCCTGACTGCCGCGTATATCTTGAACAGATGTCCTTCCAAATCCGTTCCTAAAACTCCACATGAGATGTGGGAAGGAAGGAAACCAAGTCTTAATCACATTAGGATTTGGGGATGTCCCGCCTATGTCAAGAAGACTAAGGTGGAGAAGTTGGAAGCTAGGTCCGCGAAGGGACGTTTCATTGGATTCCCATATGGGACGATGGGATATCTATTCTACATGCCCGAAGATCGAAAGATCGTTGTTGCTTTACAAACACACTTCCAGGAAGATGAGTTCATTCAGGAAGGCGGAGTAGGTAGAAGTATTTCTTTAGAAGAATACAATGAAACTCCTCGGGAGACACCTGTGCAAGAAACTGGAACCGAACCTTCTGAAACACAAGTACAACCACCTCGTAGGTCTAGTAGGGTGTCTCATTTACCTGAGAGGTATAGATTTATGCACTTGGAGGAACTGGGTTTCCACGAGGTTCCAAGTGATATACAAGAGATCGACCCGCAACCAATGACCTAGCAATGGTGGATGTAGACTCCATGATATAGACTCTAACAGTCTTCATGTAGTTGGGACCTTCTTTTTGACGAGGCAGTCAAAGAGTTTGACTTCGTACAAAATGAAGAGGAATCTTGTGTATACAAGAGGGTTAGTGGGAGCAAGATCGCATTCTAAGTACTATATGTAGATGCCATTCTACTAGTAGGAAATGATGTGGGAATGCTCAGTTCTGTAAAAGCTTGGTTTTCGAGTAATTTCTCCATGAAAGACTTGGGAGAAAAAACCTATATTCTTGGGATTCGACTCTATTGGGATAGATCGAAGATAATGATAAGTTTTTCCCAAGCCCTCTATATAGACTAAATCTTAAAGAGGATTCCTTCCGATGCGACATGGTATAAAACTCACCTTGAAGTTGTGTCCTCATAGTGAGGAACAGTGAAAGGAAATGAGTTATATACCATACGATTCGGCAGTGGGTAGCCTTACATATGCTTTATTGTGTACGAGACCTGAACTGCGCATGCTGGGAGCGTGGTAAGTAGGTTTCGGGCTAACCAAGTTTGGGAACATTAGACCGCCATAAAGAACGTTCTCAAGTACTTGAGAAGGACTAGAAATCTGGTTCTTATATATGGTGGTGGAGAACTGAATGTGATGGGATTCACTGTATAGGACTTCCAAGGACAGAAAGACGATTCTATGTCTACTTCTGGCTACATTTACTCTTAATGGAGGAGCAGTATCATGGCATAGTGCCAAGTATAGCGCGACTGCTAATTCCTCCTGTTAGGCTGAGTATAAAGCGGCCTTGGAGGCTTCCAAAGGAAGAATTTAGAAGTTACTGGGTAAACTTCACGTGACACCTTGTGCCGCGCTGCCAGAGCAGTAGCACAGGACTAGGAGCTGAGGTTTCACAACAGTACCAAACATATTGAGAGAGAGTATCATCTCGTAAGATAATTTGATCGCATAGAGATACATTGTGCTGCATAGAGTAGAGTCAGCCGACTACGTCGCTGATCCACTGACCAAGCCACTTTCTCAGATTAGCTTGGAGCATCATCTGGAGAACATGGGTATTAGATACCATAGTGTGTGGCATTGAGTGCAAGTGGGAGATTGTTAGGAGTATGCACTCGAATGCCACTCATAGGTTGTTGAGTGAGGGCATTGTACTTGTAATTATGTAAACCATTTATATAAGGCAAAGGAATGTTTCTTTATTTACTGGTAGTTACTGGCATTCCTAACTCGTAAATAAACATATAGAAACTAGTCCGTGTATTTGAGAGCAAAACGTTCCACTCCTTATTGGATAAGGGGGTCGGCACTGGAAAGGTTTATAGCTCAAATACTTAATCGTTCGCAAGTCGATGAAACTTGACTGGGCGTTATGTTTATGTGAAGACTTGTATGACGTGTTCTTTGACATGGAGAGTGCCTGTCGAATGCTAATGGTTAGTGGGAGCACACGTTAAAGGTATGCTAATTGGATTAGTATACTCGAACCGACTCATCCTCGATTCATCACACGGATTTCACTCTGGGACAATCAATGATGGAATCGAAAGGTTGTGATAGGTATTCGTGAACCTTCGACTTGGGGATTTAGTAGGGATGTGCTTGTGACGTCAAGATTTTCATTAGAGTAGTTCGACCCTATAAACCGGAAGGCGGGGGTCAACCTCGACGTGCATCTTGATGGGCAAGTAGCAAGTCCTACTGAATACCAAGATAGAATTCTTTCTCCTATTAGTGAACGGGTTATATGTCCTATGCGGTTATTGGCAGATGAGATCATAAGTCTTTGGCCAAAGCATTGGAGCTAGCTGTATTAGATACACGAGAGCTCGATGATCTCGATTTGCATTAACACATGCATAGCGTCAAGAACAGATGGGGTTTGACTGACCGTGACCCCATAACTTGATCGGGACATTTGAAAGAAGGGTTTATACGTATACTGGTATTCACGACAGAATGGTTCTTAAATGATCCCATCATTCGTTCTCAGTTGGGGTACAGTGTAGGCCGCCAGGCTGGCTAGGTGGTGCTACTAATCTTTGGTTCCTCTCATTGCTGACTGATACGGACCTACCGAGTCGCGCATTAGGATTGACGACGGAATGAATCAAGCTAATTCTCTCATTATGAATATTAGATATTGGATATCTTATTGGGACATTAGATGTCTAAATCGATATATTGGATAAATTTATTTACGGCCTAATGACTTAAATAAATAACTGGGTGATTAATTTAATTGATGTATATAATTATTTCTTGGAGAAATTAATTATATTATTTTGTATTTGATATGTTTAATTAATTGGATTAATTAATCGATATAAATACATCGAAACGGAATCGGAGTTTATCTGTTTGGACTTTCGGGAGTCCGAAACAAACCGAACTCGTCCGTTTTTCATCATGGCCGCCCTCTTATTTTCCACCTAATTTCCTCTTGTCTTTTGTTTCCATTTTATATGGATGATATTGACATGGTGGGGATACCTCTCATGTGAATGAGTTGTATTGTTTGGTGGAAGGTGTATAAAGAATTATATGTAGACTTGTGATTGAGGAGACTTATATATCACATACATAATTCAGACCTTTGAAGAGGTGAACGTAAGAAAGGTTGATATAGAGAGAGAAAAGAACTTAGAGTTCATTTCATGGTGTTCATACTCATCTTCATCTTCTTCACAAACTTCTTCTTCATTTTTCTTGGAGAAAATTGAGAGAAAAATATTGAGAGAATTTTGATAAACATACTTGGAGTATATTCATCAAAATCAATAGCTTTATCACCTAGCTCTAGCCGTATCCTCAGAGGATAGCAAGGTGTTGTCATTCCCTTCGTTTTTCCGGCGCGTGGCAAGTAGAGACGCGGTGCTTTCGGCGTTGGATAATTCAAGGGCTTGAAGCGGAATAGAGTCGTAGAGATCAAGCAAAGCTTGGGGAATAGCTCAAGAGAAGGTTATCCATCTAATCAACGGACTACAAGGGTGAGTTTCTATATCTCTTGTGAATTTGTTTTTGATATTCGTATATACGTAGCTCGATCGATCCTCGTAGGGATTCGGATCGAATTAATTTTCGTTTTACCACTTCCGCTAGGCCTTCGTTTTTAGGCACCGAATCCTAACAGGAAAATCACCCAAAACCTCTAACATCCGAACAAGGCACAAAACAATCCATAAAATCGTAGGGGAAACATGTATATGGGGTAGATACCTCATAATCTCAAGGTTCTCAAGCTCTAAAATTCCCAAAATTAGGCTTCTAAGCATTCTTATCTTGATTCAGAAAATGGAAAAGGATTAAGTGTTGTGAGATCTTTGTTATACAACTCAAGATGATGATTGACGAAGAAAGACTGCCTCAAATCGCCCCGAATCGCCTTCCTTTGAGCTCTCCCGACCGGACTATTGAAAAAGGTGGAAGAAATGACAAGTGCAGGGTCAACTGTCATATATATACTGTGCCCAGTCTAGCACACGCTACACTTCAAAATTAGCATGCGCTAACGGGGTCACCGGTTAGTCCAGTGGATTCTGCCAGCCTCATTAGCGTGCATTAGGTATACCGTTGCGTGCGCTAATTGCCTACTCTTAGCGTGCGCTAGCCGATAGTTAGCGTGCGCTAACTGGGAGTTGGTGTCCAGAAATTGGAGTCCAGAACCTACTGTCCTCTGCCCTATTCATGTCTTAGCATGCGCTGCTGTGATAGCTTCGCGTGCGCTACGCAACGTTTATAGCGTGCGCTAGCCGAATCCTAGCATACGTTACCTGATAGTCCAGACAGCCTGACAACCACACTGCCTCTGCCGACCCAGCTCGTTAGCGTACGCTACGGACGTGTTAGCGCGTCCTACTGGCCACAAATAGTGTGTGCTAGCTAACTGCTAGTCCAGAGAGCAGAATTTGCTACTGTCTCTACCCTGTCTGGTCCCTTAGCATGCACTATGGGTCAAAGCTAGCGTCCGCTACTGAAGAGAATTAACATGCGTTAGCTTAGGCCTAGCGTGCGCTATCCCTCTAACCCAGAACACTTCCGAAAGGTCTAAACAACACTATCATGATCCAAGCAAGGTACAAAACTCTATAACAACATCGACAACTTCACAAAGAGTTTACAGAGTGACAAAATAGGAAGAATGGCAAGGTCAAACAGTCAATAAAAAGTATGGGTATTACATTCTCCCCCTCTAAAACGAAGTTTCGTCCCGACACTTAAGAAATAAAAAGTTCAGGGTACTCCGACCGCATCTTGTCTTCCGTCTCCCAAGTCAACTCCTCGACTCCATGTCTCGACCATTGCACTTTAACCAATGGAATGGTTTTATGTCGAAGTTGTTTCTCACGAAGTTCAAGGATCTTCACTGGTCTCTCCAGAAAGATAATATCCTCGGCTTCGTCAATCTAACTATAGTCGATAACATGACTTGGATCCAGCACGTACTTTCTTCACTGAGACACATGAAAAACACTATGGACGTGACTCAATGCTGGAGGCAATGCCAAGCGATAAGCTAAATCTCCAAACCTGTCCAAAATATAGAAAGGTCCGATATACCTCAGACTAAGTTTCCCCTTTTTCCCGAAGCGAAAAACCCCTCTGGTCGCCGACACCTTGAGTAGAACATGATCCCCCACTTCGAACTCCAAAGGCTGACGACGAGTATCAGCATAATATTTCTGACGGCTCTGGGCAGTCAACAACCGGTCCCGGATAATAGAAATATTTTCCTTGGTCTCCATCAACATATCTGACTCTGTTCCGATTAGCTCCTAAGCCTCGTCCCAACATAATGGCGACCTACATCGCCTATCATAAAGTGCCTCGAACGGTGCCATTTGGATTGATGCATGCCAACTATTATTGTAGGCAAACCTGATCCACGGCAAGTGAAGCTCCCAATCATTACTCCAGTATAGGGCACAAGCCCGCAACATATCCTCCAACGTCTGAATCGTCTTCTCCGTCTGACCATCTGACTGGATGAAAGTATGTGCTCAATCTCAACTCAATACCCAAAGCCTGATGAATGGCCTACCAAAAGTGCGATACGAAACAACCATCTCGGTCGGAAACGATGGTCTTAGGGGCACCATGCAGTCTCACAATCTCGGCTACAAAAGTGCGAGCCAATCTCTCCGGTCCCCAAGCATCCCAGTGATAAAATCCATAGAGATATCCTCCCACTTACACTCGGGAATGGGAAGCGGCTTCAACAACCCCGCCGGTTGTTGATGTTCAATCTTGGCTTATTGACACGTCAAGCACCATGGTACAAACTCCATGACATCTTTCTTCATGTTATTCCACCAAAAATTTCGCTTCAAGTCTTTGTACATCTTACTCGTTCCGGGGTGGATTGAGTAAGGCATAGCATGAGCTTCTCGGAGAATTCTCTGCCTCGACTCTAGATCATTCGGAACACAAATTCTGCCCTGAAATCTCAGAATACTTTCCTCATGGACCATAAAACCAGGGGCTTTTCCTTTAATTACATCTTCCTTCAGTTGAGAAATCATTGGGTCACTCCACTGTTTCCCTTTGATGTCATCAATCAAGGACGAAGTAATCTCGAGAGTGCAAAACTGTCCTTGTACTCACTGAAGCCAAACTTCTATTCCTTGATCAATTAAATCCTGACGAATCTTCGTCTGATAAATAAAGACCTCGAGCATCTGAAGCGATGTCGATTTACGGCTCAAAGTATCCGCGACGACATTGGCTTTTCCTGGGTGGTAAAGAATTTCCAAATCGTAATCCTTTATCAATTCTAACCAACATCTCTGTCTCATATTCAGCTCTTTCTGACTGAAAATATACTTCAGACTCTTGTGATCGGTATAAATCCGACACAAAGATCCATATAAATAGTGTCGCCAAATCTTGAGTGCGAAGTAAATTGCGGCCAACTCCAAATCGTGAGTAGGATAGTTCATCTCTTATGGATTCAGTTGTCGTGACGCAAAAGCTATCTTATTATCATGTTGCATAAGTACACATCCAAGGCCTTGTCCCGATGCGTCGCTATAAACTGCAAATTCTTCACTACCATGCGGTAAAGCTAGAATTGGTGCTGAGGTCAAACGTGTAACACCCCCAGATCCGATCGGAAATATTACAGCGTCGTGGGCCCCAGAATGGAACCCACAAGGCTAAAAGAAATTTTCGCAAGCATTTACAATACCCAAGAGGCCAACGACAGTACTATCTTTAAAACATTTGAAGACTATATAAAATCTGTTTATCAAAACCGTCGTAAAAATCTCGTTTGAAAGGGCAAGGCCTGAAATGCCCGAACTCAACAGTTTTAAAAACATACGTTAAGGTATCACTTACACGTACCGAAAAAATAGTTTAGAAAACGCTTGCCAAAGTAACCTAAGTTACCAGATACCAAAAGGCCAAAAACACTCACGCAGCGGAAAAGACAAACATTTTAAAATACTCTAGCACCAGAATACAACAACTGATCACGAAACTCAATACACAATTACATGCCCTATCCAGTATCCTCCGGGAAGCTCATCGCTCCACGACCGCTACAAGCACGATATCTCAAGAACCTAAAAAGAAAGCCACGATCAGGTCAGCCATAATATCCAATAATGATAACCGTCATATTACATTAATAATCACATACCAATGAGAATAAGAATACGACTAATGTAATCTTGTCGTGGTAACTTTACTTACTCAAATAATTCTCAACAGAATAACCATTATTACATTTCACATCTCGTACTCGATTAACCAATAAATTCGAACATAATATCTGTATTGTACCTCAAACAATACTCAAGATTCTCAAAACAT
The DNA here is from genome assembly GCA_033398695.1 of Orobanche coerulescens. Taxonomy (NCBI): domain Eukaryota; kingdom Viridiplantae; phylum Streptophyta; class Magnoliopsida; order Lamiales; family Orobanchaceae; genus Orobanche; species Orobanche coerulescens. The sequence goes on from CM065803.1 coordinate 72,587,356, forward strand.
CATCATAACTCACTGTTATGAAATCTACTAACTCTGTCCAACCCAAATTCGTCGGGTAACATCATCACATCTCGACACGAAAACCAATTGTCCATCAAAGACAAATACCAAGGGAAAAATACGGAACATACCACGAGGTGCACAATACCATGACAATCATATCAGTTTAATCCAAGATCAGATCAATGTAACATACGGGCACGGTCCTAAGACAAGACCCAAAAATGTATACTCATATGACAACGTCAATATGCTCAACACAGTAACAACAGTGTATACTCGATGGAAATCCCATGATCCAGCGCCCTCAGCATAGATCCCGGATGATCCTACTAGATCAACACGAAATGGATAACCAATAATATACATATGCACAATAACATATGATAAAATCAATGATGCGAATCCACATGATTCCATCAACACAACAATGGGTAATCCAATGATCCAGCGCCCTCAGCATAGATCCCCATGATGATCCCGTCGGACCAAAGCATAGTGGAAAACCTATCCAACGATCCAGCGCCCTTAGCATAGGTCCCCACGATGATCCCGTCGGACTAAAGCATGGTGGACATCTGATCCAGCGCCCTCAGCATAGATCACATGATCTCACAGGATCAACACAACATAAACAATACAATTATGCATACACATATGCAACTCAATGTGTTCATCAACATGAACAACATACGAATCAAAACATGAACGACACTATGATGGCACAACTAGGATGGCTCCATGTTCAGCAATATGAATGACAACCTGCATGATCAACAACATCAACAATAAATCGAATCAAACTATGATACTTGTCCTGAGTCCTTCAGGAGAAGTCTCGATGTCAAATCATCACCGGCGACTATCCTCAATGCTCGGCGATCCAAACGTACCATAAACTATAAGTATTCATATCCTCATCTTTATCGCAACGTAACCTTGATACCCAAATATGCCAATAACCGAGATAAAGCATATACATTATGATTTAACTCCCAGAATGGGGAAGACAACATATAAACTGAATCTCCAAAATTTGCAGTAATAATCATTGCTATATGCATTATAAACGAAATTAAACTGAAACCATTCATTAAATATTATAATTGAGCAAGTAATAACTTGCCTCGATACCAATACGACGATGATGAAGCTGCTACCAATCTCATTGCCTTCGTCTACGAGCTCCTCGGCCCTGACCCATGCAATTCACGAACATACTCGAACATGACCGCAACATACGGTTATAATCACCGATCAATAATCTCAACCTATTGAAGTAATCAAATAGCAACGATCCGATAACAATCAACAACCGACATAGCCAACCAATCAAACTTAACGGGTCAACGATACCTCAATCCTATATAAAACCAAATAAGATACTCAAACCATTTTCCGAATTCATATCCATCATATGAACCAAAATCCGATAATTACTAATCAATACAATCGACCGACAAACTCAACGATTTCACAATATCTCGATTAGACACAAGTCCGAACAATCCAACTCAAACAATTACGAATTCATAACCAAAATATGATTACGGATACGAATGTAAAGCAAATCATATTCAGTGATCAATCACAATCTTTCCGGATTCCAAATTGATATCATGATTCGTATTTCATCGAGAACATACGAATTCTACCACTATAATCAAGGAACATTCGATCTTCATATCTAAAAATATCGATAATTCAACATACGATCGTCTTGCTATGTTAAATTCATCAAGAAGTTCCTCAAGAACACTAAGTGATTCGAAATCATGTTCATAGCCATCAAAACAACGTAATTTGATATCCACTAACATCTAAACAATTCTCGTTCATAATTCAAGGTGTAAATTATCATATTTTCCAATATATGATCCTTTTACATCAAGAATCGAAGCAATACTACCAAGAACACCAAGAACACTATGATTCCGTAATCATAACCAACATAATCAAGACATAAACCATCGTATCGTTCAACATATAGTTCATATATCCTCAAGAATCGCAACAACAAAACCATAACTATCTTCATACAAATCATTCAGCAACAACAACATCAAAAATCCAAAATTCAAGAAGGGATTATCCAACATACCTCTTATAAGATGAAATACACAAGTAACCACCTCAAGAATCATCACTATCTTCATATCTCAAGCTCCAATCCCATGTTCCCAAGCTCAAAATCGACTTACAAGAATCAAGAATCCATTTATGAGGGTTGGAGGTGAAAAACAAAGTGAACTTCCAGAGAGGAATGAAATGACGGGCATCCTCTTATAAAACATTTTTGTTCGTTACGTACGTAACATGTCCATGTTAACGTACGTAACAACCTATTACATGCGCTATCTTTCCTTGGTAGCGTACGTAATGACAGTCCAGAGTTAACTAACTCATTTCGTTCAATGCCTTACGTACGTAAATCTTGCACCATAACGTACGTAATACGTACGTTGACTTGCTACAGTAACATACTTGTTAACGTACGTAATAATCCTTCCTTAGCGTACGTAATTGTCGGGGTTGACTCGCCTATCCACATCCGCGCCGAAAGTTGCCGACACGGGGTCCCACCTGTCGACCACAGCTCGTCCTGTCTGATTCCCTTGTTACGTACATAATGCCTTGGTCATAACGTACGTAACACTAGCAACTTAGCGTACGTAAGTCCTTAAGCTTAGCGTACATTAAGGGCTCTATACTTAGCCAAATCCAACTATTCCTGTCCATCTCGATATTTTGGATACGTATACACACATACTGAATACACATATTCAATCCAATAATATTCTCAAATGATATACCCAATAACAAAAGCACGATAACCTGATACACGATACCCTCAAACATAATTGTCGACCAACTACGACAATTATACCAATACAGTTGTCTCAGTTCCGAATTTATTTTATCCATACTGTACATATTTCACGCTGTACAACTTAACTCGGATAAAATAACATTAATTAACAGTAGTAGAAATTCTGGATATTACATACTACACCACTTAAAATAAGTTTCGTCCTTGAAACTTGCAATTCGTCATAAAGAAACAAACAAATCGTTCAACCAAAATATTCCGAAACCATCACAACAACGATCAATCATCATCATTACCGAATAGCATACTTACAAATGCACAAAGTCAACGATCTCCTGAGATACTAGCAAGTGACTACATTGTAAAGCCTCAATATGCTTACAGTCACAATTCCATGAGTCTCAACAAAATATATCATCGGATGAAATAATCTATCCGTGTCATATCCTGTCTACCTGATTACACAATCAAGTCACAATCTGCTAAAAATCAATAATGCACGATACATCTATGAAACAACTGCCCAAATCAACGACACAAATCCCGAAACATAGGCACAAAATTCGAACGCTCATACGATCATTAACAATGATCAACCAACAAATTAACCGAGTATATCACCGACACGATAAACTTCAGTACGGCCAATCCAAAGGTTAAAACACAATCGAGAATATCATCAACATGATGAACTCCAATATTACCAACGAACGATCAATGGAAATCGAGAATACCTTCACACGGTAAGCTCCAACACGATGAACATAGAACCACAGAGACCGATATACGAAAGAGCAAAATTCTCAAAATGTTAAACAAATCATATATAGTGTATCTCAACGAAACACAACCGACTGGTGAACATACTCCTCGGCATACGAGCAACCAATCACAAACTGACGAACATATCTAATTATACATGGAGCGGGAATGACCACTCAATATCCAGAACAACCAGCATGGGGTCACCATCCCCAATTCTCCACTTACAAAGAAATCCTTCAAAAATCACTATGGAAAAATCGCGCTACTACCATACCAATGGAATCACATAGCACATATTCCCCGATTCTACCAAATCTAGAGTTCCAAAATCATATTTTGTACCGAATCTACATCACATGGCATATTTCTCTTATCGGCTCAACAAACCGGTTATCCCTGGATAGCCAAACTACCATACTGAAGTGCGAATCCCTATTCATCGTTCCATACTGATGTCTTATCCAGTTCGAGAATCACACTCATGACTTTGCCATGATATGCACTATGCACTAAATGCGTATGTATACCAATCACATTTTTAAAACCAGTATGAAATCATATAGTCTCGTCAAGAAGACAAATTTTCGAAAGTTCTTTCAAAAATTTCAAAACTCAAAACAAAAATTTTGGTAAGACCACAAAATAAATTTTCGAAAATTAAATTGGCTCGCTGGCGCTAAGTATTCTATAACAGTTTCCTTCGAATCCACTCGATTTCGAAGTTTTAAAATGAAAACTATGCAAATAATTGACCACATCCGTACTCCTGTATGCCAATTCGGTTCGTTACCAATATCCACTGATATTCTATCGGAAAAACACACGATAGAGTTCCAAACTCTCAATATTTAAACTCCGACAGAACCCCCTTTTCCACATATGACTCGCAACGTCAATCATTAACCCATCCTGGATCACCTCAAATATGCTATGACAAAATATTGAAACAAATCAACACAGCGAAAGACTTCCCGAGAAGTTTTATTTGAATAGGTAAACCAAAACTCCGAAAGGCAGAAACGAAGTAGATAAACGATTAGTAAAGTGTTTTACAAATCTCGGGAGTTATAGAAAACATGAAAAAGCCTTTTGAAACATTAGGGTCTCAGCCCGTATCTCGTTCCACATTACAAGAAGTTTAAAAAGTAGAAAACTCTTTTCGGACTCCAAGTCCTGAGTTATAAATATATTTCAAAATCAATTGGGTCTCGGCCCAAAAATCATTTTCCGTAAAACATCCGTGAAACATTCATTTTGAAAAGTATTATTTTCAAATGCTCAAAAACAGTTCACATATCACAAAATGAATTAACATAACTACATGTTCTTCTCAACAATCCACAGTCCTTCTCCCGAATTCACAATTCCGTTCCAAAACTTAACCGACATATTGATTTCCAAAATCATAGTTTCTCAAATCATCAATCCTGTACCAACTCTGTCATCTCATACGGTAATGCATAACATCTGCTGAATCTCAAAGCATATCAACTTAGAACGACAATAAATCTCAATGCAATTCAAAAATCCAAATACTTATAGATCGTGAAGCCGACGATTCCCCGTGATACTGGCACATATCTCGACTTTAGAAAATACTCGATACAGACATTTTCAAAACACACGTTTTATAAAATCAGTTCAGCTAGTGAACATAACACAGCTCTATCCAAAGAAACACGTTAACACCGTTTGGAAAAAGTTTGTAACAAGCCCAGTACTACACTGGCAAATCACATAATGCACAAGCCCGAGAGAACAACAAAACCCAGAGCTCAAACACTTGTCAACCGACAACTCGAATGACACGACAAAAGCACGACCCAACTCGACCCGACTGCCTACGTTTTCTCAACCTAAGCTCTGATACCATATTCTCTAACACCCATAGATCCGACCGGGAATATTACAGCGCAGTGGGCCCCAGAATGGAACCCACAAGGCTAAAAGAAATTTTCGCAAGTATTTACAATGCCAAGAGGCCAACGACGGTACTATCTTTAAAACATTTGAAGACTATATAAAATCAGTTTATCAAAACCATCGTAAAAATCTCGTTTGAAAGGGCAAGGCCTGAAATGCCCGAACTCAACAGTTTTAAAAACAAACGTTAAGTTATCGCTTACACATACCGACAAAATAGTTTAGAAAAAGCTTGCCAAAGTAACCTAAGTTACTAGATACCAAAAGGCCAAAAACACTCACGCAGCGGAAAAGACTAACAATTTAAAATACTCTAGCACCGAAATACAACAACTGATCAGGAAACTCAATACACAATTACATGCCCTATCCAGTATCCTCCGGGAAGCTCATCTCTCCACAACCGCTACAAGCTCGATATCTCAAGAACTTAAAAAGAAAGCACACGACGGGGTCAGCCATAATATCCAATAATAATAACCATCACATTACATTAATAATCACATACCATTGAGAATAAGAATACGACTAATGTAATCTTGTCGTCGTAACTTTACTTACTCAAATAATTCTCAATAGAATAACCATTATCACATTTCACACCTCGTACTCGATTAACCAATGAATTCGAACATAATATCTGTATTACCTCAAACAATACTCAAGATTCTCAAAACATCATCATAACTCACTGTTATGAAATCTACTAACTTTGTCCAACCCAAATCCGTCGGGTAACATCATCACATCTCGATACGAAAACCAATTGTCCATCAAAGAGAAATACCAAGGGAAAAATACGGAACATACCTCGAGGTGCACAATACCACGACAATCATATCAGTCTAATCCAAGATCAGATCAATGCAACATACGGGCACGGTCCTAACATAATACCCACAAATGCATACTCATATGACAACATCAATATGCTCAACACAATAACAACAGCGTATACTCGATGGAAATCCCATGATCCAGCGCCCTCAGCATAGATCCTGGATGATCCTACTAGATCAACACGAAATGGATAACCAATAATATATATATATATATGCACAATAACATATGATAAAATCAATGATGCGAATCCACATGATTCCATCAACACAACAATGGGTAATCCAACAATCCAGCGCCCTCAACATAGATCCCCATGATGATCCCGTCGGACCAAAGCATAGTGGAAAACCTGTCCAACGATCCAGCGCCCTCAGCATAGATCCCCACGATGATCCCGTCGGACCAAAGCATGGTGGACATCTGATCCAGCGCCCTCAGCATAGATCACATGATCTCACAGGATCAACACAACATAAACAATACAATTATGCATACACATATGCAACTCAATATGTTCATCAACATGAACAACATACGAATCAAAACATGAACGACACTATGATGACACAACTAGGATGGCTCCATGTTCAGCAACATGAATGACAACCTGCATGATCAACAACATCAACACTAAACCGAATCAAACTAAGATACTTGTCCCGAGTCCTTCAGGAGAAGTTTCGATGTCAAATCATCACCGGAAACTATCCTCAATGTTCGGAAGAATAAGCCGCTCTATGTCCCATCTGTCCGCAAGTGTGACACTTCAAAGGAGGGAAATTGCATTCCAAATTAACGTGTCCTGGACGACCATAATTATAACAAGTCACCGGATGAGCTGAGGTGCCCGGAACAGAACGGAAACTCCTCTTTCCTTTAGCATAACATGATGACTGTCCGGCGGAATAGTTAGTCGTCTGAGGCTTCTGGAAGTTGCCACTCTTAGAGCCATAAAAACTTTCCGCGATCTTCTGCTTCTTCGGTTCTTCGTTGGCTTCGTTGTCGGGGCTTAATATGTCATGGGCCAAAGCCCTGTCCTGATATTCCTTCAACGTGGTGTAAGCAAATCTGGCCATGTACCGCCGTAAGTCCATATTCATCCGCATATCAAAGTAACGGATCTTATCACGCCCGTTTCACACTTTATCCTTCACGTGGATCAATTGTTGGTTGTACTCCACGATTGCCTGCGAAATGGGAATGTTCTGTGGCTTAGCCTTGAAAAGGCTTGGATTCGAACTTCTTGCACTAGCCAAGGACAAAACTCGGCCTCCAAAAGCTCTTTAAACTCTCCCGACGTAGCAAGATGATCCTGTGGCTTGACAACTTTCCACCACGTCGCGGCATCCTTGGTGAGGAAATAATGAGCAATCGGTACTTTCCTCGCTTTGGGACAATCAACCGCTTCGAAAATTTTCTCTAACTCCGCTAGCCAATCCTCCCAACCTAATGGGTATGTGGCACCGCCAAACTGTGGAGGGTGCATACGGATCACATTTTGAAGCAAGGCATCCGTTGTTAGGTTCGGATTGTTCAACTGAATGGCTTGGGCCAAGATGGTCATCTGGTTAGCCAATTGTTGAAGTACGTTCTCAACCCCAACATCCGCGTTGTTCCCCTAGCCAGTCGACTGGTCATGCTGACTTTCGGTGTCAGGATGAACCGAGTTAGATAGGTTGGGATTTGTCGATCCCGCAACGGAACTGAGGGAAACGGCCGCACCACGTCCTTGTCCACGTCAACGACCACGACCTCGTCCCCTACTAGCTGACATACTGAAGAACACACAAGGCACGTAAGTACAATTCATTCGCACGTCAAGGAAGTGACCGATTCTCAAAAATATCAACTCAGAGGCAAAGCGATTAAGGAAACACCAGAAGAGTAAGAGGTCTTAAAAGTACCGGTCGCACTGTGGTGATGGTAAAGTAGTGATACTGCAGAGAAACAATGACTCAATCGACCCAAAAGATCGACAGCCTAGGTATCCATAGACCTAAGCTCCGATACCATTTTCTGTAACACCCCAAGTTATTCAGGGTATGTTACAGCACCGTGAGCCTCGATGTGGGACCCACAAGGCTATACACACACAGAATTATAACATTTGACCGAGAGGGTCCAAATACAATGAAATGAAAGACAATACAAATGGTATTCAAACCATAACCAATGTATCCTAATACAACATGTCACAAATCAATACCTCGGCAACACAGGCCGGAACTTCAAGGAAAAGGAAAACAATACTCGAGTATTCAAAAGCCATTCCAGTACAACAACACTGAATGGGGGGGAACACAACAAGTAACCGGAGACAGGACACAATATTACGCTTGCCCATCATCTTCATGCCGACCCGATACCTGCCTGTCCGCTCTCCTGTGTTGGAACATTTTGTTCCATACATGCTTAATAATGTTTTGATGATTAAAGTTATTACATAAAGCAAAAAAATAAAAAGACGAAGCAAAGCATTGAAGAAGATGAAGTGCATAAAGCTGGAATCTGCCAGCCTAACATACGTAACTCAGATTACATAATGTACGTAGAGGCTCAAGATTAACGTACGTAAAGCAAACATGTTAACGTATGTAATGTGTTAAAATCAGATGAACGTTGGGAAGAGTCAAAGTCAAAAAGGCGGCAATGGATATATGACATCATCAATGACGTATAGCTAACGTATGCAAAACTGGAGTTGATAACGTATGTAAGGAAAAGAACGAATGCTACTGAACTAAAATGCATACTCGCTAACGTACGTAACAATGATGATATAACGTACGTAAAGAATCTTATTGATATTATTGTTGTTGTAATATTGAGCATATATTGTTAGTTTGAGTGTTTATACATTCAACATCATACACGAGAGGTAAAAGAAAAGATACGATTGGATTCGGTGTTATTAGGCTCAAGGATACGGCATTATTATAATCGCAATTGATATCTTCGTGAGGTTTATCTTGTACCCATAGAAAGCTAGAGTGGTTGATTCCTTGTCCCATAGAAAAGGAAAATGGTTTAACTTGGAACGACACAAGGACAAGTACGAGTGGTTTATCACGGACCAATAGAAGACGTGATTGTAACGGTTATCCCTCGACCGATAGAAGAGAGGTGCAGAGGTTTTTATCTTCAACCTATAGAAAAAGATACCGATAGAGGACGTAGGCTCGTTTATAGCCGAACCTATATAAATCCTTATGTCGTTCAAATTCTGCACAATTATTTTACTCTTCCGCACAACGGCGCATATACCGATCTTACTCCAAAAATTGGTATCTGAGTGGTACCTCCAATACCCAGCTTAACATCCTAGGAGTCGATCCAAATGGCATTTCAATTTGCTCCAGTCGAAGGCCTTGCTCTTAACCGACCACCATTTTTTGATGGCGCAAATTTCATGACATGGAAGAAAAAGATGTCGATCTTCATTCATGCCTATGATATAGAAATTTGGAAGATCATTTGTCTTGGCCCGAAAGTTCCAATCAAATCCGACGGATCTCTCAAGAGTTTCGAATAATATAATGATGAGGATTGGAAGAACGACCATCTAAATGGTAAGGCTACTCAACTCTTATATTGTGCCTTAAATCCGGAAGAGGTCAATCGAATCTCATCGTGTGAAAGTGCTAAAGAAATATGGAAAATTCTTGAAATCACACACGAAGGGACAAATCAAGTCAAGGAGATGAAGATCAATATGCTTCTCCATGACTATGAATTATTCATGATGAAGGGTGACGAGTCCATCACCAACATGCTCGACCGATTTTCGGTCATCACAAATGGACTTGCTTCATTCGGTAAACCATTATCTAGTAGTGAAAAAGTCAAGAAAATTTTACGATCACTACCTAGTGAATGGGACGGCACCGTGACTGCGATTATGGAATTGAAAGATCTCAATACGCTTGATCTTAGTGCCCTCGTTGGTTCGCTAATTAATTATGAGATAGTGTTAAAATCATGAAGTGTCAAGCCAAAGCCGAAGGAACGATCAATAGTCTTAAAGGCTAAGATGTCAAAGAGAGAAGAAATTTCGTGGATGACAGCGACGAAGAATCGGCATATTATGCCAAGAATATTAATAAGTTCCAACACTTATTAAACCGGAGAAAGAAGGACATCCAAACAAGCGAATCTAAGAAATTCGACAATAATTGTCGATTATGTGGTAAACCAGGCCACTTTGCCAAGAACTGATGAGTTAAACCCAAGAAGGAGGTTATCGTTGCAACATGGAGCGATGAAAACGAAGATGATGATTTTATCAATCAAAATAATCTCGCTCTCATGGCACGGAGTTCATTCGAAGATAGTAACGTCGAAAGCCAAGTAATTCTTACGACGAACTTTTTGAAGCATTTGAATTATTACATACAGATTATCAAAATGATTTATCCAAAATTAAATCCCTTCAATTTAAAAATAAATCATTGGAAATTAAAAAATTCCAAAATTCTGGAAAAGGGAAAATTTGTCGAAATCGATCATTCAAAATGCCTTGAAAATGAAAATACTTTAAAGAATAATCTTGTTAAAATTCAAACCGAGCTCAAAAATTTAGCGAAGAAATTTTCTCTCGGAAACGAGAAATTTGAAAATATGCTTTGGGTTCAAAAATATACTCTGAATAAAGAGGGTTAGGATTCAAACCATGTTTTAAAAACGAATCCATAAATTTCAAAATACCCCATTGTGAAAAGTACTTAAAAATTGGGCATCACATTTCTAACTGTAAAAGCCCATGTCGGACGATTAAAATTAAAAAGATTTGGGTTCCTAAAGGAACAAATATTTCAAATATCGTCTATATTTCAAATGAAAAACCAACTCTCGGTTGTGTAACACCCCCGATATATTCAGGAATATTACAGCGCCGTAAATCCTTTACATAAGAATTTACAAGGCTGAATAAATGAAACGACAATGACAGATACCAACTTATGAAATCACTTGAAATAAAATACGACAGTTCTGGTTCAATACCAAAAATACAAATGTCCAAATGGAGAATATTAATACATCACTGAAATCCAAACATCACAAATTACGACGTACTCAAGTACTTATTAAATAACCAACAACAGATAATAAACCCCACCGGAAGATCACTCTACACCCTCGTCGTCATGCAGCTCCAGTGGTTGTTTCCCCGCTCTCCTGGATCCTGAACATAAACAAATGTTCACCCCCGAAGGGGTTAGCACAACGATACTAGTACAAGTACCACAACATATTATTTCAACATATCACGAATAATAACAACGTAAATCACAAAATACCAACGAGTCTTCTCCTACGAGAAACTCATAAATAACATACACAACTGATAATCACAACATGATATCATAATATACACATGGTAATTCCGACAATCCAGCGTTCACTGCCTAGAACCCACAATGATCCCGTCAGACCAACCCTTGGTGGAAAAACCCGTCCGATGATCCAGCACATGCTAGCATAGATCCCCCGATGATCCCGTCGGACCAACACGAGGTGGACATATAACAACGACATATATGCACGACAATATGTATAACATCAATACATAAAAAAAATAAGGTACTTGCCTCGATTCGAAGACAAGAACAATACTTCCACGAAAACGAAACACTCGAAGGTCGCCCCTTCGATCAATCACGTAACAAGCTCGAACCTTAACAAAAGAAATAATATAGAATTTATCTCACGTCGTATGAATGTCTAACAATCCAATTTACGGCCGAAAGTTCATAAAACGCAATCTGCCTGAACTGCTTAGCGTACGCTAAGTATTCTACGTAGCGTGCGTTAAGCCTGCTCGTTAGCGCACGCAAACAACGAAGCCTAGCGTACGCTAACTATGCACGGTCAGTACCTCACTGATCAGCCGACTGACTCACCTGATGACCTAACGTACATTACATACCAAACATAGTGTACGTTAACTCATGCCCGATAGCGCACGTTAATCTACATAGCTTAGCGTGTAAACGTGTAGGGCAGTACACTACTGGGCAGCAGACTTGTTCTAATGGTGATGAAGCTCATGAAATCTTCAGTGATAATACATGTCATCTCCATGCATATCATGCTCATACGGTTTATGAATGATCTTACGGATAACATCAACTTTGAGATACAAGGATACGTATAATCATCACAATACCATAATCCATCTTGATTACAATTCTCATGCGAAGCTTGGTGTTCTTAAGGTCGACGCACTAGATTTCAATATCATCATTACATCCTGATTTAACCATGGAGACAAACTAACAATTCCAGCTTATAAGAAAGGATGCAATCTAAGATGATTCTTTCTTAAGTCCTTATAACCAAAAGTGATATCACCTCAAAGTTTATGATCAATACAACAACATAAATTATACAGATAATCAACTTCAGAATGTTCCTCTCATCATTTGACGTACTAAGATTCCAACTACGAGGTTCCAACAACAATATTATAAGCATAAACATTCCAATCTTCTACACATGATGTTTGTTGAATAATTCACCAAAGGAACTCAATATCTTGCTAGTATGATCATCTTATTCTTTAGAATCCGAATTTAAGGCTGGAGATAGAATTAACATACCTTAATATGATGAAATCACTGAACCAAAAAGGTAGAATCCGACTCCGGTTGGTTGTATGCCACTCCAAGGTGCTACTCCACTTCAATGATCAATCACAAGTAATATCCAATCTCCAATGATCAAGTAGATGTGTTCTAAGTGTGTTTAAGGAGGATAAAATGCTCTCTGGACTATCAAGTACGAAGGTTACTCGAAGGAAATGAGAAGAAAATGGAGTGTTGTCCCTTATATAAAGTTTCTGCACATTAGCTGATTAGCACATGCTAGCATACAATCCTTAGCGCGCGCTAATAAGAGTTGACTCCAAAACTATCCAGGTTCATCCGCGGGAATCTTATCCGGACCCATGTCCCGGCTGGCGCATGTGTTAGCCGCCCAGCTCAATAATTGATGGCCTAGCGCACGCAATTCTTCATTCTTAGCGTGCGCTAGTTGTAGTCCGATAACGCACGTTAAGCTACATTCTTAGCGTGCGCTATCATGAGTTTGCATGAGAGATTTTGTATGTTGTTATACTTATGTACAAGGATACAAATGTGAGAAATATCATACTCCAATTATCGAGATCACAATTTCGAATAATACAGGGTTCAAGTACAAATGAAATACACAGTAATAAATCCGGATATTACATACTCTCCTACTAAAAAGGAGTTTCGTCCCGAAACTCAAGACGAAAATATCTCTGGATATATGGACTTCATGCTATCTTCCGTTTCCCAAGTGGCTTCTTCCACCCCATGGCGTGACCACTGAACTTTGACCAACACGACTGGTTTGTTCCTCAACTGCTTAACTCGACTCTCGAGTACCTTGACTGGTCTCTCTTCAAACGTTCCATACTGAGCGACTTCGATCTCGCCGAAATCAATGACATGACTAGGATCCGGTATATATCTCCGTAACTGGGATACGTGGAACACGTTATGAACATGGCTCAACGACGGCGGCAATGCCAATCTGTATGCCAACTCTCCAACTCTCTCAAGGATCTCGAATGGTCCGATATATCTCGGACTCAGCTTTCCCTTCCTTCCAAAACGAAAAAATCCTCGAGTAGAAGAAACCTTTAAAAGTACGTGGTTTCCAGTACTGAACTCCAATGGGCCACGTCGTACGTCCGCATAAGATTTATATCGACTCTGGGCGGTCAACAGCCTTTCACGAATCAAGGCTATCTTCTCTCGTGTCTGCACGATCAACTCCGGTTCTGTCCCAATCAAGTCTAATGAATCGTCCCAACATAGGGCGATCTGCATCTCCTCCCGTATAATGCCTTAAACGGTGCCATCTTAATGGAAGCATGCCAACTATTGTTGTAGGTAAATTCAATCAATGGTAGATGAACTTCCCAATCGTTTGACCAATCTAAGGCACAGGCCCTCAGCATGTCTTCCACAATTTGAATGGTCCTCTCGGATTGTCCGTCAGTCTGTGGGTGATAAGTTGTACTGAAGTTCAATTCGGTTCCCAAGGCCTTATGGACTGCTTTCCAAAAATGTGATACAAAGCGACCGTCTCGGTCAGAAATAATGGTCTTCGGCGTACCATGCAGTCGGACTATCTCTGAAATAAATACTCGTGCCAACCTCTCTGGACCCCACGTGTCCTTAATGCCTAGAAAATGAGCTGATTTGGTTAAACGATCAACTATCACCCAAATCATGTTCATTCCCGTCTTGGTCCTCGGCATACTAGTGATAAAGTCCATCGATATGTCCTCCCACTTCCATTCAAGAATCGGGAGCGGTTTCAACATTCCGGCAGGTCGTTGATTCTTGATCTTAACCTCCTGACAAGTCATGCATTTCGAAACATAGTCCGCTACATCGTTCTTCATGTTGCCCCACCAGAAATTCTGCTTCAAGTCCTTATACATCTTACTGGTGCTTGGGTGGATAGAATAGGGAGAGCTGTGAGCTTCCTTCATAATCGTCTGTTTCAAAACATCGACATAGGGAACACAGAGTCGGTTCTGAAATCTCAAAACTCCATCATCATGAATTACGAATCTGTGGGCCTTCCCCTTGATCACTTCATCACGTAACTGAATCATCAGAGGATCATCTGTCTGCATAGATTTGATTTCTTCGATTAATGACGAAGTTATTTCCATCACACATAGTTATCCTTGGACTCTTTGTAACCATACTTCAATTCCTTCTCGAATCATCTCTCGTTGAATGCTGAGCTGGGAGGTCATAGTCTCTAGCATTTAGATAGAAACAGGCTTGCGGCTGATTGCATCGGCCACTACATTCGCTTTGCCTGGATGATATAAAATTTCCATGTCGTAGTCCTTAATCATATCCAACCATCTTCTTTGCCGCATGTTCAACTCTTTCTGACTGAAGATGTATTTGAGACTCTTGTGATCCGTAAAGATCTGACAGTGAGTCCCGTACAGGTAATGTCTCCAGATTTTCAAAGCAAAAACTACTGCTACTAGCTCCAAATCATGTGTTGGGTAATTCACTTTATAAGGTTTCAGCTGTCGTGACGCATAAGCGATCACCTTATCATTCTGCATCAATACACATCCGAGTCCTTGGTTCGAAGCATCACTGTAAACTATAAATCCTCCAGTTCCCTATGGAAGTGTTAAAATCAGTGATGTCATCAATCTCTTCTTCAATTCATCAAAGCTATTCTGGCACAACTCGTTAAACTCAAACTTTTGAGTTTTCTGCACGAGTCGAGTAAGTGGGCGGGAAATTTTGGAAAACCCTTCCACGAACCGAAGATAATATCCAGCAAGTCTTAAGAAACTCCGAACTTCTTTCACGTTCTTTGGAGGCTTCCAATCCATAACTGCTTCGATCTTCTGAGGATCTACTCGGAATCCTTTAGTTGATACCACATGGCCGAGGAACATTACTTCCCTTATCCAGAATTCACACTTAGAAAGTTTGGCGTACAATTGCTCGCTTCTCAAAAGTTCTAATACAATCTACAAATGCTGCGCATGTTCTTCCGGGTTTTTGGAATAAACTATAATGTCATCAATGAACACCACCACAAATTTATCCAAATATTCGATGAACACTCGGTTCATCAATTGCATGAATACAGCAGATGCATTAGTGAGACCAAACGGCATCACTACAAACTCATAGTGTCCGTAGCGAGTTCTAAACGCTGATTTCGGAATATCAGATTCCTTAATCCTCAGCTAATGATATCCTGATCTCAGATCGATTTTAGAAAATACCGTTGCTCCTTGTAATGGTCAAACAAATCATCAATCCATGGCAAAGGATATTTGTTCTTAATCGTCATTTTGTTCAGTTCTCGATAGTCAATACACAGTCGAAGCGATCCATCCTTCTTCCGGACAAAAATTACTGGCGCTCCCCAGGGTGAAACGCTTGGCTGGATATAGCCTTTGTCCAATAACTCCTCCAGCTGCTTTTTCAGTTCGTACATCTCAGTAGGTGCCATATGATACGGCGCCTTAGAAATTGGTGTAGCTCCGGGTTTCAGCTCACTGGTGAATTCTACATCCCGTCGTGGAGGTAGTCCAGGTAACTCGTCAGGAAATACATGTGAAAATTCGTTCACAATAGGAATGGATGAAAGTTCCACAATTTCGTCTTCTTTCTTCATTGCATAGCACCGATCCCAGACACCGATTCAACAATTTGACAGCTTTCATCGCCTTGATCAACTTTCCTGAGCTTCCTGGTTTCCATCCTTCAAACAATATTTCGGAACCATCGTCAGCGATCAGCGAGATATTCCTCCTTCGGTAGTTTACAATATCTCCATATCGATTAAGCCAATCGTCTCCGAGTATCAGGTCGTCTCGTTGCATTTCTATTATAATCATATTTGAGAGCCACTCTCTGCCTCCAAAGGATACAGGGAAATCTCTAGTTTCTAAGTTTCCAACAATTCTCTCTCCACTCGGTAAACCAACAACATAAGGTTCACAGTTATGAAAACCAGAAATATTCAAACGATTTACACAAGATAAGGATATAAATGAATGCGTAGCTCCTGTATCGAATGAAACACTAACTGGCTGGGAAAGAATCTGAACGGTACCTAATGCGACTGCAGCATCCTGATCGTCTGTTCTCCTCATCTCGTACAGACGCGGGGGAAAAGATCCGGTATTCGATGTACCCATTCGGTCCCACTGTCCTCTGCCTCGTCCGCGGCCAAAATTATGAGGCATCTGAACACTTTGCTGCGTCTGTTGGATACTAGCTTCCTTCTGAACTGGCGGCTGTGTACGGGCTCTAAAAGACTTTGCATCCTCCTCACATAACACTGCATGATGTCCCTCCCATCCACAATCAAAACAAGTCACGGCAGGTAAGGGGCAATTCCATCGATAGTTCCCCGTCTGGGCGCAGTTAAAGCATTTCCTGGTGACATTTGTCATGGTTGATGCTGCTCCGAAGTTCTTTCCGCTCCTAACTAGGTGCATAGGTTTCTTGAAAGAATTAAAAGATGATTGGGCTTTGCGGGGCCCGCTGTTCTTATGCTCTCTAAAAGTACCAGAGACTTTCTGCTTCTTGGATTCCGTAAACTTCTCCATTACTGCTTCCTTGATCTCATATGCCAATGCCTTATACTGGTATTGATGGAGGGTGGTACATTCAAAACCGGACATGTACCTCTGGATTTCTGGTTTCATTCTCATATCAAAATGGATCATCATTTATGCATCTGTTCTGACCAGATGTCGAACAAATGCTAGCTGCTGGTTAAACGTCTTAATTGTCTGGGATACGGGTTCGTCTGATGGCTGTGCGGAGAAAAACTCCCGAACTTTGGCTTCCCTCACCGGACGAGGGCAGTACTGAGCTTCCATCATCAATTTAAACTATGTCCAATCAGCATCATGGTCTACAGGCCGGATGGCTTCCCACCACTCGGATGCTTCCCCTATCGGTCATCCGGGCAATTAATTCTGGAAAATTTTTTCTCTAATTCCTTCAATTAATGGTCCCATGTGGGAGTCTCATAAAAGCCATCGAATTTGTGTGGTTGCATCTTTGCCACCTCTTGCAGCCATCGGTCACCTCGATTTCCCATATCTAGGATCCCTTGCTGCCTATCTCCCTGCTGTAATCCCACCGCCACCTGCATTCGGTCCACGACCTGAGCAAACTCAGTCATCTGGTTCACCACATGACGAAGGATTTCTAGTACAGCAGGTTCCGGTTCATTATTGATAGATCTTTGTGGCTCGCCTGAGCTATGACTGGCTTGATTAGAAGGCGACACTTCCCTTTCAGCATTCCTTCATCCGCGTCCGCGACCGCGACCACGTCCACGTCCACCTCTCAACATACTGTAAGCATAAATACTCAATATACAGGAAACAATACCGTTCAAATGCTCAAGTACAAAGAAATATAACATGTAAAGGACGAGATAGAGTTTAGGAACTTACAACCACCGCCCGCACGAAGACGTAGGCAGTACAGTGATGTTATTCGCGGCCGTTTACCTTAAAAGACATATATGACCCCTATTTAACCCAATGGCCAAGATATCCATAATCTTAGCTCCGATACCATATTCTGTAACACCCCCGATATATTCAGGAATATTACAGTCCCGTAAATCCTTTACATAAGAATTTACAAGGTTGAATAAATGAAACGACAATGACAGATACCAACTTATGAAATCACTTCAAATAAAATACGACAGTTCTGGTTCAATACCGAAAATACAAATGTCTAAATGGAGAATATTAATACATCACTGAAATCCAAACATCACAAATTACGACGTACTCGAGTACTTATTAAATAACCAACAACAGATAATAAACCCGACTGGAACATCACTCTGCACCCTCGTCGTCATGCAGCTCCAGTAGTTGTTTCCCCGCTCTCCTGGATCCTGAACATAAACAAATGTTCACCCCCGAAGGGGTTAGCACAACGATGCTAGTACAAGTACCACAATATATTATTTCAACATTTCACGAATAATAACAACGTAAATGACAAAATACCAATGAGTCTTCTCTTACGAGAAACTCATAAATAACATACACAACTAATAATCACAACATGATATCATAACGTACACATGCTATTTCCGACAATCCAGCATTCACTGCCTAGAACCCACGATGATCCCGTCAGACCAACCCGTGGTGGAAAAACCCGTCTGATGATCCAGCGCACGCTAGCATAGATCCCCCGATGATCCCGTCGGACCAACACGAGGTGGACATATAACAACGACATATATGCAAGACAATATGTATAACATCAATACGTAAAACAAATAAGGTACTTGCCTCAATTCGAAGACAAGAACAATACTTTCACGAAAACGAAACACTCAAAGGTCGCCCCTTCGATCAATCACGTAACAAGCTCGAACCTTAACAAAAGAAATAATATAGAATTTATCTCACGTCGTACGAATGTCTAACAATCCAATTTACGACCGAAAGTTCATAAAACGCAATCTGCCTGAACTGCTTAGCGTACGCTAAGTATTCTACGTGGCGTGCGTTAAGCCTGCTCGTTAGCACACGCAAACAATGAAGCCTAGCGTACGCTAACTATGCACAGTCAGTACCTCACTGATCAGCCGACTGACTCACCTGATAACCTAACGTACGTTACGTACCAAACGTAGTGTACGTTAACTCATGCCCGATAGCGCACGTTAATCTACATAGCTTAGCGTACGCTAAACGTGTAGGACAGTACACTATTGGGCAGCAGACTTGTTCTAATGGTGATGAAACTCATGAAATCTTCAGTGATAATACATGTCATCTCCATTCTTATCATGCTCATACGTTTTATGAATGATCTTACGGATAACAACAACTTTGAGATACAACGATACGTATAATCATCACAACACCATAATCCATCTTGATTACAATTCTCATGCGAAGCTTGGTGTTCTTAAGGTCGACGCACTAGATTTCAATATCATCATTACATCCTGATTTAACCATGGAGATAAACTAACAATTCCAGCTTATAAGAAAGGATGCAATCTAAGATGATTCTTTCTTAAGTCCTTATAACCAAAAGTGATATCACCTCAAAGTTTATGATCAATATAACAACATAAATCATACGGATAATCAACTTCAGAATGTTCCTCTCATCATTTGACGTACTAAGATTCCAACTACGAGGTTCCAACAACAATATTATAAGCATAAACATTCCAATCTTCTACACATGATGTTTGTTGAATAATTCACCAAAGGAACTCAATATCTTGCTAGTATGATCATCTTATTCTTTAGAATCCGAATTTAAGGATGGAGATAGAATTAACATACCTTAATATGATGAAATCACTGAACCAAAAAGGTAGAATCCGACTCCGGTTGGTTGTATGCCACTCCAAGGTGCTACTCCACTTCAATGATCAATCACAAGTAATATCCAATCTCCAATGATCAAGTAGATGTGTTCTAAGTGTGTTTAAGGAGGATAAAATGCTCTCTGGACTATCAAGTACGAAGGTTACTCGAAGGAAATGAGAAGAAAATGGAGTGTTGTCCCTTATATAAAGTTTCTGCACATTAGCTGATTAGAACATGCTAGCATACAATCCTTAGCGCGCGCTAATAAGAGTTGACTCCAAAACTGTCCAGGTTCATCCGCGGGAATCTTATCCGGACCATGTCCCGGCTGGCGCATGTGTTAGCCGCCCAGCTCAATATTGATGGCCTAGCGCACGTAATTCTTCATTCTTAGCGTGCGCTAGTTGTAGTCCGATAACGCACGTTAAGCTACATTCTTAGCGTGCGCTATCACGAGTTTGCATGAGAGATTTTGCATATTGTTATACTTATGTACAAGGATACAAAATGTGAGAAATATCATACTCCAATTATCGAGATCACAATTTCGAATAATACAGAGTTCAAGTACAAATGAAATACACAGTAATAAATCCAGATATTACAGGTTGGATCCCCAAATATTGATTTTTTATCAAAATATTTTACTTAGGGGGAGTAATAATTTTTTTTTAAGGGAGATAATATCTTCAGGGGGAGTTTATACCCTATTCGTGCATATAATTATATTTATTATTTGGTATCTTGCATATTTTATATTTGGTATCATTATATTTATTTTTTTACTATTACACTTTTTGATGAAAACAAAAAGGGGAAGAGAAAGGAGAATGGGATTAACCCTGAAAGGGGGGAAAAACGAAGAAAAGTCGAAAAGTTGAAATTGAAAAGAAAAATGGAAGTTGAAAGTAGAAAAGGAGAAGAAAAGTCGAAAAGATGAAGTTGAAAAGAAAAATGAGGAGACGTCGAAAAGATGATGAAAATTTGAAAATGAGAAAAGAAAAAGAGAAGGAAAGAAGAAGTCGAAAAAGAAATGGGAGAAGAAACTAACGAAATGGACAAAGTCGAAAACTTTGGTCTGTACACATATACATATATTTGTATTCTTTTGCAGATAAATCCCATTGACGAAATGTTGTTTTGTAATCATCAAAAAGGGGGAGATTGTTGGAACATTTTGTTCCATACATGCTTAATAGTGTTTTGATGATTAAAGTTGTTACACAAAGCAAAACAACAAAAATACGAAGCAAAGCATCGAAGAAGACGAAGTGCAAAAAGCTGGAATCTGCAAGCCTAACGTACGTAACTCAGATTACATAACGTACGTAAAAGCTGAAGATAAACGTACGTAAAGCAACATGTTAACGTAAGTAATGTGTTCAAATTAGATGAACGTTGGGAAGAGTCAAAGTCAAAAAGGTGGCAACGGATATATGACGTCATCAATGACGTATAGCTAACGTACGTAATACCGGAGTTGATAACGTACGTAAGGAAAAGAACGAATGCTACTGAACTAAAATGCATACTCGCTAACGTACGTAACAATGATGATATAACGTACGTAAAGAATCTTACGTACGTAATGGAAAGCAGATAGCGTACGTAAGAGAGGCTCAGGGAGCTAACGGCTAGTTTGATGAAGAAGCCTATAAATACCATTCCTATGGTATTGTTTCACGACAACAACTTCAAGAAAACATTCCATTAATCAGATATTCATATTGATATTATTGTTGTTGTGATATTGAGCTTATATTGTTAGTTTGACTGTGTAATACCCCAAATCACAAATGGGACATTACACGCCGTAGAACCTTCATGAGGTCTACCAGGCTAACGCATAACACACCAACTGTACATGAAATCCCAAAACACACAATTATCAAAGTAAAATAGGGTCGTGGCCTCGGCCAAAACATTTTAACCAAATATCTAAGAGTGTAACTCCACAAAGAATCCATTGCCCACGTAGGGGACTTTAACCACTTTATAAAACACTCAGTCTAACTTCAATACCCAAACAGATACAATGACACAAACATAAAAAAATATAGACTCGAGCCTCATCATCATGCTAGTCCATCCTTTGCATGCGCATCCCGTGCCAGCTCCTCAGCTCGACCAGTACCTGAAATGCATAAGACGCATTTCCCCCATTTAAGGGGTTAGCATTCGAATAGCTAGTGCAAGTACATAATTACACAACATTATATACATACGAGATTCAACGCAAACAAACCATTTTAGGAAAAACATTTGCAATCAATATTCCGGAATATCACAATAATATCTAAAACAGTATATCCTCAAGTTTTCCACATCATAACTATCCACACTTGGTAACTCGCGACCGTACCCATTAGTATCGGCCCCAGAGGTCCCGTCGAACAGTTTCCGGGTGAGAAACCACTTCCGCAGCCGTACCCATTAGTATCGGCCCCCAGAGGTCCCGTCGAACCGTCCCCAGGTGGAAGAACATCAACACACGCACCCAAGTCCACTTCCGTGGCCGTACCCATTAGTATCGGCCCTCAGAGGCCACATATACCATCCCTGGGTGGAAGAGCAACAATCATAATCATTCAAAAATACGATTTACATCATTTGCATCAAAACCGTACACACACAATGAAATGTAATACATGTACTTGCCTTGGATAACACGATGCGAAGAAAACGGTGAAAGGAAAGGTTTCGGTCCGAATAATCTTCACAAATCCAATCCTAACAACAATAGAGACTCAATCAACTACAATTCCACTGAAGAATCACGAATCAATCGACGTTCTGCCCTAAGGGACAATACACCGAACACTATGAAGGCATAAGGGTTAATCTAGATTAACGAAGGGGAAGAACTCGGGATTAATCCACAAAACTACTAGGAAAGACTAAAACCATGATGACATAACTATAATCAACCATCAATCGAAGCAAAAACTGGAATAACAATGAATTATAGTCAAGAACCCTAATATTAGGTAAAATTCCAAAGTACCTCAATTTCACGTCGAAATGGTGGAAGGAAGATGGTTGATTCGTGTTAGAATGTCCAATTCCGAGTTATAAGATGATGGAAGGTAATATCTGAGGGACCCGAAATCGCCAAGGAGAAGTGGAAAAACGGGAGGAAAAGAGAGAAATGGGGTTAAAACACCCGTCTGTCCTATATATACTGGACAGAACACGGCGCAACAAACGGCCCGAATAGCACCGTGTTCATTGCCGTATTGCAGGTCAGCGGGCGACCATTGTGAGACACGGCGCACAGACACGGCGCAACATGCCGCGGGTCTTGCGCCATTTCGCAAGACAACGAGCACCACTGGGCGACACGGCGCACATACACGGTGCAAAAATGCCGTGGGTCTTGCGCCGTTTTGCACAGGTCATGCCAGACAGCTTCTGATCTCAAGACGAAGCTACTAAAACTGGAAAGACAATAAAATCACAACACGACATGCCGACCCAACGGTCCGAGAAAATACCAACAATGGAAAAGATAATACCTGATAAAACGGAACGGTTCGTGGTACACAACCAAAATCGAACAAGGGGCAAATTCCCTAAACTTAAAGGAAATTACGAAACGGCCCAAACGTCCGAAAATCACGATACAACGTCGGATTAACAATACGAAACTCACAACATGCGCAATTCAAACATACGAACTTATGAGAATAGAGAAATAGTGAAATTGAACGAGTTTTACGAGAATCGAGCGTACATGCGATAAAACATAGTTCGAGACGAAAATACGCAAAAACATCACCGAAACTCGTCCAAATGGAAAAACTCAAAGAACAACTTAGATTCAGAATCCCAAAATAGTGACAAGCTAGTCGTCCGAAATGAACATACACTAAAAATAGAAATTACCAAAAATAAAAAGTACGGATATTACATTCTCTCCCCCTAAAAATAAGTTTCGTCCCGAAACTTACAACGCGAATAACTCAGGGTATCTCGACCTCATACTCTCTTCCGTCTCCCACGTGGCTTCCTCGTATCCATGCATCGACCATTTCACTTTAACCAAAGGAATGGTTTTGTGCCTGAGTTGCTTCACCCGACTCTCTAAGATCTGAATCGGCCTCTCCTCGAAGGTAATGTCGGGCCCCAACTCGATCTCTCTAAAATCGATAATATGGCTAGGGTCCGGTACATACTTCCTAAGCTGGGAAACATGAAATACGTTATGTAAGTGACTCAAGGATGGCGGCAAGCCTAACCGATATGCGAGCTCTCCAACTCTCTCTAAAATCTCGAACGGTCCAATATATCTCGGACTAAGTTTACCCTTCCGTCCGAAGCGATAAACTCCCCGTGTCGGCGATACCTTAAGCAAGAGATGATCTCCCACCTCAAACTCTAATGGCCGGCGACGCGTATCGGCATAAGACTTATACCGACTCTGTGCCGTCAACAACCTATCACGAATCAGAGCAATCTTCTCTCTCGTCTCAACTATCATATCGGGCTCGGTGCCAATCAACTCAGATGCATCGTCCCAACAAAACGGCGATCTGCACCTCCTCCCATACAATGCCTCAAATGGTGCCATTTTGATCGAGGCGTGCCAACTTTTGTTGTATGTGAACTCGATCAATGGCAAGTGCGACTCCCAATCATCCTTCCAATCTAAGGCACAGTCTCTCAACATATCCTCCAAAGATTCGGATCGTCCCGCCTGATCGCCGTCGCCCGAGGGTGGTAAGATGTACTGAGTCTCAACTCAGTCCCCAAAGTTCGATGAACAGCCTGCAAAAATGTGATACAAACCGGCCATCACGATCCGAAACAATACTCCTATGAGTCCCATGCAATCTCACGATCTCTGCAATAAACACTCGTGCCAGCCTCTCCGGCCCCCAAGTGTCCTTAATACCCAGGAAATGAGCTGATTTGGTTAGTCGATCGATGATAACCCAAATCATGTTCATTCCAGTCCGAGTCCTAGGCATCCCGGTAATGAAGTCCATAGAGATGTCTTCCCACTTCCATTCCAGAATGGGAAGTGGTCGTAGTAACCCCACAGGCCGCTGATGCCCAATCTTAACCTGCTGACAGGTCAAACACTTCTCCACAAACTCGCTGACGTCCGTCTTCAAATTGCAACACCAGTAGTTACTCCTTACATCCTTGTACATTTTGCTCGTACCATGGTGTATGGAGTAAGGCGTAGTATGAGCCTCGCTCAAAATCTGCTGCCTCAACTCAACGTCATTCGGTACACATAATCTGTCGCGAAATCTCAAAACTCCGTCATCCTGAATCACAAACCCAGGGGATTTCCCCTTCCTAACATCCTCCCTCAACTGGACCAAAAATGGATCATCATACTGTTTCGCCTTGATATCACCAGTCAAGGACGAAGTGATCTCCAACGCACATAACTGACCCTAAACTCTCTGAACCCAAACCTCGATATTCTGACAAATCAAATCCCGCAGGATCCTGCTCTGTGGTGTAAGTACCTCTAACATCTGTAATGCCATCGGTTTCCGGCTCAACGCATCAGCCACTACGTTAGCCTTACCCGGATGATAAAGTATCTCGAGGTCGTAATCTTTAATTAGCTCCAACCACCTCGCTGCCTCATATTCAATTCTTTCTGATTGAAGATATACTTCAAACTCTTGTGATCTGTGAAAATCTTACATGACGACCCATAGAGATAATGCCTCCAGATCTTTAAGGCGAAAACGACCGCAGCTAATTCCAAATCGTGCGTGGGGTAATTTACCTCATAAGGTTTCAACTAGCAGGATGCATAAGCAATAACCCTATCTCTCTACATCAAAACACATCCGAGCCTGAGGCCCGAAGCATCACTATACACCACAAAATCCTCATTCCCCTGAGGCAATGCTAAAATGGGTGCGGTAGTCAATCGTCTCTTCAACTCATTAAAACTATCCTGTCTGTCTGCAGTCCATTCGAACTTCTGAGTTTTCTGGTGTAACTGAGTGAGCGGTCTAGCGATCTTAGAAAATCCCTCAACGAATCTACGATAATATCCTGCAAGTCCCAGAAAACTCCTCACTTCCTTCACATTCTTGGGCGGTTCCCATGCCATCACCGCCTCTATCTTCTGTGGATCTACCCGAACTCCCTCCGCTGAAATCACGTGCCCGAGGAACATCACTTCCTTGAGACAAAACTCACATTTAGAGAACTTCGCGTACAACTGGTCAGTTCTCAAAGTGTCCAACACAATCCGGAGATGTAAGGCATGCTCCTCTCGGCTCCGGGAATAGATAAGAATGTCGTCGATAAAGACAACTACGACCTTGTCCAGATACTCGATAAAAACTTTGTTCATTAACTGCATGAACACTGCTGGGGCATTGGTTAGACCGAAAGGCATAACCATAAACTCGTAATGGCCATATCTCGTCCGAAAGGTAGCTTTCGGTATATCACTGTCCCGAATCCTCAACTGGTAGTAGCCCGACCGTAAATCAATCTTTAAAAAGACTGTCGGTCCCTGAAGCTGATCACACAAGTCGTCGATTCTGGGCAAAGGGTACTTATTTTTTATGGTCAACTTGTTTAATTCTCGGTAGTCTATGCATAAACGAAGCGATCCATCCTTCTTCCTAACAAAAAGTACAGGCGCACCCGAAGGCGATGCGCTCGGTCGAATATACCCTTTATCTAACAATTCCCCCAACTGTTTCTTCAATTCTAACATCTCCAATGGTGACATATGGTATGGCGCTCGAGAAACGGGAGCCGCATTCGGCTCAAGATCAATAGGAAACTCAACCTCTAGCTGTGGTGGTAATCCCGGCAAGTCATTTGGAAATACGTCGAGGTACTCGCTAACAACGGGAATCGACGACATGTCGACACCACCATCCTCCGCCTGCAAAGCGTAACACCAATAGCCGACACAAATCTGATTCAGAAGTTTCATCGCCTTCAAGGCGCTAATCACACTCCCCGATCTACCCGGCTTACAACCGACGAGAGTATGCTCGGTGCTGTCCTCGGCCACTATCGAGATGGTACGAGTCGGATAGTTCATGATAGCACCGTGACGATCCAACTAATTGTCCCCGAGGATCAAATCCTCACCCTTAAGGTCTATAACAATGAGATTCGAGGGCCAATCTCGGCTCCCGATCCTCACTCGGCAATCCCTAACTTCCCATTCCCTAACCATATGAACCCCGCTAGGTGTACTCACTACAAACGGTTCACACTCAAACAAGCAGTGAAAGCCAATACGACTCACACAATCCGAAGCAATAAAGGAATGGGTAGCACCCGAATTAAAAAGCACTGAAACTGGATGAGTAAGGATCTGAGTGGTACCTGGCGCCACCAGAACGTATGCCTCCCTTGTGCACCTCATCTGATACAATCGGGGGTGAACTGAACCCGAACTTGATGTTGTACGGTGATCCGGCTGACCCCGACCCCTACCCCGACCCGAACCCTGCGGAACATGAGTAGCTGGAGTGTTGTGTTCCTTCTGATCAGCGGTGGTAGTTAGAGCTCTGGCGGCCCTGGTGGCCCTCTCACAATGAGCTGCCCGATGCCCGGTATGTCCGCAAGTAAAGCAAGTAACTAACGAAAATGGGAAATCCTTCATCACGTGCTCGGGCTGACTGCAGTTAAAACAAACTCTCCCGCCAGGTGCAACTGACTGGACCAAACGGTTACCCTGAGATCCACTGGCCTGATGAAACGGCCTCTTCCCAGATGTAGGAGCAGACCGAGACCTCGAAAATTGACCACCCTTACCGGTCGAGAAACCGCCAATAGTCTTCTGCTTCTTAGTTTCTAAAACCGACTCTGATTCCGGCACAGCCATCTCGATCGCTAGAGCGCGATCCTGGTATTCCTTCAAGGTGGCACACATGAGCGGTGCCATACTCTGCCAGATATGCGGCTTCATGCGCATATTAAAATAACGGATTTTGTCAGCCTCATTCCTCACCTGATCCTTCACGAAACCCAATTGTTGATTGTAATAGATAATGGCCTGAGAAATCGGCACATCCTTGGGTGTGGCAGTGAAGAACTCCACAATCCTGCGTTCTTTGACTGGCGGCGGACAATATTCTACTTCCATAGCAGCCTTGAATTCCTCCCAAGTGGCTCGACGGTCTCTGGGCGTCACAGCCTCCCACCACTCTGCAGCTTCCTTATCCAGGAGGTACTGGGCAATATGTATCCTCCTGTCATCGGGACAAGCTACGGCATCAAAGGTCCTGGACAACAGAAAGAGCCAATTCTCCCAACTGAGGGAGTCAGAGGATCCGGAGAAACGAGGAGGGTGCATCTTAGTCACCGTCTGAAGCAACTTACTAGCTTCTTCTTCAGGAGTCGGAGGCGGATTCTGGAATCCTCCCTGAGCTATCTGGGTGAGCTGGGCTACCAACTGCTGAAGTACGGCAGTAGCCCCGGCGTCGGCATTATTACCCGACGGCACTGAATGAGAGGCTGAGTCCGCAGAGGACTGAGAAAGTGAGCCTTCCTCATTATTAGCACCCTGACCACGGCCTCGGCCGAGTCCCCTAGCTGGTCTACCGCGACCTCTCAACATACTGAAGAAAAATATGAAAGAACAAGATCAGAAAGATTCACAAATTGCAAGATCGATGCCATAATCACAACCCAAACAACACAAGGAAACGAACTACAGAGATATAAGAGTTTGAGGAGACTTACAGTCACGGGTCGCATGAAGAGATGGTAGCACGATGATATTAGGCTCAATAACTGACTCTAACGACACGGTAGCCAGGACCCAAAATTTACCTGACATTTAGGTATTCATAACCTAAGGCTCCGATACCATAAATGTAACACCCCAAATCACAAATGGGACATTACACGCCGTAGAACCTTCATGAGGTCTACCAGGCTAAGGCATAACACACCAACCGTACATGAAATCCCAAAAGACACAATTATCAAAGTAAAATAGGGTCGTGGCCTCGGCCAAAACATTTTAACCAAATACTGCCCACGCAGGGGACTTTAACCACTTTATAAAACACTCAGTCTAACTTCAATACCCAAACAGATACAATGACACAAACATAAAAAGATATAGACTCGAGCCTCATCATCATGCCAGTCCATCCTTTGCGTGCGCATCCCGTGCCAGCTCCTCAGCTCGACCAGTACCTGAAATGCATAAGACGCATTTCCCCCATTTTAGAGGTTGGCATTCGAATAGCTAGTGCAAGTACACAATTACACAACATTATATATATACGAGATTCAATGCAAACAAACCATTTTAGGAAAAACATTCGCAATCAATATTCCGGAATATCACATTAATATCTAAAACAGTATATCCTCAAGTTTTCCACATCATAACTATCCACACTTGGTAACTCGCGACCGTACCCATTAGTATCGGCCCCCAGAGGTCCCGTCGAACTGTCCTCGGGTGAGAAACCACTTCCGTGGCCGTACCCATTAGTATCGGCCCCCAGAGGTCCCGTCGAACCGTCCCCAGGTGGAAGAACATCAACACACGCACCCAAGTCCACTTCCGTGGCCGTACCCATTAGTATCGGCCCCCAGAGGCCACATATGCCATCCCCGGGTGGAAGAGCAACAATCTTAATCATTCAAAAATACGATTTACATCATTTGCATCAAAACCGTACACACACAATGAAATGTAATACATGTACTTGCCCTGGATAACACGATGCGAAGAAAACGGTGAAAGGAAAGGTTTCGGTCCGAATAATTTTCACAAATCCGGTCCTAACAACAATAGAGACTCAATCAACTACAATTCCACTGAAGAATCACGAATCAATCGACGTTCTACCCTAAGGGACAATACACCGAACACTATGAAGGCATAAGGGTTAATCTAGATTAACGAAGGGGAAGAACTCGGGATTAATCCACAAAACTACTAGGAAATACTAAAACCATGATCACATAACTATAATAAACCATCAATCGAAGCAAAAACGGGAATTACAATGAATTATAGTCAAGAACCCTAATATTAGGTAAAATGCTAAAATACCTCAATTTCACGACGAAATGGTGGAAGAAAGATGGTTGATTCGTGTTAGAATGTCCAATTCCGAGTTATAAGATGAAGGAAGGTAATATTTGAGTGAGATCGCCAAGGAGAAGTGGAAAAACGGGAGGAAAAGGGAGAAATGGGGTTAAAACACCCGTTTGTCCTATATATACTGGACAGAACACGGCGCAACAAACGGCCCAAATAGCGCCTTGTTCATCGCCGTATTACAGGTCAGCGGGCGACCCCTATGCGACATGGAGCACAGACACGGCGCAACATGCCGCGGGTCTTGCGCTGTTTCGCAAGACAGCGAGCACCACTGGGCGACACGGCGCAAAAATGCCGCGGGTCTTGCGCCGTTTTGCACAGGTCATGCCAGACAGCTTCTGATCTCAAGACGAAGCTGCTAAAACTGGAAAGACAATAAAATCACAACACGACATGCCGACCCAACGGTCCGAGAAAATACCAACAACGGAAAAGATAATACCTCATAAACCGGAACGGTCCGTAGTACACAACCAAAATCGAACAAGGGGCAAATTCCCTAAACTTATAGGAAATTACGAAACGGCCCAAATGTCCGAAAATCACGATACAACGTCGGATTAACAATACGAAACTCACAACATGCTCAACTCAACCATACGAACTTATGAGAACAGAGAAATAGTGAAATTAAATGAGTTTTACGAGAATCGAGCGTACATGCGATAAAACATAGTTCGAGACGAAAATACGCAAAAACATCACCGAAACTCGTCCAAATGGAAAAACTCAAAGAACAACTTAGATTCAGAATCCCAAAATAGCGACAAGCGAGTGATCCGAAAGGAACATACACCAAATATAGAAATTACCAAAAATAAAAACTACGGATATTACAGAGTGTTTATACATTCAACATCATACACGAGAGGTAAAAGAAATGATACTATTGGATTCGGTGTTATTAGGATCAAGGATCCAACATTATTAGAATCGCAATCGATATCTTCGTGAGGTTTATCTAGTACCCATAGAAAGCTAGAGGTCGTGAGGTTTATCTAGTACCCATAGAAAGCTAGAGCGGTTGATTCCTTGTTCGAGAGAAAAAGAAAACGGTTTAACTTGGACCGACACAAAGACAAGTACGAGTAGTTTATCACGGACCAATAGAAGACGTGATTGTAACGGTTATCCCTCGACCGATAGAAGAGAGGTGCAGAGGTTTTTATCTTCAACATATAGAAAAAGATACCGAGAGAGGACGTAGGCTCGTTTATAGCCGAACCTCTATAAATCCTTATGTCGTTTAAATTCTGCACAATTATTTTACGCTTCCACACAACGGGGCATATACCGATCTTGCTCCAACAATTGGTATCGGAGCGGTACCTCCAATACCTGGCTTAACATCCGAGGAGTCGATCCAAATGGCATTTCAATTTGCTCAAGTCGAAGGCCTTGCTCTTAACCGACCACCATTTTTTGATGGCGCAAATTTCATGACATGGAAGAAAAAAATGTCGATCTTCATTCGTGCCTATGATATAGAAATTTGTAAGATCATTTGTCTTGGCCCGAAAGTTCCAATCAAATCCGATGGATCTCTCAAGAGTTTCGAAGAATATAATGATGAGGATTGGAAGAACGACCATCTAAATTGTAAGGCTACTCAACTCTTATATTGTGCCTTAAATCCGGAAGAGGTCAATCGAATCTCATCGTGTGAAAGTGCTAAAGAAATATGGAAAATTCTTGAAATCACACACGAAGGGACAAATCAGTGAAGGAGACGAAGATCAATATGCTTCTCCATCACTATGAATTATTCACTATGAAGGGTGACGAGTCCATCACCAACATGCTCGACCGATTTTTGGTCATCACAAATGGACTTGCTTCATTCGGTAAACCATTATCTAGTAGTGAAAAAGTCAAGAAAATTTTACGATCACTACCTAGGGAATGGGACGGCACCGTGACTGCGATATTGGAATTGAAAGATCTCAATACTCTTGATCTTAGTGCCCTCGTTGGTTCGCTAATTAATTATGAGATAGTGTTAAAATCACGAAGTGTCAAGCCAAAGCCGAAGGAACGATCAATAGTCTTAAAGGCTAAGATGTCAAAGAGAGAAGAAATTCGGTGGATGATAGCGACGAAGAATCGGCATATTATGCCAAGAATATTAATAAGTTCCAACGCTTATTAAACCGGAGAAAGAAGGACATCCAAACGAGCGAATATAAGAAATTCGACAATAATTGTCGATTATGTGGTAAACCAGGCCACTTTGCCAAGAATTGCCGAGTTAAACCCAAGAAGGAGGTTCTCGTTGCAACATGGAGCGCTGAAAACGAAGATGATGATTTTATCATCTCGCTCTCATGGCACGGAGTTCATTCGACGATAGTAACGTCGAAAGCCAAGTAAGTAATTCTTACGACGAACTTTTTGAAGCATTTGAATTATTACATACGGATTATCAAAATGCTTTATCCGAAATTAAATCCCTTCAATTTAAAAATAAATCATTGGAAATTAAAAATTCCAAAATTCTGGAAAAGGGAAAATTTGTCGAAATCGATCATTCATAATGCTTTGAAAATGAAAATACTTTAAAGAATGATCTTGTTAAAATTCAAACCGAGCTCAAAAATTTAACGAAGAAATTTTCTCTCGGAAATGAGAAATTTAAAAATATGCTCTGGGTTCAAAAAGATACTCTGAATAAAGAGGGGTTAGGATTCAAACCATGTTTTAAAAACGAATCCGTAAATTTCAAAATACCCCATTGTGAAAAATGCTTAAAGATTGGGCATCACATTTCTAACTGTAAAAGCCCATGTCAGACGATTAAAATTAAAAAGATTTGGGTTCCTAAAGGAACAAATATTTCAAATATCGTCTATATTTCAAATGAAAAACCAACTCTCGGTTGGATCCCCAAAAATTGATTTTTTATCAAAATATTTTACTTAGGAGGAGTAATAATTTTTTTAAGGGAGATAATATCTTCAGGGGGAGTTTATACCCTATTCGTGCATATAATTATATTTATCATTTGGTATCTTACATATTTTATATTTGGTATCATTATATTAATTTTTTTATTATTACACTTTTTGATGAAAACAAAAAGGGGGAGAGAAAGGAGAATGGGATTAACCCTGAAAGGGGGAGAAAAATCGAAGAAAAGTCGAAAAGTTGAAATTGAAAAAAAAAATGGAAGTTGAAAAGAGAAAAGGAAAAGAATAGTCGAAAAGATGAAGTTGAAAAGAAAAATGAGGAGATGTCGAAAAGATGATGAAAATTTGAAAATGAGAAAAGAAAAAGAGAAGGAAAGAAGAAGTCGAAAAAGAAATGGAAGAAGAAACTAACGAAACGGACAAAGTCGAAAACTTTGGTCTGTACATATATACATATATATATATGTATTCTTTTGTAGGTAAATCCCATTGACGAAATGTTGTTTTGTAATCATCAAAAAGGGGGAGATTGTTGGAACATTTTGTTCCATACGTGCTTAATAGTGTTTTGATGATTAAAGTTGTTACACAAAGAAAAACAACAAAAACGCGAAGCAAAGCATCGAAGAAGACAAAGTGCAAAAAGCTGGAATCTGCAAGCCTAACGTACGTAACTCAGATTACATAACGTACGTAAAGGCTGAAGATTAACGTACGAAAAGCAAACATGTTAACGTACGTAACGTGTTCAAATCAGATGAATGTTGGGAAGAGTCAAAGTCAAAAAGGTGGCAACGGATATATGATGTCATCAATGACGTATAGCGAACGTACATAATACCGGAGTTGATAATGTATGTAAGGAAAAGAACGAATGCTACTGAACTAAAATGCATACTCGCTAACATACGTAACAATGATGATATAACGTACGTAAAGAATCTTACGTACGTAATGGAAAGCAGATAGCGTACGTAAGACAGGCTCACAGAGCTAACGGCTAGTTTGATGAAGAAGCTTATAAATACCATTCCTATGGTATTGTTTCACGACAACAACTTCAAGCAAACATCCCATTGATTAGATATTCATATCGATATTATTATTGTTGTGATATTGAGCTTATATTGTTAGTTTGAGTGTTTATACATTCAACATCATACACGAGAGGCAAAAGAAAAGATACGATTGGATTCGGTGTTATTAAGATCAAGGATCCAGCATTATTAGAATCGCAATCGATATCTTCGTGAGGTTTATCTAGTACCCATAGAAAGCTAGAGTGGTTAATTCCTTGTCCTATAGAAAAGGAAAACAGTTTAACTTGGACCGACACAAAGACAAGTACGAGTGGTTTATCACAGACCAATAGAAGACGTGATTGTAACGGTTATCCCTCGACCGATAGAAGAGAGGTGCAGAGGTTTTTATGTTCAACCTATAGAAAAAGATATCGAGAGAGGACGTAGGCTCGTTTATAGCCGAACCTCTATAAATCCTTGTGTCGTTTAAATTCTGCACAATTATTTTATGCTTCGGCACAAAGGAGCATATACCGATCTTGCTCCAACATCCTGGAACCTGAAATATATAAAAAGTATTTCCCCCATAAAGGGGTTAGCCGTTGAATATCTAGTGCAAGTATATCGAATATGAAACACAATACTCCTCGACAATAAAGTAAAAGTAACTGTCAATTCATCATTTCAAGACTAGTATTCCGGAATAACTAAATCTCATAGCATCTCATCAATACATACATGATCAACCATGGAACCGCACTAGAGGCTACGGAACCCTCAGAGGACCCGTCGGTCCGTCCCAGAGTGGTCGACCCAACTATCCGTGGAATCGCACCAGAGGCTACGAAACCCTCAGAGGACCTATCGCTCCATCCCAGAGTGGATATAAATAATCATGCCAATCAAATCTTACTTTCAAAGTCGAGAACGTACAATAAAAAACATATACTTGCCTTTGAGACATTGAGAAATCGAACGGAAAAGAGTATAAGTTCGGTAGGTCCAGGTGTAACACCCCAAATCACAAATGGGACATTACACGCCGTAGAACCTCCATGAGGTTTACCAGGCTAACACATAACACACCAACTGAATATGAAATCCCATAAGACACAATCATCAAGTAAAATAGGGTCGTGGCCTCGGCCAAAACATTTTAATTCAGTAACGAAAAATGTAACCACAGTAAATCCATTGCCCACGCAGGGGACTTTGACCAATAAAGAAAAAATAAAATGGACTCGAGCCTCATCATCATGCCAGTCCATCCTTTTGCGTGCGCATCCCGTGCCGGCTCCTCAGCTCGACCAGTACCTGAAATGCATAAGATGCATTTCCCCCATTTAAGGGGTTAGCATTCGAATAGCTAGTGTAAGTACACAATTACACAACATTATATACATACGAGATTCAACGCAAACAAACCATTTAGGAAAACATTTGAAATCAATATTCCGGAATATCACATTTACATTTAAAAATAGTAAATCCTCAAGTTTTCACACCAAAACCATACACACTTGGTAACTCGCGATCGTACCCATTAGTATCGGTCCCCAGAGGTCCCGTCGAACCTTCCCCAGGTGAGAAACCACTTCCGCGGCCGTACCCATTAGTATTGGCCCCCAGAGGTCCCGTCGAACCGTCCCCAGGTGGAAGAACATCAACACACGCACCCAAGTCCACTTCCGTGGCCGTACCCATTAGTATCGGCCCCCAGAGGCCACATGCCATCCCCAGGTGGAAGAGCAACAAACACATTCGTTCAATAATACCATTTACATCATTCGCATCAAAATCATACACACATAACGGAAGATATTATATGTGGTATATATTTTTGAAAGGCAGTACATTTCATATATATGGCTAAATAAGATGAGTTGATATACAGTAGTTACAGTGACTGACAAGTCAGAGATCAATATGTTATACAAGAAAAGGTATGTTCAACATGAAGGTGGTTGCAACAGGAAAATGAAACGAGGTTAGTTTTGTGATTATAGAGATAACCATAAGTTATTCATTTGGGCATATAGTCATATAGGATGTTTGAAGTTTTACAAGTTGGTAATGCATTTATTTTCATATATAAGTGTGTGAAAAAAATTATTATTATGCTCGCTAGCCAAGGCGTATTTGGATAAATTTTCTTTTTAAAATAATTTGATTTTTTAAAATTTGCCTTCACATGCATGCCATGGTTTGGTTTTCATATGGCGGGATTTGAGTATTATGGAATTCTATTCATGTTGCGCAAGTCAGTGTGTTGATTTGGAGGAGTATGCATTTCAAAAGTTTTGGCAGAGTTAAGTTTGGTTATATTGAACCGTAAGTTATGACAAATTGGCTATACCATGATATTTAATATATCTTTGAGAAACTTTCATCAAGTGTTTTAATCAGCGAGCTTTATCTTTTGAGCTTTTATATATAATACTGAACTTATTTTTTTCAGGCCGATGTGTATTTTATAAGTTTAATAGCTTGTAAAGATTTTTCAAAGAATATTATATTATATAAAAAAATTATTATAATATTTTTCAAAGCACATTATTTAAAAATTTGGTTTATATACTCAAATTTTGGCGGCCTATTGAACACTTCATGGTGTAGAAATTCAGGCCTATTAGATGTTTTGAGCGAGACTTATAGCAAAGTAGTATTAAGAGCATTGAGAGCAATGATACTAGACTATTAAGGTATGATATGAAATGGGTTAGGATATAATGTGATAATTGGGAATCATTATCCAAGAGCTGAAGGTTACTGGGAATACTGTATTTTCATGCAAAGTTGTGTACGTGGTTAGATAGTTTAGAACTGTTAATGGTTGGGTATAAGTGACATAAGTTCCTGGTGTTATTAAAAACTCGAATTCAGAATACGATATAGTGTGGAGTCATAATTTCATTGTGCATCTGATGCTGGCGAGGGTGAGAAAATATACGTCGGTGTTACGGGCATAGTCAAGATGCATCCCATGTCAGGCTTCTAAGCAAATGAGACATAAAATTGTGAATTCAACATACAAATGAGAATAACCTGAGATCAAGTAGTGAGTTTCATGCGAATGTGATATCGTGTTGTAGTGACGCTAACTTCCAAGTGACATTATGGTTTAGCACTTTTGCTATGTTTGAGTATTGATATTTACCATTGTGTGTTGAGCCGTGCAGAGTAAGTTTTGTGGTGATCAATGTCATGTTACGTTGTGATGAAATGTATTTTCGAGCCAAGGCATATGTAAGTATGATAGATTTTGGTTGAATGATTTTTTGGAAACGAGAATTTTGTTAAAATATAACGTATGAGTTATATTATGTAGAAGGCACTGCCGCTGAGTGCCCTGAGGTGATAAGATGAATGGTCTTTTCTGATCCGATGATGGCATAGCAAGTTTCAAGGATGGAACTTAATTTAAGGCGGGTAGAATGTAATACCTGAGAATTTTGGATCAGAATTTTCACCTTTTGAAAAGTGTTTTATGCTGAGTAAGGTTATTAGATTCATGAGTATTTATAATTGTTGGATTTGAAATATAATTATGATCTTCGACCATTTAAAATACGAATGGGATACCGTAAGTGTTGGTGGATATAAGATTGGATATTTTCTCTAATGTGTTGTGCACATGTGTCAACTCTGAAAGAGCACCACTGTTACATATGAACTTTACAAATTATGAGACTTTGCAATAGTATAAGAAATTGAGTTCTCTTTTCAATGGTTCAAACATGAGTCATTCTGAGTCCGAATGAAAGTGATGCGACCAAAATAGTGGAGACTATCGCAATAGATAAGGTAACGTACGTTAACATGGTACGTAACTTACGTTAAGGTACTTGAAAGTAGTCCAAAAAGGTACAAAACGAGTTACATACGTTGGAATGAGGTCGCGTACGTTAAGGGCTGTCAGATATAAGTCTAACATACCCGTTTTCAGCTATTTATGCGCTAATTTTCCTCTCTCTTTGAACCCTAAATCACCATAACCTCTCCAAACACATAGATAATGATATATTACCCTCTTCTACCTTGAGATATCAATCACTTGGTGGATTTGTAGTTTTTTCTACCGGTTGATTTTGTGGGATTCTTCAATCTTGAGGTAATGTGGTTTGCTCTTCAACCTTGTTCGAATTGTGTAAATTATATGGTGAAGTTGTGGATTATTCGTTGGTTTATGAGACTTGATAGAACTAATTTCCATTTAATTCAATTGAACCTAAATTTGGACAAATTGGGGATCTTTTATTCTTTTATTTGGAATTAATTGAAGAACTTGATGATATACCTATGGAATAGTGGGGTTATCAACGAGTTAATAATGATTGTGGAGTTATTTCAGGAATATAGCTAATTAGTGGATTTATTTAAGTTTATTGGGAATAATTGATAATTACTGGGGTCAATTTCGAATTAATACAAAGTAATTATGAATCATGTTGGAGTAGAATATGAGATTGATGGTCGATCTTAAACTGGAAGTGTTATTATGTTTGGATTAGAAATTGGGTTGAATAGTATGATTGTAGTCGTGTCACATTCCATAAATGTCCGAACAAGAGACCTTTGATTTTATGGTAGTACATCATGTATAGGTTGGTTGCTTATTAATTATATTGATGTAAATCAAGGTTGGAAGAAAATGGATATGTTCGAGGTGATCGGACCTAATGTGTGGTAAAAGTTTTATTTGCGATCTAAGGCAAGTACACTATCTATGTTTATAAAGTCTTGGCTTTATAAGTGAAGTATATGTATTGTGTGTGTGTATATACATTCACTCCGGGATGGGCCGACGGGTCCTTTGAGGGTTCCGTTGCTTCTGGTGTAGATCCATGAACATTTTGGATTAACTACTATGGAACGGTCCAACGGGGCCTCTGAGGGGTCATTGCTTTTGGTGCGATCCACGGTTAATCACGTATAATTTTGAAATGTTAAATGATTTGAAGTATTTATATTCTGGAATATTTGAACTATTTTGGAAATTGGTTTTTGTCCTTACTTTAATGTTTAAGAAGTATGATTCATATGTATTGTACTTGTACTAGCAAATTCCAATGCAAACCCCTTCGGGGGGAATACGTTCATGTATTCAGGTACAGATGGCTCGGTGGAGCATCCACAAGGACAACCTGAAGGTGAAGACACCCCACGACGATACTAGATACCCGAAAAGTTTTGACTTATTTGTGATATCATTCATATTGTGTAATTTATGATGTCGTATAATTATTTGTTTAAGTAAGTCGAAACATTCCGTAAATCTTATTAGTTTGTCGGTTGTATTTTATTCATTAGTTCTATAATATATGTAATTCTTTTTGTTTATATGGTTATGTTCATGTTGGAAATGTATAGATTGATATCACGTGTGGTAGCCTGGTAAACCCTTGGGGAAGGGTTTACGGTGCTGTATTAGCCCTGAATATATCGGGGTGTTACAAAAATAACCTTGCTCTATGTCAAAAATTCTCACATCTCATGCAAAGTAAATTTGAAATGAGTATGATGAGAGAACTTAACTATTTCTTAGAATTGTGGGTGAAACAACTTCCTATAGGTATATTTATTAACCAGGAGAAATACAACAAGGAGCCGCTCAACAAGTTTGGGATGAATACTTCCAAATCATCATCATGAGCACTTCCACACAGATAAATGATGACGAATCCGGAAAGTTGATTGATCAATTACTCTACAGGAAGCTTATAGGCTCACAATAATCCTAAATTGATGTAAGAATTGAATCATGCATGCACACACTGTATTTTTACGGATACACCACATACATCATAGGATTTCAATTAATATTTTAAGCATGTCTAAATTCAAACACTTCAAACCTTTCAAAATTGTTTCTAGTCCACGTTCATTGTCTGAATTTAAAATGATTTATCTTTCAATACTGAAACAACATCCGGACTTTAATGCCTTAAAACCCGCCATTTCAATCAAACTACATTATCTTGCAATAGTGGAAGTTGAACTGTGTCAGAGGTGGGACCAGGCATTAATTTCAAAAACTGATGGATTAGATGTCATCTGAATTCATATTGTACGTTCATACAAAGACGTTTCCCATCCCTTAAATCTAACAGTTTACTATAACCTAGCTTTCCTGCACACTATAAAATGGCCAATATTAAACGAGCCTACAACATACAGCTTACATATCTTTCAAACTCTACTCTCTCTCTCTATCTCTCTCTCTCTCTCTGTGAAAATGTCTTCTTCCCAAAAATCATCTCTCTCTGTGAAAAGGAAGGACATGATAATGGACTGCTCGCTCTGTTCTCCGAGAGCGCATAATATCTGAA
Organism: Orobanche coerulescens; assembly: GCA_033398695.1. NCBI lineage: Eukaryota > Viridiplantae > Streptophyta > Magnoliopsida > Lamiales > Orobanchaceae > Orobanche > Orobanche coerulescens. The sequence continues at coordinate 72,627,961 of CM065803.1, forward strand.
GTCGAAGACATGCCTGGGATGAACTTGGTCATCTCTCGAGTAAAACAAACCGGTCTGTACAGGTTGGGTAGTCTCCACTAGATAACTATGATGAACAGATTGTGGAGGAATTTTTCCTTAATGCTGAGTTTATGTATGCATTTGAGAAGAAGGGCTCTGCCCTTACTTCCGTTGTTAGCATTATGCAGGAGAAGCAAATCTCCATCAACGGGAACTCCTTGAAAAACTGTAGAAACTGCCCTCTGATGGTCTGACATTGAAGGATTTGGAAACATTTGGGTTTGAAGACTTGCTGAAGGCCTCCTGGAACTTATTCTCTGGCAACTCTCAGCCATCGCAAGTGCATCTTTGCTGCCACAAAAAAATTTCACCCTTCTTTATCTTTATCTGCATGATTTTTGCTACATGATTGTGGAGAATCGGACTGGAGCCCACCAGCCTGAGATTCCAGATGATGCTATCTATCATGTCAGGAGGTAAAGTCAACTGGTGTTAGGTGATCCTGAAACGACATCAGGAGGAGACTTCCAAACCAGACTCTGCCAGGAAATCTTCGGCTTGATCTTGAACTATATTCTGACTAGCTGTGACATACAGTAGTCACCCAATGCCAAGAAGATCCTTGCTGGAAAGTTTCTTGGTGGTTCCAAGCCACTATCTTCAACAAGGCACCACTTATCGCTGATAGGCCAAACCCCTTTCTCCCTTCCCACATGGATTGATCCTCGAGATGTCACTGATCACTCAGTGAAATCCAAATCTGTTGATAGCAAGAAGAAGCTGGTCGGAAAAAGAGACCGGTTCCCGACAGCAGCATCCATTCAGTTGTCGAGAAGAATAAGAAGAAGTGAGTGAAGACTAAGAAGCCTTCCAAGTTGAAAGTTGTTCCTACAGCACCTCCCATGACTACAACAGTCACTGAGGCATTTCCGCCTACTGCACCAACTACCGCAGTAGCTGACCCACAGGGCACAACCCATATGAAAGAAACGTTGGCTGCTCCTACAGCAGTTCCTGAGCTTGTGACGGTTATGACTGATGACCAGTCATTTGTCAAACTAGAAGGCTCTGGTGAATCGGATACCCATTCAGAGCCAACAGTCACCATTCCTAACAGGGCCCTTACCCCTGTAAGGAGTCCCTATCCCTACAGGGAATCCCACCCTATCAGGGATCCCTCTCCCCAATAGGCTCCCATACCTGCAGAGGATCCCAACCAAACAGTAGAACCCCCAATGTTCGGAGTCCCTCCCCCACTGAAATAATCAGTCAAACACTCCTCCAAGTCCATATCGACGAAGTATTTGAACACTTCAAAATATGAAAAGCATACAAGGTCGCCCCATACGACTCTCTGTATAACTGGGAAGACGGGAAGAAGGAAGAAATGTTTTTTCTGAAAGTTGTTGATGCTAGAATTTGGTGATTAAAATCGAGTTATGCAGCGAAAAAATAACTGGTCTAACCGGATAAAAACTGAACCCCTAAAATGGATAGATCAAGCATCATAAATAAGAATAAATAAAATTGACGAAGATAAGAATCAAATAATTCATACCCTCGTAGTCCTTTGATAATTTATTGTTGATTCCGAGAATGAACACGAATCCAATTGAACGAGCTTTTGGAAATTCCCGAGCATTGAAATCATCGTGCCTCTACGTATGAAGCATCATAAGATGATCAGAAAATATTTCTATCAACTTATACTCTAAGTAGACGGCTAGAAGTTGATATAATTACCTTATATATATTTTTATAAATACTCTATGTATTTTATAAAAAAATATTTCTCCTCTCAAATACACTTAAAATTCAAGTGTAAAACTTGGAAAGTTTTTCTCTCCTTCTCACCTATACCTCATGGCCAAAGTCTCAAGAATATCTATGACGTGATATAACAGCTCATGTTCATGACCAGTAAAATATAGCCGTCGTATCATTATTATACTAGTAATCATATTACTAGGGATATCTAGAATAAATATTCTTTAATGCTTTAACGAGCTTTACTATTAAGTCACATACTTGATGATCGTAAGTAGAATATTAATTCAATAATATAATCAATGTTATATAATAAATGTCTCTACATTATTATCAAACAGTAGACTTAGAGCATTATACTAACAATCTCCCACTTGATCTTAGTCCTATATAGACATAAACTGAACACCCATATCCTTTATATGACCATCATTCTTCGCTTGAGAAAGTGGGTTGGTTAAAGGATCTGCTACGTAATTATCCATGTGAACTTTGCATATCCTCACATCGCCACAAGTGACAATCTCTCGAATGAGGTGAAACTTTTCTAAGTACGTGTTTGGATGCTTTTTGTGATCTTAGTTCTTTAGCTTGTGCAATAACTCCATTGTTATCATAGTGCAAATTTACTGGATCAACAATGCTAGGAACCACATCCAGTTCACCAATGAACCTCCTCATCCACACAGCTTCTTTAGCTGCTTCCGAAGCGGCTATGTACTCGGATTCTGTTATAGAATCAGTTATTGTTGGTTGTTTGGAACTCTTCCAACTAACAGCACCACCATTCAAGCAAAAATATATATCTCTACTGCGATTTTGAATCATCTTGGTCTGTCTCAAAACTGGCATCGACATAGACATTAAGGACCAAATCACTATCTTGACCACCATATATCAAGAACATATCTTTAGTCCTTCTCAAGTACTTAAGTATGCCTTTGACTACGGTCCAGTGAGCCTCACCAGAGTCAGACTGGTATCTGCTGGTTGCACTCAATGCAAATGATACATCCGGTCTAGTACATATCATGGCATACATAATAGATCCTATAATCGAAGCATAAAGTATCAAGCTCATTCTATCTCTTTCTTCCTTCGAACAAGGACATTGAGTTTTACTGAGTTTTATGCCATGTGACATAGGTAAGAACACTTTCTTACTATTAAGCATACTGAACCGTTTCAGTACCTTGTTAACATATGTACTTTGACTTAGGGCAAGAAGCTTTTAGATGTATCTCTATAAATCCTTATACCCATTATATAGGCAGATTCCCCTAAGTCCTTCATTGTAACACTTTGCAAAGTAGGGATGTCATTTCTAGTGAGTAGGATATCATCCACATGGAGTACTAGAAAAATAATTGTGCTCCCACTAATCTTCTTGTATACACAAAGTTCATCTTGATTTCTAATGAAACCAAACTCTTTGATTTTTTCATCAAAACAAAAATTCCAACTCCGTGATGCCTGATTTAAACCATAAATGGATTTTAGAAGCTTACATACTTTATTAGGATTATTAGGATCGACAAAACCTTTGGGCTGTATCATATACATATACTCATCTAACTTTCCATTAAGAAAAGCGGTTTTGACATCCATTTGCCATATCTCATAGTCATAATGTGCTATTATGGCAAGTATAATTCTAATTCATTTAATCGTTAAGACTGGCGAAAAGGTTTCATCATAGTCAATACCATGAGTCTACCTGTATCCTTTCGCCATGAGTCGTGATTTGTTTCTTTGTACACTGTCATCCATGTCATTTTTCTTCGTAAATATCCATTTGCAATAAATTGCTTTGGAACCTTAAGGAAGATCAATCAAAGTCCATACTTGATTATCATACATGGATTGCATTTCGGATTTCATACCTTCAAGCCAACTTTCGCATTCAATGCTAGTAGTTGCTTCATTGTAGGTTGAGGGCTCATCTAGTTCCATGAGTTCCCCATTGTTGTCATATGTGATGAGAAATCCATATATCTCAGGTTCACGATGATAACGTATAGACCTACGTGGAGCTGGTATAGAAGAAGTGGTCTCAACATCTCTATGTGAGTTTAAATCAGTTTTATCTAAAGGTTCAGTATCTATTTTTGGCTCTCTCATCTCATGAAGAGTTATTTTGCTCCCACTATTTTTCTTGGAAATAAATTCCTTCTCAAGGAATACTCCAGATCGAGCAACAAACACTTTGTTCTCTGATGGGATGTAAAAGTAATATCCTTTTGTTTCCTTAGGATATCCCACAAAAAGACATTTATCCGATTTGGGTGATAATGTATCAGTGATAAGTCGCTTCACATAAGCTTCACAACCCCAAATCTTAAGGAAAGACAAAACAGGTTGTTTCCTTGTCCATATCTCATATGGTGTGCTTTGAATTGATTTAGATGGTAGTCGATTTAAAATGAACACAGCAGTCTCTAAGGCGTAACCCCAAAAAGAAATTGGAAGATCAGCTTGACCCATCATCCATCTAACCATGTCTAACAAGGTTCGGTTTCTCCATTCTGAAACACCATTCCATTGAGGTGTTCCAGGTAGAGTTAGTTGTGAAACAATTCCACAATCTTCGAGATGATTGTCTACCACAATCTTCAAGATTATTGTCAAATTCATGGCTTAAAATTCACCACCACGATCTGATTGTAGTGCTTTAATAGTTTTGCCTAACTAATTTTGTACTTCATTTTGAAATTGCTTGAATTTCATAAATGACTCAGACTTATGACTCATTAAGTAGATATATCCGAATCTGCTTAAGTCATCCGTGAACGTTATGAAGTATTGGATGTAATACACCAATTTTTCGGATAAATTCTTTTCGTTTATATATTGGATATCGTTGATGGATAATTATGCTCGAGGATGTTGTGAGTCGTATGGTATTGTTACTGAATTGAGTATATGTATTGATTTTGCCGTATGTTCGTATTTGGTATGTCGAGATGTTGGACGAGGATAGCTGAAAATGGCTAAGTACAGTCACGTTAGCGCACGCTATGAGATATGCTTAGCGCACGCTACGCGGTATGAGTAGCGCATGCTACGTGGTGCAGTTAGCGTACACTAATAGGTTCGAATTACGTACGCTAAGGAGGATCCTTAACATACGTAAGGCATTCTGGGAAAGGTTCGGAAGGCGGCCGACAGGTAGGCCCGTGTTGATGTTTATCGGCATTTAGCGCACGCTACTAAGGATGGTTAGCGTATGCTAATATCAGATCGTCCGATAGGGAATCTTGGCTTTCGGCGAGTGGACTCGACCACTTGTGATATGTGTCCAGATAAGGTCAGTGGGTGTTTGTCATGTAGGGCTAGCGCACACTAAACCATATGGTTAGCGCACGCTAATTCCAGATCGGTCAGAGGAATCCCAGGAATTGCGGATGCTTTCGGCATGTGGGGGCACGAGTGGTAGGTGAATACTGTAGTAAGTCAACTTCGGATAGCGCACTCTAAGGGCAAGGACTTGCGTACGCCAGACATGATGTTTTATGTACGTTATTGCATGGGCATTACGTACGTAAGCTAGTTTATGAAGCGAGGCAGTAGCCTCTGGGCTGCGATAGCGCACGCTAACAAAGTCAGTTAGCGCACGATAAGGCTATAGTGCACGCTAAACATGAGATGTTAGCGCACGCTAATATTGTATATTATAAAAGGGGTCAGACAGGTGCTGAGAGGCATTTTGTCCATTCTCCTTCCTTCAGTCGAGAGAAATAGAGTATTGGGATGTATTTGAGGTTCCCAAACACTGTATAATGATGATCTTTAACAAGATTAAGATGGAGAGTATGGATTCAAGCCTTGTTCTTCAAGTTATTCATGATTCTTGAAATGGAGTCAAGTGTTCTTATTCTTGGTTCATCCAATCCAGGTAATTTTCGTATCCCTTTGATGGTGGTTCGTTTTTCTTGGATGATTACATGTGAGGAGCATGTTGGATAATCAGATGATGATGTTATATGAGATTCATTGGAATTTGGATAAGAGTTTCGTATCTAAGTTAAATATTCTTCATATTATAAGGATGTTGATTCATTTAACCCGATCTAAGATGGATTTCTGAATCTTGGTAATTATATTGGTCGATTTAGATGAGATGAATCATGATACTAGGTTGAATTCCAGATTGAGTATGTTATGATCCTTGTTACCGAGATGGTTCGATTATTGATATGATTATTGTTCTAGGGTGATTAATAAATAGGTATAACCGATGTGCTGCATTGAAGGACCGTAGACTCAGTCCAGTCAGGGCTGAAGAGCTAGTAGATAAGGGCGATGAGTTCGGTGATGGTTTTGTCATATTGATATCCAGGTAAGTGTTTACTTGTTCGGTTGTAGTGTTTTGATAAGTAATTTCAATTGCATTTCATAAGTATTTTATGTCGTATTATATATTGACGAATGTTCAGTGATGTTCTATAAGGATTAGAATACACAGTTGATGATTGTTGAGATACTTGGATATTCTTGTGAAGATTGTAGTATTCGGATGTTGTTGATGATATGTGGATATTCTTGGTCTGTGGTATGCATTCGGAAGGAAGTCCGGATAGAGGTATGTTTTATGGTAATCGTACGTAGAGGATTGTGTACGAGAAAGTATTCGGTTTTGAGGTATTATGCGATATTGTTGTGATATTGGGTTTTGATGAGAATCGTTAGATTACCGGAAGTGGTAAGGTTATGATTGTGGTTATCTTTCTCATGATGCATGGCATGTGAATATTTATGTTTATGTATTTGCGGTTATTTGTCGGGCATTATGGCTGACCCCATTATGGGACTTATTTTTCAGGCATTGAGGATTTTGATGGTAGCGGTCGTGAAGAGTCGAGGGTCCCAGACGATATTGGTTGTGGCTTATTGTGGGGAATCGTGTATTGTCTGTGTATTTATTCTTGATGTATATGTATTTTGGACTGTACTTTTATCCGCTGCGTGAGTTCTTTCAAATGGATTTTGGTATTTTTACCAACTCAGTTTTATCTCGTAAAACCGATTCCCTTAACCGAGTTTTTGGCCTTGATCGTTTTATGACGGTAGTTGGTGTTTTCAAATGATTTTGTGTTTTGGAAAATACTACTGTCATTGGTGCATTTTGGGCATTTTCGAACGTTTTTGGATTTTAGCCTGGTGGGTTCTGACGTGGGGCCCATGGCGTGTAATACTCCCAGATAGTTTTAGGGGTGTTACAAATATGGTTCTGGAGCCCAAGGTTTTGTGATAACCGGGCATGTGTGTTATGTGGCTCTACTAGTGTGGTAGTAGCGTGGTTTTTGTGTAACTGGATTTCTGGCTATTTTGAACTGTATTGTTTTGGTTCTGTGAGATTTTTGAGTACTGTCGTAGTGATGTGTGGGTTTGGAGAGTGTTGGTGTTTCCGAGGCCGACGAGGCAGGGAGTGTCGCCGGTGCCGTGGTCATGAGCAATGTGCGGCTCCAATCGGGAAGTGAACGCCGGTGCGAGGCACGTGCAATGTGCTGTTTCGATATGGAGTGGAACGCCGGTGATACGGACATGTGACAAGGAGCGGCTCATGCGATTTAGGTGAGGAGACACAGCGTCATAGATCCCACAAAACTCGACAGTGCTCTAAACTTAATTGTGGTCTTGGCAGAGACCAATCATTTCAAATTGTGATTGATTCTGTTTTGCATTCTTTTTGTGTCGAGATTTTTGAAATGAATTCATATGCTAGTATCACGGGAGATCTTCGACTTCACAGACCTGTAAGTATGTTGTTCGGATTATTCGATAATTAATGATGTTAGATTTTCTGTTGAATTGTTGTTTGTGTGAGTGATTACAAGTTTCAAGGACGAAACTTATTTTAAGGAGGGTAGAGTGTAATACCCCGATTTTTCAGATATATTCTTTTCGTTTATATATTGGATATCGTTGATGGATAATTATGATCGAGGATGTTGTGAGTCATATGGTATTGTTACTGAATTGAGTATATGTATTGATTTTTACGTATGTTCGTATTTGGTATGTCGAGATGTTGGACGAGGATAGCTGAAAATGGCTAAGTACAGCCACGTTAGCGCACGTTATGAGATATGCTTAGCGCACGCTACGCGGTATGAGTAGCGCCCGCTACGTGGTGCAGTTAGTGTACGCTAATATGTTCGAATTACGTACGCTAAGGAGGATCCTTAACGTACGTAAGGCATTCTGGGAAAGGTTCGGAAGGTGGCCGATAGGTAGGCCCGGGTTGATGTTTATCGGCATTTAGCGCACGCTACCAAGGATGGTTAGCGTATGCTAATATCAGATCATCCGACAGGGAATCTTGACTTTCGGCGAGTGGACCCGACCACTTGTGATGCGTGTCCAGATAAGGTCAGTGGGTGTTTGTCATGTAGGGCTAGCGCACGCTAAACTGTATGGTTAGCGCACACTAATTCCAGATCGGTCAGAGGAATCCCGGGAATCACGGATGGTTTCGGCATGTGGGGGCACGAGTGGTAGGTGAATACTATAGTAAGTCAACTTCGGATAGCGCACGCTAAGGGCAAGGACTTGCATACGCTAGACATGATGTTTTACGTAATGCATGGGCATTACGTACGTAAGCTAGTTTACGAAGCGAGGCAGTAGCCTCTGGGCTGCGATAGGCTGTAGTGCACGCTAAACATGAGATGTTAGCGCACGCTAATATTGTATATTATAAAAGGGGTCAAACGGGTGCTGAGAGGCATTTTGTCCATTCTTCTTCCTTCAGTCGAGAGAAAGAGAGTCTTGGGATGTATTTGAGGTTCCCAAACACTGTATAATGATGATCTTTAACAAGATTAAGATGGAGAGCATGGATTCAAGCCTTGTTCTTCAAGTTATTCATGATTCTTGGAATGGATTCAAGTGTTCTTATTCTTGGTTCATCCAATCCAGGTAATTTTTGTATCCCTTTGATGGTGGTTCGTTTTTCTTGGATGATTACATGTGAGGAGCATGTTGGATAATCAGATGATGATGTTATATGAGATTCAATGGAATTTTGATAAGAGTTTCGGATGTTAGTTAAAGATTCTTCATATTATAAGGATGTTGATTCATTTAACCCGATCTAAGATGGATTTCTGAATCTTGGTAATTATATTGGTCGATTTAGATGAGATGAATCACGATACTAGGTTGAATTCCAGATTGAGTATGTTATGATCCTTGTTACCGCGCTGGTTCGATTATTGTTCTAGGGTGATTAATCAATAGGTATAACTGATGTGCTGCGTTGAAGGACCATAGACTCAGTCCAGTCAGGGCTGAAGAGCTCGTAGACGAGGGCGATGAGTTCGGTGATGGTTTTGTTATATTGATATCCAGACAAGTGTTTACTTGTTCGGTTGTAGTGTTTCGATAAGTAATTTCAATTGTATTTCATAAGTATTTTATGTCGTATTGCATATTGACGAATGTTCAGTGATGTTCTATAAGGATTAGAATACACAGTTGATAATTGTTGAGATACTTGGATATTCTTGTGAATATTGTAGTATTCGGATGTTGTTGATGATATGTGGATATTCTTGGTATGTGGTATGCATTCGGAAGGAAGTCCGGATAGAGGTATGTTTTATGGTAATCGTACATAGAGGATTGTGTACGAGAAAGTATTCGGTTTTGAGGTATTATGCGGTATTGTTGTGATATTGGGTTTTGATGAGAATCGTTAGAAAACCGGAAGTGGTAAGGTTATGATTGTGGTTATCTTTCTCATGATGCATGGCATGTGAATATTTATGTTTATGTATTTGCGGTTATTTGTCGGGCATTATGTCTGATGTTGAAGTACGTTCTCAACTCCAACATCCGCGTTGTTCCCCTGGCCAGTCGACTGGTCATGCTGACTTTCGGTGTCAGGATGCACCGAGTTAGATAGGTTGGGATTGGTCGATCCCGCAACGGAACTAAGGGAAATGGCCGCACCACGTCCTTGTCCACGTCCACGACCACGACCTCGTCCCCTACTAGCTGACATACTGAAGAACACACAAGACACGTAAGTACAATTCATTTGCATGTCAACGAAGTGACCGATTCTCAAAAATATCAACTCAGAGGCAAAGCGATTAAGGAAACACCAGAAGAGTAAGAGGTCTTACAAGTACCTGTCGCACTGTGATGATGGTAAAGTAGTGATACTGCAGAGAAACGAGGACTCAATCGACCCAAAAGATCGACAACCTAGGTATCCATAGACCTAAGCTCCGATACCATATTCTGTAACATCCCAAGTTATTCAGGGTATGTTACAGCGCCGTGAGCCCCAATGTGGGACCCACAATGCTATACACACGCAGAATTATAACATTTGACCGAGAGGGTCCAAATACAATGAAATGAAAGACAATACAAATGGTATTCAAACCATAACCAATGTATCCTAATACAACATGTCACAAATCAATACCTCGGCAACACAGGCCGGAACATCAAGGAAAAGAAAAACAATACTCGAGTATTCAAAAGCCATTCCAGTACAACAACACTGAATCGGGGGGGAACACAACAAGTAACCAGAGACAGGACACCATATTACGCTTGCCCATCATCTTCATGTCGACCCGATACCTGCCTGTCCGCTCTCCTGTGTTGGAACATTTTGTTCCATACATGCTTAATAATGTTTTGATGATTAAAGTTATTACACAAAGCAAAACAATAAAAAGACGAAGCAAAGCATCGAAGAAGATGAAGTGCATAAAGCTGGAATCTGCAAGCCTAACATACGTAACTCAGATTACATCACGTACGTAGAGGCTGAAGATTAACGTACGTAAAGCAAACATGTTAACGTATGTAATGTGTTAAAATCAGATGAACGTTGGGAAGAGTCAAAGTCAAAAAGGCGGCAACGGATATATGATATCATCAATGACGTATAGCTAACGTACATAATACTGGAGTTGATAACGTACGTAAGGAAAAGAACGAATGCTACTGAACTAAAATGCATACGTAATGGAAAGCAAATAGCGTACGTAAGAGAAGCTCAGGGAGCTAACGGCTAGTTTGATGAAGAAGCCTATAAATACCATTCCTATGGTATTGTTTCACGACAACAACTTCAAGCAAACATCCCATTGATCAGATATTCATATTGATATTATTGTTGTTGTGATATTGAGCTTATATTTTTAGTTTGAGTGTTTATATAGTCAACATCATACACGAGAGGTAAGAGAAAAGATACGATTGGATTCGGTGTTATTAGGATCAAGGATCCGGCATTATTAGAATCGCAATCGATATCTTCGTGAGGTTTATCTAGTACCCATAGAAAGCTAGAGCGGTTGATTCCTTGTCCGATAGAAAAGGAAAATGGTTTAACTTGGACCGACACAAAGATAAGTACGAGTGGTTTATCACGGACCAATAGAAGACGTGATTGTAACGGTTATCCCTCGACCGATAGAAGAGAGGGGCAGAGGTTTTTATCTTCAACCTATAGAAAAAGATACCGAGAGAGGACATAGGCTCGTTTATAGCCGAACCTCTATAAATCCTTATGTCGTTTAAATTCTGCACAATTATTTTACGCTTCCGCACAACGGCGCATATACCGATCTTGCTCCAACAATTGGTATCGGAGCGGTACCTCCAATACACGGCTTAAAATCCAAGAAGTCGATCCAAATGGCATTTCAATTTGCTCTAATCGAAGGCCTTGCTCTTAACCGACCACCATTTTTTGATGGCGCAAATTTCATGACATGGAAGAAAAAGATGTCAATCTTCCTTCTTGCCTATGATATAGAAATTTGGAAGATCATTTGTCTTGGCCCGAAAGTTCTAATCAAATCCGACGGATCTCTCAAGAGTTTCGAATAATATAATGATGAGGATTGGCAGAACGACCATCTAAATTGTAAGGCTACTCAACTCTTATATTGTGCCTTAAATACGGAAGAGGTCAATCGAATCTCATCGGGTGAAAGTGCTAAAGAAATATGAAAAAGTCTTGAAATCACACACGAAGGGACAAATCAAGTCAAGGAGACGAAGATCAATATGCTTCTCCATAACTATGAATTATTCATGATGAAGGGTGACGAGTCCATCACCAACATGCTCGACCGATTTTCAGTCATCACAAATGTACTTGCTTCATTCGGTAAATCATTATCTAGTAGTGAAAAAGTCAAGAAAATTTTACGATCACTACCTAGTGAATGGGACAGCACTGTGACTGCGATTATGGAATTGAAAGATCTCAATACGCTTGATTTTAGCACCCTCGTTGGTTCGCTAATTAATTATGAGATAGTGTTAAAATAACGAAGTGTCAAGCCAAAGCCGATAGAACGATCAATAGCCTTAAAGGCTAACATTTCAAAGATAGAAGAAATTCCAGTGGATGATAGCGACGAAGAATCGACATATTATGCCAAGAATATTAATAAGTTCTAACACTTATTAACCCGGAGAAAGAAGGACATCCAAACGAGCGAATCTAAGAAATTCGACAATAATTACCGATTATGTGGTAAACCAGGCCACTTTGCCAAGAATTGCCGAGTTAAACCCAAGAAGGAGGTTTTCGTTGCAACATGGAGCGATGGAAATGATGATTTTATCAATCAAAATAATCTCGCTCTTATGGCACGGAGTTCATTCGACGATAGCAACGTCGAAAGCCAAGTAAGTAATTCTTACGACGAACTTTTTGAAGCATTTGAATTATTACATACGGATTATCAAAATGCTTTATCCGAAATTAAATCCCTTCAATTTAAAAATAAATCATTGGAAATTAAAAATTCCAAAATTCTGGATAAGTGAAAATTTGTCGAAATCCATCATTCAAAATGCCTTGAAAATGAAAATACTTTAAAGAATGATCTTGTTAAAATTCAAACCGAGCTCAAAAATTTAACGAAGAAATTTCCTCTCGGAAATGAGAAATTTGAAAATATGCTCTCGGTTCAAAAATATACTCTGAATAAAGAGGGGTTAGGATTCAAACCATGTTTTAAAAACGAATCCGTAAATTTCAAAATACCCCATTGTGAAAAATGCTTAAAAATTGGGCATCACAATTCTAACTGTAAAAGCCCATGTCGGACGATTAAAATTAAAAAGATTCGGTTCCTAAAGGAACAAATATTTCAAATATCGTCTATGTTTCAAATAAAAAACCTACTCTCGGTTGGATCCCCAAAAATTGATTTTTTATCAAAATATTTTACTTAGGGGGGGTAATAGTTTATTTTAAGGGAGATAATATCTTCAGGGGGAGTTTATACCCTATCCGTGCATATAATTATATGTATCATTTGGTATCATGCATATTTTATATTTGGTATCATTATATTTATTTTTTTATTATTACACTTTTTGATGAAAACAAAAAGGGGGAGAGAAAGGAGAATGGGATTAACCCTGAAAGGGGGAGAAAAATCGAAGAAAAGTCGAAAAGTTGAAATTGAAAAGAAAAATGAAAGTTGAAAGGAGAAAAGGAGAAGCAAAGTCGAAAAGATAAAGTTGAAAAGAAAAATGAGGAGACGTCGAAAAGATGATGAAAATTTGAAAATGAGAAAACAAAAAGAGAAGAAAAGAAGAAGTCGAAAAAGAAATGGGAGAAGAAACTAACGAGCGGGGATTGCACCCGCAGAACTCGAAGAACTTTTCAACGAGGCCGAAGTGGCGAGGACGGCGGCGACGGCGGAGCAGGGGGGCTCGCCGGTGGATGAGGATGATTTGGTGCGGGAGGCCTGGGAACGAGAGAGTAGATTCGGCCCTGCCTATGTGGCTTTTGCTCAGATGATGGAAGCGATCGCCGGACCCTGTCCGGAAATCGACTTCGAGGCCTACTCCGCCGCTCACCCTTACGAACATGTGAAGCGGACGGTTTTCCAGGCCGCCGTCGCGTCTCCGTGGACTCTCGGAAATATCCGGAGTACGGCGACCAAGAAAGACCTGAGCCGTTGGAGGGCCAAATATCACATCCCCTCTGACGTTTCCCTGCACGTGCCCTCAGAGAATGAGCGTGCCGACCAACCGCCCAAGGATATGGTTGCCGTCAACGAGATGATTATGGAGGCGGGTCTGCGATTCCCGCTACCATTCGCCGTCTCCTACTTGCTGATCGCCTAGAGTTTGGCGCCTCTTCGATCGGCCGCGGCAGCTCTGGATCATCTGCACGTTGACCCTGTTTGGCAGTCACCGGTTGTTTCGCCTCCTGACTGCGCTGGAGATGAATTATCTGTTTAAATTGGCCGCGCAAAAAGGGTCGATCGGCGGCAATCATATCCAAGGCCGAATCGGGAGAGTGGTCTTCGGCGTGTCGAATAAGACCAGGAGTGACCTGGCTAAATGGTGCTGGGTCGGCGGGGCATGGCAATCGGCGTCGAGTGACAGGCCGAATGAGGAGTTGGAGGTCCCCACCACTTTCCGGGAGAGGAATCCGAGTAAGGATTTTAACTCTCCCCTTGATTGAGCTTGTCTTGGACTGATCTAATTTTGTTTTCTTTTTGCAGGACCTCTCGTTCCAGCGATCGGCGACCTTCCATTCGATTTCTTGATCGTTTGGGAGCGGATCCGTGCCTTGCCGAACTCCTTTATTGACGTTCGATCGCTTGGTACCGAAGCTCATTGGTTGGGGGCTCGATTGTTCTGCTACCCCCGACACTTGAAAGTTCCAGGTATAAGTTTAAGTGGTGCTTCCTTGCTTGACGATCGTCTCCAGGAGGTCGTTTTGTTTTGTCTAACTTGTTTGTATCTCTTCTTTGACAGAGGTTTATTTTCCCCGATTTGCCGAACCAACGCCAGAGATCGCTATGTCAAACCCAGGACTCATCCGTCGCCTTCACTTGGGTAAGCAGACTGGTCGCGTTCCCGCGACGACGTCTCGCCCTGCTCCGGTGACGAGGCCTGCCGAGGCGCCAGTCGCCGAGCCGGAGGTTCAGGGAGAGGAGCAGCTTCAGCGCCGCAAGAGGCGGAGGTCAGAGGAGTCCCCGTCAATTTCTGAGGCGGATGTATCCATTCTTGAGCCTCTGGTCGCTGCGGCTCCTATCTCTGCCATCCCGATGATGGAGCGATCAGGCCCTAGGCCCTCGGTCCCCGGCTCCCGGTCATCTGGCGGCTCGGCGAAGAAGGTGGCGATCGCCGAGGCGGAAACCTCTCGAGGCAAGCCTTATTTTGGACGCGATCCTGAGCTGGTCAATAGGTAAGACAGGGTCAAAATTTTCTGAGTTAGGCATTTTGAGTAAGGTATAGGCTAACTCCTTTGTTTCTTTGGTTTGTGCTGCAGGGTTCGTCTTGCCGATCCGGACGTTGCTCCTATGGTGCTAGACTTTTTGTCGAGCAAGGCTCCGCAACAGTCCCTCGAAGTCCCTGCTTACGTCCGCCAGGCTATCACCTCTCTGCCCAAGGCTTGGACGACCGATCTTGATGCGATCGCTCGTCGGCGATCTGGAGACGCCATGCAGGCGACCGTTGCCCTGGCTCTCTAGACGGCGACGATGGCCGTCCAAGCTGCCAGGGATTTTGAGGGGCGACCCTCCACTGCTCGTCTCCATAGCGACCTCGAGGCCGCCCGGAACAAAAATATCGAGTTTGCCAACCGGATCCAGTCTATGGAGAAGGAGTATGAGGAGACGGCCAAAAGGGCTAAACAGGACGTGGATCGATTGAAGCAGGAGCTGAGCCGCTATAAGGAGGCTGCCGATCGGTCCCGTGATAAGGAAAAGAAAACCCGCCAGAAGTTCGCGGCTTCGCAGGAGGAGGCGGCCGGGCTGAAGGTGATGGTGGATCGGCTCAGCGGTGAGCTGGAGGCGGCGAAGAAGGAGCTGGAGAAGGCCAGGGGCGAGAATGCCGCCAAGGTGGTCGAGCTGGCGGAGGCCGAGAAGACGGCCGCGGATTTGAAGGGGCAGCTGAAAGCGATCGAGGTCGATCCCTACCTCAACGTTGAGCTCGTCGGCGAATTTGCTTATTACGTGGCCTATGCTGACGCTGTTCAAGCCGCTAAAAAGGCAGGGATCGAGATCGGTCCCCTGATGGAGAGCTTCAAATCCTATGCCCTCGAACATCCTCTGCATCCAGAGTTCTCCTTGCCGATCCTTGACTTTGTCGACTTCGGGATCGACTTGAGTTGGTATACCGGTAAACTCATTCATCCCGAGGCCGATGGGGGAGCCCAAGCCGATCCACAACCCGAGGGCGATGGCCATCCAACGGGGTCTTGAGAGGCATTTTTGTTTTCCTCTGTAACTTGTACTTTTTTCTTTTGTAATGCCTTCGGGCCTCGTAATGTATGAAACTTGCGTTATGAATAAAATGTTTCTCTTTTCATACTGTCTCTTTACATACAATCACCTTTTAATGTTCACGTGCAAACTTTTACAAGTACGTGTATGATTTCTTTCGACGTTTTGTTCATCCGACCGATTGTCTAAGTGTTGAAAGCATTGATATGCTTTGAATCGGAATTCTTACTTGTAATTTTTGTCGAACGACTCCGATCGTCCTGCGTGTGTTTGAGCGAAGCCGATCGTGTGTGGTTCCTCTTTGTTCGATCGTATTTGGGATTTAGCTCGACCCATCTCTGCCCCCTTGTTTTTGTTCACTTATTGTAAGTAAGGAAACAAAAACTAGTTTGCCAGGCGAGCTATCTTCATTTTGCCGATTCTGAAGAATCATGTACGGTTGGGGTGTTCGATGGACCGACCTCCCCAGTCGTGTCTTTGTGTGCGAGGGATATTGTGTATCCCGCGACTCACTTTTTGTGAGGGTCCTCCGTTAGGCTACGCCTGCCTTGTGTTAAAACGAAAGACGGGCGATCTTGGTCTGGAGGAGTCATTGCGCGGAGTGTCATCGGCTTATTCGACTCCACGTCCGCGGCTTTGTCAGCTCTGCTTCCACCTCGGCCCGCCATGAAGATGGCGACCCTCGACGGTGTACGTTGAGACGGGGGTAGTGGCACGTCGCATTGTCCGGGTTCACCATGTTAGATGATGTACCTTGAGGACGTGCGATCGTGTCTACTGATTATTTTGGAGGGTCCTTCGGCTACGCCGGCCTCGTATTTAAACGAAAGGCGGGTGATCTCAGCCCAAAGGAACCTTGCATGGGTGAAGCTGTCGGCTCCATCGACCTCTAGGACCATGGCTGCATTGATTTTACCTAGGATCGTCGTGATCAGCGATCGTCGGCGGTATGCGATATGCCTGGTGGGGCGATCGCCAGGATAGATGGGATAGGAAAAAATCTCACTATATTCCTTGTACATTATTGAAATTGAATACAAAATTATCACTGGTAGTATTTTTTCAGATGCACGGCGTTCCAGGGGTATTGATTCGGGGTACCGTCAGGATGTTCCAGTTCGTAGGCTCCTTTAGTTAGCCATCTGGATACTCTGAAAGGTCCTTCCCAGTTCGGACCGAAAACGCCTGTGTGGGTTTGGATCTTCTTGAGGACGAGATCGCCCACTTGAAACCTTCTTTCTTTGACCTTTGAATTGAAGAACTTCTCGGCTCTCCTTTTGTGGATTGTGTTCTTCATTTCTGAGGTCAGCCGTCATTCTTCGAGCATGTCTAGGTCGATTCGTCGAGCTACATCGTTGTCGGTCGTCATCTCCTGTTCAGTTCGATGGCTGAGGACGGCGATCTCTGAAGGAATCACCGCTTCTGTTCCGAAGGCAAGGGCGAATGGGGTTTCACCGGTTGAATTGCGGGTCGTCGTCCGGTAGGACCACAAAACGTTTAGGAGCTCGCTCGCCCATCGTCCTTGCCTGGATTTGAGTCGCGCTTTAATCGTGTGTTTGAGGATCTTATTCACTGCCTCTACCTGCCTGTTGGTCTGAGGGTGATAGGGCGCTGAGAATAACCTTTTGATTCCCCACTTCTCACAGAATTGCATGACTTCTAAGCCATCGAACTGTTTTCTGTTGTCGGAGATGATGGCCTGGGGCAGACCGAATCGGCATACGACGTTTTTCCATATAAACTTGATCACTTGCTCTTGGCCGATCTTGTTGAGCGGTTCGGCCTCATCCCATTTGGTGAAATAGTCGACCCCTACGATGGCGAACTTACAGCCCCCTGGAGCCGTCGGCAAGGGACCTATAAGGTCGATGCCCCATTGCACAAATGGCCAAGGGCTATACATGGAGGTGAGCTGTTCGGGTGATAGTTTAATGTTGGGGCCCATTATCTGACACCTATGACACGATCTGGCATAGGCGATCGCATCTTTACGAAGTGATGGCCAGAAAAACCCTTGTCTGGTTGTCTTATGGATGAGGGCTCGCCCGCCCGCATGGTTTCCACAAATCCCGTCATGGATCTCAGCTAAAACGAGCCGACCTTCCTCCGGTGTAATACACTTGAGGAGGGGAAGGCTGAAGGCTCGCTTGTAAAGCCGGCCGTCCAATAGGGTATATCTGGTCGCACGAAGCTGGAGTTGGCGAGCTTTAACATGGTCGTCAGGGACCGTTCCGTCCTTTAAGTATTTGATGAACGGAGTCATCCAGTTCTCCTCGGCGATGGCGACCGTGGTAACCAGGCTTCTGTCGATCGCCAACCTTGCTGACTTTGTGATTTGGATATTGGAGAAGTCGACTGCCCCATCCGATGACGCTAGCTTGGAAAGAGCATCGGCCTGGGAGTTGTGCTCTCTCGGGACTTGTTCGATTAGTACTTCTTCAAATTTTGTGCACATTTCGGCGACCAGCTCTTGGTATTTGACCATCTGTTCGCCGCGTGCCTCATATTCTCCCTTGACTTGGTTTATGACCAAAAGGGAGTCCATGAAGATATGGAGGCGACGAACATCTAGGGCGAGGGCTAGATCGAGCCCGCCTACCAAAGCTTCGTATTCAGCTTCATTGTTGGTCGCACGAAAACCGAAATGCACAGCATTTGTGAAACTCTGACCGTCGGGGCTGATGAGGACAATCCACCCTCGCTCTCGAATTGGTCGAGCCATCCACATATAACTTCCAGCAGTCGGCCGACTGGTTGGACTGTGAGGGAAAGTTAATTCCACCACGAAGTCCGCCAGAGCTTGGCACTTTATCGCCGTGCGAGGAGCGTAAGTGATACCGTATTGGGCGATCTCCAGCGACCACTTGAGGAGTCGCCCGTTGGTATCCGGTCGGTGTAGGACTTGTCATAGAGGTAGAGTTGTTAGGACTTCCACTTGGTGATCGAATAAGTAAGCCCTCAGCTTACGAACACTCATGACAAGGGCGTAGGCGATCTTCTCCAATGGCGTATAACGTGTCTCAGCGTCGTGGAGCGCCTGGCTAACATAGTAGATCGGCAAGTGGGCTTGCCCCTCTGCTCGCACCAGAACGGCACTCAGCGCGACCTCTGAGGCCGTAAGGTAAAGGAATAATTTTTCACCGGGGATCGGCTTTGCCAGGATCTGGGGGTTAGATAGATATTCCTTTATCTTGGGGAACGCTATCTGGCTTTCCTTTGTCCATGCGAACTTCTTGTTCTTGATGGTTGCGAAGAAAGGCTTGCTTTCATCGTCGAGCCGTGATATGAAACGGTTGAGGGCGGCTAGACAACCTGTGAGGCGTTGCACTTGCTTGATGTTTCGCGGTTCTTGCATGTCAAGGATCGCCTGCACCTTGGTGGGGTTCGCCTCGATCCCCCTTTGGCTCACTATGTGCCCCAGGAACTTCCCGGAGCCCACCCCGAAGTTGCATTTCTTGGGGTTCAGCTTCATGTTAAACTTCTCAAGGATGGCGAACGTCTCGGCTAGATCGTTGAGGTGATCTTCCTTCTTGAGGCTTTTGACTACGATATCGTCGATGTAGACCTCCATGGTCTTGCCGATCTGATTAGCGAACATTCTGTTGACTAATCGCTAGTAGGTTGCCCCTGCGTTTTTCAAGCCGAACGGCATTCGGACCCAAAAGTATATGTCTTTTTCCGTGTGAAAAGACGTGTGTTTTATGTCTTCCTCCGCCATTGGGATTTGATGATATCCGGCGAAGGAATCCATAAATGAAATCATTTCGCAACCTGCCGTACTATCGACCAAGTGATCAATATGAGGCATCGGGAAGTGTTCTTTTGGACATGCCGCGTTGAGGTCGGTGAAGTCAATGCATAACCTCCAGGAGCTAGTTGGCTTTTTGACGAGCACCGCGTTGGCGACCCATTGTGGTTCGTCTGTGGCTACTCTGATCAATTTGTTGTTGAGTAACTTCTGGACTTCTATGTCGAGCGCCGCGTATTTCTCGGGGCCGAACTTCCTACACTTCTAATGAACAGGCTTCATTGCTCGGTCGATCTTTAGATAATGGTAAGCGTGTTCGGGACTTATGCCAACCATATCTTGATGCGACCAGGCAAAGACTCCGATGTTCCTACGTAGCAAGTTGATCAGATCTCCCTTTAATTCGTGGTCGATGCTTGCGCCGATCTGTACTTCCCGTTCTGGATGAACTGGATCCATCGTAATGCTTTCCAATTCTTCGACAGGGACGGTCGCCTCTCGTTTGGTGCGATCTCCGGACTCGGTCCTTAGATCGATGTCGAGATTTGGCTCGAAACCGATCCTTGGCTCGATGTCGTCCGTCAATTGATGAGAGATGGCGTCCCCTGAGTCGGGTTGGTATGATGTGTTCGGTTCGTCGATCTGCATGGGTTGATCGTCGATCGCTTCAATGTTACATATAGTACGGGAAGTATTGAAAGAAGTAACAACATAGGAGTAATTCAAACATCTTTTTGCCATTATCTGATCTCCTTTTACAGTACCGACTGTCCCATCGGCAGTGGGGAATTTGATACAGTAAAAGAAGGATGAGGCGACCGCCTCAAAGGTTTCTAAAAAGGGACGACCTAGGAACCCATTATAGATGCTGGGCCTATCTATGATTACAAAGCTTAGGTTCCTGGTAATCCTAACCTTGGGATCATAAAAGCATACTAGCTCCACGGAGAGCTTGATCCTCCCGTAGGCTTGGACTGTGTTGTCGCCGAACCCTTGGAGAACGGTGTCGAAAGGCTTGATGAATTTGATTAAATTGCCGAGTTGGTCTAGGGCGGATTTGAATATGATGTTGCAGAAACTCCCATTGTCGACCAGCACGCGATCGACCGTCTTCCCAAGGATACAAGCGGAGATCACTAGTGCATCCTCTTTGGGACATTGCACTCCCTCCCTGTCCTTGTTGGAAAAGGTGATGAGCGCATCTTTAGAGATGGTCGGCTCCGGAGGTACCACAACATGGACTTCGGCGAACGCCCTCATCTCGGCCTTTCGCTTTCTGTTTGACAGGGTGGAAACCGGGGAAAGGCCCCCGAGGCTTCCACCTCCTGCTTGAAGCATGTTGATCCGACCGCCGGGGTTGATCGGAGGGATCGACTCATCAGAGTACTGCGACTCATGCTCGATTCTGGCGATCGGATTGGGAGGAATTCTTTCGTTTGGTCGGCGCTCGCGCCCTCCGGCTCTTTCCGTCCTGGGTTCTGGCTTGGTGATCAAACTGTCCAGTTTGCCTTCCTCAATCAGTCGCCAGAGCTGTCTGAGGAGGTCGCGGCATTGGCTGGTGTTGTGGCCGGGACTCTTATGATAGGCACAAAATTTGCTACGGTCTAGGTGACCGTGGTCCCTTATCGGCTTCGGTTTGGAAAGCCACTCGCGACCCTTGATTGCGTTGAAGATGTGGGCCGAAGATAAGTTGAGGTTGTGGAGAAGGTGGACCTCTACATCCTCGAAGGCTTCGAACTCGCCAGGCGGCTTGGCGACCGCCTTTCTGGGCTTGGCGACCGCCTTCTTCTGGACATGGGACGATGCTTTTCCTTCTTCGGACGGTCCCTCGTCTAAGCGGAGTGAGAGCATCCTCTGCCTGGCCAGGAAACTGGCGGCTTTGCCGCGGAAGACCGAGTAGGTCGGGGGGATATCCTTTGTGAGGTGCCTAAACATGGGTGAGCGTCCGTGGAATCCGCTCATGACTGAGTTGAGAGAGAGCTCGTCGCTGATGGGCTCGCCGGTGAGGACTATCTCGTCTACCCGGTCGATGTAATCTTCGTCTGACTCGTCCTTCCCCTGCTTGATTTTCATCATGCGGTGGGGGCCTTCAGGGCGAGCAACTTTGGCGGGGAAGTACGTCGTGAAGTCTTTCGCCAGCTTCTCAAAACAGTTGATTGAGCGAGGTGGTAGTGAGACGTACCATCTGTGGGCGAGGTCGCCCAGAGTTAACGGGAACATTCGACACCTCGTCGCGTCTGATGCTCCGCATCCGGTCATGTAGATCCGGAATTTGCTCAAGTGTGTCTCCGGATCCGATCTCCCCCCATATAGAGGTGTTTGTGGGGGATTGATCGTTGGTTGGACTGGGGCGAGCTCGATCTGAGTCGTGAGTGGTTCGCTTGATCCAATTATCGATCTCCTGGCGCCTGCCCCATTTTCCAGGAGCGCCTTCATCTCGTCGAGCTGACGTTGCATGGTGGCCATCGCCGTCGCCTGACTGCTCACCGATTGGCTCTCAGAGCGCGAACCAAGGCGATCGTGTACCGATCCCCTAGCCCCGTGGTGAATGACGAGTTCCCTGCCAGTGGGTTCCTTTCTTGGGCAAGCAGGGGCTCGTTGACCGGCCTGTCTCCTGGGAGTCGGATATGCCGAACTCCTGGTAATGGATTCGGATACCGATGTCTCCCGGCTGGGGCCTGAGTGCCCGGGTCGCCATGAGGGATCGCTCCCCAGGCGGCTGAAGACGGAATCGTCCCGCCTCACGAGAGCCTTCTCCTGCGGATCGGGGCTTTCTGTTGATTTTTCAACATAGATCCCCTTAAGCTTCCGCTTGCCTGCCGGGCGGATGGTCGATGGAGTGATGGTGGGCGAGTCGTAGGCCTTCCGTCGCTCCCTGAGGATGGCTATAGCCTCCTCAATCTGTTCCGTGGTCTGGAACTGATCGAGTGATAGACTAGAACCGTCCCTCGGGGGCGGGAGTGAGAGCCTAGCATCGCCACGGTCGCCTTCCGCCGTGGGCTGGGATTCGGTCCTCGCCGGAATGAGATTTCCGGCAGATCTCAGGGTGGCTCTCTTGGAGGTCGTTGCTGATGTCATTTTTCTGAAGGTTTTTCTATTGAAGAACAGTGAGTGTTTCTTCAAGTATATGTCCGGAGAACAGTGAGTGTTCTTCGAGACGGTAGGGATAAAAATGAAGGTTTAGATCCCCTCCTTCTAGCGCCAATTGTTGTTACCCAAAATATTATCCGGAGATGGTATTGCTGGAATGATCGGGTAACAAACAAATGCGAGAACACTTCCGTGAGAAAATAGATAACACAAGATTTTCCGGGGTTGTTAATCCCGGGCTTGAATGCTCTCGCGAGATGTTATTAATAAATATACTGTCGAGTACAAATATTAATGTTAGAATCTATTACAAGGAGTGTAAAGACTTCTAGTTATCTAGGCTTTAGGGCGTAGATTGCCTAAGAACCAGATAGATAAATCTGTGAGTTCTTGCTTGGGATATATGATGAATGTGTATGAATATCACTATGAATGTATTAGTGGTTGCCAAAAGAGCCTTTGATTCTCTCTTTGGTGTGTGTTTTGCACTGAATTCGTAGTAAAATTCGCGTCCCCTTTGCCATAGCAGTGAGTTCTCTATTTATAGGGGACAAGGTAGCTGGGATTCCTCAGGCGATCGCGGGCGACAGCCATTTTCTATATTAAAATAAGACGGCCGATCGTCCCGTCACGTGGGCCTGTTCCCTTGAGGTCCGAGGTTGCTGCTGGAGGCCAGCTGGGCGAACCAATGGGAAGCCAGCACGCGTCTCGAGTCGCTGTCCGGGAAGGACCCACTTTGTACCTTTCGGCGGCCTTGTCGGTAGGTGTGGTAGGTGACAGGGTGGGGTCAATGGTCCTATCTGTCGGTATCCGTTGAAGATCCGCACGTGGGCCACCGTCCAAGATTCGGTCTTTCGACGACTTTGACGGATGCCGGATCCATACCTGGCACGAGATAATCGCCTCTGGTTCGCTCATTAAAGACGATCGTCAGACATCAAAAGACGATCGTTGGGTACCAAAAGACGGTCGCCGTATTGTGCCGAACTCCGGGCGTTTGTCCAGAGTAAGTCTTCCATGGTTGGATTCTCTGATTGTGATGTCGATCGCCTATCGAGGCGTATTAATCGCCGCACAACAGATATCATAACATACACATGGTAATTCCGACGATCCAGCATTCACTGCCTAGAACCCACGATGATCCCGTCAGACCAACCCGTGGTGGAAAAACCCGTCCGATGATCTAGCACACGCTAGCATAGATCCCCTGATGATCCCGTCAGACCAACACGAGGTGGACATATAACAACGACATATATGCACGACAATATGTATAACATCAATACGTAAAACAAATAAGGTACTTGCCTCGATTCGAAGACAAGAACAATACTTCCACGAAAAAGAAACACTCGAAGGTCGCCCCTTAGATCAATCACGTAACAAGCTCGAACCTTAACAAAAGAAATAATATAGAATTTATCTCACGTCGTGTGAATGTCTAACAATCCAATTTACGGCCGAAAGTTCATAAAACGCAATCTGCCTGAACTGCTTAGCGTACGCTAAATATTCTACGTAGCGTGCGTTAAGCCTGCTCGTTAGCGCACACAAACAACGAAGCCTAGCGTACGCTAACTATGCACGGTCAATACCTCACTGATCAGCCGACTGACTCACCTGATGATCTAACGTACGTTACGTACCAAACGTAGTGTGCGTTAACTCATGCCCGATAGCGCACGTTAATCTACATAGCTTAGCGTGCGCTAAACATGTAGGGCAGTACACTACTGGGCTGCAGACTTGTTCTAATGGTGATGAAACTCATGAAATCTTCAGTGATAATACATGTCATCTCCATGCATATCATGCTCATACGGTTTATGAATAATCTTACGGATAACAACTACTTTGAGATACAAGGATACGTATACTCATCACAACACCATAATCCATCTTGATTACAATTCTCATGCGAAGCTTGGTGTTCTTGAGGTCGACGCACTAGATTTCAATATCATCATTACATCCTGATTTAACCATGGAGATAAACTAACAATTCCAGCTTATAAGAAATGATGCAATCTAAGATGATTCTTTCTTAAGTCCTTATAACCAAAAGTGATATCACCTCAAAGTTTATGATCAATATAACAACATAAATCATACGGATAATCAACTTCAGAATGTTCCTCTCATCATTTGACATACTAAGATTCCAACTACGAGGTTCCAACAACAATATTATTAGCATAAACATTCCAATCTTTTAAACATGATGTTTGTTGAATAATTCACCAAAGAAACTCAATATCTTGCTAGTATGATCATCTTATTCTTTAGAATCCAAATTTAAGGCTGGAGATAGAATTAACATACCTTAATATGACGAAATCACTGAACCAAAAAGGTAGAATCCGACTCCGGTTGGTTGTATGCCACTCCAAGGTGCTACTCCACTTCAATGATCAATCACAAGTAATATCCAATCTCCAATGATCAAGTAGATGTGTTCTAAGTGTGTTTAAGGAGGATAAAATGCTCTCTGGACTATCAAGTACGAAGGTTACTCGAAGGAAATGGGAAGAAAATGGAGTGTTGTCCCTTATATAAAGTTTCTGCACATTAGCTGATTAGCGCACGCTATCATACAATCCTTAGCGTGCGCTAATAAGAGTTGACTCCGAAACTGTGCAGGTTCATCCACGGGAATCTTATCCGGACCCATGTCCCGGCTGGCGCATGTGTTAGCCACCCAGCTCAATAATTGATGGCCTAGCGCACACAATTCTTCATTCTTAGCGTGCGCTAGTTGTAGTCCGATAACGCACGTTAAGCTACATTCTTAGCGTGCGCTATCACGAGTTTTCATGAGAGATTTTTCATGTTGTTATACTTATGTACAAGGATACAAATGTGAGAAATATCATACTCCAATTATCGAGATCACAATTTCGAATAATACAGGGTTCAAGTACAGATGAAATACACAGTAATAAATCTGGATATTACATACTCTCTTACTAAAAAGGAGTTTTATCCCGAAACTCAAGACGAAAATAACTATGGATA
Source organism: Orobanche coerulescens (assembly GCA_033398695.1). NCBI lineage: Eukaryota > Viridiplantae > Streptophyta > Magnoliopsida > Lamiales > Orobanchaceae > Orobanche > Orobanche coerulescens. The sequence goes on from CM065803.1 coordinate 72,653,821, forward strand.
TCTGGACTTCATGCTATCTTCCATTTCCCAAGTGGCTTCTTCCACCCCATGGCGTGACCACTGAACTTTGACCAACATGATTGGTTTGTTCCTCAACTGCTTAACTCGACTCTTGAGTATCCTGACTGGTCTCTCTTCAAACGTTCCATCCAGAGCGACTTCGATCTCGCCGAAATCAATGACATGACTAGGATCCGGTATATATCTCCATAACTGGGATACGTGGAACACGTTATGAACATGGCTCAACGACGGCGGCAATGCCAATCTGTATGCCAACTCTCCAACTCTCTCAAGGATCTCGAATGGTCCGATATATCTCGGACTCAGCTTTCCCTTCCTTCTAAAACGAAAAATTCCCCGAGTAGGAGAAACCTTTAAAAGTGCGTGGTCTCCAGTACTGAACTCCAATGGGCGACGGCGTATGTCCGCATAAGATTTCTGTCGACTCTGGGCGGTCAATAGCCTTTCACGAATCAAGGCTATCTTCTATCGTGTCTGCACGATCAACTCCGGTTCTGTCCCAATCAAGTCTGATGAATCGTCCCAACATAGGGCGATCTGCATCTCCTCCCGTATAATGCCTCAAACGGTGCCATCTTAATGGAAGCATGCCAACTATTGTTGTAGGTAAATTCAATCAATGGTAGATGAACTTCCCAATCTTTTGACCAATCTAAGGCACATGCCCTCAGCATGTCTTCCACCATTTGAATGGTCCTCTCGGATTGTCCGTCAGTCTGCGGGTGATAAGCTGTACTAAAGTTCAATTCGGTCCCCAAGGCCTTATGGACTGCTTTCTAAAAATGTGATACAAAGCGACCGTCTCGGTCAGAAATAATGGTCTTTGGCGTACCATGCAGTTGGACTATCTCTGAAATAAATACTCGTGCCAACCTGTCTGGTCCCCACGTGTCCTTAATGCCTAGAAAATGAGCTGATTTGGTTAAACGATCAACTATCACCCAAATCATGTTCATTCCCGTCTTGGTCCTCGGCATACTAGTGATAAAGTCCATCGATATGTCCTCCCACTTCCATTCAGGAATCGGGAGCGGCTTCAACATTCCGGCAGGTCGTTGATGCTCGATCTTAACGTGCTGACAAGTCAAGCATTTCGAAACATAGTCCGCTACATCTTTCTTCATGTTTCCCCACCAGAAATTCTGCTTCAAGTCCTTATACATCTTGCTAGTGCCTGGGTGGATAAAATAGGGAGAGCTGTGAGCTTCCTTCATAATCGTCTGTTTCAGAACATCGACATAGGGAACACAGAGTCGGTTCTGAAATCTTAAAACTCCATCATCATGAATTACGAATCCGGGGGCCTTCCCCTTGATCCCTTCATCACGTAACCGAATCATCAGAGGATCATCTGTCTGCATAGATTTGATTTCTTCGATTACTGATGAAGTTATTTCCATCACACACAGTTGTCCTTGGACTCTTTGTAACCATACTTCAATTCCTTCTCGAATCACCTCTCGTTGAATGCTGATCTGGGAGGTCAGAGTCTCCAGCATTTGGACATAAACAGGCTTGCGGCTGAGTGCATCGTCCACTACATTCGCTTTGCCTGGATGATACAAAATTTCCAAGTCGTAGTCCTTAATCAGCTCCAACCATCTTCTTTGTCGCATGTTCAACTCTTTCTGACTGAAGATGTATTTGAGACTCTTGTGATCCGTAAAGATCTGACAGTGAGTCCCGTACAGGTAATGTCTCCAGATTTTCAAAGCAAAAACTACTGCTGCTAGCTCCAAATCATGTGTTGGGTAATTCACTTCATAAGGTTTCAGCTGTCGTGACGCATATGCGATCACCTTATCATTCTGCATCAATACACATCCGAGTCCTTGGTTCGAAGCATCACTGTAAACTATAAATCCTCCAGCTCCCTGTGGAAGTGTTAAAATCGGTGTTGTCGTCAATCTCTTCTTCAATTCATCAAAGCTATTCTGGCACAACTCGTTCCACTCAAACTTTTGAGTTTTCTGCAGGAGTCGAGTAAGTGGGCGGGAAATTTTGTAAAACCCTTCCACGAACCGACAATAATATCCAGCAAGTCCTAAGAAACTCCGGACTTCTTTCACGTTCTTTGGAGGCTTCCAATCCATAACTGATTCGATCTTCTGAGGATCTACTCGGACTCCTTTAGCTAATACCACATGGCCGAGGAAAATTACTTCCCTTAGCCAGAATTCACACTTAGAAAGTTTGGCGTAAAATTGCTCGCTTCTCAAAAGTTCTAATACAATCCGCAAATGCTGCGCATGTTCTTCCGGGTTTTTGGAATAAACTATAATGTCATCAATGAACACCACCAAAAATTTATCCAAATATTCGATGAATACTCGGTTCATCAATTGTATGAATACAGCAGATGCGTTAGTGAGACCAAACGGCATCACTACAAACTCATAGTGTCCGTAGTGAGTTCTAAACGCTGATTTCGGAATATCAGATTCCTTAATCCTCAACTGGTGATATCCTGATCTCAGATCGATTTTAGAAAATACCGTTGCTCCTTGTAACTGGTCAAACAAATCATCAATCTGTGGCAACGGATATTTGTTCTTAATCGTCATTTTGTTCAGTTCTCGATAGTCAATACACAGTCGAAGCGATCCATCCTTCTTCCGGACAAAAAGAACTGGTGCTCCCCAGGGTGAAACGCTTGGCTGGATATAGCCTTTGTCCAATAACTCCTCCAGCTGCTTTTTCAGTTCGTACATCTCAGTAGGTGCTATACGATACGGCGCCTTAGAAATTGGTGTAGCTCCGGGTTCCAGCTCACTGGTGAATTCTACATCCCGTCGTGGAGGTAGTCCAGGTAACTCGTCAGGAAATACATCTGAAAATTCGTTCACAACAGGAATGGATGAAAGTTCCACAATTTCGTCTTCTTTCTTCAATACATAGCACCAGTATCCGGTAAAGCCCTGTTTCAACAATTTGACAGCGTTCATCGCCTTGATCAACTTTCCTGAGCTTCCTGGTTTCCATCCATCAAACAATATTTTGGAACCATCGTCAGCGATCAGCGAGATATTCCTCCTTCAGTAGTTTACAATATCTCCATATTAATTAAGCCAATCTTCTCCGAGTATCAGGTCATCTCCTTGCATTTCTATTACAATCAGATTTGAGAGCCACTCTCTGCCTCCAAAGGATACAGGGAAATATCTAGTTTCTAAGTTTCCAATAATTCTCTCTCCACTCGGTAAACCAACAACATAAGGTTCAGAATTATGAAAACCAGAAATATTCAAACGATTTACACAAGATAAGGATATAAATGAATGCGTAGCTCCTGTATCGAATAAAACACTAACTGGCTGGGAAAGAATCTGAACGGTACCTGATGCGACAAAGAAGATCTCGATCGTCTGCTTCTCCTCATCTCGCATGCACGCGGGGAACAGATGCGGCACTCGATGTACCATTTCAGTCCCATTGTCCTCTGCCTCGTCCGCGGCCATAATTATGAGGCATCTGAACACTTTGCCGCTCGCTGATACTAGCTTCCTTCCGAATCGGGCCGTGGTACGGGCTCTAAAAGACTTTGCACCCTCCTCACAGAACACCGCACGATGTCCCTCCTGTCCACAATCAAAACAAGTCACGGCAGGTAAGGGGCAATTCCATCGATAGTGCCCCGTCTGGGCGCAGTTAAAGCATTTCCTGGTGACATCTGTCATGGTTGATGCTGCTCTGAAGTTCTTTCCGCTCCTAACTGGGTGCGGAGGTTTCTTGAAAGAATTAAAAGATGACTGGGTCTTGCGGGGGCCACTGTTCTTATGCTCTGTAAAAGTACCAGAGACTTTCTGCTTCTTGGATTCCGTAAACTTCTCCATTGCTGCTTCCTTGATCTCATATGCCAATGCCTTATCCTGGTATTCACGGAGAGTGGTACATTCAAAACCGGACATGTACCTCTGGATTTCTGGTTTCATTCTCATATCAAAATGGATCATCATTTCTGCATCTATTCTGGCCAGATGTCGAACAAATGCTAGCTGCTGGTTAAACGTCTTAATTGTCTGGGATACGGGTTCGTATGATGGCTGTGCGGATAAAAACTCCCGAACTTTGGCTTCCCTCACTGGACGAGGGCAGTACTGAGCTTTCATCCTCAATTAAAACTCTGTACAATCAGCATCATGGTCTACAGGTCGGATGGCTTCCCACCACTCGGATGCTTCCCCTATCAGAAAGTACTGGGCAATAGAAGCTCTTCGGTCATCCGGGCAATTAATTCCGGCAAAAATTTTCTCTAATTCCTTCAATAAATGGTCCCATGTGGGATTCTCTGAAAAGCCGTCGAATTTGTGTGGTTGCATCTTCGCCACCTCTTGCAGCCATCGGTCACCTCGATTTCCCATATCTAGGATCCCTTGCTGCCTATCTCCCTGCTGCAATCCCACCGCCACCTGCATTCGGTCCACGACCTGAGCGAACTGAGTCATCTGGTTCACCACCTGACGAAGGATTTTTGGTACAGCAGGTTCCGATTCGTTATTGATAGATCTTTGTGGCTCATCTGATCTATGACTGGCTTGATTAGAAGGCGACGCTTCCCTTTCAGAATTCCTTCGTCCGCGTCCGCGACCGCGACCACGTCCACGTCCGCCTCTCAACATACTGTAAGCATAAATACTCAATATACAGGAAACAATACCATTCGAATGCTCAAGTACAAAGAAATATAACATGTAAAGGACGAGATAGAGTTTAGGAACTTACAACCACCGCCCGCACGAAGACGTAGGCAGTACAGTGATGTTATTCGCAGCCGGTTACCTCAAAAGACATATATGACCCCTATTTAACCCAATGGCCAAGATATCCATAATCTTAGCTCCGATACCATATTCTGTAACACCCCCGATATATTCAGGAATATTTCAGCGCCGTAATTCCTTTACATAAGAATTTACAAGGCTGAATAAATGAAACGACAATGACAGATACCAACTTATGAAATCACTTGAAATAAAATACGACAGTTCTGGTTCAACACCGAAAATACAAATGTCCAAATGGAGAATATTAACACATCACTGAAATCCAAACATCACAAATTATGATGTACTCGAGTACTTATTAAATAACCAACAACAGATAATAAACCCGACCGGAACATCACTCTGCACCCTCGTCGTCATGCAGCTCCAGTGGTTGTTTCCCCGCTCTCTTTGATCCTGAACATAAACAAATGTTCACCCCCAAAGGGGTTAGCACAACGATGCTAGTACAAGTACCACAACATATTATTTCAACATCTCACGAATAATAACAATGTAAATGACAAAATACCAACGAGTCTTCTCCTACGAGAAACTCATAAATAACATACACAACTGATAATCACAACATGATATCATAACATACACATGGTAATTCCGACGATCCAGCGTTCACTGCCTAGAACCCACGATGATCCCGTCAGACCAACCCGTGGTGGAAAAACCCGTCCGATGATCCAGAGCACGCTAGCATAGATCCCCCGATGATCCCATCGGACCAACACGAGGTGGACATATAACAATGACATATATGCACGACAATATGTATAACATCAATACGTAAAACAAATAAGGTACTTGCCTCGATTCGAAGACAAGAACAATACTTCCACGAAAACGAAACACTCGAAGGTCGCCCCTTCGATCAATCACGTAACAAGCTCGAACCTTAACAAAAGAAATAATATATAATTTATGTCACGTCGTACGAATGTCTAACAATCCAATTTACGGCCGAAAGTTCATAAAACGCAATCTGCCTGAACTGCTTAGCATACGCTAAGTATTCTATGTAGCGTGCGTTAACCCTGATCGTTAGTGCACGCAAACAACGAAGCCTAGCGTACGCTAACTATGCACAGTCAGTACCTCAGTGATCAGCCGACTGACTCACCTGATGACTTAACGTACGTTACGTACCAAACGTAGTGTACGTTAACTCATGCCCGATAGCGCACGTTAATCTACATAGCTTAGCGTGCGCTAAACGTGTAGGGCAGTACACTATTGGGCAGCAGACTTGTTCTAATGGTGATGAAACTCATGAAATCTTCAGTGATAATACATGTCATCTCCATGCATATCATTGCTCATACGGTTTATGAATGATCTTACGGATAACAACAACTTTGAGATACAAGGATACGTATAATCATCACAACACTATAATCCATCTTGATTACAATTTTCATGCGAAGCTTGGTTCTTAAGGTCGACGCACTAGATTTCAATATCATCATTACATCCTGATTTAACCATGGAGATAAACTAGAAATTCCAGCTTATAAGAAAGGATGCAATCTAAGATGATTCTTTCTTAAGTCCTTATAACCAAAAGTGATATCACCTAAAAGTTTATGATCAATATAACAACATAAATCATACGGATAATCAACTTCAGAATGTTCCTCTCATCATTTGACGTACTAAAATTCCAACTACGAGGTTCCAACGACAATATTATAAGCATAAACATTCCAATCTTCTAAACATGATATTTGTTGAATAATTCACCAAAGGAACTCAATATCTTGCTAGTATGATCATCTTATTCTTTAGAATCCGAATTTAAGGCTGTAGATAGAATTAACATACCTTAATATGACGAAATCACTGAACCAAAAAGGTAGAATCCGACTCCGGTTGGTTGTATGCCACTCCAAGGTGCTACTCCACTTCAATGATCAATCACAAGTAATATCCAATCTCCAATGATCAAGTAGATGTGTTCTAAGTGTGTTTAAGGAGGATAAAATGCTCTCTGGACTATCAAGTATGAAGGTTACTCGAAGGAAATGAGAAGAAAATCGAGTGATGTCCCTTATATAAAGTTTCTGCACATTAGCTGATTAGCGCACGCTATCATACAATCCTTAGCGCGCGCTAATATGAGTTGACTCCAAAATTGTCCAGGTTCATCCGCGGGAATCTTATCTGGACCCATGTCCCGGTTGGCGCATGTGTTAGCCGCCCAGCTCAATAATTGATGGCCTAGCGCATGCAATTCTTCATTCTTAGCGTGCGCTAGTTGTAGTCCGATAACGCACGTTAAGCTACATTCTTAGCGTGCGCTATCACGAGTTCGCATGAGAGATTTTGCATGTTGTTATACTTATGTACAAGGATACAAATGTGAGAAATATCACACTCCAATTAACGAGATCACAATTTCGAATAATACAGGGTTCAAGTACAGATGAAATACACAGTAATAAATTCGGATATTACAGGTTGGATCCCCAAATATTGATTTTTTATCAAAATATTTTACTTAGGGGGAGTAATAATTTTTTTTAAGGGAGATAATATCTTCAGGGGGAGTTTATACCCTATTCGTGCATAAAAATGTATTTATTATTTGGTATCTTGCATATTTTATATTTGGTATCATTATATTTATTTTTTATTATTACACTTTTTGATGAAAACAAAAAGGGGGAGAGAAAGGAGAATGGGATTAACCCTGAAAGGGGGAAAAATCGAAGAAAAGTCGAAAAGTTGAAATTGAAAAGAAAAATGGAAGTTGAATGGAGAAAGGGAGAAGAAAATTCGAAAAGATGAAGTTGAAAAGAAAAATGAGAAGACGTCGAAAAGATGATGAAAATTTGAAAATGAGAAAAGAAAAAGAGAAGGAAAGAAGAAGTCGAAAAAGAAATGGGAGAAGAAACTAACGAAACGGACAAAGTCGAAAACTTTGGTCTGTACACATATACATATATTTGTATTCTTTAGCAGATATATATCCCATTGACGGAATGTTGTTTTGTAATCATCAAAAAGGGGGAGATTGTTGGAACATTTTGTTCCATACATGCTTAATAGTGTTTTGATGATTAAAGTTGTTACACAAAGCAAAACAACAAAAATACGAAGCAAAGCATCGAAGAAGACGAAGTGCAAAAAGCTAGAATCTGCAAGCCTAACGTACGTAACTCAGATTACATAACGTACGTAACAGCTGAAGATAAACGTACGTAAAGCAACATGTTAACGTACGTAATGTGTTCAAATTAGATGAACGTTGGGAAGAATCAAAGTCAAAAAGGTGGCAACGGATATATGACGTCATCAATGACGTATAGCTAACGTACGTAATACCGGAGTTGATAACGTACGTAAGGAAAAGAACGAATGCTACTGAACTAAAATACATACTCGCTAACGTACGTAACAATGATGATATAACGTACGTAAAGAATCTTACTTACGTAATGGAAAGCAGATAGCGTACGTAAGAGAGGCTCAGGGAGCTAAAGGCTAGTTTGATGAAGAAGCCTATAAATACCATTCCTATGGTATTGTTTCACGACAACAACTTCAAGAAAACATCTCATTGATCAGATATTCATATTGATATTATTGTTGTTGTGATATTGAGCTTATATTGTTAGTTAGAGTGTGTAATACCCCAAATCACAAATGGGACATTACATGCCGTAGAACCTTCATGAGGTCTACCAGGCTAACGCATAGCACACCAACCGTACATGAAATCCCAAAAGACACAATTATCAAAGTAAAATAGGGCAGTGGCCTCGGCCAAAACATTTTAACCAAATATCTAAGAGTGTAACTCCACAAAGAATCCATTGCCCATGCAGGGGACTTTAACCACTTTATAAAACACTCAGTCTAACTTCAATTCCCAAACAGATACAATGACACAAACATAAAAAAAATATAGACTCGAGCCTCATCATCATGCCAGTCCATCCTTTGCATGCGCATCCCTTGCCAGCTCCTTAGCTCGACCAGTACCTGAAATGAATAAGATGCATTTCCCCCATTTAAGGGGTTAGCATTCGAATACCTAGTGCAAGTACACAATTACACAACATTATATACATACGAGATTCAACGCAAACAAACCATTTTAGGAAAAACATTTGCAATCAATATTCCGGAATATCACATTAATATCTAAAACAGTATATCCTCAAGTTTTCCACATCATAACTATCCACACTTGGTAACTCGCGACCGTACCCATTAGTATCGGCCCCCAGAGGTCCCGTCGAACAGTCACCAGGTGAGAAACCACTTCTGCAGCCGTACCCATTAGTATCGGCCCCCAGAGGTCCCGTCGAACCGTCCCCAGGTGGAAGAACATCAACAGACGCACCCAAGTCCACTTCCGTGGCCGTACCCATTAGTATCGGCCCCCAGAGGCCACATATACCATCTCCGGGTGGAAGTGCTGTAACACCCCGAGATATTCAGAGTATATTACAGCGTCGTGGATCCCTACATGGGACCCACCAGGCTACAATATCGAACACCCCTCGACTAACCATCTCGGTTAGCGAGGAAACGCAATCAAATAGACATCGCATGAAAATACACCCGGAACAACCGACCAAAAGAGTAACAATCGACATTATAGAAATTTAAAATAATACAACACGGAGTTTGAATTTGAAATGCCTAAGTACTCGCGAGTACAGTCTATCAGTTTATAAATATAGGAAACAACCATATCGAATTAGATACAGGAAATAAGACGACCCAAATGCACATGTCAACGACCCTGGCCGACATCCTAGTACTGTCCCGGTGCTCGCTCGTCCGGATAATCATAACCTGAAATCCATAACAAGAATTTCCCCAAAACGGGTCCCCCAAAGGGGTTAGCAATTACGCTAGTACAAGTAATCAAGGCAAACCAATCGCTTACACATTTCATAGTACATGCACTAATATCATTTCAAAAACCAAAACTAGACATGTCTTTTCCGGAAACAAACAGTCACAATTAATTTGCCTAGGACTGGGACGAAGCCACGAATCCCACTCGAGGCCTCTAAGGACCCTCCCGAGCTGGCCACATACATAAAACAAATCAAGCACCACACGTCACCTAGGACCGGGACGAAGCCACGAATCCCACTCGAGGCCTCTAAGGACCCTCCCGAGCTGGCTAGCGAAACAAACTCATGAATCCAGGACGAAGCCATAGATTCCCTCCGTGATCCCGTCGGACCCTCCCGAGGTGAGAAAATCACACACAATATACATTACCATTTCACGTTAAGCATAAAGGTTTCCAAAAATACTTGCCTTGAATATTTGATGACGCAACGAACGAAAAGGATAATCACCGACGAACACTAGGAATCAACGGAACTGAACCTAACGATTCGAAGAACATAATTACAACCAACTCTAGCCGAATACAGAAATGGAATACACCCGAAAACCCGCCTACGATTCATGTATATTCGTACAAAAATAACAACGAGGGCGGACCACAACCAAACCCTATCGATTCCGCAAAACTATGAAAATATACCATGAATCCGTAGGAAAACTAATGATATCAACAAGATTAATCATATTCATCAAGAATCCATCAACAAAACGGAAAGAATCGGACAAAAACCCCAAAATCCCCAATTATCCAAAAGGTAGGGTTTCAAGAGATATTACCTTGAGGATTCAAGTATTTAGATTCGTAGAACACGCGTTGGATTGATTGTTCGGGCTTCACAGCCGAAGAAGAAAGATGAAAATCAACCCCCAATTGATGAATGATGAGAAGCTCTCCTCCTCTCTCACTCTCTCTCGCGTAAATGGAAGAAGAAGAAGGGAAATGAGCTGCTCACGCTCAAAACAACACAATTATAGAGGGTTGACCGCATTGTGTGCCGCGGCTCAGCTGAGGTGTGCCGCGGCACAGGCCAAAAATTACTCCCAGGGTTCGGCAGTGTGCCGCGGCTCAGCTGACATGTGCCGCGGCACCCGGTACAGTCGGGTTTTTGGCCGAAAATGCCACACGACTGTGCCGCGGCACCGGACGGGTGTGCCGCGGCACTGACTCGGCAGTGTGCCGCGGCACCGGACGGGTGCGCCGCGGCACACAGTACAGTCCGCTCGGCTAACTACTGGAGAAATGTGTGTGCCGTGGCGCACACACCTTGTGCCGCGGCTCACACCCCCTCTTGGGTCCTAAATGATGAAAAATGATCCAGGAAGAGAATAAAAGCAATAGGAATCAATATTTGGGAACCAATAACACGAAATGGATCCACGGCAACCCCGAAATGGTGGTTCCGCACAATAATAACGAGAATACAGTTCAGCAGATGACAGGAAAGATACACTGAGAGATACACGAGGGTCACTACGACCGAGAAATACACCGAAAAAATGAAGATATAAGGGAAAGAAAAATGCGGATATTACAAGAGCAACAATCATAATCATTCAAAAATATGATTTACATCATTTGCATCAAAACCGTACACACACAATGAAATGTAATACATGTACTTGCCTTGGATAACACGATGCGAAGAAAATGGTGAAAGGAAAGGTTCCGGTCCGAATAATCTTCACAAATCTGATCCTAACAACAATAGAGACTCAATCAACTACAATTCCACTGAAGAATCACGAATCAATCGACGTTCTACCCTAAGGGTCAATACACCGAACACTATGAAGGCATAAGGGTTAATCTAGATTAACGAAGTGGAAGCACTCGGGATTAATCCACAAAACTACTAGGAAAGACTAAAACCATCATCACATAACTATAATCAACCATCAATCGAAGCAAAAACGGGAATAACAATGAATTATAGTCAAGAACCCTAATATTAGGTAAAATTCCGAAGTACCTCAATTTAACGTCGAAATGGTGGAAGGAAGATGGTTGATTCGTGTTAGAATGTCCAATTCCGAGTTATAAGATGATGGAAGGTAATATCTGAGGGACCCGAAATTGCCAAGGAGAAGTGGAAAAATGGGAGGAAAAGGGAGAAATGGGGTTAAAACACCCGTCTGTCCTATATATACTGGACAGAACACGGCTCAACAAACGGCCCAAATAGCACCGTGTTCATCGCCGTATTGCAGGTCAGTGGGCGACCACTGTGAGACACGACGCAACATGCCGCGGGTCTTGTGCCGTTTCGCAAGACAGCGAGCACCACTGGGCGACACGGCGCACAGACACGGTGCAAAAATGCCGCGGGTCTTGCGCCGTTTTGCACAGGTCATGCCAGACAGCTTCTGATCTCAAGACGAAGCTGCTAAAACTGGAAAGACAATAAAATCCCAACACGGCATGCCGACCCAACGGTCCGAGAAAATTCCAACAACGGAAAAGATAATACCTGATAAACCAGAACGGTCCGTGGTACATAACCAAAATCGAACAAGGGGCAAATTCCCTAAACTTATAGGAAATTACGAAACGGCCCAAACGTCCGAAAATCACGATACAACGTCGGATTAACAATACGAAACTCACAACATGCGCAACTCAACCATACGAACTTATGAGAACAGTGAAATAGTGAAATTGAACGAGTTTTACGAGAATCGAGCGTACATGCGATAAAACATACTTCGAGACGAAAATACGCAAAAACATCACCGAAACTCGTCCAAATGGAAAAACACAAAGAACAACTTAGATTCAGAATCCCAAAATAGTGACAAGCAAGTCGTCCGAAACAAACATACACCAAAAATAGAAATTACCAAAAATAAAAATTACGGATATTACAGAGTGTTTATACATTCAACATCATATACGAGAGGTAAAAGAAATGATACTATTGGATTAGGTGTTATTGGGATCAAGGATCTGGCATTATTAGAATCGCAATCGATATCTTCGTGAGGTTTATCTAGTACCCATAGAAAGCTAGAGCGGTTGATTCCTTGTCCGAGAGAAAAGGAAAACGGTTTAACTTGGACCGACACAAAGACAAGTACGAGTAGTTTATCACGGACTAATACAAGACGTGATTGTAACGGTTATCCCTCGACCGATATAAGAGAGGTGCAGAGGTTTTTATCTTCAACATATAGAAAAAGATACCAAGAGAGGACGTAGGCTCGTTTATAGCCGAACCTCTATAAATCCTTGTGTCGTTTAAATTCTGCACAATTATTTTACGCTTCCGCACAACGGCGCATATACCGATCTTGCTCCAACAATTGGTATCAGAGCGGTACCTCCAATACACGGCTTAACATCCGAGGAGTCGATCCAAATGCCATTTCAATTTGCTCCAGTCAAAGGCCTTGCTCTTAACCGACCACCATTTTTTGATGGCGCAAATTTCATGACATGGAAGAAAAAAATGTCGATCTTCATTCGTGCCTATGTTATAGAAATTTGGAAGATCATTTGTCTTGGCCCGAAAGTTCCAATCAAATCCGACGGATCTCTCAAGAGTTTCGAAGAATATAATGATGAGGATTGGAAGAACAACCATCTAAATTGTAAGGCTACTCAACTCTTATATTGTGCCTTAAATCCGGAAGAGGTCAATCGAATCTCATCGTGTGAAAGTGCTAAAGAAATATGGAAAATTCTTGAAATCACACACGAAGGGACAAATCAAGTCAAGGAGACGAAGATCAATATGCTTCTCCATGACTATGAATTATTCATGATGAAGGGTGACGAGTCCATCACCAACATGCTCGACCAATTTTCGGTCATCACAAATGGACTTGCTTCATTAGGTAAACCATTATCTAGTAGTGAAAAAGTCAAGAAAATTTTACGATCACTACCTAGTGAATGGGACGGCACCGTGACTGCGATTATGGAATTGAAAGATCTCAATACGCTTGATCTTAGTGCCCTCGTTGGTTCGCTAATTAATTATGAGATAGTGTTAAAATCACGAAGTCTCAAGCCAAAGCCGAAGGAACGATCAATAGTCTTAAAGGCTAAGATGTCAAAGAAAGAAGAAATTCGGGGGATGATAGCGACGAAGAATCGGCATATTATGCCAAGAATATTAATAAGTTCCAACACTTATTAAACCGGAGAAAGAAGGACATCCAAACGAGCGAATCTAAGAAATTCGACAATAATTGTCGATTATGTGGTAAACCAGGCCACTTTGCCAAGAATTGCCGAGTTAAACCCCAGAAGGAGGTTCTCGTTGCAACATGGAGCGATGAAAACGAAGATGATGATTTTATCAATCAAAATAACCTCGCTCTCATGGCACGGAGTTCATTCGACGATAGTAACGTCGAAAGCCAAGAAAGTAATTCTTACGACGAACTTTTTGAAGCATTTGAATTATTACATACGGATTATCAAAATGCTTTATCTGAAATTAAATCCATTCAATTTAAAAATAAATCATTGGAAATTAAAAATTCCAAAATTCTGGAAAAGGGAAAATTTGTCGAAATCGATCATTCAAAGTGCTTTGAAAATGAAAATACTTTAAAGAATGATCTTGTTAAAATTCAAACCGAGCTCAAAAATTTAACGAAGAAATTTTCTCTCGGAAACGAGAAATTTGAAAATATGCTCTGGGTTCAAAAAGATACTCTGAATAAAGAGGGGTTAGGATTCAAACCATATTTTAAAAATGAATCCGTAAATTTAAAAATACCCCATTGTGAAAAATGCTTAAAGATTGGGCATCACATTTCTAACTGTAAAAGCCCATGTCAGACGATTAAAATTAAAAAGATTTGGGTTCCTAAAGGAACAAATATTTCAAATATCGTCTATGTTTCAAATGAAAAACCAACTCTCGGTTGGATCCCCAAAAATTGATTTTTTATCAAAATATTTTACTTAGGGGGAGTAATAATTTTTTTTAAGGGAGATAATATCTTCACTGGGAGTTTATACCCTATTCGTGCATATAATTATATTTATCATTTGGTATCTTACATATTTTATATTTGGTATCATTATATTTATTTTTTTATTATTATACTTCTTGATGAAAACAAAAAGGGGGAGAGAAAGGAGAATGGGATTAACCCTGAAAGGGGGAGAAAAATCGAAGAAAAGTCAAAAAGTTGAAATTGAAAAAAAAATGGAAGTTGAAAGGAGAAAAGGAGAAGAAAAGTCGAAAAGATGAAGTTGAAAAGAAAAATGAGGAGACGTCGAAAAGATGATGAAAATTTGAAAATGAGAAAAGAAAAAGAGAAGGAAAGAAGAAGTCGAAAAAGAAATGGGAGAAGAAACTAACGAAATGGACAAAGTCGAAAACTTTGGTCTGTACATATATACATATATTTGTATTCTTTTGCAGGTAAATCTCATTGACGAAATGTTGTTTTGTAATCATCAAAAAGGGGGAGATTGTTGGAACATTTTGTTCCATACATGCTTAATAGTGTTTGATGATTAAAGTTGTTACACAAAGCAAAACAACAAAAAGACGAAGCAAAGCATCGAAGAAGACGAAGTGCAAAAAGCTGGAATCTGCAAGCCTAACGTACGTAACTCAGATTACATAACGTACGTAAAGACTGAAGATTAACGTACGTAAAGCAAACATGTTAACGTACGTAACGTGTTCAAATCAGATGAACGTTGGGAAGAGTCAAAGTCAAAAAGGTGGCAATGGATATATGATGTCATCAATGACGTATAGCGAACGTACGTAATACCGTAGTTGATAATGTACGTAAGGAAAAGAACGAATGCTACTGAACTAAAATGCATACTCGCTAACGTACGTAACAATGATGATATAACGTATGTAAATAATCTTACGTACGTAATGGAAAGCATATAGCATACGTAAGAGAGGCTCACAGAGCTAACGGCTAGTTTGATGAAGAAGCCTATAAATACCATTCCTATGGTATTGTTTCACGACAACAACTTCAAGCAAACATCCCATTGATCAGATATTCATATTGATATTATTGTTGTTGTGATATTGAGCTTATATTGTTAGTTTGAGTGTTTATACATTCAACATCATACACGAGAGGCAAAAGAAAAGATACGATTGGATTCGGTGTTATTAAGATCAAGGATCCGGCATTATTAGAATCGCAATCGATATCTTCGTGAGGTTTATCTAGTACCCATAGAAAGCTAGAGTGGTTGATTCCTTGTCCGATAGAAAAGGAAAACAGTTTAACTTAGACCGACACAAAGATAAGTACGAGTGGTTTATCACGGACCAATAGAAGACGTGATTGTAACGGTTATCCCTCAACCGATAGAAGAGAGGTGCAGAGGTTTTTATCTTCAACCTATAGAAAAAGATATCGAGAGAGGACGTAGGCTCGTTTATAGCCAAACCTCTATAAATCCTTGTGTCGTTTAAATTCTGCACAATTATTTTACGCTTTGGCACAAAGGAGCATATACCGATCTTGCTCCAACATCCTGGAACCTGAGATATATAAAAAGTATTTCCCCCATAAAGGGGTTATCCGTCAAATAGCTAGTGCAAGTATATCGAATATGAAACACAATACTCCTCGACAATAAAGTAAAAGTAACCGTCAATTCATCATTTCAAGACTAGTATTCCGGAATAACTAAATCTCATAGCATCACATCAATACATACATGATCAACCATGGAACCGCACCAGAGGATACGGAACCCTCAGAGGACCCGTCAGTCCGTCCCAGGGTGGTCGACCCAACTATCCGTGGAATCGCACCAGAGGCTACGAAACCCTCAGAGGACCCATCGGTCCATCCCAGAGTGGATATAAATAATCATGTCAATCATATATCTTACTTTCAAAGTCGAGAACGTACAATGAAAAACATATACTTGCCTTTGAGACATCGAGAAATCGAACGGAAAAGAGTATAAGTTCGGTAGGTCCAAGTGTAACACCCCAAATCACAAATGGGACATTACACGCCGTAGAACCTCCATGAGGTTTACCAGGCTAACACATAACACACCAACTGAATATGAAATCCCATAAGACACAATCATCAAGTAAAATAGGGTCGTGGCCTCGGCCAAAACATTTTAATTCAGTAACGAAAAATGTAACCACAGTAAATCCATTGCCCACGTAGGGGACTTTGACCAATAAAGGAAAAATAAAATGGACTCGAGCCTCATCATCATGCCAGTCCATCCTTTTTCATGCGCATCTCGTGCCGGCTCCTCATCTCGACCAGTACCTGAAATGCATAAGACGTATTTCCCCCATTTAAGGGGTTAGTATTCGAATAGCTAGTGCAAGTACACAATTACAAAACATTATATATATAGGAGATTCAACGCAAACAAACCATTTAGGAAAACATTTGAAATCAATATTCCGGAATATCACATTTACATTTAAAAACAGTAAATCCTCAAGTTTTCGCACCAAAACCATACACACTTGGTAACTCGCAACCGTACCCATTAGTATCGGTCCCCAGAGGTCCCGTCGAACCATCCCCAGGTGAGAAACCACTTCCGCGGCCGTACCCATTAGTATCGGCCCCCAGAGGTCCCGTCGAACCGTCCCCAGGTGGAAGAACATCAACACACGCACCCAAGTCTACTTCCGTGGCCGTACCCATTAGTATCGGCCCCCAGAGGCCACATGCCATCCCCAGGTGGAAGAGCAACAAAGACATTCGTTCAATAATACCATTTACATCATTCGCAACAAAATCATACACACATAACGGAACGTAATACATGTACTTGCCTTGGATAACACGAGGCGAAGAAAACGGTGGGAGGAAAAGGTTTCGGTCCTAACGATCTTCACAAATCCGATCCTAACAACAATAGAGACTCAATCAACTACAATTCCACTGAGAAATCACGAATTAATCGGTGTTCTACCCTAAGGGACAATACGCTGAACACTACGGAGGCATAAGGTTCAAATTCGATCAACGAAGGGAAAAACCTGAAATTGATCCGCTAAAGTACTAGGAAAACATAACACTACGATTACCCAACTATATTCATCATCAATCGAAGCAAAAACGAAAGGAAAATTGAATAATAGCCAAGAACCCTAAAATTAGGTATAATGTCCAATTACCTCAATTAAACGATGGAATGGTGGAAGGAAGGTGATTGATTCGTGTTAGAATGTCCAATTCCGAGTTATAAGGTGCTAGAATGCAATATCCGGATGAAATCGCCCAAAAACCGTGATGAAGGAGTGGAGAGCTGAGAGGAATGATGAAAATGGGGTTAAAACCCGTGTCTGTCCTATTTATACTGGACAGAACACGGCGCAACAAACGGCCCAAATGGCGCCGTGTTCAGCGCCGTATTGCGGGTCAGCGGGCGACCCCTGTGCGACACGGCGCACAGACACGGCGCAAAATGCCGCGGGTCTTGCGCCGTTTCGCAAGGCAGCGGGCACCACTGGGCAACACGGCGCACAGACCCGGCGCAGAATGTCGCGGGTCTTGCGCCATTTTGCACAGGTTAGGCCAGACAGCCTCTGGACACAAGACAGCGCTACCAAAATGGAAAAAGATGATAAACCAAAACATGGTATGCCGACCCAACTGTCCGGGAAAATCACATGCAACGAGAACAATATCAAATAACCCGAAATGGTACGAGGTACACAACCATAATCGAACAAGGAACAAATTCCCTAAACTTATAGGAAACTACGAAACGGCCCAAACGTCCGAAAATCACGATACAACGTCGGATTAACAATCCGAAACTCACAACATGCTCCGTTCAACCATACGGACTCATGGAAATAGGAAAATGACAAAATCGAACGAGTTTTACGAGAATCGAATACACATGCGATAAAATATAACTCAAGATGAAAATACGTAAAAACATCATCGAAACTCGTCCAAACAGAGAAACTCCAAGAACAAAATTGATTCACAATTCCATAACAGTGTCAAGCGAGTTGTCCAAAACGAACATACACCAAAACTAGAAATTACCAAGAATGGAAAACACGGATATTACACGAGGAACGCACTTCCAGCACCTAAACGATTCGCAAGGAATATGATAATCAATAATCCATACTCAAATCACATGAAGAAACTCCCGAAACCGGCCTACGATTCACGAAACTACGAGGGTAAACATCTAGGGGTTGGAAAATCACCCAAACCCACTAACATCCGAAAAAGGCACAAAACAATCCATAAAATCGTAGGGGAAACATGTATACGGGGTAGATACTTCATAATCTCAAGCTACAAAATGGATAAATCGGATGAATCTAAGAAAATCCCCAAAATTCCCAAAATTAGGGTTCTAAGCATTCTTACCTTGATTTAGAAGATGGAAAAGGATTACGTGTTGTGAGATCTTTGTTATCCAACTCAAGATGATGATTGATGAAGAAAGACCGCCTCAAATCGCCCCGAATAGCCTTCCTTGAGCTCTCCCGATCGGACAAGTGAAAAAGGTGGAAGAAATGACAAGTGCAGGGTCAACTGCCCTATATATACTGTGCCCATTCTAGCTCACGCTACACCTCAAAATTAGTGTGTGCTAACGGGTCACCAGTTAGTCCTGTGGCTTATGCCAGCCTCGTTAGCGTGCGTTAGGTATACCATTGCGTGCGCTAATCGCCTACTCTTAGCCTGCGCTAGCCGATAGTTAGCGTGCGCTAACTGGGAGTTGGTGTCCAGAAATTGGAGTCCATAGCCTACTGTCCTCTGCCCTATTCGAGTCTTAGCGTGCGCTGCTGCGATAACTTAGCGTGCGCTACGCAATGCTTATAGCATGCACTACGCAATGCTTATAGCGTGCGCTAGCCTAAGACTAGCGTACGTTACCTGATAGTCCAGACAGCCTGACAACCACACTGACTCTGCCGACCCAGCTCGTTAGCGTACGCTACGGACGTGTTCGCGCTCGCTACTGACCACGAATAGCATGCGCTAGATAACTCCTAGCGTGCGCTAACTGCTAGTCCAGAGAGCAGAATTAGCTACTGTCTCTGCCCTGTCTGGTCCCTTAGCGCGTGCTAAGGCTCAAAGATAGCGTGCGCTACTGAAGAAGAATTAACGTGTGTTAGCCTAGGCCTAGCGTGCGCTATCTCTCTGACTCAGAACACTTCCGAAAGGTCTAAACAACACGATCATGATCCAAGAAAGGTACAAAACTCTATAACAACATCGAAAACTTCACAAAGAGTTTACAGAGCGACAAAATAGGAAGAACGGCAAGGTCAAACAGTCAATAAAAAGTACGGGAATTACACGCGGTCCCTTGGTCCATACCGCACCCCTTGGTCCAGACTGCATGGCAGGACACTAGTAGAATAAACATCAAAGACTTCGGTATGTCTCACTTCGGTAATGTATATTAGCAAAGTAAAAACAAGCAATAACTTCGCTTTTGAATTTACTGAAGTTAAAAACTCACATAGACTTCAGTAAATGGTACCAAACAAAAAAACAGGAGCTAGTTAGAAATTTTAAGTTACAAAGACTTCGCTAATTTGATAATTACTGAAGTAAAAAGTATGAAATTTTATTTTTTACCAAAAAATTTTACAATAGCGAAGTGTATGTCTCGAGACTGGGAATTAATATTTTGAGGTTCAATTTTTTTCATTTGGCTTCAAAACACTTACCAAATATTGATTTCCACCATTTCCTCCCTCAAATTTTTTACTCCAGTTTCCATGATAACACGCACGCACCCGGACTCCCACTGGTGTCGAACCCTCGACCTCGTTGTTACTGGGGGTGTCGAACGGTTCGGTTCCGATTAACCGGACCAAAATTTTCGGTTAACCGAAACCATAATTACCCAAAAATGAGAATCGAGAAACGAACTATATAAGATTTCCGTTAACCGAAAACCGGTTATTTTTGGTTCCGGTTCAGTTAAACCGACAGAACTGTTTTATTTTTGCACGGGTTAAATTATAAATTATAAATTAGAAAATATAAAATTAAGATTTAATACATATATAATATATTATTATAAATTTTTAACTAAATATAAAATATTTATTTAACAATATTATTGTTTTAAATTTTTAATTTACAAAAATTAAAATAATAAAGCATATAAGTATAAAATATAAAAATAATATTTAATAAATTTATTATAAAATCAGTTTTCAGTTCAGAACCGTTCGGTTCCGGTTCCGAACCGAAAACCAAAAAATTATGTAATAAGGAACCGAAAACCAAACCTTTAACCGATTATACAGTTCTGGTTAATCGAAACCGGCTCAGTTCCGGTTCTAACCGAGAACCGGGAACCATTTAGACACCCCTAGTTGTTACAGGAGGCAATGGACCAACTGAACCAAAGGTTAAATCGATTAATATAATCCCATACCCCCTCCCGTTCATAACCCAAAGAAAGAGAAGGAATCGTCTGCTTCGGTCCCTCCCCCGGGACTCTCTCTCTCCCTCTCTGCATTCTGTCTCGCTACCGGCCGGTGAAAATGTCTGCAGTGGTTTCTATGTTCCCGAGTGGTGGTTGCCTGCTAAGCTTATTCCAAGGACACGAATCGAACCTCCCCACAAATCTCGATTCGACTCCCGATGGAATTAAGGAAGGTGGTGGATCTCAGCTCGACGGCGCCCAGCGCGGCGGCGGCGGCGGTTCTCTGGTATGAATTGACGGTGGCTGAGGGCTGAAGACGGTCGTGTACCTTCAAGGATTTTTTTTTTCAGGTTTGTTTCTTTCGGTTTCTGTTCTAAAACAAAAATTGATTTTTGGTATTTAGTGATTTGAAGAAGTTGGGTTCCTGTTTCTGACTCGTATGTGTATGTGTGTGTGACTTTTTGAATCAGAAATGGGACTTAGTGGCTAGAGGAAAGACATAAATCCGATGTCTAATGTTTTTTGTTTTATTTTCCGACGATCGTCCATGGTCGTTTATGCTAAGAAATGTTTACATGGAGGATGGGCTAGGGTTTTCCTTTTTATGCGGGGGTGATTCAGTGCTTCATTTCGACCTATTCTACCCCAATGAATTTGGGTCATGGACTTGATATGATGCGATGTATGTGCGATGATTTGAGGATTGAAAGAGTGATTATAGTTGAATTTTTAAATTTTAGTATTCTGCTATTCAATGATTTCGATAATAGTATGTTCTCACTGGATTAAATGAACTGGAAATGAACAGGAATGGGTGAATTCATGTTATTATTATTGAAATATTACTGAATGTTTCAAACCTAGGAACTTTTTGATGATATTGTACATTATAGCAGGTTTTGTACCATTTTCATGATCACGAGCTCGTGTAGTTGGTGTTGATCTTAACAATGAGCCTTAATTATTCCATGGATCTTGGTTAGTTCTGATTTGAAGAACGCGAACATATTGTTGTCGTCTTGTTTAGTTCTTAGTCGTAGACGATTTTGGGTATGTTTCTTTGTGTTGGTGTACTGATTTAGTTTGTGCCATTGTTCTTGTATAACCCATGATGTTATTCCTTTTAGGTTTTACGAGCAACTTGGTTAATGGAAACAACTGGTTGCAAATTTAGTCCTGTTGCAAATTGTTCCGAGTAAATTGTTAATGGAAACAACTGGTTGCGTGCATAATATAAATTTGACATGTGGTTTATGATGGATCAATAAAATATTCCTGCATCTACTATGTTCCTCTTGCTTTGATGCTTTGTCTACTTCTGAGGTGATATCAATTTATCATGTATATAAACATTTCTGATGTTATATTATGTTTTGTATGGTTGAGATAGGCATTTTTGATGGATTGTTCTGATGTTGCTTATCTCTGTGCTTCTAGTTGTGATGCTTTTTCTTATAGCCTCAAATAATTTGGCATCTTGATCCATGACATTTATTTCGTATAATATTGTTTTCTTTTGTTATATCCAAAAGTTGGCTTTAGTTTTACTTGATGCCAGCTATCAAGACAGAGACAGAAGTGTATGCCTACAAAATTTACATCTGAAGAAAGCCAATCTTGGGATTATATTATATACATTATAATTTGTCATATTGCAAACGTCGATCAGAATCATGTAAGCCTCATATTTGTTTCTTGTAGTTTAATATCACTTGGGTTTTTTCTCTCGAAGCAGTAACTAGTGAAAGCTAAAATTATATTTTTACACATGGATGAAGTTGGTTAGTGTCAAATTTGACTCTTTTAAGTTTCATTTAAGGTCCTTATGCCTACAGCTCTGCCCTGTTAACTGTATCCTTCCTACTAATTCATGTTCTTGTAAGTTTTGGGCAAGTTGTATTTCGTCATCCTTTTCTCCTGATGATCTTGTTCTGCAAATGTTGAAATTCCAGATCACCATCTTGGTGGAAGTTGAAGGAGAACATAAGCTGCCTTCTACCAATAACAGTAACAATTTGAAGGAAGCTTTACAAAAGCCGGCATCCATCCCATTGTAATATCCGCAATTTCGAATTTCGGTAATTTTCTTTTTTCGGAGGAAGTTCGTTTTGACAACTCTATCATGACCGTTTCGTCATTCCGAGAATGATTAATTCTGCGCTTTTTGTCATCCGAGTTCGTTTCGGTGTCGTTTTGTTGAGTTCCGTGTCCTTAATCGACTTTTTTACGTGGGAGTTCGACTTTGTAAAGTCACCATTAATTCTTGGAAACTCCAAAAATTCTGAATCTTTGCAACATTATATAGCATCAAGTTATCTTTCCAATGGTTCAAACCGTGAGTCAATCGGAGTCCAGACGAAGGAGTTATGGTCGAAATAGCTAAGACTACACGATGTGCCTTTTTCGTGTTGGAGTGGACTGTACCGTGTGCCGCGGCACACTTCAGCTGTGCCGCGGAACTAAGCTGATTCCTGGGCATTTTTATTGGCCCTAGGCCACGGCACACTTGTCCTGTGCCACGGCACACGGGCTTTTTCTGCGTTTTTTAGCAGATTTTCGAGGAGAAACATTCATTTTCTCCTCTCTTCTTCCTCCTCCCATTCTAGGCGATTCTAAGGGCGATTTTGGGCAATTTGAGTGCTCCCAAACTTGTAGAGATCATCCACCTCAAGTCATGTTGTAGATTTTCGACCTCTACTTGAATCATTCATCCAAATCAAGGTATTTTGGCTTGAACCCTTGTTTTTGTAGATTTGGGGATTTTCCTTTTTGATTTCGATTCCAATCCGTTTTTAATCAATTAATTGTTGTATAAACGTTGTTTTGAACTTGTTCTACGGATTGGATACTCGTATCTTTGGTTCGTTCGACCCGAGGGGTGATTTCTTTGTTCTTGAAGGGTCTTGAACATTTAATGTTCGATTAAATGTTCGAATGAGTTCCCTTTGATAGTTTGTTGGGATTTCCGTTGTTTTTGGCCTTGATTCTCGTCGTAATCGTGTTTTATTATTCCTTACGGAGGATTATAGGTGCTCGATGATTCCGATGTTGAATTCGTTGGTGATTGATGATTCATGTGGTGTTTTCCGTAGTAATTTCGGTCTTTATCGCGTTAGATAGTGTTCGGGAATTTGAGGGCTACCCGGCCGTATCCGTTCATTTTTCCATTGCTCGTGATATCGAGGCAAGTATCTTGCCCATACATTTCATATTTCATCGGCATAATTATTGATAAATTATTTTATGCGAAATCCAATGTTTAATGAACGTTAAAAAGGATCGGTATGTCCTCGATAAATATTGTCTTTCAGCAATAATTTGAATACTTCGTGAATGGATATGTTCTCGGAATATGTGTGTTAGTTTCGTACGTTGAGAGACGTTATAATCGCATTGAGTGAATATAATAGACCATAATTGTTTGCCGAGGATTGTGTATTGAATTGTATGTTTGTTCGGTGGGTATTCGACATGATGTGATGTTAGTCGTTACTCCTTTGAAAGGAGGTTGTGATGCTTAATGTTGCTTGTCTTGACAATCGACTATTGTTGTGTGCTTGTTGTATGTGATGTGCCTCCGGGTAGGATTGTTGAATCTCCGGGATCCATACTTGCTAGTATGGGTCGGGCGAAACCGTAGGGTTATCCAATACGGGTATGTCTTGCAGGGACTCCGAGGTTCGGAGCTTGCTAGCCCGATGCCGAGATAACTTGTGGGGTTATCATCGGGTATGTCTTGCGGGGACTCCGAGGTTCATGGCTTGTTAGCGCAATGCCGGGATAACTTATGGTTGTGGTTTGGTTGTGATATTTGTGTCGTGGAGACATGTGATTTGATATGTTTTTCCTATTGGGTTATTCACTCGGGTTTGTTCTTCGGGGGCATCTGAGGTTCGTGGCTTGTTAGCACGGGACACGAATAATCCTTAGGAACATGTGATTTGTGATTTGGGTCACGGACCCCGTGTTTTGTGAAATGGGTTGTGGACCCTGCGTATTGTTACCGGAACTTGAATTTTGGAAAATGACTTTTGGGCTGTGTCCCTAAATGTTTTCGAAAGGTTTTAGATTTCTTATATCCCAAATGTTTTCTAAACTCCCGAGATCGTCAAATGTTTTGTAATATGGACATTGGGTTATTTCCTACCTTTCACGTTTTGAATGGTTTGATCAAGTGAATTTTCTCGGGAAGTATATTCGCGATTATTCTGTTTTTGTGGAGTATGATATGTATGGCTTGTTTTCGTATTTATACTTGCACTAGCAAAACAGTGGAGTTTTGCTAACCCCCGAGTATTCGGGGGGTGGATGTCTATTTTTGCATTCAGGTTTTGGAGCATAGCACAGGGTCGGCACGAAGGATGATGAAAGATGAACGATACTAATCACACGAGGATCTATTGATGTCGTTTTGGTCTAGATGTATTTTCTTTTCCGATGCAGTATCTTTTCCCCGTTGTACGGGAGTTTCTTGTATTTTGACCCCTGCGTGGGTATGTGTTTGGAATTGAGTTGTATGTTATTATTGAAAGACCAAGTCGGTCTACTGAGTCATTTTAGCCTTAAAGGCGAGGTTTAGATGTTTGATTTTAGTTATCAGCCTGGTAGATCCTCGAGGAGAGGGTCTACGGCGTGTAATATCCCTGAGCGGATTGGGGTGTTACATAAATGGTATCGAGCTTAGGTTGAGGAAACCTAGGTGCCGGGTCAAGTCGTGTTGTTTGAGTCTTGTTTCGTCGGATTTTATCCGGTAGTCGTGTCGCGACGCGTCGTCGAGTTTGTTGGTCGTGATTAGTATCGTGGCGATCATCATCTTCGTGCGACTGTGAATGTAAGTCTCCCTTCTCTGTTGTGCCTCGTGTGACACGAGCTATTTTTATGATTATTTGTTAAGTGACGGAATCCTCTTATGGATTTTGATTTCGTGATATGTGGTTATTTGACTCTCATATTTCGTTCATATGAGGAGTAGTGTTGCTGGATTGTGCATGTTGAACTGTATTTCTTTTATCCGCAGCGTGAGTTCTTTTGTAATGACTTTCGGTATTTTACCGACCGAGTTTTATTTCGAAAACCGATTCCCTTAACCGAGTTTTTGGCATTATGGCCTTGATCGCTTTGGCGAAATTCTTATGACGGTATTTAGTATTTTTTAAATGGCTTTCGTGAGTTTTTAAAATATTACCGTCATCGGCCTTTTTGGCGTTTTTGTAAATGGTTTTTAGCCTGGTGAGTTCCGGCGCGGGACCCACGGCGCTATAATATTTTGTGTAATTACCTGAAATTTTTGGGCATTCTAGCCCATTGAATTATCTTTGAAAAAACTTGAGTATCTTAGAAAATAAATTTCGAGACGTACTTTCAAAATAAATTATTTTCTCGTGGTACATCCAAGATGCCACAATATGTTTCAAAATTCTTCTACCGCGAGGACCCAAAATGTTTTGAGATATTTTCAATGTTTTATAAACACTTTTACTTAGACCCGAGGGTCGAATATTTCCGAAAGTTTTTCACGAAAAGAAAGTGTCCTCATTTTTATCAAATGCGAGATGGTTCTCCAAAGTCTCGATAACGATGTTTCACGTTTGTACTTTTTCTTGAAAGGTGATACTCAAGATCAACCGGCATTTTTCTAAATTATTTTCAAAAAGATGTTTTCATTTTAAAAAAAAAAACTATCCATTCCCGTTTGAGGGCTGGATATGTATGTATGATGTTTGCTTTGTCGTTATGATGTTACTCCCGAGTATGATCGAATTGGTGGCATGAATGTCGAGGCGTTGCCACGCATTTGTTGTACTAGCCCTCTGTGAGAGGTGTGAACTGGTGTTTACTGTTTATCACCTCTTGGTGATTTGCGTGTTGTCGCACGAGTGTGGGTTGTTAAAGCTTGGATTTTTGTGCGTTTATGCACATATGTGATTATTTCATGATGTTTGTAATTATGTGCTGGTTATCGTTCGGGCCGTTGAGGTCGCCAAACGATACCGTCGTTGTTGTAGTGTTTGTGTGTGTATTACTTTACGATGGTAATCGTTATATATGATATGTGTTATGATTCCTTGTTGTGCTGAGTTGGCATCTCCGGTATGTTGTTTTGCGGTGTTATGTTCCATTGTATCTAGCATTTGTATTTTCGGTATGCCGAGCCGAGGCATTTCAACCGTGATGTGCCGGGGGAATGTACGTGCAAATTGTCCTTCTCGTCAGTAACACATTTCGAGTGTGGACTCGAGGGACACCGAATTCAGTTCTGCGAATTGGCTACCGAGACTTTTGGAGTTCGCGCTTCAGCACAGATATCAGAATCGGCTTTGAGAGGCCTTTGAAGGATGTTTCTGTCGATTGCCTGTTGTGTCGTCTCCTTGATTTCGTTATTATGAGTAGCGGGGACGACCTTTTTTTATAAGAGGTCGAATGTAATACCCGTATTGTTTTTGGACTTCTTCATTTCCTCTTTCTCAAGTCTATCGATTCGCTCGTGTTCGTTGATACTGTCTGAACTTGTTTTGTATTTTGGTTTCATCGTTCGAATGAGTTGTGATCTTATTTTGGGTCGCTCTGGTTATCGCTGTGACTTTTCCGAGTTCGGTTCGATTCTTGTGAACCTTGTTCGGAAGTAACATCTTTTGGTTATACTAGTTCTTTTCATCGAACTGGATCAGATTTAGAACTTCTGTATCTTCGACTCTGTCGACTCGTTTATGTTCGTTGACATTTTCTGAGCTTGTCCTGCCCCTTGCTTTTGTTGATCGAACGAGCGTGGTATTGTTTCGGAATAACTCGTTTGTCGTTGTGACTTTTCAATTTCTATTCCCTCTCGTGTGGATCTTATGTGAATGCATATGTTGTTGTTTTCACCGGATCATATATTGTCTCGAGTCGAGATGTGAACCTTGGAGTTGTTGTTTGAATTTTTATTGTTCTTCGTGATTCGAACATGATCGTTCGATTTTTGTTGTCTCGATCTTTGTGGTTCGATCGTTTGATTGTTCGGTTTTTGTTGATCTCGTTTCGCGATTGTTGAGCGTTCGGACTCCTTTCTAATTCCCTTAAGTTCGGGAAATTAGTCTCATTTTCGATCTTCCAACCCTTGGGCGGTGGAATTCCGTATTAGTTCAGCGATTGGCTGGCGTTTCGATTGATGTACTGTTGGGTTGGTCAATCATAATGACTTTCGTTCGTTGTGTTTTGTAATTGTCGGATAATTGACTTGGCTGTATTATCCGTTTGATGACGCTTGTCATTTTTTGGTTTTATTGTATCCCTAACGGCGACGTTGTGTTGGTCGTCGTGGAGCGTGTTTTCACGCCGTATGTCTCTTTGCGTTTCTTGCAGCCTTTCGCCGTTGGGCGCGAGTTTTCTATTTTTGTGTATCTCGTCGAGTTTTCCTGGCGGGTATATTTCTCCCCCCTACTTGTTTTAAGTTTCGGGACGAAACTTCTTTTAAGGAGGGTAGAATGTAATATCCGCAATTTCGAATTTCGGTAATTTTCTTTTTTCGGAGGAAGTTCGTTTTGACAACTCTATCATGACCGTTTCGTCATTCCGAGAATGATTAATTCTGCACTTTTTGTCATCCGAGTTCGTTTCGGTGTCGTTTTGTTGAGTTCCGTGTCCTTAATCGACTTTTTCACGTGGGAGTTCGACTTTGTAAAGTTACCATTAATTCTTGGAAACTCCAAAAATTCTGAATCTTTGCAACATTATAGAGCATCAAGTTAGCTTTCCAATGGTTCAAACGGTGAGTCAATCGGAGTCCAGACGAAGGAGTTATGGTCGAAATAGCTAAGACTACACGATATGCCTTTTTCGTGTTGGTTTGGCGTTTCCCTTGTGCCGCGGCACCCTTCAGCTGTGCGGCGGCACTAAGCTGATTCTGGGCGTTTTCTTGGCCTGGGCCGCGGCACACTTGTCCTGTGCCGCGGCACACGGGCTTTTTCTGCGTTTTTTAGCAGATTTTCGAGGAGAAACATTCATTTTCTCCTCTCTTCTTCCTCCTCCCATTCTAGGCGATTCTAAGAGCGATTTTGGGCGATTTGAGTGCTCCCAAACTTGTAGAGATCATCCACCTCAAGTCTTGTTGTATATTTTCAACCTCTACTTGAATCATTCATCCAAATCAAGGTATTTTGGCTTGAACCCTTGTTTTTGTAGATTTGGGGATTTTCCTTTTTGATTTCGATTCCAATCCATTTTTAATCAATTAATTGTTGTATAAACGTTTTTTTGAACTTGTTCTACGGATTGGATACTCGTATCTTTGGTTCGTTCGACCCGAGGGGTGATTTCTTTGTTCTTGAAGGGTCTTGAACATTTAATGTTCGATTAAATGTTCGAATGAGTTCCCTTTGATAGTTTGTTGGGATTTCCGTTGTTTTTGGCCTTGATTCTCATCGTAATCGTGTTTTATTATTCCTTACGGAGGATTATAGGTGCTCGATGATTCCGATGTTGAATTCCGTTGGTGATTGATGATTCATGTGGTGTTTTCCCGTAGTAATTTCGGTGCTATCGCGTTCTAGATAGTGTTCGGGAATTTGAGGGCTACCCGGCCGTATCCGTTCATTTTTCCATTGCTTGTGATATCGAGGCAAGTATCTTGCCCATACATTTCATATTTCATCGGCATAATTATTGATAAATTATTTTATGCGAAATCCAATGTTTAATGAACGTTAAAAAGGATCGGTATGTCCTCGATAAATATTATCTTTCAACGATAATTTGAATACTTCGTGAATGGATATGTTCTCGGAATATGTGTGTTAGTTTCGTATGTTGAGAGACGTTATAATCGCATTGAGTGAATATAATAGACCATAATTGTTTGTCGAGGATTGTGTATTGAATTGTATGTTTGTTCGGTGGGTATTCGACATGATGTGATGTTAGTCGTTACTCATTTGAAAGGAGGTTGTGATGCTTAATGTTGCTTGTCTTGACAATCGACTATTGTTGTGTGCTTGTTGTATGTGATGTGCCTCCGGGTAGGATTGTTGAATCTCCAAGATCCATACTTGCTAGTATGGGTCGGGCGAAACCGTAGGGTTATCCAATATGGGTATGTCTTGCAGGGACTCCGAGGTTTGGAGCTTGCTAGCCCGATGCCGGGATAACTTGTGGGGTTATCATCGGGTATGTCTTGCGGGGACTCCGAGGTTCGTGGCTTGTTAGCGCGATGCCGGGATAACTTATGGTTGTGGTTTGGTTGTGATATTCGTGTCGTGGAGACATGTGATTTGATATGTTTTCCTATTGGGTTATTCACTCGGGTTTGTTCTTCGGGAGCATCTGAGGTTCGTGGCTTGTTAGCACGGGACACGAATAATCCTTAGGAACATGTGATTTGTGATTTGGGTCACGGACCCCGTGTTTTGTGAAATGGGTTGTGGACCCTGCGTATTGTTACAGGAACTTGAATTTTGGAAAATGACTTTTGGTGTGTCCCTAAATGTTTTCGAAAGGTTTTAGAATTCTTATATCCCAAATGTTTTCTAAACTCCCGAGATCGTCAAATGTTTTGTAATATGGACATTGGGTTATTTCCTACCTTTCACGTTTTGAATGGTTTGATCAAGTGAATTTTCTCGGGAAGTATATTCGCGATTATTACATTTTTGTGGAGTATGATATGTATGGCTTGTTTTCGTATTTATACTTGCACTAGCAAAACAGTGGATTTTTGCTAACCCCCGAGTATTCGGGGGGTGGATGTCTATTTTTGCGTTCAGGTTTTGGAGCATAGCACAGGGTCGGCACGAAGGATGATGAAAGATGAACGATACTAATCACACGAGGATCTGTTGATGTCGTTTTGGTCTAGTTGTATTTTCTTTTCCGCTGCAGTATCTTTTCCCCGTTGTACGGGAGTTTATTGTATTTTGACCCCTGCATGGGTATGTGTTTGGAATTGAGTTGTATGTTATTATTGAAAGACCAAGTCGGTCTACTGAGTCATTTTAGCCTTAAAGGCGAGGTTTAGATGTTTGATTTTAGTTATCAGCCTGGTAGATCCTCGAGGAGAGGGTCTACGGCGTGTAATATCCCTGAGCAGATTGGGGGTGTTACACCCATAAAGTAGAACTCTGGTAAGATTAGACAATCAGCTAGTTGCTCATAATGTAGCGACCTTTGCACCGTCTCAGCAAATACCATCTCCAATTCCTGCAGTCAACACACCAACTCCTGTATCGTCGCTGATGTTTCTCTCTTTCTCTTTTTTTCAGTATAATAGAGGTTTGCAGAAAAATAA
The DNA here is from genome assembly GCA_033398695.1 of Orobanche coerulescens. Lineage (NCBI taxonomy): Eukaryota > Viridiplantae > Streptophyta > Magnoliopsida > Lamiales > Orobanchaceae > Orobanche > Orobanche coerulescens. The sequence goes on from CM065803.1 coordinate 72,685,106, forward strand.
AATAAAACAAGTTACGTGATTGATATTATATATCAACACGTACATCACTGAACATGGTTCGTAGATAATCATATTGTTTCTCAAAAAAATAAAACAAAATTATCATCCAAAGTTGCTCCTTGATTTTCCATTTTCTCACATTGTTTTTCTCGACAGGACATTACTTCCCCCAGTTAGTTGTTGCTCTTCTGGACTACAATAAACACTCCAAAAAATTCAAGTTCAACATTAAAGGGGTTGTTGTAAGAAAACATTTGCTCAACCTTTCTGTCTTTATTCATTTTTTCTGATTTGTAGCAAGTGGCATTAGTTTCTTAAATCTATCTATATATATGCATGGTTCTACTATAAATGAAGGGATAATAATTGTTGGTGAAGTGATTTTGTTGTGAAAATATTGACTATTACGTTTAGGGAAGTACAAGTGCAGCAGGTAATTTGTTTGGAAGGTGTCTTTCTTGACCGTCTCCCAACATGAAATATGTTTTTATTTTTGCCGTCGAGAAGATTGTGCAGGAAAAACACATCATTGCTCGCTTGAGTAGAAGCTATTTTTTATTGTTTGATAATGTTGTAGTATGTGTGTGTTACGACACGTTATGCTAACATGTTTTAGTTGGTAATATAATTTTGGCTTTCAGGCAAAACCTTGTAATTTCTTTATTGGGGAAAAAGATTTGTTAAACCAGCAACAAAGTGATTATGTGGATTTGTTTACTTCACGTACCGATGTTGAAGATTTGAAAAAGAAAGTTGATAAGTATGATCGTGTGATGAAAAGCAATGATGTGCTGAAGAGAGACTTGGTTGTTTCGAAGTATATGATCTTTTTAAATCCTTTTTGTCCTATTTGTGGTGTTCATGATGAAATAGATAGAATTTTATTACACATTTTGTCTTTATTATGATATGTATCTGGTTTTCGATTGGTTGGAACGCATGTTATTTTTTTAGATGGAATGATATGAAATTGTTGGTTCTTATATTATTGAGCTCTTGTGGTTGATGGTTAGTTATAGGTGAATGTAGATTTTGGCAATGAATTTTAAATTGAAATGTGAAATACTAATATATATTACTGCAGAAAATACTAATATATATTATACAATAACTGAAGTAAAAAGTCTTTTTTTACTACGCCAATTATAAAATAACCAAAGTTAAAGGCATTCTTTTACTTCACTTAACCCCGTATTTGGATCATAATTAGAAAAAAAAATCGAGATAGACTTCGGTTATTAGGATATTAGACTTCGCATAAAAAGAAAAGTTTAAAGTATACCTTTCACTACACGAACATATACTTCGGTAATTATAACGTTTTTACTTCACATATTATCCGAAGTCTTTGATGTTTATTCTTATAGTGGGACCACTTTCAGGTATTAGTTTTTTTTTCTTTGAGTATACATCATATGTATGCTACATGTATACATCTTATGTATATAATAACTAATACCTTTTGAGCAATATAAATATATAAATCAATTTGATCAAATCTATATTTATACAACCTTGGAATCAAAATATAATTATGTTCATATGAAAATTCTAAAGAAGCATAATCTTTATATAAACAAATTTATGTTCATATGCATCTCTTAAAATTGATAATCCTAACATAAAATTATATGTAGATCAAATCATATGTTCTTTGATTCTTGGATTATTAGTAGAACTAAATCATCACATGAATCGCCATATATCAAAGAACGATATATGTCAAGATTAAATATATATATATATATATCACCATATACATATTAAGATAGGCATATATATATATATATATATATATATATATATATATATATATATATATATATATCGAAACACAAATCTATTAAAATTATATATATCACCATATATATAAATATACATAGATAAGATTTATATATCATATATATAAACATCATACGTCACATATATGAACATCATATATCGACATATATGAATCAAAACAATGAAAATATATTAGTCGCTCTGATACCACTGTTGGGATTTTATCGATCTAATAAGATTTATGATCTCATCATATATCGAAAGAGAGCAACGGAAGTATAATATTAATATGTAAAAACCCTTCGAGGATCCATGTATATTAACAAAGTACGAAGAACAAGATTGTTACCTCTTGTAGCGTGTTTTCGATCGAGCCTTTTAGAGACATTGCAAGAAGCGAGCATCCTCTACGGTATCCAGACAACGAACAAGTCCCGAGCATCTAGCGGATTGCTAGCTCCGATTCAATAAAGATTTCACTTAAATCAATTTGAATATAGGTATGTTCTTGATTATGGTAAGAACAAGAACACCAAGAATATTATTCAAATGTTCTTGAACTTTGATCTAAAATAACAACTATGAATCTTATTTAATATGTTATTAAGATCAAACTCACAAGATTAGATGAAGATTATATGAGTATTCTAAATACTTTCTTGGTCAAAGAATCAATCTTCAAAGATATGAAGATATGTTCTTGATTCTTTTGATTATCCAACTCTTGAATATTATCTTCAAGACTTTGAGAGAGAGAAATATCAAAATCAGATTTTTGATTCTCTCCACACAAATATGTCTTCACTTGTGATTAAGTCTTGTTTGAGGGCTATCACAAGACACTCTTATATAGTCCTCTATTTGGCTATGGATTCACCAACCCTTTCACCAACTTATAATCAACCGGAACAAACTAGCTGCTCTGCTCGTTTAAGTGTGTGACCCTGTAGGTTCTAATTAATACGGCAATGAGTACAAAACATTTTTTATGACTCGTATATCATAAGCGGCCTCTAGCTAGACATTATGACTACCTGTATTAAAAGAATTAATTCAACAGCACGAACAAAATCCCGTTACTGTATGATATTTAATCCTCTCGTCGCGCAATATCCTAATTAAGCATAAGGCATGGATAAGTCGACCTTATATAGCTCAATTAATATTCTTGAACTCAAGTTACAATTGTCCAATTCAAATAATTATCAATAACTCTTTATTGATCAATTTGAGCATGGCCATGCATTTAAACAATTTAACTTATCAAGGGCCCGTGGATATCTTGACCGTTTTATAAGAGGGACAAGTCCCCTCTGGACAAACTACTTCCCTATGCATAAATCATACCATATCCAATCACAAACTGTATGGTCCCTTGTTACAAAATACGTTGGTATTGTGTTAAAATACGATACTCGGTATGTAGGAAGCGTAGGTGTCTTTAGGTAATAAGGACTTAAATAATATATAACAATCAGCGGAATTATACTGACTTAATCCATATATAATTCTCTTTGTTAGGTGATATCCAATATGATGTCTCTACATGTACCTATGACGTGATATAACATCTCATGTTCATGAATAGTAAAACATAGCCAACGTATCATTATCATACTAGTAATCATATTACCAAGGATATCTAGAATAAATATTCTTAAGGATTTAATGAGCTTTACTATCAAGTCACATACTTGATAATCGTAAGCAGAATATTAATTCAATAATATAATCAATATTATATAATAATAAATATCTCCACAATATTATTAAACACTAGACCTAGAGCATTATACTAAAACTCTCAAACTAACCTCCAGTCTGAGGGTGATAAGCCATACTAAAATTCAACTGCATACCCAAAGCTTCTTGCAAACTCTCCCAAAAATGTGATGTGAAACAAGTATCCCTATCCAATATTCTAGAGGCGGCACTCCATGCAACTTTATAATCTCACTGATGTAAAGTTGAGCATATTGATCCATTCGAAAATTCATCTTAACTGGGATGAAAGGAGTTGACTTTGTGAGTCGGTCCACGATAGTGTGGTTCCCTCTTTTAGTTCGAGGCAAACCTACCACAAAATCCATCGTAATATGTTTCCATTTCCATTCCAAAATATGAAGCGATTTAAGTAATCCAAAGGGGCACTGCTGTTCTCCCTTTACTTGTTGCCAAACTATACACTTTCTGAAAAAGTCTGCCACATCTCTCTTCTAACGTTCCCACCAAAATGTCCCCTTAAGGTCTTGGTACATCTTAGTACTTTTAGGGTCTGATGTATATGGAGTATTATGTGCCTTATTGAGTATTGCTTCTTTCAGCTTACCAACATTGGGCACACAAATCCTCCCTCCATAGTACATTGTGCCATCATCGGACACATTGAATCCCTTATCCTCTCCTGAAAGAGTACGTTCTTTCATTTTGACTAAAAAGTCATCTTGTCCTTGACCTTCTTTGACCTTCTTCCTAAAGGTTGGTTGTACCACCAAACTAAACAATAATGACTCAACGGGCTTCGATGTGGCTATTTCAAGATTCATTCTTGCAAATTCCTTGACTAAGCTTTCCTCATTGGTCAACATACAGGCTAGGTCTCGTCTCAGCTTACGGCTCAGTGCATCGGCAACTATGTTCGCTTTACTTGGGTGGTAATAGATCGTAGTTGTAATCCTTGATCAACTAAATCCATATGTGTTACCTCATATTCAATTCCTATTATGTGAAAATATGTCTCATACTTTTGGAGTATGTATAAATTTCACACTTACCTCCATACAGGTAATGCCTCCAAATCTTCAAGGCATGAACTACCGCTGCTAATTCCAAATCTTGAGTAGGATAGTTGTACTACCTTGAATTTCTACTATAGTTGTTTAATGCTATTTTATCCAAATTACACTGCACAGTGTGGAATTTGTACAGTAGGGATAAAACAATTAAAGGACTGAGATATCTGTATTGGTAATATTGTCGTACTTGGTCGAGAATTATATGTGAAGATATGATGTGTCAAGCGTATTGTATGAGAATATTATTGGAAGGACTATATGTATTTAGTATGTCGTGTGTATGTATCTAATATTTCGAGACGACGGACAAGAACAGTGGGAATCGGCTAAGTATAGCCTTATTAACGTACGTTAACAAAAGGACTTAACACACACTAATGTGTAGGCTTAGCGCATGCTAAAGGCGAAGGATAGTGCACGCTAGTGCAGAACAGATCAGAGGGAATCTACGTATGGACCCAGACACTTTCGGCGCATGTTCCGATAAGGTCAACAGATGTTTGCTATGAAGGATTAGCATACGCTAAGCATGGGCTTAACACACGCTAATTGTAGATCGGTCAAAGGGAATCTCGGCTTTGTCGGTTGCTTTCGGCGTGTGGACCCATCTTCGGTGTAGGTGCATATAAACAAGTCAACTACGAGTAGCGCACGCTAAGGTCGGAGACTTGCATATGCTAAACAGAGTATTTACGTACGTTATTGCATGGGCATTGCATACGTAAATCATTGTGCGGAGTAAGGCAGTGGCTTGTGGACTACGATAGCGCATGCTAACAAAGTCAGTTATCGCACGCTATGACAAGTAATGCACGCTATTTTGTGAGAGTAGCGCACGCTAGTAATGTGTAGTATATGTGCAGTTGAGGATTTTTATTCATTTCGGCCATTTCCTCCCTTAATCCGATAAAGAGTGTTCTTGGAGGAGGTTTTGAGGTTCCAAACACTTGAGTATTTGTAGAGTTGATCATCCTTAACGTTATTGATCTTGGAAGTAATTGGAAACGGAATCAACCTTGAGAATCAACCCATTTCTTCGAAGAGGTAATTAATATTAACTTTGAATTTCATTTTGGATTGAATATTGATGTTCTTGAGTTGAGGATTATCATATAAACGAGTTGATAAGCATGATTATGAGATGGATTGCTGAATTATGTTGACCTTGTTGTTGATATATGGATATTGATATGATTCTTTTGGTTTGAATTGTGTTGTTCGTCTTCTTGAGATATTGGTTAATCTTTCTCCTCATTTTCGGATGTTGATGCTATTGTTGATAATTACTCCCTGTAATGATAGATTATGGAAGTGTTGTGATGATTCTTGGTGTGATTATATGTGTATATATATATATATCATCTTGAATTATGTTGCTTTGTTATGAACATGGTTATGGATTATTTGGTGTTCTTAGAACTTCTTGGTGAATATAACGTAGCAAGATGACTATATGTTGAAGTATTGATGTTTTCGGATATGAACATGGAATGTTCGTATCTAGAATTATGTTTTGTTGATTCATGATGTGATTTCCGTATAACAATACGAGTATGGTGATGAGATTAAATTTTGGAAAGGTTATTATTAATCTTGGAGTATGATTTCTTGTAAATTTGTATACATAATCGCAAGGTGTTGGTCGGTACATGTAATTCATGCAACTGCATGATGTTAATGTTGTAGGTCATAAGTCGTCAGGAATAAGTCTAGCGGGGTGAATAGACTTATTGAAACTCTTTTTCCACGAAGGGTTAGGAGTTTCTCAGCTGGTAGGTACAGAAGACTTGAAGTCTGTAGACAGGTGTGCGGAAGTCAGCTGATGACGAAAACAAATAACTAAACAATGGAACGATAAGTATGTATGTAGCAGGTAAGTATGATGATGAAAGCAGTAAAACACACAGGCAATTATAGTGGTCTCAGAGGTGGGGGAATCCTCTACAAATCCACTTTTCTCCAAACCAGTATGAGATTAATTCACTATAATTCTCAACCAGTGATAAATATTTCAGTGATTCTTCCTTAGCTACAACAACTTCCAGCCAGTGGAAATCCCTTCGTTGCAACTTCTTTGACTGCCTAGCACCTCTTGATCTAAAATCCTCAGATGCCTATCAGTCTCTAAAACTTCAACCAGTGAAGTACCCCGAAATCAGGTTTAAAGACTCGAGTGTTTTGTCTTCTCCAACTAAGAGCTTCTTCAAATAGGAACTTTGAACTCTTGCTCTTCGCGATGCTATTTGTTCGCTTTGTTTACTTTGTTTCTTTGTTCGCTTGTAAGTGTTGTTCGCATAGTACTTTGCTCAATTCAAATCTTCAGGTATTTATAGATGTCGATCCTTGAGCTTCCTTCATAGCCATTGCAATTCCTGTAACAGATCTGTCCGTTGGAGAAATAGACTTCTTTTTTTTTCTTTCTGAAAGTTGGAAGGCTGGATTCCCTTATTTTAATCCATTTTCGACCGTTGTGAAGACTTTCACATTGTGGCACCGAAACTTTAGATTATAATATGATTATAGTCTTCAATGGTGGGTCTCGATGAATATTTTAATTCATTTGCTTTCTGGGAATCTCTCCAGCCTGTCTCTCTACGCCTGCATGTGACTTTCCGTGATTATTGACTTTTCAACGTGTAATATCCGTATTTTTCTTTCCCTTGTATTTTCGTTTTTGGTGTATTTCTCGATCGTAGTGACCCTCGTGTACTTTTCAGCGTGTCCTTCCTGTCAAACTGTTGAACTGTATTCTCGTTATTGTTGTGCGGAACCGCCGTTTCGGGGTTGCCGTGGATCCATTTCGTGTTGTTGGTTCCCGAATATTGATTCCTATCGTTTTATTCTCTTTCCGGATCATTTTTATCATTTTGGAGCCCAAAAGGAGGTGTGGGCCGCGGCACAAGATGTGCGTGCCGCGGCACACAAATTCCTTCAGTGTTGGTCGATCCAACATGCGTGTGCCGCGGCACACCCATCCGGTGCCGCGGCACAGTGCCAGGCCGGTGCCGCGGCACACCTGTCCGGTGCCGCGGCACACTCGTGTGTCTTCTGCGACCAAAACCCAACTGTACCGGGTGCCGCGGCACAATGCTAAAACCTGGGAGTAAATTTTCGGCCTGTGCCGCGGCACACGAAGCGGTCAACTGCAAAACTCGTCTTTAATAGACGAAATCGACCGTCTTCTTCCTCATTTTCACCTGCAGCGCGAGAGAGAGAGAGAGAGGGGAAGAGTTCTTCATCCTTATCCTTTGGGGGGTCGATTTTCACCATTTTTCTTCGGTAGTGAAGCCCGGGCAATCAATCTAACGCGTGTTCTACGGATCTTGGTACTTGAATCTCCTAAGGTAATATTCTAAAACCCTATTTTCGATTAATTTGGGGGTTTCGGGTTTTTCTTCCGATTCGTTCCGTTTTGTTGGTGGATTCATGATGTATACGATTAATATTGTTAGTATTTTTAGTTTTCCTACGGATTCATGGATATTTTGTGGATTTTTACGGAATCGGGAGGGTTTGGTTGTGGTCCGCCCCCGTTGTTATTTTGGTATGAATATACATGAATCGTAGGCGGGTTTCCGGGTGTATTCCTTTTCCGTAATCTTCTAGAGTTGGTTGTGATTGTGTTATTCGAATCGTTAGGTTCATTCGTCGGTTCCTCACGGTCGTGCTTGATTCTTCCGTTCCGTTCGCGTCACCGTCTATTAATCGAGGCAAGTATTTTTGGAAACCTTTAAGCTTGACATGAAATGGTGATGTATATTACTTGTGTGTAACTCGCCTTGTGTTGGCCCGACGGGGTCAAGGAGGGAAATCTATGCTGCCGCCCTGGATTTCACGAGTTTCGTACCGCTAGCCAACTCGTTAGGGTCCTTGTGAGGCCTCGAGTGAGAATGTATGCTGCCGCCCTGTTCTCACGGCATAGCGTGTGCGTAGTTTTGTTTTTCTGTAATTGTAGCCAACTCGGTAGGGTCCCTATGAGGCCTCGAGTGAGAATGTATCCGCCGCCCTGTTCTCAAGGCTAATTGTGGACTGTATGTTTTCCGGAAAAGACATGTCTAGTTTTGATTTTTGAAATGATATTGATGCATGTACTATGAAATGTGTAAGCAATTGGTTTGCCTTGATTACTTGTACTAGCGTAATTGCTAACCCCTTTGGGGACCCGTTGTCGGGAAATTCTTGTTATGGATTTCGTTATGATTATCCGGACGAGCGGGCACTTGGACAGTACGAGGACGTTGGCCAAGGTCGTTGACATGTGCATTTGGGTCTTTCTATTTCTTTCGTCCATTTCAATTTGGTTGTTCTAATAATTATAAACTTATAGAGTGTACTCGCGAGTACTTAGGCTTTTCATTTCAAACTCCGTATTGTATTGCCTTAAATTGTCATGTTGTTGGTTGATGCTTATTTTGCCGGTTGCTCCGGGCGTATCTTTATATGTCACATTATTTAATTGTGTATCCTCGCTAACCAAGATGGTTAGTCGAGTGGAGTTTTTCTATTGTAGCCTGGTAGGCCCCATGTAGGGGTCTACGGCGCTGTAACATATTCCGAATATCTCGGGGTGTTACAGAAAATGGTATCGGAGCCCTAGGTTTATGGATACCTAGGCTTGTTGGTTATTTGGGTCTAGTCGTGTTTTGTTTTGCATATTGTCACACCGCTGCCAGCATCCCAGTACTTCCAGTGCTCGTAAGTTTTCTTATTCGGCTCTTTTGTTTCTTGCATTGTATTTCCACTTTTGAATCGTAGTTGCTTTTCCTCCCTTACTCATCATCGATATACTTCTGTTATCTCTCAACATCGTATGGATGCCGGAGGAAACCGTGGTCGTGGTCGTGGTCGTGGTCGTGGACGCCGGGACGTGGGGCAATGGGGCGGCCACGCCGCATTTTTCGGGAGCCGGCGATCGGTGACCGCCACGATCATGCTTCTTCTCGGAGCGCTCCGATCTTGGTATTGCGGCCGCATGCAAAGAAATGGTTAACCAAATGGCGGCTATAGCTCGTGGTCAGAACCCCAACCGTGCCCATGCTAATCGGGCGAGCGGATCGGCCGCTTCAGGATGTCATCAAGATGCATCCTCCTCGCCGGGAGCTTCGGACCCGATCGGCCGGGAAGGGTGGATCAAGGAGATATCCAAAGTATTCATTGCTACCAATCGCCCGAGGACCGTAAGGTCCCTATTGGTCAATATTTTCTCACGGAGATGCTACAGATTGGTGGGAGGCCGTTGGTCCCAAAGATCACGTTGCTTCGTGGGCCGAATTCCAAGAATTGATGGAGACCGAATATTGTCCGTGGCCGGTCGATGTGCTCGAGTGCATGGTTTCTATGATGCTCAACCACGGGATATCCCCGTATCTCAGGCCATTGCCGACTTTAACAAGGAGTTGGGTTATGTGAAGACCCAAGTTGTCGCTGAGAGCGACAAAATTTTTCATTTTTCCAGGAGGATGAAGCTGCCCATTCGGGACTATATGTCTGGGCTCGTTTGTACTACCTTGAAGGATTATCGAGTCGAGCTCTCGCTTATGATATGTCGGTGACGGCTAGCGATTTGGCTCGTGAGAGCAAGAAGCGAGTCGGTCGGAAATTTTTCGGTCCCAAGAGTGGAGGCGGCAGAATCTCAAGCTACGAATATTTCAACGGCGATTCGGCTCGTTTCTCGGGAGCTGGGGTGCCGCCGGAACCTCCGCTCGTGAACCCACATGTTTTAACTGTGGTGTGCAGGGCCATAGGAGCCGGCAATGTTCTCGTCCGAAGCTTACTTGTCACACTTGTGGACAGCTGGGCCACAAGGCCCCTTTTTGTGAGCAGATCAAACAGCTTCGCGGCGCCCGTTCTTCTCAACCACGGCATTGAGCGAGTGTGAACTGTGGCTCATTTGCTCGCCGCCTCCACCGAGTGCCGGCCGAGGTAAGGGTCGGGGTCACCTGCTAGGTGGAGTTTCCAAAGGTCGGCTCGCTCACCGCGTATCTATGAGATGAGGAGAGCCGATGATCCAAAGGCCATCGTGGCGGCAGTGCACCGTTCATATTCATTTCCATCCTCGCTGTGCTTTTGATTCGGGTGCTACGCATTCATTCATTTCTCTAGAGTGTGTACGCCATTTGAGTCTCGACTGCTTGTCACCTTGCGAGCCTTTCATCGTTAAACTTCCTAGCGGTGATAGAATTGTCGGTGATCAAGAAGTCCGGGACTGTTCTGTGGTCATTTGTGAGAGGGTGTGGCTCTCTAATCTTATTGTTGTGAGTATCGAGGGCGAGGATTTAATTCTCGGGAATGATTGGCTCGAGCGGCATGGTGCAATCATGAACTACCGCACGAATATTATTACTATGTTAGCCGAGGACGGATCAACACTCTTTCGCGGGGCGAAAGAGAAACCAGAAGTTTGTTATTAACGCCTTGAAGGCGGTGAAACTCCTGCGAAAGGGGTGTACTGGTTATTGGTGCTACGCCCTGAAGGCGGAGAATGGTGGAGTCGAGTTTTCGTCGATTCCAGTCGTTAGTGAGTTTCCTGATGTATTTCCTGACGAGTTACCGGGATTGCCACCGGATCGTGAGGTTGAGTTTGTTATAGAATTAGAGCCGGGCGCGGCTCCGATTTCAAAGGCGCCGTATCGCATGGCACCTTCAGAGATGTCAGAGTTGAAGAAGCAGTTGAGTGAGCTTCTTGAGTCAGGGTATGTTCGACCGAGCGCCTCGCCTTGGGGTGCACCGGTCCTGTTTGTGCGAAAGAAGGATGGTTCACTACGTTTGTGTATCGATTATCGCGAATTAAACAAAGTGACCATCAAGAACAAGTATCCTTTGCCGAGGATTGATGACTTGTTCGATCAGTTGCAGGGAGCTGCGGTATTCTCGAAGATTGATTTGAAATCGGGGTACTATCAGCTCCGGGTGAGAGAGTCCGACGTGCCGAAAACAGCTTTTCGGACGAGATACGGACATTACGAGTTTGTACTTATGCCTTTCGGGTTAACTAATGTGCCGGCGGTGTTCATGCAATTGATGAACAAAGTCTTTATCGAGTATTTGGATAAGTGTGTCGTCGTCTTCATTGACGATATTCTTATCTATTCGAAGAATGAGGAAGAGCATGCCCATCATTTGCGGATAGTGTTAGACATTTTGAGGGCCGAGCAACTCTATGCGAAGTTCTCGAAATGTGAGTTCTGGCTGAAGGAAGTGATGTTTAAGGTCACGTGATTTCGGTAGGGAGTTCGAGTGGATCCGAGAAGATTGAGCGGTGTTGGATTGGGCATCGCCCACAAATGTGAAGGAGGTCCGTAGTTTCTTGGGTTTGGTGGTTACTACCGTAGGTTCGCCGAGGTTTCTCAAAACTAGCTCGGCCACTTACACAGCTTGCTCCGAAATCAGAAGTTAAATGCGGGTGATGAGAGGCAGTCGAGTTTCGAGGAGCTGAAGAAGTGTTTGACTTCAGCCCCGGTTTTGGCGTTGCCGTGTGGCAACGAGGGATTCGCCGTTTATAGCGATGCTTCGGGCCAGGGTCTTGGGTGCGTATTGATGCAGCACGGCAAGACAATTGCCTATGCGTCGAGACAGTTGAGACCGTATGAGCTTAACTACCCTACTCATGATTTGGAGTTAGCGGCAGTCGTTTTTGCGCTCAAGATTTGGCGTCACTATCTTTTCGGCTCTGCATGTCAGATTTTTACCGATCATAAAAGTCAGAAATATATATTTACTCAGCGGGAGTTGAATATGAGGCAGAGGAGGTGGTTAGAGCTGATTAAGGATTATGACCTCGAAATCCTTTATCATCCGGGCAAGGCGAACGTCGTAGCCGACGCCCTGAGTCGGAAACCGATTGCGTTGCGAACGCTTGAGGTCCTCACGTCTCGGTCTGAGCTTCGGCGGGCTTTGATTGAGTTTGGTGTTGAGGTTTTGTTGCCTGGAGCTGTCGGGCAACTTTGTGCTTTAGAGATTTCGTCGTCTTTGATCGATGAAATTAAGCTGAAACAATTAGAGGATCCGATGATTACTCAAATCCGAGAGAACGTTCTTAAGGGAAAGTCTCCTGGGTTTGTGATTCACGAGGATGGTGTTTTGAGATTCCAGAGTCGGCTTTGTGTGCCGAACGATCCAGAGTTGCGACAGAGTATTTTGCGTGAGGCCCATTCCACACCCTATTCCGTTCATCCGGGTTCGAGTAAGATGTACAAGGACCTGAGGAGGAACTTCTGGTGGAATGATATGAAGGAGGAGGTCGCACAGTTTGTGGCGAGATGTTTGACTTGCCAACAAGTCAAAATCGAGCATCAGCGACCGGCTGGGTTATTGCAGTCACTTCCCGTTCCAGAATGGAAATGGGAGGATATATCGATGGAATTCATTACGAGTTTGCCGAGATCGAGATCGGGCATGAATATGGTTTGGGTGATTGTTGATCGTCTGACCAAGTCGGCACATTTTCTGGGCATCAAGGACACTTGGGGCCTGGAGAAATTGGCTCGTGTGTTTATCGCGCAGATTGTGAGACTTCACGGTACTCCGAAGTCTATTGTTTCGGATCGTGATGGCCGTTTTGTATCGCACTTTTGGCAGGCGGTGCATAAGGCGTTAGGTACCCGTTTGCACTTGAGTACCTCTTTTCATCCCCAATCAGATGGACAGTCGGAACGCACTATCCAGACATTCGAGGACATGTTGCGTGCTTGTGCCCTCGATTGAGTAGCGATCGGAAGAGCAATTGCCATTGATCGAATTCACGTACAACAACGGTTGGCACGCGTCGGTCGGATGGCACCGTATGAGGCACTTTATGGGCGACGATGTCGATCGCCGATTTGTTGGAATGAGGCGTCCGATTTGGTCGGGACCGAGCCGGATGTCGTTTTAGAGACGAGGCGGAAGATAGAATTAATTCGGGAACGGATGTTGACGGCCCAGAGTCGACAGAAGTCATATGCCGATGTCCGTCGTCGACCTTTAGAATTCGAGGTGGGAGACCACGTTCTGCTGAAGGTGTCGCCGACGAGAGGGGTTTTCCGTTTCGGGAAGAAGGGGAAGTTGAGTCCGAGATTTATTGGACCCTTCGAGATTCTCGAGCGGATCGGTGGGTTAGCATACCGTTTGGCGTTACCCCCGGCCTTGAGTCACGTTCATAGCATTTTTCATGTTTCCCAGCTGAGGAAATATGTTCCAGATCCTAGTCACGTCATCGATTATGGCGAGATTGATATTGCTGAAGATATTACTTTTGAGGAGCGTCCTTTGAAGATTTTGGAGCATCGTGAGAAACGACTGAGGCATAAGACCATCCCTTTGGTCAAAGTGCAGTGGTCGAGACACGGTGTCGAGGAAGCAACTTGGGAAACCGAGGATAGCATGCGTGCTAGGTACCCTGAGTTGTTTGTTTCTTAAGTTTCGGGACGAAACTTATTTTTAGAGGGGTAGAATGTAATATCCGTATTTTTCTTTCCCTTGTATTTTCGTTTTTGGTGTATTTCTCGATCGTAGTGACCCTCGTGTACTTTTCAGCGTGTCCTTCCTGTCAAACTGTTGAACTGTATTCTCGTTATTGTTGTGCGGAACCGCCGTTTCGGGGTTGCCGTGGATCCATTTCGTGTTGTTGGTTCCCGAATATTGATTCCTATCGTTTTATTCTCTTCCGGATCATTTTTATCATTTTGGAACCCAAAAGGAGGTGTGGGCCGCGGCACAAGATGTGCGTGCCGCGGCACACAAATTCCTTCGGTGTTGGTCGATCCAGTATGCGTGTGCCGCGGCACACCCATCCGTGCCGCGGCACGGTGCCGAGCAGTGCCGCGGCACACCTGTCCGGTGCCGCGGCACACTCGTGTGTCTTCTGCGACCAAAACCCAACTGTACCGGGTGCCGCGGCACACGCAGGCTGTGCCGCGGCACAATGCTAAAACCTAGGAGTAAATTTTCGGCCTGTGCCGCGGCACACTTCGGCTGTGCCGCGGCACACGAAGCGGTCAACTGCGCAACTCGTCTTTAATAGACGAAATCGACCGTCTTCTTCCTCATTTTCACCTGCAGCGCGAGAGAGAGAGAGAGAGAGAGAGGGGAAGAGTTCTTCATCCTTATCCTTTGGGGGGTCGATTTTCACCATTTTTCTTCGGTAGTGAAGCCCGGGCAATCAATCTAACGCGTGTTCTACGGATCTTGGTACTTGAATCTCTTAAGGTAATATTCTAAAACCCTATTTTCGATTAATTTGGGGGTTTCGGGTTTTTCTTCCGATTCGTTCCGTTTTGTTGGTGGATTCATGATGTATACGATTAATATTGTTAGTATTTTTAGTTTTCCTACGGATTCATGGATATTTTGTGGATTTTTACGGAATCGGGAGGGTTTGGTTGTGGTCCGCCCTCGTTGTTATTTTGGTATGAATATACATGAATCGTAGGCGGGTTTCCGGGTGTATTCCTTTTCCGTAATCGTCTAGAGTTGGTTGTGATTGTGTTATTCGAATCGTTAGGTTCATTCGTCGGTTCCTCACGGTCGTGCTTGATTCTTCCGTTCCGTTCGCGTCACCGTCTATTAATCGAGGCAAGTATTTTTGGAAACCTTTAAGCTTGACATGAAATGGTGATGTATATTACTTGTGTGTAACTCACCTTGTGTTGGCCCGACGGGGTCAAGGAGGGAAATCTATGCTGCCGCCCTGGATTTCACGAGTTTCGTACCGCTAGCCAACTCGTTAGGGTCCTTGTGAGGCCTCGAGTGAGAATGTATTATGCCGCACTGTTCTAAAGGCATAGCGTGTGCGTAGTTTTGTTTTTCTGTAATTGTAGCCAACTCGGTAGGGTCCCTATGAGGCCTCGAGTGAGAATGTATGCTGCCGCCCTGTTCTCAAGGCTAATTGTGGACTGTATGTTTTCCGGAAAAGACATGTCTAGTTTTGATTTTTGAAATGATATTGATGCATGTACTATGAAATGTGTAAGCAATTGGTTTGCCTTGATTACTTGTACTAGCGTAATTGCTAACCCCTTTGGGGACCCGTTGTCGGGGAAATTCTTGTTATGGATTTCAGGTTATGATTATCCGGACGAGCGGGCACTTGGACAGTACGAGGACGTTGGCCAAGGTCGTTGACATGTGCATTTGGGTCTTTCTATTTCTTTCGTCCATTTCAATTTGGTTGTTCTAATAATTATAAACTTATAGAGTGTACTCGCGAGTACTTAGGCTTTTCATTTCAAACTCCGTATTGTATTGCCTTAAATTGTCACGTTGTTGGTTGATGCTTATTTTGCCGGTTGCTCCGGGCGTATCTTTATATGTCACATTATTTAATTGTGTATCCTCGCTAACCAAGATGGTTAGTCGAGTGGAGTTTTTCTATTGTAGCCTGGTAGGCCCCATGTAGGGGTCTACGGCGCTGTAACATATTCCGAATATCTCGGGGTGTTACACAACGCATGCTGACGTAGACTGGATTACTTGGCATATCACTTATCTAATCTCATACAGTCATCCTTATCTGATGTCGGACTTCTCTGATGTAACTTCTCTGCGATGAAGTTCTCTGTCCCGACTGATCTTCTCCGATCTGAAGTCTTCTGACCTGATGAACTTATCTGATCTGATGGTCAAACTTCAGTTGACTTGGACTCTGTCTTATCACTTGACTGTAGTTTGGTCAAAGTTCTCTGATAATTATTTTGACCAAGACTTCTCTGATAAATCACTTTCTGTAGGACGTTGTCTGATGATAAGTCGTCTATGGTCAACCTTCTCTGAACAGTTGAGTTGACCAAGACTTCTCTGATTAAACTTGTCTGCAACTCGGCCTTCTGCAGTGTTTGGTCAAACCTCTCTGATGTATATGTTTGACAAAATCTTCTTTGATTTGAACTTCTCTAATTTAAACTTAGCCGATTTTAGCCTAACTTATATGGCCTATAGAAGATACTCATTTGATTTTTCTTTACATGTTTCCAAGTATTCAACAATACATAATCTGGCCTACAGAAGATACTCATTTAGTTCTTCTTTATATTTTGCCAAGTATTTAAAACACACATTTGAATAATCAAATAAATACAGGGATGACATCATTAAAATCTAATAAGTATTCCTAACAAATTCCCTCTATTTTGATGTTGGCAAAACTTAAACAAAATATTCAAATGTAGAACAAGTCAGCACATGATCAAGTGCAAGACAAATCAAACTCAGTCTTGTTTTGAGACAACTAGAGATTTTCATTCAAATGACTGTTATAAAACTTTCAAAGATGTTTACAAGTACAGTGCTTTTGAATGAACAAAATTTAGAAATTTTACAAGTAATGCAAAATTTACAAGTAAATTCCAAAACAGCAAAATACAAGTAAAATACAAAATCATATCTACCTCTTCCTCTGCCTCTTCTGACAGGCTGCTTGGGTGGCCTAAAGAGTTTTGCACCAATGGGTCTCTTATTGACAGGTGCGAGGCCATACTTCCTTCTTATAACTAGAGAAGCAAACTCTTGTTCTTCTGTAGATGAGAAATTTGTTGGAACATTTTGTTCCATACATGTATTAATAGTGTTTTGATGATTAAGTTGTTAAACAAAACAAAACAACAAAAAGAAGAAGCAAAGAATCGAAGGAAACGAATTGCACAAAGCTGGATTTATGCAAGCTTAACGTACGTAAATAGAACTATATAGCGTACGTAAACCATGAAGATTAACGTACGTAATCATGGATGGCTAACATACGTAATGGAGTGTTCAGAGTTCAAACCAGAAGAACGTTGGACGTGTTAAAGTCAAAAAGGCGGCAACGGATATATGACGTCAGCAATGACGTATCCTTAATGTACGTAATGGTGATTGATCAACGTACATAATGAAGAGAGAAGGATGCTACTGGACTGAAACTGGGTGATGTTAACGTACGTGACATGTATATGTTAACATACGTAAAAGAGCTAACGTACGTAACATGGAGGACTTAGCGTACGTAAGAGAGGCTCAGGAAGCTAACGACTAGTTTGATGAAGAAGCCTATAAATACCATTCCTATGGTATGGTTTCACTACAACAACTTCAAGCAAACGATACATTCATCAGAGATTGATATACATTATATTATTGTTCTGATATTGAGCTTATATTGATAGTTTGAGTGTTTATACATTCAACACATGCACGAGAGGTAAAAGAAAAGATACGATTGGATTCGGTGTTATTAGGATCAAGGATCCGGGATTATTAGAATCGCAATCGAAATCTTCGTGAGGTTTATCTAGTACCGATAGAAAACTAGAGTGGTTGATTCCTTGTCCAATAGAAATGGAAAACGGTTTAACTTGGACTGACACAAAGACAAGTATTAGTGGTTTATCATGGACCAATTGAAGACATGATTGTAACGGTTATCCCTCGACCAATAGAAGAGAGGTGCAGAGGTTTCTATCTTCAACCTATAGAAAAAGATACCGAGAGAGGACGTAGGATCGATTATAGCTGAACCTCTATAAATCCTTATGTCGTTTAACTTCTGCACTTTATATTTACGCTTCCGCACAAATGGCGCAAATACCGATTTTGCTCCAACAATTGGTATCGGAGCGGTACCTCCAATAAACGGCTTAACATCCGAGGATTCGATCCAAATGGCGTTCCAATTTGCTCCGGTCGAAGGTCTTGCTTTGAACCGACCTCCATTTTTTGATGGCGCAAACTTCATGACATGGAAGAAAAATATGTCAATATTCATCCAAGCGTATGCCATTGAGATTTAGAAGATCATTTGTCTTAGCCCGAAAGTTCCAATCAAACCTGATGGATCTCTTAAGAGTTTCAAAGAATATAATGATGAGGATTGGAAGAACGACCATCTAAATTGTAAGGCTACTCAACTTCAATATTGTGCCTTAAATCCAGAAGAGGTCAATCGTATCTTATCGTGTGAAAGTGCTAAAGAGATATGGCAAATTCTTGAAATCACACACGAAAGGACAACTCAAGTCAAGGAGACGAAGGTCAATATGCTTCTCCATGACTACGAGTTATTCATGATGAAAGGTGACGAGTCCATCACCAACATGCTCGACCGATTTTCGGTCATCACAAATGGACTTGCTTCGTTTGGAAAATCATTATCAAGTAGTGAGAAAGTCAAGAAAATCTTAAGATCAGTACCTGTTGAATGGGACGGCACGGTTATGGCGATTATGGAATCGAAAGATCTTAATAATCTTGATTTTAGTTCCCTCGTTGGTTCACTAATAAATTATGAGATTGTCCTTAAATCTCGAAATGCAAAGCTGAAACCGAAGGAAAGATCGATAGCCTTGAAGGCTAAGATGTCTAACAGAGAAGAAATCCCGGTGGACGAAAGCGACGAAGAATCGGAATATTATGCCAAAAATAATAATAAGTTTCAAACCTTATTAAACTGGAGAAAGAAAAACATCTTGGGTGAATCTAAGAAATTCGACAACAATTGTCGATTATGTGGTAAACCAGGCCACTTTGCAAAGAATTGCCGAGCTAAACCCAAGAAGGAGGTTCTCGTTGCAACATGGAGCGATGAAGATGAAGATGATGATTTTATCAATCAAATTAATCTCGCTCTTATGGCACGAAGTTCATTCGACGATAGCGACGTCGAAAGCCAAGTAAGTAATTCTTACGACGAGCTATTTGAAGAATTTGAATTATTGCATACCGACTTTCAAAATGATTTATCCGAGATTAAATCCCTTAAATCTAAAAATAAATCTTTGGAAATTGAAAATTCCAAAATTCTTGAAAAGGAAAAATTTGTTGAGATCGATCATTCAAAATGTGTTGAGAATGAAAATATTTTAAAGGATGATCTTGTTAAAATGCAAACCTAGCTCAAAATTTTAATGAAGAAATTTTCTATCGGAAACGAGAAATTTGAAAATATGCTCTCGGTTCAAAAGTTTACTTTAAACAAACAGGAGTTGGGATTCAAACCGCATTCTAAAAATGAATCCGTAAATTTAAAAATACCCCATTGTGAAAAATATTTGAAAATCAGGCGTCATATTTCAAACTACAAAAGCCCAAGACGAACGATTAAAATTAAAAAAATTTGGATTCCTAAAGGAACCACCATCCCAAACATCGTTCACGTCTCGAAACAAAAACAAACTATAGGTTGGATCCCCAAAATTTAATTTGTATTTTACCTAGGGGAAGTAATAATTTTTCAAAGGGGAGATAATATTTCCAGGGGGAGTATAATTTTGTTTTTTTGAATATTTTTGTCAAGGGTATAATTCTATTTCCTATTCATGCATAGAATTATATTCATCATTTGGTATCGCATGATTTTTATACATCAATTTAGTATTTATCATTTTATTGTCTTTTATTACACTTTTTGATGAAAACAAAAAGGGGGAGAAGGGAGAAAAAGGAGAAAAGAAAAACAATGTGATTAACACTGAAAGGGGGAGAAAATCGAAGAAAAGTCGAACAGATGAAGTTGAAAAGAAAATAAGGAGACGTCGAAAAGATGATGAAAATTGGAAAATTCGAAAAGAAAAAGAAAAGAAAAAAGGAGTCGAAAAAGAAATGGGAGAAAAAACTAACGAAATGGACAAAGTCGAAAACTTTGGTCTGTACACATATACATATATTTGTATTTTTGCAGGTAAATCCCATTGACGAAGTGTTGTTTTGTAATCATCAAAAAAGGGGAGATTGTTGGAACATTTTGTTCCATACATGTATTAATAGTGTATTGATGATTAAGTTGTTAAACAAAACAAAACAACAAAAAGATGAAGCAAAGCATCGAAGGAAACGAAGTGCAAAAAGCTGGATTTATGCAAGCTTAACATACGTAAATAGAACTATATAGCTGTAATACCCGGTTGTAATTCAGTAATTATCATTCAGTATGTATCATTCAGTAAATTTCACTCATTAATGATCATTTGTCACTCACATTCAATCATGGTATTCGTCGTTCAGAGTAATTGTATCGTGTATCAATCGTCGTTCATCACTATCATAATTGGAGTTCCGTGCCGTGTTTATCATCTTTGTCATTTTTCATTGTGGGCTGTGCGTGAGGAGTAGCGCACGCTACGTACTCTTTCTAGCGCACGCTAATTGAGTACAGGTAGCGCACGCTACCACTCATCATTAGCGCAAGCTAATGTTACCCTGGCTGCAGTCCAGAAGGTACTGGACTGCAGGTGAGTTATAAGTAGCGCACGCTACGAGTGGTAAGTAGCGCGCGCTAGTGGGTTGTAGTAGCGCACGCTAATAATTGTTGTAGCGCGCGCTAAGGACGGATCAGGTTGAGTCCAGTGGCTACTGGACTGCACTGGATTAATTCATAGCGCACGCTATGGGTGATATTTAGCATACGCAAACGGTGTAGTAGCGCACGCTAAATATTGGTTGTAGCGCACGCTACCGAGGTCAGATCAGAGGACAGACGGTTTCTGGATTACAGTACTGGGCATCTAATAATTCGTTAGCGCACGCTAACCATGGGTATTAACGCATGCTAATGGTATGGTTGTAGCGCACGCTACAAAAGGTACGTAGCGCATGCTACCGTGTTCGGACAGTGGGTACTGGACTACCCAAAACACCCATTAGCGCACGCTATGAGCTGGGGCTAGCGCGCGCTAAACTGGGATTGCTATAAATAGGACAGTTCAGCCCTTAATCCGTCATTTATCATTTCTCTTCGTTTCTTCGGCGGTTTCGGGCGATTCCGGGCGATTTGGAGAGTGTTCTTCGGGGAGTAATCATCAAACATCATCTTCAAGCTTATCTTTTGGATAAATCATCATTTCAACATCCTCATCACATCGAATCTAAGGTATTAATCTCTTGGATCTAGAATTTCGGATTTTTGGGTTTTTCCTTTCGATTTCTTCGTGTAAGCTTGGATTATCATTGGAATATGTTAGATATGGATTATCTACCTTGGAGAAATATATTCCTACGGATTTAATGGCTATTTTCGGAATTATTTCAAGAACCCTTGGGGTTGACTTCGGTTAATTGGGGATTTTCCGACTGATGTGGTTGTAATCTTGAATTGTGGATTCCTATTGGATTATTGATATCATTGAAGTGTTTTGTTAGTTTGAAATACTCATTTTGGTGTTGGTTTCGATATATTCGGGATTGGATATTTTCGAAGTTGTGTGGTTGGTTACGTATTCGTTAGAATGCCCCTATGAGTTTGATTATCGTTGTATCGACCTTTGGGTTAGTCGTGTTTTGTTGCTTGATACGTGTATTGAACGGTTGTTGGTACTTATTGTTATTCAAGGTTGTTCGAGCGACCGGTATCTCGATTAGGACGTTGTTCGTGGAAAGACATTGTCATCGGTATTGTGTAAGTTAACTCTTACTCGGTTAAAAGGATACTCATTCCTTTTGTTGTTGATTGCTCATAATCATAACTCATTCATCATGGTATTAATCATATTGAGACTTGTAATTATCGTAATCATTTCATTCACGAGGAACGACGGTTCCAAATCATTTCATTGGGTTATCAATCAAGTCACTATTATTTTCATCTCGGTGAGTCATCTTGGCCTTGTCGAATTATTATTCATTGGTATTCATTGTGGTCATTATCGTTCACATGGCCTTCTGGGTTCATATTGCGTGGCCGGGTGTGGCTGTGTGGAATTTTTAGTCGGGCACACGATGGTCATGTTTTGGGTTCACCGATACATTGGACCGTGCACGCGGTAACGCTTACCTCCGTGAGACTAATTAGGTACAAGGACGGGTGTGTCCGGTCATTCGTCTTGTACACTTGCACAGAACATTACGGGCGTACTATGATACTCCTCTTCAGCGTAATTCATAACTAAGGATATTTCATAACTTCAGTTAATTCATGATTGTGTAATTTCAACCCTTGAGGATTGTTGTTCTGTGTAACTGACCCCATTGGGGGATTTTTGTTTTCAGGTCACGGCAAGGCAAAGGCACGAGAAGAGCATGTTGACGGCGAGAAGTCCCAGTGATACTAGTAGGGGGCCCCAGTCATTCCGTTTGTTTCAGTCATTTCAGTCATTTCAGTTATTCTGTCATTTGTATTTTCCGCTGCAAATTCCGTTTGAGATGTTTAACTGCTCAGGGTGGTGTATTTTATCTCCATATAAAATATACTAGTGTTCGGTTTTGTCCTGGTGTGTTGTACTTAAACTCCTCATCGGAGTACTTCATAATATAATGTGGTTCGGTACTACAATTATATTATTTAATTCATCATTTTTATTTGCCTGGTGGGTCCCAGTCGGGGATTCACGGCACTGTAATATCCGCCTAGTTTGGGGTGTTACAGAGTTGGTATCGGAGCGTGGTTTTGAATACTACCCTCCAAGTCATGTCTCATTTGAAATCATCGTCATCGGACTAGTATCATTGGACTTTCGCGTCACGTGTGACCTGTGCAAATGCCGAGCCAATCAGACCAAGAACTGTAAGATTTCTAACGCCATGGTATAATTTATGGCAAGAATCATTCATTTATAATTCATCAGTTAACAATCCCCAACCATCATTTTCATTTGACCAGGACGGTCATGTTAACTCGTTAATAACTCAATTCATTTCATTGTTCAGTTGTTGATCAGGAAGATCGAATCATTAATCATGTTAACTTGTTCAAGATAATCATTTCAGTAATTTCATCAGATAATCATGTCACGTCAGTTAATCATTCATGTAATCACTGTGTTAGAGCGCGTATGCTCATTTTCATCATCTCATGTCATAATCATAACGTGATATTCATGCGGGAAATATAATCATCATGTGACTTTCCTACTTCAGTATGGAGAGAGCAAGAAGAGGACGTGGAGGACGAGGCCGTGGAGCGGGCCGAATCCCGAGAGCTCGTGTGAATACACGTGCAAACGCGAGAAATAATGCTAATTCATCGGCGGCGACAGCGCCACTCATTCACCTGGATGCGATCATTCACTAACGGGGAGTCGTACCCGGGACACGGCTCAGTCAGAAGGTGTCCGGGGTGACCCACTCGCTTTTATGCAGGGCATGATGGCCCAATTGACCCAGATGGCACAGCTGATGGAGACGATGCATAACTCCGTCAATCGAAATCAACAGGCTCCTCCGCCGCCACCTCAGAGGCAAGAGAGGAATATGAGCAATATCATCGGCGACATCTCTCGCCAGAGGCCACCTACTTTTGAGGGATCGTCTGAGTCGGCGGATATTATTCATTGATCGAGCATTTCGAGAAGTTGTTTGCTATGGTAGAGTGTCCCGAAGGACACAAAGTTTCTGTTGCGGCTTACTACCTGGGTAAGAGCGCACATTCTTGGTGGTTGTCGTTGAAGCCCACCGAAGGATCATGTACTTGGGATCAGTTCAAAACTCTCATGATGAAGAGGTATTATCCGGACCCGCTCAGAGAGGCCAAACTGTCAGAATTACTCACCCCCGACCCCTCAGCAGACGAGGATGTTCTCGCCATTGCCGAGAAATTTCAGGAACTTCTTCCGTTCGCCTCATCTATCATTCATTCCGAGGCAGATAAGATTAAGTATTTCAGCAAGAGGCTGAAACCCCGTATGAGACTACAGTTGCTTAATCATAATTGCACCACGTGGCTGAATTCATTGAGAAAACTCTTACCTATGAGCTTACTGCTAAAGAGATTGCTAAGCAGCAACCTTCGTCTGCTAGAAAAAAATCGAAGAATCGTAATCAGTCTGAAGGCGGTCAGACAACCTTCAAGAAACCCCGTGCGGGATCTGCTTTTTCTGAGCGACATCTTGTGTAGTCTAAACCCGCAGAATCTCAGTCTCGAGCGGCCAGTTCGGCCATCACCTGTTTTAACTGTGGGGATCTTGGTCATCTCAGTACCAAGTGTCCGAGACAGACTATCACGTGTCATAATTGTGGGATTGCTGGGCATAAGGCCCGTTTCTGCCGTAGGGACTCCAAACCTACTCAAGCGTCATCTCAGGCCCCTAAGCAGTCATCCGTTCAGAATCAGGCCACTCAATCAGCGTCGTTTAAAACAACAGGAGCGACTAAAGGTGGAGCCTATAGCCGTGACAGGAGCGTCGGTCAGGACTAGCAAGCCCCGGATTTATGAGATGAAGAAAACCGATGATCCGGAGGCCTGAATGATCTCAGGTACACTCGATATTCTATATCAACCTGTGTGTACCCTTTTTGATACTGGTACATCGCATTCATTCATTTCCGAGTCATGTTTGAGTAGACTACATCTGGGTAGTGCTACTAATTGTGAGCCTTATGTCATTGGCCTACCTGATGGTAGACGAATTATCGGTAATCGTGAGATTCAGAATTGTCCGATTCAGTTTCATGGTCGTGTATGGGCAGCAGACCTAATCGTAGTAGATTTGCCGAGGGACGACGTCATCTTGGCTATTGATTGGATGGATCGTCATGATGCCATCATTAGTGTCCGTAAGCGTATGATCACTATCATTTCAGACGATGGGGTTGAATGTGTGTTTCAGGGAGGTAATCCCGGCTGTTCTGGTAAGGTCATTAATTTGATGAAAGCAGTGCGATTACTCAGTCAGGGATGTGTTGGTTATTGGTGCTACATGACCAAAACCGAGAAATCATCAGTAATGTTGACAGATATTCTAGTAGTGAGGGAGTATGCCAACGTTTTTCCAGACGAGTTACCTGGTTTGCCTCCACAGAGAGATGTGGAATTCACGATTGAGTTGGAGCCTGGTACGTCTCCGATATCGAAGGCACCGTACCGGATGGCCCCGACCGAAATGCAGGAATTAAAGAACCAACTTGAGGAGTTGTTCAAGAAGGGTTATATTCGACCGAGTGCGTCCCCTTGGGGAGCACCCGTGTTATTTGTCAAGAAGAAGGATGGTTCTTTTCGCTTGTGTATCGATTATCGGGAGTTGAACAGGGTGACAATCAAGAATAAGTATCCCTTACCCCGTATTGATGATCTCTTAGATCAACTTCAGGGAGCTTCAGTATTTTCCAAGATCGACTTAAGATCTGGATATCATCAGTTGCGGATTCGAGAGTCGGATATCGCGAGGACGGCGTTTCGAACACGCTATGGTCATTATGAGTTCGTAGTTATGCCGTTCGGGCTAACTAATGCACCTGCGGTATTCATGGAGTTAATGAATCGGGTTTTCATCGAATTTTTAGATCAGTTTGTTGTTGTCTTTATCGATGACATTTTGATTTATTCTCGTGACCGAGAGGGACACGAGGTTCATCTTCATCAGGTTCTCGACGTGTTGAGATGAGAACAACTTTATGGGAAGTTTTCCAAATGTAAGTTCTGGATGTCCGAAGTGACGTTTCTCGGACACGTAATTTCTTCAGACGGAGCTCGTGTCGATCATCAGAAGACGGAGGCTATTCGTGATTGGCTACCTCCGAAGAATGTTAAGGAAATCCGAAGTTTCCTCGGATTAGCGGGTTATTATCGGCGATTTGTGGAGGGATTTTCTAGAATCGCTCAACCCTTGACGAACCTTTTGCGTAAGGATAAGAAATACATGTGGTCCGACGCATGTCAACGGAGTTTTGAGGAACTCAAGAGACGGTTAATGTCAGCACCTGTACTTTCCTTGCCGCAGGGGACGGAAGGATTTGTGGTTTATAGTGATGCGTCCGGACAGGGTCTCGGATGTGTGCTCATGCAGAACGAAAAGGTTATTGCCTATGCTTCGCGGCAATTGAGACTTTACGAGGTTAATTATCCGACACACGACCTGGAGCTAGCAGCTGTGGTGTTCGCTTTGAAGATTTGGCGTCATTATCTTTATGGCGTTACCTGTCAGATATTCACTGATCATAAGAGTTTAAAGTATATATTTACTCAGAAGGAGTTAAATATGAGACAAAGGCGGTGGTTAGAACTAATCAAAGATTATGATATTAAGATCCTTTACCACCCGGGCAAGGCGAACGTTGTCGCCGACGCCTTGAGTCGTAAGTCCGTTCAGGAGCAGATGCTTGCTCGTTTAACAGTCCAGAAGGAGCTTCAGCAGGAATTCCTTAGACCCGAGATCGAGGTCTGGCTTCAGCGAGTTCAGGGACAACTTTGTATGTTAGAGATTTCATCGTCACTCGAGGAGGCAATCTGAGAGAATCAGAGTTCAGACCCTTCATTATTGCGCATCCGTGAGGATGTGACTCAGGGGAAAGCCCCTGGATTTGTGGTCCACGAGGATGGACTTTTGAGGTTTAAGAATCGGTTGTGCGTACCGGCGAATGACGAGTTGAAAAACTCGATTTTGAAAGAAGCTCATGCTACCCCTTATTCTGTTCATCCGGGGTCTAACAAGATGTACAAAGACTTGAAACAGAATTACTGGTGGAGTAATATGAAGCGAGAAGTCGCAGAATTTGTTTCGAGATGCTTAACCTGTCAACAAGTTAAGATTGAACATCAGCGACCGGCGGGTATGCTGAAACCTCTTCCTATTCCAGAATGGAAGTGGGAAGACATTTCTATGGATTTCATCACGAGTTTGCCTACGAGTCGTCGTGGCATGAATACGATCTGGGTGATCGTGGACCGCTTAACTAAATCAGTTCATTTCCTTGAGATCAAGGATACTTGGGGTCCCGAGAGACTTGCCCAGTTATTCATCAAAGAGATAGTGAGACTGCACGGTACTCCTAAAAGTATCGTTTCCGATCGTGACGGACGGGTTGTGTCGCATTTTTGGAAATCAGTTCATCGCGCTATGGGAACTCAGCTTAATCTCAGTACCACTTTTCATCCTCAGTCCGACGGGCAATCAGAAAGGACTATTCAGACATTAGAGGACATGTTGAGGGCATGCGTCCTCGATTGGAAATACGATTGGGAAGCCCAACTTCCATTGATCGAGTTCACGTATAATAATAGTTGGCATGCTTCGATTAAGATGGCATCTTACGAGGCCTTGTATGGTCGTCGTTGTCGATCTCCGTTGTGTTGGGACGACCTATCAGAATCAATCGGCACCGAGCCCGATATGCTTATAGCCGCCCGTGAGAAGGTAGCTTTGATCAGGAGTAGTTTGTTGACCGCTCAGAGTCGACAGAAATCATATGCAGATAACCGTCGTCGACCATTAGAGTTCGAGGCAGGTGACCACGTGTTGGTCAAGGTATCCCCGAGTCGTGGGATCTTCCGTTTTGGGAAAAGGGGTAAGTTGAGTCTGAGATTCATTGGACCGTTTGAGATTCTGGATCGAGTAGGCGAGTTAGCTTACCGATTGGCTTTACCTCCGGCATTGAGCCGAATTCATAATGTGTTTCACGTCTCTCAGTTGCGGAAGTATGTTGCCGACCCGAGTCACATACTTCAGTTCGACGAAATCGAGATCGCCGACGACCATTCATATGAGGAGCGTCTTATACGAGTTTTAGAGCGGCGAATCAAACAGTTGAGGAATAAGACGATTCCTTTGGTTAAGATTCAGTGGTCTAGGCACGGATTCGAAGAGGCTACTTGGGAAACCGAGGATAGTATGCGGAAGAGTTATCCCGAGTTGTTTGACCCTTAGTTTCGGGGACGAAACTCTTTTAAGGGGGGGTGTATGTAATACCCGGTTGTAATTCAGTAATTATCATTCAGTATGTATCATTCAGTAAATTTCACTCATTAATGATCATTTGTCACTCACATTCAATCATGGTATTCGTCATTCAGAGTAATTATATCGTGTATCAATCGTCGTTCATCACTATCATAATTGGAGTTCCGTGCCGTGTTTATCATCTTTGTCATTTTTCATTGTGGGCTGTGCGTGAGGAGTAGCGCACGCTACGTACTCTTTCTAGCGCACGCTAATTGAGTACAGGTAGCGCACGCTACCACTCAGCATTAGCGCATGCTAATGTTACCCTGGCTGCAGTCCAGAAGGTACTGGACTGCAGATGAGTTATAAGTAGCGCACGCTATGAGTGGTAAGTAGCGCGCGCTAGTGGGTTGTAGTAGCGCACGCTAATAATTGCTGTAGCGCGCGCTAAGGACGGATCAGGTTGAGTCCAGTGGCTACTGGACTGCACTGGATTAATTCATAGCGCACGCTATCAGTGATATTTAGCATACGCAAACGGTGTAGTAGTGCACGCTAAATATTGGTTGTAGCGCACGCTACCGAGGTCAGATCAGAGGACAGACGGTTTCTGGATTCCAGTACTGGGCATCTAATAATTCGTCAGCGCACGCTAACCATGGGTATTAACGCACGCTAATGGTATGGTTGTAGCGCACGCTACAAAAGGTACGTAGCGCACGCTACCGTGTTCGGACAGTGGGTACTGGACTACCCAAAACACCCGTTAGTGCACGCTATGAGCTGGGGCTAGCGCGCGCTAAACTGGGATTGCTATAAATAGGACAGTTCAGCCCTTAATCCGTCATTTATCATTTCTCTTCGTTTCTTCGGCGGTTTCGGGTGATTCCGGGCGATTTGGAGAGTGTTCTTCGGGGAGTAATCATCAAACATCATCTTCAAGCTTATCTTTTGGATAAATCATCATTTCAACATCCTCATCACAACGAATCTAAGGTATTAATCTCTTGGATCTAGAATTTCGGATTTTTGGGTTTTTCCTTCCGATTTCTTCGTGTAAGCTTGGATTATCATTGGAATATGTTAGATATGGATTATCTACCTTGGATAAATATATTCCTACGGATTTAATGGCTATTTTCGGAATTATTTCAAGAACCCTTGGGGTTGACTTCGGTTAATTGGGGATTTTTCGATTGATGTGGTTGTAATCTTGAATTGTGGATTCCTATTGGATTATTGATATCATTGAAGTGTTTTGTTAGTTTGAAATACTCATTTTGGTGTTGGTTTCGATATATTCGGGATTGGATATTTTCGAAGTTGTGTGGTTGGTTACGTATTCGTTAGAATGCCCCTATGAGTTTGATTATCGTTGTATCGACCTTTGGGTTAGTCGTGTTTTGTTGCTTGATACGTGTATTGAACGGTTGTTGGTACTTATTGTTATTCAAGGTTGTTCGAGCGACCGGTATCTCGATTAGGACGTTGTTCGTGGAAGGACATTGTCATCGGTATTGTGTAAGTTAACTCTTACTCGGTTAAAAGGATATTCATTCCTTTTGTTGTTGATTGCTCATAATCATAACTCATTCATCATGGTATTAATCATATTGAGACTTGTAATTATCGAATAATCATTTCATTCATGAGGAACGATGGTTCCAAATCATTTCATTGGGTTATCAATCAAGTCACTATTATTTTCATCTCGGTGAGTCATCTTGGCCTTGTCGAAATATTATTCATTGGTATTCATTGTGGTCATTCTCGTTCACATGGCCTTCTGGGTTCATATTGCGTGGCCGGGTGTGGCTGTGTGGAATTTTTAGTCGGGCACACGATGGTCATGTTTTGGTTTCACCGATACATTGGACCATGCACACGGTAACGCTTACCTCCGTGAGACTAATTAGGTACAAGGACGAGTGTGTCCGGTCATTCGTCTTGTACACTTGCACAGAACATTACGGGCGTACTATGATACTCCTCTTCAGCGTAATTCATAACTAAGGATATTTCATAACTTCAGTTAATTCATGATTGTGTAATTTCAACCCTTGAGGATTGTTGTTCTGTGTAACTGACCCCATTGGTGGATTTTTGTTTTCAGGTCACGGCAAGGCAAAGGCACGGGAAGAGCATGTTGACGGCGAGAAGTCCCAGTGATACTAGTAGGGGGGCCCCAGTCATTCCGTTTGTTTCAGTCATTTCAGTCATTTCAGTTATTCTGTCATTTGTATTTTCCGCTGCAAATTCCGTTTGAGATGTTTAACTGCTCAGGGTGGTGTATTTTATCTCCATATAAAATATACTAGTGTTCGGTTTTGTCCTGGTGTGTTGTACTTAAACTCCTCATCGGAGTACTTGATAATATAATGTGGTTCGGTACTACAATTATATTATTTAATTCATCATTTTCATTTGCCTGGTGGGTCCCAGTCGGGGATTCACGGCACTGTAATATCTGCCTAGTTTGGGGTGTTACAATAGCATACATAAACCATGGAGATTAACGTACGTAAGTAGGGATGGCTAACGTGCATAATGGAGTGTTCAGAGTTCAAACCAGAAGAACGTTGGACGTGCCAAAGTCAAAAAGGCGGCAACGGATATATGACGTCAGCAATGACGTATCCTTAATGTAATATCCGTACTTTTCCTACGTTTGGTAATTTCTATTTTTGGAGCATTTTCCATTTTTTACCGACTGACTTGTAACCGTTTCAACATTTTGAGAATGTTTAATTCTTTACATTTTGACATTCGAGCATGTTTCGAGTTTGTTCTACTCGATTTTTTATATAGTCTTGGTATTCTCCGTTCGTTGACTCGTTTTGTGCGATTGTGGTGCAAAACTGTTGTTTCAGGTTAGGTGTGAGTTCGTTTAATGTCGTTAGACATGTTGTAAGTTTCGGCACAGTTGTTCGTTTTTGTATCGTAGATTTCGACCATTTCGGGTCGTTTTATAATTTCCTAAAAGTTTGGGTAATTTACTTTTATGGTCGTTTCCCTAACCATCGGGTAATTGAGATCGCGTTTCCTTTTGATGCCTAAGTTCGTTGTTTCGAATCTTTCGCAAATTGCTCTTGTTTTGTAATTTCATCGCCTCGTGTTTCCGCCGCATTCCTTATTTTCAAACTGCTCAGTTAATGCCCTGGGACTGTCTTACGTACGTAACTATTGAACCTTTACATACGTTAAGACTGTTACGTACGTTAAGGCCTTTTCCTTTAATGCACGTAACAGCCTTCGTAATTCTGTTCAGGGAGTTCTGTAGTTTTCGTTATGTACGTAATGGGGAAGTCGTTACGTATGTTATGGGACTTACGTACGCTAATCATTATAGATTACGTACGTAAGCCAACCTGGGTTTAAATACCCAGGAACATACCGAATTCGTCCATTTTTCTTCCTTCTCCTCCTCCTGCGCGACTTGGGCGATTTTCGGGCGACTCTCGTGCGATTTCAAGCCTTCCACTATCTAGTCATCATCTTCCTTGGAATTGTGGAGTAGATTAGCAACATCAAATCATCCTCTTTGTCTTCTATCCGAGGTAGATCGCTAGAACCCTAGATTTTTGGGAATTTGGGGGTTTTTTTGTAATCCTTCAATTTTAATCGTAGATTGGGAATAGATGAGTTGAGTATAATTTTCCTACCACCAATACATGTTTTTTCCTACGGAATTATAGGTTACACTTGAATCTTTGAAGATAGAGAGGGTTGTGGTCGCGATCCGCCCTCGTTGAATATGATGTTGGTTTAATTATGTCGTAGGCGGGGTTTTCGGGCGTTTTTCCATTTGGTTTTCAATCGTACTATTGATGATAGTTTTGTACGAATCGTTTAGGTCCGAAGTCTCCGAATTCCTTCGTCGGTGATCTTTTGCCTTCTCGAATCAATCCATCATGTCTCAAAGGCAAGTAACTCTTACGAACTTAATATGTTGAATGTGCAAAGTAGTGTATTTGAGTAACATCTTTTGGTTCTACTAGTTCTTTTCATCGAACTGGATCAGATTTAGAACTTCTGTATCTTCGACTCTGTCGACTCGTTTATGTTCGTTGACATTTTCTGAGCTTGTCCTGCCCCTTGCTTTTGTTGATCGAACGAGCGTGGTATTGTTTCGGAATAACTCGTTTGTCGTTGTGACTTTTCAATTTCTATTCCCTCTCGTGAGGATCTTATGTGAATGCATATGTTGTTGTTTTCACCGGATCATATATTGTCTCGAGTCGAGATGTGAACCTTGGAGTTGTTGTTTGAATTTTTATTGTTCTTCGTGATTCGAACATGATCGTTCGATTTTTGTTGTCTCGATCTTTGTGGTTCGATCGTTTGATTGTTCGGTTTTTGTTGATCTCGTTTCGCGATTGTTGAGCGTTCGGACTCCTTTCTAATTCCCTTAAGTTCGGGAAATTAGTCTCATTTTCGATCTTCCAACCCTTGGGCGGTGGAATTCCGTATTAGTTCAGCGATTGGCTCGCGTTTCGATTGATGTACCGTTGGGTTGGTCAATCATAATGACTTTCGTTCGTTGTGTTTTGTGATTGTCGGATAATTGACTTGGCTATATTATCCGTTTGATGACGCTTGTCATTTGTTGGTTTTATTGTATCCCTAACGGCGACGTTGTGTTGGTCATCGTGGAGCGTGTTTTCACGCCGTATGTCTCTTTGCGTTTCTTGCAGCCTTTCGCCGTTGGGAGCGAGTTTTCTATTTTTGTGTATCTCGTCGAGTTTTCCTGGCGGGTATATTGCTCCCCCCTACTTGTTTTAAGTTTCGGGACGAAACTTCTTTTAAGGAGGGTAGAATGTAATATCCGCAATTTCGAATTTCGGTAATTTTCTTTTTTCGGAGGAAGTTCGTTTTGACAACTCTATCATGACCGTTTCGTCATTCTGAGAATCATTAATTCTGCACTTTTTGTCATCCGAGTTCGTTTCGGTGTCGTTTTGTTGAGTTCCGTGTCCTTAATCGACTTTTTCACGTGGGAGTTCGACTTTGTAAAGTCACCATTAATTCTTGGCAACATTATATAGCATCAAGTTAGCTTTCCAATGGTTCAAACGGTGAGTCAATCGGAGTCCAGACGAAGGAGTTATGGTCGAAATAGCTAAGACTACCCGATGTGCCTTTTTCGTGTTGGAGTGGACTGTACCGTGTGCCGCGGCACACTTCAGCTGTGCCGCGGCACTAAGCTGATTCCTGGGCGTTTTTCTTGGCCCTGGGCCGCGGCACACTTGTCCTGTGCCGTGGCACACGGGCTTTTTCTGCGTTTTTTAGCAGATTTTCGAGGAGAAACATTCATTTTCTCCTCTCTTCTTCCTCCTCCCATTCTAGGCGATTCTAAGGGCGATTTTGGGCGATTTGAGTGCTCCCAAACTTGTAGAGATCATCCACCTCAAGTCTTGTTGTAGATTTTCGACCTCTACTTGAATCATTCATCCAAATCAAGGTATTTTGGCTTGAACCCTTGTTTTTGTAGATTTGGGGATTTTCCTTTTGATTTCGA
The DNA here is from genome assembly GCA_033398695.1 of Orobanche coerulescens. NCBI lineage: Eukaryota > Viridiplantae > Streptophyta > Magnoliopsida > Lamiales > Orobanchaceae > Orobanche > Orobanche coerulescens. Next base: position 72,718,735 of record CM065803.1, read on the forward strand.
TTCCACCATTTTTAATCAATTAATTGTTGTATAAACGTTGTTTTGAACTTGTTCTACTTGATCGATACTCGTATCTTTGGTCTTCGACCCGAGGGGTGATTTCTTTGTTCTTGAAGGGTCTTGAACATTTAATGTTCGATTAAATGTTCGAATGAGTTCCCTTTGATAGTTTGTTGGGATTTCCGTTGTTTTTGGCCTTGATTCTCATCGTAATCGTGTTTTATTATTCCTTACGGAGGATTATAGGTTCTCGATGATTCCGATGTTGAATTCCGTTGGTGATTGATGATTCATGTGGTGTTTTCCCGTAGTAATTTCGGTGCTATCGCGTTCTAGATAGTGTTCGGGAATTTGAGGGCTACCCGGCCGTATCCGTTCATTTTTCCATTGCTCGTGATATCGAGGCAAGTATCTTGCCCATACATTTTATATTTCATCGGCATAATTATTGATAAATTATTTTATGCGAAATCCAATGTTTAATGAACGTTAAAAAGGATCGGTATGTCCTCGATAAATATTATCTTTCAACGATAATTTGAATACTTCGTGAATGGATATGTTCTCGGAATATGTGTGTTAGTTTCGTACGTTGAGAGACGTTATAATCGCATTGAGTGAATATAATAGACCATAATTGTTTGCCGAGGATTGTGTATTGAATTGTATGTTTGTTCGGTGGGTATTCGACATGATGTGATGTTAGTCGTTACTCATTTGAAAGGAGGTTGTGATGCTTAATGTTGCTTGTCTTGACAATCGACTATTGTTGTGTGCTTGTTGTATGTGATGTGCCTCCGGGTAGGATTGTTGAATCTCCAGGATCCATACTTGCTAGTATGGGTCGGGCGAAACCGTAGGGTTATCCAATACGGGTATGTCTTGCAGGGACTCCGAGGTTCGGAGCTTGCTAGCCCGATGCCGGGATAACTTGTGGGGTTATCATCGGGTATGTCTTGCGGGGACTCCGAGGTTCGTGGCTTGTTAGCGCGATGCCGGGATAACTTATGGTTGTGGTTTGGTTGTGATATTCGTGTCGTGGAGACATGTGATTTGATATGTTTTTCCTATTGGGTTATTCACTCGGGTTTGTTCTTCGGGAGCATCTGAGGTTCGTGGCTTGTTAGCACGGGACACGAATAATCCTTAGGAACATGTGATTTGTGATTTGGGTCACGGACCCCGTGTTTTGTGAAATGGGTTGTGGACCCTGCGTATTGTTACCGGAACTTGAATTTTGGAAAATGACTTTTGGGCTGTGTCCCTAAATGTTTTCGAAAGGTTTTAGAATTCTTATATCCCAAATGTTTTCTAAACTCCCGAGATCGTCAAATGTTTTGTAATATGGACATTGGGTTATTTCCTACCTTTCACGTTTTGAATGGTTTGATCAAGTGAATTTTCTCGGGAAGTATATTCGCGATTATTCTGTTTTTGTGGAGTATGATATGTATGGCTTGTTTTCGTATTTATACTTGCACTAGCAAAACAGTGGATTTTTGCTAACCCCCGAATATTCGGGGGGTGGATGTCTATTTTTGCGTTCAGGTTTTGGAGCATAGCACAGGGTCGGCACGAAGGATGATGAAAGATGAACGATACTAATCACACGAGGATCTGTTGATGTCGTTTTGGTCTAGTTGTATTTTCTTTTCCGCTGCAGTATCTTTTCCCCGTTGTACGGGAGTTTATTGTATTTTGACCCCTGCATGGGTATGTGTTTGGAATTGAGTTGTATGTTATTATTGAAAGACCAAGTCGGTCTACTGAGTCATTTTAGCCTTAAAGGCGAGGTTTAGATGTTTGATTTTAGTTATCAGCCTGGTAGATCCTCGAGGAGAGGGTCTACGGCGTGTAATATCCCTGAGCTTGAAGCTATAAAGAAGCCCAAGAAGCAATGCCTAAGTCTTCCCTCATTTGTAGAGCGAGAAGCGGCCCACCCTCATCTATAATAAATCATTTCTTCCCAAGATGGGACTACGACTTCTGAACGGGGTACCGCGCCCAGTCAACCAACATATCTTCACGCGGGTCTGGGAAAGACTACTTGGCTCGATCGAGCAGCACCTACACCTTCTCGCGTAACGAACTGTTGTAGTCTCCTTCAGACCCTTCCCACTTAACCGGGCTAACCGGCGCAATATTTTTGTTCTCGAAAGTCTTCGTTTCCATGTTACACCCATCAAGTAGAACTCTGGTAAGATTAGACAATCAGCTAGTTGCTCATAATGTAGCGACCTTTGCACCATCTCAGCAAATACCATCTCCAATTCCTGCAGTCAACACACCAACTCCTGTATCGTCGCTGCTGTTTCTCTCTTTCTCTTTTTTTCAGTATAATAGAGGTTTGCAGAAAAATAAAATAAAACAAGTTACGTGATTGATATTATATATCAACACGTACATCACTGAACATGGTTCGTAGATAATCATATTGTTTCTCAAAAAAATAAAACAAAATTATCATCCAAAGTTGCTCCTTGATTTTCCATTTTCTCACATTGTTTTTCTCAACAGGACATTACTTCCCCCAGTTAGCTGTTGCTCTTCTGGACTACAATAAACACTCCAAAAAATTCAAGTTCAACATTAAAGGGGTTGTTGTAAGAAAACATTTGCTCAACCTTTCTGTCTTTATTCATTTTTTCTGATTTGTAGCAAGTGGCATTAGTTTCTTAAATCTTTCTATATATATGCATGGTTCTACTATAAATGAAGGGATAATAATTGTTGGTGAAGTGATTTTGTTGTGAAAATATTGACTATTACGTTTAGGGAAGTACAAGTGCAGCAGGTAATTTGTTTGGAAGGTGTCTTTCTTGACCGTCTCCCAACATGAAATATGTTTTTATTTTTGCCGTCGAGAAGATTGTGCAGGAAAAACACATCATTGCTCGCTTGAGTAGAAGCTATTTTTTATTGTTTGATAATGTTGTAGTATGTGTGTGTTACGACACGTTATGCTAACATGTTTTAGTTGGTAATATAATTTTGGCTTTCAGGCAAAACCTTGTAATTTCTTTATTGGGGAAAAAGATTTGTTAAACCAGCAACAAAGTGATTATGTGGATTTGTTTACTTCACGTACCGATGTTGAAGATTTGAAAAAGAAAGTTGATAAGTATGATCGTGTGATGAAAAGCAATGATGTGCTGAAGAGAGACTTGGTTGTTTCGAAGTATATGATCTTTTTAAATCCTTTTTGTCCTATTTGTGGTGTTCATGATGAAATAGATAGAATTTTATTACACATTTTGTCTTTATTATGATATGTATCTGGTTTTGGATTGGTTGGAACGCATGTTATTTTTTTAGATGGAATGATATGAAATTGTTGGTTCTTATATTATTGAGCTCTTGTGGTTGATGGTTAGTTATAGGTGAATGTAGATTTTGGCAATGAATTTTAAATTGAAATGTGAAATACTAATATATATTACTGCAGAAAATACTAATATATATTATACAATAACTGAAGTAAAAAGTCTTTTTTTACTACGCCAATTATAAAATAACCAAAGTTAAAGGCATTCTTTTACTTCACTTAACCCCGTATTTGGATCATAATTAGAAAAAAAAAATCGAGATAGACTTCGGTTATTAGGATATTAGACTTCGCATAAAAAGAAAAGTTTAAAGTATACCTTTCACTACACGAACATATACTTCGGTAATTATAACGTTTTTACTTCACATATTATCCGAAGTCTTTGATGTTTATTCTTATAGTGGGATCACTTTCAGGTATTAGTTTTTTTTTCTTTGAGTATACATCATATGTATGCTACATGTATACATCTTATGTATATAATAACTAATACCTTTTGAGCAATATAAATATATAAATCAATTTGATCAAATCTATATTTATACAACCTTGGAATCAAAATATAATTATGTTCATATGAAAATTTTAAAGAAGCATAATCTTTATATAAACAAATTTATGTTCATATGCATCTCTTAAAATTGATAATCCTAACATAAAATTATATGTAGATCAAATCATATGTTCTTTGATTCTTGGATTATTAGTAGAACTAAATCATCACATGAATCGCCATATATCAAAGAAAGATATATGTCAAGATTAAATATATATATATATATCACCATATACATATTAAGATAGGCATATATATATATATATATATATATATATATATATATCGAAACACAAATCTATTAAAATTATATATATCACCATATATATAAATATACATAGATAAGATTTATATATCATATATATAAACATCATACGTCACATATATGAACATCATATATCGACATATATGAATCAAAACAATGAAAATATATTAGTCGCTCTGATACCACTGTTGGGATTTTATCGATCTAATAAGATTTATGATCTCATCATATATCGAAAGAGAGCAACGGAAGTATAATATTAATATGTAAAAACCCTTCGAGGATCCATGTATATTAACAAAGTACGAAGAACAAGATTGTTACCTCTTGTAGCGTGTTTTCGATCGAGCCTTTTAGAGACATTGCAAGAAGCGAGCATCCTCTACGGTATCCAGACAACGAACAAGTCCCGAGCATCTAGCGGATTGCTAGCTCCGATTCAATAAAGATTTCACTTAAATCAATTTGAATATAGGTATGTTCTTGATTATGGTAAGAACAAGAACACCAAGAATATTATTCAAATGTTCTTGAACTTTGATCTAAAATAACAACTATGAATCTTATTTAATATGTTATTAAGATCAAACTCACAAGATTAGATGAAGATTATATGAGTATTCTAAATACTTTCTTGGTCAAAGAATCAATATTCAAAGATATGAAGATATGTTCTTGATTCTTTTGATTATCCAACTCTTGAATATTATCTTCAAGACTTTGAGAGAGAGAAATATCAAAATCAGATTTTTGATTCTCTCCACACAAATATGTCTTCACTTGTGATTAAGTCTTGTTTGAGGGCTATCACAAGACACTCTTATATAGTCCTCTACTTGGATATGGATTCACCAACCCTTTCACCAACTTATAATCAACCGGAACAAACTAGCTGCTCTGCTCGTTTAAGTGTGTGACCCTGTAGGTTCTAATTAATACGGCAATGAGTACAAAACATTTTTTATGACTCGTATATCATAAGCGGCCTCTAGCTAGACATTATGACTACCTGTATTAAAAGAATTAATTCAACAGCACGAACAAAATCCCGTTACTGTATGATATTTAATCCTCTCGTCGCGAAATATCCTAATTAAGCATAAGGCATGGATAAGTCGACCTTATATAGCTCAATTAATATTCTTGAACTCAAGTTACAATTGTCCAATTCAAATATTTATCAATAACTCTTTATTGATCAATTTGAGCATGGCCATGCATTTAAACAATTTAACTTATCAAGGGCCCGTGGATATCTTGACCGTTTTATAAGAGGGACAAGTCCCCTCTGGACAAACTACTTCCCTATGCATAAATCATACCATATCCAATCACAAACTGTATGGTCCCTTGTTACAAAATACGTTGGTATTGTGTTAAAATACGATACTCAGTATGTAGGAAACTGTAGGTGTCTTTAGGTAATAAGGACTTAAATAATATATAACAATCAGCGGAATTATACTGACTTAATCCATATATAATTCTCTTTGTTAGGTGATATCCAATATGATGTCTCTACATGTACCTATGACGTGATATAACATCTCATGTTCATGAACAGTAAAACATAGCCAACGTATCATTATCATACTTGTAATCATATTACCAAGGATATCTAGAATAAATATTCTTAAGGATTTAACGAGCTTTACTATCAAGTCACATACTTGATAATCGTAAGCAGAATATTAATTCAATAATATAATCAATATTATATAATAATAAATATCTCCACAATATTATTAAACACTAGACCTAGAGCATTATACTAAAACTCTCAAACTAACCTCCAGTCTGAGGGTGATAAGCCATACTAAAATTCAACTGCATACCCAAAGCTTCTTGCAAACTCTCCCAAAAATGTGATGTGAAACAAGTATCCCTATCCAATATTCTAGAGACTGGCACTCCATGCAAGTTTATAATCTCACTGATGTAAAGTTGAGCATATTGATCCATTCGAAAATTCATCTTAACTGGGATGAAAGGAGTTGACTTTGTGAGTCGGTCCACGATAGTGTGGTTCCCTCTTTTAGTTCGAGGCAAACCTACCACAAAATCCATCGTAATATGTTTCCATTTCCATTCCAAAATATGAAGCGATTTAAGTAATCCAAAGGGGCACTGCTGTTCTCCCTTTACTTGTTGCCAAACTATACACTTTCTGAAAAAGTCTGCCACATCTCTCTTCTAACGTTCCCACCAAAATGTCCCCTTAAGGTCTTGGTACATCTTAGTACTTTTAGGGTCTGATGTATATGGAGTATTATGTGCCTTATTGAGTATTGCTTCTTTCAGCTTACCAACATTGGGCACACAAATCCTCCCTCCATAGTACATTGTGCCATCATCGGACACATTGAATCCCTTATCCTCTCCTGAAAGAGTACGTTCTTTCATTTTGACTAAAAAGTCATCTTGTCCTTGACCTTCTTTGACCTTCTTCCTAAAGGTTGGTTGTACCACCAAACTAAACAATAATGACTCAACGGGCTTCGATGTGGCTATTTCAAGATTCATTCTTGCAAATTCCTTGACTAAGCTTTCCTCATTGGTCAACATACAGGCTAGGTCTCGTCTCAGCTTACGGCTCAGTGCATCGGCAACTATGTTCGCTTTACTTGGGTGGTAATAGATCGTAGTTGTAATCCTTGATCAACTAAATCCATATGTGTTACCTCATATTCAATTCCTATTATGTGAAAATATGTCTCATACTTTTGGAGTATGTATAAATTTCACACTTACCTCCATACAGGTAATGCCTCCAAATCTTCAAGGCATGAACTACCGCTGCTAATTCCAAATCTTGAGTAGGATAGTTGTACTACCTTGAATTTCTACTATAGTTGTTTAATGTTATTTTATCCAAATTACACTGCACAGTGTGGAATTTGTACAGTAGGGATAAAACAATTAAAGGACTGAGATATCTGTATTGGTAATATTGTCGTACTTGGTCGAGAATTACATGTGAAGATATGATGTGTCAAGCGTATTGTATGAGAATATTATTGGAAGGACTATATGTATTTAGTATGTCGTGTGTATGTATCTAATATATCGAGACGACGGACAAGAACAGTGGGAATCGGCTAAGTATAGCCTTATTAACGTACGTTAACATAAGGACTTAACACACACTAATGTGTAGGCTTAGCGCATGCTAAAGGCGAAGGATAGTGCACGCTAGTGCAGAACAGATCAGAGGGAATCTACGTATGGACCCAGACACTTTCGGCGCATGTTCCGATAAGGTCAACAGATGTTTGCTATGAAGGATTAGCATACGCTAAGCATGGGCTTAACACACGCTAATTGTAGATCGGTCAAAGGGAATCTCGGCTTTGTCGGTTGCTTTCGGCGTGTGGACCCATCTTCGGTGTAGGTGCATATAAACAAGTCAACTACGAGTAGCGCACGCTAAGGTCGGAGACTTGCATATGCTAAACAGAGTATTTACGTACGTTATTGCATGGGCATTGCATACGTAAATCATTGTGCGGAGTAAGGCAGTGGCCTGTGGACTACGATAGCGCATGCTAACAAAGTCAGTTATCGCACGCTATGACAAGTAATGCACGCTATTTTGTGAGAGTAGCGCACGCTAGTAATGTGTAGTATATGTGCAGTTGAGGATTTTTATTCATTTCGGCCATTTCCTCCCTTAATCCGATAAAGAGTGTTCTTGGAGGAGGTTTTGAGGTTCCAAACACTTGACTATTTGTAGAGTTGATCATCCTTAACGTTATTGATCTTGGAAGTAATTGGAAACGGAATCAACCTTGAGAATCAACCCATTTCTTCGAAGAGGTAATTAATATTAACTTTGAATTTCATTTTGGATTGAATATTGATGTTCTTGAGTTGAGGATTATCATATAAACGAGTTGATAAGCATGATTATGAGATGGATTTCTGAATTATGTTGACCTTGTTGTTGATATATGGATATTGATATGATTCTTTTGGTTTGAATTGTGTTGTTCGTCTTCTTGAGATATGTTGGTTAATCTTTCTCCTCATTTTTGGATGTTGATGCTATTGTTGATAATTACTCCCTGTAATGATAGATTATGGAAGTGTTGTGATGATTCTTGGTGTGATTATATGTGTATATAAATATATATATATATATCATCTTGAATTATGTTGCTTTGTTATGAACATGGTTATGGATTATTTGGTGTTCTTAGAACTTCTTGGTGAATATAACATAGCAAGATGACTATATGTTGAAGTATTGATGTTTTCGGATATGAACATGGAATGTTCGTATCTAGAATTATGTTTTGTTGATTCATGATGTGATTTCCGTATAACAATACGAGTATGGTGATGAGATTAAATTTTGGAAAGGTTATTATTAATCTTGGAGTATGATTTCTTGTAAATTTGTATACATAATCGCAAGGTGTTGGTCGGTACATGTAATGCATGCAACTGCATGACGTTAATGTTGTAGGTCATAAGTCGTCAGGAATAAGTCTAGCGGGGTGAATAGACTTATTGAAACTCTTTTTCCACGAAGGGTTAGGAGTTTCTCAGCTGGTAGGTACAGAAGACTTGAAGTCTGTAGACAGGTGTGCGGAAGTCAGCTGATGACGAAAACAAATAACTAAATAATGGAACGATAAGTATGTATGTAGCAGGTAAGTATGATGATGAAAGCAGTAAAACACACATGCAATTATAGTGGTCTCAGAGGTGGGGGAATCCTCTACAAATCCACTTTTCTCCAAACCAGTTGGAGATTAATTCACTATAATTCTCAACCAGTGATAAATATTACAGTGATTCTTCCTTAGCTACAACAACTTCCAACCAGTGGAAATCCCGTCGTTGCAACTTCTTTGACTGCCTAGCACCTCTTGATCTAAAATCCTCAGATGCCTATCAGTCTCTAAAACTTTAACCAGTGAAGTACCCCGAAATCAGGTTTAAAGACACGAGTGTTTTGTCTTCTCCAACTAAGAGCTTCTTCAAATAGGAACCTTGAACTCTTGCTCTTCGCGATGCTATTTGTTCGCTTTGTTTACTTTGTTTCTTTGTTCGCTTGTAAGTGTTGTTCGCATAGTAATTTGCTCAATTCAAATCTTCAGGTATTTATAGATGTCGATCCTTGAGCTTCCTTCATAGCCATTGTAATTCCTGTAACAGATCTGTCCGTTGGAGAAATAGACTTCTTTTTTTTTCTTTCTGAAAGTTGGAAGGCTGGATTCCCTTATTTTAATCCATACCGTTGTGAAGACTTTCACATTGTGGCGCCGAAACTTTAGATTATAATATGATTATAGTCTTCAATGGTGGGTCTCGATGAATATTTTAATTCATTTGCTTTCTGGGAATCTCTCCAGTCTGTCTCTCTACGCCTGCATGTGACTTTTCGTGATTATTGAATTTTCAACGTGTAATATCCGTATTTTTCTTTCCCTTGTATTTTCGTTTTTGGTGTATTTCTCGATCGTAGTGACCCTCGTGTACTTTTCAGCGTGTCCTTCCTGTCAAACTGTTGAACTGTATTCTCGTTATTGTTGTGCGGAACCGCCGTTTCGGGGTTGCCGTGGATCCATTTCGTGTTGTTGGTTCCCGAATATTGATTCCTATCGTTTTATTCTCTTTCCGGATCATTTTTATCATTTTGGAACCCAAAAGGAGGTGTGGGCCGCGGCACAAGATGTGCGTGCCGCGGCACACAAATTCCTTCATGTTGGTCGATCCAATCAGATCGTGCCGCGGCACACCCATCCGGTGCCGCGGCACGGTGCCGGTGCCGCGCACACTGTCCCGTGCCGCGGCACACTCGTGTCTTCTGCGACCAAAACCTAATCAGACTGGTGCCGCGGCACACGCAGCCGTGCCGCGCACAATGCTAAAACACAGGAGTAAATTTTCGGCTGTGCGGCACACTTCGCCGTGCCGCGCACACGAAGCGGTCAATCACGCAACTCGTCTTTAATAGACGAAATCGACTGCCTTCTTCCTCATTTTCACTGCAGTGCGAGAGAGAGAGAGAGGGAAGAGTTCTTCATCCTTATCCTTTGGGGGTCGATTTTCACCATTTTCTTCTTAGTGAAGCCCGGCAATCAATCTAACGCGTGTTCTACGGATCTTGGTACTTGAATCTCCTAAGGTAATATTCTAAAACCCTATTTTCGATTAATTTGGGGGTTTCGGGTTTTTCTTCCGATTCGCTCCGCTTTTGTTGGTGGATTCATGATGTATACGATTAATATTGTTAGTATTTTTAGTTTTCCTACGGATTCATGGATATTTTGTGGATTTTTACGGAATCGGGAGGGTTTGGTTGTGGTCCGCCTCGTTGTTATTTTGGTATGAATATACATGAATCGTAGGCGGGTTTCGGGTGTATTCCTTTTCCGTAATCGTCTAGAGTTGGTTGTGATTGTGTTATTCGAATCGTTAGGTTCATTCGTCGGTTCCTCACGGCCGTGCTTGATTCTTCCGCTCCGTTCGCGCCACCGTCTATTAATCGAGGCAAGTATTTTTGGAAACCTTTAAGCTTGACATGAAATGGTGATGTATATTACTTGTGTGTAACTCACCTTGTGTTGGCCGACGGGTCAAGGAGGGAAATCTATGCCGCGCCCTGGATTTCACGAGTTTCGCACCGCTAGCCAACTCGTTAGGGTCCTTGTGAGGCCTCGAGTGAGAATGTATCCGCCGCCTGTTCTCACGGCATAGCGTGTGCGTAGTTTTGTTTTTCGTAATTGTAGCCAACTCGGTAGGGTCCCTATGAGGCCTCGAGTGAGAATGTATCCGCCGCCTGTTCTCAAGTCTAATTGTGGACTGTATGTTTTCCGGACAAGACATGTCTAGGTTTGATTTTTGAAATGATATTGATGCATGTACTATGAAATGTGTACGCAATTGGTTTGCCTTGATTACTTGTACTAGCGTAATTGCTAACCCTGTGGGGACCCGTTGTCGGGGAAATTCTTGTTATGGATTTCAGGTTATGATTATCCGGACGAGCGGGCACTTGGACAGTACGAGGACGTTGGCCAAGGTCGTTGACATGTGCATTTGGGTCTTTCTATTTCTTTCGTCCATTTCAATTTGGTTGTTCTAATAATTATAAACTTATAGAGTGTACTCGCGAGTACTTAGGCTTTTCATTTCAAACTCCGTATTGTATTGCCTTAAATTGTCACGTTGTTGGTTGATGCTTATTTTGCGGTTGCTCGGGCGTATCTTTATATGTCACATTATTTAATTGTGTATCCTCGCTAACCAAGATGGTTAGTCGAGTGGAGTTTTTCTATTGTAGCTGGTAGGCCCCATGTAGGGGTCTCTTACTGTAACATATTCCGAATATCTCGGGGTGTTACGTAAAATGGTATCGGAGCCCTAGGTTTATGGATACCTAGGCTTGTTGGTTATTTGGGTCTAGTCGTGTTTTGTTTTGCATATTGTCACACCGCCAAGATCCCAAGACTTCCAAAGTGCTCGTAAGTTTTCTTATTCGGCTCTTTTGTTTCTTGCATTGTATTTCCACTTTTGAATCGTAGTTGCTTTTCCTCCCTTACTCATCATCGATATACTGCTATCTCTCAACATCGTATAGATGCCGAGGAAACCGTGGTCGTGGGTCGTGGTCGTGGTCGTGGACGCGCCGGGACGTGGGGCCGGTGGCGGCCACGTCGCATTCTTCGAGCCGGCAAGCATCGGTGACCGCCACGCCATGCTTCTTCTCAGGAGCGCGCCGATCTTGGTATTGCGGCTGTTATGCAGCAAATGGTTAACCAAATGGCGGCTATAGCTCAGGTGGTCCAGAACCCCAACCAGGCCCATGCTAATCGGGGCGGAGCGGATCGCTGGCTTCAGGATGTCATCAACATGCATCCTCCTCAGTTTTCGGGAGCTTCGGACCCGATCGGCTGGGAAGGGTGGATCAAGGAGATATCCAAAGTATTCACTGCTACCAACTGCCCCGAGGACCGTAAGGTCCCTATTGCTCAATATTTTCTCACGGGAGATGCTACAGATTGGTGGGAGGCCGTTGGTCCCAAAGATCACGTTGCTTCGTGGGCCGAATTCCAAGAATTGATGGAGACCGAATATTGTCCGTGTCCGATCAGACAGGCTCGAGTGCATGCTTTCTATGATGCTCAACCACGGGATATCCCCGTATCTTAGGCCATTGCCGACTTTAACAAGGAGTTGGGTTATGTGAAGACCCAAGTTGTCGCTGAGAGCGACAAAATTTTTCATTTTTCCAGGAGGATGAAGCTGCCCATTCGGGACTATATGTCTGGGCTCGTCTGTACTACCTTGAAGGATTATCAGAGTCGAGCTCTCGCTTATGATATGTCGGTGACGGCTAGCGATTTGGCTCGTGAGAGCAAGAAGCAGAAGTCGGTCGGAAATTTTTCTGGTCCCAAGAGTGGAGGCCAGCAGAAATCTCAAGCTACGAATATTTCAACGGGCGGTTCGGCTCGTTTCTCTGGGAGCTTTCGGGGTGCCGCCGGAACCTCCGCTCGTGAACCCACATGTTTTAACTGTGGTGTGCAGGGACATAGGAGCCGGCAATGTTCTCGTCCGAAGCTTACTTGTCACACTTGTGGACAGCTGGGCCACAAGGCCCCTTTTTGTGAGCAGATCAAACAGCTTCGCGGCGCCCGTTCTTCTCAACCAGCCCCGTTGGAGCCGAGTGTGAACTAGGGCTCATTTGCTCCGCCGCCTCCACCGAGTGCCTGTAATATCCGCAATTTCGAATTTCGGTAATTTTCTTTTTTTTTGGCGGAAGTCCGTTTTGACGACTCGCTCATGACCTTTCGTAATTTCGAGAATGATTAATTCTGCACTTTTTGTCATCCGAGTTCGTTTCGGTGTCGTTTTATTGAGTTCCGTGTCCTTAATCGACTTTTTCACGTGGGAGTTCGACTTTGTAAAGTCACCATTAATTTTTGGTAACTCCAAAAATTCTAAATCTTTGCAATATTATAGAGCATCGAGTTAGCTTTCCAATGGTTCAAACGGTGAGTCAATCGGAGTCCGTACGAGAGAGTTATGGTCGTTTTAGCTCACCCGCTCGTTATTGGCCGATCACTGCCGGCCGAACCCGACCGTGTCGTCCGACACGGCCCGGCTGCATTTCGTCCGGAAATGCCGAGGTTTCGCCGACCGACTCGGCCGTGTCGTCGACACGGCCCGCGGCTGCATTCTTCCGGATAAGCTCGAGACGATCGCCGACACGACCGACCGTGTTCCGTGACACGGCCGAGTCGTGCCGAAGTCGCCGCTTGACGGGTCACCGTCCCCTCGCCGGGTATGCGACACGACCGTGCCGATCGGCACGGCCGTGTCCGGCAGCACCAACCCCTATAAAAGGCCCCGCAGACGCTTTTTCTTGCCATTTTTCACCTTCTTCTTCTCCTCTTCAAGCCGGGCGTGTTCTAAGCTTGAAGCCATGTTGTTTAGCAACATATCCATGAAGTTTGGAGGTTCATATCGTCAATCATCCGTCCTATAACATCCTTTGATCGAAAGGACCGTCGATTTCCTAGAAATCTAGTTTTGGGGAATTTGGGGTTTTGGTTGTTTTCGTCCGATTAATCCGATTTAACTTAGGATTATTATGTAATGATGACTAATTATAAGTATTATATCATTTCCCTTGTTATTCCATGGTTGGATCGTATTGATTCGTTATTTGGGTCGAGTTCTTGACCGACGCCTTGAATGTGTCCTAGAAATGTCTTAGAGGGGTTGTCGGGCGTTCTACGATTATTCTTCCTCGTATGATCGATGATTTATTGATTGTATGATGTTAGGGTCGTGTTTCTTGCGAAGAAATCGTGTTGAACCCTTTCGCTCGCCGTCGTCTTCCGTTTCGATAGCATTGGGCGTTTCGAAGCTTTCCGGTTGAGCCGTGTTCGTCGGGATACTTGCGTGCCGATTTTGAGGCAAGTATCTTGCCCATACATTTCATGTTTCGTTGATATAATTCTTGATAAATGATTTTATGCAAAATCCAATGTTTAATGAACGTAAATAGGGATCGGTATGTTCTCGATAAATGTTGTCTTTCAACGATAATTCGTATACTTCGTGAATATGTGTTCTCGGAATATGTGTGTTGGTTTTGTATGTTTAAAGATAATATGATCACTTCGAGTGAGTTGATAGACCGTAATCCTTTGCCGGGGATTACGTATTGTTATTGTGTACTTGTTCGGTAAGAACGTAATGTGTGTGATATTAGTTGTTACTCCTTGAAAGGAGGTTGTGATACTTAATGTTGTTTGGCTTGATAAGTGATTATTGTTGTGTGCTTGATGTATGTGATGTGCCTCCGGGTAGGATTGTTGAATCTCCGGGATCCATACTTGCTAGTATGGGTCGGGCGAAACCGTAGGGTTATCCAATACGGGTATGTCTTGCGGGGACTCCGAGGTTCGTGGCTTGTTAGCCCGATGCCGAGATAACTTGTGGGGTATCATCGGGTATGTCTTGGGGACTCCGAGGTTCGTGGCTTGTTAGCGCGATGCCGGGATAACTTATGGTTGTGGTTTGATTATGTACGTATATGTGCTTGTAGTCACGTGATCGGTTACGGTGACATGTGATTTGATATAGTTTCCTGTGGGTTATTCACTCGGGTTTGTTCTACGGAGCATCCGAGGTCCGTGGCTTGCTAGACGGACGCGAATAACTGTGGAAACAGTTGTTATGGTATGATCGGGTCGTGGACCCCATTTGTTGTTATCGGATTTATGTTTTGGGAAAATGACTTTTGGGTTGTGTCCCTAAACGCTTTTGAAAGGTTTGAGAATTCTTAAATCCCAATGTGTTTTCAAAACTCCCGAGATCGTAAAATGTTTTCACAAGATGTATATCGGGTTTACCCCTATCTTTCGATTTAACCGCTTTTGATTAAGTGATTTACCTCGGGAAGTATGTTTGTGATTAACATGTTCCGTGGAGTATGATATGTATGGCTCGTTTTCGTAATTTATACTTGCACTAGCAAAACAAAGGAGTTTTGCTAACCCCAGTATTCGGGGGTGGATGTCTATTTTGCATTCGTGTTTTGGAGCATGGCATAGGGTCGGCAAGAATGATGATGAAAGATTAACTATACTAATCACACGAGGATCCGTTGATGTCCTATTGGTCTATTTGAATTATCTTTTCCGATCCATAAACTTTTCCCCTTAGAAAGGGAGTTTATTGTATTTTGACCCCTGCGTGGGTATGTATTTGTAATCGAGTTGTATATTTTATTGAAAGACCAAATCGGTCTACTGAGTCCTTTTGCCTTGAAGGCATTGTCGAGATGTTAAATGTTGTTACCAGCCTGGTAGATCCTCGAGGAGAGGGTCTACGGCGTGTAATATCCCTGAGCGGATTGGGGGTGTTACAGAATGGTATCGGAGCTTAGGTTATGGAAACCTAGGCTGTCGGGTTAGTGGTGTCTATTGAGTTTTTGTCTCGTCGGATTTTGTCTGACTAAGTCGTGTCGCGACGCATCGTCTGAGTTTGTTGGTTGTGATTAGTATCGTGGGCGATCATCATCTTCGTGCGACCTGTGAATGTAAGTCTCCCTTCTTTGTGTTGTGCCTCATGTGACACGAGCTATTTTTATGATTATTTGTTAAGTGACGGAATCATCTTATGGATTTTGATTTTGTGATATGTGGTTATTTGACTCTCATATTTCGTTCATATGAGGAGTAGTGTTGCCCGATTGTGTATGTTGAACCGTATTTCTTTTATCCGCTGCGTGAGTTCTTTTGCAATGACTTTCGGTATTTTACCGACCGAGTTTTATTTCGAAAACCAATTCCTTAACCGAGTTTTTGGCATTACGGCCTTGATCGTTTTGGCGAAATTCTTATGACGGTATTTATTATTTTCTAAATGGCTTCTGTGAGTTTTTGAAATATTACCGTCATCGGCCTTTTTGGCGTTTTTGTAAATGGTTTTTAGCCTGGTGGGTTCCGGCGCGGGACCCACGGCGCTATATTGTTCCTTGTAATTACCTGAAAATTTTTGGGCATTCTAGCCCATTGAATTATTTTTGAAAACCTTGAGTATCTTAGAAAATTAAAATTCGAGACGTACTTTTAAAACGAATTATTTTCTTGCGGTGTTTTCAAGGTGTTTTCTAATGCCGCAATACATTTCAAAAATTTTCCGGTTGAGGACCAAAATTATTTTTGAGATATTTTCAAATGCAGTTGCTTAGAGCCAAGGATCGAATATTTTTGAAAGTTTTTCACTAAAGGAAAGGTGTCCTCATTTTTGTTCAAACGCAAGATGATTTTCAAAGTCTCGATAATGGTGTTTGTACTACTTTTTGTAAAATGATACTCAAGATCAACTGTTGTTTCCAAACTGTTTTCAAAAAGTGGTTTTTGTTTTTAAAACCTATCATTCTGCTTATGGACCGAAAATGCGTGTATGGTTTTCGAACTTTCGTTACGGTGTTAACCCCGAATTGTGATCGAATTGGTGGCATGAACGTCGAGGCGTTGCCACGCATTTGTTGTACTAGCCCTCTGTGAGAGGTGTGAACTGGTATTTACTGTTTATCGCCTCGTGGTGATTTGCGTGTTGACACGCGAGTGTGAGCTGTTGAAGCTTGGGTTGGTATGTTCGTGTATATGTGTGATTGTTCCATGATGTTTTGTGATTATGTGCTGGTTATCGTTCGGGCCGTTGAGATTGCTGAACGATACCGTCGTTGCTATGATTTTAGTATGCATGTTGCTTTACGATGGAAATTGTTGTATGTGGTATATGTTATGATTTTTCTATTGTGCTGAGTAATTACTTATTCAGTATGCCGAGGGGCCGAGGTCGTAGTCGTGGCAATCAGACGCGTAGTCGAGATCATGTCACGGTGATGATGCCGATCGGTGTCGCTACTATTTTACACAGTAGCTACACAGATGACTCAGTTGACTCAGGCAGTTCAGCGCATTACAGATGTGACTCAGAACACTGGTGTAAACCAGTGGCTTCGGGAGGTAATTCGTATGAATCCCCCTCGATTCGCCGGTGTTGCGGATGGGTTGGACTGGGATGGTTGGCTTTTCCAGTTGGGAAAGATATTTGAGGCTGTCGATTGTCCTGAAGAATGGAAGGTACCTATTGCGCAGTACCTTCTTGACAAAGATGCCGCTAATTGGTGGGAGGCTGTTAAGCCTCATGATCGTGATGTCACGTGGGCAGAGTTCCAGGCATTCATGGAAGCTGAGTTCTGTCCGAAACCGATTAGAGAGCAGAGGATTCACGAATTTTATTCGGCAGAACCACAAGGTGTTTCAGTGTCACAGGCTATCATCGACTATAGCAAACAACTCAGTTATGTGCGAGATCGGGTGAGAACCGAGGAAGAGAGGATCTTTCATTTTGACAGACGAATGAAGCCAGAGATTCGCGTGTATATGTCGGGACTCACTTGCACTTCGTTGAGGGACTACCAAGATCGAGCATTGGCCCGTGAATTAGCTTCGTTATCGTCGGAGCGTGTGCCCGAGTCGAAGAAGTAGAGGAAGTCCAATGACCTTGTGGATAGTGCAGGAGTTGGTGTTTCTAGTTCGCAACGTCGTAGTCTTTCGGCTGTGAAGCTCTGTCGCTCGTTGCGTGGGACTGAGAGTTCTAAGTCTTCTGTTTTGACTCCTGGTAAAGCCAGGAGGTGTTTTAACTGCAATGTGGCAGGGCATGTCCGTGCACATTGCCCTTCTCCGCTAGTAACGTGTTACAAGTGCGGGCTTGAGGGACACTGAGTTCAGTTTTGCGAGTTGGTCACCGAGCCTTCCGAGGCACGGATTTGAGCACTGAAATCAAGACCAACTCCGAGGAGTCCCTGAGGGGCGTGGTCTATCAGTTGTATGTTATGTTATTTCCTTACCCGGTTGTTTCGAATCTCGGAGATAAAGTTCTTTTATTCTAATTGGATCGTTTTGTGTTTATTTTTCGTTTTCTCAACCATGCACGGTGCTTAGTGTTTTGTGATTGTTCGGATAATTGACTTGATTGTATTATCTATTTGATGACGTTTGTCACTTGTTGATTTTATCATGTCCCTAACGGCGACGTTGTGTTGGTCGTCGTGGAGCGTGTTTTCACACCGTATATTCCGTTGCGTTGTATGTAACGTTTCGCCGTTTGGCATTAGTTACGCGTTTCTTGCGTATCTCATTGAGTTTTCCTGGCGGGATATTGCTTCTCCCTACTTGTTTTAAGTTTCGGGACGAAACTTCTTTTAAGGAGGGTAGAATGTAATATCCGCAATTTCGAATTTCGGTAATTTTCTTTTTTCGGCGGAAGTCCGTTTTGACGACTCGCTCATGACCTTTCGTCATTTCGAGAATGATTAATTCTGCACTTTTTGTCATCCGAGTTCGTTTCGGTGTCGCTTTATTGAGTTCCGTGTCCTTAATCGACTTTTTCACGTGGGAGTTCGACTTTGTAAAGTCACCATTAATTTTTGGTAACTCCAAAAATTCTAAATCTTTGCAATATTATAGAGCATCGAGTTAGCTTTCCAATGGTTCAAACGGTGAGTCAATCGGAGTCCGTACGAGAGAGTTATGGTCGTTTTAGCTCACCCGCTCGTTATTGGCCGATCATCCGGCCGCCGAACCCGACCGTGTCGTCCGACACGGCCCGTGGCTGCACTCGTCCGGAAATGCCGAGGTTTCGCCGACCGAACTCGGCCAGCCGTCCGACACGGCCTGGCTGCATTTCTTCCGGATAAGCTCGAGACGATCGCCGACACGCCCGACCGTGTTCCAGACACGGCCGAGTCGCCGAGTCGCCGTCGGACGGTCACCGCCCCTCGCCGCCACTGTGCGACACGACCGTGCCGATCGGCACGGCCGTGTCCGGCAGCACAACCCCTATAAAAGGCCCTGCAGACGTTTTTCTTGCCATTTTTCACCTTCTTCTTCTCCTCTTCTGAAGTTGGGCGTGTTCTAAGCTTGAAGCCATGTTGTTTAGCAACATATCCATGAAGTTTTGAGGTTCATATCGTCAATCATCCGTCCTATAACATCCTTTGATCGAGCGAATCAGGTCAGATTTCCTAGAAATCTAGTTTTGGGGAATTTGGGGGTTTTGGTTGTTTTCGTCCGATTAATCCGATTTAACTTAGGATTATGATGTATTGATGAATATTTAGATGTATTATATCATTTCCCTTGTTATTCCATGGTTGGATCGTATTGATTCGTTATTTGGGTCGAGTTCTTGACCGACGCCTTGAAGGTGTCCGGTAAAATGTCTTAGAGGGGTTGTCGGTTGTTCTACGATTATTCTTCCTCGTATGATCGATGATTTATTAATTGTATGATGTTAGGGTCGTGTTTCTTGCGAAGAAATCGTATTGAACCCTTTCGTTCGTCGTCGTCTTCCGTTTCGATAGCATTGGGCGTTTCGAAGCTTTCCGGTTGAGCCGTGTTCGTCGGGATACTTGCGTGCCGATTTTGAGGCAAGTATCTTGCCCATACATTTCATGTTTCGTTGATATAATTCTTGATAAATGATTTTATGCAAAATCCAATGTTTAATGAACGTAAAAAGGGATCGGTATGTTCTCGATAAATGTTGTCTTTCAACGATAATTCGTATACTTCGTGAATATGTGTTCTCGGAATATGTGTGTTGGTTTTGTATGTTTAAAGATAATATGATCACTTCGAGTGAGTTGATAGACCGTAATCCTTTGCCGGGGATTACGTATTGTTATTGTGTACTTGTTCGGTAAGAACGTAATGTGTGTGATATTAGTTGTTACTCCTTGAAAGGAGGTTGTGATACTTAATGTTGTTTGGCTTGATAAGTGATTATTGTTATGTGCTTGATGTATGTGATGTGCCTCCGGGTAGGATTGTTGAATCTCCGGGATCCATACTTGCTAGTATGGGTCGGGCGAAACCGTAGGGTTATCCAATACGGGTATGTCTTGCGGGGACTCCGAGGTTCGTGGCTTGTTAGCCCGATGCCGAGATAACTTGTGGGGTATCATCGGGTATGTCTTGCGGGGACTCCGAGGTTCGTGGCTTGTTAGCGCGATGCCGGGATAACTTATGGTTGTGGTTTGATTATGTACGTATATGTGCTTGTAGTCACGTGACTGCGGTTACGGTGACATGTGATTTGATATAGTTTCCCTGTGGGTTATTCACTCGGGTTTGTTCTACGGGAGCATCTGAGGTCCGTGGCTTGCTAGCACGGGACGCGAATAATCTGTGGAAACAGGTTGTTATGGTATGATCGGGTCGTGGACCCCATTTGTTGTTATCGGATTTATGTTTTGGGAAATGACTTTTGGGCTGTGTCCCTAAACGTTTTTGAAAGGTTTGAAAATTCTTAAATCCCAATGTGTTTTCAAAACTCCCGAGATCGTAAAATGTTTTCACAAGATGTATATCGGGTTTACCCCTATCTTTCGATTTAACCGTTTTGATTAAGTGATTTACCTCGGGAAGTATGTTTGTGATTAACATGTTCCGTGGAGTATGATATGTATGGCTCGTTTTCGTAATTTATACTTGCACTAGCAAAACAAAGGAGTTTGCTAACCCCAGTATTCGGGGGGTGGATGTCTATTTTTGCATTCAGGTTTTGGAGCATGGCATAGGGTCGGCACGAAGGATGATGAAAGATGAACGATACTAATCACACGAGGATCCGTTGATGTCGTATTGGTCGAGTTGTATTTTCTTTTCCGATGCAGTACCTTTTCCCCGTTGTACGGGAGTTTATTGTATATTGACCCCTGCGTGGGTATGTATTTGTAATCGAGTTGTATATTTTATTGAAAGACCAAATCGGTCTACTGAGTCCTTTTGCCTTGAAGGCATTGTCGAGATGTTAAATGTTGTTACCAGCCTGGTAGATCCTCGAGGAGAGGGTCTACGGCGTGTAATATCCCTGAGCGGATTGGGGGTGTTACAGTGCCGGCCGAGGTAAGGGTCGGGGTCAGCCCTCTAGGGGTGGAGTTTCCAGTGTCGGCTCTGCTCAGCCGCGTATCTATGAGATGAGGAGAGCCGATGATCCAGCAGCTACTGTGGCGACAGGTACCGTTCATATTCATTTCCATCCTGTCAGTGTGCTTTTTGATTCGGGTGCTACGCATTCATTCATTTCTCTAGAGTGTGTACGCCGTTTGAGTCTCGACTGCTTGTCACCTTGCGAGCCTTTCATCGTTAAACTTCCTAGCGGTGATAGAATTGTCGGTGATCGAGAAGTCCGGGACTGTTCTGTGGTCATTTGTGAGAGGGCGTGGCTCTCTAATCTTATTGTTGTGAGTATCGAGGGCGAGGATTTAATTCTCGGGAATGATTGGCTCGAGCGGCATGGTGCAATCATGAACTACCGCACGAATATTATTACTATGTTAGCCGAGGACGGTACTGAACACTCTTTCGCGGGGCGAAAGAGAAACCAGAAGTTTGTTATTAACGCCTTGAAGGCGGTGAAACTCCTGCGAAAGGGGTGTACTGGTTATTGGTGCTACGCCCTGAAGGCGGAGAATGGTGGAGTCGAGTTTTCGTCGATTCCAGTCGTTAGTGAGTTTCCTGATGTATTTCCTGACGAGTTACCGGGATTGCCACCGGATCGTGAGGTTGAGTTTGTTATAGAATTAGAGCCGGGCGCGGCTCCGATTTCAAAGGCGCTGTATCGCATGGCACCTTCTGAGATGTCAGAGTTGAAGAAGCAGCTGAGTGAGCTTCTTGAGTCAGGGTATGTTCGACCGAGCGCCTCGCCTTGGGGTGCACCAGTCCTGTTTGTGCGAAAGAAGGATGGTTCACTACGTTTGTGTATCGATTATCGCGAATTAAACAAAGTGACCATCAAGAACAAGTATCCTTTGCCGAGGATTGATGACTTGTTCGATCACCAGGTGGAGTCGCGTATTCTCGAAGATTGATTTGAAATCGGGTACTATCACTCCGGTGAGAGAGTCCGACGTGCCAAAACAAATTTTCTGGACGAGATACGGACATTACGAGTTTGTAGTTATGCCTTCGGGTTAACTAATGCGCCGGCGGTGTTCATGCAATTGATGAACAAAGTCTTTATCGAGTATTTGGATAAGTGTGTCGTCGTCTTCATTGACGATATTCTTATCTATTCGAAGAATGAGGAAGAGCATGCCCATCATTTGCGGATAGTGTTAGACATTTTGAGGGCCGAGCAACTCTATGCGAAGTTCTCGAAATGTGAGTTCTGGCCGAAGGAAGTGATGTTTCGGGTCACGTGATTTCACCGAGGAGTTCGAGTGGATCCGCGTAAGATTGAGGCAAAGGCTGATTGGGCATCGCCTACAAATGTGAAGGAGGTCCGTAGTTTCTTGGGTTTGGCCGGTTACTACCGTAGGTTCGCCGAGGGTTTCTTAAAACTAGCTCGGCCACTTACACAGCTTGCTCCGTAAATCCGAGAAGTTCGTCTGACCGATGAGAGGCAATGAGTTTCGAGGAGTGAAGAAGCGTTTGACTTCAGCCCCGGTTTTGGCATTGCCGTGGCAACGAGGGATTCGCCGCTTATAGCGATGCTTCGCCGTGGTCTTGGGTGCGTATTGATGCAAAGACGGCAAGACCATTGCCTATGCGTCGAGACAGCTTGAGACCGTATGAGCTTAACTACCCTACTCATGATTTGGAGTTAGCGGCAATGCTTTTGCGCTCAAGATTTGGCGTCACTATCTTTTCGGCTCGCATGTCGATTTTTACCGATCATAAAAGTCTCAAATATATATTTACTCGGGAGTTGAATATGAGGCAGAGGAGGTGGTTAGAGCCGATTACGGATTATGACCTCGAAATCCTTTATCATCCGGCAAGGCGAACGTCGTAGCCGACGCCCGAGTCGGAAACCGATTGCGTTGAGAACGCTTGAGGTCCTCACGCCTCGGCCTCGAGCTTCGCGGGCTTTGATTGAGTTTGGTGTTGAGGTTTTGTTGCTCGGAGTCGCTGGGCAACTTTGTGCTTTAGAGATTTCGTCGTCTTTGATCGATGAAATTAATCTGAAACAATTAGAGGATCCGATGATTACTCAAGTCCGAGAGAACGTTCTTAAGGGAAAGTCTCCTGGGTTTGTGATTCACGAGGATGGTGTTTTGAGATTCCAGAGTCGGCTTTGTGTGCCGAACGATCCAGAGTTGCGACAGAGTATTTTGCGTGAGGCCCATTCCACACCCTATTCCGTTCATCCGGGTTCGAGTAAGATGTACAAGGACCTGAGGAGGAACTTCTGGTGGAATGATATGAAGGAGGAGGTCGCACAGTTTGTGGCGAGATGTTTGACTTGCCAACAAGTCAAAATCGAGCATCGCCGACCTATTGAGTTATTGCAGTCATTTCCGTTCTAGAATGGAAATGGGAGGATATATCGATGGATTTCATTACGAGTTTGCCGAGATCGAGATCGGGCATGAATATGGTTTGGGTGATTGTTGATCGTCGACCAAGTCGGCACATTTTCGGGCATCAAGGACACTTGGGGCCCGGAGAAATTGGCTCGTGTGTTTATCGCGTAGATTGTGAGACTTCACGGTACTCAAGTCTATTGTTTCGGATCGTGATGGCCGCTTTGTATCGCACTTTGGCAGGCGGTGCATAAGGCGTTAGGTACCCGCTTGCACTTGAGTACCTCTTTTCATCCCCAATCGATGGACAATCGGAACACACTATCCAGACATTCGAGGACATGTTGCGTGCTTGTGCCCTCGATTGGAGTAGCGATCGGAAGAGCAATTGCCATTGATCGAATTCACGTACAACAACAATGCACGCTGGCCGATTCGGATGGCACCGTATGAGGCACTTTATGGGCGACGATGTCGATCGCCGATTTGTTGGAATGAGGCGTCCGATTTGGTCGGGACCGAGCCGGATGTCGCTTTTAGAGACGAGGCGGAAGATAAAATTAATTCGGGAACGGATGTTGACGGCCCGAGTCGGCAAGTCATATGCCGATGTCCGTCGCCGACCTTTAGAATTCGAGGTGGGAGACCACGCTCGCCAAGGTGTCGCCAAGAGAGGGGTTTTCCGTTTCGGGAAGAAGGGAAGTTGAGTCCGAGATTTATCGACCCTTCGAGATTCTCGAGCGGATCGGTGGGTTAGCATACCGCTTGGCGTTACCCCGGCCTTGAGTCACGTTCATAGCATTTTTCATGTTTCCACCGATGAAATATGTTCCAGATCCTAGTCACGTCATCGATTATGGCGAGATTGATATTGTCAAGATATTACTTTTGAGGAGCGTCCTTTGAAGATTTTGGAGCATCGTGAGAAACGATCGAGGCATAAGACCATCCCTTTGGTCAAAGTGCAAAGGGTCGAGACACGGTGTCGAGGAAGCAACTTGGGAAACCGAGGATAGCATGCGTGCTAGGTACCCCGAGTTGTTTGTTTCTTAAGTTTCGGACGAAACTTATTTTTAGAGGGGTAGAATGTAATATCCGTATTTTCTTTCCCTTGTATTTTCGCTTTTGGTGTATTTCTCGATCGTAGTGACCTCGTGTACTTTTCAGCCGTGTCCTTCTGCCAAACCGTTGAACCGTATTCTCGTTATTGTTGTGCGGAACCGCCGCTTTGGGGTTGCCGTGGATCCATTTCGTGTTGTTGGTTCCCGAATATTGATTCCTATCGCTTTATTCTCTTCCGGATCATTTTTATCATTTTGGAACCCAAAAGGAGGTGTGGGTCAGCAAGACAAGATATGCGTGCCGCGCACACAAATTCCTTCGTTGTTGGTCGATCCAATCAGATCAGTGCCGCGGCACACCCATCCGGCAAGCCGCGCACGCAGCCAGCCGTGCCGCGCACACTGCTGTGCCGCGCACACTCGTGTCTTCTCGCGACCAAAACCCAATCAGACGGTGCCGCGGCACACGCAGTCGTGCCGCGCACAATGCTAAAACTGGGAGTAAATTTTCTCAGGCCGCGGCACACTTCGGCTGTGCCGCGGCACACGAAGCGGTCAACTGCGCAACTCGTCTTTAATAGACGAAATCGACCGTCTTCTTCCTCATTTTCACCTGCAGCGCGAGAGAGAGAGAGAGAGGAAGAGTTCTTCATCCTTATCCTTTGGGGGGTCGATTTTCACCATTTTTCTTCAGTAGTGAAGCCCGGGCAATCAATCTAACGCGTGTTCTACGGATCTTGGTACTTGAATCTCCTAAGGTAATATTCTAAAACCCTATTTTCTATTAATTTGGGGGTTTCGGGTTTTTCTTCCGATTCGTTCCGTTTTGTTGGTGGATTCATGATGTATACGATTAATATTGTTAGTATTTTTAGTTTTCCTACGGATTCATGGATATTTTGTGGATTTTTACGGAATCGGGAGGGTTTGGTTGTGGTCCGCCCTCGTTGTTATTTTGGTATGAATATACATGAATCGTAGGCGGGTTTCCGGGTGTATTCCTTTTCCGTAATCGTCTAGAGTTGGTTGTGATTGTGTTATTCGAATCGTTAGGTTCATTCGTCGGTTCCTCACGGTCGTGCTTGATTCTTCCGTTCCGTTCGCGTCACCGTTTATTAATCGAGGCAAGTATTTTTGGAAACCTTTAAGCTTGACATGAAATGGTGATGTATATTACTTGTGTGTAACTCACCTTGTGTTGGCCCGACGGGGTCAAGGAGGGAAATCTATGCTGCCGCCCTGGATTTCACGAGTTTCGTACCGCTAGCCAACTCGTTAGGGTCCTTGTGAGGCCTCGAGTGAGAATGTATGCTGACGCCTGTTCTCACGGCATAGCGTGTGCGTAGTTTTGTTTTTCTGTAATTGTAGCCAACTCGGTAGGGGTCCCTATGAGGCCTCGAGTGAGAATGTATGCTGCCGCCTGTTCTCAAGGCTAATTGTGGACTGTATGTTTTCCGGAAAAGACATGTCTAGTTTTGATTTTTGAAATGATATTGATGCATGTACTATGAAATGTGTAAGCAATTGGTTTGCCTTGATTACTTGTACTAGCGTAATTGCTAACCCCTTTGGGGACCCGTTGTCGGGGAAATTCTTGTTATGGATTTCAGGTTATGATTATCCGGACGAGCGGGCACTTGGACAGTACGAGGACGTTGGCCAAGGTCGTTGACATGTGCATTCGGGTCTTTCTATTTCTTTCGTCCATTTCAATTTGGTTGTTCTAATAATTATAAACTTATAGAGTGTACTCGCGAGTACTTAGGCTTTTCATTTCAAACTCCGTATTGTATTGCCTTAAATTGTCACGTTGTTGGTTGATGCTTATTTTGCCGGTTGCTCCGGGCGTATCTTTATATGTCACATTATTTAATTGTGTATCCTCGCTAACCAAGATGGTTAGTCGAGTGGAGTTTTTCTATTGTAGCCTGGTAGGCCCCATGTAGGGGTCTACGGCGCTGTAACATATTCCGAATATCTCGGGGTCTTACACAACGCATGCTGACGTAGACTGGATTACTTGGCATATCACTTATCTAATCTCATACAGTCATCCTTATCTGATGTCGGACTTCTCTGATGTAACTTCTCTGCGATGAAGTTCTCTGTCCCGACTGATCTTCTCCGATCTGAAGTCTTCTGACCTGATGAACTTATCTGATCTGATGGTCAAACTTCAGTTGACTTGGACTCTGTCTTATCACTTGACTGTAGTTTGGTCAAACTTCTCTGATAATTATTTTGACCAGGACTTCTCTGATAAATCACTTTCTGTAGGACGTTGTCTGATGATAAGTCGTCTATGGTCAACCTTCTCTGAACAGTTGAGTTGACCAAGACTTCTCTGATTAAACTTGTCTGCAACTCGGCCTTCTGCAGTGTTTGGTCAAACCTCTCTGATGTATCTGTTTGACAAAATCTTCTTTGATTTGAACTTCTCTAATTTAAACTTAGCCGATTTTAGCCTAACTTATATGGCCTATAGAAGATACTCATTTGATTTTTCTTTACATGTTTCCAAGTATTCAACAATACATAATCTGGCCTACAGAAGATACTCATTTATTTCTTCTTTATATTTTTCCAAGTATTTATAACACACATTTGAATAATCAAATAAATACAGGGATGACATCATTAAAATCTAATAAGTATTCCTAACAATTTCCCTCTATTTTGATGTTGGCAAAACTTAAACAAAATATTCAAATGTAGAACAAGTCGGCACATGATCAAGTGCAAGACAAATCAAACTCAGTCTTGTTTTGAGACAACTAGAGATTTTCATTCAAATGACTGTTATAAAACTTTCAAAGATGTTTACAAGTACAGTGCTTTTGAATGAACAAAATTTAGAAATTTTACAAGTAATGCAAAATTTACAAGTAAATTCCAAAACAGAAAAATACAAGTAAAATACAAAATCATATCTACCTCTTCATCTGCCTCTTCCGACAGCCGCTTGTGTGGCCTAAAGAGTTTTGCACCAATGGGTCTCTTATTGACAGGTGCGAGGCCATACTTCCTTCTTATAACTAGAGAAGCAAACTCTTGTTCTTCTGTAGATGAGAAATTTGTTGGAACATTTTGTTCCATACATGTATTAATAGTGTTTTGATGATTAAGTTGTTAAACAAAACAAAACAACAAAAAGAAGAAGCAAAAAATCGAAGGAAACGAATTGCACAAAGCTGGATTTATGCAAGCTTAACGTACGTAAATAGAACTATATAGCGTACGTAAACCATGAAGATTAACGTACGTAATCATGGATGGCTAACATACGTAATGGAGTGTTCAGAGTTCAAACCAGAAGAACTTTGGACGTGTTAAAGTCAAAAAGGCGGCAACGGATATATGACGTCAGCAATGACGTATCCTTAATGTACGTAATGGTGATTGATCAACGTACATAATGAAGAGAGAAGGATGCTACTGGACTGAAACTGGGTGATGTTAACGTACGTGACATGTATATGTTAACATACGTAAAAGAGCTAACGTACGTAACATGGAGGACTTAGCGTACGTAAGAGAGGCTCAGGAAGCTAACGACTAGTTTGATGAAGAAGCCTATAAATACCATTCCTATGGTATGGTTTCACTACAACAACTTCAAGCAAACGATACATTCATCAGAGATTGATATACATTATATTATTGTTCTGATATTGAGCTTATATTGATAGTTTGAGTGTTTATACATTCAACACATGCACGAGAGGTAAAAGAAAAGATACGATTGGATTCGGTGTTATTAGGATCAAGGATCCGGGATTATTAGAATCGCAATCGATATCTTCGTGAGGTTTATCTAGTACCGATAGAAAACTAGAGTGGTTGATTCCTTGTCCAATAGAAATGGAAAACGGTTTAACTTGGACTGACACAAAGACTAGTATTAGTGGTTTATCATGGACCAATTGAAGACATGATTGTAACGGTTATCCCTCGACCAATAGAAGAGAGGTGCAGAGGTTTCTATCTTCAACCTATAGAAAAAGATACCGAGAGAGGACGTAGGATCGATTATAGCTGAACCTCTATAAATCCTTATGTCGTTTAACTTCTGCACTTTATATTTACGCTTTCGCACAAATGGCGCAAATACCGATTTTGCTCCAACAATTGGTATCGGAGCGGTACCTCCAATAAACGGCTTAACATCCGAGGATTCGATCCAAATGGCGTTCCAATTTGATCCGGTCGAAGGTCTTGCTTTGAACCGACCTCCATTTTTTGATGGCGCAAACTCCATGACATGGAAGAAAAATATGTCAATATTCATCCAAGCGTATGCCATTGAGATTTAGAAGATCATTTGTCTTAGCCCGAAAGTTCCAATCAAACCTGATGGATCTCTAAAGAGTTTCGAAGAATATAATGATGAGGATTGGAAGAACGACCATCTAAATTGTAAGGCTACTCAACTTCAATATTGTGCCTTAAATCCAGAAGAGGTCAACCGTATCTTATCGTGTGAAAGTGCTAAAGAGATATGGCAAATTCTTGAAATCACACACGAAAGGACAACTCAAGTCAAGGAGACGAAGATCAATATGCTTCTCCATGACTACGAGTTATTCATGATGAAAGGTGACGAGTCCATCACCAACATGCTCGACCGATT
This sequence comes from Orobanche coerulescens, assembly GCA_033398695.1. Taxonomy (NCBI): domain Eukaryota; kingdom Viridiplantae; phylum Streptophyta; class Magnoliopsida; order Lamiales; family Orobanchaceae; genus Orobanche; species Orobanche coerulescens. The sequence goes on from CM065803.1 coordinate 72,747,926, forward strand.
TTCGGTCATCACAAATGGACTTGCTTCGTTTGGAAAATCATTATCAAGTAGTGAGAAAGTCAAGAAAATCTTAAGATCAGTACCTGTTGAATGGGACGGCACGGTTATGGCGATTATGGAATCGAAAGATCTTAATAATCTTGATTTTAGTTCCCTCGTTGGTTCACTAATAAATTATGAGATTGTCCTTAAATCTCGAAATGCAAAGCTGAAACCGAAGGAAAGATCGATAGCCTTGAAGGCTAAGATGTCTAACAGAGAAGAAATCCCGGTGGACGAAAGCGACGAAGAATCGGAATATTATGCCAAAAATAATAATAAGTTTCAAACCTTATTAAACTGGAGAAAGAAAAACATCTTGGGTGAATCTAAGAAATTCGACAACAATTGTCGATTATGTGGTAAACCAGGCCACTTTGCAAAGAATTGCCGAGCTAAACCCAAGAAGGAGGTTCTCGTTGCAACATGGAGCGATGAAGATCAAGATGATGATTTTATCAATCAAAATAATCTCGCTCTTATGGCACGAAGTTCATTCGACGATAGCGACGTCGAAAGCCAAGTAAGTAATTCTTACGACGAGCTATTTGAAGAATTTGAATTATTGCATACCGACTTTCAAAATGATTTATCCGAGATTAAATCTAAAAATAAATCTTTGGAAATTGAAAATTCCAAAATTCTTGAAAAGGAAAAATTTGTTGAGATCGATCATTCAAAATGTGTTGAGAATGAAAATATTTTAAAGGATGATCTTGTTAAAATGCAAACCTAGCTCAAAATTTTAATGAAGAAATTTTCTCTCGGAAACGAGAAATTTGAAAATATGCTCTCGGTTCAAAAGTTTACTTTAAACAAACAGGAGTTGGGATTCAAACCGCATTCTAAAAATGAATCCGTAAATTTAAAAATACCCCATTGTGAAAAATATTTGAAAATCAGGCGTCATATTTCAAACTACAAAAGCCCAAGACGAACGATTAAAATTAAAAAAATTTGGATTCCTAAAGGAACCACCATCCCAAACATCGTTCACGTCTCGAAACAAAAACAAACTATAGGTTGGATCCCCAAAATTTAATTTGTATTTTACTCAGGGGAAGTAATAATTTTTCAAAGGGGAGATAATATTTCTAGGGGGAGTATAATTTTTTTTTTTGAATATTTTTGTCAAGGGTATAATTCTATTTCCTATTCATGCATATAATTATATTCATCATTTGGTATCGCATGATTTTTATACATCAATTTAGTATTTATCATTTTATTGTCTTTTATTACACTTTTTGATGAAAACAAAAAGGGGGAGAAGGGAGAAAATGGAGAAAAGAAAAACAATGTGATTAACACTGAAAGGGGGATAAAATCGAAGGAAAGTCGAACAGATGAAGTTGAAAAGAAAATAAGGAGACGTCGAAAAGATGATGAAAATTGGAAAATTCGAAAAGAAAAAGAAAAGAAAAAAGGAGTCGAAAAAGAAATGGGAGAAAAAACTAACGAAATGGACAAAGTCGAAAACTTTGGTCTGTACACATATACATATATTTGTATTTTTGCAGGTAAATCCCATTGACGAAGTGTTGTTTTGTAATCATCAAAAAAGGGGAGATTGTTGGAACATTTTGTTCCATACATGTATTAATAGTGTATTGATGATTAAGTTGTTAAACAAAACAAAACAACAAAAAGATGAAGCAAAGCATCGAAGGAAACGAAGTGCAAAAAGCTGGATTTATGCAAGCTTAACGTACGTAAATAGAACTATATAGCTGTAATACCCGGTTGTAATTCAGTAATTATCATTCAAGATGTATCATTCAAGAAATTTCACTCATTAATGATCATTTGTCACTCACATTCAATCATGGTATTCGCTGCTCGCAGTAATTGTATCGTGTATCAATCGTCGTTCATCACTATCATAACTGGAGTTCCGTGCCGTGTTTATCATCTTTGTCATTTTTCATTGTGGGCTGTGCGTGAGGAGTAGCGCACGCTACGTACTCTTTCTAGCGCACGCTAATTGAGTACAGGTAGCGCACGCTACCACTCAGCATTAGCGCACGCTAATGTTACCACTCGCGATCCAGGTACCGACCGCAGGTGAGTTATAAGTAGAGCACGCTACGAGTGGTAAGTAGCGCGCGCTAGTGGGTTGTAGTAGCGCACGCTAATAATTGTTTTAGCGCGCGCTAAGGACGGATCAGGTTAAGTCCAGTGGCTACTGGACTGCACTGGATTAATTCATAGCGCACGCTATGGGTGATATTTAGCATACGCAAACGGTGTAGTAGCGCACGCTAAATATTGGTTGTAGCGCACGCTACCGAGGTCAGATCAGAGGACAGACGGTTTCTGGATTCCAGTACTGGGCATCTAATAATTCGTTAGCGCACGCTAACCATGGGTATTAACGCATGCTAATGGTATGGTTGTAGCGCACGCTACAAAAGGTACGTAGCGCATGCTACCGTGTTCGGACAGTGGGTACTGGACTACCCAAAACACCCATTAGCGCACGCTATGAGCTGGGGCTAGCGCGCGCTAAACTGGTATAGCTATAAATAGATGATTCAGCCCTTAATCCGTCATTTATCATTTCTCTTCGTTTCTTCGGCGGTTTCGGGCGATTCCGGGCGATTTGGAGAGTGTTCTTCGGGGAGTAATCATCAAACATAATCTTCAAGCTTATCTTTTGGATAAATCATCATTTCAACATCCTCATCACATCGAATCTAAGGTATTAATCTCTTGGATCTAGAATTTCGGATTTTTGGGTTTTTCCTTTCGATTTCTTCGTGTAAGCTTGGATTATCATTGGAATATGTTAGATATGGATTATCTACCTTGGAGAAATATATTCCTACGGATTTAATGGCTATTTTCGAATTATTTCAAGAACCCTTGGGGTTGACTTCGTTAATCGGGGATTTTCCGATCGATGTGGTTGTAATCTTGAATTGTGGATTCCTATTGGATTATTGATATCATTGAAGTGTTTTGTTAGTTTGAAATACTCATTTTGGTGTTGGTTTCGATATATTCGGGATTGAATATTTTCGAAGTTGTGTGGTTGGTTACGTATTCGTTAGAATGCCCCTATGAGTTTGATTATCGTTGTATCGACCTTTGGGTTAGTCGTGTTTTGTTGCTTGATACGTGTATTGAACGGTTGTTGGTACTTATTGTTATTCAAGGTTGTTCGAGCGACTGGTATCTCGATTAGGACGTTGTTCGTGGAAAGACATTGTCATCGGTATTGTGTAAGTTAACTCTTACTCGGTTAAAAGGATACTCATTCCTTTTGTTGTTGATTGCTCATAATCATAACTCATTCATCATGGTATTAATCATATTGAGACTGGTAATTATCGAATAATCATTTCATTCACGTGGAACGACGGTTCCAAATCATTTCATTGGGTTATCAATCAAGTCACTATTATTTTCATCTCGGTGAGTCATCTTGGCCTTGTCGAATTATTATTCATTGGTATTCATTGTGGTCATTATCATTCACATGGCCTTCTGGGTTCATATTGCGTGGCCGGGTGTGGCTGTGTGGAATTTTTAGTCGGGCACACGATGGTCATGTTTTGGGTTCACCGATACATTGGACCGTGCACACGGTAACGCTTACCTCCGTGAGACTAATTAGGTACAAGGACGGGTGTGTCCGGTCATTCGTCTTGTACACTTGCACAGAACATTACGGGCGTACTATGATACTCCTCTTCAGCGTAATTCATAACTAAAGATATTTCATAACTTCAGTTAATTCATGATTGTGTAATTTCAACCCTTGAGGATTGTTGTTCTGTGTAACTGACCCCGTTGGGGGATTTTTGTTTTCAGGTCACGGCAAGGCAAAGGCACGGGAAGAGCATGTTGACGGCGAGAAGTCCCAGTGATACTAGTAGGGGGCCCCAGTCATTCCGTTTGTTTCAGTCATTTCAGTTATTTCAGTTATTCTGTCATTTGTATTTTCCGCTGCAAATTCCGTTTGAGATGTTTAACTGCTCAGGGTGGTGTATTTTATCTCCATATAAAATATACTAGTGTTCGGTTTTGTCCTGGTGTGTTGTACTTAAACTCCTCATCGGAGTACTTGATAATATAATGTGGTTCGGTACTACAATTATATTATTTAATTCATCATTTTTATTTGCCTGGTGGGTCCCAGTCGGGGATTCACGGCACTGTAATATCCGCCTAGTTTGGGGTGTTACAGAGTTGGTATCGGAGCGTGGTTTTGAATACTACCCTCCAAGTCATGTCTCATTTGAAATCATCGTCATCGGACTAGTATCATTGGACTTTCGCGTCACGTGTGACCTGTGAAAATGCCGAGCCAATCAGACCAAGAACTGTAAGATTTCTAACGCCATGGTATAATTTATGGCAAGAATCATTCATTCATAATTCATCAGTTAACAATCCCCAACCATCATTTTCATTTGACCAGACGGCCATGTTAACTCGTTAATAACTCAATTCATTTCATTGTTCATTGTTGATCGTGAAGATCGAATCATTAATCATGTTAACTTGATCAAGATAATCATTTCAGTAATTTCATCAGATAATCATGTCACGTCAGTTAATCATTCATGTAATCACTGTGTTAGAGCGCGTATGCTCATCTTCATCATCTCATGTCATAATCATAACGTGATATTCATGCGGAAATATAATCATCATGTGACTTTCCTACTTCAGTATGGAGAGAGCAAGAAGAGGACGTGGAGGACGAGGCCGTGGAGCGGGCCGAATCCCGAGAGCTCGTGTGAATACACGTGCAAACGCGAGAAATAATGCTAATTCATCGAGCAGCGACGCTGCCACTCATTCACCTGGACGCGATCATTCACTAACGGGGAGTCGTACCCGGGACACGGCTCAGTCAGAAGGTGTCCGGGTTGACCCACTCGCTTTTATGCAGGGCATGATGGCCCAATTGACCCAGATGGCACAGCTGATGGAGACGATGCATAACTCCGTCAATCGAAATCAACAGGCTCCTCCGCCGCCACCTCATAGGCAAGAGAGGAATGTGAGCAATATCATCGGCGACATCTCTCGCCAGAGGCCACCTACTTTTGAGGGATCGTCTGAGTCGGCGGATATTATTCATTGATCGAGCATTTCGAGAAGTTGTTTGCTATGGTAGAGTGTCCCGAAGGACACAAAGTTTCTGTTGCGGCTTACTACCTGGGTAAGAGCGCACATTCTTGGTGGTTGTCGTTGAAGCCCACCGAAGGATCATGTACTTGGGATCAGTTCAAAACTCTCATGATGAAGAGGTATTATCCGGACCCGCTCAGAGAGGCCAAACTGTCAGAATTACTCACCCCGACCCTCACAGACGAGGATGTTCTCGCCATTGCCGAGAAATTTCAGAACTTCTTCCGTTCGCCTCATCTATCATTCATTCCGAGGCAGATAAGATTAAGTATTTCACAAGAGGTCAAACCCCGTATGAGACTACAGTTGCTTAATCATAATTGCACCACGTGGTCAATTCATTGAGAAAACTCTTACCTATGAGCTTATCGCTAAAGAGATTGCTAAGCAAGAACCTTCGTCTGCTAGCAAGAAATCGAAGAATCGTAATCACCAAGGCGGTCAGACAACCTTCAAGAAACCCCGTGCGGGCTCTGCTTTTTCTGAGCGACATCTTGTGTAGTCTAAACCCGCAGAATCTCAGTCTCGAGCGGCCAGTTCGGCCATCACCTGTTTTAACTGTGGGGATCTTGGTCATCTCAGTACCAAGTGTCCGAGACAGACTATCACGTGTCATAATTGTGGGATTGCTGGGCATAAGGCCCGTTTTTGCCGTAGGGACTCCAAACCTACTCAGACGTCATCTCAGGCCCCTAAGCAGTCATCCGTTCATAATCAGGCCACTCAATCAGCGTCGTTTAAAACGACAGGAGCGACTAAAGGTGGAGCCTATAGCCAGCAGACGGGAGCGTCCGGTGCCGGGACTAGCAAGCCCCGGATTTATGAGATGAAGAAGACCGATGATCCGGAGGCCTGAATGATCTCAGGTACACTCGATATTCTATCTCAACCTGTGTGTACCCTTTTTGATACTGGTACATCGCATTCATTCATTTCCGAGTCATGTTTGAGTTGACTACATCTGGGTAGTGCTACTAATTGTGAGCCTTATGTCATTGGCCTACCTGATGGTAGACGAATTATCGGTAATCGTGAGATTCAGAATTGTCCGATTCAGTTTCATGGTCGTGTATGGGCAGCAGACCTAATCGTAGTAGATTTGCCGAGGGACGACGTCATCTTGGGTATTGATTGGATGGATCGTCATGATGCCATCATTAGTGTCCGTAAGCGTATGATCACTATCATTTCAGACGATGGGGTTGAATGTGTGTTTCAGGGAGGTAATCCCGGCTGTTCTGGTAAGGTCATTAATTTGATGAAAGCAGTGCGATTACTCAGTCAGGGATGTGTTGGTTATTGGTGCTACATGACCAAAACCGAGAAATCATCAGTAATGTTGACGGATATTCTAGTAGTGAGGAAGTATGCCAACGTTTTTCCAGACGAGTTACCTGGTTTGCCTCCACAGAGAGATGTGGAATTCACGATTGAGTTGGAGCCTGGTACGTCTCCGATATCGAAGGCACCGTACCGGATGGCCCCGGAAATGCAGAATTAAAGAACCAACTTGAGGAGTTGTTCAAGAAGGGTTATATTCGACCGAGTGCGCCCTTGGGGAGCACCGGTTGTTATTTGTCAAGAAGAAGGATGGTTCTTTTCGCTTGTGTATCGATTATCGGAGTTGAACAGGTGACAATCAAGAATAAGTATCCCTTACCCCGTATTGATGATCTCTTAGATCAACTTCAGGAGCTTCGTATTTTCCAAGATCGACTTAAGATCCGGATATCATCGAGCCATGGATTCGAGAGTCGGATATCGCGAGGACGGCGTTTCAACACGCTATGGTCATTATGAGTTCGTAGTTATGCCGTTCGGGCTAACTAATGCACCTGCGGTATTCATGGAGTTAATGAATCGGGTTTTCATCGAATTTTTAGATCAGTTTGTTGTTGTCTTCATCGATGACATTTTGATTTATTCTCGTGACCGAGAGGAACACGAGGTTCATCTTCATCAGGTTCTCGACGTGTTGAGACGAGAACAACTTTATGGGAAGTTTTCCAAATGTGAGTTCTGGATGTCCGAAGTGACGTTTCTCGGACACGTAATTTCTTCAGACGGAGTTCGTGTCGATCCTCAGAAGACGGAGGCTATTCGTGATTGGCTACCTCCGAAGAATGTTAAGGAAATCCGAAGTTTCCTCGGATTAGCGGGTTATTATCGGCGATTTGTGGAGGGATTTTCTAGAATCGCTCAACCCTTGACGAACCTTTTGCGTAAGGATAAGAAATACATGTGGTCCGACGCGTGTCAACGGAGTTTTGAGGAACTCAAGAGACGGTTAATGTCAGCACCTGTACTTTCCTTGCCACAGGGGACGGAAGGATTTGTGGTTTATAGTGATGCGTCCGGACAGGGTCTCGGATGTGTGCTCATGCAGAACGGAAAGGTTATTGCCTATGCTTCGCGGCAATTGAGACCTTACGAGGTTAATTATCCGACATACGACCTAGAGCTAGCAGCTGTGGTGTTCGCTTTGAAGATTTGGCGTCATTATCTTTATGGCGTTACCTGTCAGATATTCACTGATCATAAGAGTTTAAAGTATATATTTACTCAGAAGGAGTTAAATATGAGACAAAGGCGGTGGTTAGAACTAATCAAAGATTATGATATTAAGATCCTTTACCACCCGGGCAAGGCGAACGTTGTCGCCGACGCCTTGAGTCGTAAGTCCGTTCAGGAGCAGATGCTTGCTCGCTTAATGACCCGTATGAGCTTGGCAGAATTCCTTAGACCCGAGATCGAGGTCCGGCTTCAGCCGAGTTCGGGGACAACTTTGTATGTTAGAGATTTCATCGTCACTCGAGGAGGCAATCTGAGAGAATCAGAGTTCAGACCCTTCATTATTGCGCATCCGTGAGGATGTGACTCAGGGGAAAGCCCCTGGATTTGTGGTCCACGAGGATGGACTTTTGAGGTTTAAGAATCGGTTGTGCGTCACGAATGACGAGTTGAAAAACTCGATTTTGAAAGAAGCTCATGCTACCCCTTATTCTGTTCATCCGGGTCTAGCAAGATGTACAAAGACTTGAAACAAATTCTTGGTGGAGTAATATGAAGCGAGAAGTCGCAGAATTTGTTTCGAGATGCTTAACTCACAACAAGTTAAGATTGAACATCAGCGACCGGCGGGTATGCTGAAACCTCTTCCTATTCCCGAATGGAAGTGGGAAGACATTTCTATGGATTTCATCACGAGTTTGCCGACGAGTCGTCGTGGCATGAATACGATCTGGGTGATCATGGACCGCTTAACTAAATCAGTTCATTTCCTTGAGATCAAGGATACTTGGGGTCCCGAGAGACTTGCCCAGTTATTCATCAAAGAGATAGTGAGACTGCACGGTACTCCTAAAAGTATCGTTTCCGATCGTGACGGACGGGTTGTGTCGCATTTTTGGAAATCAGTTCATCGCGCTATGGGAACTCAGCTTAATCTCAGTACCACTTTTCATCCTCAGTCCGACGGGCAATCAGAAAGGACTATTCAGACATTAGAGGACATGTTGAGGGCATGCGTCCTCGATTGGAAAGACGATTGGGAAGCCCAACTTCCATTGATCGAGTTCACGTATAATAATAGTTGGCATGCTTCGATTAAGATGGCACCTTACGAGGCCTTGTATGGTCTTCGTTGTCGATCTCCGTTGTGTTGGGACGACCTATCAGAATCAATCGGCACCGAGCCCGATATGCTTATAGCCGCCCATGAGAAGGTAGCTTTGATCAGGAGTAGTTTGTTGACCGCTCAGAGTCGACAGAAATCATATGCAGATAACCGTCGTCGACCATTAGAGTTCGAGGCAGGTGACCACGTGTTGGTCAAGGTATCCCCGAGTCGTGGGATCTTCCGTTTTGGGAAAAGGGGTAAGTTGAGTCCGAGATTCATTGGACCGTTTGAGATTCTGGATCGAGTAGGCGAGTTAGCTTACCGATTGGCTTTACCTCCGGCGTTGAGCCGAATTCATAATGTGTTTCACGTCTCTCAGTTGCGGAAGTATGTTGCCGACCTGAGTCACATACTTCAGTTCGACGAAATCGAGATCGCCGACGACCATTCATATGAGGAGCGTCTTATACGAGTTTTAGAGCGGCGAATCAAACAGTTGAGGAATAAGACGATTCCTTTGGTTAAGATTCAGTGGTCTAGGCACGGATTCGAAGAGGCTACTTGGGAAACCGAGGATAGTATGCGGAAGAGTTATCCCGAGTTGTTTGACCCTTAGTTTCGGGGACGAAACTCTTTTAAGGGGGGGTGTATGTAATACCCAGTTGTAATTCAGTAATTATCATTCAGTATGTATCATTCAGTAAATTTCACTCATTAATGATCATTTATCACTCACATTCAATCATGGTATTCGTCATTCAGAGTAATTGTATCGTGTATCAATCGCCGTTCATCACTATCATAATTGGAGTTTCGTGCCGTGTTTATCATCTTTGTCATTTTTCATTGTGGGCTGTGCGTGAGGAGTAGCGCACGCTACGTACTCTTTCTAGCGCACGCTAATTGAGTACAGGTAGCGCACACTACCACTCAGCATTAGCGCACGCTAATGTTAGCTGGCCGCACCCGTAAGGTACTGACCGCAGTGAGCAGGCAGCGCACGCTATGAGTGGTAAGTAGCGCGCGCTAGTGGGTTGTAGTAGCGCACGCTAATAATTCCGTAGCGCGCGCTAAGGACGGATCGTGTTGAGTCCAATGGCTACCGGATCGCATCGATTAATTCATAGCGCACGCTATCGCTGATATTTAGCGACGCAAACGGTGTAGTAGTGCACGCTAAATATTGGTTGTAGCGCACGCTACCGAGGTCGATCAGAGACGATTTGCTTCGGATTCCGATCGGGCATCTAATAATTCTTTAGCGCACGCTAAACATGTGTAAAAACGCACGCAAATGATATGGTTTTAGCGAACGCTACAAAAGGTACTAAGCGCACGCTACCGTGTTCGGACAGATGGTACTGGACTACCCAAAACACCCGTTAGCGCACGCTATGAACTGGGGCTAGCGCGCGCTAAACTGGGATTGCTATAAATAGGACAGTTCAGCCCTTAATCCGTCATTTATCATTTCTCTTCGTTTCTTCGGCGGTTTCGGGTGATTCCGGGCGATTTGGAGAGTGTTCTTCGGGGAGTAATAATCAAACATCATCTTCAAGCTTATCTTTTGGATAAATCATCATTTCAACATCCTCATCACAACGAATCTAAGGTATTAATCTCTTGGATCTAGAATTTCGGATTTTTGGGTTTTTCCTTCCGATTTCTTCGTGTAAGCTTGGATTATCATTGGAATATGTTAGATATGGATTATCTACCTTGGATAAATATATTCCTACGGATTTAATGGCTATTTTCGGAATTATTTTAAGAACCCTTGGGGTTGACTTCGGTTAATTGGGGATTTTTCGATTGATGTGGTTGTAATCTTGAATTGTGGATTCCTATTGGATTATTGATATCATTGAAGTGTTTTGTTAGTTCAAAATACTCATTTTGGTGTTGGTTTCGATATATTCGGGATTGGATATTTTCGAAGTTGTGTGGTTGGTTACGTATTCGTTAGAATGCCCCTATGAGTTTGATTATCGTTGTATCGACCTTTGGGTTAGTCGTGTTTTGTTGCTTGATACGTGTATTGAACGGTTGTTGGTACTTATTGTTATTCAAGGTTGTTCGAGCGACCGGTATCTCGATTAGGACGTTGTTCGTGGAAGGACATTGTCATCGGTATTGTGTAAGTTAACTCTTACTCGGTTAAAAGGATATTCATTCCTTTTGTTGTTGATTGCTCATAATCATAACTCATTCATCATGGTATTAATCATATTGAGACTTGTAATTATCGAATAATCATTTCATTCACGAGGAACGACGGTTCCAAATCATTTCATTGGGTTATCAATCAAGTCACTATTATTTTCATCTCGGTGAGTCATCTTGGCCTTGTCGAATTATTATTCATTGGTATTCATTGTGGTCATTCTCGTTCACATGGCCTTCTGGGTTCATATTGCGTGGCCGGGTGTGGTCATGGTGGAATTTTTAGTCGGGCACACAATGGTCATGTTTTGGGTTCACCGATACATCGACCGTGCACACGGTAACGCTTACCTCCGTGAGACTAATTAGGTACAAGGACGGGTGTGTCCGGTCATTCGTCTTGTACACTTGCACAGAACATTACGGGCGTACTATGATACTCCTCTTCAGCGTAATTCATAACTAAGGATATTTCATAACTTCAGTTAATTCATGATTGTGTAATTTCAACCCTTGAGGATTGTTGTTCTGTGTAACTGACCCCATTGGTGGATTTTTGTTTTCAGGTCACGGCAAGGCAAAGGCACGGGAAGAGCATGTTGACGAAGTAGAAGTCCTGATACTAGTAGGGGGCCCAGTCATTCCGCTTTGTTTCATCATTTCATCATTTGATTATTCTGTCATTTGTATTTTCCGCTGCAAATTCCGTTTGAGATGTTTAACTGCTCAGGGTGGTGTATTTTATCTCCATATAAAATATACTAGTGTTTGGTTTTGTCCTGGTGTGTTGTACTTAAACTCCTCATCGGAGTACTTGATAATATAATGTGGTTCGGTACTACAATTATATTATTTAATTCATCATTTTCATTTGCCTGGTGGGTCCGAGTCGGGGATTCACGGCACTGTAATATCCGCCTAGTTTGGGGTGTTACAATAGCATACATAAACCATGGAGATTAACGTACGTAAGTAGGGATGGCTAACGTGCATAATGGAGTGTTCAGAGTTCAAACCAGAAGAACGTTGGACGTGCCAAAGTCAAAAAGGCGGCAACGGATATATGACGTCAGCAATGACGTATCCTTAATGTAATATCCGTACTTTTCCTATGTTTGGTAATTTCTATTTTTGGAGCATTTTCCATTTTTTACCGACTGACTTGTAACCGTTTCAACATTTTGAGAATGTTTAATTCTTTACGTTTTGACATTCGAGCATGTTTCGAGTTTGTTCTACTCGATTTTTTATATAGTCTTGGTATTCTCCGTTCGTTGACTCGTTTTGTGCGATTGTGGTGCAAAACTGTTGTTTCAGGTTAGGTGTGAGTTCGTTTAATGTCGTTAGACATGTTGTAAGTTTCGGCACAGTTGTTCGTTTCTGTATCCTAGATTTCGACCATTTTGGGTCGTTTTATAATTTCCTAAAAGTTTGGGTAATTTACTTTTATGGTCGTTTCCCTAACCATCGGGTAATTGGGATCGCGTTTCCTTTTGATGCCTAAGTTCGTTGTTTCGAATCTTTCGCAAATTGCTCTTGTTTTGTAATTTCATCGCCTCGTGTTTCCGCCGCATTCCTTATTTTCAAACTGCTCAGTTAATGCCCTGGGACTGTCTTACGTACGTAACTATTGAACCTTTACATACGTTAAGACTGTTACGTACGTTAAGGCCTTTTCCTTTAATGCACGTAACAGCCTTCGTAATTCTGTTCAGGGAGTTCTGTATTTTCGTTATGTACGTAATGGGGAAGTCGTTACGTATGTTATGGGACTTACGTACGCTAATCATTATAGATTACGTACGTAAGCCAACCTGGGTTTAAATACCCAGGAACATACCGAATTCGTCCATTTTTCTTCCTTCTCCTCCTCCTGCGCGACTTGGGCGATTTTCGGGCGACTCTCGTGCGATTTCAAGCCTTCCACTATCTAATCATCATCTTCCTTGGAATTGTGGAGTAGATTAGCAACATCAAATCATCCTCTTTGTCTTCTATCCGAGGTAGATCGCTAGAACCCTAGATTTTTGGGAATTTGGGGGTTTTTTTGTAATCCTTCAATTTTAATCGTAGATTGGGAATAGATGAGTTGAGTATAATTTTCCTACCACCAATACATGTTTTTTCCTACGGAATTATGGGTTACACTTGAATCTTTGAAGATAGAGAGGGTTGTGGTCGCGATCCGCCCTCGTTGAATATGATGTTGGTTTAATTATGTCGTAGGCGGGGTTTTCGGGCGTTTTTCCATTTGGTTTTCAATCGTACTATTGATGATAGTTTTGTACGAATCGTTTAGGTCCGAAGTCTCCGAATTCCTTCGTCGGTGATCTTTTACCTTCTCGAATCAATCCATCATGTCTCAAAGGCAAGTAACTCTTACGAACTTAATATGTTGAATGTGCAAAGTAGTGTATTTGAGTGTTGAGAGAGTTATGTTCACTCCGGGATGGTCTGACGGGGCCTCGGGGGAATCCACGCATGGTTGGATTCACGAACTTTTGGGTTAACCACTCCGGGAGGGTCTATCGGGGCCTCGAAGGGATTCGCGCATGGTCGGGTCCATGGTTAATCGGGAGGATTGTGTTTTTGTGATACAGTGTGGATTTTGCATTTCCAGAAATCATTATCCTATGCGTTTTGAAGTTATTGATGCATGTGCTTGATATTGTAAGATAGAGGTGCCCAACGCCGGGCCCGGGTCCGGGTCCGGGTCGGATCCGCCGGGTCGTCGGGTCGGCAGGACAGGACCCGGACCCCACCCGTACATTTGAAATATACGGGTTGGCGGGCCGACGGGTCGGCCACGGGTCCGGGTCCGACCCGTCTCAATTTTTTTTTTTTTAAGTATATAAAACTTTTGTTTGTTATCATTTTATACACGAAAAATAACTATAAGTGAAAAAGAAAATCATTTGAAAAAATTAGCTTGTATTTAATTTTAAGTTTTTACTTAAAATTAAATTGCCTACGTATCCCCGTGAGGAATCAAAGCTCCACGTAGTTCTTTTACTTGAGAAGAATTAAAAAAAATGGGTTTGTATTTAATTTTAAGTTTTCACTTAAAATTAAATTGCCTACGTATCCTCGTGAGGAATCAAAGCCTACGTAGTTCTTTACTTACCTTACTTACCTTTAGTCGAAGTCGATGTCGTCGTCGTCTTGATCATCTGTAATACCCGGTTGTAATTCAGTCATTATCATTCAGTAATTTCATTCGGTAATTGTCACTACTTAATTTTTCACTTGATAATAATCATTCATCCGTGTTCACCGTTCGGAATAACTTCGAGTTGTGTATCGATATTGTTCATTGTTTCAACCTTACTCGGGAATCGAGACAAGAGTATTATCTTGACTGTTGTAATTGATTCATTAGTCGATGTTGACGTTGGAGTTCATGTCATTTCAAATCTTCTCATTGTTCAAATTGTGTTTTGTGGGGCGAACCCTTGTATCTGTAGTACCCGATTGTAATTCAGTCATTATCATTCAGTAATTTCATTCGGTAATTGTCACTACTTAATTTTTCACTTGATAATAATCATTCATCCGTGTTCACCGTTCGGAATAACTTCGAGTTGTGTATCGATATTGTTCATTGTTTCAACCTTACTCGGGAATCGAGACAAGAGTATTATCTTGACTGTTGTAATTGATTCATTAGTCGATGTTGACGTTGGAGTTCATGTCATTTCAAATCTTCTCATTGTTCAAATTGTGTTTTGTTGGGCGAACCCTTGTAATCATTGCTTGGAACTACCGTTTTGGGGTTTCCGCACTTCCATTTCGTGTTATTGTTTCCCAAATATTGATTCCTATTGCTTTTATTCCCTCCCCGGGTCATTTTTCTTCATTTTAGGACCCAAGGGGGGTGTGGGCCGCGGCACAAGAGTGTGCGCCGCAGCACACACAAAAGGTGAATTTTGACAAAAAAATAAATTCCTTTGAGAATATTAAAATTCTCGCCTACAAAGTCGAGTCGCTACACTAACATAAATACTTATTAATTAAGGCAACAACATGTCACAATTAAGAGGTTATAATTTCGGTGGTAGAAATTTAAGAATTCACATTACCAATCCTGAGTTTCCCCAAAATAAGAATAAATGTTTCAAAGTATAAGACCTAAAAGAAAACATCATTTACAAAATCTATCATCATATGCCCTTTGGGCTCGGTCCTTCATCCATCTGGCTCGAGCTTAACCTGCGAGATCAATATAGGTGGGGTGAGCTTCCTTCAGCTCATGGGAATCACACATATCACAATAATATACAAATTCATGGAAAGTAATTAAATGATTATTCTATCAGTAATATTTTTCTCAACATTAATACATACACACAATATCACATATAACATGAATATAGCACGCATGTGAATATTGAGGTTGTGAAGGTGTCCCCACACAACATATATCTTAAGATAGTCTCTTTATATGTACACATGTGAGACTGATTTACGTGTGTCCTCAATTTAAAACATAAATAGATTATCACATAGCAGTCCAAGTAAAACAATTAAAGTGATAGTGAAAATTCCCACGTGATAAAATGATGTTGCTGGAACTTGAATATGAAGATGCTCGACTCACAAATTCTAAGCGCGCAATTCTTGTTAATATCTACATGTAATAATTATAATTATAATCCTTATAATTCATTATTATTATATAACAATTGAAAATAAGATGTAATGCATAAATTAAAAGTGCTTACTAATATTACTTGAAGAGTTATCATTATTAATGACTTGAGTCAAAATAGGGCTGGATTTGAATGTTCTAAAAGTTAATTGGACTAAATCTGTGGGAATTAAAAATTTGGATATGAAATTGAAGGAAATTGGAAGATTAGTAGGTTTAACTGAAAGAATTAGAAATATCTGGGGTTGAATTGCAAAGATCTAAAAATTGAGGACTCCATTGAATTTACCTAAAATTCAATTTGCATAAAACCCTATCGATATGTCGGCGATTACTTCTCATTTCTTGCTACTCTCTCTCAGGTCTCTCTAAATCTCTCGGCAGGTATCTCTCACACACATACACATACAAACAAATTGATACACCCACATACACCGATATATACAGATCACACACTCGATCGACAACACACACATGAAATCCGCATCACACAACAGATGTCCAGTGACGGCGGCGGCGATTTGACAGTGCGGCGGCTCGGCGGGTAGCTCACGGCCAAGATGCAGGTCCGACGATGGTTGTGGGTTCTGGGTTCTGATTTGGGCAATCAGTTCCTGGTGTGGGCTATGTTCGTGGGTTCGGACCGTGGGTTTAGAATCAGGCGAACTAAGTAAAAAAGGTCAGTCGGATTTGAGTCTGGTTTGGTTTCGGTTGTTGATTTTGAATCCATTCGAGTGGTTTGGCTGCGATTGATGGTGGTGTTGGTGGTTAGGAGGCCGATTGGACAATTTAAAATTTTGATATTCGGTTGAGGATGATGATCGAGTGATGCTCTGGTCGTAGGTTTGGTTCGAAAAAAAAAATAGAACGAGTAGACTAAAAAGAAAAACACACAGATGAAGAAAGACAGAAGATGTACCTTTAGTTGGAGAAGAGGATTGGCAGAAGAATTTGAGGGACGGATGCTAGGTAGAAATAAAAGTATTTTTTTGTAGAGATAGGTGTATTTATACTCCTAGATTAGGCATAGGGTAGTCCTATGAGAATATGAGATGTATAAATATGCTGGGCTTATTGGGCTGAAAAAGAATTTTAATTAAAATTTATTTGATTTCAAATAATTGATAATGATATCTAATTATAATATTAAAACTATTAATATTAATACCGTTCTCTATTATAATTATTAATAATAATAATAATAATAATAATAGTACTTTTAATAATTATAATAATATTAATAACAATGACTAATGTTAAATGCTTCTTAAATTAAATTGATAAAAATTGACTCGGGCTTAGAACCTATGAGATGTCGTAAAAATATTTATGATTCACTAAATGAGATTAAATGAATTGATTTGTACGTGAAGTAAAAATAATTATATAACAATTACTCACTCGATAATGTAATGTGACTAAATGAAATGAAAATGCATTATCAATATTATTATAAATAATAATATTATATTATGAAAATGGCAGATATTACAGGATCGAACTACTCTAATGACTAACTTAATATCACAAATACATCTCCTACTGAAACCTCATCAAATGTCCACGTATACCTATCACAACCTTTCGATTCAGTCATTGGCAATCCTAGAGTGATATCTATGTGATCGAATCGAGGTGAGTCGTGTTCGAGCATACCAATCCCATTAGCATACCTATAACGAGTGCTCCCACTAATCCTTAGTGAAGACAGACACTCTATATGTTAGAGTACATGTTATACAAGCCTTGTCTAAACTTACTGCCCAGTTAAGTTTCGTCGACTTGCGAATCAATTCGACCCCCAAAAACTCCCATTGCCTATCTCCTTATCTCCATAAAGAGTCAAATGTTTGATCTCAAGTGCAAAGACTATTATTTTATATACCAAATCACAATACTTGTGATATACAATAATATATAAATAATAAATGCCTCATTTAATATTCATAATTACAATACAATGCTCTACTCTCTCATCCTCTGAGTGGCATTCGAGGGCATATTTATAACAATCTCCCACTTGCACTAAATGCCACAAACTTTGGTATCAAATACCCATACTCTACAGATGTCGCTCTAAGACTATCTGAGATAGTGGTTTGGTCAGTGGATCAGCAACGTTATTAGCCTAGCATACACTCTGCAGTATAAGAATTCCTTTCTGAACCATTTCTCTAACAAAATGATATTTTCTCTCAATATGTTTGATGTTGTGGTGAGCCATAAGCTCCTTAGCCTGTGCAACTGCTCCGTCGTTGTCGCAAAATAGTGTCACGGGCTTCTCTTCGTCAGGAACCACTTGAAGTTCCTCAGTGAACTTCTTGATCTAAAAATCTTAGTTAGCAGCCTCCGTGGCTGCTTAATATTCGGCTTGACATGTAGAGACTGCAGTCGTGCTTTGCTTGGCACTTCTCCAAGATACTGCTCCACCATTCAGAGTAAAGATATACCCTGAAGTGGACATCTTCCCATCCATGTCCCTCGAAGAACCTGAATCTGTATAACCCTCCGCTTTTACTTCTCCATCACCGTACGTAAGAACCAAGTCTTTAGTCCTTTTAAGGCACTTAAGAATGTTCTTCACAGTAGTCCAATGTTCTTGCCCTGGATTAGACTCAAACCGACTTACTGCGCTCACAGCGTAGGCAATGTACAGCCTGGTGCAAATTATAGCATACGTGAGGCTACCCACTAATGAAGCATAGTGTACCTTACTCATTTCTTTTCTGTCTTCCTCACTTTGAGGACACATATCTAAGGAAAGTTTTATGCCATATTGCATAGGTAGGAACTCTCTCTTAGATTCTTCCATCTTAAATCGCTTCAGGATCTTTTCTATATAGATGACTTGGGAAAGACCTAACATCCTTTTCTCCCTATCCCGGTAGAGACAAATATCCCAAATATTGGTAGCTTCTCCGAAGTCTTTCATTGAGAACTCTGTAAAAACCCATTCTTTCACAGAACTGAGCATTCTTATGCCGTTTCCTATAAGTAGACTGTCATCCACATATAGTATTAAGAATGAAATTTTGCTTTCACTAACCTTTTTATAAATACAGGGCTCGTCTTCGTTTTGGATAAAATCAAACTCTTTTACTGTCTCATTGAAACGAAAATTCCAACTTCACGAAGCATGCTTCTGTAACACCCCCAAGTTATTCAGGAATATTACAGCGCCGTAAGCCCCGCCGTGGGACCCACAAGGCTAAACATACGCGGAACCATAAATTTTTGACCGATAAGGTCTACACACAATGGAATGAAAAACAATACAAAGGTATTCAAAACATAACCAATGTATTCACAAACATCACAACTCGAATCAATACTTCGGCAAACACAGGCCGGAACATCAAGGAAAATGGAAAACAATACTCGAGTATTCAATAACCAATCCAGTACAACAACACTGAATGGGAAACTGCAAACATAACTGGAAAAAATACACAGTATCACACTTGCCCACCATCTTCATGCCGACCCGATACCTGCCTGTCCGCTCTCCTGGAACCTGAAATACATAAAACGTATTTCCCCCATAAAGGGGTTAGCCGTCGAATAGCTAGTGCAAGAATATCAAGTATGAAACACAATACTTCTCGTCAATAAAGTAAATGTAACCGTCAATTCATCAATTCAAGACTAGCATTCCAGAATAACTAAATCTCATAGCGTCACATCAAGAGGTATATGAATGCCGTAGAAACGGTTCGTTCATATCATCCGTCAATCCATGTATGAATGCCGTAGAAACAGTTCGTTCATATCATGCCATCAATTCATATATGAATGCCGTAGAAACGGTTCGTTCATATCATGCCATCAATATATCTATGAATGCCGTAGAAACGGTTCGTTCATATCATACCATCAATATTTCTTACTTTCAAAGTCGAGAACGTACAATCATAAATATATACATGCCTTTGAGACATCGAGAAAACGAATGGAAAAAGGGGTATGAGATCGGTAGGTCCAAGAACGCGCTTCTGGCACCTAAACGATTCGCAAGGAATATGATAATCAATTATCCATATTCAAATTACACGAAGAAACCCCTGAAACCCATCTACGATTCATAAAGATATACGGATAATCAACTAGAGGTTGGAAAATCGTCCAAAATCTCACAAGTCCGAAAACGGCACAATCCAAACCATAAAATCGTAGGAAAAGCATGCATACGGTATAGATACATCATAATCTCAAGGTTCTCAAGCTTCCAAATGGATAAATCGGACGAATCTACGAAAAACCCCAAAATTCCCAAAAAGTAGGGTTCTAAGGATTTTTACCTTGATTCGGACGTTAGGAGGAATTAGATGTTGAGAAATCCTTGTTCTCCAACCAAATATGTTGTTGTTAGAAGGAAGATTGCTTCCAATCGCCCAAGATCGTCTCTCCCGAGCGTTTTCCGTCGAAAAGGAGTGAAGTAGGTGAGAAATGACGAAATGGAAGTCAACTGTCATATTTATATCTGCCCAGTCTAGCACGCGCTACACCTCCTTCATTAGCGTGCGCTAGCGAAGTCACCGGATAGTCCAGTGGTTTCTGCCGGCTCCGTTAGCGTGCGCTAATCGTCAGCCTCTAGCGTGCGCTAGTCCAAAACGTGGCATTCAGTACTGGAGTCCAGAACTTACTGTCTCTGCCCTGCTCAAACTTAGCGTGCGCTAGCGCTATGATTTAGCGTGCGTTATGCAATAGTTTTAGCGTGCGCTAGCCGAAGCCTAGCGTACGCTACCTGATATTCCAGAAAACCTGGCAACCTCACTGCCTCTGCTGACCAGCCCGGTAGCGTGCACTACGGACGGATGTTAGCGTGCGCTACTATCCATGGATAGCGCGCGCTAACAAACTCCTAGCGTGCGTTAATCCGCCAGTCCAGAGAGCAGTCCGAAATACTGGTTCTGACCTGACTGATCCTCTTAACGCGCGCTACGGCTCAAAGCTAGCGTGCGCTAATCAAGCAAAATTAGCGTGCGTTAGCCTAGGCCTAGCGTGCGCTATATCTCTGGCACAGAGCATTTCCGCAAGGTCTAAACGACATGATCAAGAACCAAACGAGATACGAAACTCAATAACAATATCAACAACATCTCCAAACATTTACGGAGCGACAAAATAAGGAGGATGACAAAGTCAAACAGTCAATAAAAGTACGGGTATTACATTCTCCCCCTCTAAAAAGAAGTTTCGTCCCGAAACTTAAGAAATAAATAGTTCGGGGTATTCCACCCGCATCTTCTCTTCTGTCTCCCAAGTTGCTTCCTCGATTCCATGTCTCGACCATTGCACTTTAACCAGTGGAATGGTTTTATGCCGGAGTTGTTTCTCGCGACGCTCAAGGATCTTCACGGGTCTCTCCGGAAAGGTAATATCCTCGGCTACGTCAATCTCACTGTAGTCGATGATGTGGCTCGGATCTGGTACGTACTTTCTCAACTGAGACATATGAAAAACACTATGGACGTGACTCAAAGCTGGAGGCAACACCAAGCGATAAGCTAAATCTCCAACTCTGTCCAAAATCTCGAAAGGTCCGATATACCTCGGACTAAGTTTCCCCTTTTTCCCGAAGCGGAAAACTCCGCGGGTCGGCGACACCTTGAGTAAGACATGATCCCCCACTTCGAACTCCAAGGGTCGACGACGAGTATCAGCATAAGATTTCTGACGACTCTGGGCAGCTAGTAATCGGTCCCGGATAATAGAAATCTTTTCCTTAGTCTCCATCAACATATCCGGCTCCGTCCCAACTAGCTCAGAAGCCTCGTCCCAACATAATGGCGACCTACATCGCCTACCATAAAGTGCCTCGAAGGGTGCCATTTTGATCGACGCATGCCAACTATTATTGTAAGCAAACTCGATCAACGGCAAGTGAAGCTCCCAATCATTACTCCAGTCTAAGGCACAAACTCGTAACATATCTTCCAATGTCTGAATCGTCCTCTCTGTTTGTCCATCCGATTGAGGATGAAAAGAAGTGCTCAGTCTCAACTCAGTACCCAAAGCCTGGTGAACGGCCTGCCAAAAGTGCGATACGAAACGGCCGTCTCGATCAGAAACAATGGTCTTGGGGGCACCGTGTAATCTCACGATCTCAGCAATAAATGTTCGAGCCAGTCTATCTGGTCCCCAAGTATCCTTAATACCCAAGAAGTGTGCAGACTTGGTCAGCCGATCAACAATTACCCAAATCATATTCATTCCGGCCCGAGTTCTCGGCATGCCAGTGATGAAATCCATAGAAATGTCTTCCCACTTCCACTCGGGAATGGGAAGCGGTTTCAACAACCCCGTTGGTCGTTGATGTTCGATCTTGACTTGTTGACACGTCAAGCACCGTAGTACAAACTCCGTAACATCCTTCTTCATGTTATTCCACCAAAAATTACGCTTCAAATCTTTGTACATCTTACTCGTCCCGGGGTGGATTGAGTAAGGCGTAGCATGCGCTTCTCGGAGAATTTTCTGCCTCAACTCTAAATCGTTCGGAACACAAAGCCTGCCCTGAAATCTCAGAATACTATCCTCGTGAACCATAAAGCCAGGAGCATTTCCTTTAATTACATCTTCCTTCAGTTGAGAAATCATCGGGTCACTCTACTGTTTCCCTTTGATGTCATCAACTAAAGACGAAGTAATTTCGTGAGTACACAGCCCAGGCTTTGACCCGAAGCGTCACTATAAACTGCAAAGCCCTCGCTACCATGTGGTAAGGTTAAAATCGGCGCTGAAGTCAAACGTTTCTTCAGTTCATCGAAGCTCTGTTGTCTCTCATCCGTCCAAACAAACTTTTCGGTCTTCTGGAGTAATTTCGTAAGCGGCCGAGCGAGTTTCGAGAACCCCTCGACAAACCGACGGTAATACCCAGCAAGGCCCAAAAAGCTATGAACCTCCTTAACATTCTTAGGCGGTGCCCAATCTAGCACTGCCTCAATCTTCTGCGGGTCTACACGAATCCCTTCGGCCGAAATCACATGGCCGAGAAACATAACTTCTTCCAACCAAAACTCACATTTCGAGAATTTCGCATAGAGATGCTCGGTTCTCAAAATGTCTAATATCAAACGCAAGTGTAGGGCATGTTCCTCCTTATCTCGAGAATAGATCAAGATGTCGTCAATAAAGACGACTACACACCTGTCGAGGTACTCAATGAATCTTATTCATTAACTGCATGAAAATTGCCGGTGCATTAGTCAACCCAAAAGGCATAACTACAAATTTATAATGCCCATATCTCATCCGAAATGCCGTCTTCGGAACGTCTGACTCCCTCACCCTGAGTTGATAATACCCGGATCTTAAATCAATTTTCGAGAAAACTGCAGCCCCTTGCAATTGATCAAATAAATCGTCTATACGAGGTAAAGGATACTTGTTCTTAATGGTTACTTTGTTCAGCTCACGGTAGTCAATGCACAAACGTAGTGAACCATCCTTCTTCCTCACAAAAAGAACAGGCGCGCCCCAAGGCGAAGCGCTCGGTCTGATGTACCCTTTTTCCAGAAGTTCTCCCAATTGATTCTTCAATTCTTGCATCTTGGAAGGTGCCATCCGGTAAGGTTCTTTAGAAATCGGAGCCGCATCTGGCTCCAAGTCCACGGTAAATTCTATCTCTCGATCTGGCGGTAATCCCGGGAGGTCATCCGAAAAAACATCGGGGTACTCACTAACAACCGGAATCGAAGAGAAATCGATTTCATTTCCTTCCGTTTTCAAGGCATAACACCAATAGCCCGCACAACCTTTATTCAAAAGTTTTACGGCCATCATGGCACTGATAAGTAACTTGGATTGGCTCGACTTATGTCCCAAAAATGAGTACTCAGATCCGTCTTTAGTCATCATGGTGATAACCTTGGTACGATAGTTCATAATCGCTTGATGATTATCAAGCCAATCCTCGCCGAGGATCACATCCTCGCCTTCTATATCAACTACAATCAAATTCGATAACCATTCCATACGGGATATACTCATCGGAAAATCTCTAATCTCCCGATTCCCCACAATCCTATCCCCGCTGGGCAGTTTCACGATAAAGGGATCGCAAGCAGTTAAACAAGTTATATTCAAACGGCGTACACATTCCAAAGATATAAAAGAATGTGTAGCACCCGTATCAAAGAGTACACGGACTGGATAAGATAAAACATGGATGGTACCTGAAGCCACCGCTGCGTCGGGCTCGTCTGTTCGACGCATCTCATAAACCCGAGGTTGTACCGAACCAACGCTAGAATTCCCCCCTCCAGCATTCTGATCCCGTCCCCGACCCCTGCCGAAATTCTGCTGAGGTTGACCAGCTGGGGCAGAAACCCGAGTGTCCAAGGTCTGATTCGGCTCGGAACAATAAACCGCTCTATGTCCCATCTGTCCGCACGTGTGACACTTCAATGGTGGAAAGTTGCATTCCAAACTGACGTGGCCAGGACGGCCACAATTATAGCAAGTCACCGTGCGATTTGTGGTGCCCGGAGTAGGACGGTAACCCCTCTTTCCTTTATTATAACGTGACGACTGTCCGGCAAAACGGCTAGTCGTCTGTGACTTTTGAAAGTTGCCACCTTTAGAGCCAGAAAAACTTCCCGCGACTTTCTGCTTCTTCGGTTCTTCAACGGTATCATTGTCGGGGCTCAACATATCATGGGCTAAAGCTCTGTCCTGATACTCTTTCAGTGTGGTACAAGCAAATCCGGCCATATACCGTCGTAAGTCCAAATTCATCCGCATATCAAAATAACGGATCTTATCACGCTCGTTACGCACTTGATCCTTCACATGGATCAATTGTTGGTTGTACTCTACGATCGCCTGCGAAACGGAAATATCTTGAGGTTTAGCCTCGAAAAAGGCTCGGATTCGGCTCTCTCGCACCGGCCAAGGACAAAACTTGGTCCCCAAGAGTTCCTTAAATTCCTCCCACGTGGCAATGCGATCCTGTGGCTTGATGACCTTCCACCAGGTAGCGGCCTCTTTGGTGAGGAAATACTGAGCAATCGGTACTTTCCTCACTTCGGGGCAATCAACCGCCTCGAAAATCTTTTCCAATTCCGCTAGCCAGTATTCCCAGCCTAACGGGTCCGTGGCACCGCCAAACTGTGGAGGGTGCATACGGATTACATTCTGAAGTAAGGCATCCGTGTTCGGGTTCGGATTATTCAGCTGAACAGTTTGGGCCAAAATAGTCATCTGAGTAGCCAATTGTTGAAGTGCATTCACCACTCCAACGTCCGCGTTGTTCCCCTAACCGTCTGACTGGTCGTGCTGACTCTCGGTGTCGGGATGCACCGAGTTCGACAAACTGGGGTTGGTCGACCCCGCAACTGAACTGATGGAAACGGCCGCGCCACGACCTCTTCCACGTCCACGGCCACGACCACGGCCACGGCCCCTACCAGCTGACATACTGAAGAACACACAAGTCACGTAAGCACAATTCAATTACACGTCGTTAAAGTGACCGATTCTCACGAATACCAACAAAACGAAGCAAAACGAACAAGGAAACACCAGAAGAGTAAGAGGTCTTACAAGTACCGGTCGCACTGTGATGATGGCAAAGTAGTGATACTGCGTACAAATGACAACTCGACCGACCCAAAAGACCGACAGCCTAGGTATCCATAGACCTAAGCTCCGATACCATATTCTGTAACACCCCCAAGTTATTCAGGAATATTACAGCGCCGTAAGCCCCGCCGTGGGACCCACAAGGCTAAACATACGCGGAACCATAAATTTTTGACCGGTAAGGTCTACACACAATGGAATGAAAAACAATACAAAGGTATTCAAAACATAACCAATGTATTCACAAACATCACAACTCGAATCAATACTTCGGCAAACACAGGCCGGAACATCAAGGAAAATGGAAAACAATACTCGAGTATTCAATAACCAATCCAGTACAACAACACTGAATGGGAAACTCCAAACATAACTGGAAGAATTACACAGTATCACACTTGTCCACCATCTTCATGCCGACCCGATACCTGCCTGTCCGCTCTCCTGGAACCTGAAATACATAAAACGTATTTCCCCCATAAAGGGGTTAGCCGTCGAATAGCTAGTGCAAGAATATCAAGTATGAAACACAATACTTCTCGTCAATAAAGTAAATGTAACCGTCAATTCATCAATTCAAGACTAGCATTCCGGAATAACTAAATCTCATAGCGTCACATCAAGACGTATATGAATGCCGTAGAAACGGTTCGTTCATATCATCCGTCAATACATGTATGAATGACGTAGAAACAATTCATTCATATCATGCCATCAATTCATATATGAATGCCGTAGAAACGGTTCGTTCATATCATGCCATCAATATATCTATGAATGTCGTAGAAACGGTTCGTTCATATCATACCATCAATATTTCTTACTTTAAAAGTCGAGAACGTACAATCATAAATATATACTTGCCTTTGAGACATCGAGAAAATGAATGGAAAAAGGGGTATGAGATCGGTAGGTCCAAGAACGCGCTTCCGGCACCTAAACGATTCGCAAGGAATATGATAATCAATTATCCATATTCAAATTACACGAAGAAACCCCCGAAACCCGTCTACGATTCATAAAGATATACGGATAATCAACTAGAGGTTGGAAAATCGTCCAAAATCTCACAAGTCCGAAAACGGCACAATCCAAACCATAAAATTGTAGGAAAAGCATGCATACGGTATAGATACATCATAATCTCAAGGTTCTCAAGCTTCCAAACGGATAAATCGGATGAATCTACGAAAAACCCCAAAATTCCCAAAAAGTAGGGTTCTAAGGATTTTTACCTTGATTCGGACGTTAGGAGGAATTAGATGTTGAGAAATCCTTGTTCTCCAACCAAATATGTTGTTGTTAGAAGGAAGATTGCTTCCAATCGCCCAAGATCATCTCTCCCGAGCGTTTTCCGTCGAAAAGGAGTGAAGTAGGTGAGAAATGACGAAATGGAAGTCAACTGTCATATTTATATCTGCCCAGTCTAGCGCACGCTACACCTCCTTCATTAGCGTGCGCTAGCGAAGTCACCGGATAGTCCAGTGGTTTCTGCTGGCTCCGTTAGCGTGCGCTAATCGTCAGCCTCTAGCGTGCGCTAGTCCAAAACGTGGCATTCAGTACTGGAGTCCAGAACTTACTGTCTCTGCCCTGCTCAAACTTAGCGTGCGCTAGCGCTATGATTTAGCCTGCGTTATGCAATAGTTTTAGCGTGCGCTAGCCGAAGCCTAGCGTACGCTACCTGATATTCTAGAAAACCTGGCAACCTCACTGCCTCTGCTGACCGGCAGTGGCGTGCGCTACGGACGGATGTTAGCGTGCGCTACTATCCATGGATAGCGCGCGCTAACAAACTCCTAGCGTGCGTTAATCCGCCAGTCCAGAGAGCATTCTGAAATACTGGTTCTGACCTGACTGATCCTCTTAGCGCACGCTACGGCTCAAAGCTAGCGTGCGCTAATCAAGAAAAATTAGCGTGCGTTAGCCTAGGCCTAGCGTGCGCTATATCTCTGGCACAGAACATTTCCGCAAGGTCTAAACGACATGATCAAGAACCAAACGAGATACGAAACTCAATAACAATATCAACAACATCTCCAAACATTTACGGAGCGACAAAATAAGGAGGATGACAAAGTCAAACAGTCAATAAAAGTACGGGTATTACAGCTTCAATCCATAAATGGCACGCTGAAGTTTGCATACTTTATTAATATCAGTTTCAGATATGAATCCCTTAGGCTATTCAATGTAAATTTCCACCTTGAGGAATCCATTTGGGTGTCGTTTTCACATCCATTTGCCATATTTCTTAATCAAAATAGGCTGCTATGGCAAGCATCATGCGAATAGACTTAATCATGACTACGGGCGAGAAGGTCTCAAAGTAATAGATTCCCTCTCTTTGGGAATATCCCTTTGCCACAATTCTGGCCTTACAGGTATCAACCTTGCCATCTCTGTTGCGATATTTCTTACACGCAAGTGCACGTCATCATTTACAAGTAATAAAGTGATAAGTAGAGTATCGTTCCCACGAGGACTGAATCTCTAACTACCGATTTTTGTGTATTCCAATTTTATTTGAACAATCGAATTTGGGTTTTTGCAATTAATAACTAAAAGAATTACTAAGCGACTAAACAATAGAGAACGATAGCTTGAATAAAAGAAATCAAATGATGAATAAGTCTAGGATTCTGAATCCACCTCGGTTTATCCGAATTTACTCTCGATTATCCGTAATAAATAATTTTCCCAATTTATTGAAGGCGGAGATTGCTAATATATTCTACCGCCTCTCCCGAGGTCAATAGATTTATCTAAAGGCGAATAACGCACTCTATCCCTAGGTGAATTAATTCGTCAATAGGCGAAAGGCATAAAATCTCCCAAAAGCCACGTAGTTCCTATGAGTATATTCCTATCTCACAGAATAAAACGGTCCTCACCAATAGTTCCTCACCAAATCTCCTCTCCCGATTCGAAGTGAATGATTAAATCAATACAACTATTGGCCAGATAGTTGCAAGCATTAAACACAATTGGAAAAACTCAACAAAAAGGTAATTAATTGGATAATCTCAAGAAATTCATCAAAACATAGGTTTCATCAAAACCCTAGATTAGGGCTTTAGCCTGACATACTAATAATTGAAAATACAGAATAGATAAATGAAACCATAAAAATCAAACGCAGATGAAGCTCGGATTCCTCCGTTCTTGAGCTTCCGCCTCGCCCTTGAAGTCTTCGCTTCCCTCTTCTTCCGCCGTCTCCAAGCTTAAGCTCCAAAAGATAAAAGATCCAAAGATAGTTAATTAGGGTCTTAAACCCTATTTATAGCTCAGCATATCCTCCAAATCGCGTCCGTATCGTAGGTCGAACGGCTTCAAACGGCCCTAATCCGCGCGGACAACCAAAAACCGCCAAGTGTGCCGCGGCGCACTAAATTTGTGCCGCGGCACAGGGCCTTCACTGGATGCAGGCGTCTTTAATTTCTTCGTGCCGTGGCTCACTGGATGTGCCGCGGCACAGAGTACGCTTTACTCGCCTTTGGTGGGTGTCTTCTTGTGCCGCGGCCCTGCTTCCTTGTGCCGCGGCTCAGAGTCCAGATTTTACGTTTTCGCCCGTTTTGCCTCGTTTTAGCTTCCGGACTTCAATTTCCTGTCAATCATACAAAATTAAGGCATTAAAGGCTCATTTAGACAATTTCACTCTCCAAAATAATACAAAATAATAATAAATAAGCGTATAAAAATACGCCTAACAAATACCCCCAAACTTAAGCCTTTGCTTGTCCTCAAGCAAAAAGAATTAAATTCAATAAAAGAATGTCGTGAATCATCGTGAAACTCATAGTGTTCAACCTAATCAATACTATCCTGTAATTCTCTCTAAATAATACAAGTGTCATAATAGCAAGCTGCACTCAGAATAATGATTCCGCAAAGTAATCAAGTTCAGTCCTAATCACTCGTTCATGAAGAAAATCCAGCTCAAAGATTAACAAAACGTGAGTCAAATCGACCGTCAATATGAAAGGCTAAAATAAACAAGCTAGTTCGTCCCGTTCCACAGTCTAGTGGCACAATTTTCACGAGTTTCATAACAAATAAACCTCGGGCAGTATCCCCTTATCTATATGTTCAAGAATTTGATTCGAGTTGACCACTAGGTTAGGATCTCGGGATGTTTCCTCGGGATAATCCTAGGGTGGAACTTCCATTCTCATGTATTGGGAAACCGTTTGACGTAAAAGACACTCATGGGGAACATGGATGCTTCTAGTTACTAAGTTCCCGTCTACAGTGGAGAAACAACTCGAATATATAATTTCCGCATGTCCGAATCAAGGTCGCCGTTTTACGCGAGAGTAAACAACGGGTCACGCGAATACCCCCGGTTACTAGGCTCCCTATCATTGGCACATGTGAAATATCTAAATCACTAGTCTAATCAGGGTCGTCGATTTACGCGAGAGTAAACAACGGGTCACGCGAATACCCCGGTTACTAGACTTCCCTTCATAGAACACATTATCTCGACTTTTGGGAAAAACTGACCGACTCTAAACTCAATCTAAGTGCCAACACGACTAATATAACTGGACGACTAACTAACCGAAAAATGTAACCAAACGTATTGACGATGATTTTAAAACAAGTATGTATCGTCTCTTATCTGCCAAGACCTCTACAATCACGAAAAAATTTGGACCTAAATGAATACTAAGCGAATGTAAATAATCGACTACAACTCGACTAAAACTCGACCGCTTTCTTGAGAGAAAACAAAGTGTCGTAACATCGATCACACAAATAGAAGCACGAAAAATTCACGAATAAAGAAGAATTAATACAAGCAAGGCTATCCAAACGTATATAAAAAAAATAACGCAAAGCAATGAAAAGTGCAACAAAATAAAGTACAGCAATGAATGTAGCAACTGAAAGTAAATCCCCCGCCCCACACTTTGGACGTACATTGACCTCAATGGACAAAAATTTGATATGCAATAAAAGTAAAGGTCAAGTACTCTCCCTCCGCTCAGGAGCTGGTGCCGGCATCATCCGGTGAGCTTGCACGCTTCTTGACTACATCATGCGGAGTGTGAATAAATGAGCTTGCATCATCAAAAAGGAAGTTAAGTACGAGCTCTCAAGTTTAACATGATGTAAGGGTTGGGGATAATGTAATTCGATAACATGATTCATTGCATATAATTTTGAAAATGCCTAGCTTACCAATTTTCCATTGCTGCAATTTATCAAACAACTTGTGTGCACAAGTTAAAATGAAGAACAAGAATTTTGATGGTTAATTCCAAATCCCAAAAATAATAACATAGATAATAACCCTGAATCACGACAACTATCATCAACAATTCGTTCATAAATCTCAATTCCATCACAATATCAAATTCCCCATATTCCAACTCCATTTTAGAAATAACAGTGAAGAACAACTAGCAATATATAACTTCAAATCTTTTCACATCAAGAATCACTTATGATTTAGAAATCAAAAATTACCTGGAGAATTTGAGAAGGAGACTAATAGAATGGTATCAACTGACCTCATTGTGTGAAGGAAGGAAGGAAGGGAGGGAAGAAGATACCTTGCAGCCGATCGATTGAATGAGCCCTACCGGTTGCTCTTATTTTGCGACGGGGCCGCGGCACAATATAAGTGAGCCGCGCCCAAAGTACTGAGGCACAGGACATTTTGTAATACCACGGTGCCGCGGCTCAGTTTTAGTGTGCCGCGGCTCAATGAGTTAGTGTGCCGCGGCTCATTTTTCGCGTGCCGCGGCACAAAGTACAGCCTTCTGGGCGTTTCTTGGCCATTTGGTGTGCCGCGGCTCAGATTTAGTGTGCCGCGGCTCAGTGACTGGTGTCGCGGCCAAGAAATCGTGCCGCGCACATGGTACGCTTTGATCGGCCATTTTTCATCACCGGTGTGTGCCGCGCTCACTTGTTGGCCGCGCCCATCATTGAATTCCTCCCCTTTGCCGATTCCCCGCATGCAATTTTTACACGAAAACATCAAGACGAGAGGGAAGGACGGATCAAAGAAAAATGACGACAAAGAAAAACTCTAAAAATGCAAGAAAACAATAAAGAATCTACAACTAATACTCGGGTTGCCTCCCGAGGAGCGCTAAGTTTATAGTCTTCAGCCGGACTTATTTGAAAATATTAGTTCGCTTTTCGCAAACTCCATTTGGTTTCCGCCCCGTTCATCGAACCGTTCATATATTTGTTAAAATTATGACCATTGGTCGTTAGCGATTCGACTTTCGGTTCGGTCATCAAATGTTGTTTACGGAAAGGTTTCGACGTGAACAACTTCCCGAAACACCCGTTTTTTCCATGACTAATTGTCCGCTGGGCTTTCGGCTTACTCTCCTCCTTCACAAACGCACTCAAGACTGCAGCAGATTTGTCCTCATGCTCGAGGAACGCCACTCGTTCTACATCCTTCTTAAGACTTGGACCATCTAACACAAAATCTGAATTTTCCCACCGACGATGTTTTCGGTGCTTTCCTCTTTCAACGGCATTTACACTTTCAATTTGTGACCTTTTATAATAAATTCCGGTACATGTAAACGATTTGAATACCTGATAAGTAACTTGCTCGTCTTGGACCCTCAGAGTTAACTCCCCTTTTTCCACGTCTATAAGGGTTCGGCCAATCGCTAAAAATGGTCGTCCCAAGATGATTGGAATATCTTCATCTTCCTCCATGTCGAGTACGATGAAATCGGCCGGAAAGATGAACTTATCAACTTTGACTAAAACGTCCTCAATCACTCCCCTTGGGTATTTGATGGATCGATCTGCCAATTGTAAGGAGACTGTTGTTGGCTTGGCTTCCCCAATATCCAGCTTTTTGAAAATCGACAGAGGCATGAGGTTGATACTAGCACCAAGATCGCATAGTGCCTTATTAAAAGAAAGATTCCCCATGGTGCACGGTATGTTGAAGCTTCCCGGATCTTTCAATTTTGGTGGGAGCTTCTTTTGAAGAATTGCGCTGCACTCCTCTGTCAAGGCGACCGTTTCAAACTCCTCAAGTTTTCTTTTCTTCGATAATATCTCTTTCATGAAATTAACGTAACTCGGCATCTGTTCCAACGCGTCGGCGAACGGAATGTTTATGTGAAGCTTTTTAAACACGTCAAGGAACTTAGAAAATTGTTTGTCCGCCTTTTTCTGCTGTAATCTCTGCGGAAACGGGACGGGGGGCACACATGTCTTCGAGTTATCCGGCAACTTTATTGAAGGTTTCAAATCCTTTGACTCCTCTGGCTCTAAATGATTCTTTTCCTCAATTTCCTTCTTCTTTTCACACCGCTCGGGCTGATCCAGCACCTCTTTCCCACTTCTTAAGCTGATTGCGTTAGACTCTATCTAGGATTTGTCTCTGTTGTACTCGGCAATGCTCCCTCCGGGCGAGCTGTCAACACATTAGCAATTTGGCCCAGCTGGACCTCCAAGTTTCGTATGGAAGCGGAATGATTTTGCAATGTCGCTTCAGTACGGGTCATAAATTGACTCGTATTCGCCGCCAATTTTGCGAGTGCTTCCTCAAGAGAAATTTTTGGAGCGGGAGGGGGCCGCCGATTCCCGAGCGAACGGGGGCTGGTTTGAGTTCTGTCCGTTTCTCCACGAAAAGTTGGGATGATTGCGCCACCCCGGATTATAAGTGTTGGAGTACGGGTTATTCTGCCGATTTCCATTTCCCACGAACTGAGCCTGCTCCATCTGATGTTGCTCGAACGGGTTTCCACCTTGACACTCTGCGCTCGGGTGTGATCCGTTACACCAATTGCATGTCTCTATGGTAACGGGGGAAGGTGCGTGCGAAAATGCTTGGAGCTGTTGGGTCAAAGCGGCGACTTGAGCTGACAAAGTGGAAATCGGGTCATTACTTGAAACCTCCATAACTCTCTTCGGTGTCAATCTTTCCGATGGCCATTGGTATGCATTTGCGGCCATATCTTCCAAAAGCGAGTGTGCCTCGGCCATAGACTTTCCCATCAAGGCCCCTCCAGCGGCCGCATCCACGAGAGTGCGTGTAGAAGCACTCAAACCAGTATAGAACGTCTGAATCTGAAGCCAATCAGGAAGGCCGTGATGAGGGCATCTTCGTAACAAATCTTTATATCGCTCCCACGCCTCGTGGAGCGATTCCATATCGTACTGACCAAAGGTGGTTATTTCATTTCTCAACCTCGCCGTCTTAGCAGGTGGGAAGAATTTGGCAAGGAAGGCTTGCGCTAACCCCCCCCCCCCCATGTTGTAATCGACCCCGGCGGTAAGGAATTTAACCAAAATTTCGCTTTATCCCTCAAAGAAAAAGGGAAAAGCCTCAATCGTATGGCATCGTCGGTGACACCATTAGTCTTGAACGTGTCGCATATCTCAAGGAAAGAAGCAATATGGGCATTCGGGTCGTCATTCGGTCTGACCGAATTGGCTCTTTGCACCATCTGAATAATAGCGGGCTTGATCTCAAAATTATTGGCTTGGATAGTGGGACGCCGAATTCCCGAAAAATTAGCATTGATCTACGGCATGGCATAATCTCGAAGAGCTAGTTCCAGTTGAACTTGCCGCACATGGTTATCTCCTCCTTGGACTTCGATATTCTCGGCCATGTTGACCGTCATCTGCAACTCTCTTTTCTCCTTTTTGTTCCTTCTTAGAGTGCGCTCGAGCTCGGTATCCAAAGGTAGTAGGCTTTCGTTATCGAGTTTTCTCATGCACTACACGAAAGGTCCCGAAAGGAAAAAACAAATAAACGAAATTAAATACAAAAGAATAAAAATAAAACGTTCAAATTAAGACTAGAAATACTTAAATCGATATTAGAAAATTTCAATCCCCGGTAACGGCGCCAAAAACTTGTTGCGATATTTCTTACACGCAAGTGCACGTCATCGTTTACAAGTAATAAAGTGATAAGTAGAGTATCGTTCCCACGAGGACTGAATCTCTAACTACCGATTTTTGTGTATTCCAATTTTATTTGAACAATCGAATTTGGGTTTTTGCAATTAATAACTAAAAGAATTACTAAGCGACTAAACAATAGAGAATGATAGCTTGAATAAAAGAAATCAAATGATGAATAAGTTTAGGATTCTGAATCCACCTCGGTTTATCCGAATTTACTCTCGATTATCCGTAATAAATAATTTTCCCAATTTATTGAAGGCGGAGATTGCTAATATATTCTACCGCCTCTCCCGAGGTCAATAGATTTATCTAAAGGCGAATAACGCACTCTATCCCTAGGTGAATTAATTCATCAATAGGCGAAAGGTATAAAATCTCCCAAAAGCCAAGTAGTTCCTATGAGTATATTCCTATCTCACAGAATAAAACGGTCCTCACCAATAGTTCCTCACCAAATCTCCTCTCCCGATTCGAAGTGAATGATTAAATCAATACAACTATTGGCCAGATAGTTGCAAGCATTAAACACAATTGGGAAAACTCAACAAAAAGGTAATTAATTGGATAATCTCAAGAAATTCATCAAAACATGGGTTTCATCAAAACCCTAGATTAGGGCTTTAGCCTGACATACTAATAATTGAAAATACAGAATAGATAAATGAAAGCATAAAAATCAAACGCAGATGAAGCTCGGATTCCTCCGTTCTTCAGCTTCCGCCCTCTGCCCTTGAAGTCTTCTGCTTCCCTCTTCTTCTGCCGTCTCCAAGCTTAAGCTCCAAAAGATAAAAGATCCAAAGATAGTTAATTAGGGTCTTAAACCCTATTTATAGCTCAGCATATCCTCCAAATCGCGTCCATATTAGTAGGTCGAAAACTGGCTTCGAAACGGCCCTAATCCGCGCGGACAACCAAAAACCGCCAAGCAAAGCGGCGCACTAAATCTGTCTGCGGCACACGTGGCCTTCACCGATGCTCGGGCGTCTTTAATTTCTTCTGTGCCGCGGCTCACCTGGACTGTGCCGCGGCACAGAGTACAGTTTACTCTGCCTTTGGCTGGGTGTCTTCTTGTGCCGCGGCCCTGCTTCCTTGTGCCGCGGCTCAGAGTCCAGATTTTCCGTTTTTGCCCGTTTTGCCTCGTTTTAGCTTCCGGACTTCAATTTCCTGTCAATCATACAAAATTAAGGCATTAAAGGCTCATTTAGACCATTTCACTCTCCAAAATAATACAAAATAATGATAAATAAGCGTATAAAAATACGCCTAACAATCTCCATCAGTCTTTCTCTTATAGATCCATTTATTTACAATAGGCACCATGCCTTTAGGACGATCTACTAGAGTCCAAACCTGATTAGCATGCACTGGGTCTACCTCAGCTTCCATATCCTCTTGCCACTTTACAGAGTCAACATCTACCATCGCTTGGTCGTATGTAGAAGGATCATTCTCTTGACTACTTTCTGTCATCTCATGGACACCCACTTCCTCTTGATGCAGATAGCCCTACATCTCACGTAATTGAGAAGTTCTACTAGACTTGGGAGGTTGTGTTTGTATTTCAGAAGGTTCGGTTCTAATATCTTTCACATGCGTCTCAATTGGTGTTTCTTTTATTTCCTACAAAATAAATATTTCATCATGTGCCTCCTTCCTGAATGAATTCATCTTCCAGGAAGTGTGCTTGTAAAGCAACGATAATCCTATGATCTTCGTGCATGTAGAATAGATATCCCATAGAATCCCCTGGGTATCCTATGAAACAACCTTTCACAGACCTAGCTTCCAATTTCTCTACTTTAGTCTTCTTGACATAAGCAGGACATCACCAAATCCTAATGTGATTAAGACGTGGTTTCTTTCCACTTCACTTCTCATTGGAGTATTACGAATGGATTTAGAAGGACATCTGTTCAATATATTGCAGCAGTAAGGAGCCCGTGACCCCACAGATTAATTGGTAGGTCAGTATGGTTAAGCATGGAGCGAACCATGTCCAAAAAGGTTCGGTTCCTTATTTATGATACACTATTTAATTGTGGAGTAGCTGGAGGAGTAAATTGTGACACTATTCCTAGTTCCTTTAAGAACTCATCAAACTCGGTACTCATGTACTGACCACCTCAGTCTGATTGAAGAGTCTTAACATGGTTACCTGTTTGGTTTTTAACTAGGGCTTTAAATTCCTTGAATTTATCAAAAGCTTCAGATTTATGTTTCATTAAGTACACGAACCCACACCTAGTATGGTCATCAATGAATGTAATGAAATACCGAAAGCCAACTCATGCCACTTCAAAAGGGCCACAGACATCGGTATGGATCAAGTTTTTCAGCAGCTCTTTCAAAATTCCCTATGAATGGTAACATAGTCATTTTTCCGTGTAGGCAAGATTCACAAGTTGGATAGGATTCGATCTCAATAGACCCGTAAGCCCATCTTTCTCCATTTTATGAACCTTGGTCTGACCAACATAACCGAGTCTAAGATGCCACTTAAGTTCTTGGTTTGTTTCATCCATACCACGCTTTCTAGTTATAGTGTTCACAGATGTTTCATTCTTTAGATTCAAATGATATAAACTATTTAATAATGTAGCAGTACTATCCAATTTATTTCTAAAATAAATTATATAGGACCATCTCGAATAAAGAAATGAAACCCCTTTCGGTCCATGACCGGAATTGATACAATATTTTTATGCCCCTTGGGAAAAAACAAGCACATCATCCAAAGTAATTATAAAACTGGATTCTAAATCCAACATAAGTGATTCGATGTCAGTAGCCTCGACAATATGCTTGCTGCCGACTGTCACCATCATTTCTCCAGCTCCAAGATTATATTTTGTTCCACATCCTGATTCATTATATATATATATATGAGAACTCGCACCAGAATTAAGTATCCAAGAAGTATAATAAACAGTTACAGAATATTTTGTTTCCAGAACTAGTAGTTTCGTAACTGAAGGCGTATTTCGGTCTAGTTTTGGACAATACCTCCTCCAGTGGCCTAGCTCACCTCAGTTGAGGCATACATCCATTTTCTTGGACCCCTTGCTCTTTTGAACCATTGGGGCTTTGCCCTTATCTTTATATACCGCACCTTTTGGCCTGAACTATTTCTTGCCTTTCTTCTTATTGTTATTGGACCTTCAAAGCCCAGAACAAATTACAAGGGCAGCCTCCTTCGGCCTAGTCTTCATCTGAGACTGTATTGTGCTCAGTTTGTTCATTAGCACAGCTAAATTACATGCAATCTTATTACAGTTGGAGTTCATGACAAATTGAGTGAAGGAGTTAGGCAGTGATTGAAGAATGAGGTCATTCTGGAGAGAAATGTGCATACTAAAATCAAGAGCTTCCAATCTCTCGATCATAGATATCATTTTGAGGATGTGGTCCCCAACTTTCTCTCCTTCCTTCATTCAAGCACTAAACAACAGTTTCGATATCTCATACCGAGAAGTTCGGTTGTGCTCCCCATAAAGTTTAGTCAGATGTTCCAGAATCGCCCTTGAAGAGGGCAT
Organism: Orobanche coerulescens; assembly: GCA_033398695.1. NCBI lineage: Eukaryota > Viridiplantae > Streptophyta > Magnoliopsida > Lamiales > Orobanchaceae > Orobanche > Orobanche coerulescens. The sequence continues at coordinate 72,785,565 of CM065803.1, forward strand.
TTTATCATGGGTCCTCTGAAGCTCATTGTACATAGAGGCCATCATGAAACCACGGACCCTGACATCATCTTTAACCCATTTCTCATGGGCATCAACTTCTTCCTGACTTGCCGTGGTCCTTGCAGGAGAAAGTGGGATGTACGCCTCCAAGATGTATCCCAGCATCTCCATACTGAGGACTATCCTCAGATTCCTGAGCCAGTTCACAAATTTGGGTCAAGTTAGAGTGTTCTTTTCAAGTACAATTGCTAGTGGGTTAATAGTCATTTTGAGAGATGTCTGTTAACTGCAGAGAATAATTTAAGATTCGTTAGTGATTGTTTAATTATGATCTGAGTAAAGAATTTAAGGACTTTCTTTATTCATTAACTCAACTCTCACTATTTATTGGCACTTACACATTCCCATGTGAAATCCGGAAGTTTACGGTTGACTTCATAGTGGTGATCGAGTTCTTTACAAAGTTTAATAGAGGGCAACCCATACGGTTTTTATTCTATCATTCTTTATAAAGTGGTGTCTAACACCAACCCATCTAATGGATGAGTCGATCTTCTTTTACCCTTAGTTCACTTGCCCTCAACCCATACGGTTTCTATGAGTCGCTGAACTATCTAAGTTTAAACCGTCAACTCCTATTGGTCTGACAATTTAATCTCACCCGGCAATCCATACGGTTTCTAGGGATTTGATTTGTCATAACCAAAGGCATCTAATGCACTCTAGGAATTTATCAACCTTCCCAAAAATTATTACCCCGACATACTTGGAAGAATAATCTTTTTCTTTAGATTTTAATTTTCCATGAGTTTGATGGAGGGTAGGAAACCTCATAATCTTTACTTAGTGTTTGTAAGTGAGATTTTAATGCGATTATATGTTACACTTTGCACATTAATCCGTTTATAAGTGCGGTTTGTCGGTTTATTTATTTGTCATACAATATGAAGACATACACAACCTAAATCTAACAACATGCAGTTTATGTGTAATACCCGGTTGTAAATTCATTCATTATCATTCAATCATTATTATTCAGTAGTTGTCACTGTCGGATTATTCACTCATTAATAATCATTCAGCATTCATGATTCATTCATCTGTATTCTTCGTTGGCGTATTTTAGCCATGTATCAGTTACCGATCGTCATTCATCTCCGTTTGAGAATCGAGATGAGAGTATTATCGTAATCATCGTGATTGATAGTCTTGCGCTGGAAGTATCGCCTATCGCATGTTATTGGACTCAATTACATTCATACAAGTATGGTATGTCGGATCATTCAGCGATGTGTGTCAAGTAGACGGACTTGTCTTTTCATTGCCGTCCAACAGCGAGTTACGGCCATAACATGCTTGTATTACGGCCGTAACATACGTTCGTTGTTTTCAGGACTTGTCGGACAAAGGGTACTTACGGCCGTAAGGGTTGCGGCATATGGCCGTAAGTTAAGGCAGGTATGGCCGTAAGGCATGGCCGGTTACGGCCGTACGATCGCGCAGGGTGTCCGGTCAATTTTCGACAAAGGTTTCATACGCCCCGTAAGTCTTGCCGAGTACGGCCGTATGATTCGAGTTACGCCCGTAAGGCAGGTGCAGTTACGGCCGTAAGTCTATCGGCAGACTTTCGACGAAACTGAGTTACGCCCGTAAGGAGGTCTTTGTTACGGCCGTAATGCCGTTAACCTTGGAAGTTACGGCCGTAAGAGAGGTGATTTACGGCCGTAACTCGGAGCTGTATTAAAAGGATTGAATGGGATTTTTATGCTCATTTCACCACTTCTTCATCTTGTTTCCGAGAGATAGAGTTGGAGGGAGAGATTTTTCATCATCAAACACTTGTGTGTTCGGATTTCATCATCTTCATTCGTTTGTGAAGCTTGGATAGTCGATTTAACACGTGTTCATTGTTAGGCGTATTTTTATACGCTTATTTATCATTATTCTGTAGTGTTTTGGTGAGTGAAATTGTCTAAATGAGCTTTTAATACCTTAATTTTGTATGATTGACAGGAAATTGAAGTCCGGAAGCTAAAACGAGGCAAAACGGGCGAAAACGGCAAATATGGACTATGAGCCGCGGCACAAGGAAGCTGAGCCGCGGCACAGGAAGACACCCAGCCGAAGGCAGAGTAACTTGTACTCTGTGCCGCGGCACAACCCAGGTGAGCCGTGGCACAGAAGAATTAATTAACGCCCAGGCATTCAGCTGAAGACCGTGTGCCGCGGCACAGGTTTAGTGAGCCGCGGCACACTTGGCGGTTTTTGTATGTCCGCGCGGATTTTGGGCCGTTTCGAAGCCAGTTTTCGACCGACTGATACGGACGCGATTTGGAGTTGTGCTGAGCTATAAATAGGGTTTAAGACCCTAATTAAATCATCTTGGAATCTTTGGATCTTTAATCTTGGAGAGCTTAAGCTTGGAGACGGCAGAAGAAGAGGGAAGCAGAAGACTTCAAGGGCAGAGGGCGGAAGCTGAAGAACGGAGGAATCCGAGCTTCATCTGCGTTTGAATTTTATGCTTTCGTTTATTTATTCTGTATTTTCAGTTTTTAGTATGTCAGGCTAAAGCCCTAATCTAGGGTTTTGATGAAACCTTTGTTTTGACGAATTGATTGAGATTATCCAATTTATTACCTTTTTATTGAGTTTTCCCAATTATGTTTAATGCTTGCAATTATCTGGCCAATAGTTGTATTGATTTAATCATTCACTTCGAATCGGGAGAGGAGATTTGGTGAGGAACTATTGGTGAGGACCGTTTTATTCTGTGAGATAGGAATATACTCATAGGAACTACGTGGCCTTTAGGAGATTTTATGCTTTTCGCCTATTGACGAATTAATTCACCTAGGGATAGAGTGCGTTATTAGCCTTTAGATAAACCTATTGACCTCGGGAGAGGCGGTAGAATATATTAGCAATCTCCGCCTTCAATAAATTGGGAAAATTATTTATTACAGATAATCGAGAGTAAATTCGGATAAACTAAGGTGGATTCAGAACCCTAGACTTATTCATCATTTGATTTATTTTATTCAAGCCATCGTTTTACACTAGTCTTTTAGTAATTCTTCTAGTTATTAATTACAAAATCCCAAATTCGATTGTTCAGATAAAATTGGAATACACAAAAATCGGTAGTTAGAAATTAAATCCTCGTGGGAACGATACTCTACTTATCACTTTATTACTTGTAAACGATGACGTGCACTTGCGTGTAAAGAAATATCGCAACAAGTTTTTGGCGCCGTTGCCGGGGATTGAAATTTTCTAATATCGATTTAAGTATTTCCAGTCTTAATTTGAACGTTTTATTTTTATTTTTGTGTATTTAATTTCGTTTATTTGTTTTTCCTTTGGGACCTTTCGTGTAGTGCATGAGAAAACTCGAACGAAGGCCTACTACCTTTGGATACCGAGCTCGAGCACTCTAATAAGGAACAAAAAGGAGAAAAGAGAGTTACAGCGACGGTCAACATGGCGAGAATATCGAAGTCCAAGGAGGAGATAACCAAGTGCGGCAAGTTCAACTGAACTAGCTCTTCGAGATTATGCCATGCCGCAGTCAACGCTAATTTTTCGAATTCGCGTCCCACTATCCAAGCTAATAATTTTGAGATCAAGCTGCTATTATTCGGATGGTGCAAAGTAGCCAATTCTGTGGACTGTCGAATGACGACCCGAATGCCCATATTGCTTCTTTCCTTGAGATATGCGACACATTCAAGACTAATGGTGTCACCGACGATGCCATCCGATTGAGGCTTTTCCCTTTCTCTTTGAGGGATAAAGCAAAGTTTTGGTTAAATTCCTTACCGCCGGGGTCGATTACAACATGGGAGAGGTTAGCGCAAGCCTTCCTTGCCAAATTCTTCCCACCAGCTAAGACGGCAAGGTTGAGAAACGAAATAACCACTTTTGGTCAGTACAATATGGAATCGCTCCACGAGGCGTGGGAGCGATATAAAGATTTGCTACGAAGATGCCCTCATCACGGCATTCCTGATTGGCTTCAGCTTCATACGTTCTATAATGGTTTGAGTGCTTCTACACGCACTCTCGTGGATGTGGCCTCTGGTGGGACCTTCATGGGAAAATCAATGGCCGAGGCACACGTGCTTTTGGAAGATATGGCCGAAAACGCATACCAATGGCCATCGGAAAGATTGACACCGAAGAGAGTCATGGAAGTTTCAAGCAATAACCCGATTTCCACCTTGTCAGCTCAAGTCGCCGCTTTGACCCAACAGCTCCAGGCATTCTCGCACGCACCTTCCCCCATTACCATTGAGACATGCAATTGGTGTAACGGATCACACCCGAGCGCGGAATGTCAAGTTGGAAACCCGTTCGAGCAACATCAGATGGAGCAAGCTCAATTTGTGGGAAGTGGGAATCGGCCGAATAACCCGTACTCCAATACTTATAATCCGGGGTGGCGAAATCATCCTAACTTTTCATGGAGAAACGAGTAACTCACACCAGCCCCGTTCGCCTTAATCAACGGCCCCCTTCCGCCGCCAAAGTGTCTCTCGAGGAAGCACTTGCAAAATTGGCAAATACGAGTCAATTTATGACCCGCATTTTAAGCTACATTACAAAATCATTCTGCTTCCATTCGGAACTTGGAGGTCCAGCTGGGCCAAATCGCTAATGTGTTGACAGCTCGTCCTGAGGGAGCATTTCCGAGTACAACAGAGACAAATCCTAGAGAGAGTCTAAACGCAATCAGCTCGAGAAGCGGGAAAGAGGTGCTGGATCAGCCCGAGCGGGGTAAAGAGAAGAAGGAAATTGAGGAAGAGAAGGATTTAAAGCCAGAGGAGTCGAAGGAATTGAAGCCGGATAACTCGAAGACATGTGTGTCCCCCGTCCCATTTCTGCAGAGATTACAGCAAAGAAGGGCGGACAAACAATTTTCTAAGTTCCTTGATGTGTTTAAAAAGCTTCACATAAACATTCCGTTCGCCGACGCGTTGGAACAAATGCCGAGTTACGTCAAGTTCATGAAAGAGATATTATCAAAGAAGAGAAAGCTTGAGGAGTTTGAAACGGTCACCTTGACAGAGGAGTGCAGTGCAATTCTTCAAAAGAAGCTCCCACCTAAATTGAAAGATTCGGGAAGCTTCAACATACCGTGCACCATGGGGGATCTTTCGTTTAATAAGGCACTATGCGATCTTGGTGCTAGTATCAACCTCATGCCTCTGTCGATTTTCAAAAAGCTGAATATTGGGGAAGCCAAGCCAACCACAGTCTCCTTACATTTGGCGGATCGATCGATAAAATATCCGAGGGGAGTGATCGAGGATGTATTAGTCAAGGTTGATAAGTTCATCTTTCCGGCCGATTTCATCGTACTTGACATTGAGGAAGATGAAAATATTCCAATCATCTTGGGACGACCATTTTTAGCGACTGGCCGAACCCTTATAGATGTGGAAAAAGGAGAGTTAACTTTGAGGGTCCAAGACGAGCAAGTTACTTTTCAAGTATTCAAATCGTTTCCATGTCCCGGAAGTGTTGATAAAAGGTCACAAATTGAAAGTGTAAATGCCGTTGAAAGAGGAAAGCATCGAAAACATCGTCGGTGGGAAAATTCAGATTTTGTGTTAAATGGTCCAAGTCTTAAGAAGGATATAGAACGAGTGGCGTTCCTCGAGCATGAGGAAAATCTCTGCTGCTGATCTTGAGTGCGTTTGTGAAGGAGGAGAGTGAGCCGAAAGCCCACGGACAATTAGTCATGAAAAAACCGGGTGTTTCGGAAGTTATTCACGCCGAAACCTTTTCGCAAACAACATTTGATGACCGAACCGAAAGTCGAATCGCTAATGACCAATGGTCATAATTTTAACAAAAATATGAACGGTTCGATGAACGGGGCGGAAACCAAATGGAGTTTGCGAAAAGCGAACTAACGTTGTCCAATAGGTCCGGCTGAAGACTATAAACTTAGCGCTCCTCGGGAGGCAACCCGAGTATTAGTTGTAGATTCTTTGTTGTTTTCTTGCATTTTTAGAGTCTCTCTTTGTCTTCTTTCTTCTTTGATCCATCCTTCCCTCTCATCTTGATGTTTTAGTGTAAAAATTGCGGGGAATCAAAGAAAGGGAGGAATTCAATGATGGGCCGCGTACGATCCAGTGAGTCGCGGCACACACCAGCTGATGAAAAATGGCCAATCAAACTGTACCCTGTGCCGCGGCATGATCTTACTGAGCCGCGGCACACCAGGTCGCTGAGCCGCGGCACACGTAAACTGAGCCGCGGCACACTAAATGGCTAAGAAACACCCAGGGAGCCTGTACTTTGTGCCGCGGCACACTATACCTGAGCCGCGGCACACTAACATACTGAGTCGCGGCACCTGACGACATTACAAAACGTCCCAGTCCTACTGTACTTTGGGCCGCGGCTCACTTATATTGTGCCGCGGCCCCGTCGCAATAAGAACAGCCAGGTAGGGCTCACTCAATCGATCGGCCTGCATAAGATACTTCTTCCCTCCCTTCCTTCCTTCCTTCACACAATGAGGTCAGTTGATACCATTCTATTGTCTCCTTCTCAAATTCTCCAGGTAATTGTTGATTTCTAAATCATAAGTGATTCTTGATGTGAAAAGATTTGAAGTTTTATATTGCTAGTTGTTCTTCACTTTTGTTTCTAAAATGGAGTTGGAATACGGGGAATTTGATATTGTGATGGAATTGATGTTTATGAACGAATTGTTGATGATGGTTGTCGTAATTCAGGGTTATAATCTGTGTTATTATTTTTGGGATTTGGAATTAACCATCAAAATTCTTGTTCTTCATTTTAACTTGTGCACACAAGGTGTTTGATAAATTGCAGCAATGAAAAATTGGTAAGCTAGGCATTTTCAAAATTATATGCAATGAATCGTGTTGTCAAATTACATTATCCCCAACCCCTACATCATGTTTAACTTGAGAGCTCGTACTTAACTTCCTTTTTGATGATGCAAGCTCATTCATTCACACTCCGCATGATGTAGTCAAGAAGCGTGCAAGCTCACCGGACGATGCCGGCACCAGCTCCTGAGACCGAGGGGAGTACTTGACCTTTTACTTTTATTGCATATCATTTTTGTCCATTGAGGTCAATGTACGTCCTAAGTTTGGGGGGGGATTTACTTTCAGTTGCTACATTCATTGCTGGACTTTATTTTCTTGCTGTACTTTATTTCGTTGCGCTTTTCATTACTTTGCATAAAATTTTTTTTTTTTAGATAGCCTTGCTTGTCTTAGTTTTTCTTTATTCGTGAAGTGTTCTTGCTTCTATTTGTGTGATACTGATGTTACGACACTGTTTTTCTCTCTGAAGAAGCGGTCGAGTTTTAGTCGAGCTGTAGTCAGTTATTTCTGTTTTGCTTAGTATTCATTTAGGTCCGAATTTTTTCGTGATTGTAGAGGTCTTGGCAGATAAGAGACGATACATACTTGTTTTTAAATCCCCATCAATACGTTTGGCTACATTTTCCGGATAGAGAGTAAATCGCTTTCTTTAGTCGTTTTGGCACTTAGATTGAGTTTAGAGTCGGTCAGTTTTTCCCTAAAAGTCGAGATAATGTGTTCTATGAAGGGAAGTCTAGTAACCAGGGGTATTCGCGTGACCCACTGTTTACTCTCGCGTAAAACGACAACCCTGATTAGACTAGTGATTTAGATATTTCACATGTGCCAATGATAGGGAGCCTAGTAACCGGGGGTATTCGCGTAACCCGCTGTTTACTCTCGCGTAAAACGGCAACCTTGATTCGGACATGCGGAAATTATGTATTCGAGTTGTTTCTCCGTTGTAGATGGGAACTTAGTAACTAGAAGCATCCATGTGCCCCATGAGTGTCTTTTACGTCAAACGGTTTCCTAATACATGAGAATGGAGTTTCCACCCTAGGATTATCCCGATGAAACATCCCGAGATCCTAACCTAGTGGTCAACTCGAATCAAATTCTTGAGCATATATATAAGGAAATACTGTCCAAGGTTTAATTGTTATGAAACTCGTGAAAATTGTGCTTCTCGACTGTGGAACGGGACAAACTAGCTTGTTTATTTTAGCCTTTCATATTGACGGTCGATTTGACTCACGTTTTGTTAATCTTTGAGCTGGATTTTCTTCATGAACGAGTGATTAGGACTGAAGTTGATTACTTTGCGGAATCATTATTCTGAGTGCAGCTCGCTTTTATGACACTTGTATTATTTAGAGAGAATTACAGGATAGTATTGATTAGGTTGAACACTATGAGTTGCACGATGATTCACGACATTCTTTTATTGAATTTAATTCTTTTTGCTTGAGGACAAGCAAAGGCTTAAGTTTGGGGGTATTTGTTAGGCGTATTTTTATACGCTTATTTATCATTATTCTGTAGTGTTTTGGTGAGTGAAATTGTCTAAATGAGCTTTTAATGCCTTAATTTTGTATGATTGACAGGAAATTGAAGTCCGGAAGCTAAAACGAGGCAAAACGGGCGAAAACGGCAAATCTGGACTATGAGCCGCGGCACAAGGAAGCTGAGCCGCGGCACGAAGACACCCACCAAGGCGAGTAACTCAGACTCAGGCCGCGGCACATCCCAGGTGAGCCGCGGCACAGAAGAATTAATTAACGCCCAGGCATTCAGCTGAAGACCGTGTGCCGCGGCATAGGTTTAGTGAGCCGCGGCACACTTGGCGGTTTTTGTATGTCCGCACGGATTTTGGGCCGTTTCGAAGCCAGTTTTCGACCGACTGATACGGACGCGATTTGGAGTTGTGCTGAGCTATAAATAGGGTTTAAGACCCTAATTAATTCATCTTGGAATCTTTGGATCTTTAATCTTTGAGAGCTTAAGCTTGGAGACGGCAGAAGAAGACGGACGTAAGACTTCAAGGCGAGAGCGGAAGTCGAAGAACGGAGGAATCCGAGCTTTATCTGCGTTTGAATTTTATGCTTTCGTTTATTTATTCTGTATTTTCAGTTTTTAGTATGTCAGGCTAAAGCCCTAATCTAGGGTTTTGATGAAACCTTTGTTTTGACGTATTGATTGAGATTATCCAATTTATTACCTTTTTATTGAGTTTTCCCAATTATGTTTAATGCTTGCAATTATCTGGCCAATAGTTGTATTGATTTAATCATTCACTTCGAATCGGGAGAGGAGATTTGGTGAGGAACTATTGGTGAGGACCGTTTTATTCTGTGAGATAGGAATATACTCATAGGAACTATGTGGCCTTTAGGAGATTTTATGCTTTTCTCCTATTGACGAATTAATTCACCTAGGGATAGAGTGCGTTATTCGCCTTTAGATAAACCTATTGACCTCGGGAGAGGCGGTAGAATATATTAGCAATCTCCGCCTTCAATAAATTGGGAAAATTATTTATTACGGATAATCGAGAGTAAATTCGGATAAACTAAGGTGGATTCAGAACCCTAGACTTATTCATCATTTGATTTATTTTATTCAAGCCATCGTTTTACACTAGTCTTTTAGTAATTCTTCTAGTTATTAATTACAAAATCCCAAATTCGATTGTTCAGATAAAATTGGAATACACAAAAATCGGTAGTTAGAAATTAAATCCTCGTGGGAACGATACTCTACTTATCACTTTATTACTTGTATACGATGACGTGCACTTGCGTGTAAAGAAATATCGCAACATTCATCGGATCAAAGTGTTTGGATCTTCAAAGGTAAATTCTTCAACATCTTGGATTTCGATTTTTTGTTGAGATATGATGTTTTGGACGTTATAATCGTGTTGTATGAAGAGATATACATATGATTATGAGTTTGTATGAATATTCATTGGATTATTGAAGGATTATTCAAGAACACTTTGAATATTGAGTTGGATTTGGGGTTTTTCGATTAGTTATTATTGAAATCACGAATTGGATATTCATATTGGATTATTGATTGTATTGAAGATGTTTTGTTGGTTTGAAACAGTCCTTGGGGATTTGATATTGGTATAATTAAGGATTAGTTGTAAACAATCGAAGATTGGTTACAACATGTTTGATATAATGCCCCAATGAACTTGGTTATTCGTATCGACGTTTTGAGTTAGTTATAATCGTGTTTGATTTGTATATTGAACGGATTGTTGGTAATTATGTTATTCAAGGTTGGTCGAGCGACCGACATCTCATTTAGGACGTTTGTTCGTGGAAGGATATTCTTCACTGGTGTTGTGTAAGTTAATTCTTACTCTGTTAAAAGGATACTCATTCCTTTCGTGGTTGTTCATTCATAAATCATAATCATAATTCATTCATAACGTATTAATCGTATTGAAACTTGTAATTGTCGAATAATCATTTCATTCACGAGGAACGAAGGTTCCGATCATTTCAGTGAGATATCATTCATTTCACTATTATTTCATCTTAGTGGGTCATTCTTGACCTTATCGGATTGTTATTCATTAATATTCTTCATGGTCATTCTTGTTCATATGACCTTCTCGGTTCATATTGCGTGGCCGGGTAGGGATGTGTGGAATTTTTAGTCGGGCACATGATGGTCATGTGTTCGGGTTCACCGACACAATGGACTGTGCACATGGTAACGTACCTCCATGAGACTAATTAAGTACAAGGGCGGGTGTGTCCGGACAATCGTCTTGTGCACTTGCACAGGCCATTACCGGCGTACTATGATGCCTCTATTCAGCTTTATCTCATAATTATGATATATCATGATTGTGTTCATTCAACTCTTGAGGATTGTTGTTCTGTGTAACTGACCCCCGTTTGGGGACATTGTTTTCAGGTCATGGCAAGGCAAAGGCATGGGAAGAGAACGTTGACGGCGAGGAGTCCCAGTGATACTAGTAGAGGCCAAGTCCTTTCAGTCATTCATGTTGTCTTCATTTTACTTCCGCTGTAGATTTTCGTTTGGATACTCATTTTCATTCAATGTTGTATATTTTATCTTCATATAAAATATACATGTATTATGTATTATCTTGGGTGTGTTGTACTTGAAACTCCTCATCGGAGTAATTGATGATATAATGTGGTTCGGTACTATAATTATACAATTTAAGTCATTAATTTTCATTCGCCTGGTGGGTCCCAGTCAGGGGTCCACGGCACTCTAATAGTTGCCTAGTTTGAGGTGTTACAGAGTTGGTATCAGAGCATGGTTTTGAATACTACCTTCCGAGTCATGTCTCATTTGAAATCATCGTTCATCAGACTAGTATAATTGGACTTCCGCGTCCCGTGTGACCTGTGCAAGAGCCAAGCCCCTCAGACCAAAGAACCGTAAGATTTCTGACGCCATGGTATAATTTCTGGCAATAAGAATCACTCATTCATCATTTAACAGTCAACAATCCTCAATCATCATTTCATTAGTGATCATGTCGATCACATGAACTCATTAATCACTCAGTTCATTTCACTATTCAGTTGTTGATCTTGAGGATCGTATCATTAATCTTGTTAACTTGTTCAAGATAATCATTTCAAGAATTTCATCAGATAATCATATCACCTCAGTTGATCATTCATGTAATCATTGTGTTGGAGCGCGTATGTTCATTGTCATCATTTCATAACGTAATCATAATGCGGTACTCATGCGAGATATATAATCATCATGTGACTCCCTACCTCAGTATGGAGAGAGCTGTCAGAGGACGCAGGGGAAGATGCCGTGGTGCGGGACAAAACCTAGAAGCTCGTGTATATAGACGCGCAAATGCGAGGATTAACGTCAATTCATCAAGTAGTGATGCTGCCACTCATTCATCGGGAAATGATCATACATCGTCAGGAAGTCGTAATCGGGTCACAGCTCAATCGGTAGGTGTTCAGGTCGATCCCCTTATTTTTATGCAGGGCATGATGGCCCAGATGCAATTGCTTAATCATCAATGCGCTACTCTGACCGAATTAATCGAGAAAGCTCTTACTTATGAGTTTAATGCTAAGGAAATTGCTAAGCAACAACCTTCATCTGATAGTAAGAAATCAACGAAGCGTAATCAGTTCGAAGGCGGTCAGTCAACCTTCAAGAAGCCTCGTGTGGTCTCTACTTCTTCTGAGTGACCTCCTACGGCGCATAAGCCCGCAGAATCTCAGTCCCAAGCGGCCAGTTCGGCCATCACCTGTTTCAACTGTGGAGCGCCGGGTCATTTCAGTACTAGGTGCTCGAGGCAGACTATCACCTGTTTCAATTGTGGGATTGCCGGGCATAAGGTCCGTTTCTGCCGAAGAGACTCCAAGCATACTCTTGTGGCATCTCAATCCCCGAAGCAATCAGCGGTTCAGAATCAGGCCACTCAGTCCATGCTGTTTAATAAAACGGGAGCAACTAAAGGCGGAGCTCATACTTATCAGATAGGAGCATCCGGTTCGGGGTCCAGCAAGCCCCAAATTCACGAGATGAAGAGGAGCGATGATACGGAGGCCCGAATGATCTCAGGTATACTCAAAATTCTATCCCAACCTGTGTGTACCCTTTGTAATACTGGTGCATCGCATTCATTCATTTTCGAGTCATGTTTGAGTAGACTACTTCTGGATTGTTCCACGAGTTGTGAGCCTTATGTCATTGGTATACCAAACGGTAGAATAATTTTTGGAAATCGTGAGGTTAAGAATTGTCCGAATTATGTTTAATGACCGCGATTGGTTGGCGGACCTAATCGTGGTGGATTTAACTAAGGACGATGTAATATTGGGTATTAATTGGATGGATCGCCATGATTCCATCTTCAGCGTTCGTAAGCGTATGGTCACTATCATTTCAGACGATGGAGTCGAGTGTGTATTTCAGGGAGGTAATCCCAGTTGTTCCGGAAGAGTCATTAATATGATGAAAGCAGTGAAATTACTCAATCAGGGTTGTTCAATCATTTATTGTAACACTGTTATCGATTGGCTATTCTGCTGTGTGTCGAGTAGACGGACTTGTCATTTCATTGCCGTCCAACAGCGAGTTACAGCCGTAACATGCTTGTATTACGGCCGTAACATAAGTTCGTTGTTTTCAGGACTTGTCGAACGAAGGGTACTTACGGCCGTAAGGGTTGCGGCATACGGCCGTAAGTTGAGGCAAGTACGGCCATAAGGCTTGGCCGGTTACAGCCGTACATCGCGCAGGGTGTCCGGTCAGTTTTCGATGAAGGTTTCATACGCCCGTAAGTCTTGCCGAGTACGGCCGTATGAGTCGAGTTACGCCCGTAAGGCAAGTGCGGTTACGGCCGTAAGTCTGTCGGCAAACTTTCGATGAAACCGAGTTACGCTCGTAAGGAGGGCTTTGTTACGGCCGTAAGGCCGTTGACCTTGGAAGTTACGGCCGTAAGAGAGGTGATTTACGGCCGTAACTCGGAGCTGTATTAAAAGGATTGAATGGGATTTTTATGCTCATTTCACCACTTCTTCATCTTGGTTCCGAGAGAGAGAGTTGGAGGGAGAGATTTTTCATCATAAAACACTTGTGTGTTCGGATTTCATCATCTTCATTCGTTTGTGAAGCTTGGATAGTCGATTTAACATGTGTTCATCGGATCAAAGTGTTTGGATCTTCAAAGGTAAATTCTTCAACATCTTGGATTTCGATTTTTTGTTGAGATATGATGTTTTGGACGTTATAATCGTGTTGTATGAAGAGATATACATATGATTATGAGTTTGTATGAATATTCATTGGATTATTGAAGGATTATTCAAGAACACTTTGAATATTGAGTTGGATTTGGGGTTTTTCGATTAGTTATTATTGAAATCACGAATTGGATATTCATATTGGATTATTGATTGTATTGAAGATGTTTTGTTGGTTTGAAACAGTCCTTGGGGATTTGATATTGGTATAATTAAGGATTAGTTGTAAACAATCGAAGATTGGTTACAACATGTTTGATATAATGCCCCAATGAACTTGGTTAGTCATATCGACGTTTTGAGTTAGTTATAATCGTGTTTGATTTGTATATTGAACGTATTGTTGGTAATTATGTTATTCAAGGTTGTTCGAGCGACCGACATCTCATTTAGGACGTTTGTTCGTGGAAGGATATTCTTCACTGGTGTTGTGTAAGTTAATTCTTACTCAGTTAAAAGGATACTCATTCCTTTCGTGGTTGTACATTCATAAATCATAATCATAATTTATTCATAACGTATTAATCGTATTGAGACTTGTAATTGTCGAATAATCATTTCATTCACGAGGAACGATGGTTCCGATCATTTCAGTGAGATATCATTCATTTCACTATTATTTCATCTCAGTGGGTCATTCTTGACCTTGTCGGATTGTTATTCATTAATATTCTTCATGGTCATTCTTGTTCATATGACCTTCTCGGTTCATATTGCGTGGCCGGGTGGGGATGTGTGGAATTTTTAGTCGGGCACATGATGGTCATGTGTTCGGGTTCACCGACACAATGGACTGTGCACATGGTAACGTACCTCCATGAGACTAATTAAGTACAAGGGCGGGTGTGTCCGGACACTCGTCTTGTGCACTTGCACAGGCCATTACCGGCGTACTATGATGCCTCTATTCATCTTTATCTCATAATTATGATATATCATGATTATGTTTATTCAACTCTTGAGGATTGTTGTTCTGTGTAACTGACCCCCGTTTGGGGACATTGTTTTCAGGTCATGGCAAGGCAAAGGCACGGGAAGAGAACGTTGACGGCGAGGAGTCCCAGTGATACTAGTAGAGGCCCAGTCCTTTCAGTCATTCATGTTGTCTTCATTTCATTTCCGCTGTAGATTTTCATTTGGATACTCATTTTCATTCAATGTTGTATATTTTATCTTCATATAAAATATACATGTATTATGTATTATCTTGGGTGTGTTGTACTTGAAACTCCTCATCGGAGTAATTGATGATATAATGTGGTTCGGTACTATAATTATATTATTTAAGTCATTAATTTTCATTCGCCTGTGGGTCCCAGTCAGGGGTCCACGGCACTCTAATAGTTGCCTAGTTTGGGGTGTTACAGAGTTGGTATCAGAGCATGGTTTTGAATACTACCTTCCGAGTCAAGTCTCATTTGAAATCATCGTTCATCAGACTAGTATCATTGGACTTCCGCGTCACGTGTGACCTGTGCAAGAGCCAAGCCCCTCAGACCAAAGAACCGTAAGATTTCTGACGCCATGGTATACTTTCTGGCAATAAGAATCACTCATTCATCATTTAACAGTCAACAATCCTCAATCATCATTTCATTAGTGATCATGTCGATCACATTAACTCATTAATCACTCAGTTCATTTCGCTGTTCAGTTGTTGATCTTGAGGATCGTATCATTAATCTTGTTAACTTGTTCAAGATAATCATTTCAAGAATTTCATCAGATAATCATATCACCTCAGTTGATAATTCATGTAATCATTGTGTTGGAGCGCGTATGTTCATTGTCATCATTTCATAACATAATCATAATGCGGTACTCATGCGAGATAT
Organism: Orobanche coerulescens; assembly: GCA_033398695.1. Classification (NCBI taxonomy): domain Eukaryota; kingdom Viridiplantae; phylum Streptophyta; class Magnoliopsida; order Lamiales; family Orobanchaceae; genus Orobanche; species Orobanche coerulescens. The sequence continues at coordinate 72,801,036 of CM065803.1, forward strand.
ATAATCATCATGTGACTCCCTACCTCAGTATGGAGAGAGCTGTCAGAGGACGCAGGGGAAGATGCCGTGGTGCGGGACAAAACCCGGAATCTCGTGTATATAGACTCACAAATGCGAGGATTAACGTCAATTCATCAAGCAGGGATGCTGCCACTCATTCATCGAGAAATGATCATACATCGTCAGGAAGTCGTAATCGGGTCACAGCTCAATCGGTAGGTGTTCAGGTCGATCCCCTCATTTTTATGCAGGGCATGATGGCCCAGATGCAATTGCTTAATCATCAATGCGCTACTCTGACCGAATTAATCGAGAAAGCTCTTACTTATGAGTTTACTGCTAAGGAAATTGCTAAGCAACAACCTTCATCTGATAGTATGAAATCAACGAAGCGTAATCAGTTCAAAGGCGGTCAGTCAACCTTCAAGAAGCCTCGTGTGGGCTCTACTTCTTCTAAGTGACCTCCTACGGCGCATAAGCCCGCAGAATCTCAGTCCCAAGTGGCCAGTTCGGCGATCACCTGTTTCAACTGTGGAGCGCCGGGTCATTTCAGCACTAGGTGCTCGAGGCAGACTATCACCTGTTTCAACTGTGGGATTGCCGGGCATAAGGTCCGTTTCTGCCGAAGAGACTCCAAGCATACTCCAGTGGCATCTCAGTCCCCGAAGCAATCAGCGGTTCAGAATCAGGCCACTCAGTCCATGCTGTTTAATAAAACGGGAGCAACTAAAGGCGGAGCTCATACTTATCAGATAGGAGCATCCGGTTCGGGGTCCGGCAAGCCCCAAATTCACGAGATGAAGAGGAGCGATGATCCGGAGGCCCGAATGATCTCAGGTATACTCAAAATTCTATCCCAACCTGTGTGTACCCTTTGTGATACTGGTGCATCGCATTCATTCATTTTCGAGTCATGTTTGAGTAGACTACTTCTGGATTGTTCCACGAGTTGTGAGCCTTATGTCATTGGTATACCAAACGGTAGAATAATTTTTGGAAATCGTGAGGTTAAGAATTGCCCGAATTAAGTTTAATGACCGCGATTGGTTGGCGGACCTAATCGTGGTGGATTTAACTAAGGACGATGTAATATTGGGTATTAATTGGATGGATCGCCATGATTCCATCCTCAGCGTTCGTAAGCGTATGATCGCTATCATTTCAGACGATGGAGTCGAGTGTGTATTTCAGGGAGGTAATCCCAGTTGTTCCGGAAGAGTCATTAATATGATGAAAGCAGTGAAATTACTCAATCAGGGTTGTTCAATCATTCATTGTAACACTGTTATCGATTGGCTATTCTGCTGTGTGTCGAGTAGACGGACTTGTCGTTTCATTGCCGTCCAACAGCGAGTTACAGCCGTAACATGCTTGTATTACGGCCGTAACATACGTTCGTTGTTTTCAGGACTTGTCGGACGAAGGGTACTTACGGCCGTAAGGGTTGCGGCATATGGCCGTAAGTTGAGGCAAGTACGGCCATAAGTCTTGGCCGGTTACAGCCGTACATCGCGCAGGGTGTCCGGTCAGTTTTCGATGAAGGTTTCATACGCCCGTAAGTCTTGCCGAGTACGTCCGTATGAGTCGAGTTACGCCCGTAAGGCAAGTGCGGTTACGGCCGTAAGTCTGTCGGCAGACTTTCGATGAAACCGAGTTACGCTCGTAAGGAAGGCTTTGTTACGGCCGTAAGGCCGTTGACCTTGGAAGTTACGGCCGTAAGAGAGGTGATTTACGGCCGTAACTCGGAGCTGTATTAAAAGGATTGAATGGGATTTTTATGCTCATTTCACCACTTCTTCATCTTGGTTCTGAGAGAGAGAGTTGAAGGGAGAGATTTTTCATCATCAAACACTTGTGTGTTCGGATTTCATCATCTTCATTCTTTTTGTGAAGCTTGTATAGTCGATTTAACACGTGTTCATCGGATCAAAGTGTTTGGATCTTCAAAGGTAAATTCTTCAACATCTTGGATTTCGATTTTTTGTTGAGATATGATGTTTTGGACGTTATAATCATGTTGTATGAAGAGATATACATATGATTATGAGTTTGTATGAATATTCATTGGATTATTGAAGGATTATTCAAGAACACTTTGAATATTGAGTTGGATTTGGGGTTTTTCAATTAGTTATTATTGAAATCACGAATTGGATATTCATATTGGATTATTGATTGTATTGAAGATGTTTTGTTGGTTTGAAATAGTCCTTGGGGATTTGATATTGGTATAATTAAGGATTAGTTGTAAACAATCGAAGATTGGTTACAACATGTTTGATATAATGCCCCAATGAACTTGGTTAGTCGTATCGACGTTTTGAGTTAGTTATAATCGTGTTTGATTTGTATATTGAACGGATTGTTGGTAATTATATTATTCAAGGTTGTTCGAGCGACCGACATCTCATTTAGGACGTTTGTTCGTGGAAGGATATTCTTCACTGGTGTTGTGTAAGTTAATTCTTACTCGGTTAAAAGGATACTCATTCCTTTCGTGGTTGTTCATTCATAAATCATAATCATAATTCATTCATAACGTATTAATCGTATTGAGACTTGTAATTGTCGAATAATCATTTCATTCACGAGGAACGATGGTTACGATCATTTCAGTGAGATATCATTCATTTCACTATTATTTCATCTCAGTGGGTCATTCTTGACCTTGTCGGATTGTTATTCATTAATATTCTTCATGGTCATTCTTGTTCATATGACCTTCTCGGTTCATATTGCGTGGCCGGGTGGGGATGTGTGGAATTTTTAGTCGGGCACATGATGGTCATGTGTTCGGGTTCACCGACACAATGGACTGTGCACATGGTAACGTACCTCCATGAGACAAATTAAGTACAAGGGCGGGTGTGTTCGGACACTCGTCTTGTGCACTTGCACAGGCCATTACCGGCGTACTATGATGCCCTTATTCAGCTTTATCTCATAATTATGATATATCATGATTGTGTTTATTCAACTCTTGAGGATTGTTGTTCTGTGTAACTGACCCCCGTTTGGGGATATTGTTTTCAGGTCATGGCAAGGCAAAGGCACGGGAAGAGAACGTTGACGGCGAGGAGTCCCAGTGATACTAGTAGAGGCCCAGTCCTTTTAGTCATTCATGTTGTCTTCATTTTATTTCCACTGTAGATTTTCGTTTGGATACTCATTTTCATTCAATGTTGTATATTTTATCTTCATATAAAATATACATGTATTATGTATTATCTTGGGTGTGTTGTACTTGAAACTCCTCATCGGAGTAATTGATGATATAATGTGGTTCGGTACTATAATTATATTATTTAAGTCATTAATTTTCATTCGCCTGGTGGGTCCCAGTCAGGGGTCCACGGCACTCTAATAGTTGCCTAGTTTGGGGTGTTACAGAGTTGGTATCAGAGCATGGTTTTGAATACTACCTTCCGAGTCATGTCTCATTTGAAATCATCGTTCATCAGACTAGTATCATTGGACTTCCGCGTCATGTGTGACCTGTGCAAGAGCCAAGCCCCTCAGACCAAAGAACCGTAAGATTTCTGACGCCATGGTATAATTTCTGGCAATAAGAGTCACTCATTCATCATTTAACAGTCAACAATCCTCAATCATCATTTCATTAGTGATCATGTCGATCACATTAACTCATTAATCACTCAGTTCATTTCACTGTTCAGTTGTTGATCTTGAGGATCGTATCATTAATCTTGTTAACTTGTTCAAGATAATCATTTCAAGAATTTCATCAGATAATCATATCACCTCAGTTGATCATTCATGTAATCATTGTGTTGGAGCGCGTATGTTCATTGTCATCATTTCATAACGTAATCATAATGCGGTACTCATGCGAGATATATAATCATCATGTGACTCCCTACCTCAGTATGGAGAGAGCTGTCAGAGGACGCAGGGGAAGATGTCGTGGTGCGGGACAAAACCCGGAAGCTCGTGTATATAGACGCGCAAATGCGAGGATTAACGTCAATTCATCAAGCAGGGATGCTGCCACTCATTCATCGAGAAATGATCATACATCGTCAGGAAGTCGTAATCGGGTCACAGCTCAATCGGTAGGTGTTCAGGTCGATCCCCTCATTTTTATGCAGGGCATGATGGCCCAGATGCAATTGCTTAATCATCAATGCGCTACTCTGACTGAATTAATCGAGAAAGCTCTTACTTATGAGTTTACTGCTAAGGAAATTGCTAAGCAACAACCTTCATCTGATAGTAAGAAATCAACGAAGCGTAATCAGTTCGAAGGCGGTCAGTCAACCTTCAAGAAGCCTCGTGTGGGCTCTACTTCTTCTGAGTGACCTCCTACGGCGCATAAGCCCGCAGAATCTCAGTCCCGAGCGGCCAGTTCGGCCATCACCTGTTTCAACTGTGGAGCGCCGGGTCATTTCAGCACTAGGTGCTCGAGGCAGACTATCACCTGTTTCAACTGTGGGATTGCCGGGCATAAGGTCCGTTTCTGCCGAAGAGACTCCAAGCATACTCCAGTGGCATCTCAGTCCCCGAAGCAATCAGCGGTTCAGAATCAGGCCACTCAGTCCATGCTGTTTAATAAAACGGGAGCAACTAAAGGCGAAGCTCATACTTATCAGATAGGAGCATCCGATTCGGGGTCCGGCAAGCCCCAAATTCACGAGATGAAGAGGAGCGATGATCCGGAGGCCCGAATGATCTCAGGTATACTCAAAATTCTATCCTAACCTGTGTGTACCCTTTGTGATACTGGTGCATCGCATTCATTCATTTTCGAGTCATGTTTGAGTAGACTACTTCTGGATTGTTCCACGAGTTGTGAGCCTTATGTCATTGGTATACCAAACGGTAGAATAATTTTTGGAAATCATGAGGTTAAGAATTGTCCGAATTAAGTTTAATGACCGCGATTGGTTGGCGGACCTAATCGTGGTGGATTTAACTAAGGACGATGTAATATTGGGTATTAATTGGATGGATCGCCAAGATTCCATCCTCAGCGTTCGTAAGCGTATGGTCACTATCATTTCAGATGATGGAGTCGAGTGTGTATTTCAGGGAGGTAATCCCAGTTGTTCCGGAAGAGTCATTAATATGATGAAAGCAGTGAAATTACTCAATCAGGGTTGTTCAATCATTCATTGTAACACTATTATCGATTGGCTATTCTGCTGTGTGTCGAGTAGACGGACTTGTCATTTCATTGCCGTCCAACAGCGCGTTACAGCCGTAACTTGCTTGTATTACGGCCGTAACATACGTTCGTTGTTTTCAGGACTTGTCGGACGAAGGGTACTTACGGCCGTAAGGGTTGCGGCATACGGCCGTAAGTTGAGGCAAGTACGGCCATAAGGCTTGGCCGGTTACAGCCGTACGATCGCGCAGGGTTTCCGGTCAGTTTTCGATGAAGGTTTCATACGCCCGTACTTGCCGAGTACGGCCGTATGAGTCGAGTTACGCCCGTAAGGCAAGTGCGGTTACGGCCGTAAGTCTGTCGGCAGACTTTCGATGAAACCGAGTTACGCTCGTAAGGAGGGCTTTGTTACGGCCGTAAGGCCGTTGACCTTGGAAGTTACGGCCGTAAGAGAGGTGATTTACGGCCGTAACTCGGAGATGTATTTAAAGGATTGAACGGGATTTTTATGCTCATTTCACCACTTCTTCATCTTGGTTCCGAGAGAGAGAGTTGGAGGGAGAGATTTTTCATCATCAAACACTTGTGTGTTCGGATTTCATCATCTTCATTCGTTTGTGAAGCTTGGATAGTCGATTTAACACGTGTTCATCGGATCAAAAGTGTTTGGATCTTCAAAGGTAAATTCTTCAACATCTTGGATTTCGATTGTTTGTTGAGATATGATGTTTTGGACGTTATAATCGTGTTGTATGAAGAGATATACATATGATTATGAGTTTGTATGAATATTCATTGGATTATTGAAGGATTATTCAAGAACACTTTGAATATTGAGTTGGATTTGGGGGTTTTTGATTAGTTATTGTTGAAATCACGAATTGGATATTCATATTGGATTATTGATTGTATTGAAGATGTTTTGTTGGTTTGAAACACTCCTTGGGGATTTGATATTGGTATAATTAAGGATTGGTTGTAAACAATCGAAGATTGGTTACAACGTGTTTGATATAATGCCCCAATGAACTTGGTTAGTCGTATCGACGTTTTGAGTTAGTTATAATCGTGTTTGATTTGTATATTGAACATATTGTTGGTAATTGTGTTATTCAAGGTTGTCCGAGCGACCGACACCTCATTTAGGACGTTTGTTCGTGGAAGGACATTCTTCACCGGTGTTGTGTAAGTTAATTCTTACTCGGTTAAAAGGATACTCATTCCTTTCGTGGTTGTTCATTCATAAATCATAATCATAATTCATTCATAACGTATTAATCGTATTGAGACTTGTAATTGTCGAATAATCATTTCATTTACGAGGAACGACGGTTCCAATCATTTCAGTGAGCTATCATTCATTTCACTATTATTTCATCTCGGTGAGTCATTCTTGACCTTTTCGGATTGTTATTCATTAATATTCTTCATTGTCATTCTTGTTCATATGACCTTCTGGTTTCATATTGCGTGGCCGGGTGGGGATGTGTGGAATTTTTAGTCGGGCACATGATGGTCATGTGTTTGGGTTCACCGACACAATGGACTGTACACACGGTAATGTACCTCCGTGAGACTAATTAGGTACAAGGGCGGGTGTGTCCGGACACTCATCTTGTGCACTTGCACAGACCATTACGGGCGTACTATGATGGCTCTCTTCAGCTTCATCTCATAATTAAGATATATCATGATTGTATTTATTCAACTCTTGAGGATTGTTGTTCTGTGTAACTGACCCCCGTTGGGGGACATTGTTTTCAGGTCATGGCAAGGCAAAGGCACGGGAAAAGAACGTTGACGGCGAGGAGTCCCAGTGATACTAGTAGGGGGCCCCAGTCCTTTCAGTCATTCATGTTGTCTTCATTTTATTTCCGCTGCAGATTTCCGTTTGGATACTCATTTTTATTCAGTGTTGTATATTTTATCTTCATATAAAATATACATGTATTCTGTATTATCTTGGGTGTGTTGTACTTGAAACTCCTCATCGGATTAATTGATGATATAATGTGGTTTGGTACTACAATTATATTATTTAAGTCATTAATTTTTATTCGTCTGGTGGGTCCCAGTCAGGGGTCCACAGCACTGTAATAGTCACCTAGTTTGGGGTGTTACATTATGGACCTTTCCTATGTATCGAGTCATTATCGACTCGATAAAAATACAAGTAATCTACTTACAAGTCTTGAATCTTCGTCTTTATGGTGGTTCATCCTCGGCTCTTCGTCATAGCTAATTTATTACAATAATAAAATTTGCATCATATAAATTTACTAAAAATAATTGGTTCAAAACGGCCATTACAACCCCATTGAATAAAGATTCAATAAACTAAGTCCATGAACTACATCACCATTCAAATAATAGTACAACAATTATATTAAAATAAATGGCAAATAAAATTATCTAAATATTGATCCAATCAATATAAAATTAATACATCTATTAGAATTAATCCAATTAATTCACACAACCGTTAATATTAATTTGTTCCGGGCAAAAACAAATATTTCATTAAATTAATTATCTTAAAAATAAAATTACCATAAACATATTTTAGTCAAATTTGATCCAATTTAATTTGCGGGAAATTAATTTATCGAACTAAATATAAAAAATGGAGTCAGAAAACACAAGGCCCGGGCCAAGCCCGTGTTAGGAATATATTTAAGATTTTGATGATGTCATACCTGTATTCAAGATTACTTCTAATGTATGTACTTGGCATTGTAAAGAAGAACCTAATGAGTATCTTCTATAGGCATCAAAAAGATTAGGCTATGTATTGATCATGTTGATCAAGTGGAAAGGTTTATATGCCGAGGTTTTGGTCAACGCATATTATCAGCCGAGGTTTTGGTCAACGCAAGATATCAGCTGTGTTTGACCAATAAAATATCAGACGAGTTTCAGTCAAAGAAAAATATCAACTGAGTTTAACCAAGTCTGAAGTCCAGTTGAAATATCTCAGAGGACAAAGTTTGGCTAAATAGCCAAAATATCATCCGAGGTTTTGGTCAAAGCATAATATTAGTTGAGGTTGACCAAGAGAATATCAGCCAACTTTCTTAGGATAGATATCAGACAGCTTTTATCTATACATAAAATCAGAGAGATTTGACCAAAGGAAATATCACATGAGTTTACCTCAAACGGTATATCAGCCAAGTTTTGGATATCAACTGTCCACGTCAGCAAACACTGAAAAGTCAACAATCACAGCAAGACATATGAAGACGAAGCCAAAGGGGACAAAGTGATTGATTCCCGAAAGTTAAGGAATATTCTATTCCTAGATATTCGCGCCCTAAAGACTTTCTAATTATAGTAATCAAGAAAAGCGGCGCAACAGGAAGATACGTCTTCAAACTGTCACATTTGAAGAAAGAGACAAAGCCTTGCAAAGAGATGAACAAGATAAACAATGAATTCCATTCTCAAACGGACAGAATTACAAGTGCAACGGCTATGAAGAAGATCAAAGATTGTATTACAAATAACTGAAGAAAGATTGAGCAGAAGTACGATGTGAACGATACTTACAAGCGAACAAAGCAACCAAAGCAATCAAAGCAAATCTATAGCATCGTGAAGAGCTAGTTTCTAAAGTCATATACAGAGAAGCTCTTAAGTTGGAGAAGACAATACTCTTGTCTTAAAGCTTGAGTAAGGGGTACTTTCTTGAACAAGGTTTTTGAAAGTGAGAGGTCGTAAAACATCCACGGGTACTTGATTGGAAGGTGATAGGCAGCTTGCGAGTTGCTGAGGCATCCATGGGTTTTCGATCAAGAGGTGTTAGGCAACCAAAGAAGGAGTTACAACGGCCACGGGGTTCTACTGGTTGGAAGATGTCGTAACAAGATTCATTGTAACATCAATTTCACTGGTTGAAAGTTATAGTGAATTTATCTCCAACTGGTTTGGAGAGAAGTGGACTATTGGAAGATTACCCCACCTCCGAAACCACTGTAAAGTACTGTGTGATTTACTGTTTTAATCATCATACTTAACATTTGAATTCATACTTAACTGTTGTACTCAAATTCAGCTGTCTTTCCACAAACCATTTTACAGCTGACAAAGGTTATCTGTATTATTATCAGACGAGTAACCTTAGCTGCGTTCATTTCAGCCGTGTTTTTGAAAACAGTTATTTAAGCGAAAGTTTTATAAGTCTATTCACCCCCTCCCCCGCTATACTTATACCTGACATCATGTGACCTACAAGTGGTATCAGAGAGGTTGGTTCAATTTTACTGAACCAGATCCATATACTTGAGTATATATATTTTAAAGCTCTCATTATGGAAAACATGCCACACATGCACTCTAGATTACCTGTATTCTTTGTTGATGAATATGATTTATGGAAAATAAGAATACAAGCACATCTATCATCTATTCACGATGATATGTGGTGTATTATTGAGGATGGAGCCTTCACCTTCTAAAGGACAATACAGATGAAGAAATAGAAGCTGGGAAACCAAATCAAATTCCCAAGAAGCGAATAGAGATTACCTCCGAAGAAATAAAGCTGGCCGACCTGGACAATCGAGCCAGAGATGTCTTGTACCAAACTCTTGATAAAGCCACAATGGTGAAAATCAAGAATTGCAAAAATAAAAAGGAGATATGGGACACATTAGCTGTAATGTGTGAAGGAACAGAGCTTATCAAGGAAATAAATTGACAATAGCTACCTAGAAGTTTGACAATTTCAAAATGAAGACAGGTGAAACAATTGATCATGTGCATACAAGATTCACATAGATCATCAATGACATAAACTCTCTTGGAAAGACATATGGCAATAGGGAGATTGCCCTGAAAGTACTAAGATCTCTCAATCCAGAATGGAGTATGAAGGTTGTGGCCATGAGAGAATCAAAGGATCTTAACAAAACAAAGATCCAAGAGTTGTTCTCAGACCTGAAAGCTTATGAGTTTGAGGTTCCCTGCTCATCATCAAGTGAACCAGCTGAGAAAAGAATAGCTTTTGCAGCAGAGTCACCTGCAAAAAGCTAAGCTGGAGCTAATCATCCAAGTCTTCTAAATTTTGAGGAAGAAATGGCATTTATCATGTAAAGATTAAGCAACTTCAGAAAGAATTACTCCAAATATAAAAAGAACTAACTACAAAGAAAACCTAAGGAGGGACCAAAAGGCTGTAAATTAGAAAGTTGAATGCTACAGTTGCCATAAAATAGGGCACATCCAATTTGACTGCCCTGGTCTCAGGAAGGATGAAGAAAAGAAAGACATGGGCAGAAAAGAAGCAGACAAGAGGGATGAAAAGATAAAGGCCCTGACTGGAGAAGATCAGAATCCAGAAGTGGTAGAATCAAGCAGTGGATTCTTTTCTGATGATGATGATGACTACAACTGCTTTATGGCTAACATGGCTGATGAAGAGGTAACATCTAAACTTCAAACTACATAAGGTTTCATTTCTGATATGTCTGAAGACACTGATCTTCACAAATCTGTAAATCAATTGCTAAAAGATTTTGAAACCTTAAAGTCTGCTCACGTGACGGTGACAATTGAGAATGCACAACTGAAAAATGAGAAAGTCTAGCTGAAAAATGATTATGACGAACTCATCCTAGAATCAACAAACCTTGGAAACATCAGAGCTGAATTTGAAAAATATACTGATAATAATTTGAAAAACTCATTTGAAAATACCACAGCTGGGATTAATAGGCTGATCATTTTAAACAGTGAAAAGTCAGCTGCACTTGCTCATATTAAAACTGAGCTTTCAAAATCAAAACAGTTAAACAATGCACAAACTAACGGGATAACATCTATAAAGGCATCTGTAACCCTTGATGGACCGCGTATAAACCAAAGGCCAATTTATTTAAAATCAGGCCTTGGATATGACCCCAACACTCCATCCACTTCTAAAAACACTTTTATAAAGGGAGAAAACATATGTCCAGACTGCTGAGCCTATCAACAAACCTGTATTTAAAAATAGGCAGCAACCTAGTCAATAGTATAGGCAGCATTCAAGGTTTATAAGGCAACCACCTAGACAAAAGACTAGGCAATGGCTAAAACAACATCAGCAGTCAAAACATTATTCTACTTATTACCAAAGACTCCCCAAAAATAGATTTCAAAATGGGAGAGGTAAGTGGAAACCTCAAGGTTATCCAAACATACAAAATGACCAGGTGTGGAGACCCCAAAATTTTGATAAATGGTCTTTGCCAAGATTTAGGTATGTCCCCACACTGAAGCCATTATCAGTCATATCCTATATACAAACCAAATCAAGGATATAGACCAAAACACTATGTACCCTATAGGAATAGCCAACATAACTTTCAAAACACCAGGAGAAATCAATTCTCCAGGAAATCCACTAACCCTAAAGGACCCACTCAAATTTGGGTACCTAAATTTCTGCTTGTCTGATTGCAGAAAAGGTGGAATGACTACTATCATGTCACCTCAAGTTCAACAATAGGAGGTGGAGAATGGTTTGTAGACTCTGGATGCTCAAGGCACATGACAGGAAACAAGAAGAATCTGTCAGAATATGTTAAAGAAATAGGTCCAGATATAACTTTTGGAGATAGCTGAAGTGGACAGACCAAAGGTTATGGGAAGCTGCACAGGGGAAACATAATCATTACAAAAATGCAGTACGTCAAAGGGCTTAAATACAATCTCCTAAGCATAAACCAAATATGTGATGAGAACAACCTGGTAGTCTTCACAAAATGGAAATGTATGGTGATTGATTTCCTCACTGTAGAAGTGAAGCTACAAGGCTACAGAAGAAGAGATGTCTACCTGATATATTGGAAATTAGGATCACCAAACACTTGTTTCTTATCAGAAACTATTACTGAGAACGGATGGCTCTGTCACAAGAGACTTTGTGTAATACCCGGTTGTAATTCAGTCATTATCATTCAGTAATTTCATTCGGTGATTGTCACTCAGTGGATTTTCACTTATTTATAATCATTCATCAATCATGTTCATTCACCCGTGTTCACCGTTCGGAGAAACTTCGAGTTGTGTATCGTTATTGTCCATTGTTTCAACTGTCCACATATGAGTTCGACTTTGTTAGATCACCATTAACTTTGGTAACTCCAAAAATTCTGAATCTTTGCAATATTATAGAGCATCGAGTTAGCTTTCAATGGTTCAAACGGTGAGTCAATCGGAGTCCGGACGAGAGAGTTATGGTCATTTTAGCTCACCCGCTCATTTTTCAGTTATTGGCCGATCACTGCCGACCGAACTCGGCCGTGTCGTCCGACACGGCCGTGCTGTACTCGTACGGAAATGCCAAAGTCTCTGCCCTCAGGACTCGACCGTGTCTTCTGGCACGGCCGAGTCAAACTCTTTCGGATAAGCTAGAACCGACTGCCGAGACGCCCGACCGTGTTCCAGGACACAGTCGAGTCAATGCCGAAGCGCCGCGCCGTACCGAGTCACTATCGGACAGGTCACTATCGGAAGGCCTCTTCGCGCCGCTACCATGTCAAGCAGGACATGGTCGAGTCCCTGCCGGCCAGTTGCGCGCCGCGGCCGTGCCGATCGGCACGGGCCGTGTCCGACAGGGCAGTCAACCCCTATAATTTCGTTTTTTTGAGCATTTCAGCTCATTCCTTCCATTTCTTCCACCTTCATACGAGAGAGAGAGAGGCTTGAGGGAGAGAATTCTCTTCACCTATCACTTGAGTTTGGTTTTTAATCATTTTCATTCGGTTGTGAAGCTTGGATCATCGATCTATCGCGTGTTCTTCGGATCGAAGTGATTGGATCTTAAAGAGGTAATTTCTTCAACACCTTGGATTTCGATTCTATGTTGAGATATGATGTTTTGGACGTTATAATCATGTTATATGAAGGGATATGTATATGATTATGAGTTTATATAAGGATTCATTGGATTATTGAGGGATTATTCAAGAACACTTTGAATATCGAGTTGAAATTGGGGGTTTTCGTTTAATTGTCGTTATAATCACGTTTTCGGATATTCATTTTGGATTATTGATCATTTGGAAGATGTTTGTTGGTTTGAAACACTTCTTGGGGAATTTGATATTGGTATATTGAGGTTTGATTGTAAACGATCGGAGTTTGGCCGCAACGTGTTTGATTTAATGCCTCAATGGACTTGGTTTAGTCGTATCGACGTTTTGAGTTCGTTATATTCGTGTTTGATTTGTATATTGAACGGATTGTTGGTAATTGTATTATTCAAGGTTGTTCGAACGACCGATATCTCAATTAGGACGCTGTTCGTGGAAGGATAATTGTCACCGGTGTTGTGTAAGTTAATTCTTACTCGGTTAAAAGGATATTCATCCCTTTTATTGTTGTTCATTCATAATCATAACTCATTCATCATTGTATTAACCGTATCAAACTTGTTATTGTCAATTAATCACTTCAGTCATAAGGAACGACGGTTCCAATCATTTCATTGAGCTGTCATTTATTTCACTATCATTCCATCTCGGTGAGTCATTATTCATTTTCGATGTCACTTTTGTTATATCGTGGCATTCCGGGTCATACTGGCGTGCCGGTTAGTATGTGTTGGATTTTCATGTCGGGCACGTTTAAGTCGTGTGTTGGTTGTTGGCCTCACATTGGACTGTGCACACGAGTCATATGCCTCGTGAGATCGACAGGTACAAGACCACACGTGTATTTGATCGATACTCGTTGGTGGCTTGTGCACGGACACATTTCCATCCCGGGCGTAGTGTGGCACCACCCTTTGAGCCGCATCTTGTTAGTTGATTCATATAGCATGTTTGATTGCGTATGTTTCGACAGGATATTTCATAACTTCGTATATAATCAAGATTGTGTATTTTCAACCCTTGAGGATTGTTGTTCTTTGTAATCGACCGCTTGGGGATTTTGTTTTTCGTGTCATGGCAAGGAAAAAGCACGGAATAGCATGTTGATGTCGAGGAGTCCTGTGATACTAGTAGGGGGCCCGATCTTTCGCTTATTCATGTTATTGTCCTTTATTTTCCGCCGCAGACTTTCATTCGATACTCCGTTTCATTCAAAGGTCGTGTATTTTATCTTCATATAAAATATACTAGTATTCGTATTGTCTGGTGTGTTGTACTTAAACTCCTCATCGGAGTATTTGGTAATATAATGTGGTTCGGTACTACAATTATATTATTTAATTCATCATTTTCATTCGCCCGGTGGGTCCTGGGTTGGGGATTCACGGACCGTAATATCCGCCTAGTTTGGGGTGTTACAGTTGGTATCGGAGCGTGGTTTTGAATACTACCTTCCGAGTCATGTCTCATTTGAAATCATCGTCATCGACTAGTATCATTGACTTTCGCCACGTGTGACTGCAAATGCCGAGCCAATCGCATCAAAGAACTGTAAGATTTCTCACGCCATGGTATAAATTCTGGCAATAGTCATTCATTCATTATTCATCAATTAGCAATCCTCAAACATCATCATTCATTGTGATTAGGACGATCATGTTAACTCATTAATCACTTAATTCATTTCATTACTCAGTTAAATATCAGGACGATCATGTAATTCATTAATTATTTAATTCATTTCATTACTCAGTTGTCGATCTGGATGATCATATTATTAATCTTGTTAAGTTATTCAAGATAATCATTTCAAGAATTTCATCAGATAATCATGTCACTTCAGTAAATCATTCATATAATCACTAAGTAGAGCATGTATACTCATTTTCATCATCTCATGACATGATCATAAGTGATAATCATGCGGGAAATATAATCATTATGCGACCTTCCTACTTCAAAGATGGGGAGAGTCACAAAGGGTGCACAGGAGATGCCGCGGTGCGGCCGAAACCCGGAAATAATCACTGCCGGGAAATCGTGCCTGTGACTCGGCTCGATCAGAGATGTTCGGGTTGATCCACTCACTTTTATGCAAGCCATGATGACCCATGTGCGCTTGCTCAATCATCATTGCGCCACTGCCGGATTAATCGAGCGAACTCTCCCGCTTGAGACGGCCGCTAAGGAAAGTCTTGAACAACAACCTTCATCTCGGCAAGAAATCAACGGCGTAATCAACCCGAAGGCGGTCACCAACCTTCAAGAAGCCTCGTGAGTCCTATCGCTTCGAGCGACCTCCTACGGCGCATAATCGCGGGATCTCACCCCGAGCGCCGATTGCCATCACTGTTTCAATTGTGGAACGCCGGGTCATTTCAGCACTGAGTGTCTGAAACCGTCTATCACGTGCTATGATTGTGGGAATTTTGGGCATAAGGCCCGTTTTTGCCGAAAGGACTCCAAGTCGGCTTCGGCGGCATCTCAGGCCCCGAAGCAATCAGTGTTTCAGAATCAGACTGCTTTGTCAACGTCAGTTAAGACAATGGAAGCAAATAGAGTTGGGGCTTATATTTATCAGACGGGAGCGTCCGGTTCGGGGGCCGGCAAGTCCCAGATTCATGTGATGAGGAGGATCGACGATCCGGTGGCCCGAATGACCTCAGGTAAACTCGTAATTTTATTTCAACCTGTGTGTACCTTTTTGGATACTAGTGCACCGCATTCATTCATTTTCGAATCATGTTTGAATAGACTTATTTTGGGATAGTCCTATTGCTTGTGGACCTAATACCATCGGTCTACCTGACGATGGAAGATTTTTTTCAGAAATCATACCGAATTAAGCTTAATGACCGCGATTGGTTGATGGATCTAATCGTGGTGAATTTATCTTAGGACGATGTAATTTTCGGTATTAGTTGGTTGATTGTCTTGATACTATCCTCAGTGGTTGTTAGCGTTTGGTCGCTATCTTTCCGTCGTTGGTTGCCGAATGTGTGCTTCAGGGAAGTAATCACCGTTGTTCCAGAAGAAGTATTATTATGACGAAAGCAGAGAAATTCCGCAATCGAGCTATTCAATCATTCATTGTATCATTTTCATCGATTGGCCTTTCTAAGGCAATCGAGTTATTCAATCATTCATTGCATCATTTCCATCGATTGGCTTTTCTAAGACAATCGAGTCATTCAATCATTCATTGTATCATTTTCATCGATTGGCCTTTCTAAGGCAATCGAGTTGTTCAATCATTATTGGTATCTCTTTTTATCGATTGACCATTCTAGGGAAATCGAAATGTTCAATCATTCGTGGTATCATTGTCATCGACTGACGATGTATTTCCAGACGAGTTATCTGGTTGCCTTCACATAGAGTGGGGGAATTTAGGAGTGAGTTGGAACCGGTACGTCCCCTTTATCGAAGGCACCGTATCGGATGGCCCCGACCAGAATGCAGGAGTTGAAGATTCAACTTGAGGAGTAGTTCGAGAAAGGTTATCTCCGACCGATTGCATCCCCGTGAGGAGCACCAGTGTGATCTGTCAAGGAGAAGGATGGCTCGTCTCGTGTGTATTAATTACCAGGAGTTGAACAGGGTGATGATCAAGAGTAGTATCCCTTACCCCGTATTGATGATCTTTTAGATCAACTTCAGGGAGCCTCAGTATTTTCCAGGATCGACTTAAGATCTGGATATCACCAGTTGCGGATTCGAGAGTCGGATATCGCGAGGACAGCGTTTCGTACACGCTATGGTCATTATGAGTTCGTAGTTATGCCATTCGGGCTAACTATTGCACCTGCGGTATTCATGGAGTTAATGAATCGGGTTTTCATCGACCTTTTAGATCAGTTTGTTGTTTTCTTCATCGATGACATTTTGATTTATTCTCGTAGCCGAGAGGAACACGAGGTTCATCCTCATCAGGTTCTCGACGTGTTGAGACGAGAGCAACTTTATGGAAAGTTTTCCAAATGTGAGTTCTGGATGTTCGAAGTGACTTTTCTCGGGCATGTAATTTCATCTGACAGAGTTCGTGTCAACCCTCAGAAGACGGAGGCTATCCGAGATTGGCAACCTCCGAAATATGTTAAGTAAATCCGAAGTTTCCTCGGATTAGCTGGTTAATTATCTAACCCACGGCCGGAGCTAGCAACCGTGGTTTTCGCTTTGAAAATCTGGCGTCATTACCTATATGGCGTCACCTGTCAGATTTTCACCGATCATAAGAGTTTGAAGTATATATTTACCCAGAAGGAGTTAAATATGCGACAGAGGCGGTGGTTGGAACTAATCAAAGATTATGATATCGAGATCCTTTACCACCCGGGGAAGGCGAACGTTGTCGCTGACGCCTTGAGTCGTAAGTCCGTTCAGGAGCAGATGCTTGCTCGTTTAACTATTCAGAAGGAGCTCCAACAGGAATTCCTTAGACCCGAGATCGAGCTCTGGCTTCAGCGAGTTCAGGGACAGCTTTGTATGTTAGAGATTTCATCATCTCTTGAGGATGCAATCAGGGAGAATCAGGGTTCAGACCCAGCATTGTTGCGCATTCGTGAGGATGTGGCTCAGGGGAAAGCCCCTGGATTCGTGATCCACGAGGATGGACTTTTGAGATTTAAGAATTGGATGTGTGTACCGGCGAATGATGAGTTGAAAAACTCGATCTTGAGAGAAGCTCATGCTACCCCTTATCCGGTTCATCCGGGGTCTAGCAAGATGTACAAGGACTTGAAACGAAATTTCTGGTGGAGTAATATGAAGCGAGAAGTCGCGGAATTTGTTTTGAGATGTTTAGCCTATCAAAGAAGTCAAGATGGAACATCGGCGGCGAGTATGTGATACCGCTCCTATTCCGAATGGAAGTGGGAAGACATTTCTATGGAATTCATCACGAGTTGCCGACAGTCGTCGTGGCATGAATACGATCCGAGCGATCGCGATCGCTTTACTAAATTAGCTCATTTCCTTGAAATCAAGGATATGTGGGGTCCCGAGAGACTTGCCCGATTATTCATCAAAGAGATAGTGAGACGCACGGTACTCCTAAAAGTATCGTTTCCGATCGTGATTTGCTTGTGTCACATTTTGGAAATCGATTCATCGTACTATGGGAACTCGGCTTAATCTCGATCGCCTTTCATCCTCGGTCAGACGGACAATCGAGAGAACTATTCAGACATTAGAGGATATGTTGAGGGCATGTGTCCTCGATTGGAAAGACGATTGGGAAGCCCAACTACCATTGATCGAGTTCACGTATAATAATAGTTGGCATGCTTCGATTAAGATGGCACCTTACGAGGCCTTGTACGGTCGTCGTTGTCGATCTCCCTTGTGTTGGGATGACCTATCAGAATCAATCGGCACCGAGCCCGATATGCTTATAGCCGCCCGTGAGAAGGTAGCTCTGATCAGGAGTCGTTTGTTGACCGCTCAGAGTCGACAGAAATCATATGCAGATAATCGTCGTCGACCGTTAGAGTTCGAGGCGGGTGACCATGTTTTGATCAAGGTCTCCCCAAGTCGTGGTATCTTCCGTTTTGGGAAGAGGGGTAAGTTGAGTCCGAGATTCATTGGACCGTTTGAGATTCTGGATCGAGTAGGCGAGTTAGCTTACCGATTGGCTTTACCTCCGGCGTTGAGCCGAATTCATAATGTGTTTCACGTATCTCAGTTGCGGAAGTATGTTGCCGACCCGAGTCACGTACTTCAGTTCGATGAAATCGAGATCGCCGATGATCATTCATATGAGGAACGTCCTATACGAATTTTAGAGCGGCAAACCAAACAGTTGAGGAATAAGTCGATTCCTTTGGTCAAGATTCAGTGTTCTAGACACGGAGTCGAAGAGGCTACTTGGGAAACCGAGGATAGTATGCGGGAGAGTTATCCCGAGTTGTTTGACCCTTAGTTTCGGGGACGAAACTATTTTAAGGGGGGGTGTATGTAATACCCGGTTGTAATTCAGTCATTATCATTCAGTAATTTCATTCGGTGATTGTCACTCAGTGGATTTTCACTCATTTATAATCATTCATCAATCATGTTCATTCACCCGTGTTCACCGTTCGGAGAAACTTCGAGTTGTGTATCGTTATTGTCCATTGTTTCAACTTTCCACATATGAGTTCGACTTTGTTAGATCACCATTAACTTTTGGTAACTCCAAAAATTCTTAATCTTTGCAATATTATAGAGCATCGAGTTAGCATTCCAATGGTTCAAACGGTGAGTCAATCGGAGTCCGGACGAGAGAGTTATGGTCGTTTTAGCTCACCCGCTCATTTTTCAGTTATTGGCCGATCACTGCCGACCGAACTCGGCCGTGTCGTCCGACACGGCCGTGCTGTACTCGTCCGGAAATGACGAAGTCTCTGCCCTCAGGACTCGACCGTGTCGTCTGGAACGGCCGAGTCAAACTCTTCCGGATAAGCCAGAACCGACTGCCCAGACACCCGACCGTGTTCCAGGACACGGTCGAGTCAATGCCGAAGCGCCGCGCCGTACCTAGTCACTATCGGACAGGTCACTATCGGAAGGCCTCTTCGCGCTGTGACCGTGTCAAGCAGGACACGGTCGAGTCCCTGCCGGCCAGTTGCGCGCCGCGGCCGTGCCGATCGGCACGGGCCGTGTCCGACAGGGCAGTCAACCCCTATAATTTCGTTTTTTTGAGCATTTCAGCTCATTCCTTCCATTTCTTCCACCTTCATACGAGAGAGAGAGGCTTGAGGGAGAGAATTCTCTTCACCTATCACTTGAGTGTCGTTTTTAATCATTTTCATTCGGTTGTGAAGCTTGGATCATCGATCTATCGCGTGTTCTTCGGATCGAAGTGATTGGATCTTCAAGAGGTAATTTCTTCAACACCTTGGATTTCGATTCTATGTTGAGATATGATGTTTTGGACGTTATAATCATGTTATATGAAGGGATATGTATATGATTATGAGTTTATATAAGGATTCATTGGATTATTGAGGGATTATTCAAGAACACTTTGAATATCGAGTTGAAATTGGGGGTTTTCGTTTAATTGTCGTTATAATCACGTTTTCGGATATTCATTTTGGATTATTGATCATTTGGAAGATATTTGTTGGTTTGAAACACTTCTTGGGGAATTTGATATTGGTATATTGAGGTTTGATTGTAAACGATCGGAGTTTGGCCGCAACGTGTTTGATTTAATGCCTCAATGGACTTGGTTTAGTCGTATCGACGTTTTGAGTTCGTTATATTCGTGTTTGATTCGTATATTGAACGGATTGTTGGTAATTGTATTATTCAAGGTTGTTCGAGCGACCGATATCTCAATTAGGACGCTGTTCGTGGAAGGATAATTGTCACCGGTGTTGTGTAAGTTAATTCTTACTCGGTTAAAAGGATATTCATCCCTTTTGTTGTTGTTCATTCATAATCATAACTCATTCATCATTGTATTAACCGTATCAAACTTGTTATTGTCAATTAATCACTTCAGTCATAAGGAACGACGGTTCCAATCATTTCATTGAGCTGTCCTTTATTTCACTATCATTCCATCTCGGTGAGTCATTATTCATTTTCGATGTCACTTTTGTTATATCGTGGCATTCCGGGTCATACTGGCGTGCCGTTGGTATGTGTTGGATTTTCATGTCGGGCACGTTTAAGTCGTGTGTTGGTAGTTGGCCTCACATTGTACAGTGCAAACGAGTCATATCCCTAGTCAGAATGAATAGGTACAATACCACACGTGTATTCGATCGATACTCGTTGGTGGCTTGTGCACGGACACATTTCCATCCCGGGCGTAGTGTGGCACCACCCTTTGAGCCGTACTGTTAGTTGATTCATATAGCATGTTTGATTGCGTATGTTTCGACAGGATATTTCATAACTTTAGATATAATCATGATTGTGTATTTTCAACCCTTGAGGATTGTTGTTCTTTGTAACTGACCCCGTTTGGGGATTTTGTTTTTCAGGTCATGGCAAGGCAAAAGCACGGGAATAGCATGTTGATGTCGAGGAGTCCCAGTGATACTAGTAGGGGGCCCCGATCTTTCAGTTATTCATGTTATTGTCCTTTATTTTCCGCTGCAGACTTTCATTTGGATACTCCGTTTCATTCAGTGTCGTGTATTTTATCTTCATATAAAATATACTAGTATTCGGTATTGTCCTGGTGTGTTGTACTTAAACTCCTCATCGGAGTATTTGGTAATAGAATGTGGTTCGATACTACAATTATATTTTTTAATTCATCATTTTCATTCGCCTGGTGGGTCCCAGTTGGGGATTCACGGCACTGTAATATCCGCCTAGTTCGGGGTGTTATAGAGTTGGTATCGGAGCGTGGTTTTGAATACTACCTTCCGAGTCATGTCTCATTTGAAATCATCATCATCAGACTAGTATCATTGGACTTTCGCGTCACGTGTGACCTGTGCAAATGCCGAGCCAATCAGACCGAAAGAACTGTAACATTTCTCACGCCATGGTATAAATTCTGGCAATAGTCATTCATTCATCATTCATCAATTAGCAATCCTCAAACATCATCATTCATTGTGATTAGTACGATCATGTTAACTCATTAATCACTTAATTCATTTCATTACTCAGTTAATGATCAGGACGATCATGTTAATTCATTAATTATTTAATTCATTTCATTACTCAGTTGTCGATCTGGATGATCATATTATTAATCTTGTTAAGTTATTCAAGATAATCATTTCAAGAATTTCATCAGATAATCATGTCACTTCAGTAAATCATTCATATAATCACTAAGTAGAGCATGTATACTCATTTTCATCATCTCATGACATGATCATAAGTGATAATCATGCGGGAAATATAATCATTATGCGACCTTCCTACTTCAGTATGGGGAGAGCTGTCAGAGGGTGCACAGGGAGAGGCCGCGGTGCGGGCCGAAACCCGGGAAATAATCACTCGCTGTCGGGAAATCGTGCCCAGGACTCGGCTCGATCAGTAGATGTTCGGGTTGATCCACTCATTTTTATGCAGGCCATGATGACCCATGTGCAGTTGCTCAATCATCATTGCGCCACTCTGGCCGGATTAATCGAGCGAACTCTCCCGTATGACACGGCTGCTAAGGAAAGTGCTGAACAACAACCTTCATCTGTCAGCAAGAAATCAACGAAGCGTAATCAACCCGAAGGCGGTCAGTCAACCTTCAACAAGCCTCGTGTGAGTCCTATCGTTTCTGAGCGACCTCCTACGGCGCATAATCGTGCGGGATCTCGATCCGGCGGCGGTTCGGCCATCACTGTTTCAATTGTGGAAAGCGGGTCATTTCAGCACCGAGTGTCCGAAACCGTCTATCACGTGCTATAATTGTGGGAATTTTGGGCATAAGGCCCGTTTTTGCGAAAGGACTCCAAGTCGGCTCGTGGCATCTCGAGCCGGCAATCAGCGTTTGAATCAGGCTTTGTCAACGTCGTTTAAGACAATGGAAGCAAATAGAGTTGGGGCTTATATTTATCGAGACGGAGCGTCCGGTTCGGGGCGGCAAGTCCTGCATTCATGTGATGAGGAGGATCGACGATCCGGTGGCCCGAATGACCTCAGGTAAACTCGTAATTTTATTTCAACCTGTGTGTACCTTTTTGGATACTGGTGCACCGCATTCATTCATTTTTGAATCATGTTTGAATAGACTTATTTTGGGATAGTCCTATTGCTTGTGGACCTAATACCATCGGTCTACCTGACGATGGAAGATTTTTTTCAGAAATCATACCGAATTAAGCTTAATGACCGCGATTGGTTGATGGATCTAATCGTGGTGAATTTATCTTAGGACGATGTAATTTTCGGTATTAGTTGGTTGATCGTCTTGATACTATCCTCAGTGGTTGTTAGCGTTTGGTCGCTATCTTTCCGTCGTTGGTTGCCGAATGTGTGCTTCAGGGAAGTAATCCCCGTTGTTCCAGAAGAAGTATTATTATGACGAAATCAGAGAAATTCCGCAATCGAGCTATTCAATCATTCATTGTATCATTTTCATCGATTGGCCTTTCTAAGGCAATCGAGTTATTCAATCATTCATTGCATCATTTCCATCGATTGGCTTTTCTAAGACAATCGAGTCATTCAATCATTCATTGTATCATTTTCATCGATTGGCCTTTCTAAGGCAATCGAGTTGTTCAATCATTATTGGTATCTCTTTTTATCGATTGACCATTCTAGGGCAATCGAAATGTTCAATCATTCGTGGTATCATTGTCATCGACTGACGATGTATTTCCAGACGAGTTATCTGGTTGCCTTCACATAGAGTGGGGGAATTCAGGAGTGAGTTGGAACCGGTACGTCCCCTTTATCGAAGGCACCGTATCGGATGGCCCCGACCAGAATGCAGGAGTTGAAGATTCAACTTGAGGAGTAGTTCGAGAAAGGTTATCTCCGACCGATTGCGTCCCCGTGAGGAGCACCAGTATGATCTGTCAAGGAGAAGGATGGCTCGTCTCGTGTGTGTATTAATTACCAGGAGTTGAACAGGGTGATGATCAAGAGTAGTATCCCTTACCCCGTATTGATGATCTTTTAGATCAACTTCAGGGAGCCTCAGTATTTTCCATGATCGACTTAAGATCTGGATATCACCAGTTGCGTATTCGATAGTCGGATATCGCGAGGACAGCGTTTCGTACACGCTATGGTCATTATGAGTTCGTAGTTATGCCATTCGGGCTAACTATTGCACCTGCGGTATTTATGGAGTTAATGAATCGGGTTTTCATCGACCTTTTAGATCAGTTTGTTGTTTTCTTCATCGATGACATTTTGATTTATTCTCGTAGCCGAGAGGAACACGAGGTTCATCCTCATCAGGTTCTCGGCGTGTTGAGACGAGAGCAGCTTTATGGAAAGTTTTCCAAATGTGAGTTCTGGATGTCCGAAGTGACTTTTCTCGGGCATGTAATTTCATCTGACAGAGTTCGTGTCGACCCTCAGAAGACGGAGGCTATCCGAGATTGGCAACCTCCGAAAGATGTTAAGTAAATCCGAAGTTTCCTCGGATTAGCTGGTTAATTATCTAACCCACGACCGGAGCTAGCAACCGTGGTTTTTGCTTTGAAAATCTGGCGTCATTACCTATATGGCGTCACCTGTCAGATTTTCACCGATCATAAGAGTTTGAAGTATATATTTACCCAGAAGGAGTTAAATATGCGACAGAGGCGGTGGTTGGAACTAATCAAAGATTATGATATCGAGATCCTTTACCACCCGGGGAAGGCGAACGTTGTCGCCGACGCCTTGAGTCGTAAGTCCGTTCAGGAGCAGATGCTTGCTCGTTTAACAATTCAGAAGGAGCTCCAACAGGAATTCCTTAGACCCGAGATCGAGGTATGGCTTCAGCGAGTTCAGGGACAGCTTTGTATGTTAGAGATTTCATCATCTCTTGAGGATGCAATCAGGGAGAATCAGGGTTCAGACCCAGCATTGTTGCGCATTCGTGAGGATGTGGCTCAGGGGAAAGCCCCTGGATTCGTGATCCACGAGGATGGACTTTTTAGATTTAAGAATCGGATGTGTGTACCGGCGAATGATGAGTTGAAATATTCGATCTTGAGAGAAGCTCATGCTACCCCTTATCCGGTTCATCCGGGGTCTAGCAAGATGTACAAGGACTTGAAACGAAATTTCTGGTGGAGTAATATGAAGCGAGAAGTCGCGGAATTTGTTTCGAGATGTTTAGCCTATCAGCAAGTCAAGATGGAGCATCAGCGACCGGCGAGTAGTATGCGATACCGCTCCTATTCCGTAATGGAAGTGGGAAGACATTTCTATGGAATTCATCACGAGTTGCCGACGAGTCGTCGTGGCATGAATACGATCTGAGCGATCGCGGACTGCTTTACTAAATTAGCTCATTTCCTTGAAATCAAGGATATGTGGGGTCCCGAGAGACTTGCCCAGTTATTCATCAAAGAGATAGTGAGACTGCACGGTACTCCTAAAAGTATCGTTTCCGATCGTGACGGACGGTTTGTGTCACATTTTTGGAAATCAGTTCATCGTACTATGGGAACTCAGCTTAATCTCAGTACTGCCTTTCATCCTCAGTCCGACGGACAATCAAAGAGAACTATTCAGACATTAGAGGATATGTTGAAGGCATGTGTCCTCGATTGGAAAGACGATTGGGAAGCCCAACTACCATTGATCGAGTTCACGTATAATAATAGTTGGCATGCTTCGATTAAGATGGCACCTTACGAGGCCTTGTACGGTCGTCGTTGTCGATCTCCCTTGTGTTGGGATGACCTATCAGAATCAATCGGCACTGAGCCCGATATGCTTATAGCCACTCGTGAGAAGGTAGCTCTGATCAGGAGTCGTTTATTGACCGCTCAGAGTCGACAGAAATCATATGCAGATAATCATCGTCGGCCGTTAGAGTTCGAGGCAGGTGACCATGTTTTGATCAAGGTCTCCCCAAGTCTTGGTATCTTCCGTTTTGGGAAGAGGGGTAAGTTGAGTCCGAGATTCATTGGACCGTTTGAGATTTTGGATCGAGTAGGCGAGTTAGCTTACCGATTGTGTTTACCTCTGGCGTTGAGCTGAATTCATAATGTGTTTCACGTATCTCAGTTGCGGAAGTATGTTGCCGACCCGAGTCACGTACTTCAGTTCGATGAAATCGAGATCGCCGATGATCATTCATATAAGGAACGTCCTATACGAATTTTAGAGCGGCAAATCAAACAGTTGAGGAATAAGTCGATTCCTTTGGTCAAGATTCAGTGGTCTAGACACGGAGTCGAAGAGGCTACTTGGGAAACCGAGGATAGTATGCGGGAGAGTTATCCCGAGTTGTTTGACCCTTAGTTTCGGGGACGAAACTCTTTTAATGGGGGGTGTATGTAATACCCGGTTGT
The DNA here is from genome assembly GCA_033398695.1 of Orobanche coerulescens. Lineage (NCBI taxonomy): Eukaryota > Viridiplantae > Streptophyta > Magnoliopsida > Lamiales > Orobanchaceae > Orobanche > Orobanche coerulescens. The sequence goes on from CM065803.1 coordinate 72,826,937, forward strand.
AATTCAGTCATTATCATTCAGTAATTTTATTCGGTGATTGTCACTCAGTGGATTTTCACTCATTTATAATCATTCATCAATCATGTTCATTCACCCGTGTTCACCGTTCAGAGAAACTTCGAGTTGTGTATCGTTATTGTCCATTGTTTCAACTTTCCACATATGAGTTCGACTTTGTTAGATCACCATTAACTTTTGGTAACTCCAAAAATTCCGAATCTTTTCAATATTATAGAGCATCGAGTTAGCTTTCCAATGGTTCAAACGGTGAGTCAATCGGAGTCCGGACGAGAGAGTTATGGTCGTTTTAGCTCACCCACTCATTTTTCAGTTATTGGCCGATCACTGCCGACCGAACTCGGCCGTGTCGTCCGACACGGCCGTGCTGTACTCGTCCGAAAATGCCGAAGTCTCTGCCCTCAGGACTGAACCGTGTCGTCTGGCACGGCCGAGTCAAACTCTTCCGGATAAGCCAGAACCAGCGCCCGGGCCGGCCGTGTTCCAGGACACGGTCGAGTCAATGCGCCGCGCCCGTGCAGGAAGTCATCGGACAGGTCACTATCGGAAGGCCTCTTCGCGCCGCGACCGTGTCAAGCAGGACACGGTCGAGTCCCTGCCGGCCAGTTGCGCGCCGCGGCCATGCCGATCGGCACGGGCCGTGTCCGACAGGGCAGTCAACCCCTATAATTTCATTTTTTTTTGAGCATTTCAGCTCATTCCTTCCATTTCTTCCACCTTCATACGAGAGAGAGAGGCTTGAGGGAGAGAATTCTCTTCACCTATCACTTGAGTGTGGTTTTTAATCATTTTCATTCGGTTGTGAAGCTTGGATCATCGATCTATCGCGTGTTCTTCGGATCGAAGTGATTGGATCTTCAAGAGGTAATTTCTTCAACACCTTGGATTTCGATTCTATGTTGAGATATGATGTTTTGGACGTTATAATCATGTTTAATGAAGGGATATGTATATGATTATGAGTTTATATAAGGATTCATTGGATTATTGAGGGATTATTCAAGAACACTTTGAATATCGAGTTGAAATTGGGGGTTTTCGTTTAATTGTCGTTATAATCACGTTTTCGGATATTCATTTTGGATTATTGATCATTTGGAAGATGTTTGTTGGTTTGAAACACTTCTTGGGGAATTTGATATTGGTATATTGAGGTTTGATTATAAACGATCGGAGTTTGGCCGCAACGTGTTTGATTTAATGCCTCAATGGACTTGGTTTAGTCGTATCGACGTTTTGAGTTCGTTATATTCGTGTTTGATTCGTATATTGAACGGATTGTTGGTAATTGTATTATTCAAGGTTGTTCGAGCGACCGATATCTCAATTAGGGCCATTGCTCGTGGAAGGATAATTGTCACCGGTGTTGTGTAAGTTAATTCTTACTCGGTTAAAAGGATATTCATCACTTTTGTTGTTGTTCATTCATAATCATAACTCATTCATCATTGTATTAACCGTATCAAACTTGTTATTGTCAATTAATCACTTCAGTCATAAGGAACGACGGTTCCAATCATTTCATTGAGCTGTCATTTATTTCACTATCATTCCATCTCGGTGAGTCATTATTCATTTTCGATGTCACTTTTGTTATATCGTGGCATTCCGGGTCATACTGGCGTGCCGGTTGGTATGTGTTGGATTTTCATGTCGGGCACGTTTAAGTCGTGTGTTGGTTGTTGGCCTCACATTGGACTGTGCACACGAGTCATATGCCTCGTGAGACTGATTAGGTACAAGACCACACGTGTGTTCGATCGATACTCATTGGTGGCTTGTGCACGGACACATTTCCATCCCGGGCGTAGTGTGGCACCACCCTTTGAGCCGTACTGTTAGTTGATTCATATAGCATGTTTGATTGCGTATGTTTCGACAGGATATTTCATAACGTCAGATATAATCATGATTGTGTATTTTCAACCCTTGAGGATTGTTGTTCTTTGTAACTGACCCCGTTTGGGGATTTTGTTTTTCAGGTCATGGCAAGGCAAAAGCACGGGAATAGCATGTTGATGTCGAGGAGTCCCAGTGATACTAGTAGGGGGCCCCGATCTTTCAGTTATTCATGTTATTGTCCTTTATTTTCCGCTGCAGACTTTCATTTGGATACTCCGTTTCATTCAGTGTCGTGTATTTTATCTTCATATAAAATATACTAGTATTCGGTATTGTCCTGGTGTCTTGTACTTAAACTCCTCATCGGAGTATTTAGTAATATAATGTGGTTCGGTACTACAATTATATTATTTAATTCATCATTTTCATTCGCCTGGTGGGTCCCAGTTGGGGATTCACGGCACTGTAATATCCGCCTAGTTTGGGGTGTTACACTTTGTCACCTGAACTCCAAAGCTATCAACAAAATAAGTTCTCAAAAGTTGGTCAGCGAACTTCCAACTGAAGTATTCAAGAAGGAGACTCTCTGTGATGCATGCTAGAAGGGAAAGCAACCAAAAGCGTCTTTTAAGTCAGTTCAACCTATCACTCTCACCAACAGAATATTGGACCTACTTCACATGGGTCTATTTCGTCCCATCAAGCCAAGAACTCTGAGTGGAAGGAAGCATGCCTTAGTAGTTGTGGATGAGTACTCAAGATACACTTGGATAGTGTTTCTCTACAAGAAGAGTGAAACTCTAACCAAGCTACCTGAGCTGTTAGGAAGAATCCAGAATGAGAAATCTCTCTCAATCATTAAGATCAGATCAGATAGGGAAGGAAATTTCTCAACAAAGCCATCACTGAGTACAGTGACCAAAATGGGATTCATCACGAAGTATTAGCTGCAATAACACCCCAACAAAATGGTGTGGCTGAAAGAAGGAATAGAACCCTTAAGGAAGTAGCCAGAACAATGATTGCTGAGACTGACCTTCCCAAAAAGTTCTGGGCTGAAGCTATCAACACAGCATGTCATACTCAGAACAGAAGTATGATAGTAGGGAGACATGGTAAAACTCCCTATGAGGTTTGGAACGGCAGAATACCAACTGTCTCATATTTTAATATCTTTGGTTGTAAGTGTTTCATCCACAACAGTGGCAAAACCCAACGAAATACCTTTGATGCAAAAATTGATGATGGTCTCTTTATCGGATACTCGAAGATTGAGTCTTTAACAAAAGAACATTAGTTGTGAAAGAAACACCTCATATTGTCTTTGATGAATATACTGTTGAGTACATAAAACAGGTGGAACAAATTGAGAAAAAAGTCAAAGCCACCTCCCTAGAATAAGTCATCATCAATGACATAAGAATGATGGACACAGGTGATGAAGACCCAACTGCAGATCGGCCAGGATCTCAAAACATAGTTGATCCTACCACAGCAGATCCAACTGTAGCCAACCAAATCATAGCTGAACCAGATGCAGCTGTAGAATGTCAAAGCTAAGTTGATGCAGAGTTAGACGCAGTCCATCAAAGCAACTCCACATGGGGAATGAACAATGAAGATCAACAACCAAAAGAAGATGAAGATGACACTCCCAAATAGCTAAAGGATCACTCCACACAACAAATCGTTGGGAACCTAACCGGTGGAGTCAAAACCAGGAAATCAAGAGAACCAGCAGTAATGATAATGTTTTCTTGCTTCTTGTCTCAAATGGATCCCAAAACAACAAAACAAGCCCTTGATGACTACACATGGGTGATTGAAATGCAAAAGGAACTAAACCAAATTGAGAGGAACAATGTTTAGGAACTAGCAGACAGGCCAAATCAGAAGAAGGTTTTTGGAACCAAATGGTTGTATAAAAACAAATGTGATGAAGATGGAGTTGTTGTAAGGAATAAAGCCAGATTGGTAGCCAAAGGATATGCTCAATGTGAAGGGATAGATTTTGATGAAACTTATGCACCAGTAGCAAGACAAGAGGCAATCAGACTCTTTCTTACATATGCAGCCTCCAAGGATTTTGAAGTCTACCAAATGGACGTAGTGCATTTCTCAATGGAGTAATAGAAGAAGAAGTCTATGTTGAGCAACCCCTGGATTTGTCAAAGGAGAAAAGGTGTACAAGCTACTAAAAGCTCTCTATGGACTCAAACAGGCACCAAGAACCAGGTATGAAACTCTATCCGTATTTCTTGAGAAGAATAGATTTTGCAAAAGGAAGGTGGACAAAACTCACTTCAGAATTGAACATGAAGACCACATACTACTAGTTCAAATATATGTGGATGATATTATATTTGGCTCAACCAACCCTGAGCTGTGTCAAAAATTCTCAACTCTCATACAAGGAGAATTTGAAATGAGTATGATGGGCAAACTAAACTTCTTTCTTGGTTTGCAAGCCAAACAAGTTGAGACTGGGATATCATCAAACAAGCAATGTCCACAAAGAAACTAGCAGACCTGACATTTCATATGTAGTAGGAGTGTGTGCAAGATTCCAGTCCAAGCCAAAGCAATCTAATCAGGAAGCAGCAAAAAGGATAATTAGATATCGAAAATCTACAATCAATGTTGGATTATGTTATCCCAAGGATGACAACTTTGAATTATAATAGGAAAAGCACAAATGGAACGTGCCAATTCCTTAGAACAAGACTCATATCATAGTTTAGTAAAAAGCAGGTGTCAAACTCAATATGCATAACTGAGTCAGAATACCTAGCTGCAGGTAGCTATTGTGCCCAAATTCTATGGTTCACACAACATCTAAGGGACTACAACATCATTGCAAATGAAGTACCCATTTGGTGTGACAATAATAGCGCAATTGCTATTAAAAACAATCCAGTATTACATTCAAGATAAAAGCACATAGATGTCAAGCATCACTTCATCAGAGACCATGTGCTCAATAAAAGAGTAAGGGTGGAAAGAGTCAGCACAGTACCAGATTGCTAATATATTCACAAAACCCTTGCCAGAAGAAAGGTTTCTCGAACTTAACTGGGACCTTGGACTTCTTGATTGGGAATCTAGCTGAAAATATAAAGACACAGAAAAGTGACCGGATCTGAAGCAGACAAGGAAAAGTCACCTGATCTGAAGCATATAAAAAAAGTCACCTTATCTGAAGCAGATAAGGAAAGCTACCTGATCAGAACCAGGCGAGGAAAAGTCACAGGCGAGGAAAGCTAGCTAGTCAGAATACAAAAAGTCAACCAGGTAAGTTTTCAATTCCCTTTTCACTTTTCATTATTACACGTGGTTAAAACACACAATCACAATAACTCCACGTCTACATCACGTTGTCCACTCAGTCACACGAGCCGTCACTTCTTTATTTAGTTATTAATTTTAAAATAGACTTTTGGGCTACCTTTATAAGACGATTGAAATCATTTCACTGAAACCTTATCATGTTCAATCCTCAAACGAAGAACCCTAATTTTTCTCAGAAAAGCAAAAGCCCTAGAATATCCACTACACTAAATTTCGAAAAATTGCAGATATGGACATCGCGACCTATTTCAAGAACGTCAATCTGAGGATGGTGAAGGAACAGACTTTGTCGGTATATTGAAGGCTAATTACACCGCATCGATGGCTCAATTGATCTAGATGATGAAAAAGAACGGAATATACCATTTTCTGGACATTAACCCAACTCATCTGTTTAAGGAGGTTGTCGTTTGTTTTTACAAAGAAGCCCAAGTCAAAGAAAGGGGCATTCAAAGCTCGATTTTTGGAGAACCCATTTTCATATCAAAAAAGACAATCGCAGATGCTTTTCACATGGAGAACTGGGGCATCGTAGTTGAAGCCATAAAGTAGAACCCAATGGAAATGTGGCAATGGACAAAATTTCCTGAGCAGTCTATGAAGATAAAATTTATGGCAAGAAAGTCAGACCTGCAAAAGGAATTTAGATATATGCTAGACATCACAAACAAAATAGTGATGGGCATGGCAGGCAGCTTTGACCAACTATCGCCATCGAAGTACATAGCCATGGGAGCTATGATTCTAGACCAAATAGTTAAATGGCCTTACTACATATACAGGCAATTAGTCCGAGAAGTGAATAAGGTTAGCTAGGATGCAGAAAACAACAAATTTGTTCACAAATTATCTTTTGGAATTTAGATTAGTTGGATCCTGGAGTTTCTTGGAAAAGCAAGAGGAAAGGCTGAAAATTTCCATATCAGCAAGAGACTTGGTCATCTGGACCAAACTGCCCTGGAGAAATTTGCAGAGAAAAAGCCCAGAGCAGCAGAAATACTTGATAGGATGACAACTGGAATCTCCTCGTATAAAGCTCCCACAAACTCATATGAAGTTAAATCAGAGGCAGATGTGTGAAGTTCACCTGATAAAACTACAGTTGAGATCGGAACTGCAGCTGAGATTCCTACTCCAATCACAACTGAGAAAACTGCGGAGGAGATTCTACCAGCCCCAACCACAACTGCAGCTGACATCCCATCTGAACAGTTAGCTGCAGACAAATACATATCACATGTTCCTCCAATCGCACCTGCAACCGCACCTAAAGACAGCTCAGACAGTAACAACATACCAATCTCCAAGCTCTTAAAGAGGAAGTCACCTGAGAGAGAGAAAAAGTTGTCCACATCACCTCATCTCCGGAACCATCTCCTAAGAGACCGAAGGCTCTGGTGGGCTACTCATCTGAAGAAGAAAAATATATGCAGATAGCCACTACCACCTTAGCTGCACCTTCATCACCTGCAGCCCAACTAGAAGATCATATTGAAGATCTTCACGCAATTCCACTCCGGATACTTCCTAGTGTCACAGAAGAAGAAGAAGCAGAAGAGCTTCTTGAGGAACAAAATGTCCAATACACCTTCAACCTCAAGGAGAATAATCCACTGAAGCTTACCAGGGCACAACTGAAACTGGTAAGATAACAAGCTCTGAAGTATTTATTTGTCAATATATGAAATATTGAAGGGATTGAAGACCCTTAGCTTCTCTGAGCTAAAGGAGTCTGTTGATAAAAGTGGATGGGACTATCCCATATCCAATGAACACCTTATCACAGTATTCTATCATGAGTCACAGCTGTAGTTGCTATTGGATGAAAACTGGTTCATATCAAATTTCAAACAAAATATGGACCAGTTTATTTTTGACATTATGGAAGGAGTAGCTCAGGGGAAGACTTTTGATGATGAGGAGAAAATTGATGAAGGAGAGAAAAATGAAGAAGAGAAAGAAGTAGTTGAAAAGAAGAAGGAAAAAGAAGAAAATAAAATATTTGAAAAAGAAAAGGAGGAAGTCAGAGAACAAGCTGAAAAAGAAAAGGATGTAGAAAAAGAAGAAGAAAATGAAGAAGTTGAAAAATAGAAATAGGAAGACAGAGAAAGAGAAAAAGAAGAAGTCGAAAAAGAGAAGGAAATGAGGAAGAGAAAGAATACGAAGAAAGTGAAGAAGAAGAAGAGAAAAAGGATGATGAGGACCACGATCAGGATGCACCTGATCAGGCCTCTAGCGCATATCAGCCCACAAATGCCGAAGAATCAGGATAGCTAGACAAAACCCCATCTGATCAGAAAGCAACTGACAGGAGAATCTCATCTTAGAAATCCATTGCTCAAAAGTCACCTGCACAAGAGAGCTCAGCTGAAAACACTCATCAGGCAGAGGCACCTGCATATCAATTGCCTCATAACTTCACTGAGATGGTCAGAGCCATGGTTGAAGAGACTGTTGCAAAACTTTTGGCAAAAAGGGTAGAACCTCACCTACTATCCTTAAATCCCAATATGGACTCTTTGTTAAACATGAAAGAACCCTCTCCACCACCTTCATCTTCAAGGATGTCTCTTGGCATGACAGACTTCATGCATAAGGTGGAGGAGCAGCTGGCTCTGAATATTGATGCTGGCTAAAAGGGGGAAGAGTTGAGGACTAAAAGGAAGCATGAGGCATTAACCTTAGTTCCTAGAAGCACACTATCTCAAATCATCCGAGAGGCTGGAACTTCAAATTCTCAGAAGAGAAAAACCACAGCTGCACCACAAGAAGAAGGACCAGCAGCTAAGAAAAGGAGAATCAGGCATGAACTACCTCAACCACTTCAGTAGGAAGAGAAAGAATTATATTATCTGGAGGAATTCCTGCCTGTTGAAGCTAAGCCAATGTGGGGAACAGCAAGAAAGTAATTTATAGAAAAGTATTACTTATGGGAGTTCAAGACCCTGACTGCTCCCCACAGCAGATTTTTATTGACTTCATGGAAATAAATTGGCCCAACCTGTAACGCCCGATTTTCGAGCATGCATTTATTTTATAACTTGTAGAAAGCGCATGAATGATTATAAATGTCCAACAATTTATTTATGAATTTTATTTCCATTTATTAAATAAGGTCAAAATTTTCCTTATTTTCATATCATGATTGTAGTTTACGCTCCAGGCTCGAGTCCAAGTTCCCATATTATAATGGCCCGAGTCATTTCGTCATATATATATATATATATTCAAGTGATCATTATTTATTTTATGATAGTGTTATTAATTATCCGAGTGTAATATTGGCACTACTATCAATAATGTTATCATTATTATTATTAATAATATTATTAATACCATTTTATTAAGTATTAATATTATTATTATTGTTATCCTTATCATTTTTCAGATTTATTTCATGATCAATATTACCAATTAATTATTATTCTACATTTACTATTATTAGTATTATTATTATACCATTTATAATTAACCACATATTATAAATTAACCAACTATGATTAAACCACACTAATCATGATTAAGAATTTTTTCCCAGATCGATCGTACTCTCACTTCGCTCACTTTATCAAAACTCCTCAATACTTATCCAACACAAATTCTAATGCAACTTAAACACATAAAAATTCACAACTATAAATACACTAATATTGCAGTACAAAAATCCTTTACAATCCATCGTTCAACATCCAAGAAAAAAAAGAGAAACTACAATATACAATTCTACAACAAAATTTCACGCCAGAAAATTTACAACCGAAGGAGAAGAGAGAGGCAGTCTATCGCACAACACCGCTCAAGATCCGATCAATTCCGTTTTGAGTTCTGACCAGATTCCATCATCTGAGGCCATCTAAATACATCAGGTAACTCGAATCTTTTACTGTTAGTTAGTCTCATGTTTAATATCGAATACTTTTATAATCAAAATTTTCAATAGAACTCTTCATCACCCAAATCACGGCTCGATGAATTCAAGGAAAGTTAAAACTTCTTAACTCGTCGGAACCCATCAAAGTCGGATTCAGTTCCAAACCAAACCAACAAAAATCACAAAAACGGGAATCATAAACACTGTAAACCAAAACTTAATACTTTTCAATTTTCCCGAGCAGACGAACCCGAATTCGAGAACCAAATTAACCCAAACCTTCAGTCACATACGATTCGCTGTCGCCATAGCTTCTCGATTCGTCAGTGGCTGACCCATCCCAATACGACCACGGTCGAACGTGTACACCATCTGAAGCGGGCTTTCGCCACTATCCACCAGAGAATGTCATTTGCGGAGAGCTTCAACCGCCGCTGCCAGGAATCGCCCGTCAATCTCACTGTGACGGCATGTCCATTACATTTTTTTTTGGTTGTGAGTGTGTGTGAGCGCGTCTTTCCGTTTTGCAGGCCAGGAAGAATTCTTTTATTTTGGACGCTATATTAATATTAGAATTTAATTGTTATTTTAGGAGACGAGGACTCGGAGCCTAGGACTTGAACTGCATTCGCATCCCAATTTTTCAAGGATCATCATCGTAATTCGAGGGGGGATTTTACGCTTGTTTTATTTAATGCATGATGTTACTTGTATATATGCTTGTTTCTTGCCAAACATTTATATGCTCAAAGTTTGCATATTAATTACGTTGTAGCCTCCAGTGAGTAGTAGACATAATGTGCTCCAAGTTTGCATATTATTTACGATGTAGCCTCCAATGAGTAGTAGGCATAATATGCTCAAAGTTTGCATATTATTTACGTTGTAGCCTCCAATGAGTAGTAGGCAGTATGCACAAAGTTTGCATATTAATGGCCCTCGGGCAATCACCAGGTTCAGGCATGTCATATCTACTTTACAACATGGATGTATTTAAATTTAACAAAGCCTTCCCTCCTCACTGAGCGAGTTGAAAGCTCACCCCATTATTTAAACTTTTCGGGTTGAGGAGTCTGGCGTGGCGGGCAAAGGCGTGGCGTGATAATAAAATATTATCAGCTTTTTTTTATTTATTTCGTTCATTTAAAGTTTTAACTTTGGCTTCAATGTCATGTTGAATATTATGGATGTTTGAAATGTTGAGAATTTATTTTTATTTACTTGCCAAATGGATGACCTTATTTCAATTTCCGCTGTAATTATTCAATTTTTTTGGGATGTTTAATCTCCCTTGAAATTATTTTAAAAAAAAAGACATCTTGAAAAGTGGTCGCTACATAAGTGGTATCGGAGCGGGTTTACGGTTCTGTAGACTCGTTAAAATAATTTCTTTTTCAAACTAAATTTTCCTTTTTCCGCAAGTAGTTAAAACTTTTATAGCACCTATGATTATTATCAGCCACCGTCGCCGCTCCACATCGACTCCAAGGTACACATTTCAAGTTACGCTTATGTTGTAATCGTAACAAAATTTTACGGTTATGAGATTCAACTCATTTTTGAATCATGTTGCAATACCATGTTTATATTTTATAGATGATATGCTATGGAGATTCATAATAAATGTTGGACATGTACGCGCTTTCTTATAAATTTATAAATACATGTAAATGCATTAGTATGCACTGCTTGAACGTCTATTGGGAGAAGTTAACCCTTAGACGCGATGTATACTTTTATTTCGGTCCCTTATGAGGGATTCCTAAGAAGTCATTGGCTATAATGCACTCGAAGACCATGGCAACTCGTAGATGTGGATGCCCAGCTAACTGAGGTGCTGATAATCTTGTAGGTCAGAATGCCAACGCTGGAGCTGGTGGTGATGGTAACGGAGGTCAATATAACCACTATAATAATGATCAAGCTCTTACCCAAGCACAAGTTGTGCAACAGTTCCGACGTTTCACACCACCATCATTCAATGGTCGAGAAGGAGCAACTTTTGTCGATGAATGGTTGATGTCGCTGGAGCGTACCCTTGAGGTCATTAGGTGAACCGATGCGCAAAAGATTCTTTGCGCCCAGTATCAAATGGTTGAGGATGCTGGACGCTGGTGGATGAGCTATTGGCGTTTGAGGCCGGCAGCCGAGCGTGCTGCATTAACCTGGATCGGTTCAAAGAACTAGTAATGGAATAGTACTATCCACAGTACTACCGAGAGAAGATGGAGAGATATTTCTGGAACCTTGAGCAAGGGAGCTTATCGGTTGAAGAATATGAGAGAAAATTCAACCAAATCAGCTTCTTTGTGGAGTATATGGTTGATACAGACCGCAAGAGGGCCCTTAAGTTCTGGAGTGGTTTACTCCCGAGTATTCGTCACATTGTGGCTGGACATGGGGTGCTACCATATACCGAGACAGTGCTCAGAGCTCAAGAGAATTTGAGTCTGTATTTGATTAACTCGATGGATTTTGACGTGATCCTTGGTATGGACTGACTCGATAGACACGATGCCGATATAAACTTCCGCGAGAAGAAGGTGACATTGAGGTGTTCCGAAGACGAGTCGGTCACCTTTTATGGTACTAAAAGTAGGGCAGTACCAAGAGTAATCACAGCCATGAAAGCACTAAGAAGTCTAAGAAAGGAGAAATTTCAGGGTTACTTGGTGAGTTTGGTCGACACTCGTACTCATGAGGTGTCCCCTACAGACGTACCTATAGTACGGGAGTTTTTGGATGTGTTTCCAGAAGATTTGCCGGGAGTCCCACCCGCCCGAAAAGTGTAGTTTAGTATTGATTTGGTCTCTGGGGCGGCCCCAACATCCAAAGCGCCATATAGAATGGCTCCGAAGGAACTTCAAGAATTGAAGGTCCAAATTCAAGAGCTGTTGGAACTTGGATTTATTCGTCCTAGTGTGTCACCATGGGTGCACCAGTGCTGTTTGTAAGAAAGAAGGATGGGTCACTTCGGATGTGTATTGATTACAGGGAGCTGAATCGACTCATGGTGAAGAACAAGTACCCACTACCGAGAATTGAGGATCTATTCGATCAGTTGAGGGGAGTCAGAACCTTTTCAAAGATTGATTTGCAGTCGGGGTACCATCAACTGAAGATTAGGGAGTGTGACATTCCCAAGACGACTTTCAGGACCCATTATGGACATCTTGATTTTGTAGTGATGCCATTTGGTCTGAGTAATGCACCGGCAATCTTTATGGATTTGATGAGCAGGGTGTTCCAACCTTACTTGGATAAGTTCGTGATCGTCTTCATAGATGACATATTGGTGTATTCTAAGGACAAGGAACAACACCAAGAGCATTTGAGAGTTACATTGGAGACACTTCGCAAAGAGAAGTTGTATGCTAAGTTCAAGAAATATGAGTTTTGGTTGAATAGAGTTGGATTTCTTGGACATGTGGTGACTTCTAAAGGAATTGAGGTAGATCCCGAGAAGGTTGTAGCAGTGAGTAGTTGGGGAGTACCCAATAATGCGAGTGAAGTTCGCAGCTTTCTGGGCGTAGCTGGCTATTATAGAATATTTATCGAATGATTTTCTAAAATCGTCAGTCCTATGACCCAATTAACAAGGAAGGGCGTGAGGTTTGAATGGAGTAAGAGGTGCGAGGAAAGTTTTCAAGAGTTGAAAAGGAGACTAACCTCAGCACCAGTATTAACGATTCCTGACCCAACAGAAGACTTTGCTATTTATAGTGATACCTCAAAGCAGGATTTGGGTTGTGTTCTGATGCAACATGGTAAAGTAGTAAACTATGCATCGAGACAGCTTAAACCACACGAGTTGAACTACCCTACTCATGATTTGGAATTAGCAGCGGTAGTTCATGCCTTGAAGATTTGGAGACATTACCTTTATGAAGGCAAGTGTGAAATTTATACAGACCATAAAAGTCTGAAGTATCTTTTCACACAGAAGGATCTTAATATGAGGCAAAGGATATGGTTAGAATTGGTGAAGGACTACGATTGTACTATTCATTACCATCCGGGTAAGGCTAATGTGGTAGCTGATGCCTTGAGTCGAAAGACTAGAGGCGAGTTAGCTTGCTTGACCAATCAGGAGAGTTTGATAAAGGAGTTCTCCCAGTTGAGGATTGAGGTAGTTGAGTCTTCAAATAGTTCGAAAGAAATCCTATCATCTTTGGTCTTGCAACCAAACTTGAGGGATAAGATTAAGGAGGCTCAACCACGTGATAAGTTCTTGTGTAAGATGAAAAATCAAGCACAATATGGGAGTATTAAGAAATTTTTCATTGCCGTTGACGATGTTTTGACTTATGATGGGAGGTTATGTGTTCCTAAGGATCCATCCCTTAGGAAGCAAATTCTTGAAGAAGCTCATAATGAACCATAGTCCGCTCACCAGGGAGGTACAAAGATGTACCACGACCTGAAGAAGTTCTTTTGGTGGAGAGGAATGAAACGGGACATTGGTGTATTTATGGAGAGGTGTATGGTATGTCAACAGGTGAAGGCAGAACAACAACAGCCAAGAGATTTACTTCAACCATCGGAAATCCCAGAATGGAAATGGGAGCATATCACAATAGATTTCTTGGTTGGTCTTCCACGAACCGTGAGGAAGAACGATGCTATCTGGGTGATAGTAGATCGTTTAAAGAAGTCATCTCATTTTCTACCTGTGAGGATGACTTACAATATGGAACAATACGCGAAGATTTATATTCGGGAGATTGTGAGGTTACATGGTGTTCCAGTGTTGATCGTCTCGAATAGAGATCCGCGATTTACGTCGAAATTTTGGAAAAGTCTTTAGAGTGCGTTGGGCACTAAGTTGAATTTCAGTACGGTATATCATCTGCAGACCGATGGTCAATATGAACGGATTATCAAGACACTCGAAGATTTGTTGGTGGAATGTGTTCTTGATACGGGTGAGAATTGGGAAAATATTTTGCCGTTAGTAGAGTTTGCTTATAACCATCATTACCAAGCAACCACACAGATGGCCCCGTATGAGGCTTTGTACGGAAGGAAATGTCGATCGCCGCTTTATTGGAGTGAGGTTGGAGAAGGAAAAATTTTGGGCCCAGAATTGATCGAGCAGACTGTAGAGAAGATAGCCGAAATTAGAAGTAGAATTAAGACTGCCCAGGATCGGCAGAAGTCTTACGCTGATAAACGAAGGAAAGATATCCAATTTGAGATTGGAGAAAAGGTGTTCTTGAAGGTAGCGCCGATGAAAGGAGTGATACGATTCGGTAAGAAGGGAAAGCTACAGCCTCTTTATATCGGACCTCTTGATATTTTGGGTCGTGTCGGTGATCTTGCTTACACTTTGGCATTGCCGTTAGAGTTATCAGGAGTACACAATGTCTTTCACGTCTCCATGCTGAGAAAATACGTACATGATCCTGGTCATGTATGCAATTTCAAGGAGTTGCATGTAGCCAAGAATCATTGACTTATGAGGAAGTACCTACAGCTGTTTTGGAGCGTAAGATACATCAATTACGAAACAAATAGGTTAAACTGGTGAAAGTTCAGTGGAGCCATCATAGACCGAACGAAGCGACTTGGGAACGTGAAGAGGAGATCCGTTCTAAGTATCCGACGTTCGGCATTGAAGGTACATGATTTAATTTTCAAGGACGAAAATTCATTTAAGAGGGGTAGGTTGTAACGCCCCGATTTTCAAGCATGCATTTATTTTATAATTTATAGAAAGCGCATGTATGATTATAAATGTCCAAAAATTTATTTACGAATTTTATTTCCATTTATTAAATAAGGTCAAAATTTTCCTTATTCGCATATCATGATTGTAGTTTATGCTCCAGGCTCGAGTCCAAGTTCTCATATTATAATGGCTCGAGTCATTTCGTCATATATATATATATATAAGTGATCATTATTTATTTTATGATAGTGTTATTAATTATCCGAGTGTAATATTGACACTACTATCAATAATATTATTATTGTTATCATTATCATTTTTCAGATTTATTTCATAATCTATATTACCAATTAATTATTATTCTATATTTACTATTATTAGTATTATTATTATTATACCATTTATAATTAACAACATGTTATAAATTAACCAACTATGATTAAACCACACTAATCATGATTAAGAATTCTTTCCCAGATCGATCGTACTCTCACTTCTCTCACTTTATCAAAACTCATCAATACTTATCCAACACAAATTATAATGCAACTTAAATACATAAAAATTCACAACTATAAATACACAAATATTGCAGTACAGAAATCCTTTACAATCCATCGTTCAACATCCAAGAAAAAAAGGGAGAAAATACAATATACAATTCTGCAACAAAATTTCACGCCAGAAAATTTACAACCGAAGGAGAAGAGAGAGGCAGTCTATCGCACGACACCGCTCAACATCCGATCGATTCCCTTTTGAGTTCTGATCAGATTCCATCACCTAGGTCCATCTAAACACTTCAGGTAACTCGAATCTTTTACTGTTAGTTAGTCTCATGTTTAATATCGAATACTTTTATAATCAAAATTTTCAATAGAACTCTTCATCACCCAAATCACGGATGGATGAATTCAAGGAAACTTAAAATTGCTTAACTCGTCGGAACCCATCAAAGTCAGATTCAGTTCCAAACCAAACCAACAATTTTTCAGTCAGCTTCTCAACTCTTACAATTTGACCCCAGTCAACTTTAAAACTTCAATTTCAGTCCTCAGTTTTCTCGATTCTTTTAATTTGATCCCAACCAATATTTAATATTTAAAAATCAGGTCTATTTTACTCAATTATAAATTCAATAAATTTATATTAGTTTATTTTGGACGCTATATTAATATTAGAATTTAATTGTTATTTTACGAGATGATGACTCGGAGCCTAGGACTTGAACTGCATTCGCATCCCAATTTTTCAGGGATCAACATCGTAATTTGAGGTGGGGATTTTACGCTTGTTTTATTTAATGCATGATGTTACTTGTATATATACATGTTTCTTGCCAAACATTTACATGCTCAAAGTTTTCATATTAATTACGTTCTAGCCTCCAATGAGTAGTATGTAACACCCCCAAAACCATCCGGGATATTACAGCGCCGTGGGTCCCGCGCCGGAACCCACCAGGCTAAAAACCGTTTACAAAACCATTTCAAAAACGTTTAAAAATGCCAAAAGGCCAATGACGGTAATATTTTAAATACTAAAAAAAATCCATTTACAAAATACCAAATACCGTCATAGAATACCATTTGAAAATACGAGGCGAAATGCCAAATCTCGACAGTTCAAAATGTACGTTAAGACACCCCTTAAACGTACCAACAAAATAGTTTGGGAAAAGGTTTAACGAAATAACCCAAGTTCGCAAAGAGCCAAAAGGCCATTTGAAATACACACGAGTTGGTAAAAATACCGAAAAGCCATTTTGAAATATACACACGCAGCGGATAAAACACAGTTAAAAAATACACATTTGCAGCGGAATAAAACAACCAGAAGAGAATACTCAATACTCAAATAAATGCCACAGCCAGTATCACCCGGGAAGCTCACCCCTTTACGACCGCTACTAGCTCGATCTCCGAGTACCTAAAAATAAAGCCCACGACGTGGTCAGCCATAATACTCAATAATGATAACGATCACATCAGCATGAATAATTATATACCAATGTAATAATATAGTAAGAATACTACCAACGTAATCTTACCGCCATAACCTTACCAATCCATGGCAATTCATAATAAATCAATCCTTACCATAATCTATATTTCACATTCTCAAATGACGAAATGAACTCAACAACAATTATCTGTACTGTATTCCAAAAATATCAACAATCCTCAAAACATCATCATAACTCATAAGTGTGGAATTAATCCAATCTGTGCCAACTCCTGTCCGTCGAATTACACAATCAAATCTCAACCTGGATAAACCAATAATACACAACATATCTGTAGATCAACTACCACATAATAATGATAACAAATCCTGAAACATTGACGTACAGTCCGAATGTTCATGCGATCAGTAACAATGATCAACCAATACATCAACTGAGAATATCATCGACATGATAACTCTAATTTAACCAACAAAGGATCAACGATAACCGAGAGTACCCTAAACATGGTAAACTCCAAACACAATCAACAAAGGATCAACAATAACCAAGAATACCCTCAACGTGGTAAACTCCAAACACGATCAACAAAGGATCAACTATAACCGAGAATACCCTCAACAAGGTAAAATCCAAACACGTTCAACAAAGGACCAACAATAACCGAGAATACTCTCAACAAGGTAGACTCCAAATGATCAACAATAATGGATCTCAAAGAAATAACTCTGACTGTCGAACATACCCCTTGGGCGTATGAACAACCAGTCACAAAACCGTCGAACATATCCAATCATACATGGACTATGAACGACCTAATAATATGGCTCAAAAGATGGACGTCACAGTACGCCCGATCCGGAAATGTGTCCGTGCACATGTCCACCCCGTATACGGAATCCAGGATATACGTGGGACATGTACCTAATTAGCCTCACGAACTACGTCTCGTGTGCACGGTTCAATGCAGAAACATCCACGCATAACCATCATGTGCCCGGCTAAAAATCCTACACAATAACCAATAGGCACGAAGATATGACTCCAGATATGTCACGATGCAACATGACAACGAAACTCAAAGAAACACATATCCAATAAGGATCAAAAGACTCACCGAAGTGAACAACAACAGACTGACAATGAAAAGTCGACACGACCAATCAATATTCAAAACAACAATCCTAGGATCACAAACCCCAAAGGATAATCCATACGATCAACAATCTCAGACAACAGTTCTGGGATCAACATCCCTCAGTGAGACGATCAATACAACCATTAATACCAACAATAGTCCTGGGATCAACATCCCTCAACGAACAACCAATACGAATCTCAATATACGAAGCCTCAACGTACATCATATACAACAACTCAACATACTAATTATCTCATAACTGAAGAATACATAAATTACCTCAAAGCCGAAGACAACATCCTTTCCACGAACTGTAACACCCCCAATCCGCTCAGGGATATTACACGCCGTAGAACCTTTCCTCAAGGATCTACCAGGCTGGTAACAACATAGAACATCTCAACAACGCATTTAAGGCTAAAATGACTCAGTAGACCGATTTGGTCTTTCAATAAATACATACAACTCAAACACATTACATGCCCACGCAGGGGTCGAATACAACACACTCCCGTACAACGGGAAAGAATACTACAGCGGAAATAAAATACAACTAAACCAATGACATCATACTGATCCTCGTGTGATTAGTATCGTTCATCTTTCATCATCCTTCGTGCCGACCCTGTGCTATACTCCCAAACCTGAATGCAAAAATAGACATCCACCCCCTGAATACTCGGGGGTTAGCAAAACTCCACTGTTTTGCTAGTGCAAGAACAAAGTGCAAAATACGAGTCATACAATTCAAATTCCAAGGACAATAATAACCAGGAATCCTCAAAGATCCAAACGTAACGAAAAATACTTCCCGAGGCAAGAGTTTGGGTAAAACTTCCTAAAACCGAAAGGTCACAAATCAAGGGAAAACAATTTATAAAACGGTTTAAAATGCCATCGAGAGTTTTAATAGAAAACAATTTAGGATTATTGTATCCTTCTCTTTCAAAAATCAATGGGGGTCACAGCCCAAAGGTTTTGTTTTCACAAATGAAACCAACAACAATACACAAGGTTAAAACCCACGTCACGCGTCCTCGACGGACATAAAATACACACGCACCCGTGAAGTTTCACTCGTGAATCCAGGGCGAAACCATTAGACTCCCTCCGTGGCCCCATCGAACCCTCCCGAGGTGAGAAAACATATTCACAAAACATACACACCAATATGTGAAGTTTTTACTCGTGAATCCAGGGCGAAACCATTGGACTCCCTCCGTGGCCCCGTCAAACCCTCCCGAGGTGAGCAAAATACATTCACTAAACATACACACGCACTCGTGAAGTTCTACTCGTGAATCCAGGGCGAAACCATTGGACTCCCTCCGTGGCCCCGTCGAACCCTCCCGAGGTGAGCAAACACATTCACAAAACATACACACCAACCTGTGAAGTTTTTACTCGTAAATACAGGGCAAAACCATTGGACTTCCTCCGTGGCCCCATCGAACCCTCCCGAGGTGATCAAAATACATAAGCATCGCCTAGGACCGGGACGAAGCCACGAATCCCACTCGAGGCCCCGTCGGACCCTCCTGAGCTGGCTAGTGAAACAATCAAGCTCACATATCGCCTAGGACCGGGATGAAGCCACAAATCCCACTCGAGGCCTCGAAGGACCCTCCCGAGCTGGCTAGCGAAACAATCAAGTACAAATAATATATCACACCAAGGATATCCAAACAATTCACTAAGAGGCATCAAACACTTAGCAAAACACCACGTCAAACCATAACGCACCGAATAGAGATAATATACGTACACACGCATTATCAAGCGCAACATCAACACCAAACATATCCAAAGGATTCACATGGTCACTTACAACCCACACAATTTACAAAACACACGCGTTTTGAAAGTGAGCCTTTAACGAGGCTAGCCGAATCTTTTGAAAACTCATTTCAAACAAACAAACAAACATACCAAGACGATCACCAATCATCACATCCACAAAACAAGAAATGTATGGACAAGGTACTTGCCTCGAATAACCAAAACGCGTAGAATTGACCGAAGTAGGTTGGCACGAACTGACTACGAACCCGCCGACTCCGCCGAACGCTAACCCGCGACAATAAACTACGAACAACAATAGCAATAATGAAAATGAATTCCATAGCACAATCTAAAGTCGTTGAATTGAAGGGATGAACGACACAAATTCAAGGGTTTCCCCAAAAATGGCCAAGAACACAAAGATACGATCACAATGAGAATCAAGGTCAAAAACAACGGAAATCCCACCAAACTATCGAAGGGAAACTCATTGGGACATTTAATCGAACACTCAATGTTATATAACTCTCAAGAACACTCAAATCACTAATCGAGTTGAACAAACCCGAAATCTGGATATACAACCCATCGAACACGATTAATTACATCATACTACACCAACCGATGTATCAAAATCGGGCTAGAATCGAAATCAAGAACAAATTCTCCAAAATGTCAACTTGAAGGAAAATCAAGAATATACCTTGATTCGACGAAGAACACGGATTGGATGATGATATAATAAAAAAGAATCTTCAAAAGGCCTTGGAAATGAGTAGAATCGGCCAAGAACAACTCCTACCGGTCACTCCCGTCCGCAGCCGCACAAAAACAAGGAAAAAGTGAGAAAGACGAAGTCTGGGGTAATTACTTCCGTTGTCGAATTTCGACACTTTGGGTGGTCGGAATCGTGTGTTCTCTTAGCGCTTAGATTTGTCTTTGCGAGTACTTCGTAACCGTATCGTCGGAGTGGCCACGACCGAGTCACGGCCGGAGCAGGGCCTGGCCTGGCCGAGTTACGGCGGTAAGGTGCCAGTGACGGCCGTACGTGCTCGGCAGACTTGGCTGGACGAAGGCCTGTTACGGCCGTAAGGTGTGATCCGTTACGGTCGTAAGTATCCGGCAGGTGCTGGGCAGATTTTTCGACGAATGCCGATTACGGTCGTAAGTACCTGCCGGGTACGGCCGTAAGTGCCGAGTTACGGCCGTAAGCGATCGGCAGGCGCTGGGCAGATTTTGACGAATGCCGGTTACGGCCATAAGGCACTGTCGGTTACGGACGTAACCCTGCCGGCTATATATAGCCTGGGCTCGGCCAGACTTCGTCTTTCTCACTTTTTCCTCGTTTTTGTGCGGCTGCGGACGGGAGTGACCGGTAGGAGTTGTTCTTGGCCGATTCTACTCATTTCCAAGGCCTTTTGAAGATTCTTGTTGATTATATCATCATCCAATCCGTGTTCTTTGTCGAATCAAGGTATATTTCTTGATTTTCCTTCAAGTTGACTTTTTGGAGAATTTGTTCTTGATTTCGATTCTAGCCCGATTTTGATACATCGGTTGGTGTAGTATGATGTTATTAATCGTGTTCTATGGTTTGTATATCCATATTTCGAGTTTGTTCAACTCGATTAGTGATTCGAGTGTTCTTGGGAGTTATCGAACATTGAGTGTTCGATTAAATGTCCCAATGAGTTTCCCTTCGATAGTTTGGTGGGATTTCCGTTGTTTTTGACCTTGATTCTCATTGTAATCGTATCTTTGTGTTCTTGGCCATTTTGGGGGAAACCCTTGAATTTGTGTCGTTCGTCCCTTCAATTCAACGACTTTAGGTCGTGCTATGGAATTCATTTTCATTGTTGCTATTGTTGTTCGTAGTTTATTGTCGCGGGTTAGCGTTCGGTGGAGTCGGCGGGTTCGTAGTCGGTTTGTGCCAACCTACTTCGGTCGATTCTATGCGTTGTGGTTATTTGAGGCAAGTACCTTGTTCATACATTTCTTGTTTTGTGAATGTGATGATTGGTGATCGTCTTGGTATGTTTGTTTGTTTGTTTGAAATGAGTTTTCAAAAGATTCGGCTAGCCTCGTTAAAGGCTCACTTTTAAAACGCATGTGTTTTGTAAATTGTGTGGGTTGTAAGTGACCACTTGAATCCTTTGGATATGTTTGGTGTTGATGTTGCGCTTGATAATGCGTGTGTACGTATATTATCTCTTTTCGGTGCGTTATGGTTTGACGTGGTGTTTTGCTAAGTGTTTGATGCCTCTTGGTGAATTCTTTGGATATCCTTGGTGTGATATGTTATTTGTACTTGATTGTTTCGCTAGCCAGCTCGGGAGGGTCCTTCGAGGCCTCGAGTTGGATTTGTGGCTTCTTCCCGGTCCTAGGCGACGTGTGTGCTTGATTGTTTCGCTAGCCATCTCGGGAGGATCCGACGGGGCCTCGAATGGGATTCATGGCTTCGTCCCGGTCCTAGGCGATGCTTATTTAGTGAATGTATTTTGCTCACCTAGGGAGGGTTCGACGGGGCCACGGAGGGAGTCCAATGGTTTCGCCCTGGATTCACGAGTAAAAAATTCACAGGTTGGTGGTATGTTTTGTGAATGTGTTTGCTCACCTCGGGAGGGTTCGACGGGGCCACGGAGGGAGTCCAATGGTTTCGCCCTGGATTCACGAGTAAAAACTTCACAGGTCGGTGTGTATGTTTTATGAATGTGTTTGCTCACCTCGGGAGGGTTCGATAGGGC
Organism: Orobanche coerulescens; assembly: GCA_033398695.1. Classification (NCBI taxonomy): domain Eukaryota; kingdom Viridiplantae; phylum Streptophyta; class Magnoliopsida; order Lamiales; family Orobanchaceae; genus Orobanche; species Orobanche coerulescens. Next base: position 72,849,320 of record CM065803.1, read on the forward strand.
CACGGAGGGAGTCCAATGGTTTCGCCCTGGATTCACGAGTAAAAACTTCACAGGTTGGTGTGTATGTTTTGTGAATGTGTTTGCTCACCTCGGGAGGGTTCGACGGGACCACGGAGGGAGTCCAGTGGTTTCGCCCTGGATTCACGAGTGTCTGTGTGTATGGTTAGTGAATGTATTTTGCTCACCTCGGGAGGGTTCGACGGGGCCACGGAGGGAGTCTAATGGTTTCGCCCTGGATTCACGAGTAAAAACTTCACAGGTTGGTGTGTATGTTTTGTGAATGTGTTTGCTCACCTCGGGAGGGTTCGACGGGGCCACGGAGGGAGTCCAATGGTTTCGCCCTGGATTCACGAGTGAAACTTCACGGGTGCGTGTGTATTTTATGTCCGTCGAGGACGCGTGACGTGGGTTTTAACCTTGTGTATTGTTGTTGGTTTCATTTGTGAAAACAAAACCTTTGGGCTGTGACCCCCGTTGATTTTTGAAAGAGAAGGATTCAATAATCCTAAATTGTTTTCTATTAAAACTCTCGATGGCATTTTAAACCGTTTTATAAATTGTTTTCCCTTGATTTGTGACCTTTCAGTTTTAGGAAGTTTTACCCAAACTCTTGCCTCGGGAAGTATTTTTCGTTATGTTTGGATCTTTGAGGATTCCTGGTTATTATTGTCCTTGGAATTTGAATTGTATGACTCGCATTTTGCACTTTGTTCTTGCACTAGAAAAACAGTGGAGTTTTGCTAACCCCCGAGTATTCGGGGGGTGGATGTCAGTTTTTGCATTCAGGTTTGGGAGTATAACACAGGGTTGGCACGAAGGATGATGAAAGATGAACAATACTAATCACACGAGGATCCGTATGATGTCATTGGTTTAGTTGTATTTTATTTCCGCTGCATTATTCTTTCCCGTTGTACGGGAGTGTGTTGTATTCGACCCCTGCATGGGCATGTAATGTGTTTGAGTTGTATTTAATTATTGAAAGACCAAATCGGTCTACTGGGTCATTTTATCCTTAAAGGCATTGTTGAGATGTTCTATGTTGTTACCAGTCTGGTAGATCCTTGAGAAAAGGTTCTACGGCGTGTAATATCCCTGGGCGGATTGGGGGTGTTACATAAATGGTATCGGAGCTTAGGTTGTGGAAACCTAGGCTGTCGGGTCAAGTTGAGTCTGTTGAGTTTTGTTTCGTCAGATTTTGTCTGACTGAGTCATGTCGCGACGCGCCGTCTGAGTTGGTTGGTCGTGATTAGTATCGTGGGGCGATCATCACCTTCGTGCGACCTGTAGATGTAAGTCTCCCTTCTTTGTGTTTGTGCCTCGTCTGATGCGAGCTACTGGTATGATTATGTGTTAATTGACGGAATCCTCTTATGGATTTTGATTTCGTGATATGTGGTTATTTGACTCTCATATTTCGTTCATATGAGGAGTAGTGTTGCTGGATTGTGCATGTTGGACTGTATTTCTTTTATCCGCTGCGTGAGTTCTTTTGTAATGGCTTTCGGTATTTTACCGACTGAGTTTTATTTCGAAAACCGATTCCATTAACCGAGTTTTTCGCATTGGCGAAATTCTTGTGACGGTATTTAGTATTTTGTAAATGGCTTTTGTGAGTTTTTGAAATATTACCGTCATCGACCTTTTTGGCGTTTTTGTAAATGGTTTTTAGTCTGGTGGGTTCCAGCGCGGGACCCACGGCGCTATAATATTCCGTGTAATTACCTGAAATTTTTGGGCATTCTAGCCCATTGAATTATCTTTGAAAACCTTGAGTATCTTAGAAAATAAATTTCGAGACGTACTTTTAAAATGAATTATTTTCTCGTGGTACATCCAAGGTGCCACAATATGTTTCAAATTCTTCTACCTCGAGGACCAAAATGTTTTGAGATATTTTCAATATTTTAGAAACACTTTTACTTAGACCCGAGGGTCGAATATTTCTGAAAGTTTTCCACTAAAAGAAAAGTGTCCTCATTTTTGTTCAAACGCAAGATGGTTTTAAAAGTCTCCATAATGGTGTTTGTACTACTTTTTGTAAGGTGATACTCAAGATCTACCGGTGTTTCCAAATTGTTTTCAAAAGGTGGTTTTCGTTTTTAAAACCCATCATTTCCTGCTTGTGGTCGGAGAGGGTGTGTATGATTGTGTACATACGTGGTTGTTTCGTGATGTTTAAAAATTATATGCTAGTTATCGTTCGGGATGTTGTAATCGTTGAACGATGTCGTGGTTGTTATGTTATGCCAAGTTGGCATCTCGGGTTTGTTGTTTTGTGACGTTATATTCCATTGTACCTAGCAGTTGTATATTCGGTATGCCGAGCCGAGGTGTTTCAACCGTGGTGTGCCGGGGGCATGCATGTACCAATTGTCCTTCTCGTCAGTAACGTATTTCAAGTGTGGACGCGAGAGACACATGATCCAGCTTTGCGAGTTGGGTTCCGAGTCTTTCGGGGCATGAACTTCAGTACAGATATCAGGATCGGCTCTAAGAGGCCCATGGGAAATGTTTCCATGGACTGCTTTTGTGTTGTTGCCTTGTTTCCGTTATTGTGAGTTGCGGGGACGACCTTCTTTTATATGAGGTCGAATGTAATACCCGTATTGTTTTTGGACTTCTGCATTTCCTGTTTCTCAAGTCTATCGACTCGCTCGTGTTCGTTGACATTTTCTGAGCTTGTCCTGCCCCTTACTTTTGTTGATCGAACGAGTGTAGTATTTTTTCGGAATAACTCATTTGTCGTTGTGACTTTTCAATTGCTATTCCCTTTCCTGTGGATCTTATGTGAATGCACATCTTGTTGTTTTCACTGGATCATATATTGTCTCGAGTTGAGATGTGAACCTTGGAGTTGTTGTTTGAATTTTATTGTTCTTTGTGATTCGAACATGATTGTTCGATTTTTATTGTCTCGATCGTTGTGGTTCGATCGTTTGATTGTTCGGTTTTTGTTGATCTCGTTTCGTGATTGTTGAACGTTCAGACTCCTTCGTAATTCCCTTAAGTTAGGGAAATTAGTCTCGTTTTCGATCTTCCAACCCTTGGGCGGTGGAATTCCGTAATTGTTCAGCGATTGGCTTGCATTTTAATTGATGTACCGTTGGGTTGGTCAATCATATTGATTTTCGTTCGTTGTGTTTTGTGATTGTTCGGATAATCGACTTGATTGTATTATCTGTTTGTTGACGCTTGTCACTTGTTGGTTTTATTATATCCCTAACGGCGACGTTGTGTTGGTCGTCGTGGAGCGTGTTTTCAGGCCGTATATTCCTTTGTGTTGCTTGTAACGTTTCGCCGTTAGGCGTAAGTTACGCGTTTCTTGTGTATCTCGTTGAGTTTTCCTGGCGGGATATTGCTTCTCCCTACTTGTTTTAAGTTTCGGGACGAAACTTCTTTTAAGGAGGGTGGTGTGTAATACCCGTAATTTCGATTTCCAGTAATTTCTTTTTTTTTTCGGCGGAAGTCCGTTTTGACGACTCGCTCATGACCGTTTTCGTCATTCTGAGAATGATTAATTCAACACTTTTTGACATCCGAGTTCGTTTCAGTGTCTTTTTGTTGAGTTCCGTGCTTCTTAGCGACTTTTCCGCACTTGAGTTCGATTCTTGCGAATCTCGTCCGAAACTGTTGTTTCGAGTTTATGGTAAGTTCATTTAATGTTATTATGCATGTTGCGCGCTTTGGTTTTGTGTTTCGATTGTGTATGGTGTATTTCGGATGTTTTGGGCCATTTTCGTAATTTCCCAAAGTTTGGGGTAATTACTTCCGTTATCGAATTTCGACACTTTGGGTGGTCGGAATCATGTGTTCTTTTAGCGCTTAGATTCATCTTTGCGAGTATTTCGTAACCGTATATTTGGTTTATATTCAGGTTCGGGTTTCGGAGTCGTCCGGGCCGTCGGAGTGGCCTCGACTGAGTCACGGCCGGAGCAGGGCCTGGCCTGGCCGAGTTACGGCCGTAAGGTGCCAGTTACGGCCGTACGTGCTCGGCAGACTTGGCTGGACGAAGGCCTGTTACGGCCGTAAGGTGTGATCCATTACGGCCGTAAGTGTCCGGCAGGTGCTGGGCAGATTTTTTGACGAATGTCGGTTACCGCCGTAAGTACCTGCCGGGTACGGCCGTAAGTACCTGTCGGGTACGGCCGTAAGTGCCGAGTTACGGCCGTAAGGCCCTGTCGGTTACGGCCGTAAGCAATCGGCAGGCGCTGGGCAGATTTTGACGAATGCCGGTTACGGCCGTAACCCTGCCGGCTATATATAGCTTGGGCTCGGCCGGAAATTACGAAAATGGCCCAAAACGTCCGAAATATATGATACACAATCGAAACACCAAACCAAAGCTCGCAACATGAATAATAACATTAAATGAACTTACGAGAAACTCGAAACAACAGTTTCGGACGAGATTCGCAAGAATCGAACTCAAGTGCGGAAAAGTCGCTAAGAAGCACGGAACTCAACAAAAAGATACCGAAACGAACTCGGATGTGAAAAAGTGTAGAATTAATCATTCTCAGAATGACGAAACGGTCATGAGCAAGTCATCAAAACGGACTTCCGCCGAAAAAAAGAAATTACTGGAAATCGAAATTACGGGTATTACACGAACAACATCCCTGAACGAATACACAATATATGAATAATCTCAAATAAGGTACAGTCCATTCAATACCAATAAACCTTTATCCCGATACTCATGCCATCACGATAACTATCCTCGTTATCCGACATTCCATATCATAGATCAAAGATAACTCACATCTCTGTCCTCAATCAAACTTAATTAAACCATATACATTATGATTTGTCCCAAACTACAGCATGATAAACAAATCGTCATACCGACAATTTACATCTATAATATCATTGCTATATGAATTATAAATGAAATGAAAGCAAAACCATTCATCAAATATTTTAAACTGAACAAGTATAAACTTGCCTCGATACCGATACCACGAAGCCGTTACCAAAATCAATTGCCTTAGTATACGAGCTCCTCAGCCCGGACCAAAATCAATCTACGAACTCTTCAGCCTTAACTGCAACGCAACGGTCATAAACCATGATCAAACATCTCAACCTATTGAAGTAATCAATCAACAACAATCCGATAACAATCAATAACCGACATAGCCAACCAATCAAACTCAACGGCTCAACAAAACCTCGGTCATATACATAAAACCAAATAATCCAACTCAACAAATACGAACTCATATCCACAATACAAGCCCTAACTCGATGATCACAAATAGCAATCAATAACGGATCAACAAACACAACGGTTCTACAATATCTCGATTAAACACATATCCAAACAACCCGAACCAATCAAACACGAATTCAAAACCACAATACGATTCCATAATACGATGATCATATCAATAATCAATTTAAACCAACAAGGGTCTACAATTACCGATTCCAAATTCAATCTTAAATACGGATACAAGTTTCCTCCTTGTAAATTCATAATATAAACCAATTACCGATTATCATCACCAATCCGGACGATCCGATTAATTCAACATAATAGATAACCATATTCCAAAGGTTTCAAATAATTCCATTATCCGAATTGAACACTTGTTCAATACGTATAAATTATCAAACTCAAAAGTGAGTCATAATCTTGTCAAACCCGGAACCATATTCGTATTCCTATACGAATATTGTACCCAAACACATAACTTAGTTCTAGACATGAATATTCCATATTCATATCTAAAACAACAACACCTCTTATTCATGTTAAACAATTCATATAATCCAAGAGTTCCTTAAGAACACAACTAATTCCGAAATCATATTCAAAATCTCCAATACGACATAATCCGATGTGTTCTAACATCTAAACAATCCTTATTCACAATTCAAGGTGTATATAATCATGTTCTTCAACATATACTTCTCATAACATCATGAATCGCAACAAACCACCAAGAACATCGAGAATACTATGATTCCATAATCATAACAACATAATCAAGGCATTTGATCATCAATTCATTATCTTCCCTTAACAAAATTCGTGTAAATACCAAGAATCATCACAACAACATCAATTCAACAACCATTCATACGAAAACGTGTAGAATTTCCTAAGTTCTACTCACTGAGCATTTCAACGAACACTTTGAAGGCATAGTCCAATTCAATCATTTTAACGAAGAAATACTCGAATTTATTCCATAAAACTTCATGAGTATTGAATGATTACGAGTATACAATCAAGTTCTATTAATAATCTGAATCAAAACGAATCAAATCGGCCAAAACACCAAGAAACCTCAAGAACATCCAAAAACCAAAAGTTCATGTGTTCTTACCTTCGATCCGGGTGGAAGATGATGTTAATCCATGAATCAAACTTCCAAAACATGTTGTTCTAAGTTGCTCTTACTCAAATCCATCGTCTTTGCTGAAGAAATCGCAAAAGGAATGAAGAAAAATGAAAAATGCTCAAGGTGACTCGGTCCAGGCCTTATATAGGCCGAGTCCTGTCGGTACCTTGCGGACGTAACCGGCCGTGGCTTACGTACGTAACCGGCCGTGGCCTACCCTACTATCCATTTTGGCCGACACCCTTACCTACGTAACCGACAGCTGCTTACGTACGTAACGGGCCCTTACGGCCGTAACCGGCCACAGCCTTACGTACGTTATCGGCCAGTCCTTGCCCCCAGCGAGTCACTGCTGTAATATCCGCAATTTCGGATTTCCGGTAATTTTCATTTTTCGGCGGAGGTCCGTTTCAAAAACTCTATTTTGACCGTTACGTCATTAGGAGAATATTTAATTCTGCACTTTTTGTCATCCGAGTTCGTTTCGGTGCTGCTTTGTTGAGATCCGTGCTTTTTAGCGACTTTTCCGCGCTTGAGTTCGGTTCTTGCGAATCTCGTTCGAAACTGTCGTTTGGGGTTTTTCGTAAGTTCATTTAACGTTTTTATACGTGTTGTGAGCTTCGGTTTGATTATTCGTTGTCATATGGTGATTTTCGGGTATTTGGGCCATTTTCGTAATTTCCCAAAGTTTGGGGTAATTGCCTTCCGTTGTCGAATTTCGAGCCTTCGGGTGGTCGGAATCGTGTGTTCTACTAGCTCTTAGATTCGTCTTTGTGAGTACTTCGTAACCTTATCTTCGGTTCGTATTCAGGTTCGGGTTTCGGTGTCGTTTTGTTGAATTCAGGATTACTAAACGACTTTTCTAAGTATGAGTTCGCTTTGTTAGATCACCATTAATTTTTGGTAACTCCAAAAAATTCTGAATCTTTGCAATATTATAGAGCATCGAGTTAGCTTTCCGATGGTTCGAACGGTGAGTCAATCGGAGTCCGGACGAGAGAGTTATGGTCGTTTTAACTCACCCGCTCGTTATTGGCCGATCACTGCCGGCCGAACTCGGCCGTGTCATCCGACACGGCCCGTGCCGTACTCGTCCGGATAAGCCGAAAGTTTCTGTCTCAGGACCCGACCGTGTCGTCCGACACGGCCCATGCCGAACTCTTCCGGATAAGCTGTAGCATCGCTGAGCATGCCGGCCGTGTTCCAGGACACGGTCGAGTCATCTTGAGTCATTTGTCGGACGAGTCACTATCGGTAGGCCTTGGCGCGCGACCGTGTCATGCGGGACACGGTCGAGTCCTGTCGGCCAGTGTGCAACACGGCCGTGCCGTTCGGCACGGGCCGTGTCGGCGACGATCAACCCCTATAAAAGGCCTGCGAGCGTTTTCTTGCCATTTTCACCTTCTTCTTCTCCTCTTCCGCGGTGGCGTGTTCTAAGCTTGAAGCCATGTTGTTTAACAATAAATCCATGAAGTCTTGGAGTTCATATCATCAATCATCCATCCTATAACATCCTTTGATCGAGCGAATCAGGTCAGATTTTCTAGAAATCTAATTTTGGGGATTTTGGGTATTTTGTTCGATTTCGTCCGTTTAATCCGATTTAACTTAGGATTGTGATGGATTGATGATTATTTAGATGTATTATATCATTTCCCTTATTATTCCATGGTTGGATCGTATCGATTCGTTATTTTGGTCGAGTTCTTGATCGACGCCTTGAAGGTGTCCGGTTAAATGTCATAGAGGGGTTTTCGGGCGTTCTACGATTATTCTTCCTCGTATGATCAATGATTTATTGATTATATGTTGTTAGGGTCAAATTCTTGTGAAGAACTCGAGTCGGAACCCTTTCATTCGTTGTCTTCTTCGGGGTCCGAGCTTCCCGGTCGAACCGTGTTCTTCGGAGCGTTTGGTAGCGGTTATTAAGGCAAGTATCTTATTATACGACTTGTATCTTGCAACTAGTAATTACGTATGAGATGTATGATGACTTTGCTTGCCTTCGTAAATATGTTCCGTTTGAGTTGGTTGTGTTTTCCGCAATTTGAAGGCTTTGTGATAATAGCGTTATATCAGTATACGTGTTAGGCGTTGTGCCATTCGTGCAGGAATGCGACGTACACATGGGATGGTTGTACACTTGGTTGTGCAATGTATTGTGTACCGAATGTTTGTTATGTTGGTTAAATGTCGTTGATTGATGATAGTTGTTGCGAGTGTCGAGGTTGTGTTATGTGCGTGCAATGTACGATTTTGTGGTGATCAAGGTGATTGATTAATTGCGTTCATTGTTGTATGTAACGTGAATGTGAATATGTGTGACCGCTAAGTTCACTCGTGTTGGTTCGACGAGACCTACGAGGATTCGTGGCAGTGGACTACGGGATCAGAACTTAGTGAGGTACTGAGGTCCAATCGTGCTGGTCTGACGAGGCCTACGGTAACGCATGGCAGTGGACCATGAGTTTCGGACAAAGTGCGTCCAACCGGGTGAGCTCGACGGGGCTTACGGTGACACGTGGCAGTGGACTACGGTGTCAGGACTGTGTGTGTGATTGTTGTGATTGATATAGTCCGTGCGGGTTGTTATGCCTACGGAGACACGTGACAGTGGATCACGGTGTCGGAATTGGTTATGTTTGGTTAATAGTCCGTGCGGGTTGTTGAACCTACGGAGACACGTGACAGTGGATCACGGTGTCGGAGTTGATTATGTTTGTTTAATTGTGCGTGATGTAGTCCGTGCGGGTTGTTGAACCTACGGAGACACGTGACAGTGGATCACGGTGTCATGAGCATGATACTTTTCAAATCAAAGTTTTTAAAGGAAAAGTTTTAAGAAATAATGTTGGGCGAGCCCCACGAGATTTATGGAAATGTTTCGGTATTATGCTTGTTGAATTATGAAACAAGTTTTGGGTTAAGGCCCTTAAGTTTTGAAAGGTTTTGTGAATAAGGACTTGAGGTCTTAAGGTTTTGAAATTCTAAAAATTCCGAGATGATAATCTTATTTTCGAATGCTTCATAGCTTATCTTCTCTTGTGAAAACCTCCAGGAATATTTGATACTTGATTATTATATTTGATCACGATTATTAATTGCTTGTTACATTTCGTATGATTTGATACTTGCACTAGTAAAACAGTGGAGTTTTACTAACCCCGAGCAATCGGGGTGGATGTCTGTTTTGCGTCCGGTACATGCAGTTCGGGGAGCGATCCACGGGATTGGCACAAGAGGATGACGAGTGCGATACTAATCATGAGTCGAGAGTTGTCTTGATTTTTGTTGTGTTGTCGAATTGATTTTAGTCTTCCATTGTATTGTATTTCGACCCTTGTGTGGGTAATGTTATTTAAGTCGGTTTTATCGATTGGGTTGTGTGACCTCATCGATCTGTGTATTCACGTGTAAGTGATCATATCGATCTGTATCATTTTATTGTTTGACCACATTTGGCAAGCATTTGGTTGTTTATGGATGTTTAGCCTGGTAGATCCTTGTGGAAAGGGTCTACGGCGTGTAATATTCCCATATGGTTTTGGGGGTGTTACATTTATGGTATCGGAGCTTAGGTTGCGGAAACCTAGGCTGTCGGGTCGAGTCGAGTCGTGGTTTGTCGAGTAATGTGTTGTCTTGTCGTTCGAGTCGTCAGGTGACAAGTTGAGTTGTGCGTAGTCACAACGTGTCAGATATGTTGTCGGGCGAGATTAGTATCGTGGGCGACCGTCACCTCCGTGCGACCTGTGGATGTAAGTCTCCTCCTTTATGCGTAATACCTGTGTATCTCGATTTTATTTTAGTGAGTTAATTGCGGTGTATAATTTTATTTACACAGTATTGTGTAATATAGTTGTGTTTCATACTTGTGGCACATAGCATGTGTATAGAACTGGGCACGTTATTATTTTATCTTTGAACCACCGGGTGGGGTGGTATGTTGTGAAGGTTGTAAACCTCGATGGATTTCGAAAAGGTACCAACGGTAGAGTTTGTGAGAAACTCCGATGAATGATTTTGTTGTGTGTTTAAACTTGATACCACGAGATGCATTTGATTGAATTGGCGACCCTGGTTGCCATTTGAGTATGTGGTTTTAAATTCGACTGTTTTTGGAATGTTGTAAGTTTTGTCCGTTATGGGTAAGTTTGTGAATGTTTCCTGAAGGACTTTACAGTTTGAGAATTTTGTAGAAATCGATTTTTGGAAAATATTTTGGTGGTGCGGTCAAACCATGGTTTATATGGATTTTTAAAATTTGTTAAATTTTGACAAATGGGCCGTGTATTTTCAAATGACACAATCAGACGGTATTTGAAAAATGTTTTTAAAATACTTCGGACATTGTAAAATATTACCGTCGTTTTGGTTATGAACTAAAGGATTTTGGAAAATTTCTGTTTTGCAAAACAACTTTGGCTTCCGTAAATTAGAATATTATGTGTTTATGTATTGAGGTTACGTCGTGCAGTGAATTGCTATATTATTATTCTCGTCAGAAAATCTGGGTTGTATGCCCAAGTGGCGGGATACGTTGTTAGGTATCGTTCCCCACTTCAATGACCGAGGTATTAAACAAAGTACTTTCAAAATTTCACCCCAGCAAAATCTTTCGAACTCGCGAATTTTTTTTATATATTATCATTCGAACAAATACCTCGATAAACTTGTTTTTTTTTTAAATATTACTGGTGTTGGACCACAATGGTATGCTTAATGTTTTAACCGTGTATGCTGAGGTATAGGTCGTTCATCTTTGTCAATGTGAACGTGTGAATATTGCATTGTCTTTGCGATTTTGGGCTTATGTCGATTATGTGAGGTTTGTTTTATCTCGTTATTCTGATTAGATGTCCGTTCAGTATGCTAAGGGGTCGAGGACGAGGCCGTGGTCATGGTCGTGGTCGTGGTCGTAATCGGGAGCAGGAGAGGGCGACTCCCTCCTTGCCGAGTACCAATCAGCTCAGTACAGATCAGGGACATTCGACTAGCGTTAATGTTGACGTTGGCGCCGCCACCATCCTTCGTCAGGTGGTTGACCAGTTAGTACAGATGAATGAGGCCGTACGTCGGGATGAGAACCCAAATAGGGATAACGGAACTAGTAAGTGGTTACGAGATGTGATGAAGATGCAGCCGCCCCGTTTTGTGGGTTCGTCTGACTTGTTAGGTTGGGAAAACTGGCTCTTCCAGTTGGACAGAATATTTGATGTTGTAGCTTGTCCGGATGATAGGAGGGTACCCATTGCTCAGTACCTACTCGACAAAGAAGCTGCGGTGGTGGCATCTTTGTAGTGCTGCAGATCGTACACCTACATGGGCTGAGTTTAAGACCACCATGGAGGCGAGTATTGCCGTTGCTGTTCGTGAGCGAGAATCATTGAATTTTTCTCGCTCGCCCGGGATGTGTCAATATCCTGGCGATAATCGATTATAATCGGCGGTTGGCTTATGTTCGTGATCAAGTGAGAAGTGAAGCGGACAAGGTCCGATACTTCAATATGCGCATGAAACCCCATATCCGTGAGAGTATGGCTCCGCTCATGTGTACCACCCTGAAGGAATATCAGGACCGAGCTTTAGCCATTGAGATGGCCGTTTCTGTGACGGAATCTGGTCCAGAGAGTAAGAGACAGAAGACCTCGAGAAATTTTTCAAGAGGCGGAGGAGTGAGATCCGTGAGCACTGTTGCTTGATTTCCTCACAGGAGCACTCCTCGTTCGGTTGACCAGTCTAAGAACCTTACCCCAGAGGCGAGTAAGACGATCAGTGTGAAGACCTGCTTTAACTGCAGTCGTGTAGGCCATGCGAGACAGAATTGTCGTTCGCCACCGGTTAATTGTTTTAAGTGCGGCCAACTGGGGCACCAAGCGGTGCATTGTGAGTCCGTTGCCAGGATGTTCGGGAATCGGGTTTTCGTTCCTACTCGGGAAGGGCCCGATGGTGTCCACTGATGTAGTTGTGTATCGTAGTTTGTGCTGTAATTCGTGTAGAGATTGATATTGTTGCGTGAACTTTTTGGTTTTGTTTCTATTCTATCATGATGTTTTATTTTAAGTTTCGGGACGAAACTTCTTTTAAGGAGGGTAGAATGTAATATCCGCAATTTCGGATTTCCGGTAATTTTCATTTTTCGGCGGAGGTCCGTTTAGAAAACTCGTTTTGACCGTTACGTCATTCGGAGAATATTTAATTCTGCACTTTTTGTCATCCGAGTTCGTTTCGGTGCTGCTTTGTTGAGATCCGTGCTTTTTAGCGACTTTTCCGCGCTTGAGTTCGGTTCTTGCGAATCTCGTTCGAAACTGTCGTTTGGGGTTTTTCGTAAATTCATTTAACGTTGTTATACGTGTTGTGAGCTTCGGTTTGATTATTCGTTGTCATATGGTGATTTTCGGGTATTTGGGCCATTTTCGTAATTTCCCAAAGTTTGGGGTAATTGCCTTCCGTTGTCGAATTTCGAGCCTTCGGGTGGTCGGAATCATGTGTTCTACTAGCTCTTAGATTCGTCTTTGTGAGTACTTCGTAACCGTATCTTCGGTTCGTATTCAGGTTCGGGTTTCGGTGTCGTTTTGTTGAATTCAGGATTACTAAACGACTTTTCTAAGTATGAGTTCGACTTTGTTAGATCACCATTAATTTTTGGTAACTCCAAAAAATTCTGAATCTTTGCAATATTATAGAGCATCGAGTTAGCTTTCCGATGGTTCGAACGGTGAGTCAATCGGAGTCCGGACGAGAGAGTTATGGTCGTTTTAACTCACCCGCTCGTTATTGGCGATCAACTGCCCGGCCGAACTTCGGCCGTGTCGTCCGACACGGCCGTGCCGTACTCGTCCGGATAAGCGAAAGTTTCTGTCTCGGGACCCGGCCGTGTCGTCCGACACGGCCGTGCCGAACTCTTCCGAATAAGCTGTAGCGGCTGCGACACGCCCGGCCGTGTTCGGACACGGTCGAGTCATGCCGGCGTGTGTCGGACGGGTCACTATCGGTAGGCCCCTTGGCGCGCGACCGTGTCATGCGGGACACGGTCGAGTCCTGTCGGCAGTGGGCAACACGGCCGTGCCGTTCGGCACGTGCCGTGTCCGGCGACGATCAACCCTATAAAAGGCCCTATGACGTTTTTCTTGCCATTTTCACCTTCTTCTCCTCTTAGGAGTGGCGTGTTCTAAGCTTGAAGCCATGTTGTTTAACAATAAATCCATGAAGTCTTGGAGTTCATATCATCAATCATCCATCCTATAACATCCTTTGATCGAGCGAATCATTGATTTTCTAGAAATCTAATTTTGGGGATTTTGGGTATTTTGTTCGATTTAAATCGTTTAATCCGATTTAACTTAGGATTGTGATGGATTGATGATTATTTAGATGTATTATATCATTTCCTTGTTATTCCATGGTTGGATCGTATCGATTCGTTATTTTGGTCGAGTTCTTGATCGACGCCTTGAAGGTGTCGGTTAAATGTCATAGAGGGGTTTTGGGCGTTCTACGATTATTCTTCCTCGAATGATCAATGATTTATTGATTATATGTTGTTAGGGTCGAATTCTTGTGAAGAACTCAGTGGAACCCTTTCGTTCGTTGTCTTCTTGGTCCGAGCTTCCGGTCGAACCGTGTTCTTGGAGCGTTTGGTAGCGGTTATTAAGGCAAGTATCTTATTATACGACTTGTATCTTGCGACTAGTAATTACGTATGAGATGTATGATGACTTTGCTTGCCTTCGTAAATATGTTCCGTTTGAGTTGGTTGTGTTTTCCGCAATTTGAAGGCTTTGTGATAATAGTGTTATATCAGTATACGTGTTAGGCGTTGTGCCATTTGTGCAGGAATGCGACGTACACATGGGATGGTTGTACACTTGGTTGTGCAATGTATTGTGTACCGAATGTTTGTTATGTTGGTTAAATGTCGTTGATTGATGATAGTTGTTGCGAGTGTCGAGGTTGTGTTATGTGCGTCTGATATGCGATTTTGTGGTGATCAAGGTGATTGATTAATTGCGTTCATTGTTGTATGTAACGTGAATGTGAATATGTGTGACCGCTAAGTTCACTCGTGTTGGTTCGACGAGACCTACGAGGATTCGTGGCAGTGGACTACGGGATCAGAACTTAGTGAGGTGCGAGTCGAGGTCCAATCGTCTTTGATGCAGCGAGGCCTACGGTAACGCATGGCGGTGGACCATGAGTTTCGGACACGGTGCGTCAACCGGTGAGCTCGACGGGGCTTACGGTGACACGTGGCAGTGGACTACGGTGTCAGGACTGTGTGTGTGATTGTTGTGATTGATATAGTCCGTGCGGGTTGTTATGCCTACGGAGACACGTGACAGTGGATCACGGTGTCGGAATTGGTTATGTTTGGTTAATAGTCCGTGCGGGTTGTTGAACCTACGGAGACACGTGACAGTGGATCACGGTGTCAGAGTTGATTATGTTTGTTTAATTGTGCGTGATGTAGTCCGTGCGGGTTGTTGAACCTACGGAGACACGTGATGGTGGATCACGGTGTCATGAGCATGATACTTTTCAAATCAAAGTTTTTAAAGGAAAAGTTTTAAGAAATAATGTTGGGCCGAGCCCCACGAGATTTATGGAAATGTTTAGGTATTGTAAATTGTTGAATTATGAAACAAGTTTTGGGTTAAGGCCCTTAAGTTTTCGAAAGGTTTTGTGAATAAGGACTTGAGGTCTTAAGGTTTTGAAATTCTAAAAATTCAGAGATGATAATCTTATTTTCGAATGCTTCATAGCTTATCTTCTCTTGTGAAAACCTCCGGGAATATTTGATACTTGATTATTATATTTGATCACGATTATTAATTGCTTGTTACATTTCGTATGATTTGATACTTGCACTAGTAAAGCAGTGGAGTTTTACTAACCCCGAGCAATCGGGGTGGATGTCTGTTTGCGTCCGGTACATGCAGTCGAGGCGATCACGGGATTGGCACAAGAGGATGACGAGTGCGATACTAATCATGAGTCGAGAGTTGTCTTGATTTTTGTTGTGTTGTCGAATTGATTTTAGTCTTCCGTCAGTATTGTATTTCGACCCTTGTGTGGGTAATGTTATTTAAGTCAGTTTTATCGATTGGGTTGTGTGACCTCATCGGTCTGTGTATTCACGTGTAAGTGATCATATCGATCTGTATCATTTTATTGTTTGACCCTGGCTGGGCAAGCATTTGGTTGTTTATGGATGTTTAGCCTGGTAGATCCTTGTGGAAAGGGTCTACGGCGTGTAATATTCCCATATGGTTTTGGGGGTGTTACAACTGCCGACCGTGATCGGCCATCCCTGCGAGTCACTGCCGACCATGCTCGGCCACTGCAGGTCCTCTCGGCCACAACTCGGCCAGCCGCCCCGTAACGTACGTAATACTTATTCCGTTGCGTACGTAATACGTACGTTGACTTGCTACAGTATTATACTCGTATTACGTATGTAATATATACACCCTGTATAGCGTATGTAAATCCATCCGTTGACTCACCTGTCCACATCCGCGCTGAAAACCGCCGACCACAGGCCCCACTATCCGATCACAACTCGGTCCTGTCTGATTCCTCTTGTTACGTACGTAATGCCTTATGCATAACGTACGTAAAGCGTATAATTTAACGTACGTAAGTCCTTGAGCTTAACGTACGTAATGGCCTTATGTACTTAGCCAAAATCCAACTGTTCCTCTCCGACGTCTCGACATACATAATACAAACATACGGCATACTGAATACACATACTGGATCCGAAAATATTCTAATATGATATACCCGATATCAAAATTAAAACAACCTGATATACGATATCCTCAAATGTAGTTGTCTACCAAATATGACAATTACACAATTACAACTGTCTCGGTTCTCAATTTATTTTATACCTACTGTATATACACCAAACTATACAATATATCTCAGATTAAATTACGCGAAAAATTTATACTGAAAATTTGGGTATTACATAGTAGGTTTGCATATTATTTACGTTGTAGCCTCCAATGAGTAGTAGGCGTAATGTGCTCAAAGTTTGCATATTATTTACGTTGTAGCCTCCAATGAGTAGTAAGCAGTATGCACAAAGTTTGCATATTAATGGCCCTTGGGCAATCACCAGGTTCAGGCATGTCATATCTACTTGACAATATGGATGTATTTAAATTTAACAAAGCGTTCCCTCCTCACTGAGCGAGTTGAAAGCTCACCCCATTATTTAAACTTTTCAGGTTGAGGAGTCTGGCGTGTCGGGCAAAGGCGTGGCGTGATAGTAAAATATAATCGGTTTTTTTTATTTATTTCGTTTATTTAGAGTATTAACTTTGGCTTCAATGTCATGTTGAATATTATGGATGTTTGAAATGTTGAGAATTTATTTTTATTTACTTGCGAAATGGATGGCCCTATTTCAATTTCCGCTGCAATTATTCAATTTTTTTGGAATGTTTAATCTCCCTTGAAATTATTTAAAACAAAAAGACATCTTGAAAAGTGGTCGCTACACAACCTATGGGAAGTTTTGAAGAAGCATGCTGAGAAGGAATTTAATGCATACCCAATTATTCCAGACTTCAGACCTGAAGAAGCACCCACTCCTATGAATGGAGAACTGGATGAGATTTCCATTCGAAAAGAGATCAAACAAGTATGCATTGAATACCTCACCAGAAGAGCAAGAGGTTGCTTCTTCAATTGTCAAAAGGAAATATGGGCTTATCCCAGTTGTAAAAAGGCCAATTGGAGCAAAGCCACTGACGTCTCTCCCTCCAACAAAGACCAAAGGATGAGGAAAAGGAAAAGGGAGACCTTAATTTTTTTTATCAATCACTTGTATTAAAAAACTATACTATAATCCCAAAAATATTAAAAGTTCATTACAGTTGACTTGAATGACAACCACTAGTTGTCTCAAACAGACTAAATCTTTATATTTCAGTATTTTATTATTTGTGCGATGATCTTACTATATTTGATCTTTAAGTTTTGCCATCATCAAAATAGGGGGGATTTGTTAGGAATCTATTTTAAGATTTTGATGATCTCATACCTGTATTCAAAATTACTTTTAATATATGTACTTAGCATTGTAAAGAAGAATCTAATGAGAATCTTCAATAGGCCTCAAAAAGATTAGGCTAAGTATTGATCATGTTGATCAAGTAGAAAATTGGCTAAGTATAGAACAGGCAGAGGTTTTGCTCAACGCAAGATATCAGCTGGGTTTGACCAATAAAATATCAGGCGAGTTTCGGTCAAATAAAAATATCAGCCGAGTTTAACCAAGTCTGAAGTACAGCTGAAATATCTCAGAGGACAAAGTTTGGCTAAACAGCCAAAGTATCAGCCGAGGTTTTGGTCAAAGCATAATATTAGTTGGGTTTGACCAAGGGAATATCATCCAACTTTCTTAGGACAGATATCAGACAGCTTTTATCCAGACATAACATCAGAGAGATTTGACCAACATATCAGAGAGGTTTAACCAAAGAAAATATCAGATGACTTTATTTCAGGTGATATATCATCCAAGGTTTGGATATCAACTGTCCACGTCAGCAAACGTTGAAAAGTCAACAATATCGGCAAGATATATGAAGACTCAAAAGCCAAGGGTATAAAGTGATTAATTCCCGGAAGTTAAGAAATATTCTATTCCTAGAGATTCGCGCCCTGGAGACTTTCTAATTATCATAATCAAGAAAAGTGGCGCAACGAGAAGATACATCTTCAAACGGTTTTATTTGAAGAAAGAGACAAATCCTTGCAAAGAGATGAATAAGATAAACAATGAAGTCCACTCTCCAACGGACATAATTGTTACAAAATACAACGGCTATGAAAAAGCTCAAAGATCATACTATAAATAACTGAAGAAAGATTGAGCAGAAGTACGATGCGAACAATACTTACAAGCGAACAAAGCAATCAAAGCAAATCTATAGCATCGTGAAGAGTTAGTTTCTAAAGTCATATACAGAGAAGCTCTTAAGTTGGAGAAGTCAACACTCTTGTCTTAAAGCTTGAGTAAGGGGTACTTTCTTGAACGAGGTTCTTGAAAGTGAGAGGTTGTAAAACATCCACGGGTTCTTGATTGGAAGGTGATAGGCAGCTTGCGAGTTGTTGAGGCATCCACGGGTTTTCGATCAAGAGGTGTTAGGCAACCAAGGAAGGAGTTGCAATGGCCACAGGTTTCCACTGGTTGGAAGTTGTTGTAACAAGATTCATTGTAACATTAATTTCAATGGTTGAAAGTTATAATGAATTTATCTCCAACTGATTTGAAGAAAAGTGGACTAATAGATGATTACCCCACCTCGGAAACCACTATAAAAGTGTTATGTGATTTACTGCTTTAATCATCATACTTAACTGGTGCATTCATACTTAACTATTATACTCAAAGTCATCTGTCTTTCCGCAAACCATTTCACAGCTGACAAAGGTTATCTGCATTATTATTAGACGAGTAACCTTAGCTGCATTCATTTCAGCCATGTTTTTGAAAAAAGTTATTTAAGCGAAAGTTTTATAAGTCTATCCAGCCCCTCCCCCCCCCCCACCCCCCCGCCTAGACTTATACCTGACATCTTGTGACCTACAGCCCGCGGCCCGGCAAGGGCTGCCCAGCCCTGGCCGAGCAATCGAGCATGCTGCTAGGCCGAATCTAAAAATAATATTTTTTTAATATTTATATTACACATTTAAATCAGTTTTTTAAAAGAATAATAGATTTATATTGTAACATAAAATCATGAAAAATAATTTTGGATGAACAATTAAACATTAACAATTAAAACAATAATGATTCTAAATCATAAAAAATAACCAATCATTCCAAATACAAATATCGAATATACGATCGCATAGACCTTGCTGCGATACCACTGTTGGGTTTCGGTGATTAAAAATAAGTAACGCAGTAGAAATGAAACTGGTCTAACCGGATAAAATCCAAAACCCAAAAATGGATCGACCAAGCACCATATAAACGAATATAACTTGACGAAGATAAAATTAAAAAAGTCATACCCTCATTGACCTTTGATAATTTCTTCTTGAAGGAAAAATCTGAGCCAAGCTTTTCCGGTCATCAACACGTACACGAATCCAATTCATTCAAACTTGATGAATGATCAAACACCGAATATGCCGAGTGTCTCTATGTAATCACGCGTCTGATATTGATCTGAAAAATTATATATCAATTCGTTCTCGAAGAACACGGCTAAGAATTGATATAGTATTTTTCTTCTCTACTCTTCTTCTTTTCTTTCTCTCTAAGATGAACACAAAAATAAAAGCAAAAAAATTCCCTTTCCTTCAATAACTTACGGCCAGATTGCAAGGGAGTGTGTGTGTGTGTGTGTATGTGTGTGTGTGTTTCAAGTCTTATGCCAAATGAAAGACTAACACATATTATATAACAAAATGAGATCAAATGATGAGATATGATATCTCATCCATTTGTCCTCATATCATTATAATACAAAACACACCCCACATGAAAAAGATACCATATGGAAGGTAAGGGGAAGGGGAGTGGGCGGCCACATGGTGATATTGGTGAGAAAATGAGCCGAGCCACTCGATTCGTGTACTGGACGTTTGTCTGTCTAGTCCGTTAAATACACTTCGTTTGATCTCAAATGTATTTTTACTTAATTAATGAATCGAATTAATTAATTTTAT
Organism: Orobanche coerulescens; assembly: GCA_033398695.1. Lineage (NCBI taxonomy): Eukaryota > Viridiplantae > Streptophyta > Magnoliopsida > Lamiales > Orobanchaceae > Orobanche > Orobanche coerulescens. Next base: position 72,869,368 of record CM065803.1, read on the forward strand.
CAAATACAAAATTATAATAATATATTTCCAAGAAATAATTATTTATGAATTAAATTAATCACCCAGTAATTAATTCAAACCACAAGACCGCATGATTTATCAAATAAATCAAATTAGATATCCAGTATCCAATATTAATGAAGCGATAATAAATACATATTTTAAACATCAAATATCCTTGTACGCGACTCTATAGGTCCGTCTTAGTCGGCAATGGGAGGAACCAAGGAGTACAGGTAACATTTAGACAGTCTAGTGCTCCGTATCGTAACCCAACTAAAAATGAATGATCGGATCATTCCAAAATTATTTTGTTGTGAATACTGTATACATAAAGCCTTAAATCATATGTCCCGATAAAGTATTAGGGTAATGATAAAGTCAAGACCCTATTGTAACTTGACTCTATGCATTTATTGATGCAAAACGAGATCCGAGCTCTTGTGTATCAAATACAACTAGCTCTAACTGATTTGGACAAAGACTTATGATTTCATTTGCCATTAACCGCATATGACATTTATCTGCCCACTAACAGGAGAAAGAATCCTATCTTGTTATTCAATAGAGACTGTTACGATTAGTGCCCTAGGACATTCGATGTGCTTAGATTTGTAATTGTCACATATAAATAAAGTTATTTGATATCATTTATTTCTCGTTGATTATTATAATATGTGCATGTTTTAATATTATAATCTAATAATAGTTATTCACGAATAATAAGATTATTCAAATGTCCCTGGTACAATCGCGCTCAGTAGAGACTCAAGTGATTAATATACTAGTATATGCTTGATTGATAATCATCGGTTGATTATGCGTATGGTATGGATCAATCTTATGGGTATTGGTTGGAGAACTAATACTGGACAGGCCCGCATTGAGATCACTGCATGGAAATGTCATAAGTGAATCTCAATATAACAGTATGTCAATAAATCCTTGAACTTGAGATTATCATATAGTCCAATATGATAACTGCTATGCCTTGACGTAATCCAACGTCATCTGAAACATGGTGATCATAAAGGTTAGCGATCAGGATTAGTGGGAGTCATGTAGAGGGCAATGAATAATCAAGATGGGGATTTGTCCCTCTCCTTAGTGAGAGAGATATCTGCTGGGCCCCTCGATAAGTAGCACTGAAGGAAATGCATCGCCATGCTCAAATAAAGAGTCATTTGATTCAATCAGTCTACTTAAGATCGAGAAAGCATTTGAACATAAATAAGTATGACATACTCCATGACTTAGTTTAAATATGATATCGCGTGACAAAGGGATTTGACACGTTAAAAGGTTTAATGGACTATTAACTTATATTATTTGGCTAATCATAATGTTTTGCTAGAGGCCGCTTATGATTTATTATTTAGTAAGGTATTAAATAATTGCCAACATAATATAAGCCTTTGGGTCGCACGTACGACAATTATATATAAATAGGAATAAATATCAACTGGGAATAATAAATATAATATTAGATATTATATTTATAAGGAGATTAAATAATAAGTAATATATAATATTGGATATTATATATATATATATGTATATTATATTATTTAATAAGATGAGGGGTAACTAAGCAAATACTAGATTCTTGAATCTAGAGTTTACTTAGTAAAAATAAGAGATCCATGACAAGGAGTTGTCATAAGAAATCAAAGAGAAAAAATCGCCCCCCAAGAAGAAGAAAAATCGGCCTCCACCTCTTACAATAGGAGAATGACGTCGGTCACTTGATCTTCTTCCCTTAGTTGATCTTGATCAATAGTACAATCCTACTAGTAAGGAATTTGTGTTGTACTATTTATCAATATTATTCGTAAAGATCTAGCAATCCGGCTTGTGAAATTGTTCGTGTGTGGATCACCCAAAGAGGAAGGAGATATTCACCTGCTTCTAGTCCGGTTCAGATCCATTCTTCGAATTAAGGTAATTCAACGAACTCTTAATAAATCAATTAAATTACTGCATGTAGATACTCATCTGGGTTTTTCGTTAATTTATTTCGCTGTGTTTTACTCAATTTTATTGTATTAGATACACGCAAAACCCAACAGTGGTATTGGAGCCAACTTGCAACTAATTTAATTGTTTATGTAGAACATATTTATGTGTAAATTATATTCTTGATTATGTTTATAAAATATAGATTTTATAAAATAATTTTTCTGGTTTAATTTGATTAAATCGGATCGTCAAAAAAATGATTTTCTGGACTGTTTTTCCCATAAACTGCTGTCCAGAACTGTTCTTTAATAGTACAGCGATTCAGGCAGGTCGGGTCGGGTCCGGGTCGGACCAGGACCCGCGCGCTGCGGTAAAATAGCAAAATTATACCGCAGCCAAGCGGATTCGTGTAACACCCCCAAAACGATCAGGCACTACACCATAAGTGCTCATATGCAACGCTTCCTATTGTTGCATTATGCCCCATTATCTGTTGCCTTAGGCCATAAATTGATATATCCAACACATTATGGATGTTGCATCTGATCGCGTGGCATTTGACCTCTAATCCAACACTTTTCCTTTGTAATGCAATAGAGGTAAAGTATTGCATTATATACATAGTGCAACACAAAACAAAATATATACAACAGAAAATAATGTTGGCTTAGAGGAGAATACAATTTAGAAAAATGGGGTCCTCAACCAATGACACATCAGCACTGGGCCCTTTGGCCACGTAAGCAGTGGGTCCCACTTCATCCACATGAGCAGTGGGTCCTTTTGCCACGTCAGCGGTGGGTCCTTTTGCCACGTCGGCGGTGGGTCCCACTTCATCTGCTGGGTCCCACCCGACATAATGCAACACTATTCTTATATCCAACAATAGTATGGTTGTTATATGCAACACTAATTTAAAAATATGCAACACTAATTTGAGAATATGCAACAATAACTGAAAGATAAATGCAACACTTTAAATAAAAATTTCGCAATAATCATTTTGTATGTACATCACTCCATACAAATAAAATACCATCCAATATTCACACCCTGCTATTCAGTACCAAATACCAACATCCCAACAAACAATCGACGCAAAATACCAACTCCAACTACTATCCAATAAATCTTATACTAACAATTCGACACGCAACACCCTCAGTGCTAAGTAAGCATATACGGAACCAAGAGATGCTCCATTGGTTGCCTGTTGAAACACTTTACTGCATGTTGGTTTTAAATTTGGTGCACGGTATGAACTCGTCACTTCCTTCTCATTTTCAGTTCCAGTGTTCCTTGGTTCCTTCCCAGCTGCAGCTGCATTTGCTCGCGAACGGATTCTCATTCTCGGTGTAAACTTATTTTTCTTAGCATCTTTGTCTCTCTACAAAACAAAATTTAAGTTTAGCATTAGTGCAATTCATAAAATTCGTATGCATGGAGCCAAAACAGTAAGTAATTAATATTCTATTTTTATGTACCTTCGATGTATCCTCACTTTTGACAATGTCCTCTTTCTCCGGATTATAGTCTTCATCTTCCTGATCATTATCATGATCCTTGCCTTTTTTTGGGATTCTCTACAGTATCTTTTAGGAGGAAAATCATAAAAATAACGATTGATGGGATCCCAAAAATCATAACTATTTGTTATAGCAATATATTGGAAAGAAAGGCATGTCTATGATATGCAAGATTAAGCATATCCTTAAAAAGTAGTTTGGTGTACACATAATAAAATCAATCAATATATATATATATATATATATATATACATTCTTTTTGATTAAAAAGGAAAAAAATGGACAGCCTTATTGAGGGAAGCAGATCAGCAAATATTCAGTGATGAATATTCATGATATTTTTCCAAGATTCCAAGTGTTATATTCATTGATGTGTGAAATATTCGGTACTAAATATTCACTTATCTGCTTCCCTCAAAAAGCGTTTCCCTATGGATCGTGACTAGGGCTGTAAATGAACCAAACAAACACGAACGAAGGCTTGTTCATGTTCGTTTGTTTAAGTTAAGCGAACAAATGAACGAACACGAAGAGATAAATGAACAAGTTTTTATGTTTGTGTTCGTTTATTAAGAATATAGGTTTGTTCATGTTCATTTGTGTTCGTTCATTAAGACGCTAAATGAACACAAACGAACACAAACAAAATGTAATACGATTTAATGTCTAAACATAGATTAATAATGTAAAATTCAACCTCACAGTATACTTAAAATACAAAATCGTTATTCAAAAGTCTTAAATCTAAACAAACTATCTATAAATAAATAGTGCATTAATAACGTACATAAAACTGTTATATTAAATTAAGTTACTTATTTTGTTAACAAATATACACACTATTTAAAAATTAATGAACATAATCAAACTTAAATGAATGTTCACGAACGTAAATGAACGAACAAGGTCTTTGTTCGTGTTTGTTCATTTAACTAAACGAACAAATATTTTGTTTGTGTTCGTTCATTTACTAAATAAACGAACTTCCCGTCGAACGGTTCACAAACTGTTCGTTGAACGTTTGGTTCATTTACAGCCCTAATCGCGACCATATATATATATAGATTTTACGACAGCCCTCATTCAATAACAGATTTTACGACATCTTTATTTGGAAGACCAGCCATGTTGCGTACTAGGTGGAGGGCTTTAGCATCCTCCATCACATCCCACCTAGGGCACCTGTCGGGATAAGATGTTCTGATGCAGACTTGATCGTCCATCAAGTTTAGTCGCCGGGTGCTGGTAGATAAGGACAAAATGCATCTGAAATCATAGAGGGGGAAACATAAACATGTATTAACGATGTCATTGTTATAACCAAACAATAGACACTCCTGCGAGATCTAGCCTAGTAAACAATCAAAGTAGATGAAACACGACTTATCTATTTACTGACTTTTGAATGCTTCGCGAACTATAAAAGCGCGATAGTAGCCATCATTTTTAAGCTTTAAGCTCAACTTATATGATCCATCTGAACGGAAGAACAAAAAAGACGAGGCTGGCAAGGAGCAAAATAATTTGGCTGGCACGTAATTGGAAGCCATGGAGAGAGTCGATCGATAGGTTTTTTTAATTCTTTTGTAGAGCTAGGGAAATAGATTAAGAAAGGAAAAAAAATGAGGATTTCATATATGAATTAAAAACGTAACTTCATTTGCAAGAAAACGATTTTATTGTCGTCAATTATTAGAGAGGATATGTACTAATTTTGTATTAGATCCTTTCCTATCCAAAAGAAGGTGACCAATACTTAGGCCAAAATGTATTACCGTAATACAAAAACATGAAGGTCTTGACCAAATCAATAATAATAATTCCACATCTTATTTCTTTTACTATACATATGTCAAACTATCACTACTGAACCCAAACTAATAATAACAAAACGCAATTAGTAGTGTAACTAGACAATAGTAGTTTTTGTAACTAATCATTACAAATACAATCCTTGAGTTTTGTCCTGATTAAAAAAAAAAGATTGACAAAAGGAGACCTTAAGGAAATATTTCAAATTTCAAAGAGAACAAGATTTTACTGTAATTAGGCTGAACCTCGGTGGTAATTTCTATAAATATCTCAACAAAAAGACTAAGAAGGATTAACCAAGGGGTGAGGATCAAACTTACCATGGCATGACACTTAATTTGTCGAACTTATCCAGGATGAACAAAATGCAGGCATGTCTCAAAGACAACATTTAATGCCTCCGATAACTCAAACATGAGAGACACGTTCTCCACTGATATGTCCTTTAGAAAACAAGAAGAAACTATCAGAAACAGGAAGAAAATTTGTTTACAAGGTAAAAAATAATCATATCTTATCAAACTTGCACCCACCTGTGCAATGGCATACTCACAGAGACGCTTTAGACCCTCCAATAGATACTAATCCGCGGCCCTCAGAAGATCCTGTGCAATATCTAGGTTGACATTAACAGACCCTGTGTAAATATATCTGCAAGGAAAAACAACTCAGACTTCTTAACTATTCTTGTTCAAATTCCATATTTTCTGGAATAATTTCGATGCATTGCTTTTTTCTGGAAGATGCCATCATAATTCTGTCTTATCTGCAAAAATGAAGACATGACTTAATAAACTCCAGGTATAACAATAATTATATAATAACTAAACTTAACACCCATACATAATTATATAACAACTGAAATTAAATTCAACTAAGCATACCTTTGAAATTAAACTCCTAGTATGATAGAGTATACCTACAACTGAACACTGAAAACACAAAACCCAAAAAAGCAACAATACATACACACAGAAAATCAAGACCACCATAGATAGGAAATAATCCAAATGACTTAACCAAAAAAAATCAAGAAGAAAAACAAACATAAGAATTTCACTCCCATCTCATAACAGTCCGGAAATAATAACAAAAATACTATTAGAATCAGAAACTGGAAAAAGCATAAAAAATAACATAAATCCATATCAGAATCTTCATTATATGCTCATATACTCGCATGTATACATAAGTACACACATCGAATGTGAAATATATGCAACTCGATAATTAGAAATACTAGAAAGTTGTGAAATGCCAAGTAAATAAATTTAATTCACCTGTTACTAGTGAATGGTGATGATTAAAACAAAAACCCTACTGATTTCCCCATGGTGACATTGAGACGGGAGACGAGAGATTGAAAGTTGAGTGAGATTTGAGTTAGATTTCAGTGTGAGTTGCGAAATGAGAGCTGAGTTGAAAGTTGAGAGAGAGGCGGCGGTTAGGTTAGAAATTAGGAGTTTAGAGATTTAGCAGCATATTAGGTATTATTTAGTTTGGGCCAGGTTACACCATACTGGGCTTTTCTGTTTTGTTTTTATTAACGAGCTGCTCGTTAAAAGCTCGTGTCCGGCTCGATTTATTAACGAGCTCGAGCTCGAATACGATTTTTTTCGGTAAGGAAGCTCGGCTTGGCTCGTCAGAAAAAAAAATATAAAACTCAGCTCGGTTCGATCAAAGCTCGGCTCGGCTCGGTTCGTTTACACCCTTACTCAGCATTGTCCAAATGTTTTGATGATAAATGCATTTTTATTTTTAATTTTTTTACAATATTAATATAAATAAATTTTAATTTATATTTCTTATTATATTTTAAAGAGTTGAATGTATAAATTTAATTTTTCATTTTAATTTTAGATTATAATTTTCAAAAGAAAAATATATATATTCATATAATATATTTTATTTATTATAATTTTAAGGAAATATTTTATTTTTTAATATTTTTTAAATTTATTAATTTTAATCCAAAAATTTTTTAAGTAAAAAACTATGTGTCCTCTTATCAAAAAATCCGTTATAAAATGATTAAACAAATTCAAATAATTTATTTTGTTTTATTGTAATAAATATAAATTTGACGATATTTTTTAAAAATATTTTAAATATTTTTCGTAATTGTTAAGATAATTTAGTCTATTGCACGCTTTAAGTTCATGTATAATCCAACATTTTAGGTTGGTGTTGCATTACCATCTTTTGCAACAGTGCATTCAGGTCTAATGCAACACTAATTTAGTAGTATTGCAAAAGACCAAAGATCAGAGGGCTATTGCAATACTTTTCCTTGCAACACTGGAGATATGCGTTGCATATGAGCACTTATGGTGTAGTGAGGGCATATTACAGCGTTGTTGACCCCACACATTGGAATCCACCAGGCTAACGTACCAAAATGACATTCGACTAAGACAAACATCATTAACTCATAGACAATTTCTCAATCCATGACATTCAAAACAAAAGACCAAAATTGACGATACAATTCGACATTTAATCCACTCCCAAAACGGGTGCATAATATTAATAAATTTAAGAAAGAAATACTCGAGTACTTAAGCAGATGACATAATAAATAAACTCCAGAAACAAAACACCAACGGACAATCACTGAACAGAATCACGCTTGCCCATCATCCTCGTACGACTCGCATTCTCGTTTGCTTCCATGACCTATACCTGAAATACAAAAGTATTTCCCCCATTTAAGGGGTTAGCGACAACTGCTAGTGCAAGTACAATCCATTTGAACTACCATTCTAATCAGATGAAAATATGCGCCAAAAGTCATTTTAGAAATCATTTATATTCCGGAATATTCACGGTGCACAAGCACAAAATACATTTCTCCAACAAAACAATTCAAAGTTAATTGTTGGTACGAGACGCACGACCACCGTACCCCGCAGAGCCCCATCGGACATCCTTGTGTGGTTAACCCTAGTTCGTGATACGCACACACACGGCAATACGTATCCCTAGAGGCCCCATCGGATCGTCCCTAGGTGAACATATACATATCCATCCACAACAACCACGAAAAGTCATAATTCAAATACTAGAACATGTAAACAAATGTAAAGTACTTGCCTTTGAGACATCTTCGATGAAACGGGAATGAAAAACCACTACGAATGATCCGGAGGGAAAACGGCTGTTCCTAAACGAAGGATTAACATAACTCAGTCCTATACGATAACAATAATCGAATGGAATACGCCCATAACCTCGATTACAAGCTATGACAATATAGGTTCAATCGATACGAGCGATGGTTTACGCAAAATCTCCCCGAATCGATAATTCATGAATTAAACTCGACGAAATTGGATTGGCAATCACCCAATAACAACAATCGGTAAGGAATAATACAACATACTTGAACAATTCGATATTAATCAAGCAAAACCCGAAAACCCCCCAAAATTGACAAGTTAGGGTTCTAGACGAAAATATCTTGAATTTGAACGGAGGAAGATGATTACGTTGATGATGATATGATAGCACGACTCTACAGTGATGGAAAATGAAGAAGACCTGGATCAAGAATGGTGGGAATCGCCCTCTGATGTCGCCCAATGAAGAAAACGAAAAAAGATGTGAAAATGAGGTTTCTGACCTCTGCCCGCTGTTTTAAAATAGTGGGATGTTACGGCCGTAATAGGGGTTAGCTTACGGCCGTAACAAGGCCAACATTACGGCCGTAATGAATGGGGTTTTACGGCCGTAACACCCTACTGGACAACAGTGTAAGAAGCTGCTGTCCGAACTGTCCTGGACGACTCCGAAACTCGGACCTGCTATCGAACCAAAAATATGGTTACGAAGTATTCTCGATGAAGAATATAAGCGTTAAAAGGAAACACAATTCTGATTTCCCGAAGGTTTGGAATTCGACGACGAAAGTAAATTTCCCTTAAGTTTAAGAAAATTACAAAACGGCCCAATCGCTCGAAAATCACGATACGATGTTGGATTGACAAACCGAAACTCACAACACGAACAACTCCACCATACGAACTTATGTAAACAAGGAAACAACGAAAACGAATGATTTTTACGAGAATCGAATGTACATACGGCAACATAACATAAAATGGAATTACGTAAAAACATCTTCGAAACTCGTCCAAATGGAAAAACTCCAACAATAAAGTAGATTCAAAATGTCGAAACGATTACAAGCGAGCCGATGAAAATAGACATACACCAAAAATAGAAACTGCTAAAATTGGAAAGGTACGGATATTACATTCTCCCCTTCTAAAAAGAAGTTTCGTCCCGAAACTTAAGAATCAAAAAGCTCGGGGTGCCTCGAACGCATATCCTCCTCCAACTCCAATGTTGCCTCTTCTACTCCGTGCCTCGACCATTGCACTTTAACCAAAGGAATGGTTTTTTGCCTTAATTGTTTGTCTCGACTATCCCAAATTTTAACGGGCCTCTCCTCGAACGTAACGTCCTTCTCGATCTCCACGTCCCCGAAATCAATGACATGGGATGGATCCGGAACATACTTCCTCAGCTGAGAGACGTGAAATACACTATGCACATGACTCAACGACGGAGGTAAAGCCAAACGGTATGCCAACTTGTCAACTCTCTCCAATATCTCGAAAGGTCCAATATACCTTGGACTGAGCTTCCCATTTTCCCTAAACGGAAAACTCCCTTCGATGGAGACATTCTCAACAAAACATGATCTCACCTCAAACTCTAAAGGTCGACGCTTAACATCCGCATAAGACTTTTGTCGACTCTGAGCTGCTAACATTCTCTTTCTAATCAATTCAACTTTCTCCCACGTCTCTAATACAAGATACGGCTCGGTGCCAACTAGATCGGATGGCTCATACCAACATATCGGTGATCGGCAACGTCGGCCATAAAGTGCCTCATACAGTGCCATCTTAATCGATGCATGCCAGCTATTATTATAAGTAAACTCGATCAAAGCCAGATGCTCCTCCCAGTCACTACTCCAGTCTAACGCACACACGCGTAACATATCATCGAATGTCTGAATGATAAGCTCGGACTGCCTGTTGGTCTGAGGATGGAAAGATGTACTCAAACGCAACCGTGTCCCCAATGCCTTATGTACCGCCTGCCAGAAATGCGATACAAACCGGCTATCTCTATCCGAAATAATAGTCTTTGGCGTACCATGAAGTCTCACTATCTGTGCGATAAAAATACGAGCCAATTTTGCTGGACCCCAAGTATCCTTGATGCCCAGGAAATGTGCCGACTTAGTCAGTCGGTCCACGATCACCCACACCATATTCATTCCGGTCTTTGTCCTCGGCAAATTCGTGACAAAATCCATCGAGATATCTTCCCATTTCCATTCCGGAAAGGGGAGTGGTTTCAACAATCCGTCTGGCCGCTGATGCTCGATTTTTGACTTGTTGACAAGTCAAACACATAGCCACAAACTGAACTACCTCATTCTTCATGTCATTCCACCAGAAATTCTTCCTCAAATCTTTATACATTTTACTCGAGCCCGGATAGATTGAGTAAGGTGACGCGTGAGCCTCTCGCATAATACTCTGCCTCAATTCCAAGTCGTTCGGAACACAAAGCCGATCTCAGAATCTCAACACACCATCCTCATGTATCACGAATCCCGGGTATTTCCCCTTCCACACATTCTCTCGAAGCTGAATAAACATCGGATCTTAATGTCAAAGATGATGAGATCTCAAGAGTACGCAACTGCCCGGAACTCCCTGGCAGTACAACCTCAACGCTCAACCTCAAAACTCTCGCTGAAGCCCTGACTGGGCCGTAAGTAATTCAAGCACCCGAAGCGATACCGATTTCCAGCTCAAGGCGTCTGCCACCACATTTGCCTTGCCCGGATGATAAAGGATCTCGAGATTGTAATCTTTAATCAACTCCAACCATCTCCTCTGTCTCACATTTAGCTCTTTCTGCGTGAAAATGTACTTCAGACTCTTGTGATTGGTGAAAATCTGACACGACGAGCCATACAAGTAGTGATGCCAGATCTTCAACGCGAACACAACTGCGGCCAACTCAATATCGTGGGTAGGGTAATTCAACTCATATGGTTTCAACTGACGGGAAGCATAGGCAATCGTCCTCCCGTGCTGCATGAGTACACATCCGAGCCCTTGGCCCGAAGCGTCACTAAAAACTGAGAAACCCTCATTACCACTCGGTAAAGCCAAAACGGGGGCTGTCGTCAACCGCTTCTTCAACTCCTATAAACTCTTTTGTCTCTCGTCGGTCCACACAAATTTCTCCGACTTTTGCAACAACTGAGTCAGTGGTCGAACGAGCTTAGAGAATCCCTCGATAAATCTACGATAATACTCGTCCAAACCCAAAAAAATGAAGACCTCCTTCACGTTTTTGGGCGGCGCCCAATCCAGTACTACCTCTATCTTATGTGGGTCCACACGTACACCCTCGGCCGAGATCACGTGACCGAGAAACATAACATACCGCAACCAAAACTCACACTTTGAGAACTTCGCAAAAAGATGCTGAGTTCTCAAGATTCCCAACACGATATGCAAATGACGTGCATGCTCCTCCTCACTCCTCGAGTAAATCAAGATATCGTCAATAAAGACAACTACACATTTATCGAGGTATTCGATAAAGACTTTGTTCATAAGCTGCATGAACACGACTGGTGCGTTGGTTAGCCCAAAAGGCATAACCACAAACTCGTAATGACCGTATCTCGTCCGAAAGGCCGTCTTTGGAATGTCGGGATCCTTCACTCGGAGCTGATAATACCCCGATCTCAAATCAATATTCGAAAACATGGTTGCCCCTTGCAATTGGTTTAACAAGTCATCAATCCTCGGGAGTGGATACTTGTTTTTGATAGTCACTTTGTTCAACTCTCGATAGTCGATACACAGACGAAGTGACCCATCATTCTTCTTTACGAACAGGACCGGTGCGCCCCAAGGCGAAGCGCTCGATCGAATATACCCCATGTCTAGCAGCTCTCCCAACTGTTTCTTCAATTAAAGCATCTCGGCAGGCGTCATATGGTATGACGTCTTAGAAATTGGTGCTGCACCCGTCTCTAAATCAACAGTAAACTCAACCTCTCGGTCTGGCGGCAAACCCGGCAACTCATCTGGAAAGACGTCAGGATACTCACACACTACCAGAATAGACGAGAACTCGACTCCCCCTTCTTCCGATCTCAAAGCATAACACCAATAACAGGTGCAACCTCCTCGAAGAAGTCTCACCGCTTTCATAGCGCTGATCAGAAATCTCTGACTACTCCGCTTACGCCCCAAAAAAGAATGCTCGGTACCGTCAGAGGCTAACATCGAAACGGTTCTCGTTCTATAATTCATGACCGCCCCATGACGGTCCAGCTAATCCTCACCAAGAATCAGATCCTTGTCCTTAATATCTACCGCAATCAGATTAGAAGGCCAATCCCTCCCCGCGATACTCACAGGAAAATCTCTAATCTCACGGTCCCCCATAATGCTATCCCCACTAGGTAGTTTAACAACAAATGGTTCACACGCAACTTGGAAATCAACATGCAGACGACGTACACAATCCATAGATATGAAAGAATGTGTAGCACCAGAATCGAATAACACGGAAACAGGATGGTCAAGGATGTGAACAGTACCTGTAGCCATCGTCGCGTCAGGATCTCCAGCTCGTCTCATCTCATATACATGGGGCGGAACAGACCCTGCACTAGAAGCTCCGCCTCTAGAAGGTTGCCCACATCCTCGACCTCTGCCAAAACTCTGCTGGGGCTGGGAAACTGTCACTGCCTGATTCACGCTCGGTTCCCCCGCAGCTGGGGCTGACACCTGAGTAACTGGTGCCCGAACCGCATCTGTACAAAACTTAGCACGATGTCCCATCCGACCACAAGCAAGACACTGAATCGGAGGCCTATCACACTCACTCATCATGCGTCCGGGATGACCGCAGTTAAAATAGGTAGGACCACAAAAGAAAACAGTAGGAGCAGACTTAGAACCGTTCCCTGGCCCAAATGACGGGGACTGACTCCCGAAGACTCGCGAACCAGACTGAGCCTTATGATACCCGCCAGACTTGTCTCCCGAAAACTGGCCGGAGGTCTTCTGTTTCTTTCCCTCGGTTGCCGTCTCTGTCGCAGAAAATGACATCTCATAAGCCATTGCCTTGTTCTGATAATCTTTCAGAGTTGTACACCCGAGACCAGACATGTAATGACGAACCCTCGGCTTCATCCGCATGTCAAAGTGGTGGATCTTATCAAGTTCATCTCGGACCTGGCTTCTCACATAGTGAATTTGTTGGTTGTAGTCCTTGATCGCCTGCGAAATAGAAACATCCTTGGGCTTAGCCTCAAAGAAGGCTCGGATCCTCCCCTCCTTCACTGGCCACGGACAAAATTCGTCCTCCATCAACTCTCAGAACTCTGCCCACGTGGCTGCCCGGTCACGTGGTTTCACCGCTTGCCACCACGTTGCCGCCTCCTTGGCGAGGAAGTACTGAGCGATGGGTACCTTCCTCTCCTCAGGGCAGTCAGCCGCCTCGAACACTTTCTCCATCTCAAATGACCAACTCTCCCAACTGGAAGGGTTGGAAGTACCATCAAACTGTGGAGGACGCATATGAATCACGTCCTGAAGCAACATATCATTGCCGGATCCAGTAGGCGGAACCGGGTTAGCATTAGCTTGGCCGACCAAGACAGCCTGAGTCGGTAGCATCATCTGGTTCGCTACTTGCTGCAAAATATTTGCCACTCCGATATTCTCATGAGCATTACCGGAGCTAGCAGACTGATATGTCTGGCCTCCGGAACTAGGTGGAACACTGTTCGACAAGGAAGGCATCGCCGAATCAGTTCTTGAGTTATCAGACATGGCCGCCCCACCGACTGCGCCACATCCCCTACCGCGTCAGTGACCGCGTCTGCATCCTCTACCAGCAGGTATTCTGAAGAAGTAACGGGTGAGTACAGTTCAACGCAAAACGCAACAAAATAGTAAGAAGGGAATAGAACAGAACAACGTAACAAGTCAAGTTAGGAAAAACATACGAGCACCGGCGTGCTGAGATGATGGCGTGGCAGTGATACTGTTCAAAATGGACACTCAACTAGACCCAAATAACCGACAGCCTAGGTATACATAAACCTAAGCTCTGATACCATATTCTGTAACACCCCCAAGACGATCAGGGCATATTACAGCATCGTGGACCCCACACATTGGAATCCACTAGGCTAACGTACCAAAATGACATTCGATAAAGACAAACATCATTAACTCACAGACAATTTCTCAATCCATGACATTCAAAACAAAAGACCGAAATTGAGGATACAATTCGACATTAAATCCACTCCCAAAACGGGTACACAATATTAATAAATTTAAGAAAGAAGTACTCGAGTACTTAAGCAAATGACATAATAAATAAACTCCAGAAACCAAACACCAATGGACAACCACTGAACAGAATCAAGCTTGCCCATTATCCTCGTACAGCTCGCACGCTCATTTGCTTCCATGACCTGTACCTGAAATACGAAAGTATTTACAGCTGCTAGTGCAAGTACAATCCATTTGAACTACCATTCTAATCAGATGAAAATATGCGCCAAAAGTCATTTTAGAAATCATTTATATTCCGGAATATTCACGGTGCACAAGCACAAAATACATTTTGTCCAACAAAACAATTCAAAGTTAACCGTTGGTACGAGATTCAGGGCCACCGTACCCCGCAGAGCCCCGTCGGACATCCCTGGGTGGTTAACCCTAGTTCGTGATATGCACACACATGACAATACGTATCCCTAGAGGCCCCGTCGGACCGTCCCTAGGTGAACATACACATATCCGTCCACAACAACCACGAAAAACCATAATTCAAATACTAGAACATGTAAACAAATGTAAAGTACTTGCCTTTGAGACATCTTTAATGAAACGGGAATGAACAACGACTACGAATGATCCCGAGGGAAAACGACCGTTCCTAAATGAAGGATTAACATAACTCAGTCCTATACAATAACAATAATCGAATGGAATACGTCCATAACCCCAGTTACAAGCTACGACAATATAGGTTCAATAGAGACGGGCGAGGGTTTACGCAAAATCTCCCCGAATCGATAATTCAAGGATTAAACTCGACGAAATAAGATTGGGAATCACCCAATACCAACAATCGGTAAGGAATAATACAACATACTTGAACAATTCGAGATTAATCAAGCGAAACCCGAAAACCCCCCAAAATTGACAAGTTAGGGTTCTAGACGAAAGTACCTTGAATTCGGACGGAGGAAGATGATTACATTGATGATGATATGATAGCACGACTCTACGGTGATGGAAAAAGAAGAAGACCCGGATCAAGAACGGTGGGAATCGCCCTCTGATGTCGCCCGATGAAGAAAACGAAAAAAAGATGTGAAAATGAGGTTTCTTACCTCTGCTTGCTGTTTTAAAACAGCGGGATGTTACGGCCGTAACAGGGGCTAGCTTACGGCCGTAACAAGGCCAACATTACGGCCGTAATGAATGGGGTGTTACGGACGTAACACCCTTACAGACGACGATCTAAGAAGGCTGCTTTATCCGGCTATCCGGATGACTCCGAAACTCGGACCTGCTATCGAACCAAAAATATGGTTACGAAGTATTCTCGATGACAAATCTAAGCATTAATAGGAAACACAATTCCGATTCCCCGAAGGTTCGAAATTCGACGACGAAAGTAAATTTCCCTTAAGTTTAAGGAAATTACAAAACGGCCCAAACACTCGAAAATCGCGATACGACGTCAGATTGACAAATTGAAACTCACAACACGAACAACTCAACCATACGAACTTATGTAAACAATAAAACAATGAAAACATAAAAACGTCTCCGAAACTCGTCCAAATGGAAAAACTCCAAGAATAAAGTAGATTCAAAATGTCGAAACAGTTACAAGCGAGTTGATAAAAATAGACATACACCAAAAATAGAAACTGCTAAAAATGGAAATGTATGGATATTACAATTCGAACCCGCGCTGGTTCAGCCAAAGGCCGCGTCCGAACCATCTTGGTTGGAGCCATTTTTGTGAATCTTGTTTACTGGTATTACAGTTAACCTGTTTTGTAAAATTAAACATAATGTTTTAAAATGTATTTTTTGCGGCCGGCGGGAGTTGAACCCGCGCGGCCATGTGCGGGTGAAGGGCGCTCAGCCATCTGGGCTAGCAATCCAGTTTATTGATTTTGATCGCATATTAGTCTTAAGTCTGACTGTCAGACAGATTTTAATTTCTATAATTACATGCTTTGTTAATTATTTGATAATTAATTATGGTATGTGTATGGTGTATGGCATGACCAATAATTGACCAATGTGATTGGATTATTTATTTCCTTATGGGTTGGTTTTGCAGCCTTTGTGTCGTTTAGTTATATTTGGTTTTACGGCCTGCGAGTCGTCTATTTAAATTATTTAATTATTTTACGGCTTGCGTGTCGTTCGCACATCTTGTAATTTAATTTACTAATGTAGTATTAGAATTCATTAATGTAATGAAGACAAGAAGGACGAGAAGGACGGACTCGAGGATTCAATTGATCGCGTATGACGTTCCAAGGAGATGGGAAGATCAATGAAGACCAATTGCAACCTTTTAGATTGACCCTTGTGATTTTCATGTTAGCTCATGGAAATCACGTTAGGAATTATGGTCATGCTATACACGGTCTTATGCTTTTAATTGTCATGTGATGCGATGTATGTTTAAATTTATGCATGTATGTGATGCTATGTATGTTTAGATGTATGTTAGCAAACATAGACATTAACATAAGATAAAAATCCCTCGTTAAATTTTTTAAATGCCGTTCATTTGAAAAACACCTATCAAGACTTCGATCATCTTGAGTGAGTCATGCCAAAGCTGGGCACTCAGATTATCTTAGTAAGGTGGGATGGGTAATGGTGATACCTATGTATTTTAATGAACTAAGAATTCAAAAGGGTTTTGAACCTTAAGGCATAAGATGGGATTATAACATGCTTGGGCATACGATGTCAAATCCCATGAATATAATCTAAGAGTTACATATGATGTAATCGGTAAAGAGTTATCCACCTAAAGTAGCTCAATTCTAGGCGTCATGCCAAAGCTGAGTTTAGGATTGCGCGAAATGGGATTTTAGCCCACTAAAATTACAAATGTTGTAGATTGAGGGTACTTTGTTTTAGTGGGAATATTTTTTGAGAAATAAAATAATGTGACTAAATAATTTGCATATTGAAATTTGTAGATAATATAGAATGTCATCAAATAACACGTCCACCATTTCACTGCGATCAGTCCTCGAGAAGGACAAACTCAAAGAAAACGGCAGAAACTATCTGGATTGGATCCGTAGCTTGAGAACATTTCTCAAGAAAGAAAGTAAGTTGTATGTTCTTGAGGAAGAAATTCCCGATGAGCCAGCTGACAATGCAAACAAAGCGACAAAAGACAAATGGAAGAAACATTGTGATGATTCCATTGATGTCAGTTGTCTTATGTTGGATACCATTTGTCCAGAACTTCAGAAGAATCTGGAGGAAATGCAAGCTTATGAGCTGAATGCTCACCTCAAGGAAACTTTCTCGAAGCATGCTAGGCAAGATAGCTATCAGACCTTTCAAGCCTTATATGCTTGCAAGATGGTTGAGGGGATATCGGTCAGCGCTCATGTACTCAATATGAAAGGATATATTGATCATCTTGAAAGGCTCAGTTTTCCACTTTCTAAGGAGCACTCAACATATGTGATCCTAAACTCATTGCTCGAAAGTTTCGGTCAGTTCATTATGAACTATAATATGAATGAGATAGAGAAGTCCATTGCTGAGCTGCATGGGATGCTTAAAATGGCTGAGCAAAATATTAAGAAGAAACCAAGCCATGTGTTGATGGTCATCAAAGGGAAGTCCTTTAAGAACAAAGGCAAGAGCAAGGGTAAGGCAAAAGTTGCCAAATCTAAAGACTCTACTAAGCCAGTTTTCAAGGCTAAAGCTCCCAAAGATATAAATTGCCATCATTGTAATAAACCAGGACACCGAAAAAGAAATTGCAAGATTTACTTGGAAGAGCTGAAGCATACCAAGGGTAGTGAGACTACCACAGGTATATTTGTTATAGAAGTTAACTTATCTACTTCTTACTCCTGTGTATTGCATACTAGATGTGGATCTCACATTTGTACATATGTGCAGGGGTTAAGAAGTAGTAGAGAATTGTAGAAAGGGGAAGTAGATCTAAGAGTCGGCAATGGAGCAAGAGTTCCTGCACTAGCCGTAGGAACTTATGATCTAGTTTTACCCAATGGGCTTTTGTTAGTTTTGAACAATTGCTATTATGTTCCTGATATGAATAGGAATATTATTTCAGTTTCTACATTAGATTTTGAAGGTTACAGTTTTCTTAGAATAAGATTATTCGTATTTTCTTTGATGACTTGCTTTATGGTACTGCAAAGTTATATACTGGCCTTTAAAATATTGATCTAGATGAGTCCGACACTTTGGAAGTCCATAACATTGCATTCAAGAAACCTAAGCTCAATGATTCTAATCTGACTTACTTATGGCATTGTCGACTTGGTCACATAAATTAGAAACACATTTCTAAATTCCATAATGATGGACTTTTAGACTCTTTTAACTATGAATCATATGGGACATGCGAATCTTATTTATTGGTCAAGATGACGAAGAATCCTTTCACCGGTCATGGAGAAAGGGCTAGTGATATCCATGTGATCGAATCGAGGTGAATCGTGTTCGAGTATACTAATCCCATTAGCATACCTATTGTTGTTACCCAAAATATTATCCGGAGATGATATTGCTGGAATGGTCGAGTAACAAACAAATGCGAGAGCACGTCCGTGGGGAAAGTAAATAACATAAGATTTTCCGGGGTTGTTAGTCCCGGGCTTGAATGCTCTCGCGAGATATTATTAATACAAATACTTTGGAGTACAAATATTAATGTTAGAGTACAATTACAATGAGTGTAAAGACCCTAGTTATCTTAGCTATTGAGTGTGAAGATTTCCGGAAGAACCAGATATGATGCTCTCTGAGTTCTTGTAACAACGATGGGGTGTTGTGACGACTGTGAGAAATCGACGGTCTCTCACTACGTGTATTAGCAGAATATCTGAGCTCCTGGACTCGTGTATCTCTTCAAATCTGTACTGTAGGGACTTCTTGCCTCTGCCGACCGTCTTATGGATGAGAGGTGCTGAGAGAGAAATCCTAAAATAGATTCAAGGGAGAAAGCCGAGAGGAGTCTGAGTGTCTAAATGTTTTTCGGGGGAGAGGAACGTCTGTGAACGTTTTTCTGAATGAGATTCCGAACCTTTTCCCAATTGCTGGAGGTTCTCTATTTATAGCACTGGGAGTTGCTGGGCGATCGCTTCTGCTGTATTATAATAAGCGGGCGATCGTATTTAGCACATAGGTTGGTCTCCTTAAAGTCCAAAGAAGTTGTTGGCTGCCAGAAGTGTGAGCCAATGAGAGGCCGACACGCATCCGTGCCGCTGTCTTGGGAGGCCCTACTTAGGACCTTTCCGCGGGTCTGTCGGTAGGTGAGAAGGTGGTGACAGGCTGTGTTCAACGATCCATGTTCTACGGCGCCTTTCGTGGGTCTGCACATGGGCGCTTGCTTTGAGATCCAGTCTTCGTAGACTTTGGCGGACGAAGGTCTTATTCGTGGCACAGGACGGTCGTCCTTGGTCGGGCCCCAGAGTCGATCACTGGGCGCCAAAAGGCAATCGCCTTGGGAGTCGATCGCTAGATGCTCGAAGGTGGCTTGTTACCTTCATTCTGACAAGGTTGTTGTAGCTCATTTTGGTCGTGGACTCGGTCGCTCGGCCTTTAATCCGATCGCCGTCGAGGCGTATAAATCGCCGCACAACAATTGCCCCCCAGCTCGCTCTGATGTTGGAAACGTGGGGTGAGGTGGTTCTACTGGCGATCGCTGAACTTTGACAAGTGACTCTGCATTTTGCGGAACTGGCGACCGTCTTTGAGCGGAATGGTTTTGAATTTGGACGACCTGGTCAGTCGCTGAGATGAGCGGGAAATAACAGCGGTCGTGGAAAAGTCTCCGGGGCACGTGTCGGGTTCCTGTTGGGGGAGACCGACGGTTAGATACGACTCCTCGTCTGGCGTGTCCTTGAAACAACGCGTACGCGGGTTTCAAGGGAGGCATTAAATGCGACGGTTGCACTTCAGCCCCCGAGATTCTCCATATTTGCACGGAAGTCCCTGCCATCTCCTATAAAAAGAGCTGGACTGCAGTGTATAAGAACCTAATGCGATTTTATCGGAGAAGAAGAATATTGCCGAAGGATTTTCTGAAGCTTTGACTGCCGATCGTCGATCGACCCAACCCTCGGTAAGAAACACTCATTTTCTCCTCTTCTTGTCGAAAATGTCTAGAGTATCTTTATCGTCTGGAAAGGGTACCGCCTCTACCGCCGGGACTTCGACTGTCCGGGGAGGCTCCTCCGTAGAACTCCATGTGGAGACGGCTGCTGAGGCTATCCGTGCCGGTATTGATCCTGTAGAAATCGAGGCACTATTCAATGAAGCCGACGCCGCCAGGGAGGCGGCGGCTGAGCAGAGGCGTATGCTGTGGAGAGTGATTCGGCGGTGAGGGCATACTGGGAGCAGCACATTGCTTTTGGCCAGGCCTATTTGGCCTTTGCTGAAATCATGGAGAGGTTGGTCGGTCCGTCTCCTAAACTCGATTACCGGGAGTGCTCGATCGCTCATCCTTATCAGTCGGCGAAGCGGTAGCTGTTTAGGTGGTCCCTCGGCCAGATTAAGAGCTCGGCGACTAGGAAGAACCTGGACGTCTAAAGTACCAGGTACCATATCCCTTCAGATGTGGATCTCTTCGCGCCGGCGGAGAACGAGCGAGCCGACCAACCGCCGGAGGGTATGGTTGCCGTGAATGAGGCAATAATGGAGGCCGGGCTGCGGTTCCCTCTGTCATTTACTGTCTCCCATCTGCTGGATGCTTGGAATGTGGCGCCGCTTCAGCTGACGCCGAACGCATGACTCCAGATCGTCTGCACCCTCACCTTGTTCGGCGATCATCCACTATACCGCCTCCTCTCACCGTTGGAGATGAACTACCTGTTCAAGCTGACGGCTCAGAAAGGGTTGGTTGGAGGCTATCATATCCAAGGCCGTTCCGGTCGGGTGATCCTTGGAGTCCCGAACAAAGTGCGAGGCGATACGGCGAAGTGGTTCTGGGTCGCTGGTGCTTGGAAGTCCTCAGCCAGCGACAATTCCACGGGCGAGCTGGATATTCCCACTAGATTTCGGGAGAGGAATCCGGGTAAGGGTTCTGACTCTCCCTTCGTTCGGATATGTTCTGAACTGATCTAATTTGGTTTCCCTTTTGCAGGTTTCCATATTCCGGCGGTCGACGAGCTACCTTTTAATTTTCTGGTCGTCTAGGAGCGGATACGAAGTCTGTCGGACGACAAGTTAGACGCTCGCCGGATTAACAAAGAGAGCCGTTGGCTGCCTGCTCGGTTATTCTGTTTTCTGTGACATCTCTCAGTCCCAGGTATGAATTTCTATGATCTCCATTTGCTTGGCGATCGTCCTGCTTGGAGAAAGTGTCTAACCGATGTTTGGTCATTTCTTAATGAAGAGGTCCGTGGCCCCCGCTTCTTGGAGCCTCCACCGGAGATAGCCATGTCGAACCCCGGAGTTTTGAGTCGCCTGCGCTAGAAGAAGTCAACTCGAGTTCCTCCGGTGGCGCTACCTCTTGCTCTGGAGGTGAGGCCTCCTATAGAGCCGATTGCAGTGGAGGAGGTGGTTAAGGAGGAGGGGCTTCGATCGAACCGCAAGCGGCAGAGGTCGGGGGAACCTCCAGTCTCTGCCCATGCTGGTGAGGTGCCGATCGCCGCTCCTCCGCTCACCGCGGTCCCTCTGATGGATGAGCCTACGCCCTCTGCGGCTTTCTTGCGAGAGATGGCGATCGCCGAGGCTGAGACCCCTCGCGGGAAACCATATTTTGGTCGTGACCCCGAGAAAGCCAAGAGTTAAACTTTGTTTATCTGTTGAGTTTCGTCACTTGCGTGGGAGATGTACTAACTTTTTGCTGTTTGATGCAGGATCCGCAGCACTGACCCAGCTTGCCCGCCGCTGGTATTGGATTTCCTGGCGAGCCGATCTCCTCGCCAGGCCTGTGATGTCCGTTATACGTCAACCGGGCCGTTTCTGCTTTGCTGAAGGCCTGGACGACCGACTTAGATGCGATTGCTCTCCAGCGATCCGGGAATACAATGCAGACTGTTTTCGCTCTCTCTCCAGGCGGCGACGATGGCTGCCGAGGCTGTGAAAGAATTCGAAGGGCGTCCATCTACTTATCGTCTCCAGGTAGACCTCGAGGCCGCTCGGAAACAGAATGCGGAGTTTGCTGACAGGATCGTGGCTATGGAGAAGGACTCCTTGGATGCAGCTAAGTGGGCAAGTCATGAACTTGAACTGGCGAGACAGGACTCCGAGCGAGCCCGGGCGACGGTCGACCGGCTTCGGGATCAGATGACAGATGCCCATCGGTCATACGCGGCTGCTCAGTAGGAGGCCGATTAGCTGAAGGTGACTATCGCTCGGATGACTAGTGAGCTGGCGTCGTCGAGGGGAGAGACGGCTGCTAAGGAGACCAAGCTTCAAGGTGCGCAACAGGCAGTTGCGGAGTTGAAAGGGAAGCTGGAGGTGACCGAGGCCGATCCCTTTCTCAACGTGGAGTTCAATAGCGAGTTTGCCTATTACATGGCGTTCGCTGACTCGCTTTGCGCCGCTAAGAAAGGAGGGCTGGAGGTCGGCCCTCTGGCTGAAAACTTCAAGGCATATGCGTTGGAGCATCCTCTTCATCCTACTTTTTCCGTGCCGATCTCGGACCTCTCGGAAATCGGCGTAGACCTGAGCTCGTACCCGACTCCTGAAAATCTTGTTCATCCAAATGCTTCGGAGGACGGGGAGGCAGGTCCGGAGGCTGGCGAAGGGTCGCGGTCCGATCCAGTGGTTGAAGGCGAAGGCCACGCCTGAGGCTCTACGTCCTTATTTTATTTTAGCTTTGTTGTACTTAGGCCTACGGGCGGCCGTATTTGTACTCTTGCATATTCCAAGTAATGAAATGAATATTTGTTTCTTCGATTTATTGCTTGAATGATTGCTTTTCCGAGTCTTTGCATGACTTTATACAAATGTGTGAGGAGAGATTGTTGCGTGTATAGCTCCAAGTGAATTGATAAACTCATATAGATAACTTTTACAACAAATTCGATCGCTGCACGTACATGTGGAAAATGTCGATCTCCGTATGTAATTGAATAGGGACGATCGTCATATACATAGCTCCGCCCTTCCCCCTTGTTTTTGTTCACTTAGTGAAAGTAAGGGGATGAAAATAAATCGTTGAGTGAGCGGTCTTCAATTTTGCAGATTCCTCGAGGAAGGCCGTCCATCTCGGTCTTGAGGAACCATGCACGATCGCAGAGTTCGATGGACCGATCTCCACGACCGTGTCTTGTGCGCGAGCGACATTCCGTCTGATGGCTAAGTTCTCTCGACTCACTTAATCGGGAGGGTCCTCCGTAGGTTGCGCCTCGCCTCGTATTTAAACGAAGGGCGTGCGGTCTTGGTCTGGAGGATTCCTTGCACGAGGCGTCATCGGATTAATCGACTCCACGACCGTGGCTTGTTAGCACTTTTCTACCTCGGACCGCCATTAAGATGGCAATCCTCGACGGTATACGTTGTGACGGCGGAGGGATGCGTCGCATTGTCCGGGAAGGATCCACCACGTTAAGTGATGGACCTTTGAGGGTGGGCGAACGTGTCCACAGATCTATTTTGGAGGGCCCTCAGACTACGCCTGCCTCATATTTAAACGAAGGGTGAGCGATCGTGGCCCAAAGGGACCTTGCACAGGCACATAGAACGGTTCCATCGTCCTCCACAGCTATGTCGACACTCTTCTACCTCGAACCATCACATTAGATGACGATCCTTGACGGTATACGTTTGTGTAAGGGGAGGAGATTGCCTTCCTAGGTTCTTCATGTTGATGACGAACTTTAGAGGGCGAGCGAGTCATCTCCTGATTTGTTTTTGGAGGGTCCTTCGGCTACGCCCGCCTCGTATTCAAATGAAGGGTGAGCGATCGAAGCCCAAAGGAACCTTTCATGGATGGATCGTCAGTTGCATCGATTCTTGCGACCATGGCGGCACTTTTCTACCTCGGACCATCACGTTAGATGACGATCCTCGACGGTATACGTTGTGCTAGGGGAGGCGATCACTGCCTAGGTCCATCATGTTGATGATGAACTTTAGAGGGCGAGCGAGTCATCCTCTTTTTCGAAGCGTTTGCTAGGCAGTAGCCTTTGGTTTGATGAGGAGGGAATCGGGGAGAGACTTCCGAAGTTCCCTTTTCTTGAATGAAGCATGTAGATCCGGTCGCCGAGGTTGATCGAGGGGTTGGCTCGTACGAGCTTTCCGGCCTGTTCGCATTTGATTTGGGCGACCATGTTGCGAGATCGATGGGGCTCCAGCTAAGCCAATAAACTGTCCAACTTTCCCTCCTAGAACAATTTCCAGAGTTGTCTGAGGAGGTCGCGGCATTGGTTGGTGTTGTGGCCGGGACTCTTGTGGTAAGCACAATATTGATTGTGGTCCAGATGACTGTGGTCCCTTATTGCCTTTGGCTTGTTTAGCAGTTCGCGCCCCTTGATGGCATAAAAAATGTGGGATGGAGTTCGGTTGAACTTTGGAGGAGGTGGGCTTCCACATCCTCGAAGGCCTTGAGATCGCCGGGTGGCTTGGCGACCGTCGTTTTGTTTTTGGCGATCGCCGTCTTTCGGACAGGAGGTGGCGTTCCCTCGCCGAAGCGGAGGGTGAGCAGCATTTGTCTGGCCAGAAAGTCGACGGCCTTAGCGCGGAAGATCGCGTAGGTCAGGGGGATGTCCTTGGTGAGATGTCTAAACATAGGTGAATGACCATATAATCCCCCCAGGACCGAGTAGAGAGCGAGCTCGTCGCTAATGGGCTCGCCGGTGAGGACTATTTCATCCACCCAGTTGATGTAATCTGCGTCGGATTCGACTTTTCCCTGCCTGATTTTCATCATGCGGTGGGGGCCTTCTGGTCTGGCGACCTTGGTGGCGAAGTATGACGTGAAGTCATTCGCCAGTTTCTCAAAGGAGATGATCGATCGCGGTGGTAGTGAGACGTACCACCTGTGGGCCAGCTCGCCCAATGTTAATGGGAATATTCGGCACTTGGTCACGTCTGATGCCCCACACCCGGTCATGTAGATCCGGAACTTGCTCAGATGGGTCTCAGGGTCCGATCTCCCTTCGTATAGAGGTGTTTTGGGAGGCGCGATCCTTGGATGTACGGGGGCGAGCTCGATGTGGACCGCGAGTGGCTCAGTCGGTCCGATGATCTTTCTACTGGCACTTGCCCCAGTATCTAAGAGCGCTTTCATCTCGTCGAGCTAGAGCTGCATAGCGGCTATCGCCGCGGCCTGGATGCTCGCGGCTAGGCGCTCGGACCAGGAGCCGAGGCGATCAAGTACTAACCCCCTGGCTCCACTGTCGATGATGTCCTTGCCGATGGCTCGACTCTTTGGCGGATGAGGGCCATATGGCCGACTTATATTGGGTTCGGCGTCGGGTAGGCCGAACTCCTGGTGACGGACTTGGATTCCGTCGTCTCGTGGTTGGGGCCAGAATGCCCCGGTCTCCATGATGGATCGCTCCTCAAGCGGATAAAGACGGAACCGTCCCGTCTAGCGAGAGACTTTTCTCGTGAATCGGGGCTTTTTGACGATCGCTCGGCCAGTAACCCTTTGAACTTCCATTTGCCCACGCGGTGGATGGCCGAGGGAGTTATAGCGGGCGCCGCGCATGCTCTCCGTCGCTCCTTCAGGATAGCCATAACCTCCTCGATCTATTCAGCAGTTTCGAACGCGAGCGAAAGGCTGGGGCCGCCCCTCAGGTGCGGGATCGAGAGTCTCGCGTCGCCAAGGCTACCCTCTGCCGTCGGCTGTGGCTCGGATCGGGCTGGGATATGATGTCCGGCGGTTCGGAGAGTGGATATCTTCGATGTGGTGGCAGATGTCATTATTTTGAAGGCTTTTCTTTGAAGAACAGTGTGTGTTTCTTCAAGTATATGCCCCGAGAATAGGGAGTGTTCTTGGGGACGGTAGGAATGAAAATGAAGGTTAAGATGCCCTTCTTCTAGCGCCAATTGTTGTTACCCAAAATATTATCCGGAGATGATATTGCTGGAATGGTCGAGTAACAAACAAATGCGAGATCACGTCCGTGGGGAAAGTAAATAACACAAGATTTGCCGGGGTTGTTAGTCCCGGGCTTGAATGCTCTCGCGAGATATTATTAATACAAATACTTTGGAGTACAAATATTAATGTTAGAGTACAATTACAATGAGTGTAAAGACCCTAGTTATCTTAGCTATTGAGCGTGAAGATTGCCGGAAGAACTAGATATGATGCTCTGTGAGTTCTGGTAACAACGATGGGGTGCTGTGACGACTGTGAGAAATCGACGGTCTCTCACTACGTGTATTAGCAGAATATCTAAGCTCCTGGACTCGTGTATCTCTTCGAATCTGTACTGTAGGGATTTATTGCCTCTGTCGACCGTTTTCTGGATAAGAGGTGCTGAGAGAGAAATCCTAAAATAGATTCAAGGGAGAAAGCCGAGAGGAGTCTGAGTGTCTAAATGTTTTTTGGGGGAGAGGAACGTCTGTGAACGTCTCCTTAAAGTCCGTAGAAGTTGCTGGCTGCCAGAAGCTTGAGCCAATGAGAGGCCGACACACATCCGTGTCGCTGTCTTGGGAGGCCCTACTTAGGACCTTTCAGCGGGTCTGTCGGTAGGTGAGAAGGTGGTGACAGGCTGTGGTCAACGATCCATGTTCTGCGGCGCCTTTCGCGGGTCTGCACATGGGCGCTTGCTTTGAGATCCAGTCTTCGTAGACTTTGATGGACAAAGGTCTTGTTCGTGGCATTGATTGGTGTTGTGGCCGGGACTCTTGTGGTAAGCACAATATTGATTGTGGTCCAGATGACTGTGGTCCCTTTTTGCCTTTGGCTTGTTTAGCAGTTCGCGCCCCTTGATGGCATAAAAAATGTGGGTCGGAGTTCGGTTGAACTTTGGAGGAGGTGGGCTTCCACATACTCGAAGGCCTTAAGATCGCCGGGTGGCTTGGCGACCGCCGTTTTGTTTTTGGTGATCGCCGTCTTTCGGACAGGAGGTGGCGTTCCGTCGCCGAAGCGGAGGGTGAGCAGCATTTGTCTGGCCAAAAAGTCGACGGCCTTAGCTAGGAAGATCGCGTAGGTCGGGGGGATGTCCTTGGTGAGATGTCTAAACATAGGTGAATGACCATATAATCCCCCCAGGACCGAGTAGAGAGCGAGCTCGTCGCTAATGGGCTCGCCGGTGAGGACTATTTCATCCACCCGGTCGATGTAATCTGCATCGGATTCGACTTCCCCCTGCCTGATTTTCATCATGCGGTGGGGCCCTTCTGGTCTGGCGACCTTGGTGGCGAAGTATGACGTGAAGTCATTCGCCAGTTTCTCAAAGGAGATGATCGATCGCGGTGGTAGTGAGACGTACCACCTGTGGGCCAGCTCGCCCAATGTTAACGGGAATATTCGGCACTTGGCGCGTCTTATGCCCCACACCCGGTCATGTAGATCCGGAACTTGCTCAGATGGGTCTCAGGGTTCGATCTCCCTTCGTATAGAGGTGTTTTGGGAGGCGCGATCCTTGGCTGTACGGGGGCGAGCTCGATGGGGACCGCGAGTGGCTCAGTCGGTCCGATGATCTTTCTACTGGCGCTTGCCCCAGTATCCAAGAGCGCTTTCATCTCGTCGAGCTAGAGCTGCATAGCGGCCATCGCCACGGCCTGGATGCTCGCGGCTAGGCGCTCGGACCGGGAGCCGAGGCGATCAAGTACTAACCCCCTGGCTCCACTGTCGATGATGTCCTTGCCGCGTGGCTCGACTCTTTGGCGGATGCGGGCCATATGGCCGACTTGTATTGGGTTCGGCGTCGGGTAGGCCGAACTCCTGGTGACGGACTTGGATTCCGTCGTCTCGTGGTTGGGGCCAGAATGCCCCGGTCTCCATGATGGATCGCTCCTCAAACGGCTAAAGACGGAACCGTCCCGTCTAGCGAGAGACTTTTCTCGTGAATCGGGGCTTTCTGACGATCGCTCGGCCAGTAACACTTTGAACTTCCATTTGCCCATGCGGTGGATGGCCGAGGGAGTTATAGCGGGCGCCGCGCATGCTCTCCGTCGCTCCTTCAGGATAGCCATAGCCTCCTCGATCTATTCCGCCTTTTGGAACTGGTCGAGCGAAAGGCTGGGGCCGCCCCTCAGGTGCGGGATCGAGAGTCTCGCGTCACCAAGGCTACCCTCTACCGTCGGCTGTGGCTCGGATCGGGCTGGGATATGATGTCCGGCGGTTCGGAGAGTGGCTCTCTTCGATGTGGTGGCAGATGTCATTATTCTGAAGGCTTTTCTTTGAAGAACAGTGAGTGTTTCTTCAAGTATATACCCCGAGAACAGTGAGTGTTCTTGGGGACGGTAGGAATGAAAATGAAGGTTAAGATGCCCTTATTCTAGCGCCAATTGTTGTTACCCAAAATATTATCCGGAGATGATATTGCTGGAATGTTCGAGTAACAAACAAATGCGAGATCATGTCCGTGGGGAAAGTAAATAACACAAGATTTGCCGGGGTTGTTAGTCCCGGGCTTGAATGCTCTCGCGAGATATTATTAATACAAATACTTTGGAGTACAAATATTAATGTTAGAGTACAATTACAATGAGTGTAAAGACCCTAGTTATCTTAGCTATTGAGCGTGAAGATTGCCGGAAGAACCAGATATGATGCTCTGTGAGTTCTTGTAACAACGATGGGGTGCTGTGACGACTGTGAGAAATCGACGGTCTCTCACTACGTGTATTAGCAGAATATCTGAGCTCCTGGACTCGTGTATCTCTTCGAATCTGTACTGTAGGGATTTATTGCCTCTGCCGACCGTCTTCTGGATGAGAGGTGCTGAGAGAGAAATCCTAAAATAGATTCAAGGGAGAAAGCCGAGAGGAGTCTGAGTGTCTAAATGTTTTTCGGGGGAGAGGAACGTCTGTGAACGTCTCCTTAAAGTCCGCAAAAGTTGCTGGCTGCCAGAAGCGTGAGCCAATGAGAGGCCGAAACACATCCGTGTCGCTGTCTTGGGAGGCCCTACTTAGGACCTTTCAGCGGGTCTGTCGGTAGGTGAGAAGGTGGTGACACGCTGTGGTCAACGATCCATGTTCTGCGGCGCCTTTCGCGGGTCTGCACATGGGCGCTTGCTTTGAGATCCAGTCTTCGTAAACATTGATGGACGAAGGTCTTGTTCGTGGCCTTGGTTGGTGTTGTGGCCGGGACTCTTATGGTAAGCACAATATTGATTGTGGTCCAGATGACTGTGGTCCCTTTTTGCCTTTGGCTTGTTTAGCAGTTCGCGCCCCTTGATGGCATAAAAAATGTGGGCCGGAGTTAGGTTGAACTTTGGAGGAGGTGGGCTTCCACATCCTCGAAGGCCTTGAGATCGCTGGGTGGCTTGGCGACTGCCGTTTTGTTTTTGGCGATCGCCGTCTTTCGGACAGGAGGTGGCGTTCCCTCGCCGAAGCGGAGGGTGAGCAGCATTTGTCTGGCCAGAAAGTCGACGGCCTTAGCGCGGAAGATCGCGTAGGTCGGGGGGATGTCCTTGGTGAGATGTCTAAACATAGGTGAATGACCATATAATCCCCCAGGACCGAGTAGAGAGCGAGCTCGTCGCTAATGGGCTCGCCGGTGAGGACTATTTCATCCACCCGGTCGATGTAATCTGCGTCGGATTCGACTTCTCCCTGCCTGATTTTCATCATGCGGTGGGGGCCTTCTGGTCTGGCGACCTTGGTGGCGAAGTATGACGTGAAGTCATTCGCCAGTTTCTCAAAGGAGATGATCGATCGCGGTGGTAGTGAGACGTACCACCTGTTGGCCAGCTCGCCCAATCTTAACGGGAATATTCGGCACTTGGTCGCGTCTGATGCCCCACACCCGGTCATGTAGATCCGGAACTTGCTCAGATGGGTCTCAGGGTTCGATCTCCCTTCGTATAGAGGTGTTTTGGGAGGCGCGATCCTTGGCTGTACGGGGGCGAGCTCGATGTGGACCGCGAGTAGCTCAGTCGGTCCGATGATCTTTCTACTGGCGCTTGCCCCAGTATCCAAGAGCGCTTTCATCTCGTCGAGCTAGAGCTGCATAGCGGCCATCGCCACGTCCTGGATGCTCGCGGCTAGGCGCTCGGACCGGGAGCCGAGGCGATCAAGTACTAACCCCCTTGCTCCACTGTCGATGATGTCCTTGCCGCGTGGCTCGACTCTTTGGCGGATGCGGGCCATATGGCCGACTTGTATTGGGTTCGGCGTCGGGTAGGCCGAACTCCTGGTGACGGACTTGGATTCCGTCGTCTCGTGGTTGGGGCCAGAATGCCCCGGTCTCCATGATGGATCTCTCCTCAAACGGCTAAAGACGGAACCGTCCCGTCTAGCGAGAGACTTTTCTCGTGAATCGGGGCTTTCTGATGATCGCTCGGCCAGTAACCCTTTGAACTTCCATTTGCCCACGCGGTGGATGGTCGAGGGAGTTATAGCGGGCGCCGCGCATGCTCTCCGTCGCTCCTTCAGGATAGCCATAGCCTCCTCGATCTATTCCGCGGTTTGGAACTGGTCGAGCGAAAGGCTGGGGCCGCCCCTCAGGTGCGGGATCGAGAGTCTCGCGTCACCAAGGCTACCCTCTGCCGTCGGCTGTGGCTCGGATCGGGCTGGGATATGATGTCCGGCGGTTCGGAGAGTGGCTCTCTTTGATGTGGTGGCAGATGTCATTATTCTGAAGGCTTTTCTTTGAAGAACAGTGAGTGTTTCTTCAAGTATATGCCCCGAGAACAGTGAGTGTTCTTGGGGACGGTAGGAATGAAAATGAAGGTTAAGATACCCTTCTTCTAGCGCCAATTGTTGTTACCCAAAATATTATCCGGAGATGATATTGCTGGAATGGTCGAGTAACAAACAAATGTGAGATCACGTCCGTGGGGAAAGTAAATAACACAAGATTTGCCGGGGTTGTTAGTCCCGGGCTTGAATGCTCTCGCGAGATATTATTAATACAAATACTTTGGAGTACAAATATTAATGTTAGAATACAATTACAATGAGTGTAAAGACCCTAGTTATCTTAGCTATTGAGTGTGAAGATTGCCGGAAGAACCAGATATGATGCTCTATGAGTTCTTGTAACAACGATGGGGTGTTGTGACGATTGTGACAAATCGATGGTCTCTCACTACGTGTATTAGCAGAATATCTGAGCTCCTGGACTCGTGTATCTCTTCGAATCTGTACTGTAGGGATTTATTGCCTCTGCCGACCGTCTTCTGGATGAGAGGTGCTGAGAGAGAAATCCTAAAATAGATTCAAGGGAGAAAGCCGAGAGGAGTCTGAGTGTCTAAATGTTTTTCGGGGGAGAGGAACGTCTGTGAACGTCTCCTTAAAGTCCGCAGAAGTTGCTGGCTTCCAGAAGAGTGAGCCAATGAGAGGCCGACACACATCCGTGTCGCTGTCTTGGGAGGCCCTACTTAGGACCTTTCAGCGGGTCTGTCGGTAGGTGAGAAGGTGGTGACAGGCTGTGGTCAACGATCCATGTTCTGCGGCGCCTTTCGCGGGTCTGCACATGGGCGCTTGCTTTGAGATCCAGTCTTCGTAGACTTTGATGGACGAAGGTCTTGTTCGTGGCATTGGTTGGTGTTGTGGCCGGGACTCTTGTGGTAAGCACAATATTGATTGTGGTCCAGATGACTGTGGTCCCTTTTTGCCTTTGGCTTGTTTAGCAGTTCGCGCCCCTTGATGGCATAAAAAATGTGGGTCGGAGTTCGGTTGAACTTTGGAGGAGGTGGGCTTCCACATCCTCGAAGGCCTTGAGATCGCCGGGTGGCTTGGCGACTGCCGTTTTGTTTTTGGCGATCACCGTCTTTCGGACAGGAGGTGGCGTTCCCTCGCCGAAGCGGAGGGTGAGCAGCATTTGTCTGGCCAGAAAGTCGACGGCCTTAGCGCGGAAGATCGCGTAGGTCGGGGGGATGTCCTTGTGAGATGTCTAAACATAGGTGAATGACCATATAATCCCCCCAGGACCGAGTAGAGAGCGAGCTCGTCGCTAATGGGCTTGCCGGTGAGGACTATTTCATCCACCCGGTCGATGTAATCTGCGTCGGATTCGACTTCCCCCTGCCTGATTTTCATCATGCGGTGGGGGCCTTCTGGTCTGGCGACCTTGGTGGCGAAGTATGACGTGAAGTCATTCGCCAGTTTCTCAAAGGAGATGATCGATCGCGGTGGTAGTGAGACGTACCACCTGTGGGCCAGCTCGCCCAATGTTAACGGGAATATTCGGCACTTGGTCGCGTCTGATGCCCCACACCCGGTCATGTAGATCCGGAACTTGCTCAGATGGGTCTCAGGGTTCGATCTCCCTTCGTATAGAGGTGTTTTGGGAGGCGCGATCCTTGGCTATACGGGGGCGAGCTCGATGTGGACCGCGAGTGGCTCAGTCGGTCCGATGATCTTTCTACTGGCGCTTGCCCCAGTATCCAAGAGCGCTTTCATCTCGTCGAGCTAGAGCTGCATAGCGGCCATCGCCACGGCCTGGATGCTCGCGGCTAGGCGCTCGGACCGGGAGCCGAGGCGATCAAGTACTAACCCCCTGGCTCCACTGTCGATGATGTCCTTGCCGTGTGGTTCGACTCTTTGGCGGATGTGGGCCATATGGCCAACTTGTATTGGGTTCGGCGTCGGGTAGGCCGAACTCCTGGTGACGGACTTGGATTCCGTCGTCTCGTGGTTGGGGCCAGAATGCCCCGGATCCATGATGGATCGCTCCTCAAATGGCTAAAGACGGAACCGTCCCGTCTAGCGAGAGACTTTTCTCGTGAATCGGGGCTTTCTGACGATCGCTCGGCCAGTAACCCTTTGAACTTCCGTTTGCCCACGCGGTGGATGGCCGAGGGAGTTATAGCGGGCGCCGCGTATGCTCTCCGTCGCTCCTTCAGGATAGCCATAGCCTCCTCGATCTATTCCGCGGTTTGGAACTGGTCGAGCGAAAGGCTGGGGCCGCCCCTCAGGTGCGGGAGCGAGAGTCTCGCGTCACCAAAGCTACCCTCTGCCGTCGGTTGTGGCTCGGATCGGGCTGGGATATGATGTCCGGCGGTTCGGAGAGTGGCTCTATTCGATGTGGTGGCAGATGTCATTATTCTGAAGGCTTTTCTTTGAAGAATAGTGAGTGTTTCTTCAAGTATATGCCCCGAGAACAGTGAGTGTTCTTGGGGACGGTAGGAATGAAAATGAAGGTTAAGATGCCCTTCTTCTAGCGCCAATTGTTGTTACCCAAAATATTATCCGGAGATGATATTGCTGGAATGGTCGAGTAACAAACAAATGCAAGATCACGTCCGTGGGGAAAGTAAATAACACAAGATTTGCCGGGGTTGTTAGTCCCGGGCTTGAATGCTCTCGCGAGATATTATTAATACAAATACTTTGGAGTACAAATATTAATGTTAGAGTACAATTACAATGAGTGTAAAGACCCTAGTTATCTTAGCTATTCAGCGTGAAGATTGCCGGAAGAACCAGATATGATGCTCTGTGAGTTCTTGTAACAACGATGGGGTGCTGTGACAACTGTGAGAAATCGACGGTCTCTCACTACGTGTATTAGCAGAATATCTGAGCTCCTGGACTCGTGTATCTCTTCGAATCTGTACTGTAGGGATTTATTGCCTCTGCCGACCGTCTTATGGATGAGAGGTGCTGAGAGAGAAATCCTAAAATAGATTCAAGGGAGAAAGCCGAGAGGAGTCTGAGTGTCTAAATGTTTTTCGGGGGAGAGAAACGTCTGTGAACGTCTCCTTAAAGTCCGCAGAAGTTGCTGGCTTCCAGAAGCGTGAGCCAATGAGAGGCCGACACACATCCGTGTCGCTGTCTTGGGAGGCCCTACTTAGGACCTTTCAGCGGGTCTGTCGGTAGGTGAGAAGGTGGTGACAGGCTGTGGTCAACGATCCATGTTCTGCGGCGCCTTTCGCGAGTCTGCACATGGGCGCTTTCTTTGAGATCCAGTCTTCGTAGACTTTGATGGACGAAGGTCTTGTTCGTGGCATTGGTTGGTGTTGTGGCTGGGACTCTTGTGGTAAGCACAATATTGATTGTGGTCCAGATGACTGTGGTCCTTTATTGCCTTTGGCTTGTTTAGCAGTTCGCGCCCCTTGATGGCATAAAAAATGTGGGCCGGAGTTCGGTTGAACTTTGGAGGAGGTGGGATTCCACATCCTCGAAGGCCTTGAGATCGTTGGGTGGCTTGGCGACCACCGTTTTGTTTTTGGCGATCGCCGTCTTTCGGACAGGAGGTGGCGTTCCCTCGCCGAAGAGGAGGGTGAGCAGCATTTGTCTGGCCAGAAAGTCGACGGCCTTAGCGCGGAAGATCGCGTAAGTCGGGGGGATGTCCTTGGTGAGATGTCTAAACATAGGTGAATGACCATATAATCCCCCCAGGACCGAGTAGAGAGCGAGCTCGTCGCTAATGGGCTCGCCGGTGAGAACTATTTCATCCACCCGGTCGATGTAATCTGCGTCGGATTCGACTTCCCCCTGCCTGATTTTCATCATGCGTTGGGGGCCTTCTGGTCTGGTGACCTTGGTGGCAAAGTATGACGTGAAGTCATTCGCCAGTTTCTCAAAGGAGATGATCGATCACGGTGGTAGTGAGATGTACCACCTGTGGGCTAGCTCGCCCAATGTTAACGGGAATATTAGGCACTTGGTCGTGTCTAATGCCCCACACCCGGTCATGTAGATCTGGAACTTGCTCAGATGGGTCTCAGGGTCCGATCTCCCTTCGTATAGAGGTGTTTTGGGAGGCGCGATCCTTGGCTGTACGGGGGCGAGCTCGATGTGGACCGCGAGTGGCTCAGTCGGCCCGATGATCTTTCTACTGGTGCTTGCCCCAGTATCCAAAAGCGCTTTCATCTCGTCGAGCTAGAGCTGCATAGCGGCCATCGCCGCGGCCTGGATGCTCGTGGATAGGCGCTCGGACCGGGAGCCGAGGCGATCAAGTACTAACCCCCTGTCTCCACTGTCGATGATGTCCTTGCCGCGTGGCTCAACTCTTTGGAGGATGCGGGCCATATGGCCGACTTGTATTGGGTTCGGTGTCTGGTAGGCCGAACTCCTGGTGACGGACTTGGATTCCGTCGTCTCGTGGTTGGGGCCAGAATGCCCCGGTCTTCATGATGGATTGCTCCTCAAGTGGCTAAAGACGGAACCGTCCCGTCTAGCGAGAGACTTTTCTCGTGAATCGGGGCTTTCTGACGATCGCTCATCCAGTAACCCTTTGAACTTCCGTTTGCCCATGCGGCGGATGGCCGAGGGAGTTATAGCGGGCGCCGCGCATGCTCTCCGTCGCTCCTTCAGGATAGCCATAGCCTCCTCTATCTATTTCGCGGTTTGGAACTGGTCGAGCGAAAGGCTGGGGCCGCCCTCAGGTGCGGGATCGAGAGTCTCGCGTCGCCAAGGCTACCCTCTGCCGTCGGCTGTGGCTCGGATCGGGCTGGGATATGATGTCCGGCGGTTTGGAGAGTGGATCTCTTAGATGTGTTGGCAGATGTCATTATTCTGAAGGCTTTTCTTTGAAGAACAGTGAGTGTTTCTTCAAGTATATGCCCCGAGAACAGTGAGTGTTCTTAGGGACGGTAGGAATGAAAATGAAGGTTAAGATGCTCTTCTTCTAGCCCCAATTGTTGTTACCCAAAATATTATCCGGAGATGATATTGCTGGAATGGTCGAGTAACAAACAAATGCGAGATCACGTCCGTGGGGAAAGTAAATAACACAAGATTTGCCGGGGTTGTTAGTCCCGGGCTTGAATGCTCTCGCGAGATATTATTAATACAAATACTTTGGAGTACAAATATTAATGTTAGAGTACAATTACAATGAGTGTAAAGACCCTAGTTATCTTAGCTATTGAGCGTGAAGATTGCCGGAAGAACCAGATATGATGCTCTGTGAGTTCTTGTAACAACGATGGGGTGCTGTGACGACTGTGAGAAATCGACGGTCTCTCACTACGTGTATTAGCAGAATATCTGAGCTCCTGGACTCGTGTATCTCTTCGAATCTGTACTGTAGGGATTTATTGCCTTTGTCGACCGTCTTCTGGATGAGAGGTGCTGAGAGAGAAATCCTAAAATAGATTCAAGGGAGAAAGCCGAGAGGAGTCTGAGTGTCTAAATGTTTTTTGGGGGAGAGGAACGTCTGTGAACGTCTCCTTAAAGTCCGCAGAAGTTGCTGGATGCCAGAAGCGTGATCCAATGAGAGGCCGAAACCCATCCGTGTTGCTGTCTTGGGAGGCCCTACTTAGGACCTTTCAGCGGGTCTGTCGGTAGGTGAGAAGGTGGTGGCAGGCTGTGGTCAACGATCCATGTTCTGCGGCGCCTTTCGCGGGTCTGCACATGGGCGCTTGCTTTGAGATCCAGTCTTCGTAGACTTTGATGGACGAAGGTCTTGTTCGTGGCACAGGACGGTCGTCCTTGGTCGTGCCCAAGAGTCGATCGCTGGGCGCCAAAAGGCGATCACCTTGGGAGTCGATCGCTAGATGCTCGAAGGTGGCTTGTTACCTTCATTCTGACAAGGTCGTTGTAGCTCATTTTGGTCGTGGACTTGGTCGCTCGGCCTTTAATCCGATCGCCGTCGAGGGGTATAAATCGCTGCACAACACCTATAGCGTGTGCTCCCACTAACCTTTAGTGAAGACAGGCGCTCTACATGTCAAAGTACACGTTATGCAAGCCTTGTCTAAACTTACTGCCCATTTAAGTTTTTATCGCCTGCGAACCAATTAAGCATTCGACCCTTAAAAACTTCCAGTGCCTATCTCCTTATCTCCATAAGAGTGGAATGTTTGCTCTCGAATGCAAGGACTATTATTCTTTATATCAAATAATGATGCGAGTGATAGACAATAATATAGTATTAATAAATGCCTTATTAATAAATATCCATAATTACAATACAATGCTCTCACTCTCTCATCCTATGAGTGGCATTTGAGTACATATTCCTAACAATCTCAAACTTGCACTCAATGCCACAATCTATGATATCTAATACCAATACTCTCCAGATGTCGCTCTAAGACCATCTGAGATTGTGGCTCGGTCAGTGGATTAACAACGTTATTTGCTGTGTCTACTCTCTGCAATATAACATTCCCATTCTGAACCGTTTCTCTAACAAAATAGTATTTTCTCTCAATATGTTTGGTTTTGTGGTGAGCCCTAGGCTCCTTAGCCTGTGCAACAGCTCCGTCGTTTTCGCAAAACAGCATCATGGGCTTCTCTGTGTCAAGAACCACTTGAAGTTTCTCAATGAACTTGTTAATCCAAAAACCTTCTTAAGTAGCCTCTATGGATGCCTGATGTTCGGCTTGACATGTAGAGATTGCAGTCATGGTTTGCTTGGCACTTCTCCAAGATACTGCTCCACCATTCAAAGTAATGATATATACCCTGAATTGGACATATTTGCATACATGTCTCCAAAAAAATCTGAATCTGTATAACCCTCTGCTTTTAGTTCTCCACCACCGTACGTAAGATTCAAGTCTTCAGTCCTCTTCAGGTACTAAAGAATGTTCTTTACAGCAGTCCAATGTTCCTGTCAAGGATTTGATTGAAACTGACTTACTATGCTCACAGCATAGGCATTGTCCGATCTAGTGTAAATCATAGTGTACATGAGGCTACCCATTTTTGAAGCATAGGGTACCTTACTCATTTCCTTTTTGTCTTCCTCACTTTGAGGACACATCTCTAAGGAAAGTCTTATGTCATGTCGCATAGGTATGAACCCTCTCTTAGAATCTTCCATACTAAATTGCTTCGGGATCTTTTCTATATAGCGGGCATGTGAAAGACCTAACATTCTTTTTGCTCTATCTCGATAGAGATGAATACCCAGAATATAGATAGCTTCTCCCAAGTCTTTCATTTAGGACTCTTTAGAAAGTCAAGATTTCACAAAACTAAGCATTCCTACGTCGTTTCCTATAAGTAGAATGTCATCTACATATAGTATTAAGAACGCAATTTTGCTCCCACAAACCTTCTTGTAAATACAGGGATCCTCTTCGTCTTGGACAAAATCAAACTGTTTGACCGTCTTGTTAAAATGAACATTCCAATTTCCCAAAGCTTGCTTCAGTCCCTAAATGGCACGCTGATGTTGCATACTTTATGAATATCGGTTTCATATATGAATCCCTTAGGCTATTCCATATAAATTTTCTCCTCTGGGAATCCATTTAGGAATGCCATTTTCACCTCCATTTATTATATTTCATAATCTAAGTGGACTGCTATGGAAAGCATCATGCGAATGGATTTAATCATGGCTACAGGCAAAAAGGTCTCGAAGTAATCGATTCCCTCACTTTGGAAATACCCCTATGCGACAAGCCTGGCCTTATAGGTATCAACCTTGCCATCTCTTTCAGTCTTTCTCTTGTATATCCATTTATTTCCAATAGGCACCATGTCTTTAGGACGATCTACTAAAGTCCATACCTATATAGCATGCATTGAGTCTATCTTAGCTTCCATATCCTCTTGCCACTTTGTGGAGTCCACATCTACCATCGCCTGGTCACAAGTAGAGGGTTCATTCGCTTGTCTAATTTCCATCATCTCATGGATACTCAGTTCCTCTTGATGCAGATAGCCATACCTCTCAGGTAATTGAGAAGTTCTACTATACCTGCGAGGTTGTGTTTGTATTTCATAAGGTTCGGTTCCAATATCTTACACAGGTGTCTCAATTGGTGTTTCTTTTATTCTTCCAAAGAAATATTTCTACTTGTGCCTCCTTTTTTTAATGAACTCATCTTCCAAAAAGTGTGCTTGTAAAGCAACGATAATCCTATGATCTTCGTGCATGTAGAATAAATATCCCATGGTATCCCCTGGATATCCTATGAAACGACCTTTCACAAAACTAGCTTCTAATATCTCTACTTTAGTCTTCTTGACATAAGCAGGACATCCCCAAATCTTAATTTGATTAAGACTTGGTTTTATACCTCTCCACATCTCATATGGAGTCTTAGGGATGGATTTGGAAGGACATCTATTCTAGATATGTGCAGCAGTAAGGAGCACGTGACCCTGCAGATAAATTAATAGATCAATATAGTTAAGCATGAAGCGAACCATGTCCAACATGGTTCGGTTCCTTATTTACGATACACCATTTAATTGTGGAGTAGCTGGAGGAGTAAATTATGTCACTATTCCTAGTTCTTTTAGGAACTCTTCAAACTCGGTACTCATGTACTCGCCACCTCGGTCTGATAGAAGAGTCTTAACACGGTTACCTGTTTGGTCTTCAACTAGGGCTTAAAATTCCTTTAATTATCGAAAGCTTCGGATTTATATTTCATAAAGTACACGAACGCATACCTAGTATGGTCATCTATGAATAAAACCATCTCCTACCACTTCAAAAGTTCCATAAACATCGGTATGGATTAATCCAAGAAGATGTTGAAGAAACGAAAGCTTGACAGAAGAACATTGATGGAAGCAAAATCAAGCTTAACGTATGTTATGATCAATATATAACATACATAATAGAATACCAAGCTGAAGGCAGACGAGTATGGATATGTTAACGTACGTAATACATGAATGATAACGTACACTGTGGACATAGACTAACGTACGTAATACAATGTGTTTAACATACGTAATGAGGAGTTGAGATGCGAATTCAAATAAATCAATCCGTTGGAGGTATTCTAGAAAGTCAAAAAGCATGCAACGGATACATGGTGTATAACGTATGTAATGGATATGAAATAACATACGTAATGAAAGATGTTGAAGCTACTGGAATGATTTGAATAGAGCATAACGTACATAACAAGGAGTGTGAATGTATGTAATATGCATAACGTACACTACTGATTATGTATAGTGTACGCTATGAAGAGTAAAGTCACCACGGCTAGTTTAGGCCATGAAGCCTATAAATACCACTTCATATAGTATTTACCATACAACAACTTCAAGAAAAGTATCCATACATCAGATATTGTTATATTCATTATTCTTGTTGTAATCGAGCTTAATTCATGAGAGTTAGGGTATTTAATTCACTCAACTAAACACGAGAGAAAAGAAAGGATTATAGATTTGATTCGGTGTTGTTAGGATCGTGCCGGCATTGTTAGAATCATAATCTAAATCCAAGTGAGGTTTTTCTAGTACCGATAGAAAGCTAGAAAGGTTGATTCCTTATCCGATATAAAAGGAAAACGGTTTATCTTGGACCGACATAATGACAAGATTGTAACGGTTTATCTTGGACCGATAGAAGACAAGATTGTAATGGTTTACCTCGGACCGATAGAAGACAAGGCGTAAAGGTTTATCTTAAGCCTATAGAAAAAGATACAGAGAGGACGTAGGCATATTTGGCCGAACCTCTATAAATCTTGGTGTTGTTTATTTTTTCGCAAGCTATTATTTTTTATTTTACGAAAAACTTCATCCACTTTTCAAACCCCCCTTTATAGTGGATATTTTACTTCATCAATTGGTATCGGACCGGGTATCTCTAATAGTCGGCTTAACATCCGAGGAGAAAAAGATACAATGGCGCTTCATTTTGCACTAGTCAAAGGCCTCGCCTTAAACCAACCTCTATTTTTTGATGGATCAAATTTTATGGCATGGAAAAAGAAGATGTCAATATTCATCCGAGCCTATGATATGGAGCTCTGGACAGTCATTTGTCTTGGTCCAAAAATTCCCACAAATTCCAATGGTACCCTAAAAAGCTTCGAAGAACACGATGATATGGATTAGAAGAACGACCATTACAACAACAAAGCAACACAATCGCTTTATTATGCTTTAAATCTGGAGGAACACAATCGGATTTCCTCGTGTGATAGTGACAAAGAAATTTGGAAAATGTTAGAGGTAACTCACGAAGGAACAAATCAAGTCAAGGAGGCAAAGATAAATATGCTTCTCCATGACTACGAGCTTTTAATGATGAAAGACGAAGTGTAACACCCCCAAAATTTATCGGAATGTTACAGTGCCGTGAATCTCGTGTGGGACCCACAAGGCAGATTTTAAGGATTTTAAAATTACTCCATTAAATAAATTTTATGAAAGTAACTCCACAATGGTATAATTACAAAACGAAATACTTAGAAAAAATAAGTTCACAAACACGGTTATTACATGTACTTGGAATATTTCAGAATTCAGTTTAAAAGAAAGGAAATAACAAGGCTTCTCTCCAACACTGCTCAAGCCTGACCGGAGCCTTCGGGAATGTCCTGCACATATTCAACAAATTTGCTTGACACGACGAATCGTTCCAGCCAACATAGGTCAGACAATATGAATAAAAATTCATCGATAGAATAAGATAAATCCACAGTACGATATTATCATTCGGTTTGTCAATAGATCACAGAGTACTCAACATTGTCTTTTCTACCAACACATAAGCTCCCAAGGTCGCAACCAAGGGTGATGAAGCAGTCCGACATCATATCACGTAACGAACTACATGTTCCGGAAGGACCAATAACGAGGTCAAAGGCGAAGAGACTTGAAGCCGCGTTGAATTTATTGATTAACGAGAAAACTAAGTTCATAACGAGCATAGCCGAAGGCGAAAACTTGAAGCTATATTGCGCAATCAATTTTACAAAACAATAATTTAAACTTTGTCTTGTGTAATAAATGGAGTCATCGAGCATTGGTGTGTGTCAGTGTCTATAACCAGTCCAACATCATATCACGTAACGAACTACATGTCCCGGAAGGACCAATAATGAGGTCAAATGCGAAGAGACTTAAAGCTGCGTTGAACTTATTGATTGTCGAGAAAACTAAATTCATAACGAGCATAGACTAAGGCGAAATGTTAAAGCTATATCGCATAATCAATTTTACCAAACAATAATTTAAACTTTGTCTTGTGTAATAAATGGAGTCATCGAGCATTGATGTGTGTCAATATTGATAATTCAAAGTGTTGTTATGTTGTATTTTAATTTTTATATCAAATCATGTAATATACATATTTTGAGTTATAATAATACCTAATATAATGGCTAAAAAGTATCCAGTCGGAATAGGACTAAGATGAGCAAAGAAGACCGAAATTTCCGAGCGTGAGACAAATTTGCGCCTCTTTCGTATTTTGGTCATAACTCACTCGTATGAAGTCGGATTGAGGCGATTCAAGTGGCCACGTGAAGCAAAGACAAAGTCCTACAAGTTGGTGTCAAGACTATACAGATTTCTGGAAGACACGATCATACAAGT
This sequence comes from Orobanche coerulescens, assembly GCA_033398695.1. NCBI lineage: Eukaryota > Viridiplantae > Streptophyta > Magnoliopsida > Lamiales > Orobanchaceae > Orobanche > Orobanche coerulescens. The sequence goes on from CM065803.1 coordinate 72,912,278, forward strand.
TCCTTGAAATCTGCGGCCAAAATTTATCTCTTTTGAAATTATTTTGATTTCTTTTGTTTTTCTTCATTTTTGACTTGACATTTATGGTACCTTATCTCATGTATTGTGTGTCCATGTGAGAGAGTGTTAGGTACAGAATTTTGGCTATAAATAGCCTTGCATTACTTTGTAATTGGTGACTTGAATTAATGATAAGAAAATTACCATTTGTGTATATTTTGTGTGTTTTGTTTGTTGAGGATTCCAAACATACATACATTTGTATTTCAATTAACTTATCAAAGTGATCCCGACTTCGTGGCATTTTTGAATAAATGTATGTGAGTATTTCAATTTATTTACCAAAAATATATTACCAGTTTTTGTGGCGTTGTTGAAACCTGACACCTTTCGGTTTGCTTCGAACAAGTTTCGTAGAGGGTCGAAAGTTTGCCAACACATCCTTATTGGAAAGATCCTGAACCTAATATCGAATTGCGATATGGATTACTACGGAAAGTCATGTAGGGGTCAAAGTCGATAATGATAAAGTCAAAGCTATACGTGAATGGCCTACTCCTGCAATGCAACCAATGTCTGGAGTTTTCACCGCACCCGTTTTAGCATTACCTGATATTTCTAACACGTTTGAAATTGAGTTTGATGCATCAGGAATAGGAATAGGAGCTGTGTTAATGCAGGGGAAAAGTCCGATTTCCTATTTTAGCAAAAAACTTGGCGGAGCTTCATTGAATTATGCAACATACGACAAGGAGTTATACACTTTGGTGAGAGCACTTCAGACCTGGCAACATTACCTGTGGCCCCGAGAATTTGTGATCCACACTGATCATGAGTCCCTACGACATCTAAAGAGGCAAGGTAAGTTAAGCAAACGGCACGCCAAATAGTTGGAAGAAATTAAATCATTTTCTTACGTCATCAAGTATAAAAAGGTAACCAAAATGTCGTCGCCGGTGCTCTATCCTGACGGTATGTTTTGATTAATACACTTTCTTGTAAACTTTTGGGATTTGAGCTAATAAAGGGTTGTATGAAAATGACAAAGATTTTAGCAGAATCTACGTCTCAAGTAAAGAAAAGGGGATCGATAAGTTTACCAAGAGGACGGGTATTTATTTAGAGACAATAAGCTTTATATACCTTCTTGCTCGACAAGAGAATTATTGGTTAGGGAAGCACACAGTGGTGGCCTAATGGGTCATTTTGGAGTTACTAAAACATGTGATATTTTACAAGAACATTATTTCTGGCCAAAACTGCGCCATGACATTTATAAAATCATTAACTCTTGTATTACTTATCGCAGGTCGAAATCACGAGTAATGCCTCACGGTCCCTACCGATCCATGGATAGATATTTCGATGGATTTTGTCTTAGGATTACCGCGATCAAAGTCCGGACACAATTCTATTTTAATTGTTGTTGATAGATTTAGTAAGATGGCACACTTTATATCTTGTCATAAAACCGATGATGCCATCAACATTGCTAATCTCTTCTTTAGATAAACTGTCCGTTTACAAGGAATGCCAAAAACGATTGTATCCGACCGTGATACCAAATTCTTAAGCCATTTCTGGAAAGTGTTATGGGCAAAGTTGGGAACGAAATTCTTATATTCAATGACGTGTCATCCCCAAACTGATGGCCAAACACAAGTCATGAATCGAACACTCGGGCAATTGTTACGAATAGTAATCAACAAGAATTTGAAAAATTGGAAAGCGTCTTTATCTTTTATTGAGTTCGCGTACAATAGGACTGTACACTCTACCACTACACATTCACCTTTTGAAATAATGTACGGGTTTAATTCCTCAACTCCGTTGGATTTAATTGCTCTACCTACAGGTGAACAAAAGAGTTTGGATGGGAAAAAGAGGGCGGAGTTAACAAAAAAACTTCACGAGAAAGTTCACGAACAAATCCAAAAATGAAATGAACATAACGCGCGACTTAAAAATCGAGGAAGGAAGGAACTCATTTTTAGCACGGAGATTGGGTTTGGATTCACTTGAGGAAAAAAAGATTTCTGGAACACCGTAAATCAAAGCTCATGTCATGTAGAGATGGACCGTTTCAAATTATGGAACGAATAAACGATAATGCCTACAATGTCAATCTCCAAGGCGAGTATAATGTTTCGAGTACCTTTAATGTTACTGATTTGAGTCCTTTTGAATTTTCCGATTCGAGGTCGAATACTTCCGAAGAATGGGGAGATGATGTGAACCAGTCCGACATCATATCACATAAAGAACTACATGTCCCGGAAGGACCAATAACAAGGTCAAAGGCGAAGAGACTTAAAGCCGCGTTGAACTTATTGATTGTCGAGAAAACTAAATTCATAACGAGCATAGCCAAAGGCGAAAACTTGAAGCTATATTGCGTAATAAATTTTACCGAACAATAATTTAAAATTTATCTTGTGTAATAAATGGAGTCATCGAGCATTGGTGTGTGTCAATGTCGATAACCATTCCGACATCATATCATGTAACGAACTACATGTCCCGGAAGGACCAATAATGAGGTCAAAGGCGAAGAGACTTAAAGCCGCGTTGAACTTATTGATTGTTGAGAAAACTGAATTCATAACGAGCATATCCAAAGGCGAAAACTTGAAGCTATATTGCATAATCAATTTTACCGAACAATAATTTAAACTTTGTCTTGGGTAATAAATGTAGTCATCGAGCATTGGTGTGTGTCAATGTCGATAATTCAAAGTGTTGTTATGTTGTATTTTAATTTTTATATTGAGTCGTGTAATATACGTATTTTGAGTTGTAATAATACCTAATATAACGGCTAAAACGTATCGAGTCGGAATAGGACTAAGATGAGCAAAGAAGACCTAAATTTCCGAGCGTGAGACAACTTTGCGCCTCTTTCATATTTTGGTTTTAACTCACTCGTACGGAGTCGGATTGAGGCGTTTCAAGTGACAATGTGAAGCTAAGACATAGTCCTACAAGTTCATGTCAGGATTCAGCAGATTTTCTGGAAGACACGTCATACAAGCTCCTTGAAATCCGCAGCCATAATTTCTCTCTTTTGAAATTATTTTGATTACTTTTGTTTTTCTTCATTTTTGACTTGAAATTTATGGTACCTTGTCTCATGTATTGTGTCTCCATGTGAGAGAGTGTTAGGTGCAGAATTTTGGCTATAAATATCCTTACATTCCTTTGTAATAGGAGACTTGACTTAATGATAAGAAAATTACAATTTATGTATATTTAGTGTGTTTTGTTTGTTGAGGATTCTAAACACACATACCTTTGTATTTCAATTAACTTATCGAAGTGATCACAACTTCGTGGTGTTGTTGAATACACCTATGTGAGTATTTCGATTTATTTACCAGAAATTTATTTCCAGTTTTTGTGGCGTTGTTGAAACCTCACACCTTTCGGTTTGCTTCGAACAAGTTTCGTAGAGGGTCGAAAGTATGGCAACACATCCTTATTGGAAAGATCCTGAACCTAATATCGAATTGCGATATGAATTACTACAGCATGTCATGTAGGGGTCGTATCAAAGGGTCACAGAAGTATCTACACAGGAATACTCCGGACGTGGGTACCATTCAAGTTTTATCCCTCAACACAGTTCAAGTTTTACCCCCAATACATCGGCCCATCAATCAATTCTCCAAGTAAGATGAAAACACACATCCCACAAATAGTGACATAATAAATTTCGGAATTTAACTTAACATAGTTTGAGCAAGATATCACTTGCCTTAAATCTGACGAGGTAATTTCCTTCTTGCGAACACAATAGATCGGACGGCCACAATCAATCGAGAGCTCAACCTAATTACATATCCATTGATTAATACCTAGTGATAATGAAAAATAGCAACGTCTTCCCCCTTCCCGATGGATTTCTTATTCTAGCACTACTTGTAGTGTTGTAACTATAATTCTATGATTGATAATAATGTAAAATTGAATCCTTAATTCCTCGATCATCATTTTATCACAACATTTGACCACAATACCCTTTTCATTATTCCTTCGATGCAACTAAAGCTACAATCAAGTTATCAACTAATTAAGTACTTGAGTTCGATATTTCCAAACCCCAGGGTAGAACAGACGAGCACGATTCTAGCAAAATCCTTGTATAGTAGATTATCTATCTAATCCGGTAATTGAAAACTAATTTATATTAGATAATAGAACCTCTATCACAATATATTACACGAAAAATTTCATAGCATCAGCGGTTCATAAGTTTACTCATGAGTTTACATTTCTACCAACAATTTTTACAACAAGATATACGATGAGCTAACTCGAGATAGGCTTTGTTTAATGATTATGATTAGTGGTAGTTTCAATGGTTCGTTTATCTTCAAGAGCTCTAAACTACCCAAAACACCCGAAATCCGATATGACGTAGCTAATAATACCAAAACTGACTCCAAGATTAGATAAACTTACCTCAATTGACGAAGGATGAAGGAGAGCAACGAAGAACGTTGAAGGTCAGAAAAAAACACCTTCAATATACCCTTCAAATCTCGGGCGATCCACTATACAATGATAATACAAGACTAGGAAGGATAGAGATCGGTAAAAATGGTCGGAGTACGATTTGAGTGGGGAGGGAGTGATTTTAATTCGTGAGGAATGGAAGAGGGGTGCTTGATTTGTAACAGCTGACATCGCTATACATACGTTAAGCCTCAAACATTATGTATGTAAGGCTTTTAGCGTACTTTATCCTGATTGGTTTAACGTACGTAAGTAAGGGCCGGAAGCCGCTGCCCGGAATGACCCCTTCTTTTACGTGTGTAGCGTCGTTGTATCGTATATAACAAATCGTGCGTAACGTATGTAAGGTTGATCATTTAACGTACGTTACAGTCAGTTGACTTGCGTCGAAAGTAGTCTGGACTACGTATGTAAGGGCTAATTTTTAACGTACGTAACGCAATGTGAGTAGCGTATGTAATGCTTTGAAAATAACGTACGTAAGGCTCGTTTTAATCCACTAAGTTATATTATCACATTTAGTCTTTATAATGTGACTTTCCTTTAGACTCGTCCAGCAATTTTCTCGGGGAACAAGACGTTGGCCACCGTCATATTCGCACCGATAATTGCTCAACTACATCAAGGTACGTCACCGACATATCATCAAACATCATATAGTTACATCATGAAAACAAATAAATGCGGACAAGGTTTTTCGCGACAATGGTCTAAACACAATGTATAAAAGTGCAAGCATTGTGAGATGGAGTACAATGCTAAATTTCTAAAAGTGGAGTACATGTTCTTAAATAGCACGAAATACCCATAATATTACATACCACCCTCCTTAAAATAGTTTCATCCCGAAACTAAGGAAATAACTCGGGGTGACTCTCTTTCATGCTCGACTCGGTCTCCCAAATTGCTTCTTCAATGCTGTGATGCCACCACTGAACTTTTACAAGAGGTATAGCTTTATTCCTCAGAGTCTTAATGCGTCGATCTATAAATATTGGTACTTCTATGAAGGTAGCATCCTTAGAAATCTCTCTTTCTTCGAAATTGATCTCGTGTCTTGGATCATAAACGTACTTTCTCAATTAGGAGACGTGGAAGACATTATGCACTCCATCTAACGATGGCAGCAATGCTAATTGGTAAGAAAGTTTATCGACTCGATCTAAAATCTCAAACGGGCCGATAAATCTCGGGCTCAACTTGCCCTTCTGGCCGAAACGTCGAGTGCCCTGCATCGGTTATATTTGACCCAAACGTGGTCCCCAAATAGAAATTCCTACGGTCGCTGGCGATCCGTAACGTATGACTTCTGGCGGCTCTCGCTTCTAACTTGTGTTTTAAAATGATGGAAATTTTCTTAATAGATTCCTGGATCAGGTCCAACTCGATAGCGATGACGTCGAAAGCGTCATCCCAACATATGGGAGACTTACATCTTCTGTCATATAAGGCTTCCAACGGCGCCATGTCTATACTTGCATGCCAGCTGTTGTTGTACGAAAACTCCGCCAAACAGAGGTGTTTAACCCAGTCCTAGCCTCAATCGAGTACACATGATCTCAACATATCCTCCAGGGTCTGGATTGTACGTCTATCTGAGGGTGATAGGCTGTGCTGAAATGCAGTTGAGTACCCATAGCCTTGTGTACAGCTTTCCAGAAACTGGGCACATACCTAGTGTCTCTATCTGATATGATTGCTGAGGGAATGCCATGTAGTGTCACGAATTCCCGGATAAAATGGTGGCCAACTGCTCTATTTCGGTAGTCTCCTGGATCGGAATGAAATGTGCCAACTTTGTCAGTAGGTCTACAATGACCCATATCGTGTCCTTTCCTCCTATCATCACTGGTAACTTGGTGACAAAATATATTGATATGCTTTCCCATTTCCATTCCGGAATGGGTAAGGGCTGCATGATTCCACCGGTCTTCGGTGTTCGATATTTACTTATTCACATGTCATACATCGAACAATGAATCTTGTTACTTCCTGTTTCATGTTTTTCCACTAAAAGCTCTTCTGCAGATCTTTGTACAGTTTGCTCGCCCCGGGATGCACAAAATAGGGAGTAGAATGAACTTCCTTCAGTATAGTTTGCTTTAGCTCGTCATTTGGCGGGATACATATCCTGTTATTAAATCTTACCATGCCCCCTTGGATCCTATAGTCTGGAATAATTCCCCCCTCAGCTCTTGCGCTGATCGCACGTACTTCGGGGTCTTCCATATGCGCTAGACGTATCTCATCCAGCAAGGATGAATGAATATTAATTGAGCATAGTTGTCCCTGGCAGTTTTGTACCCATACTTCAATAGCATTCCTCCTGAGATCCTGTTGTAGTTTCGGCTATACCGTTAGCCGGGATAGTGTCATCTCTTGCACAGTATTCCGACTAAGTGCATCTGCTATGACGTTGGCCTTCCCAAGGTGATTTAAAATCTCCAGGTCATAATCCTTGATTAGCTCCGACTGACGCCTATGCCTCATGTTTAACTCCTTTTGGGTAAAGATATATTTCAAACTCTTGTGGTCCGTAAAAATCTTACAGGTAACCCCGTAAAGGTAGTGCCTCTAGATCTTAAGAGCGTGGACCACTGCGACTAGTTCCAAGTCATGCGTTGGGTAGTTAACCTCGTACGGCTTAAGTTGTCGAGAGGCGTATGCAATAACTCTGTCATTTTACATGAAGACACATCCTAGTCCATGCTTAGATGCATCCGTGTACATTACGAATCCTTCTGTGCCCTGCGGTAGCACTAACACCTGAGTGGTAGTTAGTCTTCTCCTTAGCTCGTTGAAGCTCTCCTGACAATCCGTAGTCCAAACAAACTTGGTACTTTTCCTTGGTAGGTTCGTCATTGGCCGATCAATAAAAAAAAGCCTCGATGAACCGTCGATAGTAGCTGCCAATCCCAGGAAACTCCTTACCTCCTTGACGTTTCTTGGTGGCTCCAAAGTCATCACTGCCTCAATCTTTTGCGGATCTACCCTGACGCCTTCTGCTGAAATAACATGTCCCAGAAAAGTCACCTCCGACATCCAGAACTCGTATTGGGAAAGTTTTGCGTAGAGTTGGTGTTGTCTCAAAACAATTAATACATGTCTCAAGTGTCCCTCGTGTTCCTATCGGCTCTAAGAATAGATCAAGATCTCATCAATAAAGACTACCAGGCACTTATCGAGAAAATCCATCAAAACCTTGTTAACTAATTCCATAAAAAGGATTGGGGCATTAGCCAAGACAAACGACACCACCATGTACTCATAGTGTCCATATCTTTATCGAAATGCAGTCCTGGGAATATACTCCTCCTGAATCCTCAATTAGTGATATTCGAACCGTAAATTGGTTTTTGAGAACACAGTCGCCCCTTTCAATTGATCCAGTAGATCATCAATCCTTTGAAGTGGATAACAGTTCTTGATAGTGACTTTGTTTAGCTCTCTGTAGTCGATACACAAGCATAGGGAGTTGTCCTTTTTCTTCACAAAAAGGACCGGCGCACCCCACGGTGAAGTACTCGGACGAATTAGTTACAATCAAGTTATCAACTAATTAATTACTTGAGTTAGATATTTCCAAAGGTAGAATAGACGAGAAAGATTCTAGCAAAATCCTTGTGTAGTAGATTATCTATCTGATCCGGTAATTGAAAACTAATTTATATTAGATAATCGAACCTCCATCACAATCTATTACACGACAAATTTCATAGCATTGGCGGTTCATAAGTTTACTCATGAGTTTGCATTTCTACCAACAATTTTTACAACAAGATATACAATGAGCTAACTCGAGATAGGCTTTGTTTAACGATTATGATTAGTGCTAGTTTCAATGGTTCGTTTATCTTCAAGAGCTCTAAACAACCCAAAACACCCGAAATCCGATATGGGGTAGCCAATAATACCGAAATGGACTCCAAGATTAGATAAACTTACCTCAATTGACGAAAGATGAAGGAGAACAACGAAGAACATTGAAGGACGGAAAACAACACCTTCAATATCCCCTCCAAATCTCGGGCGATCCACTCTACAACGATAATACACGACTAGGAAGGATAGAGATCGCTAAAAGTGGCCGGAGTACGATTTGAGTGGGGAGGGAGTGATTTTACTTCGTGAGGAATGGAAGAGGGGTCCTTGATTTGTAACAGCTGACATTGCTATACATATGTTAAGCCTCAAACATTACGTAGGTAAGGCTTTTAGCGCACGTTATCCGGATTGGTTTAACGTACGTAAGTAAGAGCCGGAAGCCGCTGCCTGGAATGACCCCTTCTTTTACGTACGTAGCGTCGCTGTATCATACGTAACAAATCGTTCATAACGTACGTAAGGTTGATCATTTAAAATGTACGTTACGGTCAGTTGATCCAGACTACGCGGATTCAAAATTCTCGTCCGTAGACTGGAGACTGGATTACGTATGTAAGGGCTAAGATTTAACGTACGTAACATAATGCGAGCAGCGTATGTAATGTTATGCAAATAACATACGTAAGGATCATTTTAATCCATTGAGTTATATTATCACATTTAATCCATATAACGTGACTTTCCTTTAGAGTTATCCAACAATTTTCTCGAGGAACAAGATGTTGGCCACCATCATATTCGCACTGATAATTGCTTAACGACATCAAGGTACGTCACCGACATATCATCAACATCATATAGTTACATCACAAAAACAAATAAATGTAGACAAGGTTTTATTCGCGACAACACGGTCTAAACATAACGTATAAAAGTACAAGCATCGTGAGATGGAGTACAATGCTAAATTTATAAAAGTGAAGTACATGTTATTAAACAGCATGGAATACTCGTGGTATTACACGAAGAGTCCATCACAAATATGCTAGACCGGTTTTCGGGTTTTACAAATGGGTTAGCATGCTTCGGAAAAGCCTTATCGAGTATGGAAAAGGTCAATAAAATATTACGATCACTACCTCGTGAATGGGATGGGACGGTTACGACAATTATGGAATCTAAAGATCTCAATACTCTTGATTTTAGCGCCCTTGTTGGTTCGCTAATAAATTACGAGATTGTCCTTAAATCTCGAAATGTCAAGCCGAAACCGAAGGAAAAATCTATAGCTTTAAAAGCTAATAAGATGTCGAGAAATAAAGAAGTTATCTCGGTTGATGACGATGATGAAGAATCGGCATTTTATGCCAAAAACATCAATAAGTATCAAAACTTATTAAACCGGAGAAGAAGAGACTTCGACTCGCAAATCTGGAACGAGTCAAATCGGTTCGACAATAATTGTCGAAATTTTGGAAAATCCGGCCACTTTGCGAAAAATTGTCGTGGCTCGACTTCTAAGAAGGAAGTGCTGATAGCCACCTAGAGTGATGAGGATGAAGAAGATGAAAATATTTAGAATAATCTCGCGCTCCTGGCAGGAGCTCGTTCGGTGATAGTGACGATGAAAATCAAGTAAGTACATCGTCTCACGATGAAGTATTTAATGCTTTCGAACAATTACACATGGATTTTCAAAATTCACTGAAAGATAACAAATCCCTTAAAATTAAAAATAAATTTTTGGAAGATAAAATCTCCAAATTATAAGAAAAAGGAATTTTTTTTGAAATTGATCATTCTCTGTATCTTGAAAAAAAATTAAAAATGGTTTATTAAAAGTTCAAAATGAACTCAAAAATTTAACAAACAAATTTTCTCTTGGAAATAAGAAATTTTAAAAATTACTTAGTGTTCTAAATTTTTCATTAAATAAACAAGGTTTAGGATTCAAATATAATGATAAAAACGAATCCTTAAATTTCAAAATACCCCAATATGGTAAATGTTTAAAAATCGGGCATCACATCTCAAACTTTAAAAGCACAAGACGAACTATCAAAATAAAGAAAATATGGATTCCAAAAGGAACCATAATACCAAACATCGTCTGTTTACCAAATGAAAAACGACTGAGAGTCGGTTGGATCCCCAAAATTTAAAATTTTATTAATTTAACATAATTGGTATTTAACTCAGGGGGAGTTATTTTTTTTTTAAAAAAAGAAAGAGATATTTTTCAGGGGGAGTAGTACCCATTTCTTTTCATATTTAATCTTTATTGATTCTATTCATGCACTTTTTGCTAATGACAAAAAGGGAGAGAAGAATGAAGAGAAAAATGAGAAAAAAAAATATAGTGGGGGAGTAGAAGATTAAAAGAGAGAAAGATTGATGGGAGAAGAAAACAAACGAAACGAACAAAGTTGAAAACTTTGATCTATACATTTTATATTTTTGCAGGTATAAATTCTATCGAAGTATTGTTGTTTTGTCATCATCAAAAGGGTGAGTTTGTTGGAATATTTTATTCCACACATTCGATATAGAGGTTTTGATGATAAGTTTATAAGCAAAGAAAAACAACAATGAATCAATAAGATGTTGAAGAAACGAAAGCTGGACAGAAGAACATTGATATGAAAGCAAAATCAAGCTAAACGTACACTATGATCAATATATAACGTAAGTAATAGAGGACTCAGCTGAAGGCAGACGAGTATGGCTATGTCAACGTACGTAATACATGAATGATAACGTACGCTGTGGACAGAGACTAACGTACATAATATAATATGATTAACGTACGTAACGAGGATTTGAGATGCGAATTCAAATAAATTAATCCATTGGATTTATTCTAAAAGGTCAAAAACATGCAACTGATACATGGTGTACAACGTACGCCATGGATATGAAATAAATTACTTAATGAAAGATGTTGAAGCTATAGGACTTATTTGAATAGAGCATAACGTACGTAACAAGGAGTGTTAACGTACGTAATATGCATAACGTATGCTACTGATTATGTATAAAGTACGCAATGAAGAAGTAAATGTAACACCCCAAACTAGGCGGATATTACAGTGCCGTGAATCCCCGACTGGGACCCACCAGGCGAATGAAAAGGATGAATTACACAAGATAAATGTAGTACCGAACCACATTACAACAGTAATTACTCCGATGAGGAGTTTCATACAACACACCCAGGATAAAATAGAATACATGTGTATCTTATGTGACGATAAAATACACAACACTGAATGAAACGAGTATTCAAACGGAATGTCTGCAGCGGAATAAATAAAGGAAACATAGATGATCGAATGATCGGACAGATCGGGCCCCTTTCTAGTATCACCGACTCGACGTCGCCGTGTTCTCCCGTGCCTTTGCCTTGCCTGCACTGAAAAACAAAATCCCCAAACGGGCCGCCATACGTAACAACAATCCTCAAGAGTTGAAATTACACAATCATGAATTAACCAAGTTATGAAATATTCTTAATTATGAATTTCACGAGGAGGAGTATCATAGTACGCCCGTAATGTTCTGTGCAAGTGTACAAGACGAATGACCGACACACCCGGCCCTTGTACCTAATTAGTCTCACGGAGGTAAGCGTTACTGCAGGTGCACGGTCCGATGTATCGGTGAACCCAATACATGACCATCGTGTGCCCGACTAAAAATTCCACATGACCCACACCCGCCACGCAATATGAACCCTAAGGTCACATGAACGAGAATGACCATGATGAATATCAATGAATAATAATTAGACTAGGCCAAGATGACTCACCGATATGAAAGTAATAGTGACGTGATTGATAACCCGTTGAAATGATTTGGAACCGCTGCTCCTCGTGAATGAAATGATTATTCGACAATTACAAGTCTCAAAATGATTAATATTATGATGAATGAATTATGATTATGAGCAATCAACAACAAAAGGAATGAGTATCCTTTTAACCGAGTAAGAATTAACTTACTAAATACCGATGAAGAAAGTCCTTCCACGAACAAATGTCCTAAATGAAGTGTCGGTCGCACGAACAACCTTAATTCAATACAATTACCGACAATCCGATCAATATACGAATCAAGCACGAGTATAACGAACTCAAAACGTCGATACGATAAAACTAAGTCCATTGAGGCATTAAATCAAACACGTTGTATCCAAACTCCGATTGTTTACAATCAAACCTCGATATATCAATATCAAAGTCCCCAAGAAGTGTTTCAAACCAACAAAACATCTCCAATACGATCAATAATCCGTTATGAATATCCAAAATGTGATTATAACAACAATTAGTCGAAAATCTCCAATTCCAACTCGATATTCAAGGTGTTCTTGAATAATCCTCAATAATCCAATGAATCCTTATACAAACTCATAATCATATACATATCCCTTCATATAACATGATTATAACGTCCAAAACATCATATCTCAACACAAAATCGAAGTCCAAAGTGTTGAAGAAATTACCTCTTGAATATCCAACCAATTCGATCCAAGAACACGAGTTTAATCGAGTATCCAAGCTTCCCGAATAATTGAAGGTGATGAAAATATACTCTCAAATGATAATTGATGAAGAAATCTCTCCTCAAGTATTTCTCTCTCGGTTGGAGTGAAGAAGATGGAAAAATGGGAGAAATGAGCTCAAAATGCTCAAAAAAGAATTTATAGGGGTTGACTGCCAACAAGCTCGACCGTGCCCGCCCGACACGGTCGTGGCGCGCAGGCCGGCAGGGACTCGACCGTGTCCCGCTTGACACGGCCGAGGCGCGAAGGGGCCTACCGACAGTGACCCGCCCGCGGCGCCGACAATGACTCCGACCGTGTCCCGAACACGGCCGGCCTCCGGCGCAAGCAAAGCTAATCCGAAGAGCTCGACTGGCCGTGCTGCACGACACGGTCGGGTCCCGAGGCGACGCCCGCACTATCCGGACGAGTACGGCACGGGCCGTGTCGGACGACACGGCCGAGTTCGTTCGGCGTTGATCGCCAAAATCAAAAATGAGCGGTTGAGCTAAACGACCATAACTCTCTCGTCCGACTCGATTGACTCACCGCTTGAACCATTGGAAAGCTAACTCGATGCTCTATAATATTGCAAAGATTTAGAATTTTTGGAGTTACCAAAAATTAATGGTGATTTAACAAAGTCGAACTCATATGAGGAAAGTTGAAACGATGAACAATAACGATACTCAACTCGAAGTTTATACGAACGGTGAACACGGTGAATGAACATGATTGATGAATGATTATAATTGAGTGAAAATACACTGAGTGACGATTACAAGCTGATAATTACCGAATGAAAATGAATGAATTACAACCGGTATTACATACTCCCCTTAAAAGAGTTTCGTCTCAAACTAAGGGTCAAACAACTCGGGATAACTCTCCCGCATAATCTCCTCGCTTCCCAAGTGGCCTCTTCGACTCCATGTCCTGACCACCGAATCTTGACCAAAGGAATCGACTTATTTCTCAACCTGTTTGATTCGCCGCTCTAAAACTCGTATAGACGCTCCTCATATGAATGATCGTGGCGATCTCGATTTCGTCGAACCGCAGATGTGACTCGGTCGGCAACATACTTCCGCAATCGAGAGACATGAAACACATTATGAATTCGGCTCAACGCCGAGGTAAAGCCAATCGATAAGCTAACTCGCCTACTTGATCCAAAATCTCGAACGGTCCAATGAATCTCGGACTAACTTTCCTCTTCCCAAAACGGAAGATACCACGACTGGGATACCTTGACCAACACATGGTCACCAAATTTCGAACTCTAATGGTCGCATTTACGGTTATCTCGCATATGATTGGCCGACTGAGTCACAACAAACGACTCCTGATCAAAGCTACCTTCTCACGGGCGGCTATAAGCATATCGGGCTCGGTGCCCAATGATTCTGATAAGTCGTCCCAACACAACGGAGATCGAAAACGACGACCATACAAGGCCTCGTAAGGTGCCATCTTAATCGAAGCATGCCAACTATTATTATATGTGAACTCGATCAATGGTAGTTGGGCTTCCCAATCGTCCTTCCAATCGAGGACGCATGCCCTCAACATGTCCTCTAATGTCTGTATAGTCCTCTCTGATTGTCCGTCGGACTGAGGATGAAAGGCGGAACACACAATGAGCTGAGTTCCCATAGCACGGTGAACTGATATCCAAAAATGATATACACATCGTCCGTCAAGATCGGAAACGAAACTCTTAGGAGTACCATGCGCCTTACTATCTCCTTGATGAATAATCGCGCCTCTCTGGGACCCCACGTATCCTTGATCTCAAGGAAATGAGCCGATTTAGTTAAACGGTCCACAATCACCTGATCGTATTCATGCCACGACGACTCGTCGGCAAACTCGTGATGAAATCCATAGAAATGTCTTCCCACTTCCACTCGGGAATAGGGAGAGGTTTCAGCATACCCGCCGGTCGCTGATGTTCAATCTTGACTTGCTGGCAAGTTAAGCATCTTGAAACAAATTCCGCGACTTCTCGCTTCATATTACTCCACCAGTAATTTTGTTTCAAGTCCTTGTACATCTTGCTAGACCCCGGATGAACAGAATAAGGGGTGGCATGAGCTTCTTTCAAAATCGAGTTTTTCAACTCGTCATTCGCCGGCACGCACAACCGGTTCTTAAACCTCAAAAGTCCATCCTCGTGGACTACGAATCCGTGGGCTCTCCCCGAGCCACATCCTCACGAATGCGCAATGCCGAGTCCGAACCCCGATTCTCCTGATTGCATCCTCAAGAGATGAAGAAATCTCTAACATACAAAACTGTCCCTCGAACTCGCCGGCTGCACTCGATCTCGGGTCTAAGGAATTCTGTTGGAGCTCCTTCGAATTGTTAAACGAGCAAGCATCCGCTTCCTGAATGGACTTACGACTCAAGGCGTCGGCGACAACGTCGCCTTTGCCCGGTGGTAAAGGATCTCAATATCATAATCCTTGATTAGTTCTAACCACCGCCTCGTCGCATATTTAATTCCTTCGAGTAAATATATACTTTAAACTTTTATGATCGGTGAATATTCGACAAATGACGCCATAAAGGTAATGACGCCAAATCTTCAAAGCGAACACCACTACGCTAGCTCAAGGTCGTGTGTCGGATAATTAACCTCGTAAGGTCTCAACCGCCGTGAAGCATAGGCAATAACCTTCCTGCTCGCATGAGTACACATCCGAGACCCCGTCCGACGCATCACTATAAACCACAAATCCCTCCGTCCCTCGCGGCAAGGAAAGTACAAAGCCGACATTAACCGGCTCTTGAGTTCCTCAAAACTCACGACACGCGTCGGACCACGTGTATTTCTTATCCTTCCGCAAAAGGTTCACAATGGTTGAGCAATTTTGGAAAATCCTTCCACAAACCTCCGATAATAACCGGCTAATCCGAGAAAGCTTCGGATTTCCTTAACATTCTTCTGAGGTAACCACCTCGATAGCCTCCGTCTTCGAGGATCAACACGCACTCCATCTCGATGAAATTACATGTCCGAGAAAAGTCACCTCGGACATCCGTAACTCGCATTTGGAAAACTTTCCATAGAGTTGCTCTCGCCTCAACACGTCGAGCACTTGATGAAGGTGAAACTCGTGTTCCTCCCGGCCACGAGAATAAATCAAAATGTCATCGATGAAGACAACAACAAACCGATCCAAAAAGTCGATGAAGACCCGATTCATTAACTCCATGAATACCGCAGTGCATTAGTCAATCCGAACGGCATAACCACAAACTCATAATGACCATAACGCGTTCAAACGCCGCCCTAGCGATATCCGACTCGAATCCGCAATCGATGATATCCAGATCTTAAGTCGATCTTGGAAAATACGAAGCTCCTCAAGTTGATCCAAAAGGTCATCGATACGGGTAAAGGATACTTATTCTTGATTGTCACCTTATTCAACTCCCGATAATCGATACACAAGCGAAAAGAACCATCCTTCTTTTGACGAACAAAGACGGGTGCTCCCCACGGGGACGCACTCGGTCGGATATAACCTTTCTCGAACAATTCCTCAAGTTGACTCTTCAACTCTCGCATTTCGGTCGGGGCCATTCGGTACGGTGCCTTCGATATCGGGGACGTACCAGGCTCCAACTCAATCGTGAATTCCACATCCCTCTGTGGAGGCAAACCAGTAACTCGTCTGAAAAACATCGGCATATTCCTTACTACTGGAATATCCGACAACATTATCGATGATTCCTGTTTTGGTCATATAGCACCAATAACCGACACATCCTCGACCGAGTAATCGCACTGCTTTCATCAAATTACTGACCTTACGAGCAGCCGGGATTACCTCCCGAAATACACATTCAACCCCATCGTCCGAAATGATAGTAATCATATGCTTACGACACTAATGATGGCATCATGACGATCCATCCAATCAATACCCAAGATGACGCTGTCTCTCTACAGATCTACCACGATAAGGTTCGCCGCCATACACGACCATGAAACCGAATAGACAATCTCGAATCTCACGACACGATGATTCGTCTACCATCGTAGACCAATGACATAAGGCTCACAACTAGTAGCACTACCCGCACGTAGTCTACTCAAACATGATTCGAAATGAATGAATGCGATGCACCAAGATCAAAAAGGGTACACAAAGTTGAGATAGAATATCGAGTGTACCGAGATCATTCGGGCCTCGGATCATCGGTCTTCTTCATCTCATAAATCCGGGTTTACTAGTCCCGACCGACGCTCCGTCCGATGACTATAGGCTCCACCTTTAGTCGCTCCCGCTGCTTTAAACGACGCCGATTGAGTGGCCTGATTCTGAACGGCTGACTGCTTCGGGGCCTGAGATGACGCTGGAGTAGGTTTGGAGTCCCTACGGCAAAAACGGGCCCTATGCCCAGCAATTCCACAATTATGACACGTGATCGTCTGTCTCGGACACTTGGTACTGAGGTGACCAAGTTCCCCACAGTTATAACAGGTGATGGCCGAACCGCCGCCGAGACTGTGATTCCGCGGGTTTAGACGACACAGGAGGTCGCTCAGAAAAAGCGGAGCCCGCACGGGGTTTCTTGAAAGTTGCCTGACCGCCTTCCGACTGATTGCGATTCTTCGATTTCTTGCTAGCAGACGAAGGTTGCTGCTTAGCAATTTCCTTAGCAGTAAGCTCGTAGGTGAGAGCTTTCTCAATGAATTCAGCCAACGTGGTGCAATTATGATTAAGTAACTGAAGTCTCATACGGGGTTCACCTCTTCTCGAAATACTTGATCTTATCCGCCTCCGAATGAATGATGGATGAGGCGAAAGGAAGAAGTTCTGAAATTTCTCGCAATGGCGAGAACATCCTCGTCGCCGAGGGCCTGGGGTGAGCAATTCGATGACTTGGCCTCTCTGAGTGGGGCCGGATAATATCTCTCCATCATGAGAGTCTTGAACTGTTCCCAAGTACATGATCCTTCGGTGGGCTTCAACGATAACCACCAAGAATGTGCGCTCTTACCCAGGTAGTAAGCCGCAACAGAAACTTTGTGTCCTTCGGGACACTCTACCATAGCAAACAACTTCTCGAAATGCTCGAGCCAATGAATGATATCTGTCGGCTCAGACGAGCCCTCAAAAGTAGGTGGCCTCTGGCGAGAGATATCGCCGATGATATTACTCACATTCCTCTCTTGCCTCTGAGGTGGCGGTGGAGGAGCCTGCTGATTTTGATTGACGGAGTTATGCATTGTCTCCATCAACTGAGCCATCTGGGTCATTTGGGCCATCATGCCCTGCATAAAAGCGAGTGGGTCAACCCGGACACCCTCTGACTGAGCCGTGTCCCGGGTACGACTCCCTGATAGTGAATGATCGCGTCCAGGTGAATGAGTGGCAGCGTCGCCGCCGATGAATTAGCATTATTCCTCGCGTTTGCACGTGTATTCACATGAGCTCTCGGGATTCGGCCCGCTCCACGGCCTCGTCCTCCACGTCCTCTTCTTGCCCTCTCCATACTGAAGTAGGAAAGTCACATGATGATTATATTCACCGCATGAAATATACGTTATGATTATGACATGAGATTATGAAAATGAGCATACGCGCTCTAACACGGTGATTACATGGATGATTAACGGAGGTGACATGATTATCCGATGAAATTATTGAAATGATTATCTTGAATGAGTTAACAAGATTAATGATTCGATCTTCCCGATCAACAATGAACAATGAAATGAATTGGTGATTAATGAGTTAACTCGACCGCCCCGTCAAAATGACAATGATGATTGAGGATTGTTAATCGATGAATTATGAATGAATGACTATTGCCGTAAATTATACCATGGCATTAGAAATCTTACGCTTCTTGGTCCGATTGGCTCGCATTTGCACAGTCACACGTGACGCGAAAGTCCAATGATACTAGTCCGATGACGATGATTTCAAATGAGACATGACTTGGAGGGTAGTATTCAAAACCACTCTCCGATACCAACTCGTAACACCCCAAACTAGGTGGATATTACGGTTGCCGTGAATCCCCGATCGGGACCCACCAGCGAATGAAAAGGATGAATTACACAAGATAAATGTAGTACCGAACCACATTACAAAGAATTACTCCGATGAGGAGTTTCATACAACACACCTGTGATAAAATAGAATACATGTGTATCTTATGTGACGATAAAATACACAACACCGAATGAAACGAGTATTCAAACGGAATGTCTCAGCGTGAATAAATAAAGGAAACATAGATGATCGAATGCATCGACAGATCGGGCCCCTTTCTAGTATCACCGGACTCTCGACGCCGCCGTGTTCTCCCGTGCCTTTGCCTTGCCTGCACTGAAAAACAAAATCCCCAAACGGGCCGGGCCATACGTAACAACAATCCTCAAGAGTTGAAATTACACAATCATGAATTAATCAAGTTATGAAATATTCTTAATTATGAATTTCATTGAGGAGGAGTATCATAGTACGCCCGTAATGTTCTCGTGCAAGTGTACAAGACGAATGACCGACACACCCGCCCTTGTACCTAATTAGTCTCACGGAGGTAAGCTGCACTGTGCACGGTCCGATGTATCGGTGAACCCAATACATGACCATCGTGTGCCCGACTAAAAATTCCACACACCACACCCGCCACGCAATATGAACCCTAAGGTCACATGAACGAGAATGACCATGATGAATATCAATGAATAATAATTAGACTAGGCCAAGATGACTCACCGATATGAAAGTAATAGTGACGTGATTGATAACCCAGTGAAATGATTTGGAACCGTCGTTCCTCGTGAATGAAATGATTATTCGACAATTACAAGTCTCAAAATGATTAATATTATGATGAATGAATTATGATTATGAGCAATCAACAACAAAAGGAATGAGTATCCTTTTAACCGAGTAAGAATTAACTTACTAAATACCGATGAAGAAAGTCCTTCCACGAACAAATGTCCTAAATGAAGTGTCGGTCGCACGAACAACCTTAATTCAATACAATTACCGACAATCCGATCAATATACGAATCAAGCACGAGTATAACGAACTCAAAACGTCGATACGATAAAACTAAGTCCATTGAGGCATTAAATCAAACACGTTGTATCCAAACTCCGATTGTTTACAATCAAACCTCGATATATCAATATCAAAGTCCCCAAGAAGTGTTTCAAACCAACAAAACATCTCCAATACGATCAATAATCCGTTATGAATATCCAAAAATGTGATTATAACAACAATTAGTCGAAAATCTCCAATTCCAACTCGATATTCAAGGTGTTCTTGAATAATCCCTCAATAATCCAATGAATCCTTATACAAACTCATAATCATATACATATCCCTTCATATAACATGATTATAACGTCCAAAACATCATATCTCAACACAAAATCGAAGTCCAAAGTGTTGAAGAAATTACCTCTTGAATATCCAACCAATTCGATCCGAAGAACACGAGTTTAATCGAGTATCCAAGCTTCCCGAATAATTGAAGGTGATGAAAAATATACTCTCAAATGATAATTGATGAAGAAATCTCTCCTCAAGTATTTCTCTCTCGGTTGCGAGTGAAGAAGATGGAAAAATGGGAGAAATGAGCTCAAAATGCTCAAAAAAGAATTTATAGGGGCCGACTCGGCCAACAGCTCGACCGTGCCCGCCCGACACGGTCGTGGCGCGCAGCCTGCCGGGCAGGACTCGACCGTGTCCCGCTGACACGGCCGAGGCGCGAAGGGGCCTACCGACAAGTGACCCGCCCGCGGCGCCGACAATGACTCGACCGTGTCCCGAACACGGTCGGGCCTCCGGGCCGCTACAGCTAATCCGGAAGAGCTCGACTGCCGCGCTGCACGACACGGCCGGGTCCTCGAGGCGACGCTCCGCACTATCCGGACGAGTACGGCACGGTCCGTGTCGGACGACACGGCCGAAGTTCGTCGGCGTTGATCGCCAAAATCGAAAAATGAGCGGTTGAGCTAAAACGACCATAACTCTCTCGTCCGGACTCCGATTGACTCACCGTTTGAACCATTGGAAAGCTAACTCGATGCTCTATAATATTGCAAAGATTTAGAATTTTTGGAGTTACCAAAAATTAATGGTGATTTAACAAAGTCGAACTCATATGAGGAAAGTTGAAACGATGAACAATAACGATACTCAACTCGAAGTTTATACGAACGGTGAACACGGTGAATGAACATGATTGATGAATGATTATAATTGAGTGAAAATACACTGAGTGACGATTACAGGCTGATAATTACTGAATGAAAATGAATGAATTACAACCGGGTATTACAGTAAAGTCACCAACGACTAGTTTAGGCCTTGGAGCCTATAAATATCACTTTAGATGGTATTCACCATACAACAACTTCAAGCAAAGTATTCATACATCAGATATTGATACATTCATTATTGTTGTTGTAATCGAGATTAATTCATAAGAGTTCGAATGTTTAATTCTCTCAACCAAACAAGAGAGCAAAGAAAGTATTATAGATTTGATTCTGTGTTATTAGGATAAAAAATCCGGCATTGTTAGAATCATAATCAAAATCTTCTTCTAGTACCGATAGAAAGCTAGAAAGGTTGATTCCTTATCCGATAGAAAAGGAAAACGGTTTATCTTGGACCGACATAAAGACAAGATTGTAACAGTTTATCTTGGACCGATAGAAGACAAGATTGTAACGGTTTACCTCGGACCGATAGAAGACACGGCAGAAAGTTTTTTCTTAAGCCCATAGAAAAAGATACAAAGAGAGGATGTAGGCATATTTGGCCGAACCTCTATAAATATTGGTGCTGATTATTTTTCCGCAAGCTATAATTTTTTATTTTACGAAAATCTTCATCCACTATTCAAACCCCCCTCCCCCCTTTCTAGTGGATATTTTGCTTCATCACAATAGACCTGTAAGCCTATCGTCTCAATTTTATGTATCTTGGTCTGACCAACATGATCAAGTCTAAGATGCCACTTAAGTGCTTGATTTATTTCATCCCTACCACGCTTCCTAATTATAGTATTCACATTTATTTTATTCTTTAGATTCAAATGGTATAAACCATTTAATAATATAGAAGTATCAACCAGTTTATTTATAAAATAAATTCGACATGACCCATCTCCAATAAAGAAGTGAAATCCCTTTCGGTCCATGACCCGAATTGATATAATATTTTTATGTCACTTGGGAAAAATAAGTACATCATCTAAAGTAAGAATAAAACTAGATTCGAAATTCAACAAAAGGGATCCAATATCAGAATCCACTTCCGATGGTGACCACCACCTCCCCCGAATTCAGCTTTCTACTTCATTCTAGATCCTGATTCACTGTACAAATGTGAGAACTCGCACCAGAATTAAGTATTCAAGAAGTAGAATATACATTTACTAAACAATTTGTTTCCAAAACCAGTAGTTCCATACCTGAAGGCGCATTTCGGTCAAGTCTTGGACAGAACCTCCTCCAGTGGCCTAGCTCACCGCAGTTGAGGCATACGTCCATTTTCATGGCCCCCTTGCTCTTTTGGACCACTCGGGATTTGCCCTTACCCTTATCGATCTTGGCTTTTCGACCTAATTGCTTTTTGTTCTTTTTCTTTTTATTCTTCTGTAACACCCTTATCGATCAAAGGCGAAGAGACTTGAAGCCGCGTTGAATTTATTGATTATTGAGAAAACTAAATTCATAATGAGCATAGCCGAAGGCGAAAACTTGAAGCTATATTGCGCAATCAATTTTACCAAACAATAATTTAAACTTTGGCTTGTGTAATAAATGGAGTCATCAAGCATTGGTGTGTGTCGATGTCTATAACCAGTCCGACATCATATCACGTAACGAACTACATATCCCGGAAGGACCAATAATGAGGTCAAAGGCGAAGAGACTTAAAGCCGCGTTGAACTTATTGATTGTCGAGAAAACTAAATTCATAATGAGCATAGCCTAAGGCGAAAAGTTGAAGCTATATCGCATAATCAATTTTACCGAACAATAATTTAAACTTTGTCTTGTGTAATAAATGGAGCCATCGAGCATTGATGTGTGTCAATGTCGATAATTCAAAGTGTTGTTATGTTGTATTTTTATTTTTATATCGAGTCATGTAATATACGTATTTTGAGTTATAATAATACCTAATATAATGGCTAAAAAGTATCGAGTCGGAATAGGACTAAGATGAGCAAAGAAGACCGAAATTTCCGAGCGTGAGACAAATTTGCGCCTCTTTCGTATTCTGGTCATAACTCACTCGTACGGAGTCGGATTGAGGCAATTTAAGTGGCCACGTGAAGCTAAGACAAAGTACTACAAGTTGGTCTCAAGAATATACAGAATCCTGGTAGACACAAGCATACAAGCTACTTGAAATCCGCGGCCAGAATTTATCTCTTTTGAAATTATTTTGATTCCTTTTGTTTTTCTTCATTTTTGACTTGACATTTGTGGTAACTTGTCTCATGTATTGTGTGTCCATGTGAGAGAGTGTTAAGGTACAGAATTTTGACTATAAATAGCCTTGAATTCCTTTGTAATCGGGGACTTGAATTATAAGAAAATTACCATTTGTGTATATTTTGTGTGTTTTGTTTGTTGAGGTTTCTAAACACACATACCTTTGTATTTCAATTAACTTATCGAAGTGATCACAACTTCGTGGTGTTGTTGAATACACGTATGTGAGTATTTCGATTAATTTACCAAAAATCTATTATCGGTTTTTGTGGCGTTATTGAAATCTCACACCTTTCGGTTTGCTTCGTACAAGTTTCGTTATTGGGAAGATCCTGAACCTAATATCGAATTGCGATATGGATTACTACGACAAGTCATGTAGGGGTCGTATCATTTGGTATCGGAGTGCTTAGGTTGCTCCATATAAGGTTTTATCGTCTATTTCTATTTTCTCATCTTATTTCCTTCATTTTTTTTCTCTACCATCTTCTTGTCTTCTCCAAAAAAAAAATGTAATATCGGCATTTTCTTTTCTCGGTATTTTCACTTTTCGGTGTATTTCTCGTTTTTAGCGACCCTCGTGTAACCGTATTAACTTTTGAGAATATTTGTTTCGAGACTTTTTGTCATCCATTTCTACGTTTCTCGGTTCTTTCGTCGTTTGTTGATCTAATTCTCGTAATTGTTGCTCTGAACCGCCGTACGGGGTTGCCATAAATCCATTGTATGTTATTATGCGTATTTTGTGGTTCCGTTTCATGTTTCGGCCATGTTTCGATATTGAGGACCGTTTTTATCCTGTGCCTAACGCGCGCAAATATTATAATATAACGCGCGTTAATCATTCTTCAGTAGCGCACACTACGATTGTTTGGGTAGCGCCGCTAGCGAATCTGTCCAGTACTGGACAGATTACTTCTGGACTCGGTCAGGTGCCCAGGTAGCGCACGCTATGGCTGATAGCGCGTGCTACCGAGACGCTGTTAGCGCACGCTACATTGGCCGACAGCGCACGCTATCGGGGTTAGGTGAGTACTGGGCAGTTCACCCCTGGACTAGGGTGATGTCCAGGTAGCGCACGCTATGGCCGATAGCGCGCGCTACCGAGAGGTTATTAGCGCATGCTACATTTCGGGTAGCGCACGCTAGCGGTCCAGAACTCTGGGTACTGGACTGGGGTGTTAACTTTCTGGACTGGGGTTTTGTCCCGTTAGCGCACGCTAACTTTTGAGGATTAGCGCGTGCTAACGCCCCCTGGCTATATAAACCAGGGAGTCCAGATTTACGCCTTTTCTCATTTCTTCTCCTCCCCCGTGGCGTAGAGCTTCAGCAAGAGATTTTCGGGCGATTTCTTCCTCCGATCACTCCAGACGTCATTTACCTTAGGCTCTTGAAGTAGATTAACAACACCTACTTGTGTTCTTCATCCTCAATCCAAGGTAAATCTCTTAGAACCCTACTTTTGGATAATTGGGGGTTTTGTGATTTTCTTCCGATTCGTTCCGTTTTGTTGGTAAATCCATGATGAATATGATTAATCTTGTTGATATCATTAGTTTTCCTACGGATTCATGGTATATTTCCATGGTTTTGCGAAATCGAGAGGGTTTGGTTGTGGTCCGCACTTGTTGTTATTTTTATACGAATATACATGAATCGTAGGCGGGTGTTCGGGAGTATTCCATTTCCGTAATCGTTTAGAAGTGGTTGTGATTATGTTCTTCGAATCGTTAGGTTCGGTTTCATCAGTTTCTAGCGTTCGTCGGTGATTTTCCTTTCCATTCATTGCGTCGTCAATTATTCAAGGCAAGTGTTTTTGGAAACCTTTATGCTTAATGTGAAATGGTAATGTATATTGTGTGTGATTTGCTCACCTCGGGAGGGTCCGACGGGACCACGGAGGGAATCCAATGGTATTAGCCCTGGATTCATGAGTTTGTTTAGCTAGCTAGCTCGGTAGGGTCCTTAGAGGCCACGACTGGGATTTGTGGCTTCGTCCCAGTCCTAGGGGATGCATATGCGTGATTTGTTTTATGATATGGCTAGCTTGGAAGGGTCCTTAGAGGTCTCGAGTGGGATTTATGGCTTCGTCCCGGTCCTAGGCAAATGTGATTGACTGTTTGTTTCCGGAAAAGACATGTCTGGTTTTAGTTTTGAGATTTGGTGCATTATACTATGAAACGTGTAAGCGAATGGTTTGCCTTGATTACTTGTACTAGCGTAATTGCTAACCCCTTTGGGGACCCGTTTTGGGGAAATTCTTATTATGGATTTCAGGTTATGTTCTGCCGGACGAGCGGGCGCTGAGACAGTATGAGGATGCTGGCCAAGGTCGTTGACATGTGCATTTGAGTCCCTTTTATTCCTGTTGTTCCTTTCGATATGGTTGTTGTCTATCTTGTAAACTAATAGATTGTACTCGCGAGAACTTAGACTTTTGATCTTCGAATGGTGATTGTTATTTGTTGGAGCTTTTATGTTTGTCGGTTGATGTTCATTTCCACCCGTTCTTTCGGGCGTGTTGTTATTGTTGTAACACCCCCAAGTTATTCAGGGTATATTACAGCGCCGTGAACCCCACCGAGGGATCCACAAGGCTAATCATACGCGGAACTATAAAACTTGACCGAGAAGATCCAAATACAATGAAATGAAAGACGATACAAAGGGTATTCAAACCATGTCCAATGTATCCAAATACATCACAGTACAAAATCAAAACCTCGGCACACAGGCTGGAACATCAAGGAAGATGGAAAACAATACTCGAGTATTCAATAACCATTCCAGTACAACAACACTGAACGGAAAACTCAAAACATAACCGGAGGAAAGACACAGTATCACACTTGCCCACCATCTTCATGCCGACCCGATACCTGTCTGTCCGCTCTCCTAGAACCTGAAATACATAAAAAGTATTTCCCCCATAAAGGGGTTAGCCGTCGAATAGCTAGTGCAAGTATATCAAGTATGAAACACAATACTCCTCGATAATAAAGTAAATGTAACCGTCAATTCATCAATTAAAGACTAGTATTCCGGAATAACTAAATCTCATAGCATCACATCAATACATATATGAATACCGTGGAACCGCACCAAGAGGCTACGGAACCCTCAGGGGACCTGTCGGCCCGCCCCAGAGTGGTTCGTTCATATCATCCGTGGAATCGCACCAAGTGGCTACGAAACCCTCAGGGGACCCGTCGGCCCGCCCCAGAGTGGATATAAATAATCATGCCATGATATATCTTACTTTCAAAGTCGAGAACGTACAATCATAAATATATACTTGCCTTTGAGACTTCGAGAAATCGAATGGAAAAGAGTATGTGTTCGGTAGGTCCAAGAACGCACTTTTGGTACCTAAACGATTCGTAAGGGATATGATAATCAATAATCCATACACATAATTCATGAAGAAACTCCCGAAACCCGTCTACGATTCACGAAAATACAAGGGTGAACAACTAGAGTTTGGAAAGTCACCCAAACCCTCACAATTCCGAATACGACACAAACAGATCCGTAAAATCGTAGGAAAAGCATGTATATGGGGTAGATATATCATAATCTCAAGATTTTTAAGCCTCAAACCAGATAAATCAAATGAATCTAAGAAAAACCCCAAAATTCCCAAAAATAGGGTTCTAAGGATTTTACCTTGATTTGCAGGATAGAAATGTATTAGATGTTGCATAATCCTTATTGTCCAACCCAAGATGACGATATCTGAAGAAGGACTGCCTCAAATCGCCCCAAATCGCCTCTCCCGAGCTCTCCCGATCGGAAAAAGTGGAAATGATGTGAAATGACAAGTGCAGGGGTTGACTGTCCCAGTCTACCGCACGCTACGCCTCAATATTAGCGTGCGCTAACGGGTCACATGGTAGTCCAGTGGATACTGTCATAAGACATTAGCGCGTGCTACGAAACATCCCTAGCGTGCGCTAACTGGTGTCCTGCCAAAATCTCAGTTCACTGTCTCAGTCCGCTAGAGTGCGTTAACACTGAGCACTAGCGTGCGCTACGCAACACATATAGTGTACGCTAGCCGCTGCCTAGCGTGCGTTACCTGCTAGTCCAGAAAGTCTGAAACCTCACTGCCTCTGCCGACTCAGTCCGTTAGCGCACGCTAAGGCTCAAAACTAGCGTGCGCTACTCACGCAGAATTAGCGTGCGTTAGCATCGGCCTAGCGTGCGCTACCTCCCTGACCCAGAACATTTTCGAAAGGTCTAACCAGCACGATCATGATCCAAACAAGGCATGAAACTCTAGATCAACGTCGACTACATCACAAAGAGTTTACGGAGCGACAAAACAGGAAGAACGGTAAGAACAAACAGTCAATAAAAAGCATGGGTATCATATTCTCCCCCTCTAAAAAGAGGTACTCCGATCTCAAATTCGGGGTACTCCGATCTCAAATTCTCTTCCGTGTCCCAAGTCGCCTCCTCGACTCCGTGTCTCTACCATTGCACTAAAACCAACAGGATAGTTTTGTGTCGAAGCTACTTCTCACGACGTTCAAGAATATTCACTGTTTTCTCCGGATAGGTAACATCCTTGGTTACTTAAATCTCACTATAGTAAAAAAAAACATGACTAACGATATGAACAAGACCCAACACAGGGTGCAACGACAAGCGATAAGCTAAGTCTCCAACCCTGGAGTAGGACATGGTCTCCAAAATCGAATTCCAAAGGTCGACGATGAGTATCGGCATACGATTGATACGTTGAAGGGAATCTCAAAATACGAAAAGAAGTCAACTAAAATCGTCTGTACTGTATTCAACAA
The DNA here is from genome assembly GCA_033398695.1 of Orobanche coerulescens. NCBI lineage: Eukaryota > Viridiplantae > Streptophyta > Magnoliopsida > Lamiales > Orobanchaceae > Orobanche > Orobanche coerulescens. The sequence goes on from CM065803.1 coordinate 72,940,471, forward strand.
TACCAAGAATTCTCAAAACATTTTCATAACTCATAAGTGTAGTATGAACTGTCTGTGCCGAATCCTGTCTGTCGGATTGTACCGATAAAGCTCAATTTGGACAAAAACTAATTACACGCAAAACAATGACAACAAATCCCGAAACACTGACATACAATACGAACGCTCACACTATCAAAAACAATGATCAACCCATAAACCAACCGAGAATATCATCGACATGATAAACTCCAATGCTATCGGCGAAAGATCCACAATAATCGAGAATACCATCAACATGATAACCTCCAACATGATCAATAAGGGAACAACAACGACCGAGAGTACCATCAACAAAGTAGCTCTAAACGATCAACAATAATAGATCTCAAGGAAATAACCCCGACTGTCGAACAAACCCCTCAGGCATATGAACAACCAATCACAAACAGTCAAACATATCCAATACAACATGGACTATGAACGACCACAACAATAAGGCTCAAGAGGGACATCACAGTACGCCCGATCCGGAAATGTGTCCGTGCACATGTCCACCCCGTATACGGAATCCAGAATATACGTGGGACAATGTACCTAATTAGCCTCACGGACTACGTCCCGTGTGCATGGTCCAATGCGGAAACATCCATGCATGACCATCGTGTCTGGCTAAAAATCCTACACATAACCAATCGGCACGCAGATATGATTCCAGATATATCACGATGCAACATGACAACAAAATTCAAAGGATAACTCATCCAATACGGATCATACGACCCACCAAAGTGAACGATGATACATGAATAATGAAAGATCGACACGACCAACAATATCCAACATAACCTTCCTGGGATCATGATCCCTAAGGACCGATTAAAACGAACAACAATCTGGAAATCCTCAACCCTCAACGATCACAAAATTACCAAGTTCACAAGAATGATAGTGTGCTGCCTTGAGTCGGCCAACACGACAATAATAACTCACGGGTGGGCACCGTCCTCGGCGATCCCAATTCAATACCTCGATTGTCTTAGAACGACCAATCGATAACGACTCAACGGATGGGAACTATCTTCGACAGTCCCAATTCAATACTTTGATTACCTTAGAACGGCAAATCGATAACAACGATTACAACGGATGTCTCGGAACCTTTAATCGGTTACCGATAACGAAGATGATAATCGAATACATCAATGCCTTCAATCGGCCAATACAATATCAATAGAAAAACACCGATATCAATAACGACGATCACCATAATATCTTGATGGAACATCAATCAACAATAACAATCGATATGTCGATACCGCGAACCGGCTATCGACAACAATATTATCAACAAGCATCGCAATGCCTTAAACCGGCCATTTACGAACAACAATAATATTTGGCATAATTTGCCGAAGGGTATCGTATCAAACAATCCCTTTATATCAACAAAATCATAAAGAGACCAAGTCTCGAAATGATACACACATTCATACACATATATGATAACATTAATCTCATTGACTAGTACAAGTATAAAACTTGCCTCGATATCCATACAACGAACTGTTACCAATTCAGTTGATTTCGTCTACGAGTTCCTCAGTCCCGACCAAGGTAATCTACGAACTCTTCAACCTCAACCGCAACACAACAGTCATAATCCATGATCAAACATCATATCTTATTGTAAAACAATGGATTAATAATCAACAGGTTTGATGACGACCAATATCAATACAACCAGGCCACAAACTCATCGGTTCCACAATATCTCGATTAAATACAGTCTGAACTATCCAACTCAGACCCTCACGAATCCATGTCCACAATACGAGCCGAAATCCGATGATCATATCAGCAACCAATTTGGACCAAAAATAAGGGTCTAAATGTTATCGATTCCAAACTCAATTCTTAAATACGAATTGACAAGGTTCCCTTCTCGTAAATCCATCGTTAAAATTTACCTATGACCGTCATCAATTCAAACCATCCGACTGGTTCAAAATAATAGATAATCATATTAAAAAGGTTATCAAACAATCCAATCATTCGACTTGAACATTTGCTCCATACGTATGGGCTTCCAAATTCATAGATGAATAATAGTCTCATCAAACTCATAATCACATTCGTATTCCTATACAATATTATTTCAAACACATAATTTATTTCTAGATATGAATATTCCATATTCATATTCAAAACATCAACACTTATTATAAATTTTCATCACCTCGTATAATTCAAGAGTTCTTCAAGAACATGAAATATCCGAAATCACGTTCAGAACAACATATCCGAGGTATATATCTTCATGTTACCATTTTCCTCATCATGCCATTCATATAACCTCAAGAATCGCAACAAAACCATTATCATCATATGAATAAGGGATCAATAATCATATCAATATCCGAAATCTCTTATTACAATTCCAATAAATCTCATATAACATTATCACATGATGATCCCAACATGCTCCCTCCCAAATAGTAATCCTTTAAAAACGAACCACTATCAAAGGGATACGAGGATTACCTTGTATGGATGATCCACGGAGAAGAACAATTGAACTCCATTCCAAGTATTATCAAAAACTTCAAGAACAATACTTAAATCTGAGCTCTCTATCCTAATCTTGTTTAAGAGGATCATTTCTCAATGTTTAGAAACTTCAAGTACCTCCCAAGGCTCTCTCTATCGACTGAACAAAGGAGAATGGACAAAATGCCTCTCAGTACTCGTCTATCCTCTTTATAAAACACATCACTAGCGTGCGCTAGACCTTATATTTAGCGTGCGCTACAGAACTAGCGTGCGCTATCCTTCCTTCATAGCATGCGCTATCAGGCAGCCCAGAAGCTACTGCATTGCTTCGAAATTCATCTAACATACGTAATGCCCATGCATTAGCGTGAGCAAACAGGCGTTGACTTGCTACAGTGAAATGCTCAGTAGCGTGCGCTATTCCTCGACCTTAGCGCGTGCTAATCATCGTTGACCCGACAACCTGCACCTTCCCAGAAGATGCCCAGGTCCTACACGACGAAAGCAATTAATAAAGCCAAGATTCCCTGTTGACGATCTGAAATTAGCGTGCGCTAACAACATGCATTAGCGTGCGCTAATCGCTGATAATAAACAGTCTGGGCCTACCTGTCGGCCACCTTCCGGCCTTATGCAGAATACCTTACGTACGTTAGGGGTCTTCCTTAGCGTACGTAACTCAAATCTCTTAGCGTGCGCTAAGTATGCACCTTAGCGTACGCTAAGTATATATCTTAGCGCGCGCTAGGCATACCTTGTAGCGTGAGCTAATGTAGCTGTACTTAGCCATTTTCCGCTATTCTTGTCCGTCGTCTTGATATACTAGATGTATATACACGACATACTGAATACATATATATACAACCTGATAATATTCTCATATGATATACTCAATATCAAAAGTACGATAACATGATACACGATATCTTCAAATATAATTGTCGACCAACTACGACAATTATACTAATACAACTGTCTCAGTCTTCCAATTATTTTATCCATACTGTATAGACACCAATCTATCCAGTATATCTCAGATAAAATAATGCGATAAATTTATACTAAAATCCGGATATTGCGTACTAAAAGTCGGGATATCACACTGTACCCCCCCTTGAAATAAGTTTCGTCCTCGAAACTTGCAATCCCGTCACAGCCAAACAAATCAACCAAAATATCCGAACTCATCACAAGAGCAGTCGTCGGTCTCCACAAGCGAATAACCAAGACATTATACTTACAGGTGCGTGAAGTCGATGATCTCCCGTGATACTAGCATGCGACTCCCAAACAAAGTCTCAACACAATACTGATACACACCAATATCGCAATTAGCAATTTGAAAATATCTTTCAGCGTCCGCGACCACGGTCTCGTCTCTGTCCCCTGTCAGCAGACATTGTAAAGGATACACAAAGTACGTAAGTACAATCCAAATCGCACGTCCTCGAAGTGACCGATTCTCAAGAATATCAAACTAAAAGCAAAGCGGTTAAGAAAACATAAGAAGAGTAATAGGACTTACAAGTACCGCCGCCTTGTGATGATGATGGCAAAGTAGTGATACTGTAGATAAACAATGACTCAATCGACCCAAAGACCGACAGCCTAGGTATCCATAAACCTAAGCTCTGATACCATATTCTGTAACACCCCCAAGTTATTCAGGGTATATTACAGCACCGTGAACCCCATCGAGGGACCCACAAGGATAATCATACGCGGAACAATAAAACTTGACCGAGAAGATCCAAATACAATGAAATGAAAGACGATACAAAGGGTATTCAAACCATGTCCAATGTATCCAAATACATCACAGTACAAAATCAAAACCTCGGCACACAGGCCAGAACATCAAGGAATATGGAAAATAATACTCGAGTATTCAATAACCATTCCAGTACAACAACACTGAACGGAAAACTCAAAACATAACCGGAGGAAAGACACAGTATCACACTTGCCCACCATCTTCATGCCGACCTGATAGCTGCCTGTCCGCTCTCCTGGAACCTTAAATACATAAAAAGTATTTCCCCCATAAAGGGGTTAGCCGTCGAATAGCTAGTGCAAGTATATCAAGTATGAAACACAATACTCCTCGAAAATAAAGTAAATGTAACCGTCAATTCATCAATTCAAGACTAGTATTCCGGAAGAACTAAATCTCATAGCATCACATCAATACATATATGAATACCGTGGAACCGCACCAAGAGGCTACGGAACCCTCAGGGGACCTGTCGGCCCGCCCCAGAGTGGTTCGTTCATATCATCCGTGGAATCTCACCAAGAGGCTACGAAACCTTCAGGGGACCCATCGGCCCGCCCCAGAGTGGATATAAATAATCATGCCATTGGTATATCTTACTTTCAAAGTCGAGAATGTACAATCATAAATATATACTTGCCTTTGACACTTCGAGAAATCGAATGGAAAAGAGTATGAGTTCGGTAGGTCCAAGAACGCACTTCTGGTACCTAAACGATTCGTAAGGGATATGATAATCAATAATCCACACTCATAATTCATGAAGAAACTCCCGAAACCCATCTACGATTCACGAAAATACAAGGGTGAACAACTAGAGTTTGGAAAGTCACCCAAACCCTCACACGTCCGAATACGGCACAAACAAATCCGTAAAATCATAGGAAAGGCATGTATACGGGGTAGATATATCATAATCTCAAGATTTTCAAGCCTCAAACCAGATAAATCGAACGAATCTAAGAAAAACCCCAAAATTCCCAAAAATAGGGTTCTAAGGATTTTACCTTGATTTGGAGGATAGAAATGTATTAGATGTTGCATAATCCTTGTTGTCCAACCCAAGATGACGATATCTGAAGAAAGACTACCTCAAATCGCCCCAAATCGCCTCTCCCGAGCTCTCCCGATCAGAAAAAGTGGAAATGATGTGAAATGACAAGTGCAGGGGTTGACTGTCCCCTTATATACTGTCCCAGTCTAGCGCACGCTATGCCTCAATATTAGCGTGCGCTAACGGGTCACTGGTAGTACAGAGGCTACTGTCATAAGACGTTAGCGCGCGCTACGAAACATCCCTAGCGTGCGCTAACTGGTGTCCTGCCAAAATCTCAGTTCATTGTCTTAGTCCGCTAGCGTGCGTTAACACTGAGCACTAGCGTGCGCTACGCAACACATATAGCGTACGCTAGATGCTGCCTAGCGTGCGTTACCTGCTAGTCCAGAAAGTCTGAAACCTCACTGCCTCTGCTGACTTAGTCCGTTAGTGCGCGCTAAGGCTCAAAACTAGCGTGCGCTACTCACGCAGAATTAGCGTGCGTTAGCATCGGCCTAGCGTGCGCTACCTCCCTGACCCAGAACATTTCCGAAAGATCTAACCAGCACGATCATGATCCAAACAAGGCATGAAACTCTAGATCAACGCCGAATACATCACAAAGAGTTTACGGAGCGACAAAACAGGAAGAACGGTATGGACAAACAGTCAATAAAAAGTACGAGTATCACAATTGTGTGTATCCTCGCTAACCGAAATGATTAGTCGAGTAGTGTTTTCTTGTTTTAGCCGGGTGATTCCCACGTAGGGGTCCACGGCACTGTAGTATACTTCGAATATATCGGGGTGTTACAGAAAATACAAAAAAAAAGGTATACAAAAAAAGTATAAAAAAAGTATACAAAAAAAGTGTATAATATATATATACCTATATATATAAATATACTTATTTATCACAAAGGTCAGTTCTACCACCACTGTGAAATATAAAAATAAATATAAAGCTGGAGTGCGGATTACCGCCCCTGTAAAATTAAAACTTGTCACGATACTCGTCTATATAATCACCTTGTGAGTTGTGGAACATTTATATACAGCCGAATGATAAAGACAAGAAACGTAACAAAAAATCTAAAAGAGTGATACACGAGCGTTGAGTGATCGAGCGATATACGTGAGGATCTTGTGAGGATTAATTTGTGTGTGTGTAAAAAAAAGTAAAAAAAAAAAGAGGCAAAAAAAAGAAAGGCAAAAAATAAGCAAAAAGAAAAAGAGAGAGCAAAAAAAAGTAAAAAAAGGGCAAAAAAAAGGAAGGCCAAACAAAAAAGAAAAAAAAGGAAAAATGTCAAATTCGAAAATTAATAAACAGATGGATATGTTACAAAGTATCCAGGAAATGCTAGCATATTTGAATGTTCGACTAAACAAGACCGAAGAAACTATTTCCATAATCGTAAAAGGCAAGAAAGTCGATGGGAAACGAACGATACAACGAAGTCCGGTTTAGTTTGAAGGATATGACGATGAGTCCCGTAATCAATCCGAGGAGGAAACTCCGAGGTGGAGGTTTAGGGGCTATCGAGGTAGAGGAGGCGGACGAAGGGACGAAAGTAGGGAGGAGAGGTATGGGCGAAGGGACGATCGAGATCGAGGGATGGGAAATATAAAAATGAAAATCCCATCGTTCGAAGGACGGAGTGACCCGGACACTTATCTCGAGTGGGAACGAAAATTTGAAATGGTGTTTGATTGCCAAACATACTCGGAAGAAAAGAAAATGAGGTTAGCAATAACTGAGTTTTCAGAATATGCTATTATTTGGTAGGATCAACATGTACGGAGAGACGTAGGAGTGGGGATAACCCAGCGAGAGGATGGGGAGAACTAAAAATTGTAATGAGAAAACAATTTGTCCCCAACTACTACAAGAAGGAATTATTTTCTCGTTTGCAATCTTTGAAACAAGGCACGATAAGTGTGGAAGATTACCGGAGGGAGATGGAGATGCTCATAATTCGAGCAAACATGACGGAATCCAGAGAAGCTACCATGGCACGATTTTTGCATGGTATGAGATACGATCTTGCAAAGGAAGTTGACAGACAACATTATGTCGAGTTCGAAGACATGGTGTACGGGGCCGTAAAAATTGCGAAAAATTCATGGAGGGGAAATCTTGGCACCACTTCTACGGGGCCCATTACACCTTAGAAGGCTCCGACGAAAAGCCCTTTTAAAATAAACCGGCTTTCAATCGCATCGAACAAAATATTCCAAAGGGTAAATTTGAAGTTGGAGGGAGTAGCAGTAAAAAAGACCAGAAGTACCACCTACTCCGATAGGAACAACTGTGACCCGAAATCGAGACATCCAATGCTATCGATGTCAAGGTTTTGGCCATATCGCTGTGGAATGCATCAACAAGCGAACAATGATCATAAAGGACGGGGAGGTTGAGACAGAGGATGAAAAAGAAGAGGAGGAGGAATATGATACCAATGTTGTCAACAGCGCACCCGCTCTTGTAATACGGAGAATAATGAATGCCTAAGCTAATGAGGAAGGGGGTAGAACAGCGTGAAAATTTATTTCACACGAGAGTTTTTGTTAAAAACAAAAAAGGTAGTGTGATAATCAAGAATGGAAGCTGTGCAAATGTGGCTAATGCAATGTTGGTCTAAGAGTTGGAAATACCAACACAAAAACATCCCAAACCATACCGACTACATTGGTTAAATGATTGTGGGGAGGTGAAGGTAACTCGACAGGTCCTCCTATTAATAACCCTTGGGAGATACCAAGACGAGATTTTGTGTGATGTTGTTCCTATGCACGCGTGCCACATACTTTTGGGAAGGCCTTGGCACTACGATTTGAACGTTTCTCTGAACGGGAGAATGAATAGGTACACATTCGAAAAAGAGGGAAAGAAAATCAACCTAGCACCAATGCTACTCTCACAAATCTTGGAGGAACAAAAACGACTTGAGAAAGAAGTCGAAAGTAAAAGTAATGGAGTCGATAAGAAAGAAAAATTAAGAAATAGTGAAAAAAATAATAAAAAAAAAAGTGTGAAAAGAAAAAGGAAAAGGAAGAAGGCCCGAAACTAAAAAAATATAATGTTTATTGGGGCGAAGGGGTTGAAAAATGAAGTTAAAAAAATTCTCCTATGTTTTTAATACTAAATCGGAAATGTTTTCCTACAACTAGTTCTGCGGACTGGGAATTTCCGAGTCCTATTCAATCTTTATTGCAGGATTTTCATATATTTTCCTGACGAGCTACCTGCTGGGCTACCACCACTGTGTGGGATTGAACACCAAATTGATTTCCTACCCAGTGTGGTTATTCCGAATCGACCGGCTTATCAAAATAATCCGGATGAGATGAAAGAGACACAACGACAGGTAGAGTAACTCTTGGAAATAGGTTATAGCAAGGAGAGTCTGAGCCCGTGTGCGGTCCCGGTAATTGTAGTACCAAAGAAAGATGGTATGTGGAGAATGTGCACAGACTGCCGAGCAGTCAACAACATAAAAGTAAAGTATAGACACCCTATCCACAGGGTGAACGACATGCTAGATGAATTGCACGGGGGAATTTTATTAAGCAAAATTGGTCTTACGAAAGGATACCACCAAATCCGTATGAAAGAAGGTGATGAATGGAAAATTGCTTTTAAAACCAAATATGGATTATATGAATGGTTGGTTATGCCTTTCGGCCTAACGAATGCACCGAGCACTTTCATGCGCTTAATGAATCATATCTTACGTGCGTTTATTGGGAGGTTTGTGGTTATCTACTTTGATTACATTCTAATTTATAGTAAAAATATGAGCAAACATGTTGAACATTTGAGACTAGTTTTGCAAACTTTGCGTGAAGCACAACTTTATGCTAGTCTCAAGAAATGCTCTTTTTGCTTAAAAGAAGTCATTTTTCTTGGTTTTGTTGTCGGAGTTGATGGGGTTAAAGTCGATAATGAGAAAGTCAATGCTATACGTGAATGGCCTACTCCTGCAATGCAACCGATGTCCGGAGTTTTCATGGACTTGCCAGATTTTATCGACGTTTTGTAAAGATTTCAGCACAATTGCGGCTCCCCTAAATGAGCTTATTAAGAAAAAAGTTAAATTTATTTCGGGAGAAAAACAAGAAAATGCTTTCCAAATGCTAAAAGAATGATTGTGCGCCGCACCCGTTTTAGCATTACCTGATTTTTCTAACACGTTTGAAATTGAGTTTGATGCATCATGAATAGGAATAGGACCTGTGTTAATTCAGGGGAAAAGTCCGATTTACTATTTTAGCGAAAAACTTGGCGGAGCTTCGTTGAATTATGCCACATACGACAAGGAGTTATACACTTTGGTGAGAGCACTTCAGACCTGGCAACATTACCTGTGGCCCCGAGAATTTGTGATCCACACTGATTATGAGTCCCTACGACATCTAAAGGGGCAAGGTAAGTTAAGCAAACGGCATGCCAAATAGTTGGAAGAAATTAAATCATTTTCTTACGTCATCAAGTATAAAAAAGGTAACCAAAATGTCGTCGCCGATGCTCTATCCTGGTGGTATGTTTTGATTAATACACTTTCTTGTAAACTTTTGGGATTTGAGCTAATAAAGGGTTGTATGAAAATGACAAAGATTTTAGCGGAATCTACGTTGCAAGTAAAGAAAAGGGGATCGATAAGTTTTACCAAGACGACGGGTATTTACTTAGAGACAATAAGCTTTATATACCTTCTTTCTTGACAAGAGAATTATTGGTTAGGGAAGCGCACAGTGGTGGCCTAATGGGTCATTTTGGAGTTGCTAAAACATGTGATATTTTACAAGAACATTATTTCTTGCCAAAAATGCACCACGACATTCATAAAATCATTAACTCTTGTATTACTTATCGCAGGTCGAAATCACGAGTAATGCCTCACGGTCCCTACCGATCCATGGATAGATATTTGGATGAATTTTGTCTTAGGATTACCGCGATCAAAGTCCGGACACGATTCTATTTTTGTTGTTGTTGAAAGATTTAGTAAGATGGCACACTTTATATCTTGTCATAAAACCGATGATGCCATCAACATTGCTAATCTCTTCTTTAGAGAAATTGTTCGTTTACACGGAATGCCAAAAACGATTGTATCCGACTGTGATACCAAATTCTTAAGCCATTTCTGGAGAGTGTTATGGGCAAAGTTGGGAACAAAACTCTTATATTCAATGACGTGTAATCCCCAAACTGATGGCCAAATAGAAGTCATGAAATGAACACTCGGGCAATTGTTACGCACAGTAATCAACAAGAATTTGAAAAATTGGAAAACGTCTTTATCTTTTATTGAGTTCACGTATAATAGGACTGTACACTCTACTACTACACATTCACCTTTTGAAACAATGTATGGTTTTAATTCCTTAACTCCTTTGGATTTAATTGCTTTACCTACAGGTGAACAAAAGAGTTTGGATGGGAAAAAGAGGGCGGAGTTAATAAAAAAACTTCACGAGAAAGTTCATGAACAAATCCAAAAATGAAATGAACGTAACGCGCGACTTAATAATCTTGGAAGGAAGGAACTCATTTTTTAGCACGGAGATTGGGTTGGGATTCACTTGAGGAAAAAAAGATTTCCGGAACACCTTCCGCTATTCTTGTCCGTCGTCTTGATATACTAGATGTATATACACGACATACTGAATACATATATATACAACCTGATAATATTCTCATATGATATACTCAATATCAAAAGTACGATAACATGATACACGATATCTTCAAATATAATTGTCGACCAACTACGACAATTATACTAATACAACTGTCTCAGTCTTCCAATTATTTTATCCATACTGTATAGACACCAATCTATCCAGTATATCTCAGATAAAATAATGCGATAAATTTATACTAAAATCCGGATATTGCGTACTAAAAGTCGGGATATCACACTGTACCCCCTCTTGAAATAAGTTTCGTCCTCGAAACTTGCAATCCCGTCACAGCCAAACAAATCAACCAAAATATCCGAACTCATCACAAGAGCAGTCGTCGGTCTCCACAAGCGAATAACCAAGACATTATACTTACAGGTGCGTGAAGTCGATGATCTCCCGTGATACTAGCATGCGACTCCCAAACAAAGTCTCAACACAATACTGATACACACCAATATCGCAATTAGCAATTTGAAAATATCTTTCAGCGTCCGCGACCACGGTCTCGTCTCTGTCCCCTGTCAGCAGACATTCTAAAGGATACACAAAGTACGTAAGTACAATCCAAATCGCACGTCCTCGAAGTGACCGATTCTCAAGAATATCAAACTAAAAGCAAAGCGGTTAAGAAAACATAAGAAGAGTAATAGGACTTACAAGTACCGGCCGCACTGTGATGATGGCAAAGTAGTGATACTGTAGATAAACAATGACTCAATCGACCCAAAGACCGACAGCCTAGGTATCCATAAACCTAAGCTCTGATACCATATTCTGTAACACCCCCAAGTTATTCAGGGTATATTACAGCACCGTGAACCCCACCGAGGGACCCACAAGGATAATCATACGCGGAACAATAAAACTTGACCGAGAAGATCCAAATACAATGAAATGAAAGACGATACAAAGGGTATTCAAACCATGTCCAATGTATCCAAATACATCACAGTACAAAATTAAAACCTCGGCACACAGGCCAGAACATCAAGGAATATGGAAAATAATACTCGAGTATTCAATAACCATTCCAGTACAACAACACTGAACGGAAAACTCAAAACATAACCGGAGGAAAGACACAGTATCACACTTGCCCACCATCTTCATGCCGACCTGATAGCTGCCTGTCCGCTCTCCTGGAACCTTAAATACATAAAAAGTATTTCCCCCATAAAGGGGTTAGCCGTCGAATAGCTAGTGCAAGTATATCAAGTATGAAACACAATACTCCTCGAAAATAAAGTAAATGTAACCGTCAATTCATCAATTCAAGACTAGTATTCCGGAATAACTAAATCTCATAGCATCACATCAATACATATATGAATACCGTGGAACCGCACCAAGAGGCTACGGAACCCTCAGGGGACCTGTCGGCCCGCCCCAGAGTGGTTCGTTCATATCATCCGTGGAATCTCACCAAGAGGCTACGAAACCCTCAGGGGACCCATCGGCCCGCCCCAGAGTGGATATAAATAATCATGCCATTGGTATATCTTACTTTCAAAGTCGAGAACGTACAATCATAAATATATACTTGCCTTTGACACTTCGATAAATCGAATGGAAAAGAGTATGAGTTCGGTAGGTCCAAGAACGCACTTCTGGTACCTAAACGAATCGTAAGGGATAAGATAATCAATAATCCACACTCATAATTCATGAAGAAACTCCCGAAACCCATCTACGATTCACGAAAATACAAGGGTGAACAACTAGAGTTTGGAAAGTCACCCAAACCCTCACACGTCCGAATACGGCACAAACAAATCCGTAAAATCATAGGAAAGGCATGTATACGGGGTAGATATATCATAATCTCAAGATTTTCAAGCCTCAAACCAGATAAATCGAACGAATCTAAGAAAAACCCCAAAATTCCCAAAAATAGGGTTCTAAGGATTTTACCTTGATTTGGAGGATAGAAATGTATTAGATGTTGCATAATCCTTGTTGTCCAACCCAAGATGACGATATCTGAAGAAATACTGCCTCAAATCGCCCCAAATCGCCTCTCCCGAGCTCTCCGTCGAGAAAAAGTGGAAATGATGTGAAATGACAAGTGCGGGGTTGATCGTCCCTTATATACTGTCCCAGTCTAGCGCACGCTATGCCTCAATATTAGCGTGCGCTAACGGGTCACTGGTAGTACAGTGGCTACTGTCATAAGACGTTAGCGCGCGCTACGAAACATCCCTAGCGTGCGCTAACTGGTGTCCTGCCAAAATCTCAGTTCATTGTCTTAGTCCGCTAGCGTGCGTTAACACTGAGCACTAGCGTGCGCTACGCAACACATATAGCGTACGCTAGATGCTGCCTAGCGTGCGTTACCTGCTAGTCCAGAAAGTCTGAAACCTCACTGCCTCTGCCGACTTAGTCCGTTAGTGCGCGCTAAGGCTGAAAACTAGCGTGCGCTACTCACGTAGAATTAGCGTGCATTAGCATCGGCCTAGCGTGCGCTACCTCCCTGACCCAGAACATTTCCGAAAGATCTAACCAGCACGATCATGATCCAAACAAGGCATGAAACTCTAGATCAACGCCGAATACATCACAAAGAGTTTACGGAGCGACAAAACAGGAAGAACGGTATGGACAAACAGTCAATAAAAAGTACGGGTATCACAATTGTGTGTATCCTCGCTAACCGAAATGATTAGTCGAGTAGTGTTTTCTTGTTTTAGCCTGGTGGTTCCCACGTAGGGGTCCACGGCAATGTAGTATACTTCGAATATATCGGGGTGTTACAGAAAATACAAAAAAAAGGTATACAAAAAAAGTATAAAAAAAGTATACAAAAAAAGTGTATAATATATATACCTATATATATAAATATACCTATTTATCACAAAGGTCAGTTCTACCACCACTGTGAAATATAAAAATAAATATAAAGCTGGAGTGCGGATTACCGCCCCTGTAAAATTAAAACTTGTCACGATACTCGTCTATATAATCACCTTGTGAGTTGTGGAACATTTATATACAGCCGAATGATAAAGACAAGAAACGTAACAAAAAATCTAAAAGAGTGATACACGAGCGTTGAGTGATCGAGCGATACGTGAGGATCTTGTGAGGATTAATTTGTGTGTGTGTAAAAAAAAGTAAAAAAAAAAAGAGGCAAAAAAAAAAGAAAGGCAAAAAATAAGCAAAAAGAAAAAGAGAGAGCAAAAAAAAGTAAAAAAAGGGCAAAAAAAAGAAAGGCCAAACAAAAAAGAAAAAAAAAAGGAAAAATGTCAAATTCGAAAATTAATAAACAGATGGATATGTTACAAAGTATCCAGGAAATGCTAGCATATTTGAATGTTCGACTAAACAAGACCGAAGAAACTATTGCCATAATCGTAAAAGGCAAGAAAGTCGATGGGAAATGAACGATACAACGAAGTCCGGTTTAGTTTGAAGGATATGACGATGAGTCCCGTAATCAATCCGAGGAGGAAACTACGAGGTGGAGGTTTAGGGGCTATCGAGGTAGAGGAGGCGGACGAAGGGACGAAAGTAGGGAGGAGAGGTATGGGCGAAGGGACGATCGAGATCGAGGGATGGGAAATATAAAAATGAAAATCCCATCGTTCGAAGGACGGAGTGACCCGGACACTTATCTCGAGTGGGAACGAAAATTTGAAATGGTGTTTGATTGCCAAACATACTCGGAAGAAAAGAAAATGAGGTTAGCAATAACTGAGTTTTCAGAATATGCTATTATTTGGTGGGATCAACATGTACGGAGAGACGTAGGAGTGGGGATAACCCAGCGAGAGGATGGGGAGAACTAAAAATTGTAATGAGAAAACAATTTGTCCCCAACTACTACAAGAAGAAAGTATTTTCTCGTTTGCAATCTTTGAAACAAGGCACGATAAGTGTGGAAGATTACCGGAGGGAGATGGAGATGCTCATAATTCGAGCAAACATGACGGAATCCAGAGAAGCTACCATGGCACGATTTTTGCATGGTATGAGATACGATCTTGCAAAGGAAGTTGACAGACAACATTATGTCGAGTTCGAAGACATGGTGTACGGGGCCGTAAAAATTGCGAAAAATTCATGGAGGGGAAATCTTGGCACCACTTCTACGGGGCCCATTACACCTTAGAAGGCTCCGACGAAAAGCCCTTTTAAAATAAACCGGCTTTCAATCGCATCGAACAAAATATTCCAAAGGGTAAATTTGAAGTTGGAGGGAGTAGCAGTAAAAAAGACCAGAAGTACCACCTACTCCGATAGGAACAACTGTGACCCGAAATCGAGACATCCAATGCTATCGATGTCAAGGTTTTGGCCATATCGCTGTGGAATGCATCAACAAGCAAACAATGATCATAAAGGACGGGGAGGTTGAGACAGAGGATGAAAAAGAAGAGGAGGAGGAATATGATACCAATGTTGTCAAGAGCGCACCCGCTCTTGTAATACGGAGAATAATGAATGCCTAAGCTAATGAGGAAGGGGGTAGAACAGCGTGAAAATTTATTTCACACGAGAGTTTTTGTTAAAAACAAAAAAGGTAGTGTGATAATCGAGAATGGAAGCTGTGCAAATGTGGCTAATGCAATGTTGGTCTAAGAGTTGGAAATACCAACACAAAAACATCCCAAACCATACCGACTACATTGGTTAAATGATTGTGGGGAGGTGAAGGTAACTCGACAGGTCCTCCTATTAATAACCCTTGGGAGATACCAAGACGAGATTTTGTGTGATGTTGTTCCTATACACGCGTGCCACATACTTTTGGGAAGGCCTTGGCACTACGATTTGAACGTTTCTCTGAACGGGAGAATGAATAGGTACACATTCGAAAAAGAGGGAAAGAAAATCAACCTAGCACCAATGCTACTCTCACAAATCTTGGAGGAACAAAAACGACTTGAGAAAGAAGTCGAAAGTAAAAGTAATGGAGTCGATAAGAAAGAAAAATTAAGAAATAGTGAAAAAAATAATAAAAAAAAAGTGTGAAAAGAAAAAGGAAAAGGAAGAAGGCCCGAAACTAAAAAATATAATGTTTATTGGGGCGAAGGGGTTGAAAAATGAAGTTAAAAAAAATTCTCCTATGTTTTTAATACTAAATCGGAAATGTTTTCCTACAACTAGTTCTGCAGACTGGGAATTTCCGAGTCCTATTCAATCTTTATTGCAGGATTTTCATATATTTTCCTGACGAGCTACCTGCTGGGCTACCACCACTGTGTGGGATTGAACACCAAATTGATTTCCTACCCAGTGTGGTTATTCCGAATCGACCGGCTTATCAAAATAATCCGGATGAGATGAAAGAGACACAACGACAGGTAGAGTAACTCTTGGAAATAGGTTATAGCAAGGAGAGTCTGAGCCCGTGTGCGGTCCCGGTAATTGTAGTACCAAAGAAAGATGGTATGTGGAGAATGTGCACAGACTGCCGAGCAGTCAACAACATAAAAGTAAAGTATAGACACCCTATCCACAGGGTGAACGACATGCTAGATGAATTGCACGGGGGAATTTTATTAAGCAAAATTGGTCTTACGAAAGGATACCACCAAATCCGTATGAAAGAAGGTGATGAATGGAAAATTGCTTTTAAAACCAAATATGGATTATATGAATGGTTGGTTATGCCTTTCGGCCTAACGAATGCACCGAGCACTTTCATGCGCTTAATGAATCATATCTTACGTGCGTTTATTGGGAGGTTTGTGGTTATCTACTTTGATTACATTCTAATTTATAGTAAAAATATGAGCAAACATGTTGAACATTTGAGACTAGTTTTGCAAACTTTGCGTGAAGCACAACTTTATGCTAGTCTCAAGAAATGCTCTTTTTGCTTAAAAGAAGTCATTTTTCTTGGTTTTGTTGTCGGAGTTGATGGGGTTAAAGTCGATAATGAGAAAGTCAATGCTATACGTGAATGGCCTACTCCTGCAATGCAACCGATGTCAGGAGTTTTCATGGACTTGACAGATTTTATCGACGTTTTGTAAAGATTTCAGCACAATTGCGGCTCCCCTAAATGAGCTTATTAAGAAAAAAGTTAAATTTATTTCGGGAGAAAAACAAGAAAATGCTTTCCAAATGCTAAAAGAATGATTGTGCGCCGCACCCGTTTTAGCATTACCTGATTTTTCTAACACGTTTGAAATTGAGTTTGATGCATCATGAATAGGAATAGGACCTGTGTTAATTCAGGGGAAAAGTCCGATTTACTATTTTAGCGAAAAACTTGGCGGAGCTTCGTTGAATTATGCCACATACGACAAGGAGTTATACACTTTGGTGAGAGCACTTGGACACAGCAACTTTACCTGTGGCCCCGAGAATTTGTGATCCACACTGATTATGAGTCCCTACGACATCTAAAGGGGCAAGGTAAGTTAAGCAAACGGCATGCCAAATAGTTGGAAGAAATTAAATCATTTTCTTACGTCATCAAGTATAAAAAAGGTAACCAAAATGTCGTCGCCGATGCTCTATCCAGTGGTATGTTTTGATTAATACACTTTCTTGTAAACTTTTGGGATTTGAGCTAATAAAGGGTTGTATGAAAATGACAAAGATTTTAGCGGAATCTACGTTGCAAGTAAAGAAAAGGGGATCGATAAGTTTTACCAAGACGACGGGTATTTACTTAGAGACAATAAGCTTTATATACCTTCTTTCTTGACAAGAGAATTATTGGTTAGGGAAGCGCACAGTGGTGGCCTAATGGGTCATTTTGGAGTTGCTAAAACATGTGATATTTTACAAGAACATTATTTCTTGCCAAAAATGCACCACGACATTCATAAAATCATTAACTCTTGTATTACTTATCGCAGGTCGAAATCACGAGTAATGCCTCACGGTCCCTACCGATCCATGGATAGATATTTGGATGAATTTTGTCTTAGGATTACCGCGATCAAAGTCCGGACACGATTCTATTTTTGTTGTTGTTGAAAGATTTAGTAAGATGGCACACTTTATATCTTGTCATAAAACCGATGATGCCATCAACATTGCTAATCTCTTCTTTAGAGAAATTGTTCTTATACACGGAATGCCAAAAACAATTGTATCCGACCGTGATACCAAATTCTTAAGCCATTTCTAGAGAGTGTTATGGGCAAAGTTGGGAACAAAACTCTTATATTCAATGACGTGTCATCCCCAAACTGATGGCCAAATAGAAGTCATGAAATGAACACTCGGGCAATTGTTACGCACAGTAATCAACAAGAATTTGAAAAATTGGAAAACATCTTTATCTTTTATTGAGTTCACGTATAATAGGACTATACACTCTACAACTACACATTCACCTTTTGAAACAATGTATGGTTTTAATTCCTTAACTCCTTTGGATTTAATTGCTTTACCTACAGGTGAACAAAAGAGTTTGGATGGGAAAAAGAGGGCGGAGTTAATAAAAAAACTTCACGAGAAAGTTCATGAACAAATCCAAAAATGAAATGAACGTAACGCGCGACTTAATAATCTAGGAAGGAAGGAACTCATTTTTTAGCACGGAGATTGGGTTGGGATTCACTTGAGGAAAAAAAGATTTCCGGAACACCGTAAATCAAAGCTTATGCCACGTGGAGATGGACCGTTCCAAATCATGGAACGAATAAACGATAATGCCTACAAAGTCAATCTCCAAGGTGAGTATAATGTTTCGAGTACCTTTAATGTTACTGATCTGAGTCCTTTTGAATTTTCAGATTCGAGGTCGAATCCTTCCGAAGAATGGGGAGATGATGTGAACCAGTCCGACATCATATCACGTAATGAACTACATGTCCCGGAAGGACCAATAACAAGGTCAAAGGCGAAGAGACTTAAAGGCGCGTTGAACTTATTGATTGTCGAGATAACTAAATTCATAACGAGCATAGACAAAGGCAAAAAATTGAAGCTATATTGCGTAATCAATTTTACCGAACAACAACTTAAACTTTATCTTGTGTAATAAATGGAGTCATCGAGCATTGGTGTGTGTCAATGTCGATAACCAGTCCGACATCATATCACGTAACGAACTACATGTCCCGGAAGGACCAATAACGAGGTGAAAGGCGAAGAGACTTAAAGCTGCGTTGAACTTATTGATTGTCGAGAAAACTGAAATCATAACGAGCATATCTGAAGGCGAAAATTGAAGCTATATTGCGTAATCAATTTTACCGAACAATAATTTAAACTTTGTCTTGTGTAATAAATGTAGTCATCGAGCATTGGTGTGTGTCAATGTCGATAATTCGAAGTGTTGTTATGTTGTATTTTAATTTTTATATCGAGTCGTGTAATATACGTATTTTGAGTTGTAATAATACCTATAACAGCTAAAAGGTATCGAGTCAGAATAGGACTAAGATGAGCAAAGAAGACCGAAATATCCGAGTGTGAGACAAATTTGCGCCTCTTTAATATTTTGGTCATAACTCACTCGTACGGAGTCGGATTGAGGCGATTCAAGTGACAATGTGAAGCTAAGACACAGTCCTACAAGTTCATGTCAAGATTCAGCAGATTTTCTAGAAGACACGATCATACAAGCTCCTTGAAATCTGCGGCCAGAATTTATCTCTTTTGAAATTATTTTGATTCCTTTTGTTTTTCTTCATTTTTGACTTGATATTTATGGTACCTTGTCTCTTGTATTGTGTACATGTGAGAGAGTGTTAGGTACAGAATTTTGGCTATAAATATCCTTACATTCCTTTGTAATAGGAGACTTGAATTATAATAAAATTACCATTTGTGTATATTTTGTGTGTTTTGTTTGTTGAGGATTCTAAACATACATACCTTTGTATTTCAATTAACTTATCGAAGTGATCACAACTTTGTGGTGTTGTTGAATACACCTATGTGAGTGTTTAGATTTATTTACCAGAAATCTGTTACCGGGTTTTGTGGCGTTGTTGAAACCTCACACCTTTTGGTTTGCTTCGAACAAGTTTCGTAGAGGGTCGAAAGTATGGCGACACATCCTTATTGGAAAGATCCTGAACCTAATATCGAATTGCGATATGAATTGCTACAGCATGTTATGTAGGGGTCATATCAAAGGGTCACGGAAGTATCTACACAGTAATACTCCGGACGTGGGTACCATTCAAGTTTTATCCCTCAACACGGTACAGGTTTTTCCTCCAACACATCGGCCCATCAATCAATTATCCAAGTAAGATGAAAACACAAATCCCACAAATAGTGACACAATAAATTTCGGAATTTAACTTAACATAGTTTGAGCAAGATATCACTTGCCTTAAATCTGACGAGGTAATTTCCTTCTTGCGAACACAATAGATCGGACGGCCACAATCAATCAAGAGCTCAACCTAATTACATATCCATTGATTAATACCTAGTGATAATGAAAAATAGCAACGTCTTCCCCCTTCCCGATGGAGTTCTTATTCTAGCACTACTTGTAATGTTGTAACTATAATTCTATGCTTGATAATAATGTAAAATTGAATCCGTAATTCCTCGATCATCATTTTATCACAACATTTGACCACAATACCCTTTTCATTATTCCTTCGATGAAACTAAAGCTACAATCAAGTTATCAACTAACTAATTACTTGAGTTCGAGATTTCCAAACCCCAGGGTAGAACAGACGAGCACGATTCTAGCAATATCCTTGTATAGTAGATTATCTATCTAATCCGGTAATTGAAAACTAATTTATATTAGATAGTAGAACCTCTATCACAATCTATTACACGAAAAATTTCATAGCATCAGCGGTTCATAAGTTTACTCATGAGTTTACATTTCTACCAACAATTTTTACAACAAGATATACGATGAGCTAACTCAGGATAGGCTTTGTTTAACGATTATGATTAGTGCTAGTTTCAATGGTTTGTTTATCTTTAAGAGCTCAAAACTACCCAAAACACCCAAAATCCGATATGACGTATCTAATAATACCAAAATGGACTCCAAGATTAGATAAACTTACCTCAATTGGCGAAGGATGAAGGAGAACAACGAAGAACATTGAAGGACGGAAAACAACACCTTCAATATCACCTTCGAATAGAGATCGGTAAAAGTGGTTGGAGTACGATTTGAGTGGGGAGGGAGTGATTTTACTTCGTGAGGAATGGAAGAGGGTTGCTTGATTTGTAACAGCTGACATCACTATACATACGTTAAGCCTCAAATATTATGTACGTAAGGCTTTTAGCGTACTTCATCCTGATTGGTTTAACGTACGTAAGTAAGGGCTGGAAGCCGCTGCCCGGAATGACCCCTTCTTTTACGTGCGTAGCGCCGCTGTATCGTACATAACAAATCGTGCATAACGTATGTAAGGTTGATCATTTAACGTACGTTATGGTCAGTTGACTTGCGTCAAAAGTAGTCTAGACTACATACGTAAGGGCTAAGATTTAACATACGTTACTCGATGTGAGTAGCGTACGTAATTCTTTGCAAATAACGTACGTAAGGTTCATTTTAATCCACTAAGTTATATTATCACATTTAGTCCTTATAATGCGACTTTTCTTTAGACTCGTCTAGCAATTTTCTCGCGGAACAAGACGTCGGCCACCGTCATATTTGCACCGATAATTGCTCAACGACATCAAGGTACGTCACCGACATATCATCAACATCATATAGTTACATCACGAAAACAAATAAATGTGTACAAGGTTTTATTCGCGACAATGGTCTAAACACAATGTATAAAAGTGCAAGTATTGTGAGATGGAGTACAATGCTAAATTTCTAAAAGTGGAGTACATGTTATTAAATAGCACGGAATACCCTTGGTATTACATACCACCCTCCTTAAAATAGTCTCGTCTCGAAACTAAGGAAATAACTCGGGGTGACACTCTCTCATGCTCGACTCAGTCTCCCAAATTGCTTCTTCAATGTCGTGATGCCACCACTGAACTTTTACAAGAGGTATGGCTCTATTCCTCAGAGTCTTAATGCGTCGATCTAGAAATATTAGTACTTCTCTGAAGGTAGCGTCCTTAGAAATCTCTCTTTCTTCGAAATTGATCTTGTGGCTTGGACCATAAACGTACTTTCTCAATTGGGACATGTGGAAGACATTATGCACTCCGTCTAACAATGGCATCAATGCTAATCGGTAAGAAAGTTTATCGACTCGATATAAAATCTCAAACGGGCCGATAAATCTCGGGCTCAACTTGCCCTTCTGGCCGAAACGTCGAGTGCCCTGCATCGGTTATACTTTGACCCAAACGTGTTCCCCAAATAGAAATTCCTACGGTCGCTGGCGATCCGTAACGTATGACTTCTGGCGGCTCTCGCTGCTAACATGTGTTTTCAAACGATGGAAATTTTCTTAATAGATTCCTGGATCAGGTCCAACTCGATAGCGATGACGTCGGAAGCGTCATCCCAACATATGGAAGACTTGCATCTTCTGCCATACAAGGCTTCCAATAGCGCCATGTCTATGCTTGCATGCCGGTGTTGTTATGCGAAAACTCGCCAAGCAGAGGTGTTTAACTTGACCCTTGCCTCGATCAGTACACATGCTCTCACATATCCTCCGAGTGCTGGATTATACGTTCTGCTTTGTACGCTGCACGAGGGTGATAGGCTGTGCTGAAATGCAGTTGAGTACCCATAGCCTTGTGTACATATTTCCAGAAACTGGACACATACCTGGTGTTTCTATCTGATATGATTGCTAAGGGAACGCCATGTAGTTTCACGAATTCTCGGATAAAGATGGTGGCCAACTGCTCTGTTTCGGTAGTCTCCTGGATCGGAATGAAATGTGCCAACTTTGTCAGTCGGTCTACAATGACCCACATCGTGTCCTTTCCTCCTATCATCACCGGTAACTTGGTGACAAAATATATTGATATGCTTTCCCATTTCCATTCCGGAATGAGTAAGGGCTGCATGATTCCGGCCGGTCTTCGGTGTTCGATATTTACTTATTGACATGTCATATATCGAGCAATGAATCTTGTTACTTCCTGTTTCATGTTTTTCCACCAAAAGCTCTTCCGCAGATCTTTAGACATTTTGCTCGCCCCGGGATGCACAAAATAGGGAGTAGAATGAGCTTCCTTCAGTATAGTTTGCTTTAGCTCGTCATTTGGTGGGATACAGATCCTGTTATTAGATCTTACAAAGCCCCCTTGGATCCTATAGTCTAGAATAATTCCCCCTCATCTCTTGCATTGATCGCACGTAGTTCGGAGTCTTCCATATGCGCTAGACGTATCTCATCCAGCAAGGATGAACGAATATTAATTGGGCACAGTTGTCCCTGGCGGTTCTGTACCCATACTTCAATACCATTCCTCCTGAGATCCTGTTGTAGTTCTGGATATACCGTTAGCTGGGATAGTGTCATCTCTTGCACAATCTTCCGACTAAGTGCATCTTCTACGACGTTGGCCTTCCCAAGGTGATATAAAATCTCCACGTCATAATCCTTGATTAGCTCCAACCGATGCCTATGCCTCATGTTTAACTCCTTTTGGGTGAAGATATATTTCAAACTCTTGTGGTCCGTAAAAATCTTACAGGTAACCCCATAAAGGTAGTGCCTCCAGATCTTAAGAGCGTGGACAACTGCGGCTAGTTCCAAGTCATGCGTTGGGTAGTTCACCTCGTACGGCTTAAGTTGTCGAGAGGCGTATGCAATAACTCTGTCATTTTACATGAAGGCACATCCTAGTCCATGCTTAGATGCATCCGTGTATATTACGAATCCTTCCATGCCCTGCAGTAGCACTAACACCGGAGTGGTAGTTAGTCTTCTCCTTAGCTCGTTGAAGCTCTCCTGACAATCCGTAGTCTAAACAAACTTGGTACTTTTCCTCGGTAGGTTCGTCAACGTCCGAGCAATACAAAAAAAAGCCTCGACGAACCATCAATAGTAGCTGCCAATCCCAGGAAACTCCTTACCTCCTTGACATTCCTTGGTGGCTCCCAAGTCATCACTGCCTCAATCTTTTGCGGATCTACTCTGACGCCTTCTGCTGAAATAACATGTCCCAGAAAAGTCACCTCCGACATCGAGAACTCGTATTTGGAAAGTTTTGCGTAGATTTGGTGTTGCCTCAAAACACTTAATACATGTCTCAAGTGTCCCTCGTGTTCCTATCGGCTCTAAGAATAGATCAATATATCATCAATAAAGACTACCACGCACTTATCGAGAAAATCCATCAGAACCTTGTTCACTAATTCCATAAAAAGGACTGGGGCATTAGTCAAGAAAAACGACACCACCATGTACTCATAGTGTCCATATCTTGATCGAAATGCAGTCATGGGAATATACTCCTCCCGAATCCTCAATTGGTGATATCCGGACCGTAAATTGGTTTTTGAGAACACAGTCGCCCCCTTTAATTGATCCAGTAGATCATCAATCCTTTGAAGTGGATAACGGTTCTTGATAGTGACTTTGTTTAGCTCTCTGTAGTCAATACTCAAGCGTAGGGAGTTGTCCTTTCTCTTCAGAAAAAGGACCGGCGCACCCCACGGTGAAGTACTCGGACAAATCAGCTACAATCAAGTTATCAACTAACTAATTACTTGAGTTCGATATTTCCAAAGGTAGAACAGATGAGCAAGATTCTAGCAAAATCATTGTATAGTAGATTATCTATCTAATCCGGTAATTGAAAACTAATTTATATTAGATAATCGAACCTCTATCACAATCTATTACACGACAAATTTCATAGCATTGGCGGTTCATAAGTTTACTCATGAGTTTGCATTTCTACCAACAATTCTTACAACAAGATATACGATGAGCTAACTAGAGATAGGCTTTGTTTAAAGATTATGATTAGTGCTAGTTTCAACGGTTCATTTATCTTCAAGAGCTCTAAACAACCCAAAACACCCGAAATCCGTTATGACGTAGCCAATAATACGGAAATGGACTCCAAGATTAGATAAACTTACCTCAATTGACGAAGGATGAAGGAGAACAACGAAGAACATTGAAGGACGGAAAACAACACCTTCAATATCCCCTCCGAATCTCGGGAGATCCACTCTACAACGATAATACACGACTAGGAAGGATAGAGATCGGTAAAAGTGGCCGGAGTACGATTTGAGTGGGGAGGGAGTGATTTTACTTCGTGAGGAATGGAAGAGGGGTCCTTGATTTGTAACAGCTGACATCGCTATACATACATTATGCCTCAAACATTACGTAGGTAAGGCTTTTAGCGTGTGTTATCTGGATTGGTTTAACGTACGTAAGTAAGAGCCGGAAGCCGCTGCCCGGAATGACCCCTTCTTTTACGTACGTAGTGTCGTTGTATCATACGTAACAAATCGTGCATAACGTACAGAACGTTGATCATTTAAAGTACGTTACGGTCTGTTGATCCGGACTACGCGGATTCAAGATTCTCGTCCGTAGACTGAAGACTGGATTACGTATGTAAGGGCTAAGATTTAACGTATGTAACACAATGCGAGCAGCATATGTAATGTTATGCAAATAACGTACGTAAGGTTCATTTTAATCCATTGAGTTATATTATCACATTTAATCCATATAACGTGACTTTCCTTTAGACTCATCCAACAATTTTCTCGAGGAACAAGATGTTGGACACCATCATATTCGCACCGATAATTGCTCAAAGACATCAAGGTACGTCACCGACATATCATCAACATCATACAGTTACATCACAAAAACAAATAAATGTGGACAAGGTTTTATTCGCGACAACACGGTCTAAACACAACGTATAAAAGTACAAGCATCGTGAGATGGAGTACAATGCTATATTTATAAAAGTGAAGTACATGTTATTAAACAGCATGGAATACTCGTGGTATTACACGAAGAGTCCATCACAAATATGCTAGACCGATTTTCGGTTTTTACAAATGGGCTAGCATGCTTCGAAAAAGCCTTATCGAGTATGGAAAAGGTCAAGAAAATATTAGGATCACTACCTCGTGAACGGGACGGGACGGTTACAACAATTATGGAATCTAAAGATCTCAATACTCTTGATTTTAGCCCCCTTTTTGGTTTGCTAATAAATTACGAGATTGTCCTTAAATCTCAAAATGTCAAGCCAAAACCGAAGGAAAAATCTATAGCTTTAAAATCTAAGAAGATGTCGAGAAATAAAGAAGTTATCCCGGTTGATGACGATGATGAAGAATCGGCATTTTATGCCAAAAACATCAATAAGTATCAAAACTTATTAAACCGGAGAAGAAGAGACTTCGACTCGCAAGTCTGGAACGAGTCAAATCGGTTCGGCAATAATTGTCGAAATTTTGGAAAATCCGGCCACTTTGCGAAAAATCGTCGTGGCTCGACTTCTAAGAAGGAAGTGCTGATAGCCACCTGGAGTGACGAGGATGAAGAAGATGAAAATGTTTAGAATAATCTCGTGCTCCTGGCAGGGAGCTCATTCGGTGATAGTGACGACGAAAATCA
Source organism: Orobanche coerulescens (assembly GCA_033398695.1). NCBI lineage: Eukaryota > Viridiplantae > Streptophyta > Magnoliopsida > Lamiales > Orobanchaceae > Orobanche > Orobanche coerulescens. The sequence goes on from CM065803.1 coordinate 72,966,944, forward strand.
GGTAAGTACATCGTCTCACGATGAACTATTTAATGCTTTCGAACAATTACACATGGATTTTCAAAATTCACTGAAAGATAACAAATCCCTTAAAATTAAAAATAAATTTTTGGAAGATAAAATCTCCAAATTATAAGAAAAAGGGAAATTTTTTGAAATTGATCATTCTCTGTATCTTGAAAAAAAAAATTACAAATGGTTTATTAAAAGTTCAAAATGAACTCAAAAATTTAACAAACAAATATTCTCTTGGAAATAAGAAATTTTAAAATTACTTAGTGTTCTAAATTTTTCATTAAAAAAACAAGGTTAAGGATTCAAACATAATGATAAAAACGAATCCTTAAATTTCAAAATACCCCAATATGGTAAATGTCTAAAAATCGGGCATCACATCTCAAACTGTAAAAGCACAAGACGGACGATCAAAATAAAGAAAATATGGATTCCAAAAGGAACCATAATACCAAACATCGTCTGTTTACCAAATGAAAAACGACCGAGAGTCGGTTGGATCCCCAAAATTTAAAATTTTATTAATTCAACATAATTGGTATTTAACTGAGGGGGAGTTATTTTTTTTTTAAAAAAAAGAGATATTTTTCAGGAGGAGTAGTACCCATTTCTTTTCATATTTAATTTTTCATTGATTCTATGATTTTCATGCACTTTTTGCTAATGACAAAAAGGGGGAAAAGAATGAAGAGAAAAATGAGAAAAAAATATAGTGGGGGAGTAGAAGATTAAAAGAGAGAAAGATTGATGGGAGAAAAAAACAAACAACGGACAAATTCGAAAACTTTGATCTACACATTTTATATTTTTGCAGGTATAAATTCCATCGAAGTATTGTTGTTTTGTCATCATCAAAAAGGGGGAGATTGTTGGAATATTTTATTCCACGCATTCGATATAGAGGTTTTGATGATAAGTTAATAAACAAAGAAAAACAACAATGAATCAATAAGATGTTGAAGAAACGAAAGCTGGACAGAAGAACATTGATATGAAAGCAAAATCAAGCTTAACATACGCTATGATCAATATATAACGTACGTAATAGAAGACTCAGCTGAAGGCAGACGAGTATGGCTATGTCAACGTACGTAATACATGAATGATAACGTACGCTGTGGACAGAGGCTAACGTACATAATACAATATGATAAACGTACGTAATGAGGATTTGAGATGCGAATTCAAATAAATTAATCCATTGGATTGATTCTAAAAGGTTAAAAGCATGCAACGGATACATGCGTGATTTGTTTTATGATATGGGTAGCTCGGGAGGGTCCTTAGAGGCCTCGAGTGGGATTTGTGGCTTCGTCCCGGTCCTAGGCAAATGTGATTGACTGTTTGTTTCCGGAAAGGATATGTCTGGTTTTAGTTTTGAATGATTTGGTGCATTATACTATGAAACGTGTAAGCGAATGGTTTGCCTTGATTACTTGTACTAGCGTAATTGCTAACCCCTTTGGGGACCCGTTTTGGGGAAATTCTTGTTATGGATTTCAGGTTATGTTCTGCCGGACGAGCGGGCGCTGGGACAGTACGAGGATGCTGGCCAAGGTCGTTGACATGTACATTTGAGTCCCTTTTATTCCCGTTGTTCCTTTTGATATGGTTGTTGTCTATCTTCTAAACTAATAGATTGTACTCGTGACTACTTAGACTTTTGATCTTCGAATGGTGCTTGTTATTTGTTGGAGCTTTTATGTTTGTCGGTTGATGTTCTTTTCCGCCCGTTCTTTCGGGCGTGTTGTTATTGTTGTAACACCCCCAAGTTATTCAGGGTATATTACAACGCTGTGAACCCCACCGAGGGACCCACAAGGCTAATCATACGCGGAAGTATAAAACTTGACCGAGAAGACCCAAATATAATGAAATGAAAGACGATACAAAGGGTATTCAAACCATGTCCAATGTATCCAATTACATCACAGTACAAAATCAAAACCTCGGCACACAGGCCGGAACATCAAGGAAGATGGAAAACAATACTCGAGTATTCAATAACTATTCTAGTACAACAACACTGAACGGAAAACTCAAAACATAACCGGAGGAAAGACACAGTATCACACTTTCCCACCATCTTCATGCCGACCCGATACCTGCCGGTCCGCTCTCCTGGAACCTGAAATACATAAAAAGTATTTCCCCCATAAAGGATTTAGCAGTCGAATAGCTAGTGCAAGTATATCAAGTATGAAACACAATACTCCTCGACAATAAAGTAAATGTAACCGTCAATTCATCAATTCAAGACTAGTATTCCGGAATAACTAAATCTCATAGCATCACATCAATACATATATGAATACCGTGGAACCGCACCAAGAGGCTACGGAACCCTCAGGGGACCTGTCGGCCCGCCCCAGAGTGGTTCGTTCATATTATCCGTGGAATCGCACCAAGAGGCTACGAAACCCTCAGGGGACCCGTCGGCCCACCCCAGAGTGGATATAAATAATCATGCCATTGATATATCTTACTTTCAAAGTCGAGAACGTACAATCATAAATATATACTTGCCTTTGAGACTTCGAGAAATCGAATGGAAAATAGTATGAGTTCGGTAGGTCCAAAAACGCACTTCCGGTACCTAAACGATTCGTAAGGGATATGATAATCAATAATCCATACTCATAATTCACGAAGAAACTCCCGAAACCCGTCTACGATTCACGAAAATACAAGTGTGAACAACTAGAGTTTGGAAAGTCACCCAAACCCTCACAATTACGAATACGACACAAACAAATCCGTAAAATCGTAGGAAAAGCATGTATACGGGGTAGATATCTCATAATCTCAATATTTTCAAGCCTCAAACCAGATAAATCAAAGGAATCTAAGAAAAACCCCAAAATTCCAAAAATAGGGTTCTAAGGATTTACCTTGATTTGGAGGATAGAAATGTATTAGATGTTGCATAATCCTTGTTGTCCAACCCAAGATGACGATATCTGAAGAAGGACTGCCTCAAATCGCCCCAAATCGCCTCTCCCGAGCTCTCCCGATCGGAAAAAGTGGAAATGATGTGAAATGACAAGTGCAGGGGTTGACTGTCCCCTTATATACTATCCCAGTCTAGCGCACACTACGCCTCAATATTAGCGTGAGCTAACGGGTCACCTGGTAGTCCAGTGGATACTGTCATAAGACGTTAGCGCGCGCTACAAAACATCCCTAGCATGCGCTAACTGGTGTCCTGCCAAAATCTCAGTTCACTGTCTCAGTCCGCTAGCGTGCGTTAACACTGAGCACTAGCGTGCGCTACGCAACACATATAGCGTACGCTAGCCGCTGCCTAGCGTGCGTTACCTGCTAGTCCAGAAAGTCTGAAACCTCACTGCCTCTGCCGACTCAGTCCGTTAGCTCGCGCTAAGGCTTAAAACTAGCGTGCGCTACTCACGCAGAATTAGCGTGCGTTAGCATCGGCCTAGCGTGCGCTACCTCCCTGACCCAGAACATTTACGCAAGGTCTAACCAGCACGATCATGATCCAAACAAGGCATGAAACTCTAGATCAACGCCGACTACATCACAAAGAGTTTACGGAGAGACAAAACAGGAAGAACGGTAAGGACAAACAGTCAATAAAAAGTACGGGTATCATATTCTCCCCCTCTAAAAAGAAGTTTCGTCCCGAAACTTAAGAAATAAAAAGTTCGGGGTACTACGATCGCAAATTCTCTTCCGTGTCCCAAGTCGCCTCCTCGACTCCGTGTCTCGACCATTGCACTAAAACCAACAGGATGGTTTTGTGTCGAAGCTGCTTCTCACGACGTTTAAGAATATTCACTGTTTTCTCCGGATAGGTAAAATCCTTGGTTACTTAAATCTCACTATAGTAAAAAAAAACATGACTAACGATATGAACAAGACCCAACACAGGGGGCAACGACAAGCGATAAGCTAAGTCTCCAACCCTGGAGTAGGACATGCTCTCCAAAATCGAATTCAAAAGGTCGACGATGAGTATCGGCATACGATTGATATGTTGAAGGGCATCTCAAAATATGAAAAGAAGTCAACTAAAATCGTCTGTACTGTATTCAACAATACCAAGAATTCTCAAAACATTTTCATAACTCATAAGTGTAGCATGGTATGCATGCGTTACATGCAGCCGGATTGCACCGATAAAGCTCAATTTGGACAAAAACCAATAACACGCAAAACAATGACAACAAATCCCGAAACACTGACATAAAATCCGAACGCTCACACTGTCAAAAGCAATGATCAACCCATAAACCAACCGAGAATATCATCGACATGATAAACTCGAATGCTATCGGCGAAAGATCCACAATAACCGAGAATACCATCAACATGATAACCTCTAACATGATCAATAAGGGAACAACAACGACCGAGAGTACCATCAACAAGGTAGCTCTAAACGATCAACAATAATGGATCTCAAGGAAATAACCCCGACTGTCGAACAAACCCCTCGGGTGTATGAACAACCAGTCACAAACAGTCAAACATATCCAATACAACATGGACTATGAACGACCACAACAATAAGGCTCAAGAGGGACATTACAGTACGCCCGATCCGGAAATGTGTCCGTGCACATGTCCACCCCGTATACGGAATCCAGAATATACGTGGGACAATGTACTTAATTAGCCTCACGGACTACGTCCCGTGTGCACGGTCCAATGCGGAAACATCCACGCATGACCATCGTGTCTGGCTAAAAATCCTACACATAACCAATCGGCACACAAATATGATTCCAGATATATCACGATTCAACATGACAATGAAATTCAAAGGATAACACATCCAATACGGATCATACGACCCACCAAAGTGAACGATGATACATGAATAATGAAAGATCGACACGACTAACAATATCCAACACAACCTTCCTCGGATCACGATCCCTAAGGACCGATTAACACGAACAACAATCTGGCAATCCTCAACCCTCAACGATCACAAAATTACCGAGTTCATAAGAATGATAGTGTGATGCCTTGAGTCGGCCAACACGACAATAATAACTCACGGGTGGGCACTGTCCTCGGCAATCCCAATTCAATACCTCGATTGTCTTAGAACGACCAATCGATAACGACTCAGCGGATGGGAACTATCTTCGACAGTCCCAGTTCAATACTTTGATTACCTTAGAACGGCAAATCGATAACAACGATTACAACGGATGTATCGGCACCTTTAATCGGTTACCGATAACAAAGATAATAATCGAATACATCAATGCCTTCAATCGGCCAATACAATATCAATAGAAAAACACCGATATCAATAATGACGATCACCATAATATCTTGATGGAACATCAATCAACAATAACAATCGATATGTCGATACCGCGAACCGGCTATCGACAACAATATTATCAACAAGCATCACAATGCCTTAAACCGGCCATTTACGAACAACAATAATATTTGGCATAATTTTCCGAAGGGTATCGTATCAAACAATCCCTTGATATCAACAAAATCATAAAGAGACCAAGTCTCGAAATGATACACACATTCATACACATATATGATAACATTAATCTCATTGACTAGTACAAGTATAAAACTTGCCTCGATATCCATACAACGTACTGTTACCAATTCAGTTGATTTCGTCTACGAGTTCCTCAGTCCCGACCAAGGTAATCTATGAACTCTTCAACCTCAACCGCAACACAACAGTCATAATCCATGATCAAACATCATATCTTATTGTAAAACGTAGGATTAATAATCAACAGGTTTGATGACGACCAATATCAATACAACCAGGCCACAAACTCATTGGTTCCACAATATCTCGATTAAATACAGTCTGAACTATCCAACTCAGACCGTCACGAATCCATGTCCACAATACAAGCTGAAATCCGATGATCATATCAGCAACCAATTTGGACCAATAATAAGGGTCTAAATGTTATCGATTCCAAACTAAATTCTTAAATACGAATTGACAAGGTTCCCTTCTCGTAAATCCATCGTTAAAATTTACCTATGACCGTCATCAATTCGAACCATCCGACTGGTTCAAAACAATAGATAATCATATTAAAAAGGTTATCAAACAATCCAATCATTCGACTTGAACATTTGCTCCATATGTATGGGCTTCCAAATTCATAGATGAATAATAGTCTCATGAAACTCATAATCACATTCGTATTCCTATACGAATATTATTTTAAACACATAATTTATTTCTAGATATGAATATTCCATATTCATATTCAAAACATCAACACTTCTTATAAATTTTCATCACCTCGTATAATTCAAGAGTTCTTCAAGAACATGAAATATCCGAAATCACATTCAGAACAACATATCCGAGGTATATATCTTCATGTTACCATTTTCCTCATCATGCCATTCATATAACCTCAAGAATCGCAACAAAACCATTATCATCATATGAAGAAGGTATCAATAATCATATCAATATCCGAAATCTCTTATTACAATTCCAATAAATCTCATATAATATTATCACATGATGATCCCAACATGCTCCCTCCCAAGTAGTAATCCTTTAAAAACGAACCACTATCAAAGGGATACGAGGATTACCTTGTATGGACGATCCATGTAGAAGAACAATTGAACTCCATTCTAAGAATTATCAAAAACTTCAAGAACAATACTTAATCTGAGCTCTCTATCTTAATCTTGTTTAAGAGGATCATCTCTCAATGTTTAGGAACTTCAAGTACCTCCCAAGGCTCTCTCTATCGACTGAAGGAAGGAGAATGGACAAAATGCCTCTCAGCACTCATCTATCCTCTTTATAAAACACATCACTAGCGCGCGCTAGACCTTATATTTAGCATGCGCTACAGAACTAGCGTGCGCTATCCTTGATAGCATGCGCTATCAGGCAGCCCAGAAGCTACTGCATTGCTTCGAAATTCATCTAACGTACGTAATGCCCATGCATTAGCGTAAGCAAACAGGCGTTGACTTGCTACAGTGAAATGCTCAGTAGCGTGCGCTATTCCTCGACCTTAGCGCGCATTAATCGTCGTTGACCCAACAACCTGCACCTTCCTAGAAGATGCCCGGGTCCTACACGACGAAAGCAACTAATAAAGCCAAGATTCCCTGTTGACGATCCGAATTAGCGTGCGCTAACAACATACATTAGTGTGCGCTAATCGCTGATAATAAACAGTCTGGGCCTACCTATAGGCCACCTTCCGGCCTTATGCAGAATACCTTACGTACGTTAGGGGTCCTCCTTACCGTACGTAACTCAAATCTCTTAGTGTGCGCTAAGTATGCACCGTAGCGTACGCTAAGTATATATCTTAGCGCGCGCTAGGCATACCTTGTAGCGTGAGCTAACGTAGCTGTACTTAGCCATTTTCTGCTATTCTTGTCCGTCGTCTTGATATACTAGATGTATATACACGACATACTGAATACATATATATATACAACCTGATAATATTCTCATATGATATACTCAATATCAAAAGTATGATAACATGATACACGATATCTTCAAATATAATTGTCGACCAACTATGACAATTATACTAATACAGCTGTCTTAGTCTTCCAATTATTTTATCCATACTGTATAGACACCAATCTATCCAGTATATCTCAGATAAAATAATGCAAAAAATTTATACTGAAATCCGGATATTACGTACTAAAAGTCGGGATATCACACTGTACCCCCCCTTGAAATAAGTTTCGTACTCGAAACTTGCAATCCCGTCACAGCCAAACAAATCAACCAAAATATCCGAACTCATCACAAGAGCAGTCGTCGGTATCCACAAGCGAATAACCAAGACATTATACTTACAGGTGCGTGAAGTCGATGATCTCCCGTGATACTAGCATGCGACTCCCAAACAAAGTCTCAACACAATACTGATACACACCAATATCGCAATTAGCAATTTGAAATTATCTTTCCGCGTCCGCGACCACGGTCTCGTCTCTGTCCCCTGTCAGCAGACATTCTAAAGGATACACATAGTACGTAAGTACAATCCAAATCGCACGTCCTTGAAGTGACCGATTCTCAAGAATATCAAACTAAAAGCAAAGCGGTTAAGAAAACATAAGAAGAGTAATAGGACTTACAAGTACCGGCCACACTGTGATGATGGCGAAGTAGTGATACTGTAGATAAACAATGACTCAATCGACCCAAAGACCGACAGCCTAGGTATCCATAAACCTAAGCTCTGATACCATATTCTGTAACACCCCCAAGTTATTCAGGGTATATTACATCGTCGTGAACCCCACCGAGGGACCCACAAGGCTAATCATACGCGGAACTATAAAACTTGACCGAGAAGATCCAAATACAATGAAATGAAAGACGATACAAAGGGTATTCAAACCATGTCCAATGTATCCAAATACATCACAGTACAAAATCAAAACCTCGGCACACAGGTCGGAACATCAAGGAAGATGGAAAACAATACTCGAGTATTCAATAACCATTCTAGTACAACAACACTGAACGGAAAACTCAAAACATAACCGGAGGAAAGACACAGTATCACACTTGCCCACCATCTTCATGCCGACCCGATACCTGCCTGTCCGCTCTCCTCGAACCTGAAATACATAAAAAGTATTTCCCCCATAAAACACAATACTCCTCGACAATAAAGTAAATGTAACCGTCAATTCATCAATTCAAGACTAGTATTCCGGAATAACTAAATCTCATAGCATCACATCAATACATATATGAATACCGTGGAACCGCACCAAGAGGCTACGGAACCCTCAGGGGACCTGTCGGCCCTCCCCAGAGTGGTTCGTTCATATCATCTGTGGAATCGCACTAAGAGGCTACGAAACCCTCAGGGGACCCTTCGGCCCGCCCCAGAGTGGATATAAATAATCATGCCATTGGTATATCTTACTTTCAAAGTCGAGAACGTACAATTATAAATATATACTTGCCTTTGACACTTCGAGAAATCGAATGGAAAAGAGTATGAGTTCGGTAGGTCCAAGAACGCACTTCTGGTACCTAAACGATTCGTAAGGGATATGATAATCAATAATCCACACTCATAATTCATGAAGAAACTCCCGAAACCCGTCTACAATTCACGAAAATACAAGGGTGAACAACTAGAGTTTGGAAAGTCACCCAAACCCTCACACGTCCGAATACGGCACAAAAAAATCCGTAAAATCATAGGAAAAGCATGTATACGGGGTAGATATATCATAATCTCAATATTTTCAAGCCTCAAACCAGATAAATCGAACGAATCTAAGAAAAACCCCAAAATTCCCAAAAATAGGGTTCTAAGGATTTTACCTTGATTTGGAGGATAGAAATGTATTAGATGTTGCATAATCCTTGTTGTCCAACCCAAGATGATGATATCTGAAGAAAGACTGCCTCAAATCGCCCCAAATCGCCTCTCCCAAGCTCTCCCGATCAGAAAAAGTGGAAATGATGTGAAATGACAAGTGCAGGGGTTGACTGTCCCCTTATATACTGTCCCAGTCTAGCGCACGCTATGCCTCAATATTAGCGTGCGCTAACGGGTCACTGGTAGTACAGTGGCTACTGTCATAAGACGTTAGCGCGCGCTACGAAACATCCCTAGCGTGCGCTAACTGGTGTCCTGCCAAAATCTCAGTTCATTGTCTTAGTCCGCTAGCGTGCGTTAACACTGAGCACTAACGTGCGCTACGCAACACATATAGCGTACGCTAGCTGCTGCCTAGCGTGCGTTACCTGCTAGTCCAGAAAGTCTGAAACCTCACTGCCTCTGCCGACTTAGTCCGTTAGTCCGCGCTAAGGCTCAAAACTAGCGTGCGCTACTCACGCAGAATTAGCGTGCGTTAGCATCGGCCTAGCGTGCGCTACCTCCCTGACCCAGAACATTTCCGAAAGATCTAACCAGCACGATCATGATCCAAACAAGGCATGAAACTCTAGATCAACGCCGAATACATCACAAAGAGTTTACGGAGCGACAAAACAGGAAGAACGGTATGGACAAACAGTCAATAAAAAGTACGGGTATCACAATTGTGTGTATCCTCGCTAACCGAAATGATTAGTCGAGTAGTGTTTTCTTGTTTTAGCCTGGTGGTTCCCACGTAGGGGTCCACGGCAATGTAGTATACTTCGAATATATCGGGGTGTTACAGAAAATACAAAAAAAAGGTAAAATGTCAAATTCGAAAATTAATAAACAGATGGATATGTTACAAAGTATCCAGGAAATGCTAGCATATTTGAATGTTCGACTAAACAAGACCGAAGAAACTATTGCCATAATCGTAAAAGGCAAGAAAGTCGATGGGAAATGAACGATACAACGAAGTCCGGTTTAGTTTGAAGGATATGACGATGAGTCCCGTAATCAATCCGAGGAGGAAACTACGAGGTGGAGGTTTAGGGGCTATCGAGGTAGAGGAGGCGGACGAAGGGACAAAACTAGGGAGGAGATACGATCTTGCAAAGGAAGTTGACAGACAACATTATGTCGAGTTCGAAGATATGGTGTACGGGGCCGTAAAAATTGCGAAAAATTCATGGAGGGGAAATCTTGGCACCACTTCTATGGGGCCCATTACACCTTAGAAGGCTCCGACGAAAAGCCCTTTTAAAATAAACCGGCTTTCAATCGCATTGAACAAAATATTCTGAAGGGTAAATTTGAAGTTGAAGGGAGTAGCAGTAAAAAAGACCAGAAGTACCACCTACTCCGATAGGAACTACTGTGACCCGAAATCAAGACATCCAATGCTATCGATGTCAAGGTTTTGGCCATATCGCTGTGGAATGCATCAACAAGCGAACAATGATCATAAAGGACGGGGAGGTTGAGACAGAGGATGAAAAAGAAGAGGAGGAGGAATATGATACCAATGTTGTCAAGAGCGCACCCGCTCTTGTAATACGGAGAATAATGAATGCCTAAGCCAATGAGGAAGGGGGTAGAACAGCGTGAAAATTTATTTCACACGAGAGTTTTTGTTAAAAACAAAAAAGGTAGTGTGATAATCGAGAATGGAAGCTGTGCAAATGTGGCTAATGCAATGTTGGTCGAAGAGTTGGAAATACCAACACGAAAACATCCCAAACCATACCGACTACATTGGTTAAATGATTGTGGGGAGATGAAGGCAACTCGACAGGTCCTCCTATTAATAACCCTTGGGAGATACCAAGACGAGATTTTGTGTGATGTTGTTCCTATGCACGCGTGCCACATACTTTTGGGAAGGCCTTGGCACTACGATTTGAACGTTTCTCTAAACGGGAGAATGAACAGGTACACATTCGAAAAAGAGGGAAAGAAAATCAACCTAGCACCAATGCTACTCTCACAAATCTTGGAGGAACAAAAACGACTTGAGAAAGAAGTCGAAAGTAAAAGGAATGGAGTCGAGAAAAAAGAAAAATTAAGAAATAGTGAAAAAAATTAAAAAAAAAGTGTGAAAAGAAAAAGGAAAAGGAAGAAGGCCCGAAACTAAAAAATATAATGTTTATTGGGGCGAAGGAGTTGAAAAATGAAGTTAAAAAAAATTCTTCTATGTTTTTAATACTAAATCGGAAATGTTGTCCTACAACTAGTTCCGCGGACTGGGAATTTACGAGTCCTATTCAATCTCTATTGCAGGATTTTCAGATATTTTTCCTGACGAGCAACCTGCTGGGCTACCACCACTGTGTGGGATTGAACACCAAATTGATTTCGTACCCAGTGTGGTTATTCCGAATCGACCGGCTTATCGAAATAATCCGGATGAGATGAAAGAGACACAACGACAGGTAGAGTAACTCTTGGAAATAGGTTATAGCAAGGAGAGTCTGAGCCCGTGTGCGGTCCCGGTAATTGTAGTACCAAAGAAAGATGGTATGTGGAGAATGTGCACAGACTGCCGAGCAGTCAACAACATAAAAGTAAAGTATAGACACCCTATCCACAGGGTGAACGACATGCTAGATGAATTGCACGGGGGAATTTTATTAAGCAAAATTGGTCTTACAAAAGGATACCACCAAATCCGTATGAAAGAAGGTGATGAATGGAAAATTGCTTTTAAAACCAAATATGGATTATATGAATGGTTGGTTATGCCTTTCGGCCTAATGAATGCACCGAGCACTTTCATGCGCTTAATGAATCATATCTTACGTGCGTTTATTGGGAGGTTTGTGGTTATCTACTTTGATTACATTCTAATTTATAGTAAAAATATGAGCAAACATGTTGAACATTTGAGACTAGTTTTGCAAACTTTGCGTGAAGCACAACTTTATGCTAGTCTCAAGAAATGCTCTTTTTGCTTAAAAGAAGTCATTTTTCTTGGTTTTGTTGTCGGAGTTGATGGGGTTAAAGTCGATAATGAGAAAGTCAATGCTATACGTGAATGGCCTACTCCTGCAATGCAACCGATGTCCGGAGTTTTCATGGACTTGCCAGATTTTATCGACGTTTTGTAAAGATTTCAGCACAATTGCGGCTCCCCTAAATGAGCTTATTAAGAAAAAAGTTAAATTTATTTCGGGAGAAAAACAAGAAAATGCTTTCCAAATGCTAAAAGAATGATTGTGCGCCGCACCCGTTTTAGCATTACCTGATTTTTCTAACACGTTTGAAATTGAGTTTGATGCATCATGAATAGGAATAGGACCTGTGTTAATTCAGGGGAAAAGTCCGATTTACTATTTTAGCGAAAAACTTGGCGGAGCTTCGTTGAATTATGCCACATACGACAAGGAGTTATACACTTTGGTGAGAGCACTTCAGACCTGGCAACATTACCTGTGGCCCCGAGAAGTTGTGATCCACACTGATCATGAGTCCCTACGACATCTAAAGGGGCACGGTAAGTTAAGCAAACAACACGCCAAATATTTGGAAGAAATTAAATCATTTTCTTACGACATCAAGTATAAAAAAGGTAACCAAAATGTCGTCGCCGATGCTCTATCCTGGCGGTATGTTTTGATTAATACACTTTCTTGTAAACTTTTGGGATTTGAGCTAATAAAGGGTTGTATGAAAATGACAAAGATTTTAGCGGAATCTACGTTGCAAGTAAAGAAAAGGGGATCGATAAGTTTTACCAAGACGACGGGTATTTATTTAGAGACAATAAGCTTTATATACCTTCTTTCTTGACAAGAGAATTATTGGTTAGGGAAGCGCACATTGGTGGCCTAATGGGTCATTTTGGAGTTGCTAAAACATGTGATATTTTACAAGAACATTATTTCTTGCCAAAAATGCACCACGACATTCATAAAATCACTAACTCTTGTATTACTTATCGCAGGTCGAAATCACGAGTAATGCCTCACGGTCCCTACCGATACATGGATAGATATTTGGATGGATTGTCTTAGGATTACCGCGATCAAAGTCCGGACACGATTCTATTTTTGTTGTTGTTGACAGATTTAGTAAGATGGCACACTTTATATCTTATCATAAAACCGATGACAACACTACTAATCTCTTCTTTAGAGAAATTGTTCGTTTACACGGAATGCCAAAAATGATTGTATCCGACCGTGATACCAAATTCTTAAGCCATTTCTGGAGAGTGTTATGGGCAAAGTTGGGAACAAAACTCTTATATTCAATGACATGTCATCCCCAAACTGATGGCCAAACAAAAGTCATAAATCGAACACTCGGGCAATTGTTACGCACAGTAATCAACAAGAATTTGAAAAATTGGAAAACGACTTTATCTTTTATTGAGTTCACATATAATAGGACTGTACACTCTACTACTACACATTCACCTTTTAAAATAATGTACGATTTTAATTCCTTAACTCCTTTGGATTTAATTGCTTTACCTACAGGTGAACAAAAGAGTTTGGATGGGAAAAAGAGGGCGGAGGTAATAAAAAAACTTCACGAGAAAGTTCATGAACAAATCCAAAAACGAAATGAACGTAACACGCGACTTAATAATCGAGGAAGGAATGAACTCATTTTTTAGCACGGGGATTGGGTGGATTCACTTGAGGAAAAAAAGATTTTCGGAACACCGTAAATCAAAGCTTATGCCACGTGGAGATGGACCGTTCCAAATTGTGGAACGAATAAACGATAATGCCTACAAAGTCAATCTCCAAGGTGAGTATAATGTTTCGAGTACCTTTAATGTTACTGATTTGAGTCCTTTTGAATTTTCAGATTCGAGGTCGAATCCTTCCGAAGAATGGGGAGATGATGTGAACCAGTCCGACATCATATCACATAGCGAACTACATGTCCCGGAAGGACCAATAACAAGGTCAAAGGCGAAGAGACTTAAAGTCGCGTTGAACTTATTGATTGTCGAGAAAACTAAATTCATAACGAGCATAGACAAAGGCCAAAAATTGAAGCTATATTGCGTAATCAATTTTACCGAACAATAACTTAAACTTTATCATGTGTAATAAATGGAGTCATCGAGCATCGGTGTGTGTCAATGTCGATAACCAGTCCGACATCATATCATGTAACGAACTACATGTCCCGGAAGGACCAATAACGAGGTGAAAGGCGAAGAGACTTAAAGCTGCGTTGAACTTATTGATTGTCGAGAAAACTGAATTCATAACGAGCATATCCGAAGGCAAAAATTGAAGCTATATTGCGTAATCAATTTTACCGAACAATAATTTAAACTTTGTCTTGTGTAATAAATGTAGTCATCGAACATTGGTGTGTGTCAATGTCGATAATTCGAAGTGTTGTTATGTTGTATTTTAATTTTTATATCGATTCGTGTAATATACGTATTTTGAGTTGTAATAATACCTATAACAGCTAAAAGGTATCGAGTCGGAATAGGACTAAGATGAGCAAAGAAGACCGAAATATCCGAGTGTGAGACAAATTTGCGCCTCTTTAATATTTTGGTCATAACTCACTCGTACGGAATCCTTAATTCCTCGATCATCATTTTATCACAACATTTGACCACAATCCCTTTTCATTATTCCTTCGATGCAACTAAAGCTACAATCAAGTTATCAACTAACTAATTACTTGAGTTCGATATTTCCAAACCCCAGGGTAGAACAGACGAGCACGATTCTAGCAATATCCTTGTATAGTAGATTATCTATCTAATCCGGTAATTGAATACTAATTTATATTAGATAATAGAACCTCTATCACAATCTATTACACGAAAAATTTCATAGCATCAGCGGTTCATAAGTTTACTCATGAGTTTACATTTCTACCAACAATTTTTACAACAAGATATACGATGAGCTAACTCGAGATAGGATTTGTTTAACGATTATGATTAGTGCTAGTTTCAATGGTTTGTTTATCTTTAAGAGCTCTAAACTACCCAAAACACCCAAAATCCGATATGACGTATCTAATAATACCGAAATGGACTCCAAGATTAGATAAACTTACCTCAATTGGCGAAGGATGAAGGAGAACAACGAAGAACGTTGAAGGACGGAAAACAACACCTTCATTATCACCTTTGAATCTCGGGCGATCCACTATACAATGATAACACACGATTAGGAAGGATAGAGATCGGTAAAAGTGGCCGGAGTACGATTTGAGTGGGGAGGGAGTGATTTTACTTCGTGAGGAATGGAAGAGGGTTGCTTGATTTGTAACAACTGACATCACTATACATACTTTAAGCCTCAAATATTATGTACGTAAGGCTTTTAGCGTACTTTATCCTGATTGGTTTAACGTACGTAAGTAAGGGCCGGAAGCCGCTGCCCGGAATGACCCCTTATTTTACGTGCGTAGCGTCGCTGTATCATACGTGACAAATCGTGCGTAACGTACGTAAGGTTGATCATTTAACGTACGTTACGGTCAGTTGACTTGCGTCAAACGTAGTCTGGACTACGTACGTAAGGGCTAAGATTTAACGTACGTAAGTCAATGTGAGTAGCGTACGTAATGCTTTGCAAATAACGTACGTAAGGTTCATTTTAATCCACTAAGTTATATTATCACATTTAGTCCTTATAATGCGACTTTTCTTTAGACACGTCTAGCAATTTTCTCGGGGAACAAGACATTGGCCACCGTCATATTTGCACCGATAATTGCTCAACGACATCAAGGTACGTCACCGACATATCATCAACATCATATAGTTACATCACGAAAACAAATAAATGTGGACAAGGTTTTATTCGCGACAATGGTCTAAACACAATGTATAAAAGTGCAAGTATTGTGAGATAGAGTACAATGCTAAATTTCTAAAAGTGGAGTACATGTTATTAAATAGCACGGAATACCCATGGTATTACATACCACCCTCCTTAAAATAGTCTCGTCTCGAAACTAAGGAAATAACTCGGGGTGACTCTCTCTCATGCTCGACTCAGTCTCCCAAATTGCTTCTTCAATGTCGTGATGCCACCACTGAACTTTTACAAGAGGTATGGCTCTATTCCTCAGAGTCTTAATGCGTCGATCTAGAAATATTGGTACTTCTCTGAAGGTAGCGTCCTTAGAAATCTCTCTTTCTTCGAAAATGATCTTGTGGCTTGGACCATAAACGTACTTTCTCAATTAGGAGATGTGGAAGACATTATGCACTCCGTCTAACAATGGCATCAATGCTAATTGGTAAGAAAGTTTATCGACTTGATCTAAAATCTCAAATGGGACGATAAATATTGGGCTCAACTTGCCCTTCTGGCCGAAACGTCGAGTGCCCTGCATCGGTTATACTTTGAGCCAAACGTGGTCCCTAAATAGAAATTCCTACGGTCGCTGGCGATCCGTAACGTATGACTTCTGGCGGCTCTCGCTGCTAACATGTGTTTTCAAACGATGGAAATTTTCTTAATAGATTCCTGGATCAGGTCCAACTCGATAGCGATGACGTCGGAAGCGTCATCCCAACATATGGAAGACTTGCATCTTCTGCCATACAAGGCTTCCAATAGCGCCATGTCTATGCTTGCATGCCAGCTGTTGTTGTACGAAAACTCTGCCAAACAGAGGTGTTTAACCCAGCCCTTGCCTCAGTCGAGTACACATGCTCTCACATATCCTCCAGGGTCTGGATTGTACGTTCTGTTTGTACGTCTGTCTGAGGGTGATAGGTTGTGCTGAAATGCAGTTGAGTACCCATAGCCTTGTATACAGGTTTCCAGAAACTGGACACATACCTGGTGTTTCTATCTGATATGATTGCTGAGGGAACGCCACGCAGTTTCACGAATTCTCGAATAAAGATGGTGGCCAACTGCTCTGTTTCGGTAGTCTCATGGATCGGAATGAAATGTGCCAACTTTGTCAGTCGGTCTACAATGACCCACATCGTGTCCTTTCCTCCTATCATCACTGGTAACTTGGTGACAAAATATATTGATATGCTTTCCCATTTCCATTCCGGAATGAGTAAGGGCTGCATGATTCCGGCCGGTCTTCGGTGTTCGATATTTACTTATTGACATGTCATACATCGAGCAACGAATCTTGTTACTTCCTTTTTCATGTTTTTCCACCAAAAGCTCTTCCGCAGATCTTTGTACATTTTGCTCGCCCCGGGATGCAAAAAATAGGGAGTAGAATGAGCTTCCTTCAGTATAGTTTGCTTTAGCTCGTCATTTGGCGGGATACAGATCCTATTATTAAATCTTACCAAGCCTCCTTGGATCCTATAGTCTGGAATAATTCCCCCCTCATCTCTTGCACTGATCGCACGTAGTTCGGGGTCTTCCATATGCGCTAGACGTATCTCATCCAGCAAGGATGAATGAATATTAATTGAGCACAGTTGTCCCTGGTGGTTCTGTACCCATACTTCAATACCATTCCTCCTGAGATCCTGTTGTAGTTCCGGCTATACCGTTAGCCGGGATAGTGTCATCTCTTGCATAGTCTTCTGACTAAGTGCATCTGCTACGACATTGGCCTTCCCAAGGTGATATAAAATCTCCACGTCATAATCCTTGATTAGCTCCAACCGATGCCTATGCCTCATGTTTAACTCCTTTTGGGTGAAGATATATTTCAAACTCTTGTGGTCCGTAAAAATCTTATAGGTAACCCCGTAAAGGTAGTGCCTCCAGATCTTAAGAGCATGGAGAACTGCGGCTAGTTCCAAGTCATGCGTTGGGTAGTTCACCTCGTACGGCTTAAGTTGTCGAGAGGCGTATGCAATAACTCTGTCATTTTACATGAAGACACATCCTAGTCCATGCTTAGATGCATCCGTGTATATTACGAATCCTTCCATGCCCTGCGGTAGCACTAACACCGGAGTGGTAGTTAGTCTTCTCCTTAGCTCGTTGAAGCTCTCCTAACAATCCGTAGTCCAAACAAACTTGGTACTTTTCCTCGGTAGGTTCGTCAATGTACGAGCAATACAAAAAAAAGCCTCGACGAACCATCGATAGTAGCTGCCAATCCCAGGAAACTCTTTACGTCCTTGACGTTCCTTGGTGGCTCCCAAGTCATCACTGCCTCAATCTTTTGCGGATCTACCCGGACGCCTTCTGCTGAAATAACATGTCCCAGAAAAGTCACCTCCGACATCCAGAACTCGTATTTGGAAAGTTTTGCGTAGAGTTGGTGTTGCCTCAAAACACTTAATACATGTCTCAAGTGTCCCTCGTGTTCTTATCGGCTCTAAGAATAGATCAATATCTCATCAATAAAGACTACCACACACTTATCGAGAAAATCCATCAGAACCTTGTTCACTAATTCCATAAAAAGGACTGAGGCATTAGTCAAGACAAACGACACCACCATGTACTCATAGTGTCCATATCTTGATCGAAATGCAGTCATGGGAATATACTCCTCCTGAATCCTCAATTGGTGATATCCGGACCATAAATTGGTTTTTGAGAACACAGTCGCCCCCTTTAATTGATCCAGTAGATCATCAATCCTTTGAAGTGGATAACAGTTCTTGATAGTGACTTTGTTTAGCTCTCTGTAGTCAATACACAAGCATAGGGAGTTGTCCTTTCTCTTCAGAAAAAGGACCGGCGCACCCCATGGTGAAGTACTCAGACGAATCAGCTACAATCAAGTTATCAACTAACTAATTACTTGAGTTCGATATTTCCAAAGGTAGAAAAGATGAGCAAGATTCTAGCAAAATCCTTGTATAGCAATAATTGTCGAAATTTTGGAAAATCCGGCCACTTTGCAAAAAATTGTCGTGGCTCGACTTCTAAGAAGGAAGTGCTGATAGCCACCTGGAGTGACGAGGATGAAGAAGATGAAAATATTTAGAATAATTTCGTGCTCCTGGCAGAGAGCTCATTCGGTGATAGTGACGACGAAAATCAGGTAAGTACATCGTCTCACGATGAACTATTTAATGCTTTCGAACAATTACACATGGATTTTCAAAATTCACTGAAAGATAACAAATCCCTTAAAATTAAAAATAAATTTTTGGAAGATAAAATCTCCAAATTATAAGAAAAAGGAAATTTTTTTGAAATTGATCATCCTTTGTATCTTGAAAAAAAACTTAAAAATGGTTTATTAAAAGTTCAAAATGAACTCAAAAATTTAACAAACAAATTTTCTCTTGGAAATAAGAAATTTTAAAATTACTTAGTGTTCTAAATTTTTCATTAAAAAAACAAGGTTTAGGATTTAAACATAATTATAAAAACGAATCCTTAAATTTCAAAATACCCCAATATGGTAAATGTTTAAAAATCGGGCATCACATCTCAAACTGTAAAAGCACAAGACGGACGATCAAAATAAAGAAAACATGGATTCCAAAAGGAACCATAATACCAAACATCGTCTGTTTACCAAATAAAAAACGACCGAGAGTCGGTTGGATCCCCAAAATTTAAAATTTTATTAGTTCAACATAATTGGTATTTAACTCAGGGGGAGTTATTTTTTTAAAAAAAGAGATATTTTTCAGGGGGAGTAGTACCCATTTCTTTTCATATTTAATTTTTCATTGATTCTATGATTTTTCATGCACTTTTTGCTAATGACAAAAAGGGGGAGAAGAATGAAGAGAAAAATGAGAAAAAAAATATAGTGGGGGAGTAGAAGATTAAAATAGAGAAAGACTGATGGGAGAAGAAAACAAACGAAACGGACAAAGTCGAAAACTTTGATCTATACATTTTATATTTTTGCATGTATAAATTCCATCGAAGTATTGTTGTTTTGTCATCATCAAAAAGGGGGAGATTGTTGGAATATTTTATTCCACGCATTCGATATAGAGGTTTTGATGATAAGTTAATAAACAAAGAAAAACAACAATGAATCAAGAAGATGTTGAAGAAATGAAAGCTGGACAGAAGAACATTGATATGAAAGCAAAATCAAGCTTAACATACGCTATGATCAGTATATAACGTACGTAATAGAAGACTCAGCTGAAGGCAGACGAGTATGGCTATGTCAACGTACGTAATACATGAATGATAACGTACGCTGTGGACAGAGACCAACATACATAATACAATATGATTAACGTACGTAATGAGGATTTGAGATGCGAATTCAAATAAATTAATCCATTGGATTGATTCTAAAAGGTCAAAAGCATGCAACGGATACATGGTGTATAACATATGCAATGGATATGAAATAACGTACTTAATGAAAGATGTTGAAGCTACAGGACTGATTTTAATAGAGCATAACGTACATTACAAGGAGTGTTAATGTACGTAATATGCATAACGTATGCTACTGATTATGTATAGCGTACGCTATGAAGAGTAAAGTCACCAACGGCTAGTTTAGGCCTTGAAGCCTATAAATACCACTTTAGATGGTATTCACCATACAACAACTTCAAGCAAAGTATTCATACATCATATAATGATATATTCATTATTGTTGTTGTAATCGAGATTAATTCATAAGTGATCGAATGTTTAATTCTCTCAACCAAACACGTGTAATATCCGCAATTTTGATTTTCGGTAATTTTCTTTTTTCGATGGGGATCCGTTTCGACGATTCGCTTATGACCGTTTCTTCATTCTGAGAATGATTAATTCTGCACTTTTTGTCATCCGAGTTCATTTCGGTGTCGTTTTGTTGAATTCCGCGTTCTTAAGCGGCTTTTCTACACTTGAGTTCGATTCTTGCGAATCTCATCCGAAACTATTGTTTCGAGTTTCTCATAAGTTCATTTAATGTTATTATTCATGCTTCAAGCTTTGGTTTGGTGTTTCGATCGTGTATCGTGTATTTCGGACGTTTTGGGCCGTTTTCGTAATTTCCCAAAGTTTGGGGTAATTACTTCCGTTGTGGAATTTCGAACACTCGAGTGTTCGGAATCGGGTGTTCTCTTAGCTCTTAGATTCGTCTTTGCGAGTACTTTGTAACTGTGTTTTTGGTTTACATTCAGGTCGGAGTTTCGGGATTTTTCGGACCGTTAGATCGACCGAGTCCCGGTTGGCAGGACCTGGCCGAGTAACGGCCGCTATGGCCCAGCAGTTACGGCCGCAATGGCCGATTACATACGTAAGGCCCTGGCCGGTAACGTATGTAATGGGCCGGCAGATTTGGGGCAGTTGGTTCGGCCATGGCCGATTACGTAGGTTATGTGGCCGGCAGTCAGCCTATTTAAGGCCAGCAGACATTTTTTCACCATTTTTCTCACTTCGTTCTTCCTCTTACGCGGCTGGAGACTTCTTGGACATGGAGACATGTTGTCATACAACAAA
Source organism: Orobanche coerulescens (assembly GCA_033398695.1). Taxonomy (NCBI): domain Eukaryota; kingdom Viridiplantae; phylum Streptophyta; class Magnoliopsida; order Lamiales; family Orobanchaceae; genus Orobanche; species Orobanche coerulescens. The sequence continues at coordinate 72,988,623 of CM065803.1, forward strand.
TCCATGAAGTCTTGGAGTTCATATCATCGATTATCCATCCTATAACATCCTTTGATCGAGCGAATCAGGTCAGATTTCCTGGAAATCCTAGTTGGGGTAAATTGGGGGTTTTGTTCGTTTTCATCCGATTTAACCGTAATAACTTAGAACTGTGATGGATTGATGATTATTTAGGTGTATTATATCATTTCCATTGTTATTCCATGGTTAGATTGTATTGATTCGTCGTTTTGGTTGAGTTCTTAGTCGATGCCTTGAAGGTGTCCGACAAAAGGTCTTAGAGGGGGATTGGACGTTGTGTGATTATTATCCATCGTACGATTGTTGATTTATCATTGGTATGACTTAGGGACGAAATTCTTGTGAAGAACTCGAGTCCGAACCCTTCCGTTCGTTGTCTTCTTCGGGGTCCGAGCTTCCTGGTCGAACCGTGTTCTTCGGAGTGTTCGGTAGCGGTTATTAAGGTAAGTATTTTACTATACGAATTGTGTCTTGTGAATAGGGACGTCATGCTATGGTTGTGATGCATTGGTTTACTTTCGTGAATATGCTTCGTATTAATTGATTATTATGAACGATTGATGGTAGCGATAATACTCTCACTTAGCTAACGTCGTGGAATTGTGTTGGCCGTGTTAATCATCTAAGTATGTGCCGGGCGTGTTTGATCATTATTGAGTTGTCGTGATGATTATGATATTTGTGTCGTGTTGATTTACTTACTTGATTATACATTTCGGTGTAATGCGGAATGGCTTGACATTTGATGATTATGAGTTGTGTCGTGACGATGTGTGTGTTCCAGGTAAGGTCTGACGAGGCCTCTGGAGTTCGGTACATGATGTGTACGAACAAGGTGTGTGATCCAGGTAGGGTCTGACGAGGCCTCTGGAGTTCGGTACATGATGTGTACGAACGATGTTTGTGGTCGGGTAGGGTCCGATGAGGCCTCCGGAGTTCGGTTCATGATGTGTACGAACGATGTTTGTGGCCAGGTAGGGTCCATTGAGGCCTCCGGAGTTCGGTACATGATGTGTACGAACAACAATCGTATAACAGTGATTGTTTGGGTAACATTTTAAATACGGGTCTCGGACTCATAATGATATCTTATCTAGTGTGTTTTGAAACGAGAATTGGGCTAAGGCCCTAATGTTTACGAAAAGGTTTTGTAAATCGGGACTCGAGGTCCAAAAGAATTTCTGCTTTAAAAATCCCCGAGATGATGTGTTCCTTTTCAAATATCTCTTGCTTGAGTTCGAAATTCTAAAACTTCTCGGGAACATTTTGATAATTGATTTCTGTATTAAATTCGTAGTTACTATTTACTTGTTGCATTTTGTATCGTATTATACTTGCACTAGTAAAACAGTGGAGTTTTACTAACCCCCGAGTAATCGGGGTGGATGTCTGGTTTGCGTCCAGGTACATGCAGGTTCAGGGGAGCAGTCACAGGATTGGCACAAGTGGATGACGAGTTGCGATACTAATCAAGAGTTGAGAGTTGTTTTGATTCTTGTAGTGTTGTCAGAGTTGATTTCAGTCATCCGCTGTATTGTGTTTCAACCCCTATGTGGGTAATGTTGTTTTAGTCAGTTCTGTTGATGGAGTTGTGTGACCTCATCGGTCTGTGTATTCATGTGTAAGTGACCTTAACGGTCTGTATTATTTTATTATTTGACTCTGGCTGAGCAAGCATTTGGTCGTTTTGTAAGGTATAGCCTGGTAGATCCTTGCGAAAAGGGGTCTACGGCGTGTAATATTCCCACATGGTTCTGGAGGTGTTACATTTATGGTATTGGAGATTAGGTTGCGTAAATCTAGGCTATCGGGTCGAGTCGAGTCGTGATTTTTCGAGTAATGTGTTGTCTTATCATTCGAGTCGTCAGGTGACAAGTTGAGTTGTGCGTAGTCACAACGTGTCGGATATGTTGTCGGATGAGATTAGTATCGTGGGCGACCGTCATCTCCGTGCGGCCTGTGGACGTAAGTCTCCTCTTTTATGCGAGGTACCTGTGTGTCGTGATTTTATCTAAGTGAGTTAATTGCGGTGCATATTTTTATTCGCACGGTGTTGTGAATATAGTTGTATTTAATATGTGTGACACATAGTATATGTATAAAACTGGGCCTATTGTTGTTTTACCTCTGAACCACTGTGAGGGGTGGTATGGTGTGAAAATTGAGAACCTTGATGGGTTTCGAATAAGGTATCGACGATTGAGTTCGTGAGAAACTCCGAGGAATGGTTTTGTTGTATGTTTAAACTTGATGTTGTGAGATGTATTCAATTGGATTGGCGATCCTATTTGCCGTTTGGGCATGTGATTTTTAGTTTTATTGTTTTTTTATTGTTATGTTTATGCCGCTACGGGTAGGTTTTAGAATGTTTTTCCTGGTGGACTTTACGGTTTGAGCATTTTTGTAGATATCAATTTTTGGAAAATATTTTGGTGGTGCGGTCAACCACGGTTTATATGGATTTTTAAAATTGGTTAAATTTTGACAAATGAGCCGTGTACTTTCAAATGACACCATCAGACGGTATTTGGAAAGTGTGTTTTGAAGTACTTCGGACATTGTAAAATACTACCGTCGTTTTTCGTTATGAACGAAAGGATTTTGGAAAATTTTTATTTTGCAGAACGGTTTTTGGTTTTTGGAATTTTGAACTTCATATGTCCACGTGTTGGGGCTAAGTGGTTGTGATAAGTTTGTGGTGTTGTTGTGCTCGCCGGAGAATGTTTCAGTATTTTCTAAATATTGGGATACGTTGTTAGGTATCGTTCCCTAAGTCTCGGAGCCCTATTCGAGGTTGCTGTGACAATTCTGCAGTCCTGCAGCTAGATGTTATGGCCGTAAGATGTTTTCCATTACGGCCGTAAGCTCAGAGTTGTTACGGCCGTAAACTGCATGTTGTTACGGCCGTAAACTTTTGACTGACCCGGTAGTAATTTGTTGTTACGGTTGCATCTGTGCCCTTTTACTGATTATTTAATCTCTGTTAATATATTTGTGATGGTTGGCGTGGTAACATGTTGTTACCCTGTATATCACTAGTAATGGTAATGATATATATATAAGATCACTTTGATGATATTGTCTATCGAGTAGGTTGGTGTTTCAAAGTGTTATTTTGCAAGTGATCTCGAATCAAAACAGTTCTGATAATGAGATACATAGTTTTGATTAAACGACCGAGGTATTAAAAGTTTTCAAAAACTTCATTTCATCAAATCTTTCAAACTCGCGAATTTTAAAATTTTATCATCTGAACAATACCCCGAAAACATTTTATTTTTGTTGCTAGTGCTTGATCCCTACGATACGTGTGTGGTTTTGACCATGTTTGATCTGGTAAAATCCAAATATCTCTGTTGATGTGACTGTGTAAATTATTTTTGAATGAAGTTCTTAAATTACAGTGTTAGTTCGTGCACTTGGGGTTGATGTTATATCGTGCTGCTATTTATTGTCCTACGTTAGCGTTGTGATGTTTGTTTGGTTGTGTTATTCTGATTAGTCGTTCGTTCAGTATGCCGAGAGGCCGAGGACGTGGTCGTAGTCGTGGTCGTGATCAGGAGCGTGACAGGGTGACTCGCTCGTTGTCGAGTGCCAATCAGCTCAGTACAGACGGTCATACAGACGGTCATGATGACCAATTACGTGATCAACAACAATTATCCAGAGGTAATGATGACATTGGCGCCGCCACCATCCTTCGTCAGATGGTTGACCAACTGGCGCAGATGAATCAGAACATACACCAGTACGGGATTCCGGATGAGGATAACGGAGCTAGTAAGTGGTTACGAGTTGTGATGAGAATGCACCCGCCCCGTTTCATAGGTTCTTCGGACTCGTTAGGCTGGGAGAACTAGCTCTTCCAGTTGGACAGAACATTGGATGTTATATCTTGCCCCGATGAGAGAAAAGTACTCATCGCCCAATACCTGCTTGACAGGGAAGATGCACACTGGTGGGAGGCCGTAGCGCCTAGTGATCGTACAACTACTTGGGCCGAATTCAAGATTTCCATGGAGGCCGAGTATTGTCAGCCGCCTGTTAAAGAGCGTAAGATTGTTGAGTTTTTCTCGGCTACGCCCCGAGACGTGTCGGTGTCTCAAGCAATAGTCGATTACAATTGACAACTGTGTTATGTTCGGGATCAGGTGAAAAGTGAGGCAGATAAGGTTCGTTATTTCGATATGCGTATGAAACCTCAGATTCGGCAGTGTATGGCTCCTTTTATGTGTACAACCTTAAAGGACTATCATGATCGAGCCTTGGCTTTTGAGATGGCTATAATGTCTACCGAGTTAGTATCGGTAGCGAAGAAGCAGAAGATCTCTGATGACGCATCGGGAAGTGAGGCAATTTGGGATTCCCACACCTCAACCCTTGTATCAGTCGAGTATGGGACTTGTTCGGTCAACTGTGGAACCTAAAAGACCCAAGCAGGTGTCTTTGAGTTCTGGTAATGCTCCTAGGTGTTTCAACTGTAACGTTCTAGGCCATGAACACGCGCATTATAAGAAACTGCCAGTGACTTGTTATAATTGTTGACACGAGGGGCATCGAGTTCAGTACTGCGAGATTGTTGCCGAGATGATAAGGGACCAGAGTTCCATTCCTACTTCCGGAGGGCCCAGTGATGTCCAGTGATAGTGTTTTTGGTACTCGTTGCGCGGATTATTTCTCGTGTAGAGATGTATTTTGTGACGCTTTTACGTTTGGAACTTGTTGAATGATATTTTGTTTTGTATAAGTTCCCGTTTAGTTGTTGAACCTACGGAGGCGTGACAGTGGACCGCGGGGTCATGAACATGGTATTTTATTATGTGTCGCTATGTTTTGTTTCGTATAACTGTGATAACCTTAGTTTAAGTTTCGGGACGAAACTTATTTTTCATATGATGGAATGTAATATCCGGTATTCTTGTTTTCTATTATCTTGAATTGTTTGTGTTTTGACGTCGGACATTTCCTTGTTGATGAGAATCTGAGTGATTTCTATCGTGATACTCTATTTGTTTCTATCGCATAGCCGTTTTAGTCGGGTGTGACTTGTTGTCGTGTGCGTTTCTTTGATTACATGTGTGCATGTGATGTGTCGTTAATTGCTCATTATTGTTTTGAATCATAGTCGGTGGCGTTGTGTTGGCCGTCGTGGGGCGTGTTTTCACGCCGTATATTCCTTTGTGCTGCTTGTAACGTTTCGCCAATGGGCGAAAGTTACGCATTTCTTGTGTATCTCATTGAGTTTTCCTGTCGGGATATTGCTTCTCCCTACTTGTTTTAAATTTCGGGACGAAACTTCTTTTAAGGAGGGTAGTATGTAATATCCGCAATTTTGATTTCCGGTAATTTTCTTTTTCGGTGGGGGTCTATTTCGACGACTCGCTTATGACCGTTTCGTCATTCTGAGAATGATTAATTCTGCACTTTTTGTCATCCGAGTTCATTTCGGTGTCGTTTTGTTGAATTCCGCGTTCTTAAGCGGCTTTTCCGCACTTGAGTTCGATTCTTGCGAATCTCGTCCGAAACTGTTGTTTCGAGTTTCTCGTAAGTTTATTTAATGTTATTATTCATGTTGCAAGCTTTGGTTTGGTGTTTCGATCGTGTATTTCGGCCGTTTTCGTAATTTTCTAAAGTTTGGGGTAATTACTTCCGTTATGGAATTTCGAACCCTCAGGTGGTCGGAATCATGTGTTCTCTTAGCGCTTAGATTCGTCTTTGCGAGTACTTCGTAACCGTGTTTTCGGTTTACATTCAGGTCGGAGTTTCGGGATTTTTCGGACCGTCGGATCGACCGAGTCCCGGCTGGCAGGACCTGGCCGAGTAACGGCCGCTATGGCCCAGCAGTTACGGCCGCAATGGCCGATTACGTACGTAAGGCCCTGGCCGGTAACGTACGTAACGGGACAGAAGATTTGGGGCAGTTGGTTCGGCCATGGCCGGTTACGGCCGTAAGCCATGGCCTATTACGTACGTTATGTGGCCGGCAGTCAGCCTATTTAAGGCCGGCAGACATTTTTTTCACCATTTTTCTCACTTTGTTCTTCCTCTTCCGTGGCTGGAGACTTCTTGGGCGTGGAGACATGTTGTCATACAACAAATCCATGAAGTCTTGGAGTTTATATCATCGATTATCCATCCTATAACATCCTTTGATCGAGCGAATCAGGTTAGATTTCATGGAAATCCTAGTTTGGGTAAATTGGGGGTTTTGTCGTTTTCGTCCGATTTAACCGTAATAACTTAGAACTGTGATGGATTGATGATTATTTAGGTGTATTCTATCATTTCCATTGTTATTCCATGGTTGGATTGTATTGATTCGTCGTTTTGGTTGAGTTCTTAGTCGACGCCTTGAAGGTGTCCGACAAAAGGTCTTAGAGGGGGGATTGGGCGTTGTGTGATTATTATCCATCGTACGATTGTTGATTTATCATTGGTATGACTTAGGGACGAAATTCTTGTGAAGAACTCGAGTCGGAACCCTTCTGTTCGTTGTCTTCTTCGGGGTCCGAGCTTCCCGGTCGAACCGTGTTCTTCGGAGTGTTCGGTAGCGGTTATTAAGGCAAGTATTATACTATACGAATTATGTATTGTGAATAGGGACGTCGTGTTATGGTTGTGATACATTGGTTTACTTTCGTGAATATGCTTCGTATTAATTGATTATTATGAACGATTGATGGTAGCGATAATACTCTCACTTAGCTAACGTCGTGGAATTGTGTTGGCCGTGTTAATCATCTAAGTATGTGCCGGGCGTGTTTGATCATTATTGAGTTGTCGTGATGATTATGATATTTGTGTCGTGTTGATTTACTTACTTGATTATACATTTCGGTGTAATGCGGAATGGCTTGACATTTGATGATTATGAGTTGTGTCGTGACGATGTGTGTGTTCCAGGTAAGGTCTGACGAGGCCTCTGGAGTTCGGTACATGATGTGTACGAACAAGGTGTGTGATCCAGGTAGGGTCTGACGAGGCCTCTGGAGTTCGGTACATGATGTGTACGAACGATGTTTGTGGTCGGGTAGGGTCCGATGAGGCCTCCGGAGTTCGGTTCATGATGTGTACGAACGATGTTTGTGGCCAGGTAGGGTCCATTGAGGCCTCCGGAGTTCGGTACATGATGTGTACGAACAACAATCGTATAACAGTGATTGTTTGGGTAACATTTTAAATACGGGTCTCGGACTCATAATGATATCTTATCTAGTGTGTTTTGAAACGAGAATTGGGCTAAGGCCCTAATGTTTACGAAAAGGTTTTGTAAATCGGGACTCGAGGTCCAAAAGAATTTCTGCTTTAAAAATCCCCGAGATGATGTGTTCCTTTTCAAATATCTCTTGCTTGAGTTCGAAATTCTAAAACTTCTCGGGAACATTTTGATAATTTTTCCGTATTAAATTCGTAGTTGCTATTTACTTGTTGCATTTCGTATCTTATTATACTTGCACTAGTAAAATAGTCGAGTTTTACTAACCCCCGAGTAATCGGGGGTGGATGTCTGTTTTGCGTCCAGGTACATGGAGGTTCAGGGGAGCAGTCACAGGATTGGAACAAGTGGATGATGAGCTGCGATACTAATCAAGAGTTGAGAGTTGTTTTGATTCTTGTAGTGTTGTCAGAGTTGATTTCAGTCGTCCGTTGTATTGTGTTTCGACCCCTGTGTGGGTAATGTTGTTTTAGTAAGTTCTGTTGATGGAGTTGTGTGACCTCATCGGTCTGTGTATTCATGTGTAAGTGACCTTAACGGTCTGTATTATTTTATTGTTTGACCCTGGCTGGGCAAGCATTTGGTCGTTTTGTAAGGTATAGCCTGGTAGATCCTCGTGAAAAGGGGTCTACGGCGTGTAATATTCCCACATGGTTCTGGGGGTGTTACAACACGAGAGCAAAGAAAGTATTATAGATTTGATTATGTGTTATTAGGATCATTAATCCAGCATTGTTAGAATCATAATCAAAATCCAAGTGACATTTTTCTAGTACCGACAGAAAGTTAGAAAAGTTGATTCCTTATCCGATAGAAAAGGAAAACGGTTTATCTTGGACCGACATAAAGACAAGATTGTAACAATTTATCTTGGACCGATAGAAGACAATATTGTAACGGTTTACCTCGGACCTATAGAAGACACAGCGGAAAGTTCTTTCTTAAGCCCATAGAAAAAGATACAACGAGAGGACGTAGGCATATTTGGCCGAACCTCTATAAATCTTGGTGCTGATTATTTTTCCGCAAGCTATAATTTTTTATTTACGAAAATCTTCATCCACTATTCAAACCCACCTCCCCGCTTTATAGTGGATATTTTGCTTCATCACAATGGACCTGTAAGCCTATCGTCTCCATTTTATGTATCTTGGTCTGACCAACATGATCAAGTCTAAGATGCCACTTAAGTGCTTGATTTGTTTCATCCCTACCACGCTTCCTAGTTATAGTGTTCACATTTATTTTATTCTTTAGATTCAAATGGTATAAACCATTTAATAATATAGAAGTATCAACCAGTTTATTTATAAAATAAATTCGACATGACCCATCTCCAATAAAGAAGTGAAATCCCTTTCGGTCCATGACCCGAATTGATATAATATTTTTATGTCACTTGGGAAAAATAAGTACATCATCTAAAGTAAGAATAAAACTAGATTCTAAATTCAACAAAAGGGATCCAATATCAGAATCCACTTCCGATGGTGACCACCACCTCCCCCGAATCCAGCTTTCTACTTCATTCCAGATCCCGACCTAGCCAACCAATCAAACTCAACGGCTCAACAATACCTCGATTACATACAAAACCGAACAATACAAAACAATTATGAACTCATGTCCACAATACCAACCGCAACTCGACAATCATAATTAACCATCAATATAATTGATCAAAAACCCAACGGTTCTATAATGTCTCGATTAAACACAGTCTGAACAATCCAAATCAAACTATCACGAATTCATAATCACAACATGAAAATACTGCACTGTCTGCCTACTTAGCGCACGTTACGCACATAACGTAGCGTGCGCTAAGTCACTCCCGTTAGCGTGTGCTAGCCAGTAAGCTTAGCGTGCGCTAATGCTACACAATTGCATGCATTCCAAGCATCGACTAACACCTTTGCGGCTACGAATACGAATGTAACGAAAACCATACTCCAAGATCAAACAAAACCTTTCCAAATTTAATCTCATCATCATACTCGAAATCATATTCGTATTCTTATACGAATATTATATCAAAATACGTACTTAGTTCTAGATATGAATATCCCATATTCATATCCAAAACACCATCACCTCCTATACATAATAATCATATCATATAATTCAAGAGTTCTTCAAGAACATGAAATATCCGAAATCACATTCAAAACGACATAATGCAATGTATATATCATCATGTTATCACTTTCTTCATCATGCAATTCATATAACCTCAAGAATCGCAACAAATCCATCATAACTATCATCATATGAAGAAGGTATCAATAACAACATCAACATCCGAAAATGAGGAGAAGGATTAACCAACTTATCTCAAAAAGATGAACAACACAATTCACCACAAGAATCATGATTAACATCTGAATTCTCTTATCACAATTCCAATAAATCTCATATAACATCGTCACATTATAATCCAACATGCTCGCTCACAAGTAATAATCCCTTAGAAACTAACATTATCAAAGGGATACGAGAATTACCTTGCATGGACGAACCAAGAAGAAGAACAATTGAACTTCATTCCAAGACTCATGAATAACTTCAAGAACAAGGCCTTAATCCATGCTCTCTATCTTACTTGTTAAAGATCATCATCTCAGAGTATTTACGAACTTCAAGTACCTCCCAAGGCTCTCTCTATCGACTAAAGGAAGAAGAATGGACAAAATGCCTCTCAGTACCCGTCTGTACCCTTTTATAAAACAAAATACTAGCGTGCGCTAAACCTTATGTTTAGCATACGCTACAGCCTTAGCGTGCGCTAACAGACTTTGTTAGCGTGCGCTATCGCAGCCCAGAGGCTACTATCTTGCTTCGTACATCAACTTACGTACATAAAGTCCATGCATTAACGTACGTAACGATTCTGTCTAGCGCACGCAAGTCCTTAACCTTAGTGTACGCTATCCGCAGTTGACTTGCTACATTCTGCACCTACCAGCCGTTCCCCCACATGCTAAAAGCATCCGTGATTACCGGGATTCTCTCTGCCAGATCTGGAATTAGCGTGCGCTAACCATACGGTTTAGCATGCGCTAGCCCTACATGACAAACATCCGTTAACCTTATCTGGTCACGCGTCGAAAGTGGCCAGGTCCACTTGCCGAAATCCAATTTTCCCTATTGACCGATCTGAAATTAGCGTGCGCTACCAAAATGCATTAGCGTGTGTTAAGTGCATAAAATAATCAACCTAGGCCTACCTGTCGGACACCTTCCGAACCTTATCCAGAATACCTTACGTACGTTAGGGGTCCTCCTTAGCGTACGTAACTCAAACCTCTTAGCGTGCACTAAGTATGCACCGTAGCGTGCGCTAAGTATATATCTTAGCGTGCGCTAGGCATACATTGTAGCGTGCGCTAACGTTGCTGTACTTATCCATTTTCAGCCATTCTTGTCCAATGTCTCGGCATACAGAATACGAACATACGGCATATTGAATACATATATTCATTCCAATAATATTCTCATATGATATACCCGATATCACAATTAAAACAATCTGCTACACGATATCCTCAATTGTAACTGTCAACCAATCACATCAATTGTACAAATACAACTGTCTCAGTCCTCAAATTATTATATCCACACTGTATAGACACCAAGCTATCCAGTATATCTCGGATAAAATAACGCGAAAAATTTATACTGAAAATCCGAGTATTACATACTACCCCCCTTAAAATAAGTTTCATCCTCAAAACTTGCAATCCTGTCACAAACAACAGATCAACCAAAAATTTCCAAACTTATAGTAAAAGCAATCAATCATCGCCACAAGCAAATAAGCAAAACAGTATACTTACAGATACGTGAAGCCGATGATCTCCCGTGATACTAGCACACGACTCCCATACGAAGTCTCAATACAATACCAACACACACCAATATCACAATTAACAATTTGAAAAGATCTTAAAATTTTGGAAGCTCCAAAAATCGGTTTGACTCAAATGTCAGGAAATCATTTTCAAATATCACGCTACCACCGTACTGGTAGAGCCACATAACACACACGCCCGGGTTTCACAAAACCTAAGCTCCGATACCATCTTCTGTAACACCACCAAAACCATCTGGGATATTACAGCGCCGTGGGTCTCGCGCCGGAACCCACCAAGCTAAAAACCATTTCAAAAACGTTCAAAAACACCAAAACGCCGACAATGGTAATATTTTAAATAATCAAATATTTTCCAAAATATAGTTCTCAAATACCGTCAAAATACCAGTTGAAAAATACAAGGCAAAAATGCCCAAACTCAACAGTTTCAAAATGTACGTTAAGCCACCACTTATACGTACCGATGAAATAATTTAGGAAAAAAGGGTTTAACGAAATAACCCAAGTTTACGAGACACCCAAAGGGGCAATTTGAAAGTTAAACACGAGTTGGTAAAAATACCAAAAAGCCATTTTGAAATACACACGCATCGGATAAAAACACAGTTCAAAATTCACAATTGCAGCGGAAATAAAACAACCAGAAAGAATACTCAATTCTCCGAAAACATGCCACAGCCAGTATCACCCGGGAAGCTCGCCCCTTCACGATCGCTACTAGCTCGATCTCCGAGTACCTAAAAATACAGCCCACGACGGGGTCAGTCACAATACTCAACAATGATATCGATCACATCATCATAAATAATTACATATTAATTAATGTAATAATAAAGTAAGAATACTACCAATGTAATCTTACTGTCATAACCTTACCAACCCATAGCAATCCATAACAGATCAATCCTTACCATCATCACCGTTTTGCATCCTCAAATGACGAAATGAACTCAACAACAAACATTTGTACTATAATCAAACAATACCAAGAACCCTCAAAACATCATCATAACTCATAAGCATGAAATAATCCAATCTGTGCCAAATCCTGTCCGTCGGATTACACAATCAAATCTCAACCTTGATAAACCAATAATACACAGTATATCTATAGATCAACTACCACCAAACAGTGATAATAAATCCCGAAACATCGACTATAGTCCGAATACTCATACGATCAGAACAATGTTCAACCAATACATCAACCGAGAATATCATCGACCTGATAAACTCCAAAATGACCAACAAAGTATCGACGATAACCGAGAATATCATCAACATGATAAACTCCGAGACGGTCAACAAATGATCAACAATAACCGAGAATACCATCAATAAGGTAAACTCCAAACACGATCAACAAAGGATCAACAATAACCGAGAATACCATCAACATGATAAACTCCAAATGACCAACAAAGGATCAACAATAACCGAGAGTGCCATCAACAAGGTAAACTCCAAATGTTCACCAATAATGGATCTCAAAGAAATAACTCCGACTGTCGAACATACCCCTCGGGCATATGAACAACCAGTCGCAAACCGTCGAACATACCCAACCATAAATGGAGGATGAATAATCAAACAATATGGCTCAAAGATGGACGTCATACTACGCCCGATCCGGAAATGTGTCCGTGCACATGTCCACCCCGTATACGGAATCCAGGATATACGTGGTACATGTACCTAATTAGCCTCACGAACTACGTCTCGTGTGCACGGTCCAATGTGGAAATATCAACACATGACCATAGTGTGCCCAACTAAAAATCCTACACAATAACCAATCGGCACGCAGATGTGACTAGATATGTCACGATGCAACATGACAATGAAACTCAAAGAATCACATATCCAATAAGGATCAAGAGAGTCACCGAAGTGAACAAAGACACACAGATAATGAAAGATCGACACGACCGACAATATCCGAAACAACCATCCTGGGATCGCAATTCCCAAAGGATGATCCATACGATCAACAATCTCAGACAAAAATTCTGTGATCAAAATCCCTCAATGAAACAATCAATACAACCATTAAGGGAAAAATGTTTTTTTAGGCCCGTAACTTTGGCCTAGTTGGGTTATAAGGACATTATCTTTTCGGGCCTGGAGAAGAAGGACATTAATTTTAAAAAGTGGGAAAACAAGGACAATTAAGTCTGAAGGAGGTTCGATTGGGCTTAATTGTCCTTGTTTTCCCACCTTTTAAAATTAATGTTCTTCTTCTCTAGGCCCGAAAAGCTAATGTACTTTTGACACTACCATTTATTTCTAAAGTTTCTAAATTACTTTTTATTTCTAAAGTTTATAAATTACTTTTTTATTTATTTTACCATTTATATTTTCAATTATTATAATTTATTAATATTTTTATTTCAATTATTTTGAAATATATTTTTAAAAATAAAAATATTTAAATTTTTAATAATTACACATCATTAAAATCTTAATAACCGAAATGTACTCAAATTTTAAGTTTTAAAATTTGAAAATCATCACAAAATTAAAACTATCAAATAATGTAAAATAAAAAAATTTATGTATAAAATTTAAAAATTAATAAGCATCAACTAATTAACAGCAAAAAAAAATATTTTAAAACATGAATATTTTGATATAGTTAAAAATAATATTGATATAGTTTTTTTATTTATATTAATCAATTTGAAAAATTCTTTAGATGGGGTAAAATAAATTAAACTAATCGAATTGGTTAACTCGATTAAATTTGATTTTATAATAAAAATTTATTGATTTGATTTAAAAAATTATAAATAAATGAAATATTTTTTTGATAAATTAATCAAAAATATTTTTAAAATTATTTTTTTAGTTCATATATTACGATATAAATAAAAAAATTAAGAGAATTATAAATATTTTTTGGACGGAGAAGATATATATTTTTAAATAACTTTTTATTAAAAGATCTTGATGTTCACAGGAGCATTCGTTTGCTTCACACGACCGTTTTAAATAACTCTACAATACTATTAACAAAAATACATAATTGATGTTTTAACAAAAATAGATTTGAAGTATTTTTAACCTTTCTAAAAAATAAAAAGGTATTTTAAAAAAAATACTAACTCAGTGAAAAATATTTCTTTTGATTAGAAGTGAGCACGAATAGATTTAGTTCGGTTTGGTGTGTTCATTTTTATAAATAAAACTAAATTATTTAAATTCGGTGTGATTTTATTCGATTCTTATTTTTTGGTTTGGTTTAAGTTTAAACCATGATTTCTAAGAAGTAATTAAATTCAAATTTTATTTTAAGTAATAATTATTTTTAAAAAAATTATCTAGAAATAATTTTTTTAAAATTTAATTAAATACAAAAAATATTTCAAAACGATCGTGATGCCCAACAAAAAATGAGTAAATTTAATTTTATTTTATTGTAGGGGATAAATTAAATATAAATATAAGACATTAAAATTATGTCTGTATTAATATTTAGCGGACTCACTGGCTAATTTTGTTAACCTATGCTATGAACTAGCCATAAATATAGTTCCGTTAAAACTTAAAACATGTAATTCTTAATACTACATTCTTTAAGAATATATTTAATTTTCATGTTAGATGAGTTATTTCGAACGGCTGAAATATTTTTTTAGGCCCGTAACTTTGGCTTAGTTGGGTTATAAGGACATTAGTTTTTCGGGCCTGGAGAAGGACATTAATTTTAAGAAGTGGGAAAACAAGGACAATTAAGCCCAATCGGACCTCCTTCGGGCTTAATTGTCATTGTTTTCCCACTTTTTAAAATTAATGTCCTTCTTCTCCAGGCCCGAAAAGATAATGTTCTTATAATTCAACTAGGCCAAAGTTATGGTTTGATTCAGTGCAAGATAAAGACCACGATGACTGATCCGTCGGATTACACACGCACACACACACACACTCGTGCGGGTGTGTGTGATCCAATGGTGGGTGCAGCACAGCATGGTACTGTACTGCACCAAATCCCCTCCCAAAATTACGGGCCTAAAAAAACATTTTTCCCATCAGCATAGTGAGGATGCTAATGCGTCTGAACAAAAGATGATGACTGGCCAGCAATTGAACATCATATTTCAAGATCAATGCTCCAATTCCTAGTCAATTCCCTTGTCCATCTCGGATTTTAGACACACAAAAAATATTATAAATGCCCAAACAATGAGAAAATAAGATCCTCATTTGTTCAAACAGTTCGTAGGAGCATCTTATATCCAAAGAATCTTCCCGAAATACAACTATGTAGCAAACAACATCTAAATCTGGCCTCCAACATAATATCTACTCTTTCCGTTCATAGTTTCATGAACATAATGGGAAAAAAATTTTTTTTTAGGCCCGTAACTTGACCTAGTTAGATTATGAGAACATTATCTTTTCGGGCCTGGAGAAGACGGACATTAATTTTAAAAAGTGGGAAAACAAGGACAATTAAGCCCGAAGGAGGTCCGATTGGGCTTAATTGTCCTTGTTTTCCCACTTCTTAAAATTAATGTCCTTCTCCAGGCCCGAAAAACTAATGTCCTTATAACCCAACTAGGCCAAAGTTACGGGCCTAAAAAAATATTTCAACCGTTCGGAATAACTCATCTAACATGAAAATTAAATATATTCTTAAAGAATGTATTATTAAGAATTACATGTTTTAAGTTTTAACGGAACTGTATTTATGGCTAGTTCATAGCATAGGTTAACAAAATTAGCCATTGAGTCCGCTAAATATTAATACAGACATAATTTTAATGTCTTATATTTATCTTTAATTTATCCCTTACAATAAAATAAAATTAAATTTGCTCATTTTTTGTTGGGCATCACGATCGTTTTGAAATATTTTTTTTCTAGTGTATGTAGTATTTAATTAAATTTTAAAAAAAATTATTTCTAGTTAATTTTTTTAAAAATAATTATTACTTAAAATAAAATTTGAATTTAATTACTTCTTAGAAATCATGGTTTAAACTGAAACCAAAGCAAAAAATAAGAATTGAATAAAATTACACCGAATTTAAATAATTTAGTTTTATTTATAAAAATGAACACACCAAACCGAACTAAATCTATTCGTGCTCACTTCTAATCAAAAGAAATATTTCTCACTGAGTTAGTATTTTTTTTAAAATACCTTTTTATTTTTTAGAAAGTTTAGAAATACTTCAAATCTATTTATAGTGTTTAGAAGAGTTGGAGAAAAAATATTTTTGTTAAAACATCAATTATGTATTTTTGTTAATAGTATTGTAGAGTTATTTAAAACGGTCGTGTGAAGCAAACGAATGCTCCTGTGAACATCAAGATCTTTTAATAAAAAGTTATTTAAAAATAAAAGAAAAGAACATTTTGATATCTTATCCGTCCAAAAAAATATTTATAATTCTCTTAATTTTTATATTTATATCGTAATATATGAACTAAAAAAATAATTTTAAAAATATTATTGATTAATTTATTAAAAAAATATTTCAATTATTTATAATTTTTTAAATCAAATCAATAAATTTTTATTATAAAATCAAATTTAATCGAGTTAAACAATTCGATTAGTTTAATTTATTTTACCCCATCTAAAGAATTTTTCAAATTGATTAATATAAATAAAAAAACTATTTCAATATTATTTTTAATTTTATCAAAATATTCATATTTTTACATATTTTTTTTGCTGTTAATTAGTTGATGCTTACTAATTTTTAAATTTTATACATAATTTTTTTTATTTTACATTATTTGATAGTTTTAATTTTTTGATGATTTTCAAATTTTAAAACTTAAAATTTGAGTATATTTCGGTTATTAAGATTTTAATGATGTGTAATTATTAAAAATTTAAATATTTTTATTTTTAAAAATATATTTCAAAATAATTGAAATAAAAATATTAATAAAATTATAATAATTGAAAATATAAATGGTAAAATAAATAAAAAGGTAATTTATAAACTTTAGAAATAAAAAGTAATTTAGAAACTTTAGAAATAAATGGTAGTGTCAAAAGTACATTAGCTTTTCGGGCTTGGAGAAGAAGGACATTAATTTTAAAGGGTGGGAAAACAAGGACAATTAAGCACGATCGGGCTTTATTGTCCTTGTTTTCCCACCTTTTAAAATTAATGTCCTTCTTCTCCAGGCTCGAAAAGATAATGTCCTTATAACCCAACTAGGCCAAAGTTACGGGCCTAAAAAAATATTTTTCCCCTATGCTATTTTGTTAGATCGGCTATTAAGGAATCTCTGTCTTTCCATGTCTTGAGTTGGGAATGTATTTGATGGATCCTCTAGTCTCTTCACTCTTTTTTGATGAAAAATGCCAACTTCTCAACTTCTTTTTGTTCATCTCATTGCAATACAGTTCTTCAAGTTCTATATTGTATTTATAACTTCTTCCTCCTAGAAGAAGTCATCATAATCATCATAATCTGTCAGAGGTTGATGCTTTTGTCTTGTTAACGATTTCCATCACCATGCTTGCAAACATATCTGTTATCTGTGAGCATATGGTTTCGATAGTTTCTACTCTTCCCGCATTCCCGATTAGTGTAGCCAAGTTGATGAAAACCTTTGCTGCTTGTTGGCTAACACATGTGATGTCATCTAAGATGTCCTGCATTTATTGATTTTTGATGGTCAAAAGGTGATTATGTACTAAAGGTAGTAATTCTCTTATAAAAGATAATGATTATCCCGTAAATGAATATTGATTATCAATATTTTCAATAATTTTCCCTTGCCAAACCCTCATTCAATAAACTCTTCTTTTATCCTGCCATGATATATGATTGAGTCCCACCCTGAAATTGTTGTATTACCTTCGTTGTTTTATGGCTTTAAATTAAACTCTGTCCATGTAACATAGCTGCAAAAAAATACAAGAGTTATACTTGATCAAACAAGTAATATAGAGATGAGTATGGTAAGGGTAAATATAATATCATAAGGAAAAGCATTGGTCCAGTGAAAATAATAGTTTCATTTTCTCCAGTTTGCAATGACTGACACTAGGCTTCGTAGTACGAATTCACACTAATTCAAATCTCTTATTTTTTCCACATCCCTCATTGAGTATAGAGCAATGCGTCTGACAGTTGTATGATTGGTTGCCCTTTAAAAATACTGAGACTACATACACAACAAAATATATTCTAAAATCATCTACATCATTCACAAAATCAATTATTTATCTGAAGCTGAAGAAAGCCTCCAAACCCTAATGATTGAACAACTTGCTTCTGGTCTTTTGTGAGTCTTGAGATCATGTAGTAAAATCTCTTTATTGTTGATTTTGACTTTGGATTTTCATCTCTTTATGGAAGTTGAATTTCCATGGAACAAGAATCTTTGGCTTTTCTATGTTATTATCTGATTTTTGAAATCCATTATAGTATTTGACTTTCTTTTTGTTCTTCAAAGAGATTCATCTTTTCGCAGTTCTGGATTATCTTCTTCCATCGGTTGTTCCATCAGTTCTTCCATTGGCTCTTCCATCAGTTCTTCATTATGAGCCTGTAATTCCTTCATCAATTCTTCTTCTTCATCACTGTGCTCATCCGTGTCCTCTTTTTTTGATTGTTTTTGTTAGTATTTTTATTGTCGTCGAGTCATGTAATGTCGTGTTTTTCGTGATTTTTGTCTCGTTTCTTAGATTTTTCGTGTTTTGGGTGATTCTTATAGTTTTTGAATTTTCTCATATTTTTACGTATTCTATAGGTGGAAACAGAAAGTAGTCGAGTTTTTGCCTATTTTTAGCATTTTCTCATCAAACAATAAATAAATGTTTGACCCATTTACTTTAGAACTTCTCTTTAGTTTCTTAGATTCTAAGAGGGAAACTCCTTCACTCTCTAGATTTCTCCCCAATTTTTCCCTTTTTTCATAAATCGTAGTTTTTCGTTTTAAATTCCAATTTCAGTTCTTTTACGATTCCTACTTTCATTTACTTGTAAATGTATTTTCCCTCTTCAATTCTTAGTCTATGGCAAGATATCAATTCAAGTTTTACTTACAATTTTGAAGCATTCAAGAAGTTTTTCTATTTTTTGTTCTTTAATTGCTTTCAACCCGTAGATCTAATCTTTTTCTCCCTCCATTTGTTCATGGAACTGGCTTTATCTTATTTGTTCTATTTTGATTTCCCTTGTGATGAATAGCTAATACCCTTATTCTAGGGATTTAGGGGAAATATTGATCCAATTCACCTAGGATTTAGGGGCATTAACAATTGAAGCACTCTGACTTGAGGGAATTGTCTTGATTAACCCCAATTTTGGTAAAACTGACCCAAGAGCGCAACCTGTCCCAAAATTCCCTGAATTAGAATTGAGCATAATTCGAGAGACATCATTTATTTAAGGTTCAATAACTGATCTCATTTCAATTTCTAGTAGGATTGGGGTAATTCCCATTTCCTTAGACCTCTAATTGCATATTTTTCACTCTTTTTGCAATTTCTTGCCTTTAATGTGTTTGCTTAATTACCTTTGTGATAGTTTTCACTTACTTCCTTTACTTGCTTTGTTTCACATGTGTTACTTACCTTTACATGCTTTCATTTATTTTCTCATTTTGCACTTTCATTTCTTTACTTTATTTCCTTTACTTTCTGTGTTGTATTAATTTCTTAGTTGATAAATCAATCCCCACTTTTGCTAGGACTTATATTTTTTTAGCACATATCTCCGTTCTTTTGCATTTTTATTCATTGATGTCTCCTTCTAAACTTTCTTGAGAGATCGTCCCTAGTTGATATACCACTCCTACAAGTTGACCCTGTTCTCTTGCAGGTGATATTTAGTAAGAGTCTAAATTCTCATAAATAAGACTTTGTCTCTATTACCGTGGAGGTTTAATGAGTGGTTGTGAATAAAATTTTGCATAAAAGGGATTTAACATCGCTGCACTTTTCTTTTATTTTTACGCGCATTTCAGTTTCATTTCTCTCTCATTCTTACTTTCATTTATTATTATTTGTTCTCTTTGACTACTTCTTGGTTGTTTGTGTGTATGCAAGATTTTTGGGGAAGACCAAGGAAGACTATGACTGCTGCACACGAGCTTGACAAAGAATTGACCGAAGAAGTCTTTGTTAATATTGAAAGAGAAAGTCAAATTGCGAATCCACCTCCCTTACTATCATTTTACATGCGAGACTTGGCTAATTCGGTTATAACTGATTCGACATCATGCATTAAGCATGTCACAAGGAATTATGAGATCAAGAGTCATACTCTGTTCACTTTTCATCATCCTATGGATGCCAAATGAAGACTCACTTATGCACCAACTTACAATAGTGGTGCCACCGGGCCGTGAACCGCCGGTTTCGGGCCCGAACCGGCGGTTTCGGTTCACCAGAAGAGGTGAACCTGAACCGGCCCGGGTATTCTGTAAAAGGGCCGGTTCGCGGGCCCGGAACCGGCGGTTCGGTCGGCGAGAACCGGCAGTTCGGGTTGAACCGCTTCCGTTTTTTTTTTAATTTATAATATATGTAATATTATTTATATCTTATTTTTTTCTAAATTAAATGATGAAATTTCTAAATTTTGTAATTTACAAGTGTTGACTCTTTGAAATTACTTAAGTTAATTTAATAAAAATATAATAAGTTATTAAATAATTTAGAAATTTAGAAATTCTTTATGTTGTGTATTTTTTTTATATAATTTATAGTAACTTGTAATATTTTTATGACTTTTTTTTTAAATTAAATTACTTGTGTTGAAAATTTGAAATATTGAAAACTTGAAATGCAATAAAGTAAAAATAGTTCTAAAATATTTACAATCAAAAAATTTGAAATTTGAAAATTTGAATTTTGTTTATAGATAAAATTGGGGGGAGTTGGGAAAAATTTGAATTTTGAATTTGAAGAAATTTGAAATTTGAAAATTTGAATTTTTTTATAGATAAAATTGCGGGGAGTTGGGAAAAATTTAAAATTTGAATTTTGAATTTGGCGAAATCACGGTTCGGAAAACCGCCGGTTCGATTCACGGCTCACTGCGTAACCTTCGAACCGTAACCGACCTGCAGTAGTGGTTCCGGTTCCGAATCGCCACGGCTCGGCCCATTCGAACCGACCGAAACCGGCGGTTCGCCGGAATCACGATTCGGTTAAAATGTGGCACCACTAACTTACAAACCTTGCCTCTTCAAAGTTTCCAATAGAATGAGCTCCGAATGAAGTGCTTCCATTATACATTGAAGGACCATCCAAGTCATGGCTAATGCCCTTAACTCATTATTCTTTGAATTCATCGAGCATGGTCTACGATCGATTTGTTACTACCCAAAATATTATCCGGAGATAGATATTGCTGGAATGGATGGATAGCAAACAAATGCAAGAGCACTTCCGTGAGAAAGATAAATAACACAGGATTTGCCGGGGTTGTTAGTCCCGGGCTTGAATGCTCTCGCGAGATATTATTAATACTAATATTCGGGGATACAAGTACTAATGTAAGAATACAATTACAATGAGTGTAAAGATTCTTGTTATCTTATCTAGTGAGCGTGTAGATTGCCGGAAGAACCAGATTTGATGCTCTGTGAGTTCTTGTAACAAAGGAGATGAACAGTCGCGGCGGTGAGAGATCGACAGTCTCTCACGGCGAGTATTTAGCTGGATGCTTGGGCTCCTGGGCTTATGAATCTCTTGGAATCTGTCTAGTGGAGACTTGCTGCCTCTGCCGATCGTCTTCTGGACGAGAGATTTGGAGAGAGAAGTCCTGAGATGGATTCCGGCGAGAAAGCAGGGAGCTTGATGGTATGTATGTTCTATCGTATTTCCGTGAATGAATCCGGAATGTAGGTGAATGAGTTGTGAACGTAAGTAAATGAGTTCTGAACCTTTCGGAGCGTAAGTGAACGAGTTCTCAACTGTTGGTGAAATGAATTCTGAACCGTAGGTCAAATGAATTCGGAACCTTTTTCCAGTAGGAGGAGGCTCTCTATTTATAGGACTTGGATATGCCGGGCGATCGCCTTTTCTGTATTATAATAATCGGGCGATCGTCTTTTAGCACATGGGCTTGTCTCCTTAAAGTCTGCAGGAGTTGCTGGTAGTCAACCGCGCGGTCCAATGAGAAGCCTGCACGCGTCCTGAGTTGCTATCACGGGTGGTCCCACTGACAACTTTCGGCGCGCCTGCTGGTAGGTCAGGTAGGTGACAGGCTGTGGTCAAAGGTCTTGTCTGTCAGCAAAAGATATTGTCTGTCAGCGAAGATCTTGTCTGTCAGCGCCTTTTGTGGATCTGCACGTGGGTGCTGTTCTGAGATCCAGTCCTCGATGACTTTGACGGGCGATCATCCCTGCTCGGGACATAGGTCGACCGTCCTTAGCCGGACACTAGAGTCGATCGCCAGATGCCAAAGGGCGATCGCCTTGGGAGTCGATCGCTAGGTACCTGATGGTGGTCTGATATCTTCGATTAGGTGAGCTAGCCATAGTTTGACTGGTGTTGACTTGGTCGCTCGGCCTTATAGTCGATCGCCTGTCGGGATGGATATATCTTGACACAACAATTGCCCCCGAGCTCGCTCCTATGTTGGAAACGTGGGGTGAGGTGGTTCTCTTGGCGATCGCTGAACTTTTGACGAGCGACTCTGTGTTTAACTGAACTGGCGATCGTCTTTGAGCTGATATATCCTGAGTTCGGACGACTTGGTTGGCCGCTAAACTGCGGGGGAAAAAGCAATGGACGTGGAAAAGTCTCCGCGCACGTGTCGGGCTTCTATTGGAGGATACCAACGGTCATTAATGACTCCTCGGCTGACGCGTCCTTGAAAAGACGCGTACGCGGGTCTCGAGGGAGTCAATTAATGCGTCGTTTGAGATCCGACCCCTGAGATTTTCCCTTATTGCAAACGAGTCCCTGCCTTCTCCTATAAAAGGGCGCAGTGCTGCAGACTTCGTCCTCACGCGCACTTACTGGAGGAAGAAGGACCTGCTGAAGATTTTTCTGAAGATCTTAGTGCCGATCGTCGTTCGATTTCACCTTCGGGTAAGAAAAAATCCTTTTCTCCTTCTCTGTCTTTGAGAATGGCCGGAACCTCATCATCACGTGGAGTGGGTACTGGCTTCGCACGGGACATCGATCGTCCGGGAGAACCTTCTTCCGACTTCCACTGAGAGGGCCGAAGCTATTCGGGCCGGAATCGACCTGCCAAGTCGAGGCTTTATTTAATGAAGCCGATGTCGCTAAGGAGGCGATCACGAGGAAAGACGATCGCAGATAGAGAGAGATCTCGCGATTAGGGCTTACCGGGAGCAAAGATAGTGCTTTCAAATGCCTATAAGGCCTTTGCTGAGATAATGGAGAAGTTGGCCGGTCCGACTCCGAGATTCGATTTCCGGGGATACTCGGTCGCCTACCCTTATCAGCTTCCCAAACGGTCGCAGTACCGGGTTGCGCAGCGATCCTTGTGGTCGCTTGGCCAAATACGGAGTTCGACGACCAGGAAAGATCTGGCCGTCTGGAGGACAAGGTTCCATGTTCCTTCAGATGTGGACATGTTCGCTCCGGCGGAGAATGAGCGAGCCGATCAGCCTCCGATGGGTATGGTCGCCGTGAATGAGGCGATTATGGAGGCCGGGCTGCGCTTCCCTCTATCTTTTGCTGTCTCCCATCTGCTGGCCACTTGGAATGTGGCGCCACTTCAGCTGACGCCGAATGCTTGGCTCCAAATTATCTGTACTCTCACTGTTTTCGGCGGTCACCGCCTGTACCGCCTCCCATCACCGTTGGAGATGAACCATTTGTTCAAGCTGACGGCTCAGAAAGGGTCGGTCGGCGGTTACCATATTCAGGGCCGATCTGGTCGGGTAGTTCACGGAGTCCCGAATAAGATGCGGGGTGATCAGACGAAGTGGTTCTGGGTCGCCGGCAAGTGGAGGGCCTCCGCGAGCGACAATCCTTCGGGCGAGCTGGAGATCCCTACTGAGTTTCGGGAGAGGAATCCCGGTAAGGGTTTAGACTCTCCCTTCGTTCGGATGCGTTTTGGACTGATCTAATTTGATTTCGGTTTTGCAGGTTTTCACATTCCGGCGGTCGAGGAGCTGCCTTTTGACTTCCTGGTTGTCTGGGAGCGGATAAGGAGCTTGTCGGACGACGACCTAGACGCCAACCGGATCAACAAGGAGAGCCGTTGGTTGTCGGCTCGGCTATTCCGCTTCCCGAGACATCTCTCGGTACCAGGTATGAGTTTTTGCGACCTTCACTTTCTAGGCGATCGCCTTACTTGAGGAAAGTGTCTGACTGTTGATCGACCGTCTTAACTGCAGAGGTTCGCTTTCCTCGCTTCTTGGGGCCCCCGCCGGAGATTGCCATGTCGAATCCTGGAGTTCTAGGCCGTCTCCGCCACAAGAGGTCGTCTCAAGCCCCACCTATTGCGTTGCCAATAGTTCCGGAGGCGGAACCTCGCGAGGAGCCGGTCGTGGCTGAGGAGGGAGTTCCGGAGGAGGGGCTTCGAATGAATCGTAAAAGGCCGAGGCCGGAAGAAACTTCGGTTCCTACCCATGGCTATGAAGTGCCGATCGCTGCGCCTCCGATCACCATTGTCGCTCCGGAGAATGAGCCGCCATCTGCGGCTTTCATGCGGGAGATGGTGATCGCGGATGCTGAGACCCCTCGAGGGAAATCGTATTTCGGTCGGGACCCCGAGAAGGCTGAGAGGTAGATTGCATTTTTGTGTTGAAACTTGCAATTGTGTAGGAGTTGTGTTAACTTTGTTGTTTTGATGTAGGATCCGTCGCACAGATCCGTCTTGCCCGCCGATGGTCGTGGATTTCCTAGCGAGCCGATCTCCTCGCCAGTCTTGCGACATCCCTCCATATGTTAGCAAGGCCGCTTCTGCTCTGCCGAAGGCATGGACGACCGATCTGGATGCGATCGCTCGTCAGCGATCGGGGAGTTCGATGCAGGCTGTTCTCGCCCTTTCTCTCCAGACGGCGACCATGGCTGTCCAGGGTGCTCAGGAGTTTGAGGGGCGGCCCTCCACTATTCGCCTGCAGGCGGATCTCGAGGCGGCACAGAAAGAGAACGCCGAGTTTGCCGATAAGATCGTGGCGATGGAGAAGGACTCTCTGGAGGCGGCCAAGCGGGCGAGCCACGAGCTTGAGCTGGCGAAGAAGGAAACTGAGTTGTCTCGTTTGGCGGTCGACCGATTTCGGGACCAGATGCTGAATGCCGTCCGGGCGTAGAAGGTTGCTGAAGAGGAGGCCGATCGCCAGAAGGTGACGATCGCTCGGTTGACCAGCGAGCTGGCAGAGGCGACGGGGAAGGTTGCTGCGAGGGAGGCCGAGCTCCAGGGGTCGCAACAGGCAATGGCGGAGCTGAAAGGAGAGGTAGAGGTGATAAGTGTCATTTTTGTACACTTATCCATGGTTTGTATCGATAAAATTCACCCATAATTGAGCTAGTCTACTCGTTTTTTGCTTTTAATTTATTAGTTTTAATAATTTTATTTTTATTGGATGATGATCGGATTAAATAACTGAATTACTCAAGAAACAACATGTTTAATAAATATTCTCTTTATTGAATTTTGATATATTCATGTTGTAGGGCTTTTCGAGACGAATTCGGCATTTTTCCGGATTCAAAATCGAGTTATATATCAAAAGTTATCATCCGAAGAAGATCTGGGCAAAAACGCAAAGTCCGAGGGAATTCTCGGGCTGAAAACGTAACTATCAAAGCTTCAAATGAGCAAATTTACGAAGACGTTACGGCCGTAACATTCAGGGAGTTACGGCCGTAAGTCACTTCGATTACGGCCGTAACTCCCGAATGTTACCGCCGTAACTCTTGACAGATTGCTATGATTTGTCTAATTTTTATACTTTTGTGTATTATTGAGGGGATGGCTGGCATTGATCCGATATAATGTAATAATGCTGTAGTTTTGGAGCTATTAGATGACTTTAGGTGTATAAATAGACCCCTTAGATCCTTCATCATTCACCATTCATCATATAATTTTCCATTTTCTTGTAAACTTTTCTTTTTGTGTGAAGAACACACTTGTGTTCTTGAGTGATCTTTGTAAGTGTGGTATAGTATATGTTGTTCAGAGAGTTTATTGCTTCTATCTCCTTTATCTACTAAGGGAGTTAGAATCAATTCTTTCTCTTGATTCAACTAAGAATGACCACCAAAGCTTGTAATATGTGTAATAAACCCTTTATGGGCTAAGTTTCTTAAGTTGGGATTATAAACAAGGTTAGTCATGTTATTTATGTTTGTATAAAGATATATTATGAATTACTTATTATTGTGTGTGATTTTCATTGTTTTAACAATCTTTATTTATTTGGCCAATTAATGAAGATATTTATGATCTTCATATGTTTCGAAAGAAAATATGTTTGATTAGATCAAATGATCTTCACTCTAAGTTGTTCTAGGGGATAGAAATATACCCCTAGTCCTTAGATGATTCATTGAGTTATTTTCACAAATCCTAATGCTATGTATTGAAGCCAATCAACATAGAAATATAGTGGATTGATTCAATATGTAAGGGGCGTTTTATAGTTCGAAAGAGAAACCGTCTTTTTAAGGAAAATCGAATCTACACAACATAATAAGTAAATTCATCTTATGATCTCCAATACATCTTTTATACTAATGACGAACTAAGTTTGTAATCCCAACTATTTCATTTTATCGATAATCAATCTATTATTATTGCTTTTTTTTTATTTCCTTATAATATTAGAACTATTATTGCAATTTCTTTGCAATTATTAAACCAAACTTTTTAATTGTGTGTTTCACTCATCTTAAGTATCTATAAAAATAGACTAATAGTGTATAATTTAAATTATAACATAACTTCCTTGTGGGATCGATAAACCGGACTCAAAAAGTCCACTTTACTACTTGATACGATATCGTGCACTTGCGATAGTTACACAAAAAGCGTGTCAAGTTTTTGGCGCCGTTGCCGGGGAAGTGTAAGTTATATTTGAAATTTTACATTATAAACTATTTTTGTAGGTACAAATTTCTCGACGTTGTAACTTAGTACTAAATTGTGTTTGTCCGGTCAAGTGGCGGATAACGGTACTCCGTGACTATTAAAGTCGGATTTTTCAGTTTCCCACAACAACTGATATTTGTATATATTTTTTTTAATTATTTTCATTGTCTTTTTATTTTTGTTTTTTTATCATGGATGAAACATTGTTTAAAATTGAAAAAGATTTCCTTTCTAAGAAAAATGCAATTTTAAAAATTTACAAGACAAGGCTTGAAAGGATGAGGTTGCTTACGAATAAAAGCATACCTTTGACATAAGATTCATTATCGAAGCCAAAGTAAGAATAGAAGGTGAATTCACGAAACACCAACTAGATTTTTACTGTGGCTTGGAAAAAGTTCATATGCCAAGAAACGACGAGCAAAGATACTAGCCGCTTGCTATAAATGTGCTAGATGGAACCGTAATGCAAGATTTCGATCTTTAGGAATTCCATCTACAAACAGAGAAGATAAAATTCATTCATTAATGATGGTCCGAATAAGGAGAATTTAGATAATATCGAAATTTCTCTTGACACGCATCCTAGTGGACTTGTGTATTACGGAATTCAATGTTTGTGGAATAAATTCAAACCAATATGAACAACGCCTTGGGAATCGACGTTAAAAGACCTGCTTTGCCAATTTGTAAGAAAATTGGATGGGAAGCTTCTCCCACTCATAGAAGGCGTTTAGGCCGTTCGAACGTAAAATCGAGGAAGATGTGAGCCAAAA
This sequence comes from Orobanche coerulescens, assembly GCA_033398695.1. NCBI lineage: Eukaryota > Viridiplantae > Streptophyta > Magnoliopsida > Lamiales > Orobanchaceae > Orobanche > Orobanche coerulescens. The sequence continues at coordinate 73,016,511 of CM065803.1, forward strand.
TCACAACTACTGTACATACGCGTAAGTATCTTTTATTTTTGTCGTGTGGTGAGATTTTCTGAATAAAAATTGTGATACGCGATAAAAGCTTTCATTATTCTATTGAGTAGTTGAAGTACAATCAAACGCAATCACAAACTTGTTAAACAATTTTTACCTTCTTTTTCTTCTATAAATAAACTTTCTCGGGTTTCTTTCATTCATCCCTCAAACTTGCACTTTTCTCTGCTTCTCTCTAAAATTTTTTTTTCTTTTCAAAAATGGAGTCATCATCTTCAACAAAAAATTTTACACACCGCATTTTTGGTGGATCTAGTTCTGGAAAAGAGGCATGCTTCACCAAGCGACCCACAACTTGGGTCGTACCTTAGGAGAAAAATGCATTCATGTAGTTTACGGAGGAGGAAGTCTGGGATTAATGGGACGAGTGCCGTCGCCTATATGGAAGGAGTAAGAGTGTTGGGAGTAATCCCAAAACCTCTGGCCGAAAGTAAAATCACCGGTCAACTATTGGAGATGAGTTTAGATCTGTGAATATGCAAGATCGCATAACTCACATGATAAATAATTCGCGCCTTTATCGCCCTTCCGGTGGTTTTGGCACCCTTGAGGAACTTTTTCATGTGGTTACCAGAGCCCGGCTAAATGTTCATCAAAACCAATAGAGTGCTTAATGTCAATGGTTTCTTTGATGGTTTACTGTCTTTCATCGACTACTCTGCCGAAAAGGGCTTTATTTCCGAGCGTGCAAAACGAATCATAGTCGTTGCAACAACACCAGAAGAACTAATCAAAAAACTCAATGAATTTGTTCCTCAACCAGATCCAGCTCTAGCTAAAATTGTCTGGGTAGAAGATTTTACCGTGAGAAAATGAAAAGTAGATTCATTCCTCTCCCTTTGATAACCCATGTCGGACCCCTTGTATTTTTACTTTTTGTCGTGTGTAATAATCGTGCTAAATGATGGCAGCTTAAGGAGTTTCTTTTTTATCTCTTGACGCGCATCTATTCACGATTTATGTATTTTTATTTCATTACTATAATGTTTATTTCGTGTTTTGCTTTTATAAAAACTTTGATGGCAGCGTAAGGCGACTCTTCGGACTTTCTTGATGCGCATCTAAAAAATTATGTTATACTTACGAGTATATTTTATTTTCTTTGTGTGTGCTTCGTATATTTATTCTCTTGCATTCTAAAAGGCGTTAGGCTCGGACATCAACTTTCTTAACAGGAGTATTCGCTTTTCGCATTGATTTTTATTTTATTTTTAAACTGAGGACAGTTTTATTTTCAAGTTTGGGGGTGGTTTGTTTTAGTATTTTGGTGTGTTGTAATTTTGGTGTGGTTTGTTTAATAATTTTGGTGTGTTTTGATTGATTTGGTTATTTGCCTTAATTTTTTTTTTATATATATATATTTATATATATATCTATAGTATTTTGATTTTTGAGATTTTCAGATCTGGCCATAACACCATAAATTAGCTATATACAAACTTCTAAAATCGTTTTAACCGGTAAAAAATTTGTATATTCCAAATTTTTTTTTTTTGAGCCTTAATCTCTCTTTCCAAACCTTGTAATTATCATATAAAATCGAGTCATTCGTTACCTTGAGAAAAGAAGAATCAATTGGTTGATGAAAAATAAAACTGAAATTTACTTAATTTGTGGAGTTTTTGATTTTTCATGCTTAACTAAAAAAATGATTTTCTGCAAAAATTCTATTCCCTAAAAAAAAAAGGAGTCATTGGTTAAAAGAGCTACACGTTAGCAAATAACGGTGTGAAAGCTATCACCTAAAAAAATAAATGACGAAAAGGAGAAGTGTTGAGCAGGAGAACCGGATGACACGATAGCTGAACACTAGCTTGAAAGGATAGAGAGTATATTTGCAACCTTACAGCACTCGGAGGATCAAAAGCTGGCGCTCGCGACCTTCCGATTGGAGTCTGCAGCTCACGACTGGTGGAAGATCACCAGTGGAAAATGGACAAGGGAAGCTACTGACCGGACATGGGAGAACTTCGTTAAGGCTTTCCGTGATCAATACATTTCCCAGGACGCTCGCGAAGCTCGTCGTGACGAGTTCTATCATCTAAAGTAATGGGCAATGACTGTTGCCCAATACGAGTCTCAATTCAATCGACTCTCAAAATACGCGCCGGGACTGGTGAGCACCCAGGAGGACAAACTATACAAATTTACGCGCGGGTTAAGGTTTGCGCTACAACAAAGCTTGCTGCCAGTGAGAATGACAACAATGACAGAAGCCGTCAAGGCTGCCAGCCGAATCGAAAGCAGGATGACCCGGTTGGGACAGGCGAAGGATCGCGCAATGGGGAAGTTCAAGAGGTCCGCATCAAACCCATCATCCAGACCACCCCAGAAATTTCAACGCAAGACTACTGGATAGAATACCGGAAAGAGGCCTGCGAATAACCTACCGCCATGTTCCCACTGTAATAAGATGGGACATAAATCTGAAGACTATTGGAAGAAGCAATGGAGATGCTTGCATTGTGGAGATAATCAACACCGAACTAGAGAATTCCCAAAGTGGGAGACACAGGGCAACAATCAGCAGAAAAATGCAGCTAAGAAGGATGATCGCAAAGGCAAGGGGAAGGCACCAGTAAGAGTTTTTGCCTTAGATGGACAAGAAGCCCCTAACGCGACAGACGTGGTGGAAGGTACATTTCTTGTGTCAAACCACTCTGTTCATGCATTGTTAGATCGAGGATCATCACATTCTTTTGTCGCACCTCATTATGCACAAAAATTGAATGTCAACATGGAGTCACTACCCATAAGCTTATAATTATCCACACCTGCGAGCCGAGAAATAGATTTAGTATTTAGAGATTGTGAAGTGATCATTAAAGGTCACTGTTTTCCTGCCGACCTAATTCTTCTCGGGTTTTATATCAAATAGGTTACCCAACTTTGCGTTTTTGTGCACCTAAGTTACCCAACTATTTTTTTTGTGCAAATGGGTTACTAGACTATACGTGTTTGACATGTAGGTTACTCAAAACCAGAAACATGTTCATTCAGATTACCCCAATGACTGGAAACCGGGAGATGTAGGTAATACTTTGTCCACGTCAGATTTTTGTGGGCCCCATTACCCAACTATTAGGGTTTATATTTTTAATTTAAGGGAAAACTACATTTATTGTCCTAACGTATGGACCTTTTTACGTCCGTGTCCTAACCTAAGCATAATTGCAAATTGCCATATAACGTATTCAAAATTTTAATGTCTGTGTCCTAATGACCGGAATCCGGCCAATTTGCCTATGTGGTACACCGGAAATATGACGTGGCTTGATTACATCATTTTAATAAAATAAAATTGGCCACACGAGCTCCAAATCATCAGTTATCACTTAAAAAAATTAAAAAATTAAAATATTATAAAATAAAATTGAAAAAGTAAAATTATAAAATACAATTGTAAAATAAAATTATAAAATTAAAAAAATGTTAAAAATTATAAAAATTTTAAATGTGGTCAATTAAAATTTTATAAATTTTATAATTTTTTAAAATTAAAATTATAAAATAAAACTGTAAACTAAAATTATATAATTAAAAAATTATAAATATTGTAAATGTGGTCAATTTTATTTTATAATTTTTTAATATTTTAAAAAGTAAAAATAATTTTAAAATTGTAAAAAATTAAAAAAAATAAAAAATCGTAAAATTATAAAATAAAATTGTAAAATTATAGTAAATAAAATTTTAAAATAAAATTAAAAAATTTAAAAAATTATAAAAAAATTATAATTTTATAAAAATTAAAAATAAAATAAAAAATTCTAATATATTTATATTAATATTTCAGAATTAAAAATAATTACCTAAGGTTCTAATTTTTTTTAAAAAGTTTTACGATTTTTTAGATTCTTTAATTTTTTTAGATTTTTTAATTTTTTTAGATTTTTTAATTTTTTTTATTTTTTTTTATATTTTTTATGTTTTTATATTTTTTTAAAAATTTTTTAGATTTTAAATTTTTTATTTTTTTTAAATTTTTTTAAATTTAGGTTTTTTAATATTCCAGATTTTTTATTTTTTATTTAGATTTTTTTATATTTTTTGGCCACGTGTGAGCCACGTGTCGTCCACGTCAGCTCTGGTGGCCGGAAAATACTCCGGCCGGCGACGGCGGACTAAATTGGCTAAAGCAGGGGGGAGATGTGGGGTTTTTTGGTCCGCCAGAGACAGATGAGGTTTTTTGGCCAATTGGTCCCACATACGGGACCAATTTGATAATTTTCTCTTACAGTTTTATTTTATAATTTTAATTTTAAAAAATTAAAAAATTATAAAATTTTAATTGACCACATTTAAAATTTTTATAATTTTTAACATTTTTTTAATTTTATAATTTTATTTTACAATTGTATTTTATAATTTTACTTTTTCAATTTTATTTTATGATATTTTAATTTTTTAATTTTTTTAAGTGATAAGTGATGATTTGGAGCTGATGTGGCCAATTTTATTTTATTAAAATGATGTAATCAAGCCACGTCACATTTCCGGTGTGCCACATAGGCAAATTGGCCGGATTCCGGTCATTAGGACACGGACATTAAAATTTTGAATACGTTATATGGCAATTTGCAATTATGCTTAGATTAGGACATGGGCGTAAAAAGGTCCATACGTTAGGACAATAAATGTAGTTTTCCCTTACTTTAATTATTGGGATTATTAATGTATTAATAAAAATGTTTTTTCTTTAGAAAAAATAAAAGTCAGCTGCCAGCATGGCAACCAACCGGTTATAACAAGTTTTTGATAGTTGGGTCACTATTTTACCCGGTAATGATAGTCTAGTAACCCATTTACACAAAAAAATAGTTGGGTAACTTAGGTGCACAAAAACGCAAAGTTGGGTAACCTATTTGATATAAAACCCATTCTTCTCCCTATACTTGAGTATGACCTCATACTTGGGATAGATTGGCTATCTAAACACTTTGCATAACTCGACTGCCATTCTAAAATAGATCGATTCTACAAATCCGATCACCCAGTAGTTGAACTACACGGGGATGCTAGAATTAACTCGGCCCCAATCATATCAGCCACGACGGCGAGAAAGGCCATATCGAAGGGAGCAACGGGATATTTGGCTTTTGTCATTAACAAACCTAAGAGTAAAACGGAGATTGATGCTACACCGGTAGTGTCAGAATACCGTGATATTTTCCCCACGGAACTTACTTCTCTACCTCCAGATAGGGAAATTGAATTCAGCATTGATATCTTGCCGGGAAAGGCACCTGTGGCTAGAACGCTGTAACACCCCCAGAAACTATCTGGGAATATTACACGCCGCAGACCCTCTCTGCGAGGATCTACCATGCTAATACCAAAACGAGACATCACATTACTTGTCGTTATTGCTAAATAACAAACCATTAGACCGATTTGGTCTTTTGCCACAAGCATACAAATTAAAGTTCATACACATCGCTCTCACAAGACTCATACACGCACAGGGGTCAAAATACAATACAGTGGAAGACTAAAGATAACTCAACAATACAACAACATCAACTGGACTCTGAACTCTTGATTAGTATCGCAGCGCGTCTTCCTCCATGCCATCCCTGCGGTTGCTCCAACGAACTAAGCATACCTGAAATGCATGATACGCATTTCCCCCATTTAAGGGGTTAGTATTGGAATGGATAGTACAAGTATTCAATCTATACAAAATATATCATGCCAATATCTGTTATATTAAAATATCAACAGTTGTGAGAGAAGTTCCCGAGAGGTTTTCAAATTTTAAGGTACCACTCAAGTCTTTGAAAATAATATAAATAAACTCGGGAGTTTTAGGAAACAACAGAAAGTCTTTTGGGACTTCAAGTACGGGATTATAAAACCTTTCCGAAAACAATAGGGCCTCGTCCCAAATCTCTTTTTCCACAAAACAACCCATACACAACCGTTGGGATCTCAACCCAAAACCTCATCAAACCAAAATACACGAAAACAATAACAATGTTCGTTTCCAACAGCAAAACCTCCCAGTGAAGGGGTTAAACACTCACGACACATATCCTAGTGCCATTCTAGCAAAGTACCAACATTCAATACATAATATACATCAACATCGGGAACCAAAACGTTGTGATATTGCGAACATATCACAAATATCGAAAAACATCACCAATATCACGAAGCCATACTTGGTAACCTGTGGCCGTACCCCTTAGTATCGACCCCCAGACGTCCCGTCGAACACTCCGAGTGGGAAACCACTTCCGCGGCCGTACCCCTTAGTATCGGCCCCCAGACATCTCGTCGAACGCTCAGGGTGGAAGCTCAGCAACACACGCACCCAAGTTCACTTCCGTGGCCGTACCCCTTAGTATCGACTCCTAGACATCCCGTCGAACACTCCGGGTGGAAGGAACAACACACGCACCCAATTTCACATCCGTGGCCGTACCCCTTAGTATCGGGCCCCCAGACGTCCCGTAGAACGCTCCTAGTGGAGGTACAATAACACACACACACACGTTCCAAAATCACAGTTGCAAACCACAAGCCTCGAAGGTCAATCACAATATATATATATATATATATATATATATAATCAAGGCACTTGATAGAAATGGACAATTATCCGACGCATAGCTACGACCGAACTAGCTATACTACAACCTACCAATCCTAAACGCATCTCCACACATCAACGGTATAACCATCGATCAACCAATACGATTTACCCAACTCATAACACACAACTTAACCCAAACAACCCGGTGATCACCCAAAACATTATAGCACATGTCTAAGTGTTCTATCTACCCGCCACTATGTCTCTATTGACATATCTCTATGACGAACCAACACTAACTTCACATAACCACATAACAACTACGATAATTCACATAAGGCACAATCAACAAAATTCACAAACCAACACAATTTCACATGCAACCTCAATTCACACAATATAAATCATCTAGACAAGAATACTTGCCTCGATGATCGATGGCCGAATTCGGATGAACAAGGCTCCACCAACTAGCTCCGAACACCTATATACTCCGCGGAGAATCAACATCAACGCAATTACTACAGGAATAACGAATAAAAACAACGGAAAACACCCTCAAGAATCGAAGGAACTCATTGAGACATTTAATCGGACATTAAAAGCTCAAGACCCCCTTAGAACACAAAAATCATGGTTGGGATAGAATGAATTCTAGATATGGATATACAATCCATAGAACATGATTAATAACACCCAACAACACTACCCAACCACCAGAATCGGATGAAAATCGAAATCAAGAAGAAAATCTCGGAGGTCAAACCTAAGGGTTTTCAAGAGCTTACCTTCGATCCGGACGAACTTGAGGGGAAGATGATGATGATCACGGATAGAGCTTCCCAAAATGATGAACTATGATGCCACAAATCACCACCCTTGAATTCTCATTCAAAATTACGGAGGAAGGAGGAAGAAGGCAAAAATGACGAATGAACACGCTGCCCTGCTATTAAATAGCAGGGACATGTTACAGCCGTAACATATATGGCTTACGGCCGTAACTCGCCTGTATTACGGCCGTAACACGAAATTCATACGGCCGTAAGCCCCTTTCTGGACTTCTGTCCAAAAATATGAAGGTACGTTACGGCCGTAGCAATGAATAACTTACGGCTGTAACATAAGGCATCATACGGCCGTAAGATACAATACATACGGATGTAACTCCCATGACATACGGCCGTAAGTAACGCGGCTTACGGCCATATGTATACTACTGAACACAGCAGTAAAATTCTAATAGATCTGACAGCCCGATAAGACGTCCATCCACGTCCCGACTGCTCAAATATGACCTCAACGATCCAAAACAACTATGAACTCACTACGAAACATGTCGCACAAGTCCAATCAATCACCAATGGAAAGATATTATGCCCAATAAGGCGATAAATTCGGTAGAACGATAAAAGAAATTGTTGGATATTACAGATACGAGTTCGAACAACAATTCCGAAGTTCACAACACGACTACAAATGTTCATCGAACTAGTAGGATGACAAACTAACCGTTCCGAGCAAGATTCGCGACAATCGGACCCGAATGAGGAAAAGTCGCAACAATATGCCGATTAACCCGAAACAATAATAAAACTCGCTCGAATAGCAAAATGCGCAGAACAAAACATATTTAAAATGTGTCAATGAACACAAGGTAGTTGTTAAAATCGAGAAAGTACAGGAATGAAAAACACGTGCATTACATTCTACCCCACTAAAAATAAGTTTCGTCCCGAAACTTAAAAAGAACAGGGTAGGACAGTAACTAAGAAAAAAAAAGGTTTGCACAACAAATATCAAACCCCCACACGAGATACAGTACAAGGTACGACACAATACTACATCACGGGACACCACTGGGTCCTCCAAGAGTAGGAAAGAAAACTCGATTCCCGAACATCTTAGCAACAATCTCACAATGCACCACTTGGTGCCCCAGTTGTCCGCACTTGAAACAATTAACCGGTGGTTAACGACAATTCTGTCTCGTATGGCCCACACGACTGCAGTTGAAGCAGGTCTTCACACCGATCGTCTTACTCGCCTCTGGAGTAAGGTTCTTAGACTAGTCAACCGAACGAGGAGTGCTCTCAGAAGGAAAATGCGAAGCAACAGGCTCACGGATTCCGCTTCCATGGTCTCTGGAAAAGCTACCCGAGATCTTTTGCCTCTTACTTTCTGGACCCGCCTCCATCATAGGAATGGCCCTCTCAGTGGTCACGTTTGATCTAGCTACTTCATCACAATACTACACTCAATGCCCTTCGTGTCCACAATTATAGCAAGCTACTAGTGGCTTCTTACAATTCGTGCATTCATGACCCAGAACATTGCAGTTGAAGCATCTAGGCAAGTTACCCACAGTTAACGATACCGCCTTGGATCTCCTGGATTTTCCGGATGGTCTAGAAGGTTCCGCAACCAATTGATATGGGGGTTGCGGTCTATGGACCCATGTTCCCCTACTTCACGATGAATCCCCTGAATTCATCTGCTCTATTGCCACAACATATGATTCGTCAATGATAAAGTCATTACGAACGGTGGATTACTGCCAACACTGACATCCTCTCTGGCTACTTGCCTCTGATCACGTGCCTCACCATGCTTCTGACTATGTACCCCACTACAGCCCCAACCTCGTCTTCTCGGCATACTGATCACACAACCGTTCAACTCTATGGAACATAACATCACAAAAGATAACCATAATGCCGATTCATCGCAACATATCGACGTAAGTCAATAACAACATCACACAAAACATACACTCACGAAAGTTACACTAGCACAATAATTACAATTGCAAGAAATGGAATGTATAGTCGTAACTGATGGGCCACAAGACCATATCGACAGAAGATTTACAATCATGGTTGATACTAAAAACAGACACGGCCTCAACAAATCACATGTCATAGTAGTAAACCATTGATAACAGTTTTCCAAAAGGTTCCCGAGTTATTTGTTTAAATAGCCAGTTTTAAAATTTGCATTCATAAAATTTTCCGAAACAAGATTGAAAACACTATTAGGTACCTCAGGCTGTTTGAAATTAACAGCAATAGTCTAAAACCATTCTAAAATTCCTTCAAATATGACAAAAGTTTGACGACGCTGATCTTTACTAAAATATCGAAATACTTTAAAACATAACCTTTGTACTCTGTCGCCAGACTTTTATGAAAATGCACGATCACTTTGCCAAAACTCAAAACAGTTTTGAATAACAACAATATATATGCTAAGTCACTACTTATGCATATCGATAAAATAGTCACGAAAATTCTCTAGTTTAACCCCGATTGCGAAACACTTGCAATTTATAAGAAATTACATGTGCAGCCGGTATAGCTAACGATGAGCATACACTGAGGTAGCAAGAAACAATCAATCAACTCTCGTTTTGAAAATTTACGGCCGGCTTGTCCAAAATTTCATAAAATTTTCAAAATTCATTGTAGCCGCCGTTTAACCGTACTAGTAAAATGTTTGAGAAGATCTGATTTTCACAACGTACTCAAGTTTATAAAATTTTGAGAAACATTTACAAGTACACACGCAGCCAACAAAGTCATCAATAAGAACACGTTTGTAGCAATTACCAACAATGTCAAACATATTAGGTCCCCAAACACATGCCCATCTAGCATTCAAATCATTATACTAATCGATACCACTCATGAATATAATCTTAGATTCAAACATACGTCGAAACCAATCGTTTGTGTTTCTGAAAATCTCTGTCGTCAATACGCCTTCTGGAACATAGTAATGTCCAGAGGCTTCCACAACACGTTGTACCAGTCAAAACTCAATCTACCAGTACATCCCCGATTCAACTCGGGAATGTCACACGCCGTGGATTCCATGCCGGAACCCACCAGGCTAAAAACTATTGCAAAACCATTTCAAAATGCGCCAAAAGACCGATGACGGTAGTATTTTCCAAAACTCACAAAATTGTTTGTCAAACTATCATAAAACGTCCAAGGCCAAAATGCCAAAACTCGATTTAGGGAATCAGTTTTATGAAATAAAACTCAGTTGGCAAAATACCAAAAGTCATTTCGAAAGAACTCACGCAGCGGATAAAATACAGTCCACAGTATACATTCAACATCGAAATAAAATGAACAATCAAAATACACGATTCGACGACATAAGCCATAGCCAGTTTCATCCCAATTGTCACACACATAAAATCCCACAAGTATCAAATACGGCTCCTATTTTGCCTCATAAGAGCAAACAATTTATACAACTCAAAATATAAAATATAATATATAAAAGGGGAGGCTTACCTCCGCAGGTTGCATGAAGAAGACGGTCGCCCACGATACTAATCTCAAATGGACAGCCCGAACGACATGACATGACAACGCACAAGTTGACTTGTTAACTGACAACTCGGACGACGCAACAAAACAATACTCGAAAAAAAACGACTCGACTCGACCCGACAGCCTAGGTTTCCACAACCTAAGCTCCGATACCATAAATGTAACACCCCCAGAAACTATCTGGGAATATTACACGCCGCAGACCCTCTCCGCGAGGATCTACCAGGCTAATACCAAAACGAGACATCACATTACTTGTCGTTATGGCTAAATAACGAACCATTAGACCGATTTGGTCTTTTGTCACAAGCATACAAATTAAAGTTCATACACATCGCTCTCACAAGACTCATACCCGCACAGGGGTTAAAATACAATACAACGGAAGACTAAAGATAACTCAACAATACAACAACATCAACTGGACTCTGAACTCTTGATTAGTATCGCAGCTCGTCTTCCTCCATGCCGTCCCTGTGGTTCCTCCGACGAACTAAGCATACCTGAAATGCATGATACGCATTTCCCCTATTTAAGGGGTTAACATTGGAATGGCTAGTACAAGTATTCAATCTATACAAAATATATCATGCCAATATCTGTTATATTAAAATATCAACAGTCGTAAGAGAAATTCCCGAGAGGTTTTCAAATTTTAAGGTACTACTCAAGTCTTTGAAAATAATATAAATAAACTCGGGAGTTTTAGGAAACGACAGAAAGTCTTTTGGGACTTCAAGTACGGGATTATAAAACCTTTCCGAAAACAATAGGGCCTCGGCCAAAATCTCTTTTTCCACAAAACAACCCATACACAACCGTTGGGATCTCAACCCAAAACCTCATCAAACCAAAATACACGAAAACAATAACAATGTTCGTTTCCAACAGCAAAACCTCACATTGAAGGGTTTAAACACTCACGACACATATCCTAGTGCCATTCTAGCAAAGTACCAAGATTCAATACATAATGTACATCAACATCGAGAACCAAAACATTGTGATATTCCGAACATATCACAAATATTGAAAAACATCACCAATATCACGAAGCCATACTTGGTAACCCGTGGCCGTACCCCTTAGTATTGACCCCTAAATGTCCCGTCGAATGCTCCGAGTGGGAAACCACTTCCACGGCCGTACCCCTTAGTATCGGCCCCCAGACATCCCGTCGAACGCTCCGGGTGGAAGGTCAGCAACGCACGCACCCAAGTTTACTTCGGTGGCCGTACCCCTTAGTAGCGACCCCCAGACATCCCGTCGAACACTCCAGGTGGAAGGAACAACACACGCACCCAATGTCACATCCGCGGCCGTACCCCTTAGTATCGGCCCCCCAGACGTCCCGTAGAAAGCTCCGAGTGGAGGTACAATAACACACGCACATGTTCCAAAATCACAGTTGCAAACCACAAGCCTCGAAGGTCAATCACAATATATATATATATATATATGTAATCAAGGCACTTGCTAGAAATGGACAATTATCCGACGCATAGCTACGACCGACCTAGATATACTACAACCTAAAAATCCTAAACGCATCTCCACACATCAACGGTATAACCACTGATCAACCAATATGATTAACCCAACTCATAACACACAACTTAACGCACACAACCCGGTGATCACCCAAAACATTATAGCACAAGTCTAAGTGTACTATCTACCCGGCACTACATCTCTATTGACATATCTCTATGACAAGCAATGAACCAACACTAAACTCATATAACCACATAACAATTACGATAATTCACATAAGGCACAATCAACAAAATTCACAAACCAACATAATTTCACATGCAACCTTAATTCACACAATATAAATCGTATAGACAAGAATACTTGCCTCGATGATCGATAGCGGAATTCGGACGAACAAGGCTCCACCAAATAGCTCCGAACACGTATATACTCCGCGGAAAATCAACATCAACGAAATTACTACGGGAATAACGAATAAAAACAACGGAAAACACCCTCAAGAATCGAAGGAACTCATTGAGACATTTAATCGGACATTAAAAGCTCAAAACCCCCTTAGAACACAAAAATCATGGTTGGGCTAGAACGAATTCTAGATATGGATATACAATCCATAGAACATGATTAATAACACCCAACAACACTACCCAAACCACCAGAATCGGATGAAAATCGAAATTAAGAAGAAAATCTCGGAGGTCAAACCTAAGGGTTTTCAAGAGTTTACCTTCGATCCGGACGAACTTGAGGGGAAGATGATGATAATCACGGATAGAGCTTCCCAAAATGATGAACTATGATGCCACAAACCACCACCCTTGAATTCACACTCAAAATCGCGGAGGAAGGAGGAAGAAGGCAAAAATGACAAATGAACATGCTGCACTGCTATTAAATAGCAGGGACATGTTACGGTCGTAACATATATGGCTTAGGGCCATAACTCGCCTGTCTTACGGCCGTAACACGAAATTCTTACGGCCGTAAGCCCCTTTCTGGACTCCTGTCCAAAAATACGAAGGTACATTATGGCCGTAGCAATGAATAACTTACGGCCGTAACATAAGGCATCATACGTCCGTTAGATACAATACATACGGCCGTAACTCCCATCAGATACGGCCGTAACTAATGCGGATTACGGCCGTATGTATACTACTGAATACAGCAGTAAAATTCCAATAGTTCCGACAGCCCGGTAAGACGTCCGACCACGTCCCGATTGCTCAAATATGACATCAACGATCCAAAACAACTATGAACTCACTACGGAACATGTCGCACAAGTCCAATCAATCACCAATGGAAAGATATTATGCCCAAAAAGGCGAGAAATTCGGTAGAACGATAAAATAAATTGTTGGATATTACAGATACGAGTTCGAACAACAATTCCGAAGTTCACAACATGACTACAAATCTTCATAGAACTAGTAGGAACGACAAAATAACCGTTCCGAGCAAGATTCGCGACAATCGGACCTGAATGCGGAAAAGTCGCACAATATGCCGATTAACCCGAAACAATTATAAAACTCGCTCGAATTGCAAAATGCGCAGAACAAAACATATCCAAAATGTGTCAATGAACAGAAGCGGGTTGATAAAATCTAGAAAGTACAGGAATGAAAAACACGGGTATTACAAACGCCATATCAATGGCCCCACTGGAACTGCATGAACTGAAGGTTCAGTTGCAGAAATTGCTAGTGGTTGGATTTATCCAACTGAGTATATCTCCTTGGGGAGCACCAGTGCTATTCGTAAAGAAGAAAGATGGCACACTAAGATTGTGCATCGATTACCGAGAACTTAACAATATTACCGTTAAGAAGGTATCCACTTCCTGGGACCGATGAGCTATTCGACCAGCTACAAGGAGCAACGGTTTACTCAAAGTTCAATCTTCAATAGGGATATTACCAATTGAGGATCAAAGAGAATGACATACCGAAGACTGCCTTTCAAACTAGGTATGACCATTATGAATTCGTGGTAATGCCTTATGGATTGACCAACGCGCCGACTACATTTATGGATTTAATGCACCGCGTATTCCAACCGTATCTAGATCAATTAGTAGTGATATTTATTGACGACATACTCGTTTATTCCAAGTCGGATCAAGATCACGAAACTCACCTAAGATTGGTACTAGAGACACTAAGGAAGCACAAATTGTACGCCAAATTCAGCAAGTGTGAATTCTGGTTAAGAGAAATAGCGTTTTTAGGACACATAATATCTGGAGATGGAGTCGCAGTAGATCCGTCAAAGGTGGAGACTATTTTGGACTGGAAGAGGCCAGAAACAGTCACGGAGATACGAAGCTTTCTTGGACTTGTGGGTTACTACCACAAATTCATTAAAGATTTTTCCAAAATAGCAGGACCACTCACAAGACTGATGCAGAAGCACGTCAAATTTGAGTGGAACGATAAGTGTGAGTTGAGATTCCAAGAACCCAAGAGAAAACTCACCACCGCACCTGTACTAACGCTTCCCGAAGGAAGTGAAGGATTTGTGGTATCCAGCGATGCATCAAAGGAAGGATTAGGTGCTGTGCTGATGCAAAACGGCAAGGTCGTGGCTTATGCATCACGAAAGCTGAAAATCCACGCGATGAATTATCCGACCCATGACGTTGAACTAGCAGCAATAGTGTTTTCTTTGAAGAAATGGAGACACATCCTCCATGGAGCTACATTCACCATCTTTACCGACCACAAGAGTCTCAAATATTTGTTCTCTCAGAAGGAGTTGAATCTAAGACAGAGACGGTGGATAGAGCTTCTCGAGGATTATAACATCACCATTCAGCATCATCCGAGCAAGGCCAATGTCGTAGCAGATGCCTTAAGTAGGGAAGCGAGTGTGGCTAGACTCATGATAAGGGAATGGAATGCCCTGAGAGAAATAATCAAGGCAGGCAAAGACACACGTCTTATGCGCTAATTTATCAATAAAGCTGGATTTACTTGAGGAAATCCGAGAAGCACAAACACAAGACGAGAAGTTGTGTACACTTAAGGAAAAGGTCGCACAACGCGAGAAATCTGAGTTCAGCCTGTCAGCTAATGGAACACTAAAATTCAAAAACCGAATATGTGTTCCCAACAATGACGAACTCAGGAAGAAAATTTTAGCAGAAGCTCACTGCTCTCGGTATACAATACATCCAGGCGGTAATAAGATGTATAAGGATCTGAAGAAACACTATTGGTGGGTGAATATGAAGAACCAGGTAGCAGAATTCCTAGCAAGGTGTTTAAATTGTCAAAGGGTGAAGGCTGAACACCAAAGACCATCAGGGTTGCTACAGCCGCTCGAGATTCCCGAATGGAAATGGGAACTAATCATGATGGACTTCGTGACGGATCTACCAATAACCAGTGGAGGATACAATACAATCTAGGTAATCGTGGATAGACTTACAAAGTCATCTCACTTCTTACCCGTAAGGAAGAATGACAGTCTGCAGAAACTAGCAAGGACGTATATCCGAGAAACCATTAGACTGCATGGAGTACCTGTAGACATTGTGTCAGACCGTGACCCCAGATTTGTCTCTAGATTTTGGAAGAGTCTTCATCAAGAACTTGGGACAGCATTAAGTTTCAATACTGCTTCACACCCTCAGACAGACGGACAATCCGAGAGCACGATACAAGTCCTTGAGGATCTGTTACGGGCATGTCACTGGATTTTCGGAAGAGTTGGAGTCACCACCTACCCTTAGCTGAGTTTGGTTACAACAACATCTATCAGGAAACTATCGGGATGGCTCCATATGAAGCATTATATGGGAGAAAGTGTCGATCACCAATACATTGGGAGATTGACGACCGATGGACACCAAGGAGTAAGCAGAACCGAAACCTGATACCAAAAGTTGATCTAGTAGAAGATGCCATAGATAAGGTTCGAATCATTCAGGATCGAATTCGCACTGTTTAGAGCCGATAGAAGAGTTATGCAGACCAGAGGAGAAGAGATTTAGAATTCGACAAGGGAGACAAAGTATTCCTTCATTTATCACCACGTAAGGGATTGATCAACTCGAAGAAGGGAGGGAAGATTAGCCCTAGATATGTCGGACCTTTCACAATCCTAGAACGAATTGGAAAATTAGCAAATCGTCTCGAGCTACCAACCAATCTTTCCAGAATGCATGACGTATTTTATGTTTCAAGATTGAAGAAATATCATCCAGATCCTGAACATGTCATCATGCATGACATACCGCCAATCAAGGAAGATTTAACTTATATCGAGAAGCCGATTAGGATCGTGGATCAACAAGTGCGTGAACTAAGAGACAAGAAGATACCATTGGTCAAGGTCGTTTGGACAAATCACAGTAGAGAGGAAGACGCTACATGGGAAGCTGAAGAAGAAATGAAGAAATCATATCCCGAGTTGTTTGAGAAGGAATTTGGGGACCAAATTCTTCTAAGGAGGGGAGGATGTAGAGCCCCCTAAATTCGACAACTCAGTACATGTACGGTTTATTATATCGTGATGTAATTTTAATAAGATTTTTTATAATTTGATATAATCTACATCTAGTTTCAATTTTATTTTACTTGATTGTTTCATAAATAATAAATTAATTAAAAGTTAAAGTAGAATATTGATTCACCTAATTGGGCTATGTGTACCAACACTTACTAATATAAACTCACTAATGGACTCAAACCCAACCTAATAAAATTCCTAAGTCTTGAAATTATAGTGAAGGCCCAACCCAACTTAATAAAATTATAAGACTTGAAGTTGCAATTTAAAACCCAACCCAACTAATTAAACCATTTACAACTATAATTATACTCTTAAAGTAACAAAAAAAAATAATAACACAAACACACACACACATGTTGGACGGCCACATGGGAGGGGAGGAGTGTGTCTCTAGACTCTTCATTGCATGTAAGACAACTTGACACATGTAACAAGACTTCTACCATTATTCTTCCCTTTTCCCATGCTTTGACCACCTTTTTTAACACTTAAAATATACACCACCCTTACATTTCAATACAAAGCAAAATCTGAAAATTGAGAGACTAGAGAGAGAGAAGGCTGAGCCTAGAAGAAGAGAAGAAGGAGGGGAAAAATTCAACAAGAGAATAGGTAATCTCATTTCTTATACTTCAATATATTAGTTATCATCCAAATTTCCCTAATCTAACTCAAATATAACATGCAAACAATCATCTTCAACCTCCGAGACCTAGAACCATTTACTTCCGACAAGAAATCGAGGTGGGTAAAGTTGTTTTCCTTCTTTTCTCTTATTCAAAATTTATACAAGTTAAATATATGGTGCATGCAAGTATTAAACTCTAGATATATATACTTGATTAACATTCATTATCATGCATGTAATGGTCTTGATATTTGTTGAATTTTAGTTTGTCATATTTTGATTATATGTGCAAATTAATTCATTGGTGGAAACTTTGGTTGAATATGGCAAATCTGACTTTTGGTTATTAAAACTCCAAAATTCATGAGTATATAATGGACTATGGTAAGAGGATAATTAGTCACCGGAAGACTTGATAATTCGAACCTATGTTCGAAGGATAAACTAAAATAGTTTAAATAAGATAAATTTGGGGTAAAATTGTTAAAATCCATAATTATGGTCTTATGTCCTGAACGTAAGTCTTAAAATATCAAAAATAAGTTCTCTAAAAAATTTCACCTAAATCGGAATTTACTAAAATAGAAAATCGGGGCAAAATATAAATTTCAAGAATTCGGGGCCAAAATAATTTACAGAAACTTACTGTTTCGAAAATAAAATTTCCAGAAAAGTTGAACTCTATGTACTCATAATAATATAAAGAGCTCACCTCGAAAATTTGAGGTTAGTCCGACAAGAAACGAAAAAGATATGACCCGAATACTAAAATGTCGATTAAGACAAAACAAAGGGGTGAAATCGTAATTTATAAAAGAATAAAAATTAAAACTGAACGTAATCAAAAATTACAAGTCGTAAGGTTCAAATCTCAACTGGATTCATAATTTTTGGAGTTTAAATGAATCCAAACGAATTAATCAAAATTATAGAGAAAACTAAATAAAAATAATAATAATAGTACTTTAAGTCGAAAGGGCGGAATTGTAATTTATGGAAGGAAAAACCCCCATGCAACTTCTTATCTCAGAACCTCATATTATAACGGACTTTTCGCAATAAAGTTCATAATTTTTGGACGTATAATCAATCCGTACCGAATTATCCAAATTCATATAATTATAGTAAAAATAATTATGATAGTACTTAAAAGACGGAAGGCAGAGTTGTAATTTCCGAAAGGTAGAATTTCATACGACTTCTGACCATCAACCCTTATATCATGACGGACTTTTCACAATAAAATTCGTAATTTTCAGACGTATAATCAATCCGTACCGAACAATTCAAGTTTATGAGTTTATTATAAGATTATGCTAAGACTCGCACAATAGCAATCTAATCATCAACGAGTTGAACTAATTCCTCTAGTTTATCCAAGTCCATTTATTATCAAATAATCATATTGATATCTTATAATATGCATAATCATCGTGAATCACGACAATAATTGTTATTCAATTGAAATCGGGAGTAAGTGCTGTGCGGAGCTAAGTGCTACGACCTTCGGGCGGAAGCCACCGCTAGAGTCCGTACGAGTACCTCTAGAGTCCCTTTTTCTATTTATATGCATGAGGGGTGGTTAGTCTAAGTCATGAATCGAGCAGCGTGGCTGCGGTTCTTGGCAAAGCTATCGTCGTATCCTATTCCCTTGAAGCCGAAGGGCGGAGTGATCCTAAGTTGACTGGGTCGTAGAATTCGGGTATAGTCGCGATTATGATATGATCCGGGCATAGACCCAAGCTAAGGACATATCGAGTCCAGATAAGAGATAAGGCAGCACGTCACCAAGCGTGAGATCGATAAAGCTCAAAGGCCAATGTTATAGTAATGGTTCGACAAACGCCCAAGGCTACGGTTATCGAACCAAAAGTCGTGGCGATAGTCAAAGGCCAAACACTGATAATGGTCTAAGATGTTATAAGGAGGCTAATGGATTAGTAATGTAGACGACCTCCCAAAGCTAAATACTCATTGGGGGCTCGACGCCGTGCATTCTTCATACTCAACCGCAATCTACGGAGATTGACTGTACATTCATGTCATAATTCATAATATTCTTCTTGAAAACTTGCACCAATTTTTAAACAACACTATTTTCAAAAGTGGGAGAAACATAATGTTTATTAAATAATAAACTCATTAAATACCACCCAACTCATTGACAATCCATTATTCTCACCCCATTTTGAATTGTTTTCTAAACCCCACTAGATGAAGAGAACCAAGAAGAAGAAGAGACAGATGCTGACGACCACTGAAGACCATCCTCAAAGTATTTCCAAGACGTAGGAATTAGGATGCTGCTTTAACGCTTCTTTTTATTCCTGTGTCAAAATGTATTTTGGTTTCCGATGTACTCTTTTGCATTTGATATAATAATTCCACTGTACTCTTGAATATTTCTTTTCTATGGAATAACCAGTCTTAGTTCACCGGGATGAGATCTGGCATATGTATGCTTTACTAGAATGTATTATCACAAATATTATTTATTACGTTAACTGTCGCGTTCTCGTCCAACCCCGGTGTGGGGGCGTGACATATATACTTAGACATGTTTTTATATAAAAATATTTTATATATTTGAATTTAATTATAAACATATATATATATATATAATATGATTATATATTTGTTTATTAATTTATACAGTTTTTAATCATTAATGGAACAATGAATATAATAAAATTAAAAAAAAGGTAATAATACTATTTTTTCGATTCGTTCGAGCGGCACACAACAATGAATATTTATTAAGGAACTTTTACAAATGATATGTCCTTCTAAGGTCCGTAGTCTGAATCACCACTTGAGTCTGTCTCTGTGTCGGAGCTGATAACTGGCAGCATATGTCTGAACTCCTCCTCATCATCTTCATCAGAGTCTGCATGTAATTCATCAGTACCTACATCTATGAACCCACGTTCTTCACCATGTAGCCGAACCACTCGACCTTCTACAACATTATTCAGTAGTATTGTGGATGATGGTGGAATATAAGTTGTATCCGGCTCTTGATACGCCTCATTGTCATCCTTATCGACTGCTTGTCCAAGTGTAGCCACACTATATATTTCTCGTAGCCACGTGATTTACGATCTTCCATGCTCCTTTTTTTACCAAGTCATCCAGGTATTAAACTGGTTTAGCAGATGTTGCAAAAATAAAAGGATCATTTTCATACCAACTTGTAGAAGTATGAACAGATAATAGTCCATAATTATCCTCCCTTTCGATTTGAGGATTTGTATCAAACCACCTACACTTGAACAAGTAAACTGTCAAGCCTTCTCCATAAATTAGTTCCACTACTTCGAGAAGAACCCCGTAATGTCCACCATCAATCATAACCCCAGAATTTTGACACCTCCTTCTTTGATCTCTGTCGATACATACAAATGTCACACCATTTACCTTCACCATTGAATAAAGTCTAAATATAAGAGGCTTCATCGAAAGAAGCATCAACTCATGTGACCAGTCGGGTGGCCATCACTTTGTATGTGTGTCATCTGGATATTAATTCATGTGAATGTCATAATTAAGTAAATTATGTAGCCAAATTAAGTAAACAATAATTAAACACTTACCCATTGTCCGAAATAATCAGCAAATGTTTCATTATGGAATCTAATGTCTACATTCACATCATCATATGAAAGGTAAATGTCTTTCCAACATTGAACTTCAACATAGTAAAGCAATATCCACCAATGTCCAATTCCTAGCTCGTAAGGTTGTAAATGATTGTCAGGTAATCTTTCTTGAACTTTGACTTCGTTGGTGATGATGGAGAGATTAGATTGCACTGGAATGGTTAACATAGGCTCGGGTGTGGGATCCACCGCACCCAAATAGAACTTGGTATATGTTACACACCCCATGCAAGATATGCTTCGGCTATACATCCTTCAGGTGCAGACTTATCAGTCACAGAGTCCTTATACTCACCAAGTTGCCTTTCTATTGGAAACATCCACGTGTAGTGGACCGGCCTGTAGTAAAAGTTGGCGAGGGATATGGATCATGAGGTGAGGCATGAGATGAAAAAAATTCGGTGGGAATTGTGATACCCGTACTTTTTATTGACTGTTTGTCCTTACCGTTCTTCCTGTTTTGTCGCTCCGTAAACTCTTTGTGATGTAGTCAGCGTTGATCTAGAGTTTCATGCCTTGTTTGGATCATGATCGTGCTGGTTATACCTTTTGGAAGTGTTCTGGGTCAGGGAGGTAGCGCTCGCTAGGCCGATACTAACGCACGCTAATTCTGCATGAGTAGCGCACGCTAGTTTTGAGACTTAGCGCGCGCTAACGGACTGAGTCAGCAGAGGCAGTGAGGTTTCAGACTTTCTGGACTAGCAGGTAACGCACGCTAGGCAGCGTCTAGCGTACTCTATATGTGTTGCGTAGCGCACGCTAGCGCTCAGTGTTAACGCACGCTAGCGGACTGAGACAGTGAACTGAGATTTTGGCAGGACACCAGTTAGCGCACGCAAGGGATGTTTTGTAGCGCGCGCTAATGTCTTATGACAGTAGGCACTGGACTACCAGGTGACCCGTTAGCGCACGCTAATATTGAGGCGTAGTGTGCGCTAGACTGGGACAGTATATAAGGGGACAGTCAACCCCTGCACTTGTCATTTCACATCATTTCCACTTTTTCCGATCGGGAGAGCTCGGGAGAGGTGATTTGGGGCGATTTGAGGCAGTCCTTCTTCAGACATCGTCATCTTGGGTTGTATAACAAGGATTATGCAACATCTAATACATTTCTATCCTCCAAATCAAGGTAAAAATCCTTAGAACCCTATTTTTGGGAATTTTGGGGTTTTCGTAGATTCGTCCGATTTATCCCTTTTGAAGCTTGAGGACCTTGAGATTATGATGTATCTATCCCGTATGCATGCTTTTCCTACGATTTTACGGATTGGATTATGACGTTTTTGGACTTGTGAGGGTTTGGACGATTTTCCAACCTCTAGTTGTTTATCCGTGTATTTTCATGAATCGTAGATGAGTTTCGGGAGTTTCTTCATGTAATTTGAATATGGATAATTGATTATCATATTCCTTGGGAATTGTTTAGGTTCCGGAAGTGCGTTCTTGGACCTACCAAACTCATACCCTTTTTCTGTTCGATTTCTCGATGTCTCAAAGGCAAGTATATATTTATGATTGTACGTTCTCGACTTTGAAAGTAAGATATATTAATGGTATGATTATTGATATCCACTCTGGGGCAGGCTGACGGGTCCCCTGAGGGTTTCGTAGCCTCTGGTGCGATTCCACGGATGATATGAACGAACCACTCTGGGATGGACCGATGAGTCCTCTGAGGGTTCCGTAGCCTCTGGTGCGGTTCCACGGTATTCATATATGTATTGATGTGATGCTATGAGATTTAGTTATTCCGGAATACTAGTCTTGAGTTGATGAATTGACAGTTACATTTACTTTATTGTCGAGGAGTATTGTGTTTCATACTTGATATACTTGCACTAGCTATTCGACGGCTAACCCCTTTATGGGGGAAATACTTTTTATGTATTTCAGGTTCCAGGAGAGCGGATAGGCAGGTATCGGGTCGGCATGAAGATGATGGGCAAGCGTGATACTGTGTTTTATCTCCGGTTATGTATTGTGTTCCTCCATTCAGCGTTGTTATACTGGAATGGTTATTGAATACTCGAGTATTGTTGGTTTTCAATCTTCCTTGATGTACCGGCCTGTGTTGCCGAGTTTTTGATTTTGTACTGTGATGTATTTGGATACATTGGACATGGTTTGAATACCCTTTGTATCGTCTTTCATTTCATTGTATTTAGACCTTCTCGGTCAAGTTTTATAGTTCCGCGTATGATTATCCTTGTGGGTCCCTCGGTGGGGTTCACAGCGCTGTAATATACCCTGAATAACTTGGGGGTGTTACAGAATATGGTATCAGAGATCTAGGTTTATGGATACCTAGGCTATCGGTCTTTTGGGTCGATTGAGTCATCATTTGTCTACAGTATCACTACTTTGCCATCATCACAGTGCGACCGATACTTGTAAGTCCTCTCACTCTTCTTGTATTTTTCTTAATCGTTTCGTTTTTAGCTTGGTATTCTTGGGAATCGGTCACTTCGAGAATGTGTGATTTGGTTATACTTACGCACGTGTGTGCCCTTCAGAATGTTGGCTGACAGGAGACAGAGTCGTGGCCATGGTCACGGACGTGAACTCTTCCTTGAGATTTTGTCAAATTGCTAATTGCGATATTGGTGTGTATCGGTATTGTGTTGAGACTTTGTTTGGGAGTCGCATGCTAGTATCACGGGAGATCATCCACTTCACGCACCTGTAAGTATACCGTCTTGGTTATTCGCTTGTGGAGACCGACGATTGCTCTTGTGATGAGTTTGGATATTTTGGTTGATTTGTTTGCTGTGACGGTATTGCAAGTTTCGAGGACGAAACTTATTTCAAGGGGGGTACAGTGTGATATCCCGACTTTTAGTACGTAATATCTGGATTTCAGTATAAATTTTTTGCATTATTTTATCTAAGATATACTGGATAGATTGGTGTCTATAAAGTATAGATAAAATAATTGGAAGACTGAGACAACTGTATTAGTATAATTGTCGTAGTTGGTCGACAATTACATTTGAAGATATCGTGTATCATGTTATCGTACTTTTGATATTGGGTATATCATATGAGAATATTATCAGGTTGTATATATGTATTCAATATGTCATGTATATACATGTAGTATATCAAGACGACGGACAAGAATAGCGGAAGATGGCTAAGTACAGCCACGTTAGCGCACGCTACAAGGTATGCCTAGCGTGCGCTAAGATATATACTTAGCGTACGCTACGGTGCATACTTAGCGCACGCTAAGAGGTTTGAGTTACGTACGCTAAGGAGGACCCCTAACGTACATAAGGTATTCTGTATAAGGCCCGGAAGGTGGCCGACAGGTAGGCCCAGACTATTTATTATCGGCGATTAGCGCATGCTAATGCATGTTGGTAGCGCACGCTAATTTCAGATTGTCAATAGGGAATCTTGGATTTATTGGTTGCTTTCGGTGTGTAGGACCCGGACATCTTCTGGGAAGGTACAGATTGTCGGGTCAACGACGATTAGTGCGCGCTAAGGTCGAGGAATAGCGCACGCTAATGAGCATTTCACTGTAGCAAGTCAACGCCGGTTTGCGTACGCTAATGCATGGGCATTACGTACGTTAGATGAATTTCGAAGCAATGCAGTAGCTTCTGGATTGCCCGATAGCGCATACTTTCAAGGAAGGATAGCGCATGCTAGTTCTGTAGCGCACGCTAAATATAAGGTCTAGCGCGCGCTAGCGATGTGTTTTATTAAGAGGATAGACGAGTGCTGAGAGGCATTTTGTCCATTCTCCTTCCTTCAGTCTATAGAGAGAGCCTTGGGAGGTACTTGAAGTTCCTAAACATTGAGAGATGATCCTCTTAAACAAGATTAATATGGAGAGCTCGGATTTAAGTATTGTACTTGAAGTTTTTGATGATTCTTGGAATGGAGTTCAAATGTTCTTCTTCATGGATCGTCCATACAAGGTAATCCTCGTATCCCTTTGATAGTGATTCGTTTTTAAAGGATTACTACTTGGGAGGGAGTATGTTGGTATCATCATGTGATAGTGTTATATGAGATTTATTGGAATTGTAATAAGAGATTTCGGATGTTGATATGATTATTGATATCTTCTTCATATGATGATAATGGTTTTGTTGCTATTCTTGAGGTTATATGAATGGCATGATGAAGAAAATGGTAACATGAAGATATATACCTCGGATATGTTGTTCTGAACGTGATTTCGGATATTTCATGTTCTTGAAGAACTCTTGAATTATACGAGGTGATGAAAATTTATAAGAAGTGTTGATGTTTTGAATATGAATATGGAATATTCATATCTAGAGCTAAATTATATGTTTGAAATAATATTCGTATAGGAATACGAATGTGATTATGAGTTTGATGAAACTATTACTCATCTCTGAATTTGGAAGCCCATACGTATGGAGCAAATGTTCAAGTCGAATGATTGGATTGTTTGATAACCTTTTTAATATGATTATCTATTGTTTTGAACCAGTCGGATGGTTCGAATTGATGACGGTCATAGGTAAATTTTAACGATGGATTTACGAGAAGGGAACCTTGTCAATTCGTATTTAAGAATTGAGTTTGGAATCGATAACATGTAGACCCTTACTATTGGTCCGAATTGGTTGCTGTTATGATCATCAGATTTCGGCTCGTATTGTGGACATGGATTCGTGAGGGTCTGAGTTGGATAGTTCAGACTGTGTTTAATCGAGATATTGTGGAACCGATGAGTTTGTGGTCTGGTTGTATTGACATTGATTGTCATCGAACCTGTTGATTATTAATCCTTCGTTTTACAATAAGATATGATGTTTGATCATGGTTTATGACTATTGTGTTGCGGTTGAGGTTGAAGAGTTCGTAGATTACCATGGTCGGGACTGAGAAACTCGTAGACGAAATCAACTGAATTGGTAACAGTTCGTTGTATTGATATCGAGGCAAGTTTTATACTTGTACTAGTCAATGAGATTAAAGTTATCATATCTGTGTATGAATGTGTGTATCATTTCGAGACTTGGTCTCTTTATGATTTTGTTGATATCTAGCGATTGTTTGATACGATACCCCTCGGCAAATTATGCCAAATGTTATTGTTGTTCGTAAATGGCCGGTTCAAGGCATTGCGATACTTGTTGGTAAAGCTACTGTCGATAGCCGGTTCGCGGTATCGACATATCGATTATTATCGTGACTGATGTTCCATTGAGATATTGTGGTGATTGTCGTTATTGATATCGGTGTTTTTCTATTGGCATTGTATTAGCCGATTGAAGGCATCGATGTATTCGAATTATCATCTTCGTTATCGGTAACCGATTAAAGGTGCCGAGACATCCGTTGAATCGTTGTTATCGATTTACCATTCTAAGGTAATCGAAGTATTGAATTGGGACTGTCGAAGATAGTTCCCATCCGTTGAGTCGTTATCGATTGGTCGTTCTAAGACAATCGAGGTATTGAATTGGGATCGCCAAGGACGGTGCCCATCCATGAGTTATTATTGTCATGTTGGCCGACTCAAGGCAGCACACTATCATTCTTGTGAACTCGGTAATTTTGTGATCGTTGAGGGTTGAGGATTTCCAGATTGTTGTTCATGTTAATCGGTCCTTAGGGATTGTGATCCCAGGATAGTTGTGTTCGATATTGTTGGTCGTGTCGATTTTTCATTATTCATGTATCATCGTTCGCTTTGGTGAGTCGTATGATCCGTATTGGATGTGTTATCCTTTGAATTTCGTTGTCATGTTGCATCGTGATATATCTGGAATCATATATGCGTGCCGATTGGTTATGTGTAGGATTTTTAGCCAGACACGATGGTCATGCGTGGATGTTTCCGCATTGGACCGTGCACACGGGACGTAGTCCATGAGGCTAATTAGGTACATTGTCCCACGTATATTCTGGACTCCGTATACGGGGTAGACATGTGCACGGACATATTTCCGGATCGGGCGTACTGTGATGTCCCTCTTGAGCCTTATTGTTGTGGTCATTCATAGTCCATGTTGTATTGGATATGTTTGACTGTTTGTGACTAGTTGTTCATACGCCCGAGGGGTTTGTTCGACAGTCGGGGTTATTTATTTGAGATCCATTATTGTTGATCGTTTAGAGCTACCTTGTTGATGGTACTCCCGGTCGTTGTTGTTCCCTTATCAATCATGTTGGAGGTTATCACGTTGATGGTATTCTCGATTATTGTGGATCTTTCGCCGATAGTATTGGAGTTTATCATGTCGATGATATTCTCGGTTGGTTTATGGGTTGATCATTGTTATTGACAGTGTGAGCGTTCGGATTGTATGTCAGTATTTCGGGACTTGTTGTCATTGTTTTGTGTGTTATTGGTTTTTGTCCATATTGAGCTTTATCGGTACAATCCGACGCACAGGATTCGGCACAGACAGTTCATGCTACATTTATGAGTTATATTAATGTTTTGAGAATTCTTGGTATTGTTGAATACAGTACAGACGATTTTAGTTGACTTCTTTTCATATTTTGAGATGCCCTTCAACATATCAATCGTATGCCGATACTCGTCGTCGACCTTTGGAATTCGATTTTGGAAACCATGTCCTACTCCAGGGTTGGAGACTTAGCTTATCGCTTGTCGTTGCCCCCTATGTTGGGTCTTGTTCATATCGTTAGTCATGTTTTTGACTATAGTGAGATTTAAGTAACCAAGGATGTTACCTATCCGGAGAAAACAGTGAATATTCTTGAACGTCGTGAGAAGCGGCTTCGGCACAAAACCATCCCGTTGGTTTTAGTACAATGGTCGATACACGGAGTCGAGGAGGCAACTTGGGGCACGGAAGAAAATTTACGATCGGAGTACCCCGAACTTTTTATTTCTTAAGTTTCGGGACGAAACTTCTTTTTAGAGGGGGAGAATGTGATACCCGTACTTTTTATTGACTGTTTGTCCTTACCGTTCTTCCTGTTTTGTCGCTCCGTAAACTCTTTGTGATGTAGTCTGCGTTGATCTAGAGTTTCATGCCTTGTTTGGATCATGATCGTGCTGGTTAGACCTTTCGGAAGTGTTCTGTGTCAGGGAGGTAGCGCATGCTAGGGCGATGCTAACGCACGCTAATTCTGCATGAGTAGCGCACGCTAGTTTTGAGCCTTAGCGCGCGCTAACGGACTGAGTCAGCAGAGGCAGTGAGGTTTCAGACTTTCTGGACTAGCAGGTAATGCACGCTAGGCAGCGGCTAGCGTACGCTATATGTGTTGCGTAGCGTACGCTAGTGCTCAGTGTTAACGCACGCTAGCGGACTGAGACAGTGAACTGAGATTTTGGCAGGACACCAGTTACCGCATGCAAGGGATGTTTCGTAGCGCGCGCTAATGTCTTATGACAGTAGCTACTGGACTACCAGGTGACCCGTTAGCGCATGCTAATATTGAGGCGTAGCGTGCGCTAGACTGGGACAGTATATAAGGGGACAGTCAACCCCTGCACTTGTCATTTCACATCATTTCCACTTTTTCCAAACGGGAGAGCTCGGGAGAGGCGATTTGGGGCGATTTAAGGCAGTCCTTCTTCAGACATCGTTATCTTGGGTTGGATAACAAGGATTATGCAACATCTAATACATTTCTATCCTCCAAATCAAGGTAAAAATCCTTAGAACCCAATTTTTGGGAATTTTGGGGTTTTCGTATATTCGTCCGATTTATCCATTTTGAAGCTTGAGGACCTTGAGATTATGATGTATCTATCCCGTATGCATGCTTTTCCTACGATTTTACGGATTGGATTATGCCGTTTTCGGACTTGTGAGGGTTTGGACGATTTTCCAACCTCTAGTTGTTTATCCGTGTATTTTCATGAATCGTAGATGGGTTTCGGGAGTTTCTTCGTGTAATTTGAATATAGATAATTGATTATCATATTCCTTGCGAATAGTTTAGGTGCCGGAAGCGTGTTCTTGGACCTACCGAACTCATACCCTTTTTCCGTTCGATTTCTCGATGTCTCAAAGGCAAGTATATATTTATGATTGTACATTCTCGACTTTGAAAGTAAGATATATTAATGGCATGATTATTTATATCCACTCTGGGGCGGGCCGACGGGTCCCCTGAGGGATTCGTAGCCTCTGGTGCAATTCCACGGATGATATGAACGAACCACTCTGGGATGGACCGATGAGTCCTCTGAGGGTTCCGTAGCCTCTGGTGCGGTTCCACGGTATTCATATATGTATTGATGTGATGCTATGAGATTTAGTTATTCCGGAATACTAGTCTTGAATTTATGAATTGACGGTTACATTTACTTTATTTTCGAGGAGTATTGTGTTTCATACTTGATATACTTGCACTAGCTATTCGACGGCTAACCCCTTTATGGGGGAAATACTTTTTATGTATTTCAGGTTCCAGGAGAGCGGATAGGCAGGTATCGGGTCGGCATGAAGATGATGGGCAAGCGTGATACTGTGTTTTATCTCCGGTTATGTATTGTGTTCCTCCATTCAGTGTTGTTATACTGGAATGGTTATTGAATACTCGAGTACTGTTGGTTTTCAGTCTTCCTTGATGTATCGGCCTGTGTTGCTGAGTTTTTGATTTTGTACTGTGATGTATTTGGATACATTGGACATGGTTTGAATACCCTTTGTATCGTCTTTCATTTCATTGTATTTAGACCTTCTCGGTCAAGTTTTATAGTTCCGCGTATGATTAGCCTTGTGGGTCCCTCGGTGGGGTTCACGGCGCTGTAATATACCCTGAATAACTTGGGGGTGTTACAGGAATATCCTCTCAAATTTGCATAATATATAAATGATCTCTGTTTGCATGAGCCGGAGATCTGACTTTCTTACTTCCCTAGTGCATAACTTTTGAAAGAACCTGGATAACGATACACAAGGCTCGACCACCTGTTCGGACAAGTATGGTCGAATAAACACAGGAAACAAGCGTTGAAGAGGATTTGACAATCATGGATCTTCAGTCCATTTAACTT
This sequence comes from Orobanche coerulescens, assembly GCA_033398695.1. Classification (NCBI taxonomy): domain Eukaryota; kingdom Viridiplantae; phylum Streptophyta; class Magnoliopsida; order Lamiales; family Orobanchaceae; genus Orobanche; species Orobanche coerulescens. The sequence goes on from CM065803.1 coordinate 73,046,737, forward strand.
GTTCTCCTTGAAGTTAACACACCTCGCTATATTTCCAGCATATCCAATGGGATACCTAGCGCCTTCATCCACGAAAAACTCTCAGCCTTTTGCTCAGGGGTGACAGTGTAAGCAGCTTTTGGCATTTTGTGTTTCCCATTCCCATCCTTCAACCATAAATATTTTCTAATGTTCATTTATTTGAGACCAATTCATGCCTTAGGGCTGTGTTTAGTCTTTCCTTCTCAACATAACACTGTACCGACAACACTTTCACAAACACTTTTTTATATGTGCATCACATCCAGGTAGTTCCTAATCAACAACTTACTCCAATAAGGTAGATCCAGAAAATACTTTTGTGGGACCAGTACTTATACCTGTCCGGTCTTTCAGAAGTTGCCGCTACTATATCAGTATGGTTGCTCAACTACCCATAATCATACTCATTCAGCACGGCCAAAATTTCCTCACCAGTCCACTTTTGTGGTGGATCACCAACCTCTTAAGTCCCATCAAATGTTGTAGCATCCATACTCCAGACATGCATCCTCTCAATCCATAAACGGTGACACATTCTGATAACCTTCCGACAATGATACCTTGCGCAGTCAGCATTCAAGCACACTAGACATCCTCTGTATCCACTAATAACATATCCGGATAGCATCCCCTATGCAGGAAAATCACTGATGGTACCGGTACACATAGCACGTAAGTAGAACATCTCATGTGAGTAACTATCGTACGTCGGATGACCTTGCTCCCACAACAACTTCATCTCATCTATAAAAGGTCTCAAATAAACATCTATACACTTTCGTGGATACCTAGGGCCAGGTACCAAGAGAGTCAACATATTATACTCCTTCTTCATACACATCCATGGAGGAAGGTTGTAAGGAATCATTACCATCGGCCATATACTATACGGAAGACTCATGTTGCCAAAAGGGTTGAATCCATCAGATGCAAGTCCGAGTCTTACATTTCGGACATCTGATGCAAACTCTGGGAACTCCCTATCTATATGCTTCCAAGCCTCTCCATCAGAAGGGTGTATCATAGTATCCTCGTCAGTGACGCGAGGCTCGGCGTGCAATCTCATCGCCTTGGCTGTGTGATGAGACATGAAAAGCCTCTCCAATCTATCCTTCAGAGGAAAATACCAAAGAATCTTCATAGCTTTCTCTTTACTAGAAGGAGTGAACTTATACCTCTCTTTGTCACATACCGGACATCTCTTAGGTCTTCATTAGGATTTCCCCAAAATAAAGCACAATCATATATGCATACGTGGATCTTGATGTACGATAGCCCAAGACCTTTTAGGATACGTCTCATTTAACTGTGATTACTAGGAATATGATGACCTTCTGGGATCATTTTTCCTATAAGTTCCAAATAATCATCCATAGATTTAATCGAGGTTTTGTTTTCCACCTTCACTCTCATAGTCTCTATGACACTATCAAGAACCATCATGTGACACCCATGGTAAAGAAGAGTCTGTTGGAGCTGGATTAGCTTGTTGTATCTATCAACAGAAATAGTGTTAATGGGTATCAATGTAGGCGTTCGGATGACTGGTTGATCAGCTATATGGTATTCTTGAGCTTCAGCCGGTATGTCCCTCTCGTAATAACCATACACATCATCAAAACAGGCCGAAACTAATGTTCCGCGGCAAAAATGATGTCCTGGGGCGAAACGGGTCGAAAATGACATCCCATGGAGAATCGAAAATGATGTCCTTGGGCGAAATTGGTCAAAAATGACGTCACCGGACAAAACGGGCCGAAAATGATATTCGTCCACAAAACGGGTCGAAAAAGACGTCCCAAGGTGAAAGGGGTCGAAATTGACATCCCTTGACAAAACGGGTAAAAAATGACGTCCGCGATAAAACGGGCTGAAAGTAACGTCCCAGGACAAAAACGTGTCGAAAATGAGATCTCAGGCCAAAAATATCGCCCTGGGAAGACCCGAACCGAAAATATCATTCCATGGCGAAAGTGGCTGAAAATATAATTGGGCGAAATAGGTCGAAAATCACGTTCCATGACGAAAAGGGATAAAAATAACGTCCCTTTACGAAACAGGAAGAAAATTACGCCCCATGGCGAAACAGGCCAAAAATGACGTCCTGTGGCGAAACGGGCCAAAAATGACGTCCTGTGGCGAAACGAGTCAAGAGTAACGTTCCATGACGAAACGGGTCGAAAATGACGTATCGGGATAGAATGAGCCGAGAATATCGCTCAGGGCAAAACGGGTAGGCCTGGGACAAATCGGTTCCACTGCAAAAAAAAAAAAAAAACTGAACCGCTGTAATAAACTATCGGTTCGGTTTTACTGGTTATTTTGGTTGGAACCGCGTTGAAACCGAACCGAAAAAAACTAGCGATTCCAAGCGGTTCTTTGGTTCTATGAGATCTGGAAAAAGTATCCATAAGTCAGTTCTCGGTTCGGTTCCGGCACGATTTGGTTCAGTTTCGGCATGATTCTGTTCGGTTCCTTTCGGTTCCTTCAGTTCCAAACGGCCCAAATTGGTTCAGCGATGCAGTTCCGGCATAAATATCTATTATAAATTATAGTTAAATTCATAATATCCATTAATTCCTTTCGGTTCCTTCGGTTCTTTCAGTTCCTTCGGTTCCTACGATTTCTTTTAAAAAATTTATAGGAACCGCGAACCAACCGCTATAAAATGAAGGAACCAAACCTCCTAAGAAATATAAATTTTGCTGTCAGGAACCGAACCAAACCGAACCAAACCGAACCATCGGTTCCTAAACGGTTCAGATCAGTTCTGTGTTTATCGATTTGAGAAGTCTCAGGCCTAAAAACGAGTCAAAATAACGTCATATGTTGAAAATAGTCGAAAATATCGTCTCGGGATGAAATGAGTCAAAAATAACATCCTAATATGAAATGGTCCCGGGAAATAACGTCTCATATATAGCGAAATGAATCGAAAATATCATCCAGGAACGAAATGGGTCGAAAACGACGTCCCAAAGCGAAACAAGTCGAAAATAATATCCCAAGCTAAAACAGATCAAAAATAACATCCCGTGGTGAAACGGGTCAAAAATATCATCTTGGGACAAAACTGATCGAAAATGACGTTCTTAGTATAATGATGGAAAACAACAGCAATTTGGTATTTTATGTAAGGTACAATAATTTATTGAACTATGTATAATTCTGGTATAATGATATCAATATTTAAATGATAAACATATTTTGAGAATTAGAAAAATTATACTTCACACTTTCAGTGGAAAAGTGTCAAGAGTAAAATTGAAGACCAGAATCTAAATTTGCAATCCTTAATAAATGAAAAAAATGGAACCGCCTATTTAAATTAGGAAGGAAGGAGTACAAATAAAAGATCCTAATAACATGAAAAATCAAATCTATCCTTAACTACTAATAATTTACTCTAACGCCCTCTCACAACCTCATCATTGAGTCTTGTAACAAAGAACCTCATTCATATATCCCACAATATGATGTACGATATAAGATAAAAGTCAGTTGTGATTACTAGTATAATCATAACTGATATATAGTATAATCATAAATGTATAATGTAATTACATCCAAAATATGACGCAACAATATAATAACAACTGATATATAACATAATTACAGTCGATGCACCATACACGATACATCATGTTACATGGTATAATTTTTCTTCTTCCTAGAGAAATTTGCAAGCTGATTAGACGAAGAATAAAAAGTAAAGAGATGGTAACATGTTCATAATAATGTCGAGATATATGATAATCAATCTCAATGTCTTTTGTATGCTCAGGAAACATAGAATTATGTACAATCCGAATAGGCTCTTATTATCACAATATAGAGGAGTTGGACTGAAAAAAACATATTCGCACATCAGCTAACAACCAACATAACCAAACCATCTCACAAGTACTCTGCCTCAGTGGATATCGTGACAAAATTTGTTTCTTGCTCCTCCAACGATACAAGATTATGAGGCCCCACTAATATAATGGGTAAATTAAATAATTCAATAACCATAAGAAATATTTATTTCGATTATATTATTCCGATTCAATAACCCCTTTATGACTCGTCAATCTTTCTTCTTCATTATAACCATCGTCACCATTTTTCTTTCTTCAGAATTAAGAAAGGGCTGAAGAAAGTTAGATTCTACGATGAAGACGTACTTGGTAAATTCTAGCTATCTTTATATCGTTTTGTTCATTTCATCGAGTAGATCATGAATATGCATTTTATTTTTCGAACCGGTGCCGGAATCATCGGAACAGGTAAAAAAGACGTTTATCTTTGGGTTGCTCATACCGGCTCTTGGGTGTTGAAAATTTTCGAACTAATGTGACGAGGAACATATCCCGACTTTCCTTCCATGTCTCGGCGATCGGTTGAAGGTGTGAATCAGTATTGGTTCGGTGGGATTTGGGGGCCCAAGTCAACTTTTTGATGGAGGCTTTCGTTTTAAAATTTGTAATTTTTAAAATTTGTAATTTAAAAAAAAGTTGGTTTAATAATCTAAATTAATGAATAAAATATTTCATTCCAACTTAAAAGGATATACTTTTACAGTATATTATTTAAACACTTTCTTTTAACATATTTAGAATAAAAATCATGAATCAAAGTAGAATAATCAACTTAATCAATCATATTCTTTTTCTTGACTGCAGTTATATATATTTGAACAAATGTTCATTGCCGCGAAACCAATTTTCACAAACCAACTTGAATTACCCTAATGTTCAATAACCAACACTATAAGAATAAACGTCAAAGACTTCGGATAATATCCGAAGTAAAAATGTTATAATTACCGAAGTCTATGTTCGTGTAGTTAAAGGTATACTTTAGACTTCACTTATTAGACGAAGTCTAATATCGTAATAACAAGTCTATCTCGGTTTTAGAACCCGAATATGGGGGTTTGCGAAGTAAAAAGGTCCTTCCACTTCACTTATTTTATAATCGTTGAAGTGTATATTTCCTATTCGCTTCAAGAAAATATATACGAGATGAAGTGAAATAATGTTATCGACTTCGCTTATTAATAGGTAACGAAGTTAAAGATACCACATTTACTTCACTTTTATTTGTTTAGTCAAGCATTACACTCCTTTTACTTCGCTTATTCTATTTTGTGTCGCTAATTATATATCTCTGACTTCGTTTTTTATCCGAAGTAAATAACCACATTGCATATTTCTTTTCAATTTGTAAATATAGAATCCCTGTTGTACAAAAACATGATCCATACAATAAAAAACCTCAATTCACAAGATCTCAACAACACAACCTCAAATACATCAATCAACCTCATTAAAAATCCAACAAACTCAAATCACAAAATCCCAATTCAATAACACAAGATCATAAGCATTGATAATAGTAATAAACCACAATTTCATATATAAACGGCGAACTGTCGTACAAAAATGCCAAATATTCAGATTCGCGTGATTCACAAGTTTGCATTGGGCATAACTATAATATGCCAACATCAAATAAACTTCCACAATGTCTACGAGACACATGCATAGGTCTAGCTAATGGACTGCACATTAACAAAACATTCACCATATTTACCCGATCAAACGACATGTTCTGATCTAACTATACCAACAGATATGCACCAGTACGGTAGTGTTGCAACCAAGACCATACACATATAGTGCGATTTGAAACTAAACAAAGAACTTCGACAATGAAGCCTTCTAAGCACCATCGACAAACGTGTAGACGAACTTGCTCCACTCGTTCCTGACTTCATCATACTGCACCTGAGTGTAGTATTGGTCTTTGACTGAACCAGGATACTGAGCAAATCACATTGAAACAAAAAAAAAATAGATTAAGTACATTCATAAAAGATGCATCAACATCACAAATTTTCAGTACCAAAACATACTATATAATATAAAAGGATGACATAATTAAAATTACATGATGTGTTTTTCCTGCACATGTGTTTTTCCTGCATGTTATATGAAGATTGTATGAAGGCAGGTTATATGAAGATTCAAAAAACAAGCGCGACTCTGTACTGTATCATCTGATTAAGAATAAAATGCAAACCCAATAAATCTTTGGTCAGAATGGACAATAACTCGAAGCAAATGCTAACCAAACAGGTGGTGCCAAATAGAAAACATGTATTTCTAACCTAATCCATTTTCTTCATTCACTTTTCTCATTATGGGGTTTCACCCCTGCTTTACATAAATCTTCTCAATCTTAGTCAATAAAGTACAATTCCCAACCAAGAAGTTGTTAAATGGTAATGAAAAAACAAAGCACCGGATGAACCAGTATATAGGGAAATATTAGCTTGTAAATGGAAGATACTTACAAAGGCAAACAATCGAGACAAAAGGTATAGCAGGAGAATCAAATAAAGTTACACGATACTAGTATGCCCTTTGCCACAAGGAAAGAAGACACAAGCATTAGAGATGGACTTCAGAATCACTTCTTCCATCACAATGAATGATTAGGAAGTGGGGAGGGGATGGGCGTTTACAGAAAGAAGGTTCAGACAATCTGAATACACAGCCCAGTAAGTGATGCAACAAACAAAAAGGACAAACACAACGACGGTAATAATATCAAAGATTACTTATCAAATATTGATACCTAAGGAGCAACAAGGATCACACTAATTGAAAGATGCTTATTATGAGCAGAAGAATAAGAAAAACAGTTGGTACGTAATAGGAGAAAATAGAGAAGCTGACCATAAAAGAAATGATTTTTTTTTTCAAATTCAAACCCCCAAAATATAACTAAATCATGCAAAAAAAAATTGCTAGCACCATTGTATCACTTAAGCTCAATAAGCTAGACCGTTTCCAGCAAGATCAGTTAAAACCTTCCCTCCAGGGTTTCCACATATCCAATATCCAAGATGAAAGTTTAGGTTAAAATTAAGTGTATGAGTGTTTGCAAATAAAATTAGAAGTAAAAGCCGCCAATCACTTCTGTTTTATGTAGATAGCGAGCTTTACCTCATCCGGATAAATGTTCTCCCCTCCACTCTTGATTCTGTCCTTTGCTCGTCCGATAAGCCACAGATTACCATGATCGTCTACCTGTCCTATATCTCCCGTATCAATCCAACCTTCACAAACAGGATTCAAATGCTTTGATGGGCTCTGGCCCGATGTCGGAGCATTACATGGGGACCCCTCATCAATATTCTCCCAGCATTGCACGATTCCTCGGCACTTGCTACTTTTAGTTCAACATGTGGAGCAGGCTTTCCAACACATATACCTCCTTGATGATTGATTCGGTTGGATTTATGATGGTCATCATGTGGCTGCAGGTGGTGGATCTCTTTTTTCGGGTCGTAAAGAGTCATAAAGGTCAAGGACGAACATGCCTCCGTCATTCCTGCATCAACTCGAATCAAAGCATAGATGAGTATGCTTTGTGTAGATCAGAAAATTTGATAAACTTGAAGGGATATTTGTGTCGAAATTATTTTTCTTTACGACTTTATTGCGTACAGAATAGCTACTTTTTATTGTTCCATTTGTGTTCCATAACATTGGAGGAATGACGCATGTACATGATGATATCATATTTATATGTGTGTAATTCTTCCAATATAGTGGAACACAGTGGAATTAAAAAAGTGGAACAGAAGATTAGAGTCTCTCTTTTATTTTTCTTCCTTTAAGGTAGGATCATGAGAATACACACACCATAAGCTGAGAGCGGTGGCTCTTGAGAACATTTTGGTTGCTTTTTGATGAGATCAAGCGAGGCCATGGAAGATCCTAAAATCGAAGGAAAAAAACTAAAAACAATAAAAATTTAGGCCCCGTCGACGAAATGTTTTAGTTTCGTCAAACGATCTAATTAAAAGCAGAAAGAAAAGATACCTCGAGTTATAAAATTGAAGCCGCTACGTAGGCAAGTGCATCCTCCATCTTCTCAATAGGATTGATTGGGTGTGCAAATCAACGGCTCGAGCACAACAGAAATCCTATAACGCCACCGTGAACCGGATACGTAAACCGTAAGAACTATACGTATTATGGACATCATAAAGGAATTCGCAATAATAAATTTGAATCGACTAAATTTTTCTTTTTCTTTGTTTTTTTACCTTGGGTATGTGGGGACACTAGCCCATGCGTGCGAAACGGAACCTTTGAAAATATCACGACATATGGAAACCATATCACGAATGAGATGAGTATGAAGCCACATACTCTCTGCCATATTACAAAGAACACCGCCAGCCTTAACGCCGTAGCTATCGTCTCAAAAATGGCCTCTCCACAAGCTCCCGAGCCGGACACGCACACAAGACCAACCTATTATGTAATGCACATATTACTTGAAGGTCCCGAGAGATAAGTGATTGTCACTTTTTGTTAGAGAAAATCATGAATCCTTTTCAGTCTCGATTTTTTTTTCTAAACTAAGATAAGTAAAAAACATAGCATCCTTATGCACATCGACTCGAAATATTAAGGGACTAGCACTTACCAACAGGTCCGATGAATCAACAATTATTGCATCATACTTCCCTTCAAAGCGCGCCTTAAAAACTCAATAGTCATCGAAATCGCAACTTAATAAGCATATAAAATGAATTAATAAAAAAATGCAAATAAATAACCGGATTATTTTGGTACATAACAAACTCCTTTCGGTATCTCTTGGAAAAGAAACACTTTTATGCTAAAAGTCCTCATTGACAAGGTGGTATTGACGCCACTAACGAAAAACAAGAACTTCCTATTTCATACTTGAAAATGAAAAAAAAAAGTAGAAAACAAAATATTCGGGCATCCGCGTAAAACATATTTTTAGGCATACCATCACCAACATGAAGGTTCACACGAGGATCCTCAAATCCGAGAGCCAACTCCGGAAAGAATTTCTTGCTTACCTGTAATAAGCACAACCACATAACTACCCAATATAAGAGCATGGTATTTTACAAGGTCTTTATTAAATTATAACTTCCGCACAAAATTCAATCCCACTCACATCTATAACCATTTGATCTATTTCACAAATATCAATCGACCTCACAGAGCTGTGACGGGCAATTTCCCTAAGAACTCCACCATCGCCACCACCTACCACCAAAACCTGCTTTCCCAGAAAAAAAGAAAGAGAAATAAGGGGAAAAACAATATAACAGATAAGCCATTGACGTCGTGCAAACAAGAGCTCGAGCATTATACAGACAGAGAAATCGAGAGTTACATTTCGTGGGGCTTCAATTGAGCAAAGGGGAAGATGTGTTATCATTTCTTGATATGCACATTCATCTTTCTCAGTCAACTGAACAATGCCGTCTAGCACAAGTACTCTCCCATATGCAGAGGACTGCAGGGGTGTAAAAAAAAAGACAAAAGACAACACGCTTGATTATAAAGGGAAGAAAAGGCGAAGGATAAGTTAAGGGACTAATACAAAGTCAGAATACGCTGAACACGAAAACCGTAACCTCCCGGTACAACGACTTCTCTCGAACAAAACCTTTTCCACTCTCGGGAATGTGCTTCTCCTACAAGAAGACGCGCTTGATTAATTAAGAACCTAATTATTCATTCTATTTGACTATCAAAGTAAAGGCATTATACCCGGCCATATTGGGTTGTTGAAATACACTTTCTTCACGGTTCCATCTGTAATCAAGATCAAGCAATCCCTTGATCAATCAAACCATTCTTATGCAATGCCGAAACTAGAGATACAAAATACCAAAGACCATCACCCCTCCATCCCCACGAAAAAAAAATGTGTAATACCAGAGGATGACAGGGGCTCGTAGAACCATCCAAACAAGCTGGAGTGGCATTTGGCATCAATCTCGGGGACGAAGCCCTAGCTTTCAAGCAACAAGAAGGGATAGGCATCTTTGTTGCCGAACCATTGTCACTATTCTCCCTCCCATCCATAGTCTTCTGGCATTCCAAACCTCTTCCTGTGTCGGCCTCCATATATTACCCTTTTCTCCTGCGGATCCAGCCTCTAATCTTCGGAAGGATTTGATCAAACTAAACATTAGCCCCAATTACCACTAATACAACATGGAAACCTAAGAAGCATGGATACACAATGACACAAGACACGATATGGGATACGAAATATTATTTTCAACATAAAAATACGACACAACACGGCTAAATTTCTAAGTTCTGTCGTCATACTGCATAGATGCAAACACATATCCCCAAAACCACAATATGAAGTTTGATAAATGTATCCATAAAGAAAGAGGGAAAAAATCATCCCAACAATACATTCATTGAAACAATTTATTCGCGACGACATGTATAAATCAGCTAAAAAGTAAAAAATAATAGAAAATGAAATTTTATATCACATGCAAAAATATAGAGAGACTCAATCTGAAGTCCAAACCATAAAAAAGAAAAGATTCATAGAATGTCCAAATATAGTTATTTTACCAACAAAAGAATAATGCAACTAAAGAAATAGCACCTCCGAGAATGGTCCTCTTGTCCGCCGTGATACCTATTATACCCGCCATAGAAGACAGCGAAGTGGTCTCAGAAGGACGTTGCCGGACCGATGTCCTACAAAGCAGATCGTCGAGAAGACCACCAGAATGCAAAGGAAGAGATCCCCTTGACGACAGGGGATGCGAAACGAGACTGGAACTCGCGAGGATGAGATCCCCAAAACCTGAAGCGGGAGGAATTAAGTTGAAATTCGAAACATCAAACGTGAATATAGAAAGAAAAGAAGAGCAAAAGCCGCCGGCCATGGAAGAATCGCACGTTCAGTGTGTGAGAATCGCACGTGGAGAGTCGCAGCGATGAAAGGGTTTTTGTAGGGGAAAAAATGGGAATTCCTATTTTGTTCCAAAACCAGAAGGAGAAAAAAAGAATGAAATAAAAAAGATAATCAACACTCTGATCATTAACTATTTAATGAATGAGAAGCTGAAAACAGTACAAAAAAAGAACAGGTCGAAGACTCGGATTGATTTAGACGGCGGAATACTATGAAGAGAAGGGATAAAGAAATACAACGTCTAAGGGTAGAAGAATTATACTGGTATTAATTAAATATATCTTTATTTCTGACTTTAACATAAAAAATTGCAAAAAATATTAATTCTCAGTTTCAAAACATACACTTCGCTATTGTAAAAAGTTTTAGTAAAAAATAAAATTTCACACTTTTTACTTCAGTAATTATCAAATTAGTGAAGTCTTTGTAACTTAAAATTTCTAACTAGCTCCTGCTTTTTTGTTTGGTACCATTTACTGAAGTCTATGTGGGTTGTTTACTTCAGTAAATTGAAAAGCGAAGTTGTTGTTTGTTTTTACTTCGGTAATATACATTACCGAAGTGAGACGTACCGAAGTCTTTGATGTTTATTCTACTAGTGCAATTTTACAAAATTCTAATTTATAATATAAGGGACCGGTGGTGTTTTTGATCGTCGTAATGTGCATCTGAAAAGACTATTGTACCTCTTCCCTCCTCCTCTTTTTTCTGAACTTAACATAATAATAAACTAAAAATATTCAACAATAATGAATTATAAAAAATACCCTTATAATATTAAATTAAATTAAAGGGATAACTAATCTTGAAAAAAAATCTTTTTTATGGAGATCTCCGACGGACCCCCGGATGACCAGCTTTTCCGGCAGGGCTGCCGTCGATTGCCGGTATGAACACCCCGAGATATTCAGGATATGTCACATCACCGTGAATCCCATCTGAAACTCACAAGGCTAAGTTCATACAAAATTCATAATAAAAGAACATCAATTATTTTATAACAACATCAAAAACCATCAAACATTTATCGAATTAACCGATGAAACTCCAAAGACCATACTCTAATCCACAATGGACAACAAGTCCAACATAATTAACAAGAAGAAAACAACCCCTATTGTACTCGAGTACCAACTAACAATTCATGGCAAAACAAAATCTCAAAAGGCAAGACTCGAATAAAGATAATATGAATCTTCTGGTCATCACCATCGTACTGCCCCGGTACTCGTCCAATCACTTTCTTCGTACCCAAAATACATGAAACATGTTTTCCCAAAATGGGGTAAGCCGTGGAATAGCTAGTACAAGTAATAAAAACGAACTCTTACATCTTACAATTTTAAAGTACATGCATCAATAGTTTTCAAAAAAAATTAAGATAATGATTTCCGGAAATGCGATATCCCTAAATGTACCACATTAATATAATTTCTCCCGATTAACCATGAACCCAACCATGTGCGGATCCCTCCGAGGCCCCGCCAGACCCTCCTGGAGTGGTTAACTACAATGTTCGTGGACCTAACCAAATGTGGATCCCTTCGAGGCCCCTTCAAACCCTTCCGGAGTGAACGTATACGCTCTAACACTCGTATACATCACTTTGCACATTTAAGAATGTAAGTTCGTAAGAATTACTTGCCTTTGAGACATGTTGGGATGTTTCAAGATGGTAAACAACCACCGTTGAAAGAACTCGGAGATTCCGAACTTAGACGATTTGTAAAATGACTATCAACAGCAATACGACTGGAACAGAAACTGAAATACACCCGAAAACCCCGCCAACGATTCGTGTAATCCGGTAACACAACATAGATGGAAGGTTACAACCAAACCCTCTTGATTTCACAAAAGCTCATAAATTAAACTATGATTTCGTAGGGGAAATATTAACCAGGGACAGTTAAATAATACACATCATGATTCTACAAATAATTAGGAAAGAAACGGAGGAAATAGCAAAACATCCCAAAATCCCGAAAGTTAGGATTCTATGAAGTTACCTTGATTCAAGGGAGAAATAAGGTGGAACGATGATCACGACATGTTAGGAACCCAGAAATGATGTTGGATGATGATGTTCTAACAATATCTCATCAATGGTGTCGCCCAAATCGCTGCTCGGAGGAAAAGAAAAGGAAAATAGAAGAAACCCGTAGAGAAAACGCTGAACCAGGTATATAAATTGGCCCGCTATAATGTACGCAAGTCAGGGAAACTTAACGTACGTTATGAACTTAGCGTACGCTACACACTAACTGTTACATACGTAATGGCCTGGCAGAAGTCTCTGCCCGATCATCTGTAGGCTATAACGTACGCTACTGAAGACGTAATCCAGATGAGACTAACGTATGTTATATATCACCGATAACGTCAAGTAGTTAAGAACTGTTGAGAGTCAATTATTCTAGGAAAGAATATCACCGAGTCTAAATGTGACGATTGATGAAACATGAGGACACGCTTCGAAGGGTTCAAGACGACGAACTTAAGCGCTACAAGAAAATATGATTCCGACTACCCAAAGGTTCGGCAAACTAACGAAAGTAATTATCCTAAACTTATAGGAAATTACAAAACGGACCAAAATGCTCGAAAAACACGATACGAGGTCGAACCACCAAACCAAAGCTCAAAACACGACTCCCAATGTTAATCGAACTTATGGGAACATAAAAAACAATTTCGAACCATGATTATGCCAAACGGACCAAAAAGTGGAAAGATTGCTAATAAACACGAAATTGAGTAAAACAGATCCGAAATATGCTCGAATGACAAAAATATGCAGAATTAAACATTCTCAAAATGTTAAGACGGTTACAAGCGAGTTGTTGAAAATAGAAAATACACCAAATGAAATCGCTAATAATAGAAAAAATACGAATATTACATTCTCCCCCTCTAAAAAATAAGTTTCGTCCCGAGACTTAGGAGATAAATAATTCAGGGTATTTAGCACGCATGCTATCTTTCGGTTTCCCAAGTCGCTTCTTCGACTCAATGCCTCGACCACTGCACTTTAACCAATGAAATGGTTTTGTGCTGAAGTTGTTTTTCACGATGCTCAAGGATTTTCACCGGCCCTTCTTCGAACGTGACATCATCCGCTATCTTAATATCTCCATGATTAACGATGTGACTCGGTTCCGGAACGTACTTTCTCAATTGAGAAACGTGAAAACACATTATGAACGTGACTAAGGGCTGGAGGTAACGCCAATCGATAAGCCAACTCACCGACTCTATCTAGAATCTCAAATGGCCCAATATACCTAGGGCTAATCTTTCCCTTCTTCCGGAAATGGTAAAACCCTTTCGTTGGCGATACCTTGATCAGAACATGATCCCCCACCTCAAACTCCAATGGTCGACGACGAATATCAGCATAGGATTTTTGTCGACTCTGAGCAGTCAACAATCTGTCCCGAGTGGTAGAAATTTTCTCTCTGCTTTCCATTAACATATCTGGATCCATCCCAACTAACTCCGAGGCCTCATCCCAACAAAGTGGAGATCTACATCGTCTACCATATAATGCTTCAAAAGGTGCTATATTGATCAATGCATGCCAATTATTATTTTAAGTAAACTCGATCAACAGTAGATGTAATTCCCAATCACTAATCCAGTCTCGGGCACACGCCCGCAACATATCCTCTAGGATCATCCATTCGGTATGTCTATCTGATTGTGGATGAAAATATATACCCAAACTCAACTCGGTACCGAAAGTCTAATGGACGTATTTCCGAAAATACGACACAAAGTGACCATTCCGATCTGACACAATAGTCTTAGGCGTACCATGCAACCTTACTATCTCGGTTATAAATGTCCTAGCTAGCCTCTCTGGTCCCCATGTATCCTTAATTCCAAGGAAGTGTGATGATTTGGTTAATCGATCAACGATCACTCAAATCACATTCATTCTAGTTTTTTCCCTCGGCATTCCACTGATAAAGTCCATGAAAATATATTCCCACTTCCACTTAGGAATAAGAAGTGATTTCAGCAGCCTGACTGGTCGCTGATGCTCTATTTTGACTTATTGGAACATCAAACACCGTGATACGAACTCCATGACATCCTTCTTCATATTATTCCACCAAAAATTCCTCTTAAGGTATTTATACATCTTACTCATTCCGGGATGGATGGAGTAAGGAGTAGCATATGGGCTTCTCGAAGTATTCTATGCCTCAATTCTAAATCATTTGGGATGCAGAGTCTTCCCTGGAATCTCAAAATACTATCCTCATGGACCATAAAGCCGGGGGCTTTCCCTTTTCTGCATCCGCCTTCAGTTGACTGATCATCGGGTCATTCACCTACTCCCCTTTGATGTCATCAACTAAGGACAAAGTAATTTCGAGGGCACACAACTGACCCTGCACATGCTGATCCATACCTCGATTTCATGATCAATAAACTCCTGTCGAATCTTCGCTTGTGGTGTGAGAACCTCAAGCATCTGAAGAGATACCATCTTCTGGCTCAACGCGTCTGCCACAACATTGGCTTTCCCGAGACGGTAAAGGATTTCCATGTGGTAATCCTTTATCAATTCTAACCAACGATGCTGTCTCATATTCAGTTCCTTTCAGCTGAAAATGTATTTTGAACTCTTACAGTCGATATAAATCCGGCACGGAGAACCGTATAGATAGTGGTGCTAAATCTTCAGTGCAAACACAACTGCAGCCAACTCAAGGTCATGAGTAGGATAATTCATTTCGTACTGTTTCAACTGTCGCGACGTAAAAGCTATAGTTCTTTCATGTTGCATGAGTACGTACCCGAGTCCCTGGTCTGATACATCATTATAAACCAAAAATCCACCATTCCCTTGAGCCAAGGCTAGAACCGGCGTCATAGTCAAATGCTTTTTCAGTTCCTCGAAACTCTGTTGCCTCTTCTCATTCCATTCGAACTTTTCGGATTTCTGGAGTAATTGAGTAAGTGGTCGAGCAAGTTTGGAGAACCCCTCAACGAATCACGGATAGTACCCAGCAAGACCCAAAAAGCTATGAACTTGTTTCACGTTCTTAGGCGGTGCCCAATCTAACACTGCCTCAATCATCTGTGGATCTACACGACCCCCTTCAGCCGAAATTACGTGACCAAGAAACATAATTCTTACAACCAAAATTCGCTCTTTGAAAACTTCGCGTAAAGTCGTTGGGCTCTCAACATTTCCAACACCAAGCATAAATACTGAGCATGCTCTTCGTGATCACAATAATATACTAAGATATCATTGATGAAGACGACTACACACTTATCAAGATGCTCAATAAATATTTTAATCAACTGCATAAATACTGTAGGCGCGTTAGTTAGCCCAAATGGCATAACCACATACACATAATGCCCGTATCTCGTCCGAAAAGCAGTTTTAGGAATGTCGGATGTTGGAATATTTTATTCCAAATATTCATTATCGAGTTTTGATGATTAGTTGTTGAACAAAGAAAAACAACAAGGAAGAAAAACAAAACAATGAAGAAGTCGAAGACGCAAAAAGCCGGACAGAACATGTCTTAATGTACGCAACACATGATGCATAGCGTACGCAATGAAGACAATATAATGTACGTAACACAGATTGTATAACGTACGTAATGAGATGATACGAATTCAAATATTGAAACCGTTGAATGGAATGATGACTTCATGGAGTACGTCATCATGCAACAGATATCTTGAGTGGAGATAATGTACGTAATGGAGGTTTCGGTAACGTACGTAATGGAAAGAATGAAGCTACTGGACTGATCTGCACTGAGCTTAACGTACGTAACAATATGTTGTTAACGTACGTAACATATCTAACGTACATAATGCAAGGCTATTAACGTATGCTATGAAGTTAGAAAGAGCTAATGGCTAGTTGAGGATTTGGAGCCTATAAATACCACTTTCTATATTATTGAACCTACAACAACTCAAATCAATTGGTCCATTGATCAGATATTGATATACATATTCTTGTTGTTGTAATTGTGCTTATTCTGATAAGTGTTTGAGTGTTATACACGAAAATATATACGAGAGGAAAAAGAAAGGATAAGATTGGATTCGGTGTTATTAGGATCAAGGATCCGGCATTATTAGAATCACAATCTATATCCACTTGAGGTTTGTCTAGTACCCATAGAAAGCAAGATAGGTTGATTCCTTATCCGATAGAAAAGGAAAATAGTTTAACTTGGACCGAAAAAAATACAAGTGTGTGAACGGTTTATCTCGGACCGATAGAAGACGAGATTGTAACGGTAATCCCTCGACTGATAGAAGAGAGGTGCAAAGGTTGATCTTTAACCTATTGAAAAAGATACGGAGAGAGGATGTAGGCACGTTCGGCCGAACCTCTATAAATCTTGTGTCGTTTATCTTTCCGCACTCTAAATCGCTTCCGCAAAGCGCAAAGAGTTTCATAACTCTTATATATACTCGGCGCCTATTTAAAAATGGCGAAGATACCGACAATCTTGCTCCAACAATTGGTACCAGAGTGGGTATCCATATTAGGATAAACATCCGAGGAGAGAAGATCCTATGGCATTTCAAATTTCACCGGTCGAAGGTCTTGCTCTAAATCGACCACCATTCATTGATGGGTCGAACTTCATGACTTGGAATAAAAAGATGTCTATCTTCATCCGAGCATACGACATCGAGCTGTGGAAAGTTATATGTCTTGGTCCGAAAATTCCCACGAACACCAACGGTACGCTTAAAACTTTCGAAGAGAATGATGATTCCAATTGGAAAAATGACCATTATAATTGCAAAGCAACGCAATTATTATATTGTGCTTTAAATTCGGAAGAACATAACTGGATCTCAACTCGTGATAGTGCCAAGGAAATATGGAAGATGCTAGAAGTCACACACGAAGGGACAAATCAATTCAAGGAGACGAAGATTAACATGCTTCTCCACGACTAAGAGCTATTCCAAATGAAAAACGAATAATCCATAACAATCATGCTCGATCGATTTTCGGCCATTACAAATGGATTAGCTTGTTATGGGAAACCCCTTTCGAGTAGCGAAAAAGTAAAGAAGATCCTACGATCACTACCTCGGGAATGGGACGACACGGTGACGGCGATTATGGAATCTAAATATTTAAATAATCTTTATTTTAGAGCCCTCGTTGCTAATTGATTACGAGAATGTTCTAAAATATCGGAATGCAAAACCGAAGCCGAAGGAAAGATCAATAGCTATGAAAGCTAAGGTGTCTCGCAAAGAAGAAATACCGATCGATGAAAGTGATGAAGAATCGGCATATTATTCCAAGAATATTAATAAGTTTCAAAACTTATTGAATCAGAGAAAGAAGGACATCAAATCGGGCGAATCTAAGAAATTCGACAACAACTATCGAATATGTGGTAAACCCACTTTGCAAAGAATTTCCGAGAATCAACTTCCAAGAAGGAAGCATTAATCACAACATGGAGTGACGAAGATGATGAGGATTATTATAATCAAAATAATCTCACACTTATGGCCAAAAGTTCATTCGACGAAAGCGATGTCGAAAGTCAAGTAATTAATTCTTACAATGAATTATTTGAAGCATTCGAACTTTTACATACCGATTTTCAATATGCTTTAATTGAAATAAATTCCTCAAATCGAAGAATAAAATATTGGGAGACGAAATCTCCAAGTTTGAAAAAGGGAAAATTGTCGGGACCGATCATTCTAAATGCCTTGAAATTGAGAATAAATTGAAAGATGATTTTTTGAAAGTTCAAGACGAACTTAAAATTTTAACAAATAAATTTTCTTGCGAAAATAACAAATTTGAACAAATGCTTTCCGTTCAAAAATATACTTTAAACAAAGAGGGGTTAGGATACAAACCGCATGATAAAACCGAATCCTTTAATGTCAAAATACCCCGTTGCAAAATATTTAAACTTTGGGCATCATATTTCAACTGCAAAAACCCACGATGGACGATAAAAATTAAAAAGATTTGAATTCCTAAAGGAACCTTTATTTCATATATCGTCTATGTTTTGAAAGAAAAATTAACTATCGGTTGGATCCCCAAAAATAAAAATTAAATATTTCACCAATTGGTATCTTTATCTTTGATATTTTCAAAATTAATATTTAACTCAGGGGGAGTTGTTATACTTTTAATGGGGAGATATATTTGTTAGGAGGGTTTTCCCCATTTGAGCATACATATTATTGATTTTATCACCTTATATGCACTTTTTGCTGAGAACAGAAATGGAAAGAAGAATGGTATAAAAGAAGAATGGTATAAGGGGAGAAAAATAAAAGAATGGGAGAGAAAAAGTCATGGAAGAATGACGAGAAAAATAAAAACTATAGATCAGGAAAAGACAAAGGAGAAAGTCGAAAAAGATGAAAAAGAAAAGGAGGAGTTGAAAAAGGAAAAGAAGAAGTTGAAAAGGAGGAAAAGGAAAGATGGGAGATGGAAACTAATGAAACGGACAAAGTCGAAAACTTTGATCTGTATGTGTATATATATATATATATATATATATATATATATTATTTTATATTTTGCAGGTTTATCCCATTCAAGAGTGTTGTGTTGGAATCATCAAAAGAGGGAGATTGTTGGAATATTTTATTCCAATATTCATTATCGAGTTTGATGATTAGTTGTTGAATAAAGAAAAACAACAAGGATGCAAAACAAAACAACGAAAAAGTCGAAGATGCAAAAATCCGGACAGAACATGTCTTAACGTACGCAACACATGATGCATAGCGTACGCAATGAAGACAATGTAACGTACGTAACACAGGTTGTATAACGTACGTAATGAGATGATACGAATTCAAATATTGGAACCATTGAACGGAACGATGACGTCGTGGAGTACGTCATTATGCAACGGATATCTTGACGAAGATAACGTACGTAATGGAGGTTTCAGTAACGTACGTAATGGAAGAAACGAAGCTACTGGACTGATCTGCATTGAGCTTAACATACGTAACAATATATTGTTAACGTACATAACATATCTAACGTACGTAATGGAAGGCTATTAACGTACGCTATGAAGTCAGAAAGAGCTAATGGCTAGTTGAGGATTTGGAGCCTATAAATACCACTTTCTATGGTATTGAACCTAAAACAACTCAAAGCAACTGATTCATTGATCAGATATTGATATACATATTCTTGTTGTTGTAATTGTGCTTATATTGATAAGTGTTTGAGTGTTATACACGAAAACATACATGAGAGGAAAAAGAAAGGATAAGGTTGGATTCGGTGTTATTAGGATCAAGGATCCAGCATTATTAGAATCACAATCTATATCCACATGAGGTTTATCTAGTACCCATAGAAAGCTAAATAGGTTGATTCCTTGTCTGCTAGAAAAGGAAAACATTTTAACTTGGACCGACAAAAAGAAAAGTGTGTGAACGGTTTATCTCGGACCGATAGAAGACGAGATTGTAACGGTAATCCCTCGACCGATAGAAGAGAGGTGCAGAGGTTGATCTTTAACCTATAGAAAAAGATACAGAGAGAGGATGTAGGCACGTTTGGCCGAACCTCTATAAATCTTGGGTCGTTTATCTTTCCGCACTCTAAATCGCTTCCGCAAAGCGCAAAGAGTTTCATAATTCTTATATATACTCGGCGCCTATCTAAAAAAGGCAAAGATACCGATAATCTTGCTCCAACATCGGACTCCTTCACCCAGAGCTCGTAGTATCCAGACCTCAAGTCAATCTTCGAGAATACCGTAGCTCCCTGTAACTGGTCAAACAAATCATCTATGCGAGGCATGGGATAGTTATTCTTAATGGTTACTTTGTTCAATTCCCAGTAATCGATACATAACCGTAGTGAACCATCTTTCTTCTTCACGAACAAGACTGGCGCACCCCAAGATGAAGCGCTAGGTCTGATATATCCCTTCTCCAACAATTCCCCCAACTGACTCTTCAACTCCTGCATTTCCGAACGTGCCATGCGATACGGTGCCTTAAAATTGAGGAAGCATTTGGTTCTAAATAGACTATGAACTTGATCTCATGCTCCAGCGGTAGTTCTAGCAAATCATCTGGAAAAACATCCGAAAACTCGTTTACCACAGGAATCGAGGAAAGTTCAACTTTCCCGTCCTCTGCTCTCGCGGCATAACACCAGTACCCCACACAACCTTCCCTAATGAGTTTCGCCGCCTTCATGGTGCTGATTATAAGTTTCTGACCCCTCCTCATGTAATACCCGTAAAATCGATTTCTGGTAATTTCTTTTTTTTTGGCGAAAGTCTGTTTTGACGACTCGCTCATGACCGTTTCGTCATTCCGAGAATGATTAATTCTGAAATTTTTGTCATCCGAGCTCGTTTCGGTGTCGTTTTGTTGAGTTCCGTGCTTTTTGGCGACTTTTCCGCACTTGAGTTCGATTCTTGCGAATCTCGTCCGAAACTGCTGTTTCGAGTTTCCCGTAAGTCCGTTTAACTTTGTTAGACGTGTTGTGAACTTCAGTTTGGTGTTTCGATCATGTATCGTGTATTTCGGACGTTTTGGGCCATTTTCGTAATTTCCCAAAGTTTGGGGTAATTACTTTCCGTTGTCGAATTTTGAGCCTTCGGGTGGTTGGAATCATGTGTTCTCTTAGTGCTCGAGTTCGTCTTTGCGAGTACTTCGTAACCATATCTTCGATTCGTATTCAGGTTCGGGTTTCGGGGTCGTTCGGGCCGTCGTTTGGGCCCAGGCCGGCATTGGCCGAGTTACGGCCGGTAGTGCTCGGCAGTTACGTACGTAAGGCCGGTTACGTACGTAATGCCCTGGCCGGTAATGTACGTAACGGGCCGGCAGATTTGGGGCAGTGACTAGGCCATGGCCGGTTACGTACGTAAGCCTCGGCCGGTTACGTATGTAACCCGGCCGGCAGGCAGCCTATTTAAGGCCCTGCAGTCGGGTTTTTCACCCATTTTCTCACTCTCTTCCTTCTCTTCCGCGGCTGGAGGTGTATGAATCATGGAGAGATATTGTTGGACAATCAATCCATGAAGTCTTGGAGTTCATATCATTAATAATCCGTCCTATAACATCCTTTGATCGATCCAATCAGGTCAGATTTTCTAGAAATCTAATTTTGGGGATTTTGGGTATTTTGTTCAATTTCGTCCGTTTAATCCGATTTAACTTAGGATTGTGATGGATTGATGATTATTTAGATGTATTGTATCATTTACCTTGTTATTCCATGGTTGGATCGTATCGATTCGTTGTTTTGGTCGAGTTCTTGATCGACGCCTTGAAGGTGTCCGGTAAAATGTCATAGAGGGGTTTTCGGGCGTTCTACGATTATTCTTCCTCGTATGATCGATGATTTATGGATCATATATTGTCTCGAGCCGAGACGTGAACCTGAGAGTTGTTGTTTGAATTTTATTGTTCTTCGTGATTCGAACATGATTATTCGATTTTTGTTGTCTCGACCGTTGTGGTTCGATCGTTTGATTGTTCGGTTTTTGTTGATCTCGTTTCGTGATTGTTGAGCGTTCAGACTCCTTCCTAATTTCCTTATATTCGGGAAATTTGTCTCGTTTTCGATCTTCCAACCCTTGGGCGGTGGAATTCCGTATTTCTTCAGCGATTGGCTCGCGTTTTGATTGATGTACCGTTGGGGTGGTCAATCATATTGATTTTCGTTCGTTGTGTTTTGTGATTGTTCGGATAATCGACTTGGTTGTATTACCTGTTTGATGACGCTTGTCACTTGCTGGTTTTATTATTTCTCTATCGGTGGCGTTGTGTTGGTCGTCGTGGAGCGTGTTTTCACGCCGTATGTTCCTTTGCATTTCTTGCAGCGTTTCGCCGTCGGGCGCGAGTTTTCGGTTTTTGGGTATCTCGTCGAGTTTTCCTGACAGTGGATATTGCTTCTCCCTACTTATTTTAAGTTTCGGGACGAAACTTCTTTTAAGGAGGGTAGAATGTAATACCCGTTATTTTGATTTCCGGTAATTTCTTTTTTTTTCGGCGGAAGTCCGTTTTGACGACTTGCTCATGACCGTTTCGTCATTCTGAGAATGATTAATTCTGCACTTTTTGTCATCCGAGTTCGTTTCGGTGTCGTTTTGTTGAGTTCCGTGCTTTTTAGCGGTTTTTCCGCACTTGAGTTCGATTCTTGCGAATCTCGTCCGAAACTGTTGTTTCGACTTTCTCGTAAGTTCATTTAATGTTAATATTCATGTTGCGAGCTTTGTCTTGGTGTTTCGATCACGTATCGTGATTTTCGGGCGTTTTGGGCCATTTTCGTAATTTCCCAAAGTTTGGGGTAATTACTTTCCGTTGTCGAATTTCGAGCCTTCAGGTGGTCGGAATCGTGTGTTCTCTTAGTGCTCGGATTCGTCTTTGCGAGTACTTCGTAACCATATCTTCGATTCGTACTCAGGTTCGGGTTTCGGGGTCGTTCGGGCCATCGGAGTTGGTCCCGGCCGAGTCATGGCCGGGCATGCTCGGGCGAGCCACCGCCGAGTAACGTGCGGTAGTGATCGGCGATTCGCACGTAAGGCGATTACGTATGTAAGGCTCGACCGTAACGCACGTAACGCCCGGCATTTCCAGCGATGCGTTCGGCCATGGCGATTACGACGTAAGCCATGGCGATTACGCACGTAACGGCAATCGGCCTATTTAAGGCTGGCGTGTTTTTCTTGACCATTTCTCATTCTTTTTCTTCCCGTACGCGGCTGTGGGTGTGTGAATCATCTAGAGATGTTGTTGGACAATGAATCCATGAAGTGTTGAGGTTCATATCATCAATCATCCGTCCTATAACATCCTCCGATCTACCGAATCAGGTCAGATTTCCTAGAAATCTAGTTTTGGGGAATTTGGTTATTTTGGTTGTTTTCGTCCGATTAATCCGATTTAACTTAGGATTATGATGGATTGATGAATATTTAGATGTATTATATCATTTCCTTTATTATTCCATGGTTGGATCGTATCGACTCGTTGTTTTGGTCGAGTTCTTGGTCGACGCCTTGAAGGTGTCCGGTAGAATGTCATAGAGGGGTTTTCGGGCGTTCTACGATTATCCTTCCTCGTATGATTGTTGATTTATGGATTATATGTTGTTAGGGTCGAGTTTCTTGCGAAGAAACCAAGTTGAACCCTTCCGTTCGTTGTCGTTTTCCTTTTCGAAAACATCGGGTGTTTCGAAGCTTTCCGGTTGAGCCGTGTTCGTCGGGATACTTGCGTGCCGATTGTGAGGCAAGTACCTTCTCCATATAATTCTTGTTTTGTGGATATGATAATTGGTGATCGTCTAAATGTGTTTGTGTGGTCGTTTGAATTGAACTTTCAAAAGATTTGATTAGCCTTGTTAAAGGCCCTCTTTCAAAACGCGTGTTTTTTGTGAATAGTGTGGTTTGTGAACTATGTGAATTCTATTGATATGTTTGGTGTTGATGTTGCCCTTGGTATTGCGTGTGGACGTATATGGTTTCTTTTCGGTGCGTTACGGTTTGACGTGGTGTTTTGCTAAGTGTTGTTGGCATTAACTCATGATTTGACATATTTGTGATTGTGGCAAATGTGAAACCCTTGTCGTTGTGAACTCTATGCATTGATGATTCGACCACAAGGTTATCAATTCGGGTAGGTCTGGAGAGGGCTCCGAGAATCGTCACTTGCGAGTGCGATGTCACGATAACTTGTGGGTATATTGGATTGATGTTTACCGGGTAGGGACCCGTGAGGCCTCCGGCGCGTTACTTGCAGTACGGCCATTTGTTGTGATTTGACCATAAGGTTATCTAATCGGGTAGGTCTGGAGAGGGCTCCGAGAATCGGTACTTGCGAGTACGATGTCAAGATAACTTATGGTTGTGATATGTTGTGAATTGTTTCGCTAGCCAGCTCGGGAGGGTCCTTCGAGGCCTCGGGTGGGATGTCCGTGGTAGCGTCCCGGTCCTAGGCGATGCGCGTGCGTGATTACGTTTCGTTGATTTTATGTCCGTTGTGGACTCGTGATGTTGGGCTAGGGCCCTGTGAATTGTTGTCGGTTTTCTATTTGCGAAAATAAAACATTTGGGCTGTGACCCTGTTGATTTTGGAAAGAGAAAGATTTGATAATCCTAATTTGTTTTCTATTAAAACTCCCGAGGGTATTTTAAACCATTTTGCAAACCATTCTCGTTATTTGTGATCTTTCGGATTTGGAAAGTTTTACTCAAATTCTTGCCTCGGGAAGTATTCGTTTCGTGGTATTTTAATCTTTAAGGATTCCTGGTTATTGTGATTCGTGGAACTTGAATTATATGGCTCGTATTTGCACTTTGTATTTGCACTAGCAAAACAGTGGAATTTTGCTAACCCCCGAGTATTCGGGGGGTGGATGTCTATTTTTGCATTCAGGTTTTGGAGCATAGCACAGGGTCGGCATGAAGGATGATGAAAGATGAACGATACTAATCACACGAGGATCCGTTGATGTCGGATTGGTCTAGTTGTATCTTCTTTTCCGCTGCAGTATCTTTTCCCCGTTGTACGGGAGTTTATTGTATTTTGACCCATGCGTGGGTATGTGTTTGGAATTGAGTTGTAAGTATTTATTGAAAGACCAAGTCGGTCTACTGAGTCATTTTAGCCTTAAAGGCGATGTTTAGATGTTTGATTTAGTTATCAGCCTGGTAGACCCTCGAGGAGAGGGTCTACGACGTGTAATATCCCTGAGTGGATTGGGGGTGTTACAAAATCGATTATACGACAATTCATTATTCTCATTCACTCTTATCATAGATCTCCATATCATGATAGCCCCTTGGTGGTTGTCTGACAACAACTTGCCAATTAGATGTTTTGCTTTCTCTCCAATAGAACACTTGTGAGGCTTGCGTTGCTAGTATAAAAGGATCTCCTTTTTTAAATTGATCTTGAAATTGCGCAAAGTTGACTAATGTAAATCCATCTTCAACCTTCACTCCACGATAGATATTCGCCCAATCACACTTAAATAAGGGAGTCTCGAACGTAAGATAGTCCGACACTATAATGTTACGCAAGATCCTATAATGACCTATTGTGTTGCTACTAGATTGGTAATTGTCATTTTGCCCAGATTGACGTATTGTAGTTGCTTCAAGTGAAACACCACTATTCTGTGTGGACTCACTACTACAAAACTGGCCTTTTAACAACGGTTCTGGAACCGCTGTTAATGGCACCGATGTTAAATTTAACATCGGTTTTCTAATTTAACATCGGCTCTTTCAGAAAACCGTTGTTAATTTAACAGCGGTTGTTACAAAGAACCGATGTTAAATGTAAAATTAACATCGGTTCTTTCAGAAAACCGATGTTAAATGTAAAATTAACATCGGTTCTTTCAGAAAACCGCTGTTAACTAAACAGCGATTGTTACAAAGAACCAATGTTAAATGTAAAATTAACATCGGTTCTTTGTAACAACCGCTGTTAAATTAACGACAGTTTTCTATAAGAACTGCTGTTAAAATTTTTGAAAAAAAATTAATTGCCCCTGCTCACATCCCTCCAAGCTCGCCCGCCCACTGTCTAGGCCCGCACATCCCCGCCCAGCCCCCTCCCGCCCCGCCCAGCCCTCCCGCGACCTGTAAATGTATATTTTTGTGCATTTTTTGCTGCTCATGGGATTCGAACCTGTGACCTCCATAAGATGGAGGTGGTATCAAACTGCTGAGCTGAAGTCACTTTCTGTTATTTTTATTGCTTTATTTTATATAAGTGTAGAACAAATCATATATATGTATATATATATATAGGTTTTTTAATATCGTAATATTTCTGTAATTCTCTCGATATGATGCACGAATACTTCTACAAATTATTCTTGCGCATATAGAAATCATCTTTTTGCGCTGTCCGTGTATATACTGCATAGATACGTAATTTAGTGTGCCACACATGGTGGATTATTGATTTTAATTTTATTTTATTGATACGGATGGGTGGTTATCGCATATTCACAGGTGTGTACGGTAGCGCGTAATAAAAATCTTAAATTTTGGATTTTGCCTAAAGAGAAAATTATGCAATTAAGAGGATCACTGATTAGTAGATGAAAGTCGTTTTCTTGATGCAACATTAATGCAAAGGAACATTATTTTTGCAATGCACCAAGGTTGGAGATGTTCATTTCTGAACTCATCCTATGATTTTTCTAGGTCGAATTCTCTCATGCTTTTGGATCTTTGTTTTGATAAATAGGATTTTTGTCAAGAGAGACCCGTCTTTGCCTTCAGTCTTTTTTATCTTTCTCTCTGTTTTTTTTTTATTTTTCCTTCAGGAGGAAGGTGTAGTTTGACGAAAATACAGGGAATGCAACCTGCTGAGCATGTTTGCATCCATCACCGACGTACTCATTACTCTCTTGCTGCTTTCTATGTTGTCTCTAACCTTGTTGTTTAAGAAAATACGATTTTTATTGGAATGTGTCAGGATTATGATTGCTTCATGGTCTCAGATTAAATGTTGTGCAGTCTCTCATTCTTCTTATGAACAGAAAGGTATCGACCTTATTTATTTGTTTCCTGTCGAACCTTATTATCAACTGGGTTTTTTGAACAATCATGTCATCCATAGCATAAAGCGAATGAATGTAAGGCATAAGAATGAGATTAAGAACCGTGCGCTTCAAAATGTCTTGTTTCGGATGCTACAGGTGTGTGTTGATCCATTTTCTTTCTGGATGCCAGTTTCTATGTTGCTGATTTTGTAAGTTCCTTTTGTTTTTGTAGCAAGAGGATGAGAAAAAAGCAAAGAGAGCACTTATCACCCTATGGGAGCTTCACAGGGGAAAGGTGTGGTATGGCGAAAATACAGGGAATGCAATCTGCTGTGCATGTTTGCATCCATCACTGACGTACTCATTACTCTCTTGCTGTTTTCTGTGTTGTCTCTAATCCTGTTGTTTAAGAAATTACAATTTTTATTGGAATGTGTCAGGATTATGATTGCTTCAGGTCTCTCATTTCTGCTCGATTTCAGGAAGATAGAGGAGGATGATACTGATGCATCAAATGGTGATCAGGAAACACTTAAATCTCATGTAACAATGAATGGAAAGGATACCTATAAGGTCAATTTGCATCACGATGAATGATATTTCAAAAGTTTTACCTGGATGCTTCTACATTTCCCACATACCTCATAAGTTTGTGCATATATGTTTAAAAATAGGATTCCTTTCAGGCTCACCAGAAGGGCACACATGCTAGCAAGAAAAAAAAGAAAGCAAAGCTGCGTGCCATCATGCTTTGAATCTTTTCAGGCAACGATTGACATGCAAGAAAAACATATCAAATTATACACCACTAAATCATCTGAAAGATCCACAGGTTTTTCTATTCTTTATTATTAAAAACTTGCTTGTCTTCTTTAGGAAACTTATTAGGGTCGCATAAGATTTCATTACTATTTTGTGTGTAGAAAAATATTTGGGCTGGCCCATGAAACCTATAAATCTTACTTCTGCCTCTCTTCATGAAAGTTAGTGTACAGTTATCGCGCATCGATAATATTTTCACCTATTCATCTCTCTCTCTCTCTCTCAATGTTTTTTTGTTTTCTTTCTACAGACCTGCATTGCAATGACTATGGAGTGGGTAACTTTTCCAAGTTGAGGAATACATATTACATGCACCTAATTCTTACATCTTTTATGAGTATATTTACCTCATTTCCACGCATTATTTATTTATTTTCTTCTTTTCTCCATTATTTTTCTTGGATCCGAAAAAAGGGTCCAGGATACATAATACTGAATTTATGGTTTCTTAGCAGGAGGTTACACACGAGGTTGGGTGATAATATTCTGCTGGTGAAAACTTTAATTGGTGGTAATAGATTTATGGGACGCCTAACTACTGGTTAGGTTGTTATGTTGTCATTTTAGGGACTCGTGATCGCAATATAATGAAATGCGTTTGCCTTTTCTTTTTTATTTTTTTCTCCGATGAAATAAGAATGGTTGTTGGTGCCTCTCACTACTACCACCGAAGGTAATTTTCTAAACTTTTATAATCCTTTTCTTATTCATATATGAACTTTTAAAAAAAAAAAGGAAATATTTGGAATTATTCCTCATCATGATTATTGTAGATGTCATACACTTGATGAACAATTTCCCAGAGTTGGTTGTTTTTAAGCGAGTTTAAGAGAAAGTACTTGCTCTTAGTAACAACATTGCATGTAATGGTCATGTTGCAATGACCTCTCCTCATGTTGACCCGGTGAATTCATTTATTTCTTGGAATTGTTTAACCTCCTTTGTTAAGAAAATGTAGAAACGTGGTAATATGGTATCGTCTTGGTGATCATATTATTTTGTTTTGGTTTGGAACTAGAAATTGGTGACTCCATTTATTTCATTGATATATAATTGCTTAAATTTGATTTGGCAACTGAGGAGATGATTGCGGATGTTCTTTGTGTTGAAATTTTCAAGGGTGCAGTTGATGGCGGTCATGAGAATGTCGGCAGTTCCCTTGTATTATCCAACATGGCCTCATGTTGACCCGGTGAATTCATTTATTTCTTGGAATTGTTTACTCTGTTTTATCATGATATTAACCTCCTTTGTTAAGAAAATGTAGAAACATGGTAATATGGTATCGCCTTGGTGATCATATTATTCTGTTTTGGTTTGGAACTAGAAATTGGTGACTCCATTTATTTCATTGATATGTAATTGCTTGAATTTGATTAGGCAACTGAGGAGATGATTGCGGATGTTCTTCGTGTTGAAATTTTCAAGGGTGCGGAATATCCTTACAATGCCACAAATGAATACATATGACGTCTATTTCAGACTTGATTTAGAATTTGTCAGCTGCGCTTCGACGTACGCCTAATAAAAATATTATTTGAGCATATTCTTTTGCAGGCACGTTCAATATAGAACACGACTCACCGACCTCTTGCACCAGGGTACACTTTTGCAGGAAACACAGACAAACTTCAATACACACCATCCTCACCGCAACCGAGCTGAACTCAGCCCTAAAATGGGCACCACCGTGCATCGCACGGTGGGTAAACCTAGTATATATATATATTTGTGTATGTAAATATATGTGTGTATTTGTGTGTGTGTGTGTATGTGATGTGTGTATATATATATATATATATATATAGAGAGAGAGATATAGATATATATATATATCTCTCTATCTATATAACTATATATATATATATATATATAGAGAGAGAGAGAGAGAGATAGATATATATATATATTGTGTGTGTGTCCATGCCTATGTGTGTTTTTGTGTGTGTGAGCATGTGTGTACCGTGTGTGTGCTATATATATATATATATATGTGTGTGTGTGTGTGTGTGTATGGTTGTGTGTATGTGTTCATGTTGAGATTATGGATGGGAAGAACATTAGGCGTAGATGAAGGTTTTGATAATTTGGTCTACGAGCGGTTGAGTGTATTTGGACCTATGGAGTGAGCCTGAGTTCGGAGTGGAGTTTGTTTTCGGAGCAATAATCGAGTTTTGGATCCGGGTTGATTATCGTTGGTCGTTTGATCCGATCAATTAATTAAGGGGTGCAAATGAGGTAATATATTAGCCAACTATAATTACCTCGAAATTATAAAAATATTAAATTGGACCCTTATATTAAGTTGTCTATTATGTATTTATATTAAATATTTGGATTTCAATGGATCGATCGGGGAGCCATATTCGTCGGGACTTTCGGCATCAATTATCGAGGCAAGTTATTACTTGCACATTTTATAATATTTAATTAATGGTTTAAGTTTCATTCGTTTATAACTCATATATCAATGATCATAATTGTGAACTCTGGAGATTTGGGATTGTACGTTGTCTGATTTTGGGAATTAAATCATAATGTATATGATTTACATTTGTTATTGGTATACTTGGGTATCGAGGATATATTATGGTAAAGATGAGGATATGAGTTATCTATAGTCTATGGTACTTTTGGATCGTCGAATATTGAGGAAATTGGTGGTGATGGTTTTAACATCGAGATTGCTCTCGAAGGACTCGGGACAAGTACTATAATCATTTTTGTCATTTCATGTCGATCATGTTGTGATACATTCGTGTATTGTTGTTATGCATTTGTGTATTATTGTTAATATGCATTTGTGCATTGTTGTCGTATGTCCACATCGTGTTTATCTGACGGGATCATCTTGGGATCTATGCTAGCGTGCGCTGGATCATTGGACGGGTTTATCCACCTCGTGTTGGTCCGACGGGATCATCTTGGGATCTATGCAGTGAACGCTGGATCATTGGATTACCCATATGTTGTTGTGCATATGTTTATTATGGGTTATCCACCTCGTGTTGATCTATCAGGATCATCTTGAGATCTATGCTGTGTGCGCTGGATCATCGGATTTCCATTGAGTATACATTGTTGTTATTGTTGTGGGCATATTGATGTCGTCATGTGAGTATGCATTTGTAGGTCTTGTGTTAGGACCATGTCCGTATGTTGTATTGATCTGATATCAGATTAGACTGACATGATTCATTGTGGCACTGCGTATCCTGAGGTATGTTCCGTATTTCCTTTTTGTTATTCGTCTTTGGATGGACAATCGATTATCGTGTTGATATTTTTTGATGTTATTCGATGGATTGAATTGGCCAGAGTTGGTATAATTTCCATATCGCGAGTTGTGATGATGTTTTGAGAAGCTTGGGTATTGTTGAGATATAGTACAGATATTTAGGTATGAGCTTATTGTGTTGTAAAGGATACGAATTGTGAATTTTTGTAAAGTTACAACGGTAAGATTACATTGGTCGTATTCTTACTTAGTATTTCCATTGGTATGTAATTATTGATGTGATGTGATTGATATCATTGTTGGGTATTATGGCTGACCCCGTCGTGAGCTTTCTTTTTAGGTTCTTGGGATATCGAGCTTGTAGCGGTCGTGAAGAGATGAACTTCCCCGGGGATACTGGCTAGGACATGTATTTGTGAATTGAGTTTCCTGATCAGTTGTATTCTACTGCTAGAGTATTTTTAATTGTTGTCTTTTTCACTGCGTGAGTATTTTTAAATGACCTTTCGTTATCTGGTAACTCAGTTACTTTAGAAAATCGTTTTCTAAACTACTGGGTTTCGGCTGTTTGGCCTTGTACTTTCAAATGAGAGTTTTCGACGGTATTGTTTAATTCCAACAAACGTCTCTATCTCATATTCAGCTCTTTCTGGCTGAAAATATACTTCAAACTCTTGTGATCGGTGTAAATCCGACAGAGAGAGCCATACAAATAATGCCGCCAAATCTTAAGTGCGAAGACAATTGCGGCCAACTCCAAATCCTGAGTAGGATAGTTCATCTCATATGGCTTCAATTGTCGTGATGCAAAAGCTATCGTCTTATCATGCTGCATAAGCACACATCCAAGCCCTTGTCCCGAAACGTTGCTATAAACTGCAAATCCTTCACTACCCTGTGGTAAAGCTAAAATTGGCGCTGAGGTCAAACGTCTCTTCAGCTCATCGAAGCTCTGCTGTCTCTCAGTCGTCTAAACAAACTTTTCCGTCTTCTGGAGTAATTTCGTAAGTGGCCGAGCGAGTTTCCAGAACCCTTCGATAGACTGACGGTAATACCCAGCAAGACCTAAAAAGCTACGAACTTCTTTAACCTTTTTAGGTGGTGCCCAATCTAGCACTGCCTCAATCTTCTGTGGGTCTACATGAACCCCTTCGGCCGAAATCACATGGCCGAGAAACATAACTTCTTCCAACTAGAACTCGCATTTCGAGAATTTTGCATAGAGGTGCTCGGCTCTCAAAACATCTAGTATCAAACGCAAGTGCCGGGCATGTTCCTCCTTATCCCGAGAATAAATCGAGATGTCGTCAATAAAGACGACCATACATCTGTCCAGGTATTCTATGAATAATATCTTGTTCATTAGTTGCATGAATACTGCCGGTGCATTAGTCAATCCAAAAGGCATGACCACGAATTCATAAGGTCCGTACCTCATCCGAAAAGCAGTCTTCGGAACGTCGGACTCTTTCACCCGGAGCTGATAGTACCCTGATCTCAAATCAATCTTTGAGAATACTGCGGCTCCCTGCAACTGATCAAATAAATCATCTATACGAGGCAAAGGATACTTATTCTTGATGGTCACTTTGTTCAGTTCACGGTAATCAATGCATAAACGTAGTGATCCATCCTTCTTCCTTACAAAAAGGACAGGCGCACCCCAAGGCAAAGCGCTCGGTGTGATGTACCCTTTCTCCAATAGTTCTCCCAGATGACTCTTTAATTCTTGCATCTCGGAAGGTGCCTTCCGATAAGGTGCCTTAGAAATCGCCGCGTCAGACTCTAAGTCCACAGAAAATTCTATCTCTCAATCCAGCAGTAATCCGGAGAGGTCATCTGGAAAAACGTCGGGATACTCATTGACACTTGGAATCGAACAGAAATCAACTTCGTTCCCTTCCGTTTTCAAACCATAACACCAATAGCCCATGCAACCTTTATTCAAAAGTTTTACTGCCTTCATGGCACTGATAAGAAACTTAGGCTGGCCCGACTTACATCCCATAAATGAGTACTCGGAACCGTCTGTAGTCATCATGGTGATAACCTTAGTATGATATTCATAATCGTTTGGTGACTGTCAAGCCAATCCTCGACAAGAATCACCATCCTCGCCTTCCATATCAACCACAATCAAATTGGATAACCAATCTATATCGACTATATTCACCGAAAAATCTCTAATCTCCAGGTTCCCCACGATTCTATCCCTGCTAGGTTGTTTCACAATGAAAGGATCGCAAGCAGTTATACAAGTTATACTCAAACGGCGTACACACTCAAAAGAGATGAAAGAATGTGTAGCACCCGAATCAAAAAGTGCACGAAGTGGATGAGATAGGATATGAATGGTACCTGAGGCCACCGCCGCATCGGGTTCGTCTGCTCGACGCATCTCATAGAATCGGAAGTGTGCTGAACTGATGCTAGAATCTCCCCCTCTAGCGTTCTGACTCTGTCCCCGGCCTCTGCCGTAACTCTGCTGTGATTGTCCGACTGGTTGCCTCTGATTCATACTCTGATCTAAAGGCGCTGGAGCAAAATCCCGAGTGTCCACAGTGTGATCTTGTCCTGGGCAATAAGCTGCCCTATGTCCCATCTGTCCACAAGTGTGACACTTCAGGGGTGGGAAGTTGCACTCCAAATTAACACAGCCTCGACGAAAATAATTAAAACAAGTTACCGGGCGAGTTGAGGGGCCTGAAGTAGAACGAAAGCTCCTCTTCCCTCTAGCAGAACGTGAGGACTGCTCGACAGAACGGTTAGTCATCTGAGGTCTCGAGAAGTTGCCATCTTTAGAACCAGAAAATTTACAAACGATCTTCTACGGTATCATTGTTGGGACTCAACATGTCATATGCCAAGGCCCTGTCTTTGTATTCCTTCAAGGTAGTACAAGCCAACCCGGCTATATAACGCCATAAATACATATTCATCCGTATATCAAAGTAATAGATCTTGTCACGCTCATCCCACACTTGATTCTTCACGTGGATCATCAATTGATTGTATTTCACTATCGCCTGCGAGACTGGAATATTCTGCGGCTTAGCCTCGAAAAATGCTCAGATTCTACCTTCTTGCACTTGCCAAGGACAAAACTCGGCCGCCAGTAGCTCTTTAAACTCTCCGCACGTAGCAGCATGATCCTGAGGCTTGATAACTTTCCACCAAGTCGCGGCTTCCTTGGTGAGGAAGTAATGAGCAATCCGTACCTTCCTCACTTCCGGATAATCAACCGCTTTAAACACTTTCTCTAACTCTGCCAACCAATTCTCCCAACCCATCGGGTCTGTAGCACTGCTGAACTGCGGAGGGTGCATACGGATTACATTCTGAAGCAAGGCATCCGATGTCGGGTTCGGATTGTTCAGTTGAACGGCTTGGGCCAGGATAGTCATCTGGTTAGCCAATTGCTGAAGGACATTCATAACTCCAAAATCTGCGTTATTCCCTTGCCCGGTCGACTGGTCGTGATCACCCTGGGTATCAGGATGTACTAAGTTAGATAAACTAGGGGTGGTCAACCCCGCAATGTAACTAAGGGAAGCGGTCGCGCCACGTCCTCGTCCGCGTCCACGACCACGGCCTCGCCTCTGTCCCCTGTCAGCAGACATTCTGAAGGAGACACAAAGCACATAAGTACAATTCAAATCACACGTCATCGAAGTGACCGATTCCCAAAATTCCAATTCAAAAGTAAAACGATTAAGGAAACATTAGGAGAGTAAAAGGTCTTACAAGTACCAGTCGCACTGTGATGATGGCAAAGTAGTGATACTGTAGACAAACGATGACTCAATCGACCCAAAAGACCGACAGCCTAGGTATCCATAAACCTAAGCTCTGATACCAAATTCTGTAACACCCCCAAGTTATTCAGGGTATATTACAGCGCCGTGAGCCCCGCCATGGGACCCACAAGGCTATTTATACGTGGAACACATGAACTCTGACCGAGGAGGTCCAATACAATGAAATGAAGGACAATAGAAATGGTATTCAAACCATATCTGACATATATATACAAATACAATACATTTCAATTCAATACCACGACAACACAAGCCGGAACATCAAGGAAACTGAAAATAGTACTCGAGTATTCAAAAACCATTCAAGTACAGCAACACTGAATGGAGGAAATACAAAATATAACCAGAGACAAGACACAACATCACACTTGCCCATTATCTTCATGCCGACCCGGTACGTGCCTATCCGCTCTTCTGGATCCTGCAATACATGAAAGGTATTTCCCCATAAAGTCGAATTGCTAGCACAAGTATATCGAATATGAAACACAATGCTCATCGACAATAAAGTAAAAGTAATCATCATCTCATCAATTCAAGACTAGTATTCCGGAATAACTAAATCTCATAGCATCACATTCAATACATACATGATTAACCGTGGAATCGCACCAGAGGCTACGGAACCCTCAGAGGACTCGTCGGTCCGTCCCAGAGTGGTTAACCCAAAATATCCGCGGAACCGCACCAGAGGCTACGGAACCCTCAGAGGACCTGTCGGTCCGCCCCAGAGTGGATATAAACCATAATACAATTAATATATCTTATTTTCAAAGTCGGGAACGCACAATCAAAAACATATACTTGCTTTTGAGACATCGAAAATTCGGAAGGAAAAGAGTGTAAGTTCGGTAGGTCCAAGAATGCACTCCCGGCACCTAAAAGATTCGTAAGGAATACAATAATCAATAATCCATACTTAAATCACGCGAAGAAACTCCCGAAACCTGCCTACGATTCAGGAAACTACAAGGATAATCATATAGAGGTTTGAAAATCACCCAAACCCTCTCAAGTCCGAACAAGGTACAAAACAATCCATATAATCATAGGGAAAACATGGGTATGGGGTAGATGCATCATATTCTCAAAGATCCCAAGATCCAAAATGGATAAATCGGACGAATTTAAGAAAATCTCCAAAAATTCCCAAAACTAGGGTTCTAAGGAATTTACCTTGATTTGGAAGATATAAATGGATTAGATGTTGTGTAATCTTTGTTATTCAAATAAGGATAATGATAGATGAAGAAGGATCGCCTCAAATCGCTCCGAATACCCCAATCCCGCTATTCCCATCGGAAAAGAAAGGAAAAGATGGAAAATGATGATTTCAGGGGTTGACTGCCCCTTATATAAAACGGGTCTAGCGTGCGCTGACGGAGTCACCCGGTAGTCGAGTGGCTTCTGAACTGAGACATTAGGGCGCACTACCACACCTTAGCGTGTGCTAACTGTTGTCCTGCAAAATTTCCAGTTCACTGCCCAACTCCGCTAGTGTGCGCTATGACTGGGCACTAGCGCGTGCTACGCAACACCTTTTGCGTGCGCTAGCTGCTGCCTCGTGTACGTTACCTGCTAGTCCTGAAAGTAGAAATATCTCACTGCC
The DNA here is from genome assembly GCA_033398695.1 of Orobanche coerulescens. NCBI lineage: Eukaryota > Viridiplantae > Streptophyta > Magnoliopsida > Lamiales > Orobanchaceae > Orobanche > Orobanche coerulescens. The sequence goes on from CM065803.1 coordinate 73,083,564, forward strand.
TCTGCCGACTCAGATCGTTAGCGTGCACTACGGACGATGTTAGTGCACGCTACTGACCACGAATAGCGTGCGCTAGCAAACTCCTAGCGTGCGCTAACTGCTAGTCCATAGAGTAGAATTAGCTACTGCCTCTGCCATGCTCCGAACGTTAGTACGCGCTAAGGCTCAAAGCTAGCGTGCGCTACTCAAGTAGAAATAGCGTGCATTAGCCTAGGCCTAGCATGCGCTATCTTCCTGTCCCAGAACACTGCCGAAAAGTTCAGTCAACACGATCATGATCCAAAAAGGTACAAAACTCTAGATCAACATCGACAACATCTCAAAGTGTTTACAGAGAAACAAAATAGGAAGAACGGCAAGGTCAAACAGTCAATAAAAAGTATGGGTATTACATTATCCCCCTCTAAAAAGAAGTTTCATCCCGAAACTTAAGAAATAAAAAGTTCAGGGTATTCCGATCGCATCTTCTCTCCCGTCTCCCAAGTGGCCTTCTCGACTCCATGCCTCGACCATTGCACTTTAACCAACGGAATGGTTTTGTACCGAAGATGATTCTCACGATGTTCAAGGATCTTCACTGGTCACTCCGGAAAGGTAACATCCTCGGCTACGTCAATCTCATTATAGTCAATAACATGACTTGGATCCGGCATGTACTTTCTCAACTGAGACACATGAAAAATGCTATGGACGTGACTCAAAGCTGGAGGCAACGCCAAGCGATAAGCTAAATCTCCAACCCTGTCCAAAATTTCAAAAGGTCTGATATACCTCGGACTAAGTTTCCACTTTTTCCCGAAGCGAAAAACTCCTCTGGTTGGCGACACCTTGAGTAGAACATGGTCTCCCACTTCGAATTCAAATATTGACGACGAGTATCAGCATAAGATTTCTGATGGCTTTGGGCGGTCAACAACCGGTCCCTGATAATGGAAATCTTCTCCTTAGTCTCCATCAACATATCCGGTTCCGTTCCGACTAGCTCTGAGGCCTCATCCCAACATAATGGCGATCTACACTGCCTACCATAAAGTGCCTCGAACGGTGCCATTTGGATCGACGCATTCCAACTATTATTGTAGGCAAACTCGATCAACGGCAAATGAAGTTCCCAATCATTACTCCAGTCTAGGGCACAAGCCCGTGACATATCCTCCAACGTCGGAATTGTCCGCTCCAACTGACCATCTGACTGAGGAAGAAAGGACGTGCTTAATCTCAACTCGGTGCCCAATGCCTGATGAACGGCTTGCCAAAAATGTGAAACGAAATGGCCATCTCGATCGGAAATAATGGTCTTAGGGGCACCATGCAACCTCACGATCTCAGCTATAAAAGTTCGAGTCAATCTCTCCAGTCCCCAAGTATCCTTGATACTTAGGAAGTGTGCAGACTTGGTCAACCGATCGATGATTACCCAAATCATATTCATTCCGTCTCTAGTTCTCGGTATTCCAGTGATAAAATCCATAGAGATATCTTACCACTTCCACTCGAGAACGGGAAGCGGCTTCAATCTTGACTTGTTGACACATCAAGCACCATAGTACAAACTCCATGACATCTTTCTTCATATTATTCCACCAAAAATTTCACTTCAAGTCCTTGTACATCTTAGTCGTTCTGGGGTGGATTGAGTAAGGCGTAGCATGAGCTTCTCGGAGAATTCTCTGCCTCAACTCTCGATCATTCAGAACATAAAGCCTACCTTGAAATCTCAAAATACTATCCTCGTGGACCATAAACCAGTGGCTTCTCCTTTAATTACATCTTCCTTTAGTTAAGAGATCATCGGGTCACTCCACTATTTCCCTTTGATGTCGTCAACCAAGGACGAAGTAATTTCAAGAGTGCACAACTGTCCTTGCACTCTTTGAAGCCAAACTTCTATTCCTTGCTCGATTAAATCCCGAAGAATCTTCGTTTGAGCTGTAAGAACCTCGAGCATCTGAAGCGATGCCGATTTGCGGCTCAAAGCGTCTGCGATGACATTGGCCTTTCCTGGATGGTAAAGAATTTCCAAATCGTAATCCTTGATCAATTCCAACCAACGTCTCTGCCTCATATTCAGCTCTTTCTCGCTGAAAATATACTTCAAACTTTTGTGATCGGTGTAAATCTGACACAGAGAGCCATATAAATAATGCCGCCAAATCTTAAGTGCGAAGACAATTGCGGCCAACTCCAAATCGTGAGTAGGATAGTTCATCTCAGAAGGTTTCAACTATCGTGGCGCAAAAGCTATCGTCTTATCATGCTATATAAGCACACATCCAAGCCCTTGTCCCAAAACGTCGCTATAAACTGCAAATCCTTCACTACCCTATGGTAAAGCTAAAATTGGTGCTGAGGTCAAACATCTCTTCAGCTCATCGAAGCTATGCTATCTCTCAGTCGTCCAAACAAACTTTTCTGTCTTCTGGAGTAATTTCGTAAGCGGTCGAGCGAGTTTCTAGAACCCTTCAATAAACCGACGGTAATACCCAGTAAGACCCAAAAAGCTACGACCTTCTTTAACATTTTTAGGCGGTGCCCAATCTAGCACTACCTCAATCTTCTGTGGGTCTACACGAACCCCTTCGGCCAAAATCACATGGACGAGAAACATAACTTCTTCCAACTAGAACTCGCATTTCGAGAATTTTGCATAGAGGTGCTCGCCTCTCAAAACATCTAGTATCAAACTCAAGTGTCGGGCATGTTCCTCCTTATCCTGAGAATAAATCGAGATGTCGTCAATAAAGACGACTACACATTTGTCTAGGTATTCTATGAATATCTTGTTCATTAGTTATATGAATACTGCCGGTGCATTAGTCAATCCAAAAGGCATGACCACAAATTCATAATGTCTGTACCTCGTCCGAAACACAGTCTTCGGAATGTCGGACTCTTTCACCCGGAGCTGATAGTACCCTGATCTCAAATCAATCTTTTAGAATACTGCGGCTCCCTGCAACTGATCAAGTAAATCATCTATACGAGGCAAAGGATACTTGTTCTTGATGGTCACTTTGTTCAGTTCATGGTAATCAATGCATAAACGTAGTGAATCATCCGTCTTCCTTACAAAAAGAACAGGCGCGCCCCAAGGCAAAGCGCTTGGTCTGATGTACCCTTTTCCAATAGTTATCCCAGCTGACTCTTTAATTCTTGCATCTCGGAAGGTGCCATCCGATAAGGTGCCTTATAAATCGGAGCCGCGTCAGGCTCTAAGTCCACAGAAAATTCTATCTCTCGATCCGGCGGTAATCCCGGGTGGTCGTCCGAAAAAACATCGGGATACTCATTAACAACTGGAATCGAAGAGAAATCAACTTCGTTCCCTTATGTCTTCAAAGCATAATACCAATAGCCCGTGCAATCTTTATTCAAAACTTTTACGGCCTTCATGGCGCTGACTTACATCCCATAAATGAGTACTCGGAACTGTCTTTAGTCATCATGGTGATAACCTTAGTATGGTAATTCATAATCGCTTGGTGTCTGTCAAGCCAATCCTCGCCTTCCATACCAACCACAATCAAATTCGATAACACAATCTGTGACATCTTTCTTCATATTATTCCACCAAAAATTTCACTTCAAGTCCTTGTACATCTTACTCATTCTGGGGTGGATTGAGTAAGGCGTAGCATGAGATTCTCGGAGAATTCTCTGCCTCAACTCTCGATCATTCTAAACACAAAGCCTGCCTTGAAATCTCAGAATACTATCCTCATGGACCATAAAACCAGGGGCTTTTCCTTTAATTACATCTTTCTTCAGTTGAGAGATCATCGGGTCACTCCACTGTTTCCTTTTGATGTCGTCAACCAAGGACGAAGTAATTTCAAGAGTGCACAACTATCCTTGCACTCTTTGAAGCCAAACTTCTATTCCTTGCTCGATTAAATCCTGACGAATCTTCATCTGAGCTGTAAGAACCTCGAGCATCTGAAGCGATGCTGATTTGCGGCTCAAAGCGTCTGCGATGACATTGGCCTTTCCTGGATGGTAAAGAATTTCCAAATCGTTATCCTTGATCAATTCCAACCAACGTCTCTGCCTAATATTCAGTTCTTTATGGCTGAAAATATACTCCAAACTCTTGTGATCGGTGTAAATATGACACGGAGAGCCATATAAATAATGCCGCCAAATCTTAAGTGCGAAGACAATTACAGCCAACTCCAAATCGTGAGTAAGATAGTTCATCTCATACGGCTTCAACTGTCGTGACGCAAAAGCTATCGTCTTATCATGCTGCATAAGCACACATCCAAGCCCTTGTCACGAAACGTCGCTATAAACTGGAAATCCTTCACTACCCTGTGGTAAAGCTAAAATTGGCGCTGAGGTCAAACGTCTATCTCCGAGTTGAGGTGCCCGGAGTAGAACAAAACTCCTCTTCCCTCTAGCAGAACGTGATGACTGCCCGACAGAACGGTTAGTCGTCTGAGGTCTCTGGAAGTTGCCACCTTTAGAACCAGAAAAGTTACCAACGATCTTCTGCTTCTTTGGTTCTTTTGCGGTATCATTGTTGGGACTCAACATGTCATATTCCAAGTCCCTGTCTTGGTATTCCTTCAAGGTAGTACAAGCAAACTCGGCCATATAATGCCATAAATCCATATTCATCCGCATATCAAAGCAATGGATCTTGTCACGCTCATCCCGCACTTGATTTTTCACGTGGATCACCAGTTGATTATATTCCACTATCGCCTGGGAGACTGGAATATTCTACGACTTAGCATCGAAAAAGGCTCGGATTCTGCCTTCTTGCACTGGCCAAGGACAAAACTCGGCCTCCAGTAGCTCTTTAAACTCTCCCCACGTAGTAGCATGATCCTGAGGCTTGATAACTTTCCACCAAGTCGCGGCTTCCTGGGTAAGGAAGTACTGAGCAATCGGTACCTTCCTCACTTTCGGACAATCAACCGCTTCAAACACTTTCTCTAACTCTGCCAACCAATTCTCCCAACCTATCGGGTCTGTATCACCGCTGAACTATGGAGGGTGCATACGCATTACATTCTGAAGCAAGGCATCCGATGTCGGGTTCGAATTGTTCAGTTGAACGGCTTGGGCCAGGATAGTCATCTGGTTAGCCAATTGCTGAAGGACATTCGTAACTCCAAAATCTGCGTTATTCACTTTTCCAGTCGACTGGTCGTGATCACCCTCGGTATCAGGATGTACTAAGTTAGATAAACTAGGGGTGGTCGACCCCGCAACGGAACTGAGGGAAGCGGCCGCGCCACATCCTCGTCCACGTCCACGACCACGGCCTCGCCTCTGTCCCCTATCAGCAGACATTCTGAAGGATACAAAAAGCACGTAAGTACAATTCAAATCGCACGTCATCGAAGTGACTGGTTCCCAGAATACTAATTTAAAAATAAAAAGATTAAGGAAATATTAGGAGAGTAAGAGGTCTTACAAGTACTAGTCGCACTGTGATGATGGCAAAGTAGTGATACTGTCGACAAACGATGACTCAATCGACCCAAAAGACCGACAGCCTAGGTATCCATAAACCTAAGCTCTGATATCATATTCTGTAACACCCCCAAGTTATTCAGAGTATATTACAGCACCGTGAGCCCCGCCATGGGACCCACAAGGCTATTTATACGCGGAACACATGAACTCTGACAGAGGAGGTCCAATACAATGAAATGAAGGACAATAAAAACCATATCCCATATATATACAAATACAACACATCTCAATTCAATACCACGGCAACACAAGCCGGAACATCAAGGAAACTGAAAACAGTACTCGAGTATTCAAAAACCATTAAAGTATAGCAATACTGAATGGAGGAAATACAAAACATAACCAGAGATAAGACACATCATCACACTTGCCCATCATCTTCATGCCGACCCGGTACGTGCCTATTCGCTCTCTTGGATCCTGAAATACATGAAAGGTATTTCCCCTATAAAGGGGTTAGCCGTCGAATAGTTAGTACAAGTATATCGAATAAAACACAATGCTCCTCGATAATAAAGTAAAAGTAATCATCATCTCATCAATTCAAGACAAGTATTCCAGAATAACTAAATCTCATAGCATCACATTCAATACATACATGATTAACCATGGAATCGCACCAGAGGCTACAGAACCCTCAGAGGACCCGTCGGTCCGTCCCAGAGTGGTTAACCCAAAATATCTGCGGAACCACACCAGAGGCTATGAAATCCTCAAAGGACACATCGGTCCGTCACATAGTGGATATAAACCATTATACAATTCATTTATCTTACTTTCAAAGTCGAGAACGCACAATCATAAACATATACTTGCCTTTGAGACATCGAGAATTTGGAAGGAAAAGAGTGTAAGTTCGATAGGTCCAAGAACGCACTTCGGCACCTAAAAGATTCGTAAGGAATACGATAATCAATAATCTATACTTAAATCACACGAAGAAACTCCTGAAACCCGCCTACGATTCACGAAACTACAAGGATAATCATCTAGAGGTTTGAAAATCACCGAAACCCTCTCAAGTCCGAACAAGGTACAAAACAATCCATATAATCGTATGGGAAACATGGGTATGGGGTAGATGCATCATATTCTCAAAGATCTAAAGCTCCAAAATGGATAAATCGGACGAATCTAAGAAAATCCCCAAAAATTTCTAAAACTAGGGTTCTAAGGAATTTACCTTGATTTGAAAGATAGAAATGGATTAGATGTTGTGTAATCTTTGTTATTCAACCAAGTATAATGATAGCTGAAGAAGGATCGCCTAAAACCGCTCCGAATCGCCCAATCTCGCTGCTCCCATCGGAAAAGGAAGGAAAAGATGGAAAATGACGATTTCAGGGGTTGACTGCCCCTTATATAAAATGTCAGGTTAGCGCGCGCTACGATGGTATGACTAGCGCACGCAAGTCATATAAATTTTACCGTTGGAACAGTTTTGTGACCGTTCAGATTGGTTAAGTCAGGGATCGATTGCGCACGCTATGGAGGTATTATTAGCGCACGCTAATAATACAAATATCAGAATTCGAAGAAGGACTGACACCTATAAATACCCATATCATTTGGGTATCTCACACACAACTTCAAGCATTCAAGCATACGCAATCAAAGCATTCTTGAGCTTAGTTTTCTATCTTTTATTGCATTCTAAGTTGTGAGAAGAAAGATACAAAGAGTGATACATCTTGTAATATTTATTATACTTTGTATTCTTTCATTTGGTTGTGAGTGTTGCATCACTCATACGAGAGATTTAGAGAAACGAATTTAGAGTCACTAATCCGGTGTTATTAGGATCTTTGATCCGGCATTGTTAGGATTACACTCCAATATTCGTAAAGTGAGGATTATCTAGTTCTGATAGAACACTAGATAAACAAAGTTTATTTTGAGTGTGGTTGTGCTTGGACCAATAGAAGACAAGCGGTTATAACGGTTGTTGTACTCGGACCGATCGAAGACGAGTCAAGTGTGTGGTTGTTCTTGAGCCAATAGAAAAAGTAGTCGGAGAGAGGACGTAGGCAAGTTGCCGTACCTCTATAAATCTTTGAGTCTTTTACTTTCCGCACTATTTTTATTTATTCGCGATAAAGTTCGATATTCCGCATTACCACTATTCAACCCCCCTTCTAGTGGTGAATTTATCTCTTCAGTTGGTATCGGAGCAGGTCTCTTTTTAAAGGTTTAACAACCTAAGGGAAAAAGATCTGCAAATGGCACTTCTTGGCCAAATCGAAGGAAATGCTCTCAACCGTCCTCCCTTCTTCGACGGTTCCAATTTTTTGACATGGAAAAAGAAAATGGCTATATTCGTTCAAGCCTATGATATTGAAATTTGAAAAGTCATTGCACTTGGTCCAAAACTTGCCAAGAAAGAAGATGGATCGTTGAAAAAGTTCGACGAGTTCAACGACGAAGACTGGAGGAACACGCACATCAATTCACGTACTACTCAACTTCTCTATTGCGCCCTTCATCCCGAAGAACTCAATAGGATATCTTCCTACGAAAGCGCAAAGGAAATTTGGGAAATCATCGAAGTAACTCATGAAGGAACCACCCAAGTTAAGGAAACTAAAATCAACATGCTTCTTCATGACTACGAACTCTTCTCCATGAAGGACGAGGAAATGATCACCAATATGTTGGATTGGTTCTCGGCTATAACCAATGGACTTGCATCATTTGGAAAGCCTATATTTAGTAGCGACAAAGCTAAGAAAATTCTTCGCTCGTTGCCACGTGAATGGGATGCCACAGTTACCGCGATCATGGAGTCCAAAGATCTCAACAAGCTCGAGTTTAGTGCCCTCATCGGGTCACTCATCAATTATGAGATCGTTCTCAAGTCTAGAGGTACCAAACCAAAGCCTCGTGAAAAGGTAGTCGCATTCAATGTTGATAGCGATGTTGAGGAAGATGTTCGCGAGGATGAAAACGACGAGGAACTTGCTCTATACGCCAAGAACTTTAGAAGGTATAAAAATCTAATCCAAAGAAGGCGAAATTTCCTTGGTCGGGATAATAAGGTGGAACAAAAGAAAAATAGCTCTGTTCCTATAAAGAAGTTCGACAATAATTTTCGGAAATGCGGTCAAGCCGGTCACTATGCCAAGGAATGTCGAGGATCCTCTTCAAAGCCTCAGGTCGAAAGATTCAAAAAGAAGGAGGTTCTAATCGCGTCTTGGAGTGATGACGAGGAGAAGATTGAAAGATCTCTCAATGCTAATCTTGCATTTATGGCACTCCACTCCGAAAGCAATATCGAGGTAAGCTCTAAACTCAATGATGATGAATATGATAATTTCGATTTCTGCGATTCACAAGAAGACAATCATGACGATGAGCTATTAAGTGCGTTTGAATCTTTAAAGATAGAATACGACGAGATGGTTAAATTAATTATGTCCTTAAAGAGGAAAATAAAATCTTTAGAACTCGAAAAATCCTCTCTTCAAAACAAGGGCAAAACTATTGAGCTCAACCATACCTAATGTCTTGAAAAGGAAAACATTTTGAAAATTAAGTTGACGAAAACTCAAAAGGAGCTAAAATATATTTTGAACAAATTTACTCTCGGAAACGAGAAATTCGAAAAGCTCTTATCCATTCAAAAATCTCCATTATTAAAACACGGACTTGGTTTCGACCCGTTTAAAAGGGAACAGTCCCTTATCAACCTTGACAAAATAAAGAAAATGGAAGCCGAGAATTCAAAAACTCCTTTCAAACAACGAGTTCATGATAACGTTCGTTTAAAGTTAAGAACCATCAAAGTTAAACAAATATGGGTTCCAAAAGGGACAATTGTTCCTAATGCTATAAGTATCGTTAACTTTGGAGGACCCAAAAGGGCTTGGGTACCGAAACAACCAAGAAACACTATTTTTGTAGGTACCGGCACCAAGGAAAAGCAAGTGGTACATTGATAGTGGATGCTCAAGGCACATGTGCGGCTCCGAGGACTTATTTGAAGACCTCGAATATCAAGAACAATGACATGTGACCTTTGGGGACAATCAAAAGGGAAAAATCAAAGACATCGGAAAAGTCGGTAAGGAACCTTCTCCCTCTATCAATAAAGTATTATTTGTTGAAGGTTTGCATCACAACTTACGTAGCGTTTCTCAACTTTGTGATGAAGGTTTTAAAATTCTCTTCGAGCAAACTCATTGCACGACATTTAGAAATAATAAAATTGCATTCATCGGTTTGAGATATGGAAACATTTATATTGTCGATCTTAATGATAAAAGTTCATTCAATGAAAAGTGTCTTATTACTTTGGATGATAATGCATATTTATGGCATTGTAAATTGGGGCATACATCTCTTCCCATCATTTCTATTTTATCAAGACACGATCTTGTCCGTGGTTTACCCAAACTCAAATTTGATCAAAAGCATTTGTGTGAATCATGCATAAAAGGGAAACACACTCGAGAATCTTTCAAACCAAAATTCGAGGTTTCCACTAGCCGTATCCTTGAACTTGTGTATATGGATTTAATTGGACCATCTAGATATGTTAGTCTAAATGGTAAGCTTTATACTTTGGTCATTGTTGATGATTATTCACGTTTTTCTTGGGTTAGGTTTTTCGCTCATAAAGATGACACATTTTTCGAGTTTTCCAAATGGTGTCGTTTGGTGCAAAATGAGAAAAATATTTCTATAATTTCAATACGCACCGATCACGGAGGTGAATTTGATTGCACTCCGTTTGAGCTTTTATGTGACAAATATGGTATTAATCACAATTTTTCGGCTCCTAGAACACCTCCACAAAATGGGGTTGTTGAAAGGAAAAATCGATCTTTGGAGGAAATGTCAAGGACTATGCTCAATGAATACTCTCTTCCACAATACTTTTGGTCCGAAGCAATTTTTACGGCATGTTATGTCATTAACCGTGTCCATATTCGTAGAACTAACCTTAAAACTCCGTATGAATTATGGAAGGGCAAGCGCAGTATACTAAATCCTTTCAACATCCTATCTCTATGATTTCCCGTAAATATCAAAGTTCCGAGCATGTTTTAAAACCTCATTCTAATCGTCGTGCAAAGGAGAATAATTCCAATAACAATAATCGTTTTAATGTGCTTGAGGTTCAAATCGAAGAGGGTGAATTAAATGATGATAATGCCCAACTTGTTTTGACAGTGCTCGAGCGAACCAACGATCAGAACATTCTGTCAAGTGACACAATCGGGCACACGAGGCCGCAAGACCAGGTCCTACCTCTGCACGCCCGTATTCGCCTGTTGGCCTAACTAACATGACCGTGTTATCCAAGGACACGACTGTGTAGAACCCTCCTACATTGTTGCCTCCCGATCTGCCAAGTGCCACGGTAGGACACACGATCATGTCCGTCGACCGTGTACATGCCCCAAGTTTGGGAGGTGACGTGCAATTAGCCTTGTAGCACCGATGGGCAAAGATTTGTTGGGACGGGTTCATTTGCATGGCTCAGAATTACTTACAGAACTTATTACGCCAAATAAGATGACTTCTTCTGAGGCTCTTAAGGATGCATATTCATGACAGCATAGAGAACATATTATCACACAATGAATCGAAGAGTATGAGAAATGTTGAGGGTATTGTGGAGAATAGAACCAAGGTTGCTCAGTTGGAACCTGGAACAAATAGACACAATCTGGTAGTGAAAGTTATCAGTTCGAATATTGTGTCTCGAATGAATAGGACAAACGGGCTTCAAGTTCATCAAAAGACTACTGCAGAATGTCTTCAAGGAGAGGATAAGAGGACTGTCTTGTTTACTGCTAGGGATAAACAAGTGGAAGTGATGAAACCCGGCGCCACTGTCACTCTCTAAAATGCAAAAAAAAATTCTTTTTTAGGGGAAACATGAGGCTGGTTGCACACAGTTGGCATGATCTAGCAATAACGCGGCCTGCACGCTTTACTGTTAAGGAAGATAATAATCTCTCTTGTCGAGTATGAACTAGTCGGTGTTTAGTTGTTTATTCACCATTTTTTTTTCTTTCCTTCTATTATTTCTTTTGCTCTCGACTACTGCATGTGGGATCATATTGAGTTTTATTTTTGATGTTTTTGGTCCGGCCCGCTTGTGGCCCAGCTAGTGCACTCGTTCTTGTACTTTGTTCTCTCTTTTTTTTTAATAAATTTGATATTGATGAGTAAAAAAAAAAGTGTGAAACTACACAAACCAATGTGCAACTTCCATGCCAAAACAATCAGTCAAACACAACAAATCTTAGAGCATATCCAAGAAGGTACTGGTTGCCTCCTAAATATAATATAAAATATTAAGCTCCTAGCAAGTTAGTACATTTTTAAGAGTGTCAATTTCAACAATGCTCTTTATATCTCCTCTATTTTATTTTTTATCATATTTGGACCCCATTATGACAAAGATTCAAATTTAAATTTGCATAAGTAAAAATTAATCAAATACTCATGTTATAATTAGTCATTTGTAATATAATATAATATAATTAATATTTTAATATTATGAACTAATAAACTAAATATTAAATTACCGCAATATCTTCATATATTATTTATAAATTTTGAATTGTTGATGTAATTAACGAGCCAAGGGTTATTTATAAATATATATATATATCATTAAATTAATAAGAAATATATTTTTAAAATAATTTTCCTAAAAATGAAATAAAAGAGAGGAAAAAGCAATGAATAATTTGGAGGGAATGAATTTTTTATTAATAAAAACTAGTTAAGAGCAATGTGTTGGCTCTTAAAATAGAGGGGAGAGAGAGAGAGATGAGAGAGGAGACTCCTAACTTTATAAAGAGCCTCTAAGAGTCTTTTGGAGCACTATTTTTATCTTGACTCTTTATTTTTCTAATTAAGAATCTATGTAGCGTTCTCAAAGGACGGAACGAAATACTATAAGCAAGAAAAGGTGATTGTTACACAGCAAATAAGAAATCATATAATTGCGAACTAAAATACTACAAGTCCAAAAATGACAGCAACAAAACATCATCGATATAATTAAATTGGTAGCTTATTCTTCAATAAAGACAATCATGCTTCCAGCTTCATCAACGACTCCCATAAATGCATTCGTTATTTTTTATACTATTAGAACTGTTTGACTCTTGAGTTGCAACCAACGGCACGGAAAGCAGCTCATCATTCGGTCAATCATTTGTATTAAATTGGGGAATATCAACAACTATATATCTTATTAAAAAACCAACTTTAACATTAAGTAAATACGAAAAACCTTTAATTTCATAAACACAATTCCAGTTACGATAGAAATGAACTATGATATTTTGGGCATTATCTAGTAGAAATGAACTACGGTGTTTTGCGAGAACTTTTTGCTCCAATGTTATAAGTCGATCTAAAAGCAACTGTTGTAATTGAAATCGATAATATATTATATGACATCCTAGTTAATGTTGGGTATTTAATAACATTCAATTTTGAAAGCACCAGTAATGATTAACAAGGTTTGAAAGAAATAATAACATGTACCTCTCTTAAAGTTTTTTGCGGAGAATACTAAAAGGACACTTGTGGTGATCATCTTATCCTCCATGCATGTTCAATTCGGTTATTGTTGACATATTTCTTCAACTTCACTCACGGACTCCTTTAAATGCAAAATTACATCGACAATGAATAAGTAACACATATAAAGATAATTATGTGAAACAAACTAACAATAATATAATGTAAAAGATTTTACTTATAAAAATTCATTGTCGTATGTTCAATCACTTTAGTGGTGCCAATTGTTGAAGTCCCAACACCATCTTTTTGTTGTGAAGTATCTTTGAAAAAGTCCATTCCACACATTGAAAATTTGATCTAATTTCTCATCAATTACATTTTCAATCGACTCAACTTTTCTCAATTTAAATTCGACAAACCCCACCATATACCTCGAATAAAGAATGATAGTTATGGACAAGATAACAACGTAGTTGCTCCAATATTTTTCAAACTTCAACAACATTTCATTTGACTTGTTTTTAATAACCTCAATCTCATAATATCACACATAAAAAGCTCTTGAACACTCAGTACATATAACAAATACATACTTGATGTTCAATATGTGGTGCCAGGAAAAAATTGATAATTTTCGTGAATGGTTTAAAGAACGTGATACTTGTCACTCTTCATTTGATGGACAAATAGTGAAACCAAATTCAACCATAATATCAAGAGAATACTTACCTGAATTTTAGAACACAATCAAGCATCATCTATGTAGAATCAATCCCGATTATAACAACAAATTCAATTTTTCACAACATGCTGCAAACTTTATCCATCTACTTTCAGTCCTCTTATTATACTTCACGATCTCCCTAATCTGGCGTACAGATTCACTTTCAATTCTAAATCATCTTGAACAATGAGATTTAATATGTGAGTCGAATATTGAACATGAAAAAAAACTACATTTACAAAGCAAGTTACCTCTCAAATGAGCCTCCAAAAGGTTTTGTGTTAAAATTATTTGACGCATTAAAGTGATGCAATATATTTTATTCTCAATTCCCCAATCCTTCAAAACTCAAAGATTTCTTATGATAAAATAGTACCATTATGTGGTGGAAGAAAATGACAAAAATTTATGATTCTACTATGCAACACAAAATTATTGTCAATGAAGTGCGCAGTCAAAGAAATATAACATCCACTCGTACCGGATAACCACAAATTAGAAATGAGATAAATTCTATCGAGTATCTTCTCAAATGCATTTTTCAATTTTACCTTTTCAAGGTTAAAAATCTTAATACAATCTGCTTTCCTAGTGTTTCTAGTATAAGCTTTCACATCCTGATTCAAACAATAATGCATTCTTCATAAACCTTCATGTTCAACAACCAAAAAGAGGTAGTTAGGCTCTGTTCTTTTGGACTTATTTTTCAGTTTTTCAATTCAGTTCGGTTCAGTTCGGGTCCATTTAGGTCCATTCAGTTCAGTTCACTTCAGTTCAGTTTTTATTATTATTATTATTATTATTATTATTATTATTATTATTATTATAATTATTAATATTTTAATAATAATAATAATTTTTATTATTATTAATAATAATCTTGATTATTATTATTGTTATTATTATTGTTGCTGTTGTTGATTACTATTATTATTATTAATAATAATATTTACTATTATTAATAATAACATTTATTATTATTGTTGTTGTTGTTATTATTGATTACTATTATTATTATTATTTATAATTATTATTCTTATTATTATTATTTTTTTATTATAATCACTTTATTAAAAACTCAAAGGGTTTACAAAAAATTAGTGGGAAGCCGAGAAACCAACTTGGCCCCCACACCTCTAGCAATAGCAAAACCAATCCTATTAAAAATATGAACTGCAGCACGTGCCCCAATGTCTTGAGTCATAGAGAATCGTCGAATACGCTTTAGTAAGGTTACTGCATCCTTCTCAAGTTCTCCAAAAGTAGAAAATGAAAAGGGGAGAAACCCATATCCAATATCCGCACATTTAACATCGTACTTGACACGTTTACGTTGTGCGGCATTGATGACTGCATGCCCTGGCATAAAATCAGTCATCCCAGATTGCGTCAAGGGCGACGATCCCATAAGATCAACACATACATCACGCCCACTATCCCAAGAGTAAAGTAATATATCAGCCAGTCGTAAGGATCTGTCCCTATCTCCATAAAGCCCAATATCCACCTCCTTACGAGCTAAAATTCCGGACCGAGAACATATATCAACAAGAACATCACGCACAAGGTTATGCCGATGTTTAATGCCAACAATACCTGCACACGAAACAGTGTGATCCCCATAAATATCTCCAGTAAATACCTTAGAATAGGCTGGACACAGTACCTAAATAGTGAAAAGAGGAACACCCAACCGATAGCACAACACACAACGATAAGCCCTAACATTCATAGTTTGTCCCAGTCCAGATATCGGAGCCACCCTAAGCCAATCTGAAGTATGATCTTCCTTTAGTGAACTCCATAACGCCATCTGTCGGGGAGAAAGATGGAATGTAGATTCAACAGTTTGGGTAACCCGATCGAAATATATATCTGCCAATTTCTTCATAAGTTTGGGGGCAGCGACCTCGCTAGGGTTACTCAAAAGGTCAATATCCATATTCACATTAAAAGTACATAGAGCATCATCAAAAGAGGGACCAGCAGCTACAATACCAGAACTATGGAGAAGCTTAGTCTGTATGCTAGCAGATTGAAGTCTAGAAGCAAGGAAGGCATATTTCAAGACGTCACCTGCAGAATATACACCAAGCCCCCCAAAAGCAAAGGGTAGGGTGGCGAGTCTCCACTGCCAATCACCAAAACCGGGCCCAGAAGCAGTGACAATGCGCTCCAAAGAAGAACGAAGTGCCGCATCAAAAGAAACCTGAGCACACTCAAAGACCCGAGGGGAACATGTGCGCATAGAAAAATACAACTTGGAAATACCAGCACATGTACGGAGTAGCAACAACTCGCATTGAGGGTCATTAAGCTTGGCAACAGCATCCATAAGTTCAATAGTTTTAGCAACCCTTTTCAGAACAAGCCTACTACCAAACTCAAAATCCACACTAACAGGTCCACCCAATAATTTAACACCGTGTAAGGGACGAGAAATATTGGGGGGGGAAAACACCGGCATATCTGCTTCTGGGGTCTTCCTGTGGCCAAAAAACTTCAGTTTTATCAACATTGGGGTGTAAGCCACGACAAGGTCCATCCATCATAATCAACTCTAAAACCTTACCCACAACCAAGGTACCACCAATAATAGTGCCATCATCCAGATACCATGCTTGAAAGGAAAGGCCAAAAGAATCTCTAATCTTACATGCCAGGGGATGTAACACTAAAGCAAAAAGAAGAGGCCCAAGCGGGTCACCTTGTTGCACACCTTGATGAGACCAAAGAGTATGCTCACCATAATATAATCTGGCAGGACTGGAGTAACAGAATTCCACCCACCGTGAAATAGCCGGGAAATGAAGTCGAACCTCACGCAACATAACAGCCCGATCCACCATGTTGAAAGCGTTTTTAAAATCAACCAACAACATAGACAGACCAACATCACCCCCACGGTCCTCAACCAACCGATTCACAGCATGAAGAATAGCCTCCCCTTCCCCCGATACCCCAACACCAAATTGTAAATCATCTAAATTGTAAATCATTATTATTATTATTATCATTATTGTTACTAATATAATTAATATTATTATAATACAATTATATGGTATTAGTAATAATAGACATTTAAAAAAAGACATTTACAATAATGTGGTCCTAAGAATAATCAGTCGACAATGTCCATTGTTAGTGATGGATTGCACAAGACCAACAACTTTGCAAAGGACAAAATTGTTTGTAAGTCACTTGTTAGAAACTACCTTACTCACACATTTGTTAAATACTAATCACATTTTTTTTCATTGAAACATTAGGTAAGAAGAAGTGCTATCGCTCAAGGGAAATCACGAGCAACATTTAAAGCTCCACAAAAAATCAATGTTCCCCAACCTAGACAAATGGCCATACAATTTAGGGCTCTTCCTCTAATGAGTTTCCACCCAACCCGTGTAACTGGTAGTCCTTCTCTTGGTGGAGTTGCAGTAAAGGATAAAGAGGAAGAAAAGTTGAAAGCTGCATCAAGTAAGAGAATGGGTGAAAAGGATGCATATATAATGCTGTGTTATCAACATTACTTGTTGAATTAGTTATCTTGGAGAACCGTCAAACTTAAACATTATCTTTTGGTTTACGATCATGCACTTGAAACTTATTATTTACCGGCATCAGGCCGCACGGAAAACGATCTACCAATGCACTTTGTTTTTCTTGGTGATGTACTCAAATAGATGTTGGGAAAAACACGACTCACGTCACGTCACAACGAATAATGCGGAACCTCGTTTGACAACTTTTCACTCTTCAATTGTAACTTTGTGGTTACCGACAAGTAGAGCAACAATTACAACTCGACAAAAATAATACAAATGATATCCAAAAACAATAAACACGAGACACAATATTTTAGCGTGGAAAACCCCTCAAGACGAGAGTAAAAGATACGGGACCGAAGCCGCTTAAATCCACTATCACCAATATACACAATACACAATCGTCCCTAATACAAACTAGGGGTATACACCAATCGTCAAATACTTGGTAATAAATATTCTTCAAGTATTTAGAATACACAATAACAACAAGATCGAGAAAAGAAAACACCTTAAATAGCTTACACAAAAAGCTAACGAAATACCCGAACATCCGGACTCAAAATCTTGATCTACACCGGTGAAAAGATTTGCTCAATAGTTACCAAGCTCTTGTCAAAAGATCACGACGATCCGACCGATAAATTTCCGGGAAATTGAAGAAATGTATTTCTCTCTCTTGTTTCTCTCTCTATCTCTCTCTTGTTCTTCTCAAGAATGTGTGTGTTGAAAAGTTATGGAACACCCGCAAGAAACCTGCTAAAAATAGATCCCCTTTGCTGGGTTGACCCCGTGTGCCGCGACCCGGCCAAAGTGTGCCGCGGCACACAACAAAAAACATGCCCAGTGATTTGAGCAGGGGCCGCGGCCCGGCAGGAGGGTGCCGCAACCCATAGTACAGGCCGTTCGGCCTTGTGAAGCAAAATGACGGGGGCCATGACTTGGCAAGGATGTGCCGCTGACCCAAGTGCATAACTGGGAGGGGGTCGGCAGGTTTGAAGGGGGATCGGCAGGGGCCGATCGGCATGGGCGATCGGAAGGGGCCGATCGGCAGGGGGCCGCGGCCCAGAGTACAGTTGGGTGCAGGCATTTTAAGGAAGATCCGGGGGCCGTGGCCCGGCCGAGATGTGCTGCGGCCCAGTGCTGTTCTTTCCTATATTTTAGGAAATAATTCCTACAAAACTCCTCCTTTCCGAATATAGGAAAGAATTCGCCATCCCGGCGATCGAACAACACACTTTCACCTTCTCTCTACTCATCGCCTTTGTTAACATATCACAACCATTATCATCAGTATGAACTTTATCATGTTCAAACAAACCATCCTCCAAAGCATATCGGATCCAATGGTACCTCAGATCGATATGTTTCGTTCTCTTGTAAAAAGTCGCATTCTTAGCCAAATGAATTACATTTTGACTATCACAAAGAACCACGTAACGTCGTTGTCAGAAGTCTAGCTCTCGTAAAAATATTTTCAACCATAAGAGCTCTTTACACGCTTCCACCGCCGCAATATACTCGGCCTCCGTTGTAGATAAGGCAACGCACTTTTGCAATCTTGATTGCCATGACATGGCTCCCCCTGCAAACTTCATCAAATAACCGAAAGTGGATTTTCGGTTATCTTCATTACCGGTCATATCCGAATCGGAATAACCAACAAGTATTGCTTTCCCATTTCCAAACGTAATCCCCAATTTGGAAGTACCCCGTATATATCTAAATATCCATTTTACGGCTTCCCAATACTTCTTTCCCGGATTCGATAGAAACCGGCTCACCACTCCCATGGCATGAGCAATGTCGGGCCTAATACATACCATAGCGTACATCAAACTCCCAACGGCCGAGGCATAAGGAATTTTATCCATATCCTCAATCTCCTCCTTCGTCTTAGGACAATCTTGGCTCATCAATTTAAAATTGTTAGTAAGAGGCAAACTAACAACTTTAGCTTTGTCCATGTTGAAGCGTTTAAGCACCTTCTCGATATATTGCTCTTGCGACATGTGTAATTTTTGGGATGCTCTATCACGAGTAATTCTTATCCCAAGAATTTGTTTAGCCGCCCCCAAGTCTTTCATGGCAAAAGACTTATTTAATTCTTTCTTCAAGTTGGCAATCCTCTCGGCATTCTTGCCAACGATCAACATGTCGTCCACATAAAGCAATAAGATGGTAAAATCATTATCTCCAAATTTCTTGAAAAATACGCAATGGTCGAGAGTCGTCTTCCGGTAACCTTGCTCCCCCATAACCGACTCAAACTTCTTGTACCATTGCCGTGGTGCTTGCTTCAACCCGTATAAACTCTTCCGGAGTTTACACACATAATCCTCTTTTCCTTCGACCTCAAACCCTTCCAGTTTCTTCATATAAATTTCTTTGTCAAGGTCTCCGTGAAGAAATGCCACCTTGACATCCATTTGCTCGACCTCAAGATCAAGGCTAGCCGCAATACTAAGGACCAATCGAATCGATCCTATCTTCACAACCGGAGAAAAAATCTCGCCAAAATCAATACCCTTCTTTTGACTAAATCCTTTCACTACGAGTCTAGATTTGTATTGGGGCAACGAAGTATGTTCCTCTGATTTCACTCTATACACCCTTTTGTTTTTCAAAGCCCTCTTGCCTTTCGGCAACTTCACCAACTCGTACGTGTTATTCTCATGCAAGGAACTCATCTCGTCTTGCATGGCATCCATCCACTCTTTCTTTTTTTCATCCTCCATGGCCTCCGCAAAATATTCGGGCTCTACCTCATCGGTGAGTAAGACATACTCATCGGCCGAATAATGTAACACCCTCGAGATATTCAGAGTATATTACAGCGCCGTGGATCCCTACATGGGACCCACTAGGCTACAATAAGAAAACGCCACTCGGCTAACCATCTCGGTTAGTGAGGACACAAATTTAAATAATACAACAAATAAAGACGCGCCCGGAGCAACCGGCGAATTAAGCACCAACCGACAATGTAGCAATTTAAGGTAATACAAACGGAGTTCGAAATGAAAAGCCTAAGTACTCGCGAGTACAATCTATAAGTTTATAAATATGGGAACAACCATGTCGAAATGGATAAAAGAAATAAGTAGACTCAAATGCACATGTCAACGACCCTGGCCAACATCTTCGTACTGTCCCAGCGCTCGCCCGTCCGGATGGTCATAACCTGAAATCCATAACAAGAATTTCCCCACAACGGGTCCCCAAAGGGGTTAGCAATTACGCTAGTACAAGTAATCAAGGCAAACCAATCGCTTACACATTTCATAGTACATGCACCAATATCATTTCAAAAAACAAAGTCAAACATGTCTTTTCCGGAAACAAACAGTCAATCTATTTGCCATGGGAACAGGGCTATACCATTGATCCCGCTCTGTGATCCTTAAGGACCCTCCCGAGCCGGCCATATTGTAAAACAAAACAAGCACACGCATCGCCTTGGGAACAGGGCTATACCATTGATCCCGCTCCGTGATCCCTAAGGACCCTCCCGAGATGGCTAGCGAAACAAACTCGTGAATCCAGGGCTATACCATTGGATTCCCTCCGTGATCCCATCGGACCCTCCCGAGGTGAGCAATCACACACAATATACATTACCATTTCACGTTAAGCATAAAGGTTTCCAAAAATACTTGCCTTGAATAATTGACGACGCAACGAACGGAAGGAAAAACACCGACGAACGCTAGGAACCAACGGAACCGAACCTAACGATTCGAAGAACACAATCACAACCAACTCTAGACGAATATGGAAATGGAATACACCCGAAAACCCGACTACGATTCATGTATATTCGTATAGAAATAACAACGAGGGCGGACCACAACCAAACCCTCTCGATTCCGTAAAAACCACAAAATATACCATGAATCCGTAGGAAAACTAATGATACTAACAAGATTAATCATATTCATTATGAATCCACCAACAAAACGGAATGAATCGGGCGAAAATCCCCAAAACCCCCAAATTATCCAAAAGTAGGGTTTTAAGATATTTACCTTGGATTAGGATGAAATATTCGTGTTGATGTTGTTATAATACACCAAGAACTCAAGGAAGATGTTGGATGAGATGATTGGAGGAAGAAATCGCCAAGAAGATCACCCGGAATCACCTTAGCCACGGAGAGGAGGAAGAAATGAGAATTTGTGTTCATCTCGGTCAACTCCCTGGTTTATATAGCCAGGAAGTGTTAGCGCGCGCTAATTCTCAAGGTTAGCGTGCGCTAACGGGACAAAACTACAGGCCATCCAGTTAGCGTCCCAGTCCAGTAGCCAGATTTCTGGCCGTTAGCGTGCGCTACTCGAAACGTAGCATGCGCTAATAACCTCTCGGTAGCGCGCGCTATCGACCAATAGCGTGCGCTACCTGGACATCAGCCGAGTCCAAAAGTTAATTGCCCACTACTCACCTAACCCGTTAGCGTGCGCTATCGTACAAGCGTAGCGTGCGCTACCTGGCACCTGACCGAGTTCAGTAGTAAACTGTCCAGTACTGGTCACTCACGCTAGCGCACGCTACCGGGTATCTCAGCGTGCGCTAGCCTCCCGACATTAGCGTGCGCTAGTCTACGTAGCGTACGCTAATATGCCAGTCCAGAAGGCTGGAAATAGCACTGCCACTCCTAGGGCTTGCTCTCTAGCGCGCGCTACGAATCAGCCGCAGCGTGCGCTACTAAGGGACCCCTAGCGTGCGCTATGCAGAAAAGATAGTGTGCGCTAGGTTACAAAATATAAACGGTTCACAACACCGGAATATGAACGAAACATCAAACAGAACACCTCAAAGCACATCATAACAAAGAATGGATCCACGGCAACCCCGAAACGGCGATTCCGTACAACAATTACGAGAATCAGATCAATAGATGACAAAAAAGATACATAGAAAGATACACTAGGGTCGCTACGATCGAAAAAATACACCGGAAATGAAAATACAAGGGAAAGAAAAATGCGGATATTACATTCTACCCCTCTAAAAATAAGTTTCGTCCCGAAACTTAAGAAATAAACAACTCAGGGTACCCAGCACGCATGCTATTCTCGGTCTCCCAAGTTGCCTCCTCGACACCATGTCTCGAACACTGCACTTTGACCAAAGGGATGGTCTTATGCCTCAGTCGTTTCTCGCGATGCTCCAAAATCTTCAAGGGACGTTCTTCAAAAGTAATATCCTCGGCGACATCAATCTCCCCATAGTCGATGACGTGACTAGGGTCCGGGACATATTTCCTCAGCTGGGTAACATGAAAAACGCTATGAACATGACTCAGGGCCGGGGGTAACGCCAAACGGTATGCCAACCCACCGACTCGTTCGAGAATCTCGAAGGGTCCAACAAATCTCGGACTCAACTTCCCCTTTTTCCCGAAACGGAAAACTCCTCTCGTCGGCGACACCTTTAGTAGAACGTGGTCTCCCACCTCGAATTCCAAAGGTCGACGATGGACATCGGCATAAGACTTCTGTCGACTCTGGGCAGTCAACATTCATTCCCGAATTAATTCTATCTTCCGCCTCGTCTCTAAAACAACATCCGGCTCGGTCCCGACCAAATCGGACGCCTCATTCCAACAAATCGGTGATCGACATCGCCGACCATAAAGTGCCTCATACGGTGCCATCCGAATTGACGCGTGCCAACTATTGTTGTACGTGAATTCGATCAATGGCAAATGTTCCTCCCAATCACTACTCCAATCGAGAGCACAAGCACGCAATATATCCTCAAATGTCTGGATAGTGCGTTCCGACTGTCCATCTGACTGGGGATGGAAAGAGGTGCTCAAATGCAAACGGGTACCCAACGCCTTATTTACCGCCTGCCAAAAGTGCAATACGAAACGGCCATCACGATCCGAAACAATAGACTTCGGAGTACCGTGAAGCCTCACAATCTGCGCGATAAACACACGAGCCAACTTCTCTGGACCCCAAGTGTCCTTGATGCCCAGAAAATGTGCTGACTTGGTCAGACGATCAACAATCACCCATACCATATTCATACCCGACCTTGATCTCGGCAAACTCGTAATGAAATCCATCGATATATCTTCCCATTTCCATTCCGGAACGGGAAGTGACTGCAAAAACCCAGCCGGTCGCTGATGCTCGATTTTGACCTGCTGGCAAGTCAAACATCTCACTACAAACTGTGCGACCTCCTCCTTCATATCATTCCACCAGAAATTCCTTCTCAGGTCCTTGTACATATTACTCGAACCAGGATGAACGGAATAAGGTGTAGCATGGGCCTCACGCAAAATACTCTGTCGCAACTTTGAGTCGTTCGGCACACAAAGCCGACTCTGGAATCTCAAAACACCAACCTCGTGAATCACAAACCTAGGAGACTTTACCTTAAGAACGTTCTCTCGGATTTGAGTAATCATCGGATCCTCTAACTGCTTCAACTTAATTTCATCGACCAAGGACGACGAAATCTCTAAAGCACAAAGCTGCCCGACAGCTCCAGGCAACAAAACCTCAACATCTAACTCGATCAAAGCCTGCCGAAGCTCCGACTGAGACGTAGGAATCTCAAGTGTTCGCAACGCAACCGGTTTCCGACTCAAGGCGTCGGCCACGACGTTCGCCTTGCCCGGATGATAAAGGATTTCGAGGTCATAATACTTAATCAATTCTAACCACCTCCTCTGCCTCATATTCAACTCCCGCAGAGTAAATATGTATTTCAGACTTTTATGATCGGTAAAAATCTGACATGCAGAGCCGAAAAGATAGTGACGCCAAATCTTGAGCGCAAAAACAACAGCCGCTAACTCCAAATCGTGAGTAGGGTAGTTAAGCTCATACGTCCTCAACTGTCTCGACGCGTAGGCAATGGTCTTGCCGTGCTGCATCAATACGCACCCAAGACTCTGACCCGAAGCATCACTGTAAACAGCAAAACCCTCGTTGCCACACGGCAATGCTAAAACCGGGGCTGAAGTCAAACGCCTCTTCAGCTCCTCAAAACTCGACTGTCTCTCGTCATTCCAGACGAACTTCTCGGACTTCTGGAGCAACTGTTTAAGTGGCCGAGCTAGTTTCGAGAAACCTTCGACGAACCTACGGTAGTAGCCAGCCAAACCCAAGAAACTACGGACCTCCTTCACATTCGTGGGCGGTGCCCAATCCAACACCGCCTCAATCTTCTGCGGATCCACTCGGACTCCCTCGGCCGAAATCACGTGACCCAAAAACATCACTTCCTTCAGCCAGAACTCACATTTCGAGAACTTCGCATAGAACTGCTCGGTCCTCAAAATGTCTAATACTGTCCGCAAATGACGGGCATGCTCTTCCTCATTCCTCGAATAAATAAGAATATCATCAATGAAGACGACGACGCACTTATCCAAATACTCGATAAAGACTTTGTTCATCAACTACATGAACACCGCCGGCGC
Organism: Orobanche coerulescens; assembly: GCA_033398695.1. Taxonomy (NCBI): domain Eukaryota; kingdom Viridiplantae; phylum Streptophyta; class Magnoliopsida; order Lamiales; family Orobanchaceae; genus Orobanche; species Orobanche coerulescens. The sequence continues at coordinate 73,108,255 of CM065803.1, forward strand.
ATTAGTTAACCCGAAAGGCATAACTACGAACTCAGAATGTCCGTATCTCGTCCGAAAAGCTGTTTTCGGCACGTCGGACTCCTTCACCCGGAGCTGATAGTAACCCGATTTCAAATCAATCTTCGAGAATACCGCAGCTCCCTGCAACTGATCGAACAAGTCATCAATCCTCGGTAAAGGATACCTGTTCTTGATGGTCACCTTGTTTAGTTCACGATAGTCGATACACAAACATAGTGAACCATCCTTCTTCCGCACAAACAGGACCGGTGCGCCCCAAGGTGAAGCGCTCGGTCGAATATATCCCGACTCAAGAAGCTCACTCAACTGCTTCTTCAGCTCGACCATATCTGAAGGTTCCATGCGATACGACGCCTTCGAAATCGGAGCCACGCCCGGCTCTAACTCTATAACAAACTCAACCTCACGATCCGGTGGCAATCCCGGTAACTCGTCAGGAAATACATCAGGAAACTCACTAACGACTGGAATCGACGAAAGCTTGACTCCACCATCCTCCGCCTTCAAGGCGTAGCACCAATAACTAGTACACCCCTTTCGCAGGAGTCTCATCGCCTTCAAGGCGTTAATAACAAACTTCTGGTTTCTCTTTCGCCCCGCAAAAGAGTGTTCAGTGCCATCCTCGGCTAGCATGGTAATGATCCTCATGCGGTAGTTCATGATTGCACCATGCCGCTCGAGCCAATCATTCCCGAGAATCAAATCCTCACCCTCGATACCCACGGCAATAAGATTAGAGAGCTAATCCCTCTCACAAATAAACACAGAACAGTCCTGGACTTCTCGATCACCGACAATTCTATCACTGCTAGGAAGTTTAACGATGAAAGGCTCACAAGGTGACAAGTAGTCGAGACTCAAACGGCGTACACACTCTAGAGAAATGAATGAATGCATAGCACCCGAATCAAAAAGCACACTGACAGGGTGGGAATGGATATGAACGGTACATGTCGCTACAGTAGCTACTGGATCATTGGCCCTCCTCATCTCGTAGATACGCGGTTGGGCAGAGCCGACACTGGAAGCTCCTCCTCTAGCGGGCTGACCCCGACCTCTACCTCGACCAGCACTCGGCTGATGCTACGGAGCAAACGAGCCTTGGTTCACACTCGGCTCCATAGGTGCTGGGCGAAAAGAACGGGCGCCGCGAATCAGTCTCATCTGCTCACAAAAAGAAGCCTTGTGGCCCGACTGGCCACAAGTATGACAAGTTAAAGGCGGACGAGGACACTCCCGGTTCTTATGACCCGACAAGCCACAGTTAAAACATATGAGTTCACGAACGGAGGTTCTAAAAGCACCTCGAGAACTCCCAGAAAGATGAGCCGAACCGCCCGCAGGGGCACTCGCAGACTGAAATTTCTGCTGGCCTCCACTCTTGTGACCCGAGAAATTCCCAACGGATTTCTGTTTCTTACTCTCTCGGACCGCCGCACTAGCCGTCACCGACATATCATAGGCAAGAGATCGACTCTGATAATCCTTCAAAGTAGTACAGACGAGCCCAGACATATAGTCCTGAATGAGCAGTTTCATCCTCCTGGAAAAATGGAAAATTTTGTCGCTTTCCCCGACAACTTGGGTCTTTACATAGCCCAACTCTTTGTTAAAATCAGCAATAGCTTGAGATACGGGGATATCCCGTGGTTGAGCATCATAGAAGGCATGCACTCGAGCTTGTCTGACCGGCCACGGGCAATATTCGGTCTCCATCAGTTCCTGAAATTCGGCCCACAAAGCGACATGATCTTTGGGCCCAACAGCCTCCCACCAATCTGTAGCGTCTCCAGTGAGAAAATACTGGGCAATAGGAACTTTACGGTCCTCAGGACAGTTGGTGGAAACAAAGACTTTGGATATCTCCTTGATCCATCCTTCTCAGCCAATCGGGTCAGAGGCTCCCGTGAACTGAGGAGGATGCATCTTGATGACATCCTGGAGCCAACGGTCAGCTCCGTCCCGAGCAGCATGGGCCGGATTCTGGACTGCCTGGGCAATCGCCGCCATCTGGTTTACCATCTGTTGCATAACAGCCGCAACACCAAGGTCAGCACCACCTTGAGAAGAAGCATGGCTATGTTGGTCACCGGTACTACCAGCTCCCGAACAATGCGACGTGGCCGCCCCACCGGCTGCCCTACGTCCTCGGCCGCGTCCACGACCACGACCATGACCACGACCATGGTTTCCTCCAGCATCCATACTGGTGTTAAGAGATAAAAAAAAGTATATTGATGATAAGTAAGGGAGGAAAAAGCAACTACGATTCAAGAAGCGGAAACATAATGCAAGAAAACAAGGGACCGAATAAGAAAACTTACTAGCACTGGAAGTACCGAGATGCTGGCAGCGGTGTGACAATATGCAACACAAAACACAACTAGACCCAAATAACCGACAAGCCTAGGTATCCATAAACCTAGCACTCTGATACCATTTTCTGTAACACCCTCGAGATATTCAGAGTATATTATAGTGTCGTGGATCCCTACATGGGACCCACCAGGCTACAACAAGAAAACGCCACTCGACTAACCATCTCGGTTAGCGAGGACATAAATTTAAATAATACAACAAATAAAGACGCGCCTGGAGCAACCGGCGAATTAAGCACCAACCGACAATGTAGCAATTTAAGGTAATACAAACGGAGTTCGAAATGAAAAGTCTAAGTACTCGCGAGTACAATCTATAAGTTTATAAATGTGGGAACAACCATATTGAAATGGACAAAAGAAATAAGTAGACCCAAATGCACATGTCAACGACCCTTGCCAACATCTTCGTACTGTCCCAGCGCTCGCTCGTCCGGATGGTCATAACCTGAAATCCATAACAAGAATTTCCCCACAACGGGTCCCCAAAGGGGTTAGCAATTACGCTAGTACAAGTAATCAAGGCAAAACAATCACTTACACATTTCATAGTACATGCACCAATATCATTTCAAAAACCAAAGTCAGACATGTCTTTTCCGGAAACAAACAGTCAATCTATTTGCCATGGGAACAGGGCTATACCATTGATCCCGCTCCGTGATCCTTAAGGACCCTCCCGAGCCGGTCATATTGTAAAACAAAACAAGCACACGCATCGCCTTGGGAACAGGGCTATATCATTGATCCCGCTCCGTGATCCCTAAGGACCCTCCCGAGATGGCTAGCGAAACAAACTCGTGAATCCAGGGCTATACCATTGGATTCCCTCCGTGATCCCGTCGGACCCTCCCGAGGTGAGGAATCACACACAATATACATTACCATTTCACGTTCAGCATAAAGGTTTCCAAAAATACTTGCCTTGAATAATTGACGACGCAACGAACGGAAGGAAAAACACCGACGAACACTAGGAACCAACGGAACCGAACCTAACGATTCGAAGAACACAATAACAACCAACTCTAGACGAATATGGAAATGGAATACACCCGAAAACCCACCTACGATTCATGTATATTCGTATAGAAATAACAACGAGGGCGGACCACAACCAAACCCTCTCGATTCCGTAAAAACTACAAAATATACCATGAATCCGTAGGAAAACTAATGATACTAACAAGATTAATCATATTCATCATGAATCCACCAAAAAAACGGAATGAATCGGATGAAAATTCAAAAACCCCCAAATTATCCAAAAGTAGGGTTCTAAGAGATTTACCTTGGATTAGGATGAAAGATTCGTGTTGATGTTGTTATAATACACCAAGAACTCAAGGAAGATGTTGGATGAGATGATTGGAGGAAGAAATCGCCAAGAAGATCGCCCGGAATCGCCTTAGCCACGGAGAGGAGGAAGAAATGAGAATTTGTGTTCATCTCGGTCAACTCCCTGGTTTATATAGCTAGGGAGTGTTAGCGCGCGCTAATTCTCAAGGTTAGCATGCGCTAACGGGACAAAACTACAGGCCATCCAGTTAGCGTCCCAGTCCAGTATCCAGATTTCTGGCCGTTAGCGTGCGCTACTCGAAACGTAGCGTGCGCTAATAACCTCTCGGTAGCGCGCGCTATTGACCAATAGCATGTGCTACCTGGACATCAGCCGAGTCCAAAAGTTAACTGCCCACTACTCACCTGACCCGTTAGCGTGCACTATCGTACAAGCGTAGCGTGCGCTACCTGGCACCTGGCCGAGTTCAGTAGTAAACTGTCCAGTACTGGTCACTCACGCTAGCGCACGCTACCGGGTATCTCAGCGTGTGCTAGCCTCCCGACATTAGCGTGCGCTAGTCTACGTAGCGTACGCTAATATGCCAGTCCAGAAGGCTGGAAATAGCACTGCCACTCCCAGGGCTTGCTCTCTAGCGCGCGCTACGAATCAGTCGTAGTGTACGCTACTAAGGGACCCCTAGCGTGCGCTATGCAGAAAAGATAGTGTGCGCTAGGTTACGAAATATATGTAATACACGGTCGAAAGTCATGTCATTCCAAACCTCTTCATGTTCTTCGAATTGTGATTTGTTGAGCGAACCCTTGTAATCATTGCTTGGAACCACCGTTTTGGGGTTTCCGTACTTCTATTTCGTGTTATTGTTGCCCAGACATTGAATCCTATTACTTCTATTCTCTTCCCGGGTCATTTTCCATCATTTTAGGACCCGAAGGGGGTGTGAGCCACGACACAAGAAGCGTGCGCCGCGGCACACACATTTCCTAAACCTGGCCGAGCGGACTGTACCGGGTGCCGCGGCACACGCCGGCAGTGCCGCGGCACACTGCCGAGTGAGTGCCGCAGCACACCTAGGCTGAGCCGCGGCACACTTGTGTTGCATCCTCAGCCATAAACCGCCTGTACCCGGTGCCGCGGCACACCTGGGCTGAGCCACGGCACACTGCCGAAACCTGGGAGCAATTTTTAGGACTGTGCCGCGGCACGCCTGGGCTGAGCCGCGGCACACAATGCGGTCAACTTCATAATTCGGCTTTTTAAGCGAGATTTCAGCTCATTTCCTCCATTCCCTTCTTCTATTTGCGAGAGAGAGAACTTGAGGGGAGAATCTTATCATCTATCACTTGTGTGTTGAATTTTTACCGCTTTCATTCGGTTGGGAAGCCCGGATAGTCGATCTAACGCGTATTCCTTGGATCAGAGAGCTTGGATATTCAAGAGGTAATTTCTTCGACATCTTGACTTCTCGATTTTGTGTGGGTATTGACGTTTTGGATGATAAAATCATGGTGTATGAAGTGATGTATGCGTGATTATGGACATGTTTGAGTATTCATCGGATTATTGAAATATTATTCAAGAACACTTTGAATTTTGTGTTGGATTTTGGGGGTTTTCGTAGATTCGTCCGTTTTATCCGATTGAAGTTTGAGAACCTTGAGATTTTGATATATCTTTACCGTATGAGTGTTTTCTTACGATTTTACGGGTTGGATTGTGCCGTTTTCGGACTTGTGGGAGTTTGGGCGATTTCCCAACCTTTAGTTGTTCACCCGTATACTTTCTTGAATTGTAGACGAGTTTCGGGAGTCTCTTTGTGTAATTTGAGTATGGATAATTAATTGTCATATTCCTTGCGAATCGTTTAGGTGCCGGAAGCGCGTTCTTGGACCTACCGAACTCATACCTTTCCTCCGTTCGATTTCTCGATGTCTCAAAGGCAAGTATACATTAATGATTGTACGTTCTCGACTTTGAAAGTAAGAAATATTGATGGTATGATATGAACGAACCGTTTTTACGGCATTCATAGATATATTGATGGCATATTATGAACGAACCGTTTTTATGGCATTCATGTATGTATTGTTGGCATATAATGAACGAACCGTTTTTACGGCATTCCTACATGTATCGGCGTATGAGGTGAACGAACTATTTCTACGGCATTCACATACGTATCGGCGTATGATATGAACGAACCGTTTCTACGGCATTCACATACGTCTTATGAGATTTTAGTTATTCCGGAATACTAGTCTTGGATTGATGAATTGACGGTTACATTTACTTTATTGTCGAGGAGTATTGTGTTTCATATTGATATACTTACACTAGCTATTCGACGGCTAACCCCTTTATGGGGGAAATACATTTCATGTATTTCAGGTTCCAGGAGGTCGGACAGGCAGGTATCGGGTCGGCATGAAGATGGTGGGCAAGTGTGATACTGTGTCTTTCTTCCAGTTATGTTTTGAGTTTTCCATTCAGTGTTGTTGTACTGGATTGGCTATTGAATACTCAAGTATTGTTTTCCATTTCACTTGATGTTCCGGCCTGTGTTTGCCGAGGTTTTTGATTTGTGCTATGATGTCTGTGGATACATTGGTTATGTTCTGAATACCTTTGTATTGTTTTTCATTCCATTGTGCGTAAATCTTATCGGTCAAAAATTTATAGTTCCGCGTATGTTTAGCCTTGTGAGTCCCCCGACGGGGCTTACGGCGCTGTAATATTCCCTGAATCACTTGGGGGTGTTACAGAATATGGTATCAGAGCTTAGGTCTATGGATACCTAGGCTGTCGGTCTCTTGGGTCGAATGAGTCGTCAATTGTCCACAGTATCACTACTCTGCCATCATCACAGTGCGACCGGTACTTGTAAGACCTCTTACTCTTCTGATGTTTCCTTATTCATTATGCTTCTTCTATGGATATTCTTGAGAATCGATCACCTTAATGACGTGCGTTTGAATTGTGCTTACGTACCTTGTGTGTTCTTCAGTATGTCAGCTGGTAGGGGCCGTGGCCGTGGTCGTGGCCGTGGACGAGGAAGGGGTCGTGGCGCGGCCGTTTCCATCGGGCCTGGGCTTGGGGTCGACCAACCCCGCTTGTCGAACTCGGTGCATCCCGACACCGAGAGTCAAGACGACCCGATCGGATGGTCGGGAACAACGCAGACGTTGGAATGGCGAATGCACTTCAACAATTGGCTACTCGGATGACCATTTTAGCCCAAACCGTTCAACCGAATAACCCAACCCAAACACGGATGCCTTGCTTGAATGTAATCCGTATGTACCCTCCACGCTTTGGCGGTGCCTGCACCGTTAGCCGGGAAGGCGGCTAGCGGAATTAGAGAAGATTTTCGCGGCGGTTGATTGCCCCGAGGTGAGGAAAGTACCAATTGCTCAGTATTTCCTCACTAAGGAGGCCGCTACTTGGTGGAAGGTCATCAAGCCACAGGATCGTATTGCCTCGTGGGATGAATTTAAGGAGCTCTTGAAGGCCGACTTTTGTCCTTGGCCGGTACGAGAGAGCCGAATCCGAGCCTTCTTCGAGGCTAAACCACAAGATATTCCCGTCTCGCAGGCGATCGTGGAGTATAACCAACAATTGATCCATGTGAAGGATCAAGTGCGTAACGAGCGTGATAAGATTCGTTATTTTGATATGCAGATGAATTTGGACTTACGGTGGTACATGGCCGGATTTGCTTGTACCACACTGAAAGAGTATCAGGACAGAGCTTTAGCCCATGATATGTTGAGCCCCGACAATGATACCGTTGAAGAACCGAAGAAGCAGAAAGTCGGGGGAAATTTTTCTGGCTCTAAGGGTGGCAACTTTCAGAAGTCACAGACGACTAACCGCTTTTTCTGACAAATGTCACGTTCTAATAAAGGGAAGAGGGGTTACCGTCCCACTCCGGGTACCTCAAATCGCACAGTGACTTGCTATAATTGTGGTCGTCCAGGCCACTTTAGTTCGGAATGCTACTTTCCACCATTAAAGTGTCACACGTGTGGTCAGATGGGGCATAGAGCGGTTTATTGTTCCGAGCCGAACCAGACTTTGGACACTCGGGCTTCTGCCCCAACACCTCTTGATCAAGGTATTAATCAGCGACAATCTTTTGGTCAACCTCAGCAGAATTTTGGCAGGGGCTGGGGTCGGGGTCAGAACGCTGGAGGGGGGAACTCTAGCGTCGGTTCGGTACAACCACGAGTTTATGAGATGCGTCGAACAGACGAGCCCGACGTGGCGGTGGCTTCAGGTACCATCCATATTTTATCTTATCCAGTCCGTGTACTTTTTGATACGGGTGCTACACATTCTTTTATTTCTTTGGAGTGTGTACGTCGTTTGAATATAACTTGTTTGACTGCTTGCGATCCCTTTATCGTGAGACTGCCTAGCGGGGATAGGATTGTGGGGAATTGGGAGATTAGAGATTTTCCGGTGGTTATATCAGGTATGGAATGGTTATCGAATTTAATTGTAGTTGATATGGAAGGCGAGGACGTAATCCTCGGCGAGGATTGGCTTAATAATCACCAAGCGATTATGAATTACCGTACCAAAGTTATCACCATGATGACTAAAGACGGATCTGAGTACTCATTTTTGGGACGTAAGTCGGGCCAATCCAAGTTACTTATTAGTGCCATGAAGGCCGTAAAACTTTTGAATAAAGGTTGTACGGGCTATTGGTGTTATGCTTTGAAAACGGAAGGAAACGAAGTCGATTTCTCTTCGATTCCGGTTGTTAATGAGTATCCCGATGTTTTTCCGGATGATCTTCCGGGATTACCGCCAGATCGAGAGATAGAATTTACCGTCGACTTAGAGCCAGATGCGGCTCCGATTTCTAAAGCACCTTACCGGATGGCACCTTCCGAAATGCAAGAATTGAAGAATCTGTTGGGTGAACTTCTAGAAAAAGGGTACATCAGACCGAGCGCTTCGCCTTGGGGCGCGCCTGTTCTCTTCGTGAGGAAGAAAGATGGTTCACTACGTTTGTGCATCGACTACCGTGAGCTGAATAAAGTAACCATCAAGAATAAATATCCTTTGCCTCGTATAGACGATTTATTTGATCAATTGCAAGGGGTTGCGGTTTTCTCGAAGATTGACTTAAGATCCGGGTATTATCAACTCAGGGTGAGGGAGTCCGACGTTCCGAAGACGGCGTTCCGGACGAGATATGGGCATTATGAATTTGTAGTTATGCCTTTTGGGTTGACGAATGCGCCGGCAGTATTCATGCAGTTAATGAATAAAATATTCATCAAGTACCTCGACAGGTGTGTAGTCGTCTTTATTGATGACATCTTGATCTATTCTCGAGATAAGGAGGAACATGCCCGGCACTTGCGTTTGGTTTTAGACATTTTGAGAACCGAGCACCTCTATGCAAAATTCTCGAAATGTGAGTTTTGGTTGGAAGAAGTTATGTTTCTCGGCCATGTGATTTCGGCCGAAGGGATTCGTGTAGACCCGCAGAAGATCGAGGCAGTGCTAGGCTGGGCACCGCCTAAAAATGTTAAGGAGGTTCGTAGCTTTTTGGGCCTTGCTGGGTATTACCGTCGGTTTGTCGAGGGGTTCTCGAAACTCGCTCGACCGCTTACGAAATTACTCCAGAAGACCGAAAAGTTTGTTTGGACGGATGAGAGACAACAGAGCTTCGATGAACTAAAGAGACGTTTGACTTCAGCACCAATTTTGACTTTACCGCATGGTAGCGAGGACTTTGCAGTGTACAGTGACGCTTCGGGTCAAGGCCTGGGTTGTGTTCTTATGCAGCATGATAAGACAATAGCTTTTGCGTCACGACAACTAAAGCCTTATGAGATGAATTATCCTACTCACGATTTAGAGTTGGCCGCATTTGTCTTCGCACTCAAGATTTGGCGGTATTATTTGTATGGTTCACCGTGCCGGATCTATACCGATCACAAGAGCCTGAAGTATATTTTCAGCCAGAAGGAGCTGAATATGAGACAGAGACGTTGGCTAGAGTTGATAAAGGATTATGATCTGGAAATACTTTACCACCCCGGGAAAGCCAATGTCGTTGCGGATGCTTTGAGCCGCAAATCGGCGTCTCTTCAAATGCTCGAGGTTCTTACGTCCCAGACGAAAATTCGTCAAAATTTAATTGAGCAAGAGATAGAAGTTTGGCTTCAACGAAGTACAGGGACAGTTGTGTACTCTCGAAATTACTTCGTCCTTGTTGGTCCCGGAGAATGATGAAGACTGTCCTCACTGTACCAACACGAGTCTTTTCTAGCGCGCTTTGTCCTCACTCACGCGCACCTGAGAAACTTCCCAGGGGGTCACCCATCCCATAACTACTCCAGGCCAAGCACGCTTAACTTTGGAGTTTCTATGAGATGGCTACCAGAAAAGAAGATGCATCTTGTTGGTATGAGTAGTCCAAATCAATTCATTTAACCACTCTCTAGTGGCAGTGCAGAGCCCCGTACTAAGCGACAGGCGGACATGAGGGGCTGCACCACTAGGATGCCGCGGGTCGGGATGTTAAGCCCGGCCAGTTACGTTCTCCCGAGTCGAAGGTGAGGACGCTGGATACCAAAGTATTCCCAACAATCCCCCCCCCCCAGCGTACGCCAGAAGACTCGAACCCGCGCCTCGCTCCGATACCAATTGTTGGTCCCGGAGAATGATGAAGACTGTCCTCACTGTACCAACACGAGTCTTTTCTAGCGCGCTTTGTCCTCACTCACGCGCACCTGAGAAACTTCCCAGGGGGTCACCCATCCCATAACTACTCCAGGCCAAGCACGCTTAACTTTGGAGTTTCTATGAGATGGCTACCAGAAAAGAAGATGCATCTTGTTGGTATGAGTAGTCCAAATCAATTCATTTAACCACTCTCTAGTGGCAGTGCAGAGCCCCGTACTAAGAGACAGGCGGACATGAGGGGCTGCACCACTAGGATGCCGCGGGTCGGGATGTTAAGCCCGGCCAGTTACGTTCTCCCGAGTCGAAGGTGAGGACGCTGGATACCAAAGTATTCCCAACAGTCCTTAGTTGACGACATCAAAGGGAAGCAGTGGAGTGACCCGATGATTTCCCAACTGAAGGAAGATGTGATTAAAGGAAAAGCTCCTGGCTTTATGGTACATGAGGATAGTATTCTGAGATTTCAGGGCAGACTTTGTGTTCCGAACGATTTAGAGTTAAGACAGAGAATCCTCCGAGAAGCCCATGCTACGCCTTACTCAATCCACCCCGGGACGAGTAAGATGTACAAAGATTTGAAGCGAAATTTTTGGTGGAATAACATGAAGAAGGATGTTACGGAGTTTGTACTACGATGCTTGACGTGTCAACAAGTCAAGATCGAACATCAACAACCGGCGGGGTTGTTGAAACCACTTCCCATTCCCGAGTGGAAGTGGGAAGATATCTCAATGGATTTTATCACTGGCATGACGAGAACTCGGACTGGAATGAATATGATTTGGGTAATTGTCGATCGATTGACCAAGTCTGCACACTTCTTGGGTATTAAGGATACTTGGGGACCGGATAGACTGGCTCGAACCTTTATCGCTGAGATCGTGAGGTTACACGGTGCCCCCAAGACCATTGTTTCTGATCGAGACGGGCGTTTCGTATCGCATTTTTGGCAGGCCGTTCATCGGGCTCTGGGTACTGAGTTGAGATTGAGCACTTCCTTTCATCCTCAGTCGGACGGTCAGACAGAGAGGACGATTCAGACGTTGGAAGATATGTTGCGGGCTTGTGCTTTAGACTGGAGTAATGATTGGGAGCTTCACTTGCCGTTGATCGAGTTTGCTTACAATAATAGTTGGCATACGTCGATCAAAATGGCACCCTTCGAGGCACTCTATGGTAAGCGATGTAGGTCGCCATTATGTTGGGACGAGGCTTCTGAGCTAGTTGGGACGGAACCGGATATGTTGTTGGAGACCAAGGAAAAGATTTCTATTATCCGAGATCGACATCGATCGCCTGCAGTCGTCGTAAATCTTACGCCGATACTCGTCTTCGACCCTTGGAGTTTGAAGTGGGGATCATGTTTTGCTCAAAGTATCGCCGACTGCAGGAGTTTTCCGCCGGGAAAAGGGGAAACTCACCCAAGGTATATCGGACCTTTCGAGATTTTGGACGAGTTGGAGATTTAGCTTATCGCTTGGCGTTACCTCCACTTTGAGTCACGTCCATAGTGTTTTTCATGTGTCCCGATTGAGGAAGTACGCACTGGATCCGAGCCACATTATCAACTACGGTGAGATTGACGTAGCCGAGGATATTACCTTTAGGAGAAACCCGTGAAGATTCTTGAGCGCCGTGAGAAACAACTGGCATAAGACCATTCCACTGGTTAAAGTGCAATGGTCGAGGCATGGAGTCGAAGAGGCGACTTGGGAGACGGAAGAGAAGATGCGGGTGGAATACCCCGAACTATTTATTTCTTAAGTTTCGGGACGAAACTTCTTTTTAGAGGGGGAGAATGTAATACCCGGTCGAAAGTCATGTCATTTCAAACCTCTTCATGTTCTTCGAATCGTGATTTGTTGAGCGAACCCTTGTAATCATTGCTTGGAACCACCGTTTTGGGGTTTCCGTACTTCTATTTCGTGTTATTGTTGCCCAGACATTGAATCCTATTACTTTTATTCTCTTCCCGGGTCATTTTCCATCATTTTAGGACCCGAAGGGGGTGTGAGCCGCGGCACAAGGAGCGTGCGCCGCGGCACACACATTTCCTAAACCTGGCCGAGCGGATCAGCACGGGTGCCGCGGCACACGCCGGAAGTGCCGCGGCACTGCTGCCAAGCCGCGGCACACCTAGCCGAGCCGCGGCACACTTGTGTTGCATCCTCGCCATACACCGTCAGACCCGGTGCCGCGGCACACTGGCCGAGCCGCGGCACACTTCCGAAACTCGGCAAAGAATTTTAGATCGTGCCGCGGCACGCCTGGCCGAGCTGCACACAATGCGGTCAACTGCATAATTCGGCTTTTTAAGCGAGATTTCAGCTCATTTTCTCCATTCCCTTCTTCTACCTGCGAGAGAGAGAACTTGAGGGGAGAATCTTATCATCATCTATCACTTGTGTGTTGAATTTTTACCGTTTTCATTCGGTTGGGAAGCCCGGATAGTCGATCTAACGCGTATTCCTTGGATCATAGAGCTTGGATATTCAAGAGGTAATTTCTTCGACATCTTGACTTCTCTATTTTGTGTGGGTATTGACGTTTTGGATGATAAAATCATGGTGTATGAAGTGATGTATGCGTGATTATGGACATGTTTGAGTATTCATCGGATTATTGAAATATTATTCAAGAACACTTTGAATTTTGTGTTGGATTTTGGGGGTTTTCGTAGATTCGTCCGTTTTATCCGATTGAAGTTTGAGAACCTTGAGATTTTGATATATCTTTACCGTATGAGTGTTTTCTTACGATTTTACGGGTTGGATTGTGCCGTTTTCGGACTTGTGGGAGTTTGGGCGATTTCCCAACCTTTAGTTGTTCACCCGTATACTTTCTTGAATTGTAGACGAGTTTCGGGAGTCTCTTCGTGTAATTTGAGTATGGATAATTAATTGTCATATTCCTTGCGAATCGTTTAGGTGCCGGAAGTGCGTTCTTGGACCTACCGAACTCATACCTTTCCTCCATTCGATTTCTCGATGTCTCAAAGGCAAGTATACATTAATGATTGTACGTTCTCGACTTTGAAAGTAAGAAATATTGATGGTATGATATAAACAAACCGTTTTTACGGCATTCATAGATATATTGATGGCATATTATGAACGAACCGTTTTTACGGCATTCATGTATGTATTGTTGGCATGTAATGAACGAACCGTTTTTACGGCATTCCTACATGTATCGGCGTATGAGGTGAACGAACCGTTTCTACGGCATTCACATACGTATCGGTGTATGATATGAACGAACCGTTTCTACGGCATTCACATACGTCTTATGAGATTTTAGTTATTCTGGAATACTAGTCTTGGATTGATGAATTGACGGTTACATTTACTTTATTGTCGAGGAGTATTGTGTTTCATATTGATATACTTACACTAGCTATTCGACGGCTAACCCCTTTATGGGGGAAATACGTTTCATGTATTTCAGGTTCCAGTAGGTCGGACAGGCAGGTATCGGGTCGGCATGAAGATGGTGGGCAAGTGTGATACTGTGTCTTTCTTCCAGTTATGTTTTGAGTTTTCCATTCAGTGTTGTTGTACTGGATTGGCTATTGAATACTCGAGTATTGTTTTCCATTTCACTTGATGTTCCGGCCTGTGTTTGCCGAGGTTTTTGATTTGTGCTATGATGTCTGTGGATACATTGGTTATGTTCTGAATACCTTTGTATTGTTTTTCATTCCATTGTGCGTAGACCTTATCGGTCAATAATTTATAGTTCCGCGTATGTTTAGCCTTGTGAGTCCCCCGGCGGGGCTTACGGCGCTGTAATATTCCCTGAATCACTTGGGGGTGTTGCAATATAAACGGTTCACAACACCGGAATATGAACGAAACATCAAACGGAACACCTCAAAGCACATCATAACAAAGAATGGATCCACGGAAACCCCGAAACGGCGGTTCCGTACAACAATTACGAGAATCAAATCAATAGATGACGGAAAAGATACATAGAAAGATACACTAGGGTTGCTACGATCGAAAAAATACACCGGAAATGAAAATACAAGGGAAAGAAAAATGCGGATATTACAAATAATGGGTGGAGGGATGACGGTCCCTCGTCGACCATCTATGTGGAACAAAAGATGGCATGTTCGTTACGGGTAGCTCGGGATGAGCTCCATCGGTGTCATCTTGTCTCAACTCATCGTTGTCACCGGCATCATGTTGTTCATCATTTTGGACATCCTCTCCACCAGGTGTCTCAACATGTTGTGGAGGAACAGGGTCCAAATCAATAAGATCATAGTCGTGTTGTGGAGCCGACTCTACATTCTCAACATCTTTCATCGTTTGATCTTATACAAAAACAACGTCTCTCGACCGAACAAGCCTCTTTGTCACTGGGTCATATAATCTATACCCGAACTCATCAAGCCCGTAGCCAATAAAAATACATGGCTTCGTCTTGGAATCAAGCTTTGATCTCTCAGCATTCGGAATGTGAACAAAAGCTTTACATCCGAAAACCCTTAAGTGGCGGTATGAGATGTCTTTACCACTCCATACCTTATCCGGGATATCAAACTCCAAAGGAACACATGGCGTCAAATTAATAACATGAACCGCCATGTTCAAAGCTTCTCCCCAAAACGACTTTGGCAATCCAGCATGTGAGAGCAAACAACGAGATCTCTCGACCAAAGTCCGGTTCATTCTCTCCGCCAATCCATTGAGTTGCGGAGTCTTCGGGGGCATATTTTGATATCGGATCCCTTGTTCTCGGCAATATTCATCAAAGGGCCCGGTGTACTCTCCACCATTGTCCATCTGAATACACTTTAGCTTCTTCCCGGTCTCTCTTTCCACCGAGGCATGAAATTATTTGAATGTGTCTAACACTTGATCTTTGGTCTTCAAGGTGTATGCCCACACCTTCCTCGAGTGATCGTCGATGAATGTGACAAAGTATCAGCAACCACCGAGCATCCTAGTCTTCATAGGACCATAAACATCGGAATGAACAAGAACAAGCACACTTTCCTTCCATGAAGGAGTATGACTCTTAAAAGTAACTCTCCTTCGTTTACCGGCTAGACAATGAGAGCATCTTTTAAGGTGTACCTTGGGAACCCCGGACAACGCCTCCTTCTTCGACAATAGCGCCATCTCTTTTTCGCTCATATGACCGAGCCTCTTATGCCATAGCTCGGCCATGTCATTATTGTCTATTGTGTTCACGGAATTAGTCGTGACCTTCGGAAGTGTCATGTATAATTTTCCTTCCTTTTCTCCTCTCCCGACAATCAAGGAACCTCGAGTGAGTTTTCACACTCCCTTGCCAAAACCACTATGATAACCATCATCATTGAGTAAACCAACGGACATAACATTAAGCCTCATATCCGTAACATGTTTTACATTCCATAAAACAAGTTCCATACCGGTGTCGAATTTCAAACGAACATCTCCCACTCCAACAATTTTGGATAACCCATCGTTACCCATCTTGACTATACCAAAGTCACTCGGAGTGTAAGTGGAATAAAAATCTCTACGTGATGCAACATGACACGTATCTCCACTATCGACCACCCAACTCGAATCATCTATCGCAAGGTTCACCATATCATAGTCACAACAAACAAAGAATTCTTCGGTGGTAGTATTTACTTCGGCTTTATCATTACTACCGCTCTCCTTCTTTTGTGAATTCTCTCGGCCTTGGCGATTCTCCTTCAATTGTCGGCAAAATTTCTTTGTATGCCCTTTCTTACCACAATGGTAACATTCAATATTGGCATACTTCTCCCGGGAACTACTCCTTTGTGGCCCTCTATTACTCGGGCCTCTACTTTGACCTCTCCTCTGTCTTTCGGTAACTAGAACATCCGCATATGTGACCCAGCAGTGGCCATTACAAAGGCCGTGGATCCCTCACAGGACCCACTGTGCAATATCACAAAATACACTTAAAATCCGACAACGTGGCACCGTACCACGATATTTATCAAAACCCCGGTGTGGAGTATGAGTTATTCATATTTTTAAATACAAGCAAACATACACAGGATCCAAACACGGTACAGACCATATGACGATGGGCAGTACCTAACAAGTTTTAGTACATTCATCCGACACAGAAATAAAACGAAAGTCACGCTTAAAACATAACCGAACAACCAAAAGACTCGGGGCCCCCGAAATAGCATACATCAGAATCCTCCGTCGCCATTGTGCTCCTCCTGTGCCTTGCCCTTTCCTCGCCCTGAAATACAAGTATTTCGCCCCAAACCACAGGGTCAGCTATACACGATAATAATTCTCATGGCATTATACAATTCATATATATATTGATTTCAAAGAAATCCACCGACTACTGAATATACCCCGAAGGCGTATAAACAATCAGTCCCAACTGTCGAAACATAATCAAGTATACGAACGACCACATACTATGGCTCAAGACGGACGTCACAGTACGCCCGATCCGGAAATGTGTCCGTGCACATGTCCACCCCGTATACGGAATCCAGAATATACGTGGGACGATGTACCTAATTAGCCTCACGAACTACGTCTCGTGTGCACGATCTAAATGCGGAAAACATCCACGCATGATCATCAAGTGCCCGGCTAAAAATCCTACACATAACCAATCGGCGCGCAGATATGACTCCAGAGATGTCACGATACAACATGACAACGAAACTCAACGAATTACACTTTTACGAGGGAATCGAACAACTCACCGAAGTGTCAACAAAGCTCAAAAGAACTAACGGTGATAAGGACGGTAATTTCGGGGGTATCATCCCCAACACCATGACAATACGATCAAAGGTATCACCATATTACGAATCATAGATTATCAGAACATTTCATACACACGAACTGCATAATAATCACAAGAATTCAACCATCACTATAACCAAGCAAGATAACTTGCCTCAATTCCGTAGACGAATAATCCTTCTTTGAATGGTCAAACGAACGGTATCCTCGTCTAACAATACTCACGTGAACAAGCAACCTTGAATGAAATATAATCCATTCAACAACACATTCGTATGGTAATGGTATTATCGCATGAACAATATTCGTAAATTCACTTTGAATAAATAGATTATCCTATTGACCATTATAATGTTCTTATTACAAATCATCGTATGTTTATCATGTTCATTACATATTCTAATCTTGATGTCAAATTCTTGATGTCCAGTTTATCATCAATGTAATATCGTGAGGATATCGTTTCAAATCATCGACACTTCCAATTACGATATAAGTTGTGTTTAATTACATTCTTCATTATTTACCGACGATTTCATTCAAAACTTGATTATTATATGAAACGTAAGTTCGAGTTTTTAGTGAGTTAAGAACATTATCTTAATTTACTCCTCTAGACATGCACGGATTAATGAAATGGAATTCGGCTATTCATCTACCGTATTTGTATCGTCATATTCAACACAACTCTCTTAAGAACATTATTAACCTATTAATGTAGTGATTAACACTCTTTGGTGAAATCGATAAATTGACGTACGGAGATTACAACTTCCTCCTATCAACATTCATTGTTTTACTTTGAAGAATTTATTAAATGCCTAGTTATACCATTGGATACTTGAGATTTTTGAAGTAATTTCATCCATCTAACAAAGATCATCTTCAAAGGGTTAACATCATCTTTCCAACAATGCCATCACAAAGGTTTTAAAGGCCAAAATCATGGTTTCATGCAACCTTCAAGGATCAATAGAATGTTCAAGACAATCTTAACATTTCTCACTTTTAATCATTAAGGACATCATCTCTAACATGTTCCTAGTGTAGAGACTAAAATCAACTTCCGATTATCATGCTATACCTCAGGTTTTATGTATATTATTATCAACACAATCATATTATGAAGTTATTTACCTCAAGAAGCAATACTAATACCTTCAAAATTAATCTTCACTTGATTTGAGTATGATTCAATTAACTTATCATGTTTACACTAATCTAAACTATCATTATGTGAAGTATTTATCTACTATCATCATCAGAAACATGGAATTGATATGAGTTAAAAGAAAGACCAACCTTAAAATGAAGAACAACACCAACACTTCAAGGAATATACTTCAATCTCTAGCTTCTCCAAGTCACCAATCAAGTGTTGAGGCTCCAACACAAGTTAGAAAGGCTTAGAAACGAAGTTGGAAGGGAAGGGAATCGTTCCTTAGTCGGGAGATTGAAAAAGGTCGAGTAGGAAATGAATGGCAAGTCCTACATTTATAATCTGAACTGGACATTACGTACGTTAACTAACGTGCTTAACGTACGTTATAGCCTTTACGTACGTAATCTTATGATCATTACGTACGTAACCAGTTTCATCAAACTCACTGCCTAAAAACACGCAGTTCGTTACGTACGTAACCAAGCGGCTATTACGTACGTAGTGGCCGTTGACTTGTCTGTCGCGCTGGTCTCCCGACAAGCTACCCTTGCTCGACACACCCCGCCGAAAGGCGGATTGCTGGAGAATCTTCCGCATTACGTACGTTAACGTATCGGTGTTACGTACGTAAGGCGGCCTTCATAGCGTACGTTAAGAATACATGTTAACGTACGTTAAGTACTATAACGAGCATAAATGGAATTTTCGCAATATCACCCAACAACTAATATAGTATGAATGACCATGAATCCAACTTAACATAATTCGTCGGTACATGCTACACATCACAGATATGGTGCAACAATACTTAACTTAACTTAAATCATGAAATACAATATTAAAGGCGAGGGTATTACACTGACTGTGACGAATATCCTTGTGCTTTTCTTCGGACCTCCTCATTCAACATGTTCCCTTTAGCTAATTCCATCGAAATGACTCCATCGAGGGCGAAGTTAGACAACGACATTCGAAATGTCTCACAAGAATCCGACAATGTACCTAACAACCACAAAGCTTGCACCTCCTCTTCGAATTTAATTCCCATTCCGGAAAGTTGATTAATTATGCCCTGGAATGCATTCAAGTGATCCGATAGAGGAGTCCCATCTCGATACTTCAAATTCATCATTTGTTTAATGATGAATAACTTATTATTCCCCATGTTTCGAGCAAACAATTACTCGAGCTTGTGCCATAACTCTCGAGCATCCTTCTCTCCACTAATATGGTTCAAAACATTGTCATCAACCCATTGTCGAATATATCCGCAAACTTGGCAATGTAAAATAGTCCACTCCGCGTCGGAGTTGCCTTTCGGTTTATTTTTGCTAAAAACCGGTAAATAATAATCCTTCACGTATAGAAGGTCTTCCATCTTCCCCTTCCATAAGTGGTAATTCGAACCATTCAAGTTAACCATTCTACTCGTGTTGGCTTCCATCTTAAAAGTGAGATACTAAACAACCACGAAAAAATAAATCCCGTGGCTCCAATACCACTTTGTTGGGAAAAACACGACTCACGTCACGTCACAATGAATAATGCGGAACCTCATTTGACAACTTCTCACTCTTCAATTGTAACTTTGTGGTTACCGACGAGTAGAGCAACAATTACAACTCGACAAAAATAATACAAATGATATCCAAAAACAATAAACACGAGACACAATATTTAGCGTGGAAAACCCCTCAAGACGAGTGTAAAAACCATGGGACCGAAGCCGCTTAAATCCACTATCACCGATACACACAATACGCAATCGTCCCTAATTCAAACTAGGGGTATACACCAATCGTCAAATACTTGGTAATAAATGTTCTTCAAGTATTTGGAATACACAATAACAACAAGATCGAGAAAAGAAAACACCATAAATAGCGTACACAAAAAGCTAATGAAATACCCAAACTTCCGGACTCAAAATCTCGATCTACACTGGTGAAAAGATTTGCCCAATAGCTACCTGTAACACCCCCAGAATACGACCGAGAATGTCACACGCCGTAGACCCTTATCACAAGGATCTACCAGGCTAAACTCCAAAAGACTACTCAATGATTGACCGACCGGGGTCAAAATTAAATACAAAGCAGACCGACAAGGTCATTAACCAATTCAGAACTAACGACATTCATATTGCAATGACAATAATAAACTTGAACACCAAAAAGAATGACAACTCAATTTAATAAATGAAAACTACACCCATGCAAGGGTGAATACTCGAACGACAGAGAAAATACCGACCAGAATGAAACAAAAGAAAAGATTCTGACTCTGGTGTGATTAGTATCATTGTCCTCCATCTCCTTCCAAGCCAATCCTGTGACTGCTCCCGAGCTGCCAAAACCTGAGCGCATAACAGGCACCCACCCCCCGAAAACTCGGGGGTTAGCAAACTGGAATTTTGCTAGTGCAAGTACATAATATACAAGATATACGAATAATAACAACACAAATCTCAACAGTCGTGAAGCCTTAACACAAATCACACATTCCCATAGTCCACACAGAATAGCATCACATACCCAAAGTGAAAGATAATCACATAGTCATATTCTCTGTATGGAACATAACACCAATGAAACTTTAAACGAGCCCAAGGAGTCAGAAAAATCCCTTTTTATAAAAGGAAAAGTATTTTGATAAGAAAGTTTGAAAACATTATTATTGACTCAGGCCATCATGGGGTTTTGGAAAATCAAATGGGAATACTTTTTAGAAAATCCTTCAAAAACTCTCGGATCCTCGACCCAACATGTGGAAAACAATTTGCAAGAAAACTATTACAACGTTATTCGGGGTCCTCGACCCAATGCACAGAATAATCATCACAGTACAATCAAAGGCACAGCCTCTCATTCGACAATTCCTGCTCAAGACCCTTGATTAATTAACCCTCGGAGATTTCGTCAAACATCCTTGGTTAATTAACCCCGATACCAACGTTTTAAAAACAATTTGAAACAAGCTTTCAAAAACACGAATCACAGTCTATATCGAGACCAGTATTTGAAAAGAGTTGAAAGAACTTTGAAATACGAGGATTGTTCGGTAACGGGGTCTTAGCTATCACTCGAATATCCGTTACCAATAAGCCTGCCAGGTGCCTCCCTTGCACACCTGTGCACCGGCGTTCACTCCACTATGTTGGCCGCCCCTTGAACATGCTAACAGAGCCGCCCCTTGCACGCGCATTAGGTAACACCGGTGTTCACCAAACATATGGAGCCGCACATTGCAGCGTACACCAGGCCGGAGTACACACCCCGCCCTCAGAGGTTCCCGGATACGACGTCTCTCACAACAAGTATTCACATTATTACAAACATCAAGTACACAATCAATCATTTCAACAACTATCAAATCAATACACCAATTCACACAATTTATCCGCCAGTCCATAACCACACAATAAACAATAACACGCACGTTATCAATCAAGACCCAACACAATAAGCCTTCGGCACAACCAACCAACGCTACACATATATCCTTGTATTGCGACTCAACCGAATATATATATAGATAGAGATATAGATATCTATATATTCATATAACCTTACTATATTATATGAATAACTATAGTTCATCCATCAATCCAAGTTGAGTACGTCAACTAGTGTTAGCATTCACCACTCGTCGTTCACCGACATAGGCATATATATCATTATACGTATATACATACATATATTTAACATATAAATATATATAAATCTATATATATATCCGTATAAATTCATACACTTCGACAACGATGATTTCACGCAGTTACAATTCGTATATCAAGGTACTTGCCTTGGTAATCTCTCGCGGATACTCCGAAAGTACGGTCGGTTGGCAAAATCCGGAACTCCAACGAAAACAACGATCGGAAGGGCTCAACACCAGATTTTTGTAGGGAAATCGTCCCTAATATCCTATCATCGAATAAACAATCAATCATATGAGGAAAAACATCACAAAACGACCAAATTCCTCTCTGCGGCATTTCCCCGAACACTTTGAAGGCGTCAAACGGAAGTTCATATAATCGACGAATCGGAAATGGTAAAACCGTGGAAAGATGATGAAAATGATAGAATACAACTTAATCTACAATTATCCATCAGTAATTTAAGTTCATAAGGCTCAAACGGACGAAATCTACCAAGATCCCCAAATTTCCCAAAGTTTGGATTTTAGGAAAAACTAACCTTGATTCGGTCGATTGAAGGATGTTATGGATTGATCGATCAATGATATGGACTCAGGATCTTCGTGGATTTGTTGTTCAATAACATGTCTCCTATCTCTCAAAAGATCCAGCCGCGGACATGAAGGAAGGGAAGTGAAAAATGGGTGAAAACAGGGCTGCTCGGTCATATATATACTGGCAACTGACTAGCGTGCGCTAGGTTGTCCGGGTAGCGTGCGCTATCGGCCGGCCCTGGTCCAGAATCTTCGGCCGGGGTCCGATAGCGTGCGCAAGACATCGGCAGCAGCGTGCGCAATCGGCCCGTCCAGGACCTACTGGACTAATCTGTCCGGCCAGGTAGCGTGCGCCGGCCGAGCCGGTAGCGTGCGCTAGCCTGCCGAGTTAGCGCGCGCAGCTGTCCGGCTGTAGCGTGCGCTACCTGCTGGTCTGGCCGAAGTCCAGACCCTACTGCCTAGACTGCCCGGGCCGATTAGCGTGCGTTACCTCCCGGCAGTGGCGTGCGCTACTCCTGCGGGTTAGCGCGCGCAGCTGTCCGGCCGTAGCGTACGCTAGGCCGGTCCCTGCCGCAACTGTCCGGCAGTGCCCAGCATCCGTGCCGGTTCCTCCCGCAACCGTCCGGCCAGCGCCCGGCTGTCGTGGCCTGACGACTCGATTCCTAAAAACGCACGGAACGAACACGACGAAACGCTCGCGGACAACAACATCGATCCGAAATGAAATTAACATACAACAAATCACCACCTATGGCCATAAACACAAAATCGATTGTCGAGAAAAATAATACCAACGCTCGAAAACCGAGAAATTTCCGGTCTAAGAAAAAGAAAAATTCGAATAAATCAAAATAAAAATCTCGGATAATACATTCTACCCCCCTTAAAATAAGTTTTGTCCCGAAACTTAAAATAGAGAGCGGCGGAACAATCAAGGAAATAACTACTTGCTCAGCCCCAAATCATCACGAGCAAAGCGCGAGTGCAAGGTTCCAGAAATACGATGAACTGACCTAGCAAGTAAAGGGCAGTTTAAAATGGTCGAAAGGTTCACAGATGAATTGCCAACAACGAAAGTCATCCCATACCGAAAATACTAAGAAGAGTACGGGTAATACATTCCCCCATACTAAGAGGACATTATGATCCCGAAACATAGAACAACAAGAGTTGGAAACGTAAAGTAATGAAACGAAACACGATCGAAGTCACGATTGTTGAAAAAAAATACATAGCGTAAAATCTTCATCCTGCTGTGCTAGCCTCTCCAGAAGGAGACATAGGGTTTTGGGGCACTCCCCGGTCGTTCGCTCTACTTGCCGAAAGGGCATCTTTCCTTGCCAATTCGGAAACTCTCTCGCAGTGTTTCTCCCGATGACCTTCACAGCCGCACCGGTAACAAGTCAAGAGTGGAGAGGGACAATTTGCACGATCATGTCCCTGACGATTGCAGTTGAAGCACCTTCTCTTCTTACCGAGAGTCACCGATGCTGGCTTGGGATTCCCAGCGCTCACCCTCGACCGCGAAGACGATACGTTCGAACGACATGGGGGTTTGCGAGCCTTAAACTCTTCACCGCCCAAAAATTTTCCCGATGTCCTCGGTCTCTTTGCTTCGCTCGAGGGCTCGATCACTGAGGATATTTCATAGGATATCATTTGATCTTGATACTCCTTCACTGTAGCATGAATAGTTGTCGTACGAACCACCTTGTCGTTTCCACTTCCGTCATCACACTTACGTCCGCCAAGGCTCAACATACTAATACAGATAGTACCGTTCAGCGTTATCAAATAATCAGTTCACAGTATACCACAATTATCAACACAAGGTTTAGTTAACATCTATAGAATAACGTAAAGCGTTAAGTTTTATGAAGTCAATTTCGAGTCTTTCGACGAGGACGATCATTATATGTATGCACTTAATGAAAACAAATTTTTTTGAAAAAGAGGGCTAGTCACGTTGCGCCCAAGACTCATAAATACTGTCTTTTATTTCGGAAGAGGAAGTTGATATAACGACTCTAAAAATTATTTTCGAGTAATGTAAAAAAAATTCAAAATTGAATTGTAACTAATTTGAAATATTTCAAAAGTGTTAGATTCCCAAATACCACAATTTTGAAAATCTTTCCTCTTCTACCAAAATGTTTATTCGAAAGGATTTTCCACCGAGATACGTGACCATTTAACATGACAACATTAAATCATGGTTTTTCACAATGTTAGAAAATTTCAAAGCACCACTTTAAAATATTCGTGATACTACGGTCGTGGGCCGTCTGCGGAACCCACTGTGCTAAAAATCATTTAAAAAAAAATGTTCAAATTGCCAAAAAGGCCGATGTTGGTAATATTCTCAAATACTCACTAAAGTCATTTATAAAAATATCAAATACCGTCATAAGAATACTATCAAAACGTGCAAGACCAATATATCAAAACTCGGCTTGCAAGATACCAAAAGCTATTTCAAAATACTCACGCAGCGGATAAAATTAACACTCATAAATTTATTCTAATAAAGTGCAGAAACAGATAAATATGCTCGACTTCCGAAGCATATTACATAACCATTTTTGCTCGGACCGCATACGCATGTTATATCCTAAAACAATAATATCACCAACAAGTTCCAATCCCTAGTTCACATTAAACACATTAGCACAATATAATCAAATACGTATATAAGGGGACTTACGATCGGGAGGCTCACCGGCCTGATTGCCTAAGATGATGTCGGAACCACGATACTAATCACAACTCGATGCGCGCGACTTACACAAGACATGGACTTGACCCAACGGCCTAGGTTTTTCGCAAACCTAAGCTCGATACCATATATGTAACACCCCGAATACGCCCGGGAATGTCACACGCCGTAGACCCTTATCACAAGGATCTACCAGGCTAAACTCCAAAAGACTACTCAATGATTGACCGACCGGGGTCAAAATTAAATACAAAGCAGACCGACAAGGTCATTAACCAATTCAGAACTAACGACATTCATATTGCAATGACAATAATAAACTTGAACACCAAAAAGAATGACAACTCAATTTAATAAATGAAAACTACACCCATGCAAGGGTGAATACTCGAACGACAGAGAAAATACCGACCAGAATGAAACAAAAGAAAAGATTCTGACTCTGGTGTGATTAGTATCATTGTCCTCCATCTCCTTCCAAGCCAATCCTGTGACTGCTCCCGAGCTGCCAAAACCTGAGCGCATAACAGGCACCCACCCCCCGAAAACTCGGGGGTTAGCAAAGTGGAATTTTGCTAGTGCAAGTACATAATATACAAGATATACGAATAATAACAACACAAAGCTCAACAGTCGTGAAGCCTTAACACAAACCACACATTCCCATAGTCCACACAGAATAGCATCACATACCCAAAGTGAAAGATAATCACATAGTCATATTCTCTGTATGGAACATAACACCAATGAAACTTTAAACGAGCCCAAGGAGTCAGAAAAATCCCTTTTTATAAAAGGAAAGGTATTTTGATAAGAAAGTTTGAAAACATTATTATTGACTCAGGCCATCATGGGGTTTTGGAAAATCAAATGGGAATACTTTTTAGAAAATACTTCAAAAACTCTCGGATCCTCGACCCAACATGTGGAAAACAATTTGCAAGAAAACTATTACAATGTTATTCGGGGTCCTCGACCCAATGCACAGAATAATCATCACAGTACAATCAAAGGCACAGCCTCTCATTCGACAATTCCTGCTCAAGACCCTTGATTAATTAACCCTCGGAGATTTCGTCAAACATCCTTGGTTAATTAACCCCGATACCAACGTTTTAAAAACAATTTAAAACAAGCTTTCAAAAGCACGAATCACAGTCTATATCGAGACCAGTATTTGAAAAGAGTTGAAAGAACTTTGAAATACGAGGATTGTTCGGTAACGGGGTCTTAGCTATCACTCGAATATCCGTTACCAATAAGCCTGCCAGGCGCCTCCCTTGCACACCTGTGCACCGGCGTTCACTCCACTATGTTGGTCGCCCCTTGAACATGTCACCGCGCCGGCGATCACTCCTAACAGAGCTGCCCCTTGCACGCGCATTAGGTAACACCGGTGTTCACCAAACATATGGAGCCGCACATTGCAGCGTACACCAGGCCGGAGTACACACCCCGCCCTCAGAGGTTCCCGGATACGACGTCTCTCACAACAAGTATTCACATTATTACAAACATCAAGTACACAATCAATCATTTCAACAACTATCAAATCAATACACCAATTCACACAATTTATCCGCCAGTCCATAACCACACAATAAACAATAACACGCACGTTATCAATCAAGACCCAACACAATAAGCCTTCGGCACAACCAACCAACGCTACACATATATCCTTGTATTGCGACTCCACCGAATATATATATATAGATAGATATATAGATATATATATTCATATAACCTTACTGTATTATATGAATAACTATAGTTCATCCATCAATCCAAGTTGAGTACGTCAACTAGTGTTAGCATTCACCACTCGTCGTTCACCGACATAGGCATATATATCAATATACGTATATACATACATATATTTAACATATAAATATATATAAATCTATATATATATATACACACACATATATATATATATATACATATATATATATATATCCGTATAAATTCATACACTTCGACAACGATGATTTCACGCAGTTACAATTCGTATATCAAGGTACTTGCCTTGGTAATCTCTCGCGGATACTCCGAAAGTACGGTCGGTTGGCAAAATCCGGAACTCCAACGAAAACAACGATCGGAAGGGCTCAACACCAGATTTTTGTATGGAAATCGTCCCTAATATCCTATCATCGAATAAACAATCAATCATACGAGGAAAAACATCACAAAACGACCAAATTCCTCTCTGCGGCATTTCCCCGAACACTTTGAAGGCGTCAAACGGAAGTTCATATAATCGACGAATCGGAAATGGTAAAACCGTGGAAAGATGATGAAAATGATAGAATACAACTTAATCTACAATTATCGATCAGTAATTTAAGTTCATAAGGCTCAAACGGACGAAATCTACCAAGATCCCCAAATTTCCCAAAGTTTGGATTTTAGGAAAAACTAACCTTGATTCGGTCGATTGAAGGATGTTATGGATTGATCGATCAATGATATGGACTCAGGATCTTCGTGGATTTGTTGTTCAATAACATGTCTCCTATCTCTCAAAAGATCCAGCCGCGGACATGAAGGAAGGGAAGTGAAAAATGGGTGAAAACAGGGCTGCTCGGTCATATATATACTGGCAACTGACTAGCGTGCGCTAGGTTGTCCGGGTAGCGTGCGCTATCGGCCGGCCCTGGTCCAGAATCTTCGGCCGGGGTCCGATAGCGTGCGCAAGACATCGGCAGCAGCGTGCGCAATCGGCCCGTCCAGGACCTACTGGACTAATCTGCCCGGCCAGGTAGCGTGCGCCGGCCGAGCCGGTAGCGTGCGCTAGCCTGCCGAGTTAGCGCGCGCAGCTGTCCGGTATGGCGTGCACTACTCGCTGGTGCGGCGAAGTCCAGACCCTCGCCTAGGCGCCGGGCCGATTAGCGTGCGTTACCTCCCGGCAGTGGCGTGCGCTACTCCTGCGGGTTAGCGCGCGCAGCTGTCCGGCCGTAGCGTACGCTAGGCCGGTCCCTGCCGCAACTGTCCGGCAGTGCCCAGCATCCGTGCCGGTTCCTCCCGCAACCGTCCGGCCAGCGCCCGGCTGTCGTGGCCTGACGACTCGATTCCTAAAAACGCACGGAACGAACACGACGAAACGCTCGCGGACAACAACATCGATCCGAAATGAAATTAACATACAACAAATCACCACCTATGGCCATAAACACAAAATCGATTGTCGAGAAAAATAATACCAACGCTCGGAAACCGAGAAATTTCCGGTCTAAGAAAAAGAAAAATTCGAATAAATCAAAATAAAAATCTCGGATATTACACTACCAAGCTCTTGCCAAAAGATCACGACGATCCAACCGATAAATCTCCAGGAAATTGAAGAAATATATTTCTCACTCTTGTTTCTCTCTCTATTTCTCTCTTGTTCTTCTCAAGAATGTGTGTGTTGAAAAGTTATGGAACACCAGCAAGAAACCTGCTATAAATAGATCCCCTTTGTTGGGTTCCTGTTCTGGCAGAGGGACTGATTCCTCTTGCTGGACGGCGCGTGATACTTCTTCTTCTTCTGTGGCAGCAGGCTCGGGTGCCTGTTCTGAAACAATTTCTTCTTCCTCGACTTGATGGAATGATTCCTTATCGTCAGGAATATTCTCTTGATGTGGAGAAGGGGGCTCACTTCGGCTTGATGGCCCTTCGTCATTCTTGGTTTGGGAGACATCTCTGTCATGAGCCTCCGCATAACTCATTCTAAGACCTGCTTGTACGGCATCATCGTCGTCGTTTGAGTCGTGGTCTTCTTTTGCATCTTGAGGAGAGTCCTCGAATTTATCTTTTCCTTTTCTTCTGGCATCAGATTTTTGCAAAAGATTGCTTTCAATCAATTCTTTGCAGTAGAGATTATCCCATTGGATCAGGGCTTCAACTTCTGTCGAGTCCGTCACTTCCAATACAAATCTTTCTTCATGGCTCCAGTCGCTCCAGTTGTATAAGGTGTCGTATGGAGCTAGCCGGTAGCTTTTCCATTGAAGGAATCTTTCATAAGCATGATCAATCTGCACAGAGAGAAGGGTTTTGTTGATAATAGTGTCCGGGGAGGGACTTCGTACAACATGTGAGTCCGCTGTAGCGAGGGGTTCCTCTACAGGTGTGGGGTCCTGTAGGGAAGAGGGATTCCTTACAGGGGATGGTGCCCCGAAGGAAGGTGGATTCTGTACGGGTGTGGAATCCCGCATAGGAGAGTTAGCTGTTGGCTCCAAAGGTGCAGCCGACTCGCTAGAGTCTTCTAAGTTGGCAGATGTCTTTTCATCCGTTGTTGCCGCCAAAGGCTCGGGATTTACTGTCGATATAGTAATGGGCATCTATTCCACAGGGGTTGGGCCCTGGGGTAGTTGTTCAGTGGGTTGCGCCACGGTAGAAGCTTCCTCAGAGGTTTTTGTGGATTTGGCTTTAAAGAGCCTCCTTAGCTTCCTTTTCGGCTTCTCAGCAGCAATAGGTGTCTTGCTATGAGATCTCTTTCTTTTCCTTGAAGACTCCACACTCTGGGACTTCAAAGAAACATCCCTTGGATCTTCAGAAATGGGCATACTGTGGACGGATGGATGTTTGCAAACCAGAGTGCTCTGGTTATAGGCTGAAGGCTTGACGCCTCCTAAGTAAATCCGGGAGCTTATTTTCTTTGCATCTGCGGATTGTGAAAGTCCGCATTTCGTCAAGATGTGGTTTAAAAATAAACCAAATGATTTCTTTTGAGTGGCAGGCTTGGACACTTCTTCCTACAAGCGTTTAAAAATAATCTGGCACCAATTGACCTTTTCACAGGTCAAAATCGCAACCATCATTCTGAACCTAAGATTAGTGCACATTTCAAATGCACCAGTGCGGTTTTCGATGATTCTGCGAAAAAAATCATGCGAGTACACATATGGCAAACAAAAATTCTTCTTGTGACAGGTGGTGTGAACCACGTCATCCTTAGCTGAGCCGGTGAACATGCCATAGTACTTGGTTATCAGCTCTTGAGACCCAAAAGTCTCAAGTTCTTCCATGGTCAGGCCATCAGCGGGCAGCCTGTAAATGTTCTGGAGAAGATCTCGATTGATGCAGATCTCCACTCCTTGAATGATAGCGGTGATGTCAGTAATGTGGCCTCCCTGGGCCAGTGACAAAAATCGAACGGCAGCGTTGAGATAGAAGTCCTCAACCAAGTGAACGTCGTATTTCTCGGCGGTCTGACTCCCAAGGCGGTAGAGGCCTTGCTGACGGAGTATGGTGATGATGAACTCCATTGGTTCGACATCATTAGTTTTAGAGATAATACGCTCGATAACGGTGGATAACGGAGCCAAAACTTGAATTAATTCAAAACGGTGGATAACGGAGCCAAAACTTGTTTTGATATTTTGAACTTTTTATTTTATTTTATCTTACGCAATTTATTTTAGTTAAGATCAGAAACAAATCCTCCCACTCTTTTTTATTTTATTGCACTAAGTATTTAATCCTTAATTAGTATAATTGATTTACTGTTCTCCGTGGGATCGACCCTTACTTGCCGATACTACTAGTTAGTAGAAGTAAGACGAGGAAAATATAAATAACTAATTTTGACGCGTCACGACAGCGCGGTCATTGGTCTACAAATGGAACATACTAAAAATGGAATATTAGTACACCAATCAAATTATAAAGAAAGGGTATTGAAAAGATTCCACATGGACAAAGCAACACCTTTGAGTACCCCAATGGTCAGCAGAACACTTAATATTGAAAAGGATCCATTCAGACCAAAGGAAGAAAATGAAGAGGAAGTTGGTCCTGAAATGCCGTACCTTAGCGCAATTGGAGCCCTTATGTATCTTGCTAATTTTACATGGCCGGATATAGCTTTTGTAGTAAATTTACTAGCAAGATTCAGTTCATGTCCTACAAAGAGGCATTGGAAGGGAATAAAACATATATTCAGATATCTACGAGGTACGATTGATCTTGGTTTGTTTTATTCTAACAATGCAAAACCAATTTTGCTTGGCTATGTACATGCATGTCATCTATCTGATCCACATAATTCTAAGTCACAAACTGAATATGTATTCACATATGGAGGCACTGCAATATCCTGGAGATCTCAAAAACAGATAATCATGACTACTTCCTCAAAATATGCTGAGATAATAGCTCTTCATGAAGCAAGTAAAGAATGTAGATGGTTAAGATCAGTAACACAACATATTCAAGAAACATCAGGCTTGCCAGTCGATAAAGGCCCAATAATAGTATACGAGGATAACTCTGCATGTGTTACTCAAATGAAGAAAGGCTACATCAAAAGTGATAAAACCAAACATATCCCCCAAAAGTTCTTCACATTTACTCAGGAACTTGAAAGAAATAAAGAGATCGACATCCAATATATTCGATCTTGTGATAATGCGGCAGATCTCTTCACAAAATCACTCCCTACGAATGTTTGCAAGAAACACATTCAGAATATTGGAATGCATCATCTTCGAGATCTTTAAAGAAGAACTACCCATGCTCGGTTGAGGGGGAGCATACAACTGTATCATTTTTGCCTTATTAATTTTTTATCCCACTGGGTTTTTCTTAATAAGGTTTTTAACGAGGCAGCTTGTGATGCTCCCAAATAAGATATCATGATATAAGATATTTCAAAGGGGGAGTGTTATAATATCATCAATAATGATATGTGGGATCAACAATCAATAATTCAATCAATTATTGGATTGAAATATCTAATATAAAGACAAGTGTGTTGTATAATAAATAATATTAATTTGTTGTATAGCATGTAAATTTGAGCTATAAATAGACCTCCTTGGTAGAGCTTTGTAGATACAATTCATTCTAATAAAAGCTCAATTTCTTCATCTTCTTTCATCCTCCTTTATGCTTATATTGTAGTAATATATATATATATATATATATATATATATATATATATATATGTATATGTATGTATGTATGTATGTATGTATATATATATTACAATATAT
This sequence comes from Orobanche coerulescens, assembly GCA_033398695.1. Taxonomy (NCBI): domain Eukaryota; kingdom Viridiplantae; phylum Streptophyta; class Magnoliopsida; order Lamiales; family Orobanchaceae; genus Orobanche; species Orobanche coerulescens. The sequence goes on from CM065803.1 coordinate 73,140,478, forward strand.
AATATATACATTGTGAAGTGATAAAATATCCGATTTTACAATGTTTACAATAATCTCGAGTGCATACTCTATTTAAGCTTACTAATTACTCCCTCCGCCCCACTCATCTTGAGCATTTGCTTTTCGGCACGAGATTTAAGAAAAGTTGAAAAGTAGTGTAAAGTGGTGATATGAATATATATTATTTAAAGTTGTGAGAGATAAAGGTGCCTTTAAAAGGAAATGACAATGTATCTTGGGACGGCCAAAAAATGAATATGAACCAAGATCGGTGGGACGAAGGGAGTACTTAATTACTACATTAATACATAATTTAAATCAAATATTATTTACATAGTAGATATTGGTTAATAAAATTGATGCTGCTATATTATAAGATCAGAGAACTAATTACCCTTGCAGATAGGGCTGTCAAATCGTGCGTGTTTGGTCGATATCGCGTCGACACGATCACAACACGATTTGTTAAGGCCCGACACGAACACGACCTGTTAAGAATTTGTTCAACACGACACAAAAATAATTTGTAATTTGTAAATACGGACACGACACGTACACGGCATGAACACAAAAATGACAAGATTTCTTTCGTATCGACACGACACAATTACGACATGAACACGATTAAAAACTTATTTTACACGATAATGACACGAACACGATTAAATAATTTTGAGAAATGAGGATTTATTTGTAATGTGTGGAAGGAAAAAAATTAAATTCTAAAATTATAGGGTAAAAAATAAATTAAGTTAAATATATAATTAATGAGTAATAGAAAATAAAAAATATTAAATAGATATTATCGGGTTACACGAACACGACACGAAAACGACATGAACCTGTCTGGATAATATCGTGCTCCTATCGTGTTACACGATAACTGCACGAGATCCGATAAGGCTTGACACTAACCTATAAATATCGTGCGCGTTCGAGTCGGGTTATCGTGTCGTGTCGAAAATTGCCAGCCCTACTCGCAACGGAGTGGTGGATCATTTGGTTTCAACCTTTAGATGTTTAAGAGTATTTCCACACTTAAAAAGTCCCTCTCGATTTTTTTTCTTAATTTTTCTGTAATAATTTGGTGTTTTAGAGAAATTGACATGTTATCTAAATTACAGAATCAAAGACGCATGTCAAGATTCACATGAGACACAATGTCAAAAATTAAAAATCCTTATCTTTGAATTATGTAATGGCGGACCCCCTAATGTGCTTTTATACGCATTACGGGTTACCCTAAAGATCTTAAAGAGGATAAAGGCAAGGACCCATATAGACCTCAACCTTTCATATTGAACCATTTAATTAAAAAAATAATTAAGTCCACTATATTTGAGACTAAAGAATTAATATTACATTTTCTACTCGAATTTTAATTTATGAAATCAGGCTCTTTTTTTAAATGAATTATTTCTCGTGTTTAAATCTAATATTCATTAATTAATTTAAGCCACTAACAGCCTTAATTAATTAATTTCTTTTCCAAGAGTAGTAACACTCAAACTTTATTATTCTACTAAAGATTAATCCACCTGCAAGATTTAAAATAATAATTTTTTTGAGCCCCTCAAGGGGACATCATCAGCCCGAACGAGTGGAGACACGATTTATAACCAATCAATATGATTCCCACTTGTTAAATCAAAACAATACAAATTATAAATACATAATTGAATATTATATATTAGAACTAATAAATAATAATTATCAGAGATCTTCGTTCTTTATGTAGTCCGGATAGAAGAATCTACCTCACTGCTATCTCCCCCAACCTAAATAAATACGCTAATGTATGCTAAAAGTCAAGACCAACTAATCTTAAACATACACTATAAGCTCTCATATTATTGTTTAATATTATGTAAGTGGTGAACTATTTATGTTATTTCATAAGACACCGATAATGTGATATTCAGTGTAACACCAACATACCACATTATCTACAGTATAAAATAAATAGATGATATTTACATAACTATAACGTGAATTAGTATGCAAAATATGTGACGAGTTTGTAATGAATAATCTCATAGATAAAATAGTAAAATAAGATAATACAAGCATTAAATATACTTTGTAGTATGTAATCCTAAATTTTTTTCATTTATACTCAAAACATGTTATTAAGTATAATAATCTATACATAGTCTATCATATCTCCCATCTATACTCAAAGAAGTGGTGACATACATTATAACCTCATAACCTCCACATGCCTTTCAAATTATTTTGAGGACAAGTTTTTCGTGAAAGGATCAACAAGAAATGCAATCTTAAAGATCACCCATTTTCTAGTTCCCTAAGGGCTTCGTTCCGAAGATCGACTTGTAGAGTTTTTCAGATGAAACTTGATAATTTGATATAAAGAAAAAAAAATGACAAGCCTATCTTGGCAAATTGACTTATGGATTTTCATATTATGATAATATAATTTCGTGTAATATGCCTTTTTCATTTTGTCATTGATTTGCATAGTTTCTCAATTTTTATTGTTTCTGATTTTCAGTGTTGCGGTTGCAGTTATATATACTATAAACTTCCGAAAGGGGTCGGTCGCATCGCATGCTCATATTGTTTTGTTCATGGTTCATGGTAGTAGGAAACTAACTCCAGCGGACATTAACAGAATAATACATGCAAAAATCTATGATAAGGCATGTGATCAAGAATATATTACAATCATGTGCAGGGCCTTATGGTGCATGGACATTGTGGTGTTTTAAACATGGTTTCTTCTTGTATGGACAAGGAAAAGTGCACAAAGAAATTCCCCCAAAACTTTGTTGACAAAACAACTCTCATTGATAGTGGATTCCCTGTCTACCGACGTAGGAACGATGGCCGAACTATCGACAAAGGATGTGTTCTCCTTGATAATCGATATGTAAATTCCTTACTGATTTATGCTTTTGAAATATGGAGCACATGCATATCAATGTGGAGTGGTGTAACCAAAGTAAATCAAGTATCTATTGTAGGAATTATTTCCTAAAATATAGGAAAGAACAGCACTGGGCCGCGGCACATCTCGGCCGGGCCACGGTTCCCGGATCTTCCTTAAAATGCCTGCACCCAACTGTACTTTGGGCCGCGGCCCCCTGCCGATCGCCTGCCGAGCGGCCCCTGCCGATCACCCTTCACACCTGCCGACCCCCTCCCACTTATGCACCTGGGGCCGCAACACATCCTTGTAGAGCCGCGGCCCCCGTCATTTTGCTTCACAAGGCCGAGCGGCCTATACTATGGGCCGCAGCACCCTCGTGCTCGAATCACTGGGCATGTTTTTTGTTGTGTGCCGCGGCACATTTTGGCCGGGCCACGACACACTTTGGCTGGGCCGCGGCACACGGAGTCAGGAGGAATCAGTGTAATATCCGCAATTTCGGACTTCCGGTAATTTTCATTTTTCGGCGGAGGTCCGTTTCGAAAACTCGCTTTTGACCGTTTCGTCATTCGGAGAATATTTAATTCTGCACTTTTTGTCATCCGAGTTCATTTCGGTATCGTTTTGTTGAGTTCCGAGCTTTTTAGCGACTTTTCCGCACTTGAGTTCGATTCTTGCGAATCTCGTCCGAAACTGTTGTTTCGAGGTTCCCGTAAGTCCGTTTAACTTTGTTAGACGTGTTGTGAACTTCGGTTTGGTTATTCGACCACGTATCATGATTTTCGGATGTTTGGGCGTTTTTGTAATTTCTATAAGTTTAGGGAATTTGTTCCTTCGGTTTTGATCGTGTACCTCGGACCGTTTTGGGTTCTTGGTTATTGTTTCTCGTTGTGTGTATTTTCCTCGATCATTGGGTCGGCATATCGTGTTTTGGGGATCGTCTTTTCGTTTTGGTAGCGTTGTTTTGCATCCCGGAATCATGCATCGGGACACTGCAAACGGCGCAAGACCCGCGGCATTTTGCGCCGTGTGCGTGCGCCGTGTCGCCAGGGTCGAACCTTTGTCGAGAAACGGCGCAAGACCCGCGGCATTTTGCGCCGTGTCTGCAGCGCCGTGTCGCACAGGTCGCCCGTGACGGCAACACGGCCCGAACACGGCGCTATTTGGACCGTTTGTTGCGCCGTGTTATCCCGATATATAAAGGACAGACGGGTGTTTTAACCCCATTTCTTCCTTTCTCTCCCGTTTCTCCACTCTCTCCTCGCGACTTTGGGCGATTTCAACCGAATATTGCGATCAGCATCTTATAACTCGGATTTGGACATTCTAACACGAATCAATCATCTTCCTTCCACCATTCCATCGTTGAATTGAGGTAATTGGTCATTATACCTAATTTTAGGGTTCTTGGCTATAATTCATTTTTCCTTTCGTTTTTGCTTCGATTGATGATGAACATTAGTTGGGTAATCATGGTGTTATGTTTTCCTAGAACTTTAGCGGATAAATTCCAAGTTTTTCCCTTCGTTGATCGAATTTGAACTTTATGCCTCAATAGTGTTCGGCGGATGGTCCCTTAGGATAGAACGTCGATTAATTCGTGGTTTCTCAGTGGAATTGTAGTTGATTGAGTCTTTATGTTGTTAGGGTCGAATTCTTGTGAAGAACTCGAGTCGGGACCCTTCCGTTCGTTGTCTTCTTCGGGGTCCGAGCTTCCCGGTCGAACCGTGTTCTTCGGAGCGTTCGGTAGCGGTTATTAAGGCAAGTATCTTACTATACGACTTGTATCTTGCGACTAGTAATTACGTATGAGATGTATAATGACTTTGCTTGCCTTCGTAAATATGTTCCGTTTGAGTTGGTTGTGTTTTCCGCAATTTGAAGGCTTTGTGATAATAGTGTTATATCAGTATACGTGTTAGGCGTTGTGCCATTTGTGCAGGAATGCGACGTACATATGGGATGGTTGTACACTTGGTTGTACAATGTATTGTGTACCGAATGTGTGTTATGTTGGTTAAATGTCGTTGATTGATGATAGTTGTTGCGAGTGTCGAGGTTGTGTTATTTGCGTGCAATGTACGATTTTGTGGTGATCAAGGTGATTGATTAATTGTGCTCGTTGTTGTATGTAATGTGAATGTGAATATGTGTGTGACCGCAAAGTTCACTCGTGTTGGTTCGACGGGACCTACGAGGATTCGTGGCAGTGGACTACGGGATCAGAACTTAGTGAGGTACTGAGGTCCAATCGTGCTGGTTTGACGAGGCCTACGATAACGCATGGAAGTGGACCATGAGTTTCGGACACAGTGCGTCCAACCGGGTGAGCTCGACGGGGCTTACGGTGACACGTGGCAGTGGACTACGGTGTCAGGACTGTGTGTGTGATTGTTGTGATTGATATAGTCCGTGCGGGTTGTTATGCCTACGGAGACACGTGACAGTGGATCACGGTGTCGGAATTGGTTATGATTGGTTAATAGTCCGTGTGGGTTGTTGAACCTACGGAGACACGTGACAGTGGATCACGGTGTCGGAATTGATCATGTTTGTTTAATTATGCGTGATGTAGTCCGTGCGGGTTGTTGAACCTACGGAGACACGTGACAGTGGATCACGGTGTCATGAGCATGATACTTTTCAAATCAAAGTTTTTACAGGAAAAGTTTTAAGAAAGAATGTTGGGCCGAGCCCCACGAGATTTATGGAAATGTTTAGGTATTGTAAACAGTTGAATTATGAAACGAGTTTTGGGTTAAGGCCCTTAAGTTTTTCGAAAGGTTTGTGAATCGGGACTTGAGGTCTTAAGGTTTTGAAATATTAAAAATTCGAGATGATAATCTTATTTTCGAATGCTTCATAGCTTATCTTCTCTTGTGAAAACCTCCGGGAATATTTGATACTTGATTATTATATTTGATCACGATTATTAATTGCTTGTTACATTTCGTATGATTTGATATTTGCACTAGTAAAACAAAGGAGTTTTACTAACCCCAGTAATCGGGGGTGGATGTCTGTTTGCGTCCGGTACATGCGATTCGGGGAGCATCATGGATTGGCACAAGAGGATGACGAGTGCGATACTAATCATGAGTCGAGAGTTGTTTTGATTTTTGTTGTGTTGTCGATTTGATTTGAGTCTTCATTTGTATTGTATTTCGACCCCTGTGTGGGTAATGTTATTTAAGTCAGTTTTGTCGATTGGGTTGTGTGACCTCATCGGTCTGTGTATTCACGTGTAAGTGACCATATCGGTCTGTATCATTTTATTGTTTGACCCTGGCTGGGCAAGCAGTTGGTTGTTTATGGATGTTTAGCCTGGTAGATCCTTGTGGAAAGGGTCTACGGCGTGTAATATTCCCATACGGTTTTGGGGGTGTTACATTTATGGTATCAGAGCTTAGGTTGCGGAAACCTAGGCTGTCGGGTCGAGTCGAGTCGTGGTTTGTCGAGTAATGTGTGGTCTTGTCGTTCGAGTCGTCAGGTGACAAGTTGAGTTGTGCGTAGTCACAACGTGTCGGATATGTTGTCGAACGAAATTAGTATCGTGGGCGACCGTCACCTCCGTGCGACCTGTGGATGTAAGTCTCCTCCTTTATGCGTAATACCTGTGTATCTCGATTTTATCTTAGTGAGTTAATTGCGGTGCATAATTTTATTTACACAGTATTGTGTAATATAGTTGTGTTTAACACTTGTGACACATAGTATGTGTATAGAACTGGGCACGTTATTGTTTTATCTTTGAATCACCGGGTGCGGTGGTAGGTTGTGAAAGTTTTAAACCTTGATGGGTTTCGAATAGGTACCGACGGTAGAGTTTGTGAGAAACTCCGATGAATGATTTTGCTGTGTGTTTAAACTTGGTACTACGAGATGCATTTGATTGAATTGGCGACCCTGGTTTCCGTTTGAGTATATGGTTTTAAATTCGACTGTTTTTGGAATGTTGTAATTTTTGTCCGCTATGGGTAAGTTTGAGAATGTTTCCTGAAGGACTTTACAGTTTGAGAATTTTGTAGAAATTGATTTTTGGAAAATATTTTGGTGGTGCGGTCAAACCATGGTTTATATGGATTTTTAAAATTTGTTAAATTTTGACAAATAAGCCGTGTATTTTCAAATGACACAATCAGACGGTATTTGAAAAATGTGTTTTAAAATACTTCGGACATTGTAAAATATTACCGGTGTTGGACCACAATGGTATGCTTAATGTTTTAACCGTGTATGCTGAGGTATAGGTCGTTCATCTTTGTCAATGTGAACGTGTGAATATTGCATTGTGCTGCTGATTTTGGGCTTATGTCGATTATGTGAGGTTTGTTTTATCTTGTTATTCTGATTGGATGTCCGTTCAGTATGCTAAGGGGTCGAGGTCGAGGCCGTGGTCATGGTCGTGGTCGTGGTCGTAATCAGGAGCAGGAGAGGGCGACTCTCTCCTTGCCGAGTACCAATCAGCTCAGTGCAGATCAGGGATATTCGACTAGCGTTAATGTTGACGTTGGCGCCGCCACCATCCTTCGTCAGGTGGTTGATCAGTTAGTGCAGATGAATCAGGCCGTACGTCGGGATGAGAACCCAAATAGGGATAACGGAACTAGTAAGTGGTTACGAGATGTGATGAAGATGCAGCCGCCCCGTTTTGTGGGTTCATCTGACTTGTTAGGTTGGGAAAACTGGCTCTTCCAGTTGGACAGAATATTTGATGCTGTAGCTTGTCCGGATGATAGGAGGGTACCCATTGCTCAGTACCTACTCGACAAAGAAGCTGCAGACTGGTGGCACGCTGTAGTGCTGCAGATCATACACCTACATGGGCTGAGTTTAAGACCGCCATGGAGGCAGTATTGCCGTTGCCTGCTCGTGAACGCAGAATCGTGGATGTTTTCTCGGCTACGCACCAAGATGTGTCAATATCCCAGTCGATAGTCGATTTTAATCGACAGTTGGCTTATGTTCGTGATCAAGTGAGAAGTGAAGCGGACAAGGTCCGATTCTTCAATATGCGCATGAAACCCCATATCCGTGAGAGTATGGCTCCGCTCATGTGTACCACCACGAAGGAATATCAGACCGAGCTTTAGCCATTGAGATGGCCGTTTCGTGACGGAATGCGGTTCGAGAGTAAGAGACGAGAAGACCTCGAGGAATTTTTCAAGAGGCCGAGGAGTGAGATCCGTGAGCCCGTTGCTTGATTTCATGCAGGAGCACTCCTCGTTCGGTTGACCGGTCTAAGAACCTTACCCTGAGGCGAGTAAGACGATCGGTGTGAAGACTCGCTTTAACCGCAATGTAGGCCATGCGAGACAGAATTGTCGTTCGCCACCGGTTAATTATTTTAAGTGCGGCCAACTGGGGCACCAAGCGGTGCATTGTGAGTCCATTGCCAGGATGTTCGGGAATCGGGTTTTCGTTCCTACTCGGGGAGGGCCCGGTGGTGTCCAGTGATGTAGTTGTGTATCGTACTTTGTGCTGTAATTCGTGTAGAGATTGATATTTGTTGCGTGAACTTTTTGGTTTGGTTTCTATTCTATCATGATGTTTTATTTTAAGTTTCGGGACGAAACTTAATTTTAATAGGATAGAATGTAATATCCGGTATTCTCGTTTTCCGTTATCTTGAATTGTTTGTGTTTTGACGTCAGACATTTTCTTATTGATGAGAATCGGAATGATTTCTATCGTGATACTCTATTTGTTTCTATCGCATAGCCGTTTTAGTCGGGTGCAACTTGTTGTCGCGTACGTTTCTTTGATTAAATGTGTGCATATGATGTGGTATGTGATGCGTCGTTAATTGATTGTTATTGTTTTGAATCATTGCCGGTGGCTTTGTTATGGTCGTCGTGGGGCGTGTTTCCACGCTGTATATTCTTTCGCATTGCTTGTAACGTTTCGCCAATGGGCGAAAGTTATGCGTTCTTGTGTATCTCGTTGAGGTTTCCTGTTGGGATATTGCTTCTCCCTACTTATTTTAAGTTTCGGGACGAAACTTCTTTTAAGGAGGGTAGAATGTAATATCCGCAATTTCGGACTTCCGGTAATTTTCATTTTTCGGCGGAGGTCCGTTTCGAAAACTCGCTTTTGACCGTTTCGTCATTCGGAGAATATTTAATTCTGCACTTTTTGTCATCCGAGTTCATTTCGGTATCGTTTTGTTGAGTTCCGAGCTTTTTAGCGACTTTTCCGCACTTGAGTTCGATTCTTGCGAATCTCGTCCGAAACTGCTGTTTCGAGGTTCCCGTAAGTCCGTTTAACTTTGTTAGACGTGTTGTGAACTTCGGTTTGGTTATTCGACCACGTATCATGATTTTCGGATGTTTGGGCCGTTTTTGTAATTTCCTATAAGTTTAGGGAATTTGTTCCTTGTTCGGTTTTGATCGTGTACCTCGGACCGTTTTGGGTTACTGGTTATTGTTTCTCGTTGTGTGTATTTTCCTCGGACTGTTGGGTCGGCATATCGTGTTTTGGTGATCGTCTTTTTCGTTTTTGGTAGCGTTGTTTTCTGTCCAGAATGCTGTCTGTCAGGACCTGTGCAAAACGGCGCAAGACCCGCGGCATTTTGCGCCGTGTCTGTGCGCCGTGTCGCCCAGGGGGTCGGGCACTGTCCGAGAAACGGCGCAAGACCCGCGGCATTTTGCGCCGTGTCTGTGCGCCGTGTCGCACAGGGGTCGCCCGCTGACCAGCAACACGGCGCTGAACACGGCGCTATTTGGACCGTTTGTTGCGCCGTGTTCTGTCCAGTATATAAAGGACAGACGGGTGTTTTAACCCCATTTCTTCCTTTCTCTCTCGTTTCTCCACTCTCTCCTCGCGACTTTGGGCGATTTCAACCAGATATTGCAGTCTAGCATCTTATAACTCGGATTTGGACATTCTAACACGAATCAATCATCTTCCTTCCACCATTCCATCATTGAATTGAGGTAATTGGTCATTATACCTAATTTTAGGGTTCTTGGCTATAATTCATTTTTCCTTTCGTTTTTGCTTCGATTGATGATGAACATTAGTTGGGTAATCATGGTGTTATGTTTTCCTAGAACTTTAGCGGATAAATTCCAAGTTTTTCCCCTTCGTTGATCGAATTTGAACTTTATGCCTCAATAGTGTTCGGCGGATGGTCCCTTAGGATAGAACGTCGATTAATTCGTGGTTTCTCAGTGGAATTGTAGTTGATTGAGTCTTTATGTTGTTAGGGTCGAATTCTTGTGAAGAACTCGAGTCGGGACCCTTCCGTTCGTTGTCTTCTTCGGGGTCCGAGCTTCCCGGTCGAACCGTGTTCTTCGGAGCGTTCGGTAGCGGTTATTAAGGCAAGTATCTTACTATACGACTTGTATCTTGCGACTAGTAATCACGTATGAGATGTATAATGACTTTGCTTGCCTTCGTAAATATGTTCCGTTTGAGTTGGTTGTGTTTTCCGCAATTTGAAGGCTTTGTGATAATAGTGTTATATCAGTATACGTGTTAGGCGTTGTGCCATTTGTGCAGGAATGCGACGTACATATGGGATGGTTGTACACTTGGTTGTACAATGTATTGTGTACCGAATGTGTGTTATGTTGGTTAAATGTCGTTGATTGATGATAGTTGTTGCGAGTGTCGAGGTTGTGTTATTTGCGTGCAATGTACGATTTTGTGGTGATCAAGGTGATTGATTAATTGTGCTCGTTGTTGTATGTAATGTGAATGTGAATATGTGTGTGACCGCTAAGTTCACTCGTGTTGGTTCGACGGGACCTACGAGGATTCGTGGCAGTGGACTACGGGATCAGAACTTAGTGAGGTACTGAGGTCCAATCGTCGGGTCCAGCGAGGCCTACGATAACGCATGGCGGTGGACCATGAGTTTCGGACACAAGGTCGTCAACCGGGTGAGCTCGACGGGGCTTACGGTGACACGTGGCAGTGGACTACGGTGTCAGGACTGTGTGTGTGATTGTTGTGATTGATATAGTCCGTGCGGGTTGTTATGCCTACGGAGACACGTGACAGTAGATCACGGTGTCGGAATTGGTTATGATTGGTTAATAGTCCGTTTGGGTTGTTGAACCTACGGAGACACGTGACAGTGGATCACGGTGTCGGAATTGATCATGTTTGTTTAATTATGCGTGATGTAGTCCGTGCGGGTTGTTGAACCTACGGAGACACGTGACAGTGGATCACGGTGTCATGAGCATGATACTTTTCAAATCAAAGTTTTTACAGGAAAAGTTTTAAGAAAGAATGTTGGGCCGAGCCCCACGAGATTTATGGAAATGTTTCCGGTCTTGTAAACGGTTGAATTATGAAACGAGTTTTGGGTTAAGGCCCTTAAGTTTTTCGAAAGGTTTGTGAATCAGGACTTGAGGTCTTAAGGTTTTGAAATATTAAAAATTCCCGAGATGATAATCTTATTTTCGAATGCTTCATAGCTTATCTTCTCTTGTGAAAACCTCCCGGGAATATTTGATACTTGATTATTATATTTGATCACGATTATTAATTGCTTGTTACATTTCGTATGATTTGATACTTGCACTAGTAAAACAGTGGAGTTTTACTAACCCCCGAGTAATCGGGGGGTGGATGTCTGTTTTGCGTCCAGGTACATGCAGATTCGGGGGAGCAGTCACAGGATTGGCATAAGAGGATGACGAGCTGCGATACTAATCATGAGTCGAGAGTTGTTTTGATTTTTGTTGTGTTGTCAGAGTTGATTTCAGTCTTCCGTTGTATTGTATTTCGACCCCTGTGTGGGTAATGTTATTTAAGTCAGTTTTGTCGATTGGGTTGTGTGACCTCATCGGTCTGTGTATTCACGTGTAAGTGACCATATCGGTCTGTATCATTTTATTGTTTGACCCTGGCTGGGCAAGCATTTGGTTGTTTATGGATGTTTAGCCTGGTAGATCCTTGTGGAAAGGGTCTACGGCGTGTAATATTCCCATACGGTTTTGGGGGTGTTACAATCAGTCCCTCCTGTACCCATGTCTACAGACACCTCTTCGCAACAGGAGGATACAGCACCCCCTGCCACCGAACCCTCAACAGCGGCTCCCGCCCCATCAACCGTGGAATCCGACGACGGTACTACACCTGAGGATGTCCAACTCAATTCATGCCCTATTGTGAATTTGAGGAGGTTGAATGGAGCCGAAGATTTTGCCAAGCCGGATTCTCCCAACACTGCTGCTAGGAAAGAGCAATTGGGTGCTCTTGGCCTTCAAACCGTCTTTATCCAGGATGCAGTTAATGCCCTGTATTCAGTGGAAAAATCTCTGAATTGGATGCACACATCTGCTGTCGAAGAGATGACTGGATTACAGCATGAAGTTTGTCGAGTAGTCGAAGCCTTCACTGTATTGCCAGAAGTCTTCAAGCAAGCTCTGAAGAATCTGCAGGAAAAACAAGAGCAACTCCTGAGAGAATAGGCATCCAAAACGCGCATATTCGAGGCCAAGACAGCATCTGCCATGATTGAAACATCTTCCCAGCTTCGAGCCCACGACAAAAGTATTAAAGATATGTCGCAGGTGCTATCCACCCTTGTCGAGAGAATGACAAACATTGAGACGAAATAGGATGCCGCACTGGAGATCCTAGGACATCTTGATGACGCCAAAAAGGGGGAAGAGGCGAGAGAAGCAGCAAGGAGAACAAGGCTCCAGCACGAATGGGAATTTAATGCTGCTCAAGACAGCATTACCGCTGAATTGAATAAATTAGCTCCACCCTCTCAAAGTTTCAGGATTTCAGGTTCTCGACCTGAGTTCCATGACCCCAATGTCCCCTGGCAAAGCTTAATCCAAAGACCTTCTGAAATTTGTCTGCCAACCAACCGCCATCCCACTGCTGAAGAAGTGAAGCAATGTAGGAAAAATGAACTAATGAGATATTTTGTTAAACTCGTCAGGGAATCCGCCATCTTCAAAGCTTATAAAACATTAGCGGAGACTGCAGACAAATTTATGAAGATGTTAGAAGAAGGAAAGCTTCCTCTCCAAATCGAAATGAAATCCAAGCATAGAAGAGGAGATCGGATCACCCATCCAGAAGACTGGATTCTTACCTTTGACAGATCATACGATGGTTAAGCAATCTATTTAGATCGAGGCAACAATTCCCTACAGCACTGGTGGCGTGGAACTGAGAATGATCCAGAGAAAAGGCCATGGAGACACTCGGACTATAGGAGCTGAAATCCTTAGTATATTTTTTGTTGTTTGTAATTTTTCTTTCAAAACAGCAATCCTTGTACTCTATTTTTGAATATCAATAAAAATGTTTGCCTATCTTGAAAGATTACAACTCGTAATCTATTGTGTTAATGTATGATTACATAACTTAAATTGTTGGGATAACAATCACAAGTATAGAAACTTGTTTGAAAAATTAAGTTGTACGAACTTTTCTACGAACAGTTCATAGATTCAGTTGTATGCATCTAGAATACATTGTAAGATTGTGCCTGCGTGCCGATCATAAGCTTAAGTTGTAAAAACTCTTAGCTGTATCGAACTCGCCTGCGAGCAGTTAATAAGTTAGACTAAGTTGCTGAAAGCCAGATCATTTGACAGAAGACCAAGATATCTGCCTGAAGTCATCAAGAAGGTTATTCGCCTCATGAAAAAGGTTTTGGCATCATCAAGAAAACTTGAAGAATTTTGAGTCTTGACAAATTGTCAAAAACGGGGAAATTGTTGGGATAACAAATACCATGTATCGAAATTGTTGGGATAATAATATCCGGTATCGAAAAGCCAGGATAATCAATCCCTGTATCGAATAGTGATGATAAGAGGTTTTGACAATATGCCAATCCTCAATACAGTAAGGAAAATGTATCGAAAAGTTGAAGTGTCAACCTGTATCGAAGACCTGTCATAGATCCAACATATAGTGGAACCTTTCAGTACAGCAAAGAAGTCTTATAAAGACTAAGTATGGAAGCTGTCTCGAATCAACAATACAGTGATCTTCCATACAGCTCTCAACAGGACAAAGAAGGAATCTTCAGTTCCCACTAGAAGTCAAGTCCCGTTGATATAGAAGTATTTAAATACTAAAAGATAAAGTATTTAAATATTGCAAGTCAACAGATCTTCAAATCCCGCAAAATCGGATCGTGCTTTTCATCCCGTTGGAAAGGAATCTTGCTCAACGGATTTATCTCAATGGATATATTTTTCAGAAGACTATATATATCTCATCAAGGCGTTGAAGATCAGTTACCAAGTGACAAAGTTATTATCATATACATCAGAGCAAAAACATATCTCCAAAGCTCATTGCTATTCAGATCAAAGAGATATACAGTGCTCAACATCTTGAACAACACTTCATCAGCTAGAAGCTCAGAAAGTCAAAGTTGTTGTTCATACCCTGTTCTATCCTTGAACAAACCCAGATCAGCCCTGTGTGGACTGAGTAATCTTTGCTACTCCAGAACTGTGTGTGAAGGAATTGCATCGAAGAAGACGAAGCTTCAGAACTGTGTGTGAAGAAGCCAGTCAAGTGTTAGCTCAAACCAATCTGCGTGAACGGTTGAAGCTAAGATCTTTATATCAATCTGTGTGAACGATATATTGATTGTGTGTTGTTATAATTACGTAGTTGTGTACGCAGTAATTATAATAAACTTTTTACTCCTGTGTGGAGGACCAGTGGACGTGGAAGGGTTTTTCTCGAACCACTTTAAATATTGTGTTATTTACCTTCTACCCTTTACTGTTTTAATTACTGTGATTATTTAAGTATACACTGTACATCGAGTTGCTGTATCCACAGCAACTTACTGTATTTAAGACTTCCACTATGCACTTAGATTTAAAACCGTACAGCTTGTAGTTTAAAACACTTTCCAAGCTGTATCCAGTATACTTAGTGGCCAACACCTTCTATAACATCCTTTGATCAAGCGAACAGGTTAGATTTCCTGGAAATCTTAGTTTTGGGAAAATTGGGGGTTTTGCTTAATTTTGTCCGATTAACTTGTAGTAACTCATATTTGAGGCGGATAGATGATTATTAAGTTATATTCTATAATTTTCCTTATTGTTCCATGGTTCGATTGTTATAGATCCGTCGTTTTGTTGAGTTCTTAATCGACGCCTTGAAGGTGTCCGGTAAAATGTCACAAAGGGGATTCGGGCGTTCTATGATTATTCTTCCTCGTACGATCATTAATTTTGATGTCATGATGTTAGGGTCAGGTTCCTTGGGAAGAACCCGAGTCGGAACTCTTCCGTTCATCGTTTTCCGATCGATCGAGTTACCGTTGTTTTTCGCCCGAAAAATTGTAGGTGTTCGAGGTTTTCCGATTGAGCCGTGTTCGTCGGAGTATCCGGTACCAATTATCGAGGCAAGTATCTTGCCTATACATTTCATGTTTCGTATCCGTAATAGTTGGTAATTGACTATGTGTGCGATTGAAATATTTTTAATGAACTTACTCAAGAATCGATATATTCTTGATAAAAGCTTTCACAAAGATCTACTTGTGTGTTTGTGGATGAATGTGTTGTTCTAAGAATATGTATTAGCGTTATGCATTGGAATGCCTTGATTGCGTATGGTACCGTTGTGTGTGATTATACCTATAGTGGACTTAAAGATGATGCCTTTTAGCAAGAGCTGTGTGTGTATGTGGTTATGTGTATTTATTGATGAATATTCGATGTTATATAATATCGGTTGTAAGTATGTGTCGGATAAGTGGCCATTTCTAAAAAGTACCTTGATTTATGTTTGATGTACTTCGGGAGAATGTGTTTTTGATGATTGTGATTTGTGCCATGTGGTTTCTGAGATTGTGTGTGAGCCGAGTAAAACCAGCGAGGGTCTCCTGGGATTTGTTTAGACTTCGAGTTCGGCTGATCACTTGGTTGGGCTATACACCAGGGAGGGTGTCTCTGGGGTGTGTATCTTGCTCGAGAGGTACAGGGCCAGTATAGCTCGGGAGTTTGTTTTGTGATGATGATTATGGCATGTTGTTGTTTTCGATAATTGTGATATGTCTGGAGTATCACAACGCTTTCATTCTCGGCGTGAGATACGTCATACGTAAGGTCTTGGTACTTGGCTAGAATGGCACCAGTATAAGTGTCATATATGATTCGTTTCTTGATTGTGATATTTTTGGCATAAGGATACGGGCCCTGTGATTGTTTCCGTACATTGTGATTTGGTTGTGTATTGAGTGTGACCATTGGGTTATTCGCTCGAGTTTGTGATGTGGATGATTGGGTCGTGAACACTATGTTTGTGACCGAATTGGTATTTTTGAGCAAAAACAATTCTTTGGCCCGTGTCTCTATGTGGTTTGTCGGGTTGAAGATTCGTTAGCCCAGAAATGTCTTTCTAAAACTACTGAGAATCTTTAAATGCTTTTCAAAGAATCTACATGTCTCATTTCAACTTTTACGGTTTGAACTATTTTATCCAATGAAATATCTCGGGAAGTCTTCGTTGGGTTGAATTGTGGAATTAAGCAAGTTGTTATATTCTTCGAGTATGTTATGTATAGCTCGTATTTACACTTTATACTTGCACTAGCAAAACAGTGGAGTTTTGCTAACCCCCGAATAATCGGGGGTGGATGTCTGTATTGCGTCCAGGTACTTGCAGGCTGCTGGTGAGGGAATCACAAGATCGGTACGAAGAATGATGGAAGACAACAATACTAATCACATGAAGACCAGTGTGGAGTATTTTAGTAATGTCTTGTTGTCTTGTCTTTCCGTTGTGGTATTTTCCCGTCTTATGGGAATATTGATGTATTCTAACCCTGCGTGGGTCTGAGTTGTGAGAAAGAATTATGTATGTTTGATGTGTATATTGTGATAAATGACCAATTCGGTCAAATGGTTCATTATTTAGCCATGTCGGTATGTAATGTGATGTGTTGTTTTTGTAATTAGCCTGGTAGATCCTCACGGAGAGGGTCTATGGCGTTGTAATGTTCCCAAGTGGTTTGGGGGTGTTAATATGGTATCAGAGCTTAGGTTGCGGAAACCTAGGCGATCGGGTCAGTTTTGTGTTGTCGGGTCGAGTTATGTGTTGTCGGGTCTTGTCTTGTCCTGTCTTTTTGGACTTTATCTGACTGAGTCGTGTCGCGATGCGTCATCTGAGGTGTCGGTCGTGATTAGTATCAAGGTGCATCCATTATCTTCGTGCGATCTGTGGATGTAAGTCTCCCCTACTTCATGTTGTGCCTCGAGCCGTACGAGCTAGTTATATGATTTGGTATTTCGGGGTAAAGTTTAAATGTTATTTATGGTTATGTGATCCATGCTTGCTTGATTCTCGTATTGTGCTAGAATGAAAAGTGGTGTCTGTGTATATGTATATTTATATCGTTGCCTAAATTGTTTTTACAAGAGTAATGGCTTTGGTGTAGTTACGCAAGGAATATTCATCAGTATGATATTTTAAAGCTGTAAATGTTTTGGGGAGTCACGTAATTTTATTTTAAAACATCCTCCAAAGAAGGGAAAGTTTGATTTTCGTGCGACGACCTCAAGGTCGAAATTATTTTTTTTGGGGAATTCAAACTACCGATATTTCATTTTCATCTCGTATTATAAGTTTCCAAAACACAATTCTTAAAACTCCAATGAGGTCTATAAATGTACTCAAGACGTGACACTCGCTTTCAGCTTTTCGGTTTCATGATTGTTAGTCTAGGAGTACGTAATGATGTTCTCGTTGTTTGGGCAGTAGTGCTAGTTTTATGGTTAAATAGTGATGTGAATACAGAGTCGTTCGGTATGTATTCATTGAGATAGTCCTCTTTAATAAGAAGTGAAATTTCGATTTTGAATGATATTTGTGTTTGATGAATTGATAAATTTTGTTTACTGCGTGCGTGTATGAAAATGTTTTTCTGATAAATTTGACGATTCGATTAATCGCGGCTCCATGTGGACTTTGAAAATTATTTGGAATTGGCGATCCGGCCTAGGATTCTCAAATAAAACCTCGACGATGTTTAAGAGTTGTTTTAAAGTACCTTGAACGTTTTGTAAAATATTACCGTCGTTGATTTTTGTGTAGTGTTGGGAGAATTTTCGAAATGATTTTTAATATATTGTTGTATTTTCAAATAATTCGAATACATGATTTTTAAAAATCTTTCACGCCATAAAATTTTTTTTAACTTCAAATTCGGATTCAGTGCATGTACGAATGGTCTGATGATCTCGAATGGTTACCTTGTTTATTATTAACAGTGATGATGACGCATAGTGGCGCGGTGATTTTAATAATGCTGGTTGCAGGTAAATATTGTTTTGCTAATAATTTCAAAAATGAGACGGTTAAAGTCTTTTGTTTACAAGTTTTAATAAAACAACCCGAGGTACCAAAAATACTTTTAAAGTTTTATTTTGAATAAACATTCAAATTTAAAGATTTCCAAATGATATCATTTATAAAGGGATACCTCGTGGATTTTCTTATCAAGCTGCTATTAGTTGTTTTATGTGATATGTCGTGCTGAGTTGGCACTTTAGTACATTATTTTGCGAAGTTCTGTCGAGGGGCAGAGAACGCGGTCGTGACCGCAGTACAGATGGTTGTGGAGATCATATGTGAGACCAAGAGGATATTGCGAGGAAGGATTCTATTCTAGCACTCTGTTCTCGTTGTTTAGATTTCGGGGACGAAATCACTTCATTTCCATTTTGTTCGACTCTATCGACTCGATGGTGTTCGTTGATGCTTCTGGCCTTGTGTTATTTCTCGCATTGGTTATTGAGCGAGTTCTGATATTGTTCCAAATTGATTTGTATATCATTATGACCTTCCCAAGTTCGGAACGATTTCCTGTGAACCGTTTGCGAAATTAACACCTCGTGGTTCCTACAATTTTACTGATGTCTTGATTTGAGATGTGAACTTCAGAAATTGGTGTTTGATCGTTGTTGTTCGATCATTGTTATTTGTTCGTCGTTGTCCGATCACTACTGTTTGATCTCGTAATCGTGATTGTTGGGCGTCTGGTCCACTTCATAATTTCCTTATGTATTGGGAAATTATCATGTATTTGACCTTCTAGAATCCTTGAGTTATCGGAGTTTCATACTTTTCAACCTTGGACTCGTGATTCGATATTTGTGCTGCTCGGTTTTATCTACAGTAGTGGTTCATGTTCGTTGCCTTTCGTACGCGTTCTTGCGTATTAGATCGGACCACAGTAGCTTTGTACTGCATGAAGCCCTTGTGTGCTATCAGTATCAGATAATGTGTGTTATCTAGAGTCGCCTTGCTCTTGTTTTAAGTTTCGGGCCGAAACTTATTTTAAGGGGGGTGACACGTTCTTAGTGTAACTATCGCAAGTGCACGATATCGTATCAAGTAGTAAGTGGACTTTTTGAGTCCGGTTTATCGATCCCACGAGGAAGTTTGGTTATAATTTGAATTATACACTATTAGTCTATTTTTATATATAATAAGATGAGTGAAACACACAATTAAAGAGTTTGGTTTAATAATTGCAAAGAAAATGCAATAATAGTTCTAATATTTTAAGGAAATAAAAAGATTGCAATAATAATAGATTGATTAACGATAAAATGAAATAGTTGGGATTACAAACTTAGTTCGTCATTAGTTATAGAAGATGTATAGGAGATCATATGATGAATTTACTTATTATGTTGTGTAGATTTGATTTTCCTTAAAAAGACGGTTTCTCTTTCGAACAATAAAAAGACGATTTTCCTTATGTAATACCCGTAATTTCGATTTTCGGTAATTTCTTTTTTTTGGCGGAAATCCGTTTTGACGACTCTCTCATGACTGTTTTGTCATTCCGAGAATGATTAATTCTGCACTTTTTAACATCCGAGTTCGTTTCGGTGTCGTTTTGTTGAGTTCTGTGCTTCTTAGCGACTTTTCCGCACTTGAGTTCGATTCTTGCGAATCTCGTCTGAAACTATTGTTTCAAGTTTCTCATAAGTTCATTTAATGTTATTATTCATGTTACGAGCTTTGGTTTGGTGTTTCGATCGTGTATTATATATTTCGGACGTTTTGGGCCATTTTCGTAATTTCCCAAAGTTTGGGGTAATTACTTTCCGTTGTCGAATTCTGACACTTCGGGTGGTCGGCATCGTGTGTTCTCTTAGCTCTTAGATTCGCCTTTGCGAGTACTTCGTAA
The DNA here is from genome assembly GCA_033398695.1 of Orobanche coerulescens. Taxonomy (NCBI): domain Eukaryota; kingdom Viridiplantae; phylum Streptophyta; class Magnoliopsida; order Lamiales; family Orobanchaceae; genus Orobanche; species Orobanche coerulescens. The sequence continues at coordinate 73,160,526 of CM065803.1, forward strand.
CCGTATCTTCGGTTTTTACTCAGGTTCGGGTTTCGGGGTCGTCCGGGCCGTCGGAGTGGCCACGGCCGGAGCAGGGCCTGGCCTGGCCGAGTTATGGCCGTAAGGTGCCGGTTACGGCCGTAATGTGTGCCAGTTACGGCCGTAAGGCGTGATCGGGTACGGCCGTACGGGCGCTGGGCATCTTCCGGATGAAGGCCGGTTACGGCCGTAATGTGTGTGCGATTCTGTCGTAAGTGTCCGACAGTCTTTGGGCGATTTTTTGACGAATGCGGATTACGGCCGTAAGGCTGCCGAGTACGGCCGTAAGGCACTTTGATTCTGGCCGTAACCCTGCCGGCTATATATAGCCTGGGCTCGGCCAGACTTCATTTTTACGCGTTTTTCTTCCTTTTTCGGCGGCTGGCGACGGGAGGCTCGGGAAATCGAGTTCTTGGCCGATTCTAATCAATTCCAAGGCGTTTTGGAAGATTCTTGTTGATTATATCATCATCCAATCCGTGTTCTTCGTCCGGATCAAAAGTATTTTGGCTTGAACCCTTGTTTTTGAAGATTTTGGGGATTTTCCTTTTGATTTCGATTCCAATCCGTTTCTGTCAAATTAATTATTGTATAAACATTGTTTTGAACTTGTTCTACGGACTGAATACTCGTATCTTTGGTTCGTTCGACCCGAGGGGTGATTTCTTTGTTCTTGAAGGGTCTTGAACATTTAATGTCCGATTAAATGTCCGAATGAGTTCCCTTTGATAGTTGTTGGGATTTCCGTTGTTTTCGACCTTGATTCTCGTCGTAATCATGTTTTATTGTACCTTCCGGAGGATTATAGGTGCTCGAGGATTCCGATGTTGAATCCCGTTTGGTGATTGATGATTCGTGTGGTGTTATCCTCGTAGTACTCGTGGTGCTATCGCGTTTTTGAGATTGCTTGGGGGTTCGGGGCTATTCGACCATATTTCATCCGTCGTCTTGTTGCGACCGTGGTTTCGAGGCAAGTACCTTGTCCATACAATTCTTGTTTTGTGAATATGATAATTGGTGATCGTCTTTATATGTTTGTTTGATTGTTTGAAGTGAGTTTTCAAAAGATTTGGTTAGCCTTGTTAAAGGCCCTCTTTCAAAATCGTTTGTGTTTTGTGATTGGTGTGTTTCTCGAACGAGTATGTGAATCTTATGGATATGTTTGGCGTTGATGTTGTGCTTGGTAATGCGTGTGTACGTATATGGTTTCATTTCGGTGCATTGTGGTTTGACGTGGTGTTTTGCTAAGTGTTTGATGCCTCTGGGTGAATTGTTTGGATATCCTTGGTGTGATATGTTATTTGTGCATGATTGTTTCGCTAGCCAGCTCGGGAGGGTCCTTCGAGGCCTCGGGTGGGATTCATGGTGGCGTCCTGGTCCTAGGCGATGCCTGTGCTTGATTGTTTCGCTAGCCAGCTCGGGAGGGTCCTTCGAGGCCTCGGGTGGGATTCATGGTGGCGTCCTGTTCCTAGGCGATGCTTGTGCGTGTATGTTTTGTGAATGTGTTCGCTCACCTCGGGAGGGTTCGACGGGGCCACGGAGGGAGTCCAATGGTTTCGCCCTGGATTCACGAGTGAAACTTCACCACTGCGTGTGTATGTTTAGTGAATGTATTTTACTCACCTCGGGAGGGTCCGACGGGGCCTCGGGGGAATCTATGACTTCACTCTGGGTTCACGAGTAAAAACTTCACAAGTGCGTGTGTATGTTTTGTGAATGTGTTTGCTCACCTCGGGAGGGTTCGACGGGGCCACGGAGGGAGTCCAATGGTTTTGCCCTAGATTCACTAGTGAAACTTCACGGGTGCGTGTGTATTTTATGTCCGTCGAGGACGCGTGACGTGGGTTTTTACCTTGTGTGTTGTTGGTTTCATTTGTGAAACCAAAACCTTTGGGCCGTGACCCCTGTTTATTTTTGAAAGAGAAGGATTCGGTAAATCCTAAATTGTTTTCTATTAAAACTCTCGATGGCATTTTAAACTGTTTTATAAACTGTTTTCCCTTGATTTGTGACCTTTCGGTTTTAGAAATGTTTTACCCAAACTCTTGCCTCGGGAAGTACTTTTCGTTACATTTGGATCTTTGAGGATTCCTGGTTATTTTTGTTCTTGGAACTTGTATTGTATGGCTCGTATTTGCACTTTGTTCTTGCACTAGCAAAACAGTGGAGTTTTGCTAACCCCCGAGTATTCGGGGGGTGGATGTCTGTTTTTGCATTCAGGTTTTGGAGCATAGCACAGGGTCGGCATGAAGGATGATGAAAGATGAACGATACTAATCACACGAGGATCCGTATGATGTGATTGGTTTAGTTGTATTTATTTCCGCTGCAGTATTCTTTCCCGTTGTATGGGAGTTGTTGTATTTTGACCCCTGCGTGGGTATGAATTGTAATTGAGTTGTATGTTTTTATTGAAAGACCAAATCGTTCTACTGAGTAATTTTAGCCTTGAAGGCATTGTTGAGTTGTTCGACGTTGTTTACCAGCCTGGTAGATCCTTGAGGAAAGGGTCTACGGCGTGTAATATCCCTGAGTGGATTGGGGGTGTTACATAAATGGTATCGGACATTAGGTTGTGGAAACCTAGGCTGTTGGGTCAAGTAGGGTCTGTTGAGTTTTGTCTCGTCAGATTTTGTCTGACTGAGTCGTGTCGCGACGCGTCGTCTGAGTTTGTTGGTCGTGATTAGTATCGTGCGACCTGTGGATGTAAGTCTCCCTTATTTGTATTGTGCCTCGTGTGACACGAGCTATTTGTTTGATTTTGTATTAAGTGATGGAATCTTTATGTAGATTCTCGGTTTCATGATGCGTTTATGTGACTCATGTTTCATTTATATGAGGAGTATTGTCATTATTTACATCCTTTTGACTGTGATATTTGACTGTTGTTTCCGGTAAAAGACAGGTGTTGTCTTGATTTTGAGCGAGTTGATGCGTGTATTATGATTGTATGTAAGTGAATATTGTTACATGTGAGTTTTTAGGCATTCTAGCCTAATAGATTTTCGAAAACCTTGAGTATCTTAGAAAATAAAATTCGAGACGTACTTTTAAATGGATTGTATTTTCAAGGCGCCTACTAGCGCAACTATCTGTTTCAAAATCCTTTCACCTTGAGGACCAAAATATATTTTTTTTTCTTTCCAGTAATTTTGGAAATGCTTTGCTTAGACCTGAGGGTCGTATATTTTTGAAAGTTTTTCACTCAAAGAAAAGTGTCCTCATTTTTGCTCAAACGCAAGATGATTTTCAAAGTCTCGACAATCATGTTTGTTCAACTTTTTGAAAAATGATACTCAAGATCAACTGGTGTTTCCAAACTATTTTCAAAAGGTGGTTTTCGTTTTTAAAACCCATCATTTCCTGCTTGTGGTCGGAGAATGTGTGTATGATGTTGGTATTGTTGTTAGGGTGTTAGCCCTCCGAATTGTGATTAAATTGGTGGTGTGAACGTTGAGTCGTTCGCCACGCATATGTTTTGTTAGCCCTCTGTGGGAGGTGTGATGACGATCTTTAATGTTGTCATTTCGTGGTGGATTGCGTGTTTTCGCACCTGTGTGAGCTGTTAAAGCTTGGGTTTGTACGTTTGTGTACATGTGTGATTGTTTCATGATGTTTGTAATTATGTGCTGGTTATTGTTCGGGCCGTTAAGGTCGCCGAACGATACCGTCGTTGATGTAGTGTTTGTGTGTGTATTACTTTACGATGGTAATCGTTGTATATGATATGTGTTATGATTCTTTGTTGTGCTGAGTTGGCATCTCCGCTATGTTGTTTTGCGACGTTATGCCCATTGTATCTAGCATTTGTATTTTCGGTATGCTGAGCCGAGGCGTTTCAACCGTGATGTGCTGGGGCATGCACGTGTAAATTATCCTTCTCGTCGGTAACACATTTCAAGTGTGGACTCGAGGGACACCGAATTCAGTTTTGTGAATTGGCTACTGAGACTTTCAGAGTTCACGCTTCAGCACAGTTATCAGAATCGTCTTGGAGAGGCCTTAGGGATGTTTCTGTCAGTTGCTTGTTGTGTCGTCACCTTGATTTCGTTGTTGTGAGTTATGGGAACGACATTTCTTTTATAAGAGGTCGAATATAATACCCGTATTATTTTTAGCTTCTGCATTTTCTCTTTCTCAATTCTATCGACTCGCTCGTGTTCATTGATACTTTCTGAACTTGTTCTGTATTTCGGTTTCATCGTTCGGACGAGCTGTGATCTTTTTTTGAGTCGATCTGGTTATCGCTGTGACTTTTTCGAGTTCGGTTCGATTCTTGTGAACCTTGGAGTTGTTGTTTGAATTTTATTGTTCTTCATGATTCGAACATGATTGTTCGCTTTTGTTGTCTCGACCGTTGTGGTTCGATCGTTTGATTGTTCGGTTTTTGTTGATCTCGTTTCGTGATTGTTGAACATTCAGACTCCTTCGTAATTCCCTTAAGTTCGGGTAATTAGTCTCGTTTTCGATCTTCCAACCCTTGGGTGGTGGAATTCCGTAATTGTTCAGCGATTGGCTCGCGTTTTGATTGATGTACCGTTGGGTTGGTCAATCGTATTGATTTTCATTTGTTGTGTTTTGCGATTGTTCGGATAATCGACTTGATTGTATTATCTGTTTGATGACACTTGTCACTTGTTGGTTTTATTATGTCTATACCGGTGGCGTTGTGTTGGTCGTCGTGGAGCGTGTTTTCGCGCCATATATTCCTTTGCGCTGCTTGTAACGTTTTGCCGTTGGGCGTAAGTTACGCGTTTCTTGTGTATCTCGTTGAGTTTTCCTCGCGGGGATATTGCTTCTCCCTACTTGTTTTAAGTTTCGGGACAAAACTTCTTTTAAGGAGGGTAGAATGTAATACCCGTAATTTCGATTTTCGGTAATTTCTTTTTTTCGGCGGAAGTCCGTTTTGACGACTCGCTCATGACTGTTTCGTCATTCCGAGAATGATTAATTCTGCACTTTTTGACATCCGAGTTCGTTTCGGTGTCGTTTTGTTGAGTTCTGTGCTTCTTAGCGACTTTTCCGCACTTGAGTTTGATTCTTGCGAATCTCGTTCGAAACTATTGTTTCGAGTTTCTCATAAGTTCATTTAATGTTATTATTCATGTTGCGAGCTTTGGTTTGGTGTTTCGATCGTGTATTGTGTATTTCGGATGTTTTGGGCCATTTTCGTAATTTCCCAAAGTTTGGGGTAATTACTTTCCGTTGTCGAATTCCGACACTTCGGGTGGTCGGAATCATGTGTTCTCTTAGCTCTTAGATTCGTCTTTGCGAGTACTTCGTAACCGTATCTTCGGTTTTTACTCAGGTTTGGGTTTCTAGGTCGTCCGGGCCGTCGGAGTGGCCACGGCCGAGTCACGACCGGAGCAGGGCCTGGCCTGGCCGAGTTACGGCCGTAAGGTGCCGGTTACGGCCGTAATGTGTGCCAGTTACGGCCGTAAGGCGTGATCGAATGCAGTATGCAGGCGCAGGCATCTTTCGGACGAAGGCGTTACTGGCCGTAATGTGTGCCGATTCTGGCCGTAAGTGTCCGAGTCTTTGGCGGATTTTTTGACGGATGCGATTCTGGCCGTAAGGGCGAGTTACGGACCTAAGGCACTGCCGATTCTGGCCGTAACCTCACGGCTATATATAGCACAGGCTCGGCGGAACTTCATTTTTACGCGTTTTCTTCCTTTTTCGGCGGCTGGCGACGGGAGGCTCGGGAAATCGAGTTCTTGGCCGATTCTAATCAATTCCAAGGCATTTTGGAAGATTCTTGTTGATTATATCATCATCCAATCCGTGTTCTTCGTCCGGATCAAAGGTATTTTGGCTTGAACCCTTGTTTTTAAAGATTTTGGGGATTTTCCTTTTGATTTCGATTCCAATCCATTTCTGTCAAATTAATTGTTGTATAAACGTTGTTTTGAACTTGTTCTACAGACTGAATACTCGTATCTTTGGTTCGTTCGACCCGAGGGGTGATTTCTTTGTTCTTGATGGGTCTTGAACATTTAATGTCCGATTAAATGTCCGAATGAGTTCCCTTTGATAGTTGTTGGGATTTCCGTTGTTTTCGACCTTGATTCACGTCGTAATCATGTTTTATTGTTCCTTCCGAAGAATTATAGGTGCTCGAGGATTCCGATGTTGAATCCCGTTTGGTGATTGATGATTCGTGTGGTGTTATCCTCGTAGTACTCGTGGTGCTATCGCGTTTTTGATATTATTTGGGGGTTCGGGGCTATTCGATATTTCATCCGTCGTCTTGTTGCGACCGTGGTTTCGAGGTAAGTACCTTGTCCATACAATTCTTGTTTTGTGAATATGATAATTGGTGATCGTCTTTATATGTTTGTTTGATTGTTTGAAGTGAGTTTTCAAAAGATTTGGTTAGCCTTGTTAAAGGCCCTCTTTCAAAATCGTGTGTGTTTTGTGATTGGTGTGTTTCTCGAACGAGTATGTGAATCTTATGGATATGTTTGGCGTTGATGTTGCGCTTGGTAATGCGTTTGTACGTATATGGTTTCATTTCGGTGCATTGTGGTTTGACGTGGTGTTTTGCTAAGTGTTTGATGCCTCTGGGTGAATTGTTTGGATATCCTTGGTGTGATATGTTATTTGTGCATGATTTTTTCGCTAGCCAGCTCGGGAGGGTCCTTCGAGGCCTCGGGTGGGATTCATGGTGGCGTCCTGGTCCTAGGCGATGCCTGTGCTAGATTGTTTCGCTAGCCAGCTCGGGAGGGTCCTTAGAGGCCTCGGGTGGGATTCATGGTGGCGTCCTGGTCCTAGGCGATGCTTGTGCGTGTATGTTTTGTGAATGTGTTCGCTCACCTCGGGAGGGTTCGACGGGGCCACGGAGGGAGTCCAATGGTTTCGCCCTGGATTCACGAGTGAAACTTCACCACTGCGTGTGTATGTTTAGTGAATGTATTTTACTCACCTCGGGAGGGTCCGACGGGGCCTCGGGGGAATCTATGACTTCACTCTGGGTTCACGAGTAAAAACTTCACAAGTGCATGTGTATGTTTTGTGAATGTGTTTGCTCACCTCCGGAGGGTTCGACGGGGCCACGGAGGGAGTCCAATGGTTTTGCCCTGGATTCACGAGTGAAACTTCACGGGTGCGTGTGTATTTTATGTCCGTCGAGGACGCGTGACGTGGGTTTTTACCTTGTGTGTTGTTGTTGGTTTCATTTGTGAAAACAAAACCTTTGGGCCGTGACCCCTGTTGATTTTTGAAAGAGAAGGATTCGGTAAATCCTAAATTGTTTTCTATTAAAACTCTCGATGGCATTTTAAACTGTTTTATAAACTGTTTTCCCTTGATTTGTGACCTTTCGGTTTTAGAAATGTTTTACCCAAACTCTTGCCTCGGGAAGTACTTTTCGTTACATTTGGATCTTTGAGGATTCCTGGTTATTTTTGTTCTTGGAACTTGTATTGTATGGCTCGTATTTGCACTTTGTTCTTGCACTAGCAAAACAGTGGAGTTTTGCTAACCCCCGAGTATTCGGGGGGTGGATGTCTGTTTTTGCATTCAGGTTTTGGAGCATAGCATAGGGTCGGCATGAAGGATGATGAAAGATGAACGATACTAATCACACGAGGATCCGTATGATGTCATTGGTTTAGTTGTATTTATTTCCGCTGCAGTATTCTTTCCCGTTGTACGGGAGTTGTTGTATTTTGACCCCTGCGTGGGTATGAATTGTAATTGAGTTGTATGTTTTTATTGAAAGACCAAATCGGTCTACTGAGTCATTTTAGCCTTGAAGGCATTGTTGAGTTGTTCGACGTTGTTTACCAGCCTGGTAGATCCTTGAGGAAAGGGTCTACGGGGTGTAATATCCCTGAGTGGATTGGGGGTGTTACACCTTATATATTGAATCAATCCACTATATTTCTATGTTGATTGGCTTCAATACATAGCATTAGAATTTAAGAAAATAACTCAAAGAATCATCTAAGGTCTAGAGGTATATTTCTATCCCCTAGAACAACTTAGAGTGAAGATCATTTGATCTAATCAAACATATTTTCTTTCGAAACATATGAAGACCATAAATATCGTCATTTATTGGCCAAATAAATAAAGATTATTAAAACAATGAAAATCACACACAATAATAAGTAATTCACAATAGATCTTTATACAAACTTAGATAACATGACTAACCTTGTTTATAATCCCAACTAAAGGTAACTTAGCCCATGAAGGGTTTAATATACATAATACAAACTTGTGTGGTCATTATTAGTTGAATCAAGAGAAAGAATTGATCCTCACTCCCTTAGTAGATAAAGGAGAAAGAAGCAATAAAATCTCTGAACAACATATGCTATACCACACTTACACAAATCACTCAAGAGCACAAGTGTGTTCTTCACACAAAAAGAAAATATTACAAAAGTGGAGAAATTATAAGATGAATGATGAATAATGAGGGATCTATGGGGTCTATTTATACACGTAAAGTCATTTAATAGCTCCAAAACTCTAGCATTGTTACAATAGATCGGATCAATGCCAGCCATCCCCTCAATAATACACAAAAATTATAAAAAATTAGACAAATTATAACAATCTGTCAAGAGTTACGGCCGTAACATTGATGAATTCTGACCGTAACTTGGGCGACTTCTGGCCGTAACATTGATGAGTTACGGCCGTAACTTCAAATCAATTTTCTCACTGGTTGCTTTGAGAGTTACGTTTTCAGCCCAAAATTTCTCAGACTTTGCGTTTTTGCCCCAAATCTTCTTCGGATGATAACTTTTGATATATAACTCTGATTTTGAATCCGGAAAGACTGCCGAATTCATCTCGAAAAGCCCTACAACATGAATATATTAAAATTCAACAAAGAGAATATTTTATAAATATGTTATTTCTTGAGTAAATCAGTTATTCAATCTGATTAAGACTAGATTTACATCATCATCTGATAAAAATAAAATTATTAAAAACTAATTAATTAAAAGCAAAAAACGAGTAGACTAGCTCAATTATGGGTGATATTTATCGATACAAACCATGTATAAGTGTATAAAACTGACACTTACCAGGGGGTAGGATGTAATGCCCGCGATTCTCGTTCCATTTATTTTGGATTTTTCTTCAGATATTTCTCGGTTGCCGAGTGTCGGTATTATTTTTTCGTTGATTTAATTTTTGTGTTTATATGGTCACGTGTAATTAACTGTTGGATGGTATTTCATTTCGGATCGATGATGTTGTCCGCGAGAATTTCGTCGTGTTCGTTCCGTGTGTTTTCGGAAATCGAGTCGTCGGGTCATGGCGGCTGGGCACTGGCCGGACAAGTGGCGCGGCACCGCAAGTGCTGGCGGACAGTGCGAGTCGACAGAACAATCGGAAGTCTCGGGCAATGGCCGGCGGCAGCGGCGAGAACCGCGTAGCGCATGCCGCTTGCCGCCTGGCGACACCGACGGACAGGAATAGCGCACGCTATCGGGCTGGGCAGAGAGGTTTCTGAGGTTTTGGACTCGGGGAGGATCGACAGGAAGCGCACGCTACTGTCGGTCGTGGCGCACGCTAATCGGCAGGTGTAGCGCACGCTGTCGGCCGACTAGCGCACGTTACCTGGACGAGCAGTTTAGATTAGAGCATTCTGGATAGGCCGGCTAGTGTCCGCGCAGCGCGTGCTATCGCGGTCAGGCAGGTTGGGTCAAGAGTGTCGGGTCATGCGGGCCGCGGCCGAAGGTTCTAAGCTGATACTGGTCGATAGCGCACGCTAGTCCGGAAGGCTAGCGCACGCTAGCAACGCGCCAGTATAAATATGACTGAGCAGACATATTTTCACTCGTTTTTCATTTCCTTTCTTTTCTGTCCGCGGCTGGAGTCTTGGAGGTCGAAGGCATGTTGTCAGGCGACGAATCCATGAAGTTCTGGAGTTCATATCATTGATTAATCCTTCTATAACATCCTTTGATCAAGCGAACATGTTAGATTTCTTGGAAATCTTAGTTTTGGGAAAATTGGGGGTTTTGCTTGATTTTGTCCGATTAACCTGTAGTAACTCAGATTTGAGGTGGATCAATGATTATTAAGTTATATTCTATCATTTTACTTATTGTTCTATGGTTCGATTGTTATAGATCTGTCGTTTTGTTGAGTTCTTAATCGACGCCTTGAAGGTGTCCTGTAAAATGTCACAAAGGGATTCGGGCGTTCTACGATTATTCTTCCTCGTATGATCGTTGATTTTGATGTCATGATGTTGGGGTCAGGTTCCTTGGGAAAAACCCGAGTCGGAACTCTTCCGTTCATCGTTTTCCGATCGATCGAGTTATCGTTGTTTTTCGCCCGAAAAATTATAGGTGTTCGAGGTTTTCCGATTGAGCCGTTTTCGTCGGAGTATCCAGTACCAATTATCGAGGCAAGTATCTTGCCTATACATTTCATGTTTCGTATCCGTAATAGTTGGTAATTGACTATGTGTGCGATTGAAATCTTTTTAATGAACTTACTAAAGAATCGATATATTCTTGATAAAAGCTTTCACAAAGATCTACTTGTGTGTTTTTGGATGAATGTGTTGTTCTAAGAATATATATTAGCGTTATGCATTGGGATGCCTTGATTGCATATGGTACCTTTGTGTGTGATTATATCTATAGTGGACTTAAAGATGATGCCTTTTGGCAAGAGCTGTGTGTGTATGTGGTTTTGTGTGTTTATTGATGAATATGCAATGTTATATAATATAGGTTGTAAGTATGTGTCGGATAAGTGGCCATTTCTAAAAAGTACCTTGATTTACGTTTGATGTACTTCGGGAGAATGTGTTTTTGATGATTGTGATTTGTGCCATGTGGTTTCTGAGATTGTGTGTGAGCCGAGTAAAACCAGCAAGGGTCCTCTGGGATTTGTTTAGACTTCGAGTTCGGCAGATCACTCGGTTGGGCTATACACCAGGGAGGGCCTGACGAGGTGTCTCTGGGATGTGTATCTTGCTCGAGAGGTACAGGGCCAATATAGCTCGGGAGTTTCTTTTGTGATGATGATTATGGCATGTTGTTGTTTTTGATAATTGTGATATGTCCGGAATATCACAACGCTTTCATTCTCGGCGTGAGATATGTCATACGTAATGTCTTGGTACTGGCTAGAATGGCACCAGTATAAGTGTCGTATATGATTCGTTTCTTGATTGTGATATTTTTGGCATAAGGATACGGGCCCTGTGATTGTTTTCGTACATTGTGATTTGGTTGTGTATCGAGTGTGACCATTTGGTTATTCGCTCGAGTTTGTGATGTGGATGATTGGGTTGTGGACCCTATATTTGTGACCGAATTGGTATTTTTGAGCAAAAACAATTCTTTGGCCCGTGTCCCTATGTGGTTTGTCGAGTTGAAGATTCGTTAGCCCAGAAATGTCTTTCTAAAACTCCCGAGAATCTTTAAATGCTTTTCAAAGAATCTACATGTCTCATTTCAACTTTTACGGTTTGAACTATTTTATCCAATGAAATATCTCGGGAAGTCTTCATTGGGTTGAATTCTGGAATTAAGCAAGTTGTTATATTCTTCGAGTATGTTGTGTATAGCTCGTATTTGCACTTTATACTTGCACTAGCAAAACAGTAGAGTTTTGCTAACCCCCGAGTATTCGGGGGGTGGATGTCTGTATTACGTCCAGGTAATTGCAGGCTGCTGGGGATCGAATCACAAGATCGGTACGAAGGATGATGGAAGACAACGATACTAATCACATGAAGACCAGTGTGGAGTATTTTAGTAAAGTCTTGTTGTCTTGTCTTTCTGTTGTGGTATTTTCCCATCTTATGGGAATAATAATGTATTCTAACTCTGCATGGGTCTGAGTTGTGAGAAAGAATTATGTATGTTTGATGTGTATATTGTGATAAAAGACTAATTCGGTCAAATGGTTCATTATTTAGCCATGTCGGTATGTAATGTGATGTGTTGTTTTTGTAATTAGCCTGGTAGATCCTCATAGAGAGGGTCTACGGTGCTGTAATGTTCCCAAATGGTTTGGGGGTGTTACAGTAACTGGTAGCTTTGTTCTCATTATTAGTGGTCTAGCAATATATTGAAGGCGTTTAATTAACGATTCAGCTAAACGATTTTGTGTATGCACATGCGGAACAGGATGTTCGACTGTAATTCCAATTGACATACAATAATCATTAAATACTTATGATGTGAATTCACCAACATTGTCAAGTCTCACATTCCGTATAGTACAATCAGGAAATTGTGCCTTTAGTTTGATTATTTGTGCAAGGAATCTTGCAAATGCCATATCACGACTTGACAATAAACAAACGTGTGACCATCTACTAGATGCATCAATTAAAATCATAAAATACGTGAAAGGTCCTGATGGTGGATCAATAGGTCCACATACGTCACCTTGAATTATTTCGAGAAATGTAGGTGATTCCTTTTCAAGTCTGTCTGGTGAATGCCTTGTTATAAACTTTCCAAGAGAACAAGCTTCACATAGTTTATTATTTTTTATGAGTTTTACACTTTCCATTGGGTGACCATGTATACTGTTAATTATTTTTCTCATCATCGTAGAGCCAGGATGACCTAGGCGTTCATTCCATAACGTCAATATTTTGGGATCCTCTTTTATTATCAAATTACATTCAGTTTCATGAATATGTGTATAATGTAATCCACGAGATAATTATGGTAGTTTTTCCAGTATTTGTTTTACCCAAATATTAGCAGTAATGTACATATATTTCATATTACCTTCAGTTACTGTTTCAGTATCATATCATTGACGGTATATGTCATTAAATCTCAACAAGTTTCTCTTAGATTTTGGAGAAAATAAAGCATTATTAATGATAATTTTTGTTCTATTTGATAATATGAATTTAGCATTACATGTTCCTTCAATCAAGTCCGCGAGACCTGAAATTGTATTTATTACTGCTTTTGTAGATTGTACCTCAGTAAAATATTTCTTATTTTTGAGGATTGTATGAGTTGTGCCACTATCCGTGATGCAAATGTCTCCAATACTTTCCATACTCAAAAACCTTAATGAATAAGAATATAAGACTAAAAGATGGTAAGTTAGCTTAATTAATAACATTTATTAAATACTTCATACAAACTTCAAATGAGATAATACACATTTCAAATAAGAGAATACCAATAAGAGAATACAAACAAGTACAATAAAGATGCAACAAATATGGAAATTACATATATATTTATTTATTTATTTATTTTATTCCATGTCCATGTTTGCACCCTCAGTAAGATCTGAGGCTTCTAGGTAAGTTGAGTCGTCCTCAGGTTCATGTTCATGAAAATTGACTTCCTTTTCTTTATTTTTCAGAGATGCCTTATACATTTTACAAATATGGCCTCGGTTCTACATGCCTTAGCCCAACGTCCCTTTTTCCCTCATCTGAAACAAGAATTTTCATTTTTATTGGATGGACCTTCTTGGACATACTTATCTTTGTTTTGTTGGTTTTTATTAATCATTTCATTTTTGGGAGGCCTAAAGTAATTTCCATAATCATTGCCACGACCTCGACCTCGACCACAAAAGTGGCCGCGACCGCGTCCCCGACCTCGACCTCTAAACCAACACGTCCTTGATTAGTTGTTGTGGCATTTGCTTCAGGAATCGCCATCACCCCTGTAGGACGAGACTGGTGATTTTTTATCAACATATCATTATTCTTTTCAGCAAGTAAGAGAGCTGCAATTAATTCAGAGTATTCGGTATATCCCCGCATTCTGTATTGTTGTTGCAGTATTAGATGTGACGTATGGAATTTAGCATACGTCTTTTCCAGTTTTTCACCTTCTATTATGATTTTACCACAAAACTCTAGTTGTGATATAATTCTGAACATAGCATAATTATACTAGCTCACACTTTTAAAATCTTGGAATCTTAACTTGTTACATTCATCAACTAGTGCAGGTAATAACATGTTAGGAGTATGCCCTCGAATGCCACTCATAGGTTGTTGAGTGAGGGCATTGTACTTGTAATTATGTCAACCATTTATATAAGGCAAATGAATGTTTCTTTATTTACTGGTAGTTACTGGCATTCCTAACTCGTAAATAAACATATGGAAACTAGTCCGTGTATTTGAGAGCAAAACGTTCCACTCCTTATTGGATAAGGGATTCGGCACTGGAAAGGTTTATAGCTCAAATACTTAATCGTTCGCAAGTCGATGAAACTTGACTGGGCGTTAAGTTTATGTGAAGACTTGTATGACGTGTTCTTTTACATGGAGAGTGCCTGTCGAACACTAATGGTTAGTGGGAGCACACGTTATAGGTATGCTAATTGGATTAGTATACTCGAACCGACTCACCCTCGATTCATCACACGGATTTCACTCCGGATACCAATGATGGAATCGAAAGGTTGTGATAGGTATTCGTGAACCTTCGACTTGAGGATTTAGTAGGGATGTGCTTGTGACGTCAAGATTTTCATTAGAGTAGTTCGACCCTATAAACCGGAAGGCGGGGGTCAACCTCGACGTGCATCTTGATGGTCAAGTAGCAGGTCCTACTGAATACCAAGATAGAATTCTTTCTCCCGTTAGTGAGCGGGTTATATGTCCTATGCGGTTATTGGAAGATGAGATCATAAGTCTTTGGCCAAAGCATTGGAGCTAGTTGTATTAGATACACGACAGCTCGATGATCTCGATTTGCATTAACGCATGCATAGCGTCAAGTACAGATAGGTTTTGACTGACCGTGACCCTATAACTTGATCGGGACATTTGAAAGAAGGGTTTATACGTATACTGGTATTCATGACAGAATAGTTCTTGAATGATCCCAATCATTCGTTCTCGATTAAGTGCAGTGTAGGCCGCCAGGCTGGCTAGGTGATGCTACTACTCTTTGGTTCCTCCCATTGCTGACTGAGACGGACCTACCGAGTCGCGCATTAGGATTGACGACTGAATGAATCAAGCTAATTATCTCATTATGTGTATTAGATATTGGATATCTAAATTTGGGACATTAGATGTCTAAATCGATTTATTGAATAAATTGATTTACGGCCTAATGAATTAAATAAATTACTGGGTGATTAATTTAATTCATGTATATAATTATTTATTGGAGAAATTAATTATATTATTTTGTATTTGATATGTTTAATTAATTGGATTAATTAATCGATATAAATACATCGAAACGGAATTGGAGTTTATCTGTTTGGACTTTCGGGAGTCCAAAACGAACCGAACTCGTCCGTTTTTCATCATGGCCACCCTCCTCTTTTCCACCTAATTTCCCCTTGTCTTTTGTTTCCATTTTATATGGATGATATTGACATGGTGGGGATACCTCTCATGTGAATGAGTTGTATAAGTTGGTGGAAGGTGTATAAAGAATAATATGTAGACTTGTGATTGAGAAGATATAATATCACATACATATTTCACACTTTGAGAGAGAGAGAGAGACGTAAGGATGAAAGAAGGAGAGAGAGAAAAGAACTTAGAGTTCATTTCATGGTGTTCATACTCATCTTCATCTTCTTCACTAACTTCTTTTTCATTTTTCTTGGAGAAAATTGAGAAAAAAATATTAAGAGAATTTTGATAAACATACTTGGAGTATATTCATCAAAATCAATAGCTTCATCACCTAGCTCTAGCCGTATCCTCGGAGGATAGCAAGGTGTTGTCATTCCGGTCGTTTCTCCGGCGCGTGGCAAGTAGAGACGCGGTGCTTTCGGCGTTGGATCGTTCAAGAGCTTGGGGAATAGCTCAAGAGAAGGTTATCCATCTAATCAACGGTCTACAAAGGTGAGTTTCTATATCTCTTGTGAATTCGTTTTTGATATTCGTATATACGTAGATCGATCGATCCTCGTAGGGATTCGGATCGAATTAATTTTCGTTTTACCGCTTCCGCTGGACCTTCGTTTTAGGCACCGAATCCCAACAGTGGTATCGGAGCGTAGGTCTTGCGATCGTATACACGATATTAGCATTTGGAATGCTTGATTAGATGGTGAATGATTTAGAATCATTTTAGTCATAATCGTGGTATATGTTTTTCGTTCGTAATAATTGTATTTTTCGTAAGTTTATGTCTAAATATAAATCTTGAATTTCTAGGAAATATGATTTATATTGAAGATATGAAAGTCTAAAAATATATATATTGGATATCCGGTCGAAAATATAGCTCCGAATCGTCGTCGGACGACTTTTCGGACAAAGGGCAGGAAGCTGCCAGGGTGACTCGGTCGTGTCTGGTGACACGGGCCGTGTCAGCGATCCCAGGCCCTGCCAGCGGGACCGACCGTGTCAGAGACACGGGCCGTGCCCGGCCGGCGAGCGTGACTCGGCCATGCAGTGATCTGCCGGAAAGGCTGCCGAGGTGACTCGGCCAGCGACCCTTTTTGCCCGGCTCGATTTTTCCGTGTATTCTTGAAAATTAATCTCCCGCATGTTAAATTGGATTTAATATGATTAAAATGATTTATGGTATTTCATTTTATAAGGGAAATTTGATTAATTGGAATACTTATGGTCGACCGAATTATTTTGAATGTTATCATATTACCGATTATGTGAATCGATTTGATCGGTTCGTATTGTTGATTGGATCAATGTATCTCTACGCTTTTCATTTATATAGTATTTATTGGATGAATGCTTTTGAATGGGGATGTGGTTCGTTGAATCGTTCGTTTTATTCGATTGGGTTGTAAAGGCCGTTTTGAGCCTATTTATTTTACTAGAAAATTTTGTATCTAGGATGCAATTTTCAATGTAAAATTTATATGTAATGACGAAGACCGGAGAAAGATCCATTTTGAGAAGACGAAGATTCAAGACGAAGACTTGTAATTAGATTACGGAGTTTTTGTTTTCTAGGAACGGTCCATGAACCACATGTTGGTAGCAACTAGGTTGTGAATGGTTGTTTCATGTTGTATGAATGCCACAAACGCGCTTAAATGATTAATGTGCAAAGTGTAACGTTAATCGCGATAATTCTCCCACAACAAATAATTAAGTTTATAAGGTTTCAAGGTTTTCCTTCCCTCCATCGAGTTTTCGGGAAATTGAAATCCAAACCGGATGTGCTATGCTTCCGAGTTATCGGGTTAGTCGTTTGGGGAGGACGGATAAATTACCGGGAGCGCATTAGATGCCTTCGGTTGGAGCAAATTTTATCCCTAGAAACCTGATAGGTTGCCGGATAAGATTCAATTGTGAAACTGATTTGCGCCGATGGTATAAACTTAACTTGTTCACGAACCATAGAAACCGTATAGGTTGAGGGGAGTGAACAAGGGGAAAAAGAAGATCGAATCATCCATTAGATGGGTTGGTGTTGGGCACCACTTTATGAAAATTAATAGACTAGAAACCTGTTCGGTTGCCCTCTATTAAGATTTATAAAGAACTCGATCACCACTATGAAGTATAGCGACGATACTTCCGGATATCACATGGGAGTGTGTTATTCCGATAAAAATAGTAGGAGCTGGGTAATAAGAATAGAAAAGACCTTAATTCTATACTCAGAACATAATTGAATGAGTCACTAATTAATCTATCGTACTTAATGCAGACTCAAATCTCAATATGACAATGAATCCACTCGCAATTCTGCTCGAAAAGAACACCTTAATGGGACCTAACTTTGTGGATTGGCTCCACTTGTCGATGATTGTCCTCAGTATAGAGACACTGGGATACGTCTTGGAGACGGACATTCCGGCGCCTCCTGTGCGGACCCGAGCCAATCAGGAAGAGATTGAAAACCACGAAAAGTGGGTTAAGGATGACGTGAAAGTCCGTGCTTATATGATGGCTTCCATGTCTAATGAGCTTCAAAGAGCTCATGAGAAAATGACTTCTGCTAGGCAGATTCTATCTCACTTAACCGAGCTTTATGGTGATCATAGCAGAACTGCTAGATATGAGATATCCAAGCAACTGTTCGGTGCAAGGATGAAGGAAGGTGAGAAGGTTGGGGAACACGTCCTCAAAATGATATCCATGATTGAGAGATTGGAGGCTCTTGATTTTAAAATGGATACTTCTCTCCAAACCGACCTTATCCTACAGTCTCTCCCTGATTCCTTCTCACAGTTTGTTATGAACTTCAACTGCAATGAGATTGCATGTAATTTAGCTGGGCTAATGAACAAACTAGTGACTGCTCAGTCTCAGATGAAGACTCCGCGGATGAAGGAGTCTGCTCTTGTGATATCTTCTGGACCTCAGAGGTCTAAGAATAAGAAGAAAAAGACCACGAAGCGGACTGGACCACAAGCTAAGGACCTTAAGGGTAAGGGCAAGGACCCGATGGTTCCGAAGAACAAGAAGAAGAAGGATGCTTGTCTCAAGTGCGGTGAGCTGGGCCACTGGGCTAGAGACTGTCCGATTCTTCATGGCACTTCAGGTACAGAACTTTTAGTTTTGGAAACAAATTGTTCTCCATTGTATTTTCTACTTCCTGGATACTGGATTCTGGTGCTAGTTCTCATATTTGTACCGTGAATCAGGATCTGGAACAAAGTAGGAAGCTTGGAGCTGGAGAAGTTATGATCATAGTCGGAAGCGGGCATAGTGTCAAGGCGACTGACATAGGATCACTTCTTTTGGGTTTACAAACCGACTTTGTTTTGACTTTAGAAGATGTACTTGTTTTGCCCAAGGGGCACAAAAACATTGTATCCATTCCGGTCATGGACCGAAAAGGTTTTTCATTTTTCATTGGTGATGGTTCCTGCAAAATTTATTTTAGAAATAAACTAGTGAGTACTGCTACATTGTTAAATGGATTGTATCATCTAAATCTCAACAACAAAGTAGTTGTGAATACTATGACTAGAAAACGTGGTAGGGATGAAACCAATCAAGTTTTAAAATGGCATCTAAGACTTGGTCATGTTGGTCAGACCAAGGTTTACAAGATGGAAAAGGATGGACTTATGGGTCCATTGGGATCGGATCCCTTTCCTACTTGTGAATCTTGCCTTAAAGGCAAAATGACTAAGTCCCCCTTCACAGGGACTTTTGAAAGAGCCGCTGATAAACTGGGATTAATCCATACTGACGTTTGTGGTGCTTTGGAAGCAGCACGTGACAGATATCAATATTTTATTACGTTTACAAATGATCATACTAGGTATGGTTATGTATACTTAATGAAACATAAATCCGAGGCTTTTGAGAAATTCCAGGAATTCAAGGCCCTAGTCGAGAAACAAACTGGTAATCATATCAAAGCACTTCGGTCGGACCGAGGTGGAGAGTATATGAGTACGGAGTTTGACGAGTTCCTTAAAGAACATGGAATAGTTCCACAACTAACACCTCCAGGTACTCCTCAGTTAAATGGTGTGTCAGAAAGAAGGAACCGGACCCTGTTGAACATGGTCCGTTCCACGCTAGGCTATACTGACTTGCCGATTTACCTATGGGGGTATGCACTCCTGACTGCCGCATATATCTTGAACAGATGTCCTTCCAAATCCGTTCCAAAAACTCCACATGAGATGTGGGAAGGAAGGAAACCAAGTCTTAATCATATTAGGATTTGGGGATGTCCCGCCTATGTCAAGAAGACTAAGGTGGAAAAGTTGGAAGCTAGGTCTGCGAAGGGACGTTTCATTGGATTCCCGTCTGGGATGATGGGATATCTATTCTACATGCCCGAAGATCGAAGGCTTGTTGTTGCTTTACAAGCACACTTCCTGGAAGATGAGTTCATTCAGGAAGGCGGAGCAGGTAGAAGTATTTCTTTGGAAGAATACAATGAAACTCCTAAGGAGACACCTGTGCAAGAAATTGGAACCGAACCTTCTGAAACACAAGTACAACCACCTCGTAGGTCTAGTAGGGTGTCTCAATTACCTGAGAGGTATAGTTTTATGCACTTGGAGGAACTGGGTTTCCTCGAGGTTCCAAGTGATAAACAAGAGACCGACCCACGACCAATGACCTAGCAATGGTGGATATAGACTCCATGAAATGGGTAGCGATCTTCATGTAGTTGGGACCTTCATTTTGATGAGACGGTCAAAGAGTTTGACTTCGTTCAAAATGAAGAGGAATCTTGTGTATACAAGAGGGTTAGTGGGAGCAAGATCACATTCTAAGTACTATATGTAGATGACATTCTACTAATAGGAAATGATGTGGGAATGCTCAATTCTGGGAAAGCTAGGCTTTCGAGTAATTTCTCCATGAAAGACTTGGGAGAAGCTACCTATATTCTTGGTATTTGACTCTACCGGGATAGAGCGAAGAGAACAATAGGTCTTTCCCAAGCCCTCTATATAGATAAGATCTTAAAGCGTTTTAAGATGGATGATTCTAAAAGAGGGTTCCTACCGATGCGACATGGAATAAAACTCACCTTGAAGATGTGTCCTCAAAGTGAGGAACAATGAAAGGAAATGAGTTATATACCATATGATTCGGCAGTGGGTAGCCTCACATATGCTTTATTGTGTACGAGACCTGACATTGCGCATGCTGGGAGCGTGGTAAGTAGGTTTCGGGCTAACCCAGTTCAGGAACATTAGACCGCCATAAAGAACGTTCTCAAGTACTTTAGAAGGACTAGAGATATGGTTCTTATATATGGTGGTGGAGACCTGAATGTGATGGGATTCACTGTATTGGACTTCCAAGGACAGAAAGACGATTCTATGTCTACTTCTGGCTACATTTACTCTTAATGGAGGAGCAGTATCTTGGCATAGTGCCAAGAATAGCGCAACTGCTAATTCCACCTGTTAGGCTGAGTCTAAAGCGGCCTCAGAGGCCTCCAAAGGAAGAATTTAGAAGTTACTGGGTAAACTTCACGTGACACTGCAGTCTTTGCATGAGAGCAAAGGCACGTGCCTAGGAGCCAAGGTTTCATATTAGTACCAAACATATTGAGAGAGAGTATCATCTCGTAAGAGCATTCGTTCGCAAAGAGATACATTGAGCTGCGACTCAGCCGACTACGTCGCTGATCCACTGACCTAGCCATTTTCTCAGATTAGCTTAGAGCGTCATCTGGAGAACATATGGTATTAGATACCATAGTGTGTGGCATTGAGTGCAAGTGGGAGATTGTTAGGAGTATGCCCTCGAATGCCACTCAGAGGTTGTTGAGTGAGGGCATTGTACTTGTAATTATGTAAACCATTTATATAAGGCAAATGAATATTTCTTTATTTACTGGTAGTTACTGGCATTCCTAACTCGTAAATAAACATATGGAAACTAGTCCGTGTATTTGAGAGCAAAACGTTCCACTCCTTATTGGATAAGGGGTTCGGCACTGGAAAGGTTTATAGCTCAAATACTTAAACGTTCGCAAGTCGATGAAACTTGACTGGGCGTTAAGTTTATGTGAAGACTTGTATGACGTGTTCTTTTACATGGAGAGTGCCTGTCGAACACTAATGGTTAGTGGGAGCACACGTTATAGGTATGCTAATTGGATTAGTATACTCGAACCGACTCACCCTCGATTCATCACACGGATTTCACTCCGGGACAGTCAATGATGGAATCGAAAGGTTGTGATAGGCATTCGTGAACCTTCGACTTGAGGATTTAGTAGGGATGTGCTTGTGACATCAAGATTTTCATTAGAGTAGTTCGACCCTATAAACCGGAAGGCGGGGGTCAACCTCGACGTGCATCTTGATGGGCAAGTAGCAGGTCCTACTGAATACCAAGATAGAATTCTTTCTCCCATTAGTGAGCGGGTTATATGTCCTATGCGGTTATTGGAAGATGAGATCATAAGTCTTTGGCCAAAGCATTGGAGCTAGTTGTATTAGATACACGACAGCTCGATGATCTCGATTTGCATTAACGCATGCATAGCGTCAAGTACAGATAGGTTTTGACTGACCGTGACCCTATAACTTGATCGGGACATTTAAAAGAAGGGTTTATACGTATACTGGTATTCATGACAGAATAGTTCTTGAATGATCCCAATCATTCGTTCTCAGTTGGGGTACAGTGTAGGCCGCCAGGCTGGCTAGATGGTGCTACTACTCTTTGGTTCCTCCCATTGCTGACTGAGACGGACCTACCGAGTCGCGCATTAGGATTGACGACTGAATGAATCAAGTTAATTATCTCATTATGTGTATTAGATATTGGATATCTAAATTTGGGACATTAGATGTCTAAATCGATTTATTGGATAAATTGATTTACGGCCTAATGAATTAAATAAATTACTAGGTGATTAATTTAATTCATGTATATAATTATTTCTTGGAGAAATTAATTATATTATTTTGTATTTGATATGTTTAATTAATTGGATTAATTAATCGATATAAATACATCGAAACGGAATCGGAGTTTATTTGTTTGGACTTTCGGGAGTCCGAAACGAACCGAACTCGTCCGTTTTTCATCATGGCCACCCTCCTCTTTTCCACCGAATTTCCCCTTGTCTTTTGTTTCCATTTTATATGGATGATATTGACATGGTGGGGATACTTCTCATGTGAATGAGTTGTATAAGTTGGTGGAAGGTGTATAAAGAATAATATGTAGACTTGTGATTGATAAGATATAATATCACATACATATTTCACACTTTGAGAGAGAGAGAGAGAGACTTAAGGATGAAAGAAGGAGAGAGAGAAAAGAACTTAGAGTTCATTTCATGGTGTTCATACTCATCTTCATCTTCTTCACTAACTTCTTTTTCATTTTTCTTGGAGAAAATTGAGAGAAAAATATTGAGAGAATTTTGATAAACATACTTGGAGTATATTCATCAAAATCAATAGCTTCATCACCTAGCTCTAGCCGTATCCTCGGAGGATAGCAAGGTGTTGTCATTCCGGTCGTTTCTCCGGCGCGTGGCAAGTAGAGACGCGGTGCTTTCGGCGTTGGATCGTTCAAGAGCTTGGGGAATAGCTCAAGAGAAGGTTATCCATCTAATCAACGGTCTACAAGGGTGAGTTTCTATATCTCTTGTGAATTCGTTTTTGATATTCGTATATACGTAGCTCGATCGATCCTCGTAGGGATTCGGATCGAATTAATTTTCGTTTTACCGCTTCCGCTGGACCTTCGTTTTAGGCACCGAATCCCAACATAACACTTGCTTTTGATACCTAAATCTTTTCTTAGGATTGTCCCATAAAATTTTGGGATCATCCACGTTCATGTACTCTAGTTTTAATCCCTCATCAAGATGTTGCCTCATGCATTTTAGTGCTTTTGTTTTATTCATAGAAAGCTCTTTTTCATCTACCTCCTTTTCTTTCGTAGCATCTGGCACATTATTTGTTAGAATATTTTCGAGTCCTTTGCACCTGAGATGTGTCTTCACATCATTTGTCCAAGACATATAATTATCTCCATTAAGATTCAAGGGAGCAAAATCGAGCTTAAGATTGGACATGGTTATCTATTACAAAACATAAGATTGAAATATAATTAACACATAGCTATTACATTTAATGATGTCGGCTAAACAAAAGTATAATTGAAATTATTACTCAATACAAATACCATTCATGCTTAAATATTAAACACAACAAACCAACTAAAAACTAAAAGAAGAATCGTGACCATCATAATGATGATCACATATGTCTCACTAAAGCAATCGACTTGAGTGTAGCATATGATGAAATTGAAAAATGTAATAAGAGTGAGGAAAGTCATAAAATATTTACCCATTTTGTAAAAATAGGTAGATATTTTGGAGATGATTAATAAGTGTGGAGTATAATATGAGTATTTATAGATTTAATTTTTGTAATATGGCCGTTTATGACCGCTGGAGAAAAGAAGAAAAAAAATTATTTTATTGTTAATTATCATTAAAATTGGTGAATATGTTCTTATATATTTTAATGAACTAACCGTTGGTAATTAGAGTTTGGGGAATGGAAATTTATATATATATATATATATATATATATATAGTTAGTTATAATAATATCACTACTCGATTATAAAATCTTTCATGACTACTAAAAATAAAAATATCACTACTCGATTATAAAATCTTTCGTGGTCTTATGAATGGGAATTTTATATTCCTCCATTAGTAATTCTCTACAAAATATAGATGAAGATTCAACTCTTCACTAATAAATGGAGATTTTAACTCTTCAAATAAAAATAGGTGAAGATTTTTACACTTCACACAAATTCATTATTATTTAAGTCATACATATAATTAGTCCATAGTCCAAGAATCATCTTAAAAATAAGATTGAGCTTAGGTATATAAATTTAAATTGATGATATTTACATCATTATTATATTTGCTTAAATATATTAATTATCATCAATAATAATATTAGATTAATACCATATCTTAATATTATTATTACATAAATTAAAAATAAATAAAATTAATTACATACCTTTAGAATTTAAGGATGATACCAATATATCGAGTCCGGCTGTGGAATGGGATTAAATCGATAGAGCTCGTGGTGATAACGTGTTGTAAAATCGGATATTTTATCACTTCACAATATTTATATTATATATTGTAATATATATTACTACAATATAAGCATAAAGAAGGATGAAAGAATATGAAGAAATTGAGCTTTTATTAGATTGAATTGTATCCACAAAGCTCTACCAAAGAGGTCTATTTATAGCTCAAATTTACATGATATACAACAAATTAATATTATTTATTATACAACACACTTGTCTTTATATTAGATATTTCAATCTAATAATTGATTGAATTATTGATTTTTGATCTCACATATATTAATGATATTATAAGAGTAAAAGCGATTTTGCTTTCGTTATGTTTTCATTTCCAACAGAGCAAAGCAATCAAATCTGGCACGTTTCGTTTTCGTGGGCGAATAGGTGAACCGGCGAAGGCCAGTCGGGGAATAATGTGAGATTGTAGAACAATGTGCGGTAGTCCGTGGAGGTGGAAGAAGTGACGATCTGTTTAGTTTTTTATTTTCTTTGTGTCAGCCATGCATGGGGCTAAGTTGGGTTTTAACATTATATTTATGTGGAGCGATCTTAATATTGACTAGTGAAAATGAGTTCTCTCCAGACTTTCTCCTCTTCTCCCGGGACGACCAGGGAAGACGAGGACCAACTGGAATGAAGTGTGAAGAAATCTAAGTATGGCGAGAGGGATACTGTCATGGGGACGGCAGAGTTTGTGTCTGAGACTCAATTCCGGCCGTTGGGAAGGAGGGGGCAGTTGTGTACAAGCGCAGCGGAAGGAACGCAGCAGCTGCCAATAGTGGTAGGTGGTGGAGGGGTTCAACAAGCAAGCCAGGCGCCGCCGATCTCTTACAAAGAGCTCTAAAAAAGCTCCAAGCTATGTGGCAACGTATGGCATTAATGGATCTCAGAGCGTTGGAGAATGAATATTGTATAGTTAAGTTCTATTCGAAGGAGGACTATGTGTTTCGTTAGAGATGAAGGACCGTGGTTAGTTTTTTATCATTATTTGATGGTTAAGGAATGGGTTGCAAAATTTGACCCAATCATGGGTAAAACAGAGAAAATCATTATTTGGGTTCGCATCCCTTTGTCTTCCTATGGAGTTGTTTGACAAGATGTTCTTGGAGAAAGTAGGAAACAATCTAGAGCGATATTCTAGAGCTAATTATAATACTGCTATGGCATCAAGAGGTAGGTTTGTACGCCTATGTGTCGAAGTGGATATCACACGACCAATTGTGGCAACGGACAAAGTCAGAGGAAGAAACAGACGAGTTGAATATGAGGGTATACATTTGGTCTGTTTGAGTGCGGTACATATGGGCAGATATAGGAAAGATACCTATCCGAAAAGCGCACAGGAACCAAAAGAGGCGGCAATGAACTCTACGACGGGCCGCAGAAGGGGCGGTAGGAGTCGAGAACATGGCTGATGTGACAGCCGAAGTACCACAGATGGAAATAACCAACGGTAATGAGAAAATTTCGGATCAAGGGCAAGTGATTGAGAAAGGAAATGCCGAAATCACGAACAATAATAGTAAATATGGGGCATGGATGATTGCGCAGACAAAATGGTAAGAATAAAGAAGGTAAGAATCAGGCCAAGGAGATTACAAGAGAGAAAGGCAAGTACAATCAGGAAAAAAGGAAGACTAAGGCCCTGTTCTTTTGGACTTATTTTTCGATTTTGATTGATTGATTCAATTAGTCCATTCGATTGATTCGATTCAAGTTGATTCTTCTTCTTATTATTATTATTATTATTAATCTTAATTATTATTGTTATTATTACTAATAATATTACTATTATCGTTGTTGTTGTTGATTACTATTATTATTATTTACCATTATTATTATTATTATTTATTACTCTTAATATATATTTCAGTTCAGTTCAGTTCAGGTCCATTCAGTTCAGTTCAATTCAGTTCAAATCCATTCGGTTCAATTCAATTCAATTCAATTCAGTTCAAATTCGTTCGTTCAAAAAAACAGTTTAATTCTCTTTGCAACACTCTACGGTTTAGATGAGGTAGAGAAAGAGGCTCACGCTAATTTAATAAATGGGCCTGAAAAGAGAAAATGGGCCAGAAGTAGGAGGTAAAGACCAAATAGACAATGCTAAGACAGGTCAAAGCATTAGCGGACCTTCAGTTGGCCCACATGTAGCTCCAGTGAGTAACCAAAGATATAAGACGCAGGCTGCGGCCCAAACATGGAAACCAAAAGATAAAGTGCCCCAAGCCCACCAAATTTTTAGAGCTCAAAGAAGAACCGGTGAAAGGCATCGATAGGAAAAATCTAGCTGCGCCAACCGTTAACTCCGCCAAGGCTAAGGTCGATACAAGGATGAAATCAAGGCAAGCGGCGGCAGAATCGTAGCATGTGGTGGTCAGGGGAGTGGATAAAGGAGCTAAGGTGGTTCGAACAGTGGTTGAACACCTGTAGAGGCCTCGCTCATAGTGGTCGACAGGGAGGAGGCTTCAACCGAACACCACCAAGATCCTCCATTAGCCGTGGTTAATGACGACAGTATGGTTTGCGAGCAGGAGGTGAGTAGGGGAGGTTTGACGCCCCCTACAGGTGTTGGTGGCGTGGCATTGAGCATTTAATCGCTTTTCGCCTTTGCCTTTTGTGTGTTTTTGTCTGGGTTTTTCTCTGTTGGTTGGTTTCGGCCCTGTTGGGTGTGGCTTGTTTGGGTCTGTTTGTCTCTGTTTGAGCTTTTTTTCCATGATTTGCATCACCTGGAACTGTCAAGGTGCGGCCTCGAGGGAGGTTCTTCGCACCTTAAAGGAAATCGTTCGGGTCCATAAACCTCACATATTGGGGATTTTGGAACCTAGAATTTCCGGTTCTAAAGCTGATGAAGTCTGTAATAAGCTAGGCTTTGAGGATTGGGTTCGTGTTGAGGCTTTAGGATTAAGTGGTGGTCTCTAGATCCTATGGCGCTCTTCTATTCGGCTAGATATTATCCACACTCACCCTCAATTTATCCTTATGCAGGTTCAGGAGGATAAGAAACAACCATGGTTTTTATCCCTTGTCTATGGCAGTCCGACTCATGGCCTTAGAAAGCACTTATGGGACTCTCTCTGTAAACTGGCTTTGAATTTCTAGGGGCCATAGTTAGCGGTCGGGGACTTCAATGCTATTATCTCCCCAAGCGAAACTAGCAACAAGTCCTCGTTCTCGCAACAACGATTCTCGGTGTTCTCAGATTGGATTTTCCAACAAGGACTCGTTGATAGGGGTTTTGCTGGACAAAAATTTACTTGGCGAAGGGGGAATGCCGCCACTTCTTTTAAGGGAGCCACACTTGATAGAGCTCTCTATACAATTGAGTGGCGTGAAAAATTTCAAGATGCGAATGATAAACACCTTCCAATGATGAATTCTGACCACTGCCCCTTGCTTATCCACACTGATTCAGAAGAAGAAATAGTAAGGGGATCAAACTTTAAACTCCAAGCTGCTTGGTTCCTAAATAAAATCTTGTACAGAGAATGAAAGGCAACTGGAACGACCAAGGTTCCTGAACAGATACGATTAAGAACTTGACCTCAGCCCTCACGGTTTGGAACCGGGAGGTCTTTGGAAGCATAACTACAAGGAAAAAAAGACTTATGGCTCAAATTGAGGGTATTCAGAAAAAATGGAGGATAAGTTTGATTTTGGTTTGTTCGGGCTGGATAAAAAATTAAGAGAAGAGTTGGATGAGGTTCTATATCAGGAAGAACTAGTTTGGTTTCAAAAGTCCCGAGAGGAGTAGACCGTCTCAAGGGACAATAACACAAAATTCTACCATGCTTTAACGATAGTCCGGCGAGCGCGGAATAAGGTTTATGCATTATTCAATGATGAAGATACTCTGGTCATATAGAAACGGGAAATGAAGGATCTCATTGTCAAGTTTTATTCTAAGCTGTTTGAAAAGGATTATGACTGTGACATCACGCAGGCTCTCAAAGGGCAATTCCCACAGCTTACAGAGACTGATAGGGGCAGACTTGAAGCGGCAGTTACAGAAAAGGAAACTAAGCCAGCCGTTTTTTAAATGTCTCCGCTTAAAGCAGCAGGCTGGGATGACCTTCACGTCATCTTTTACCAGAAAATGTGGCACGTTGCGGGGAATTCCCTCACCAACTTAATCCTCGAGTTCTGGCCAGGAGGTATCCTCCCAGAAGGGTTGAATGACACTATTATCACCTTAATCCCTAAAGTGGATACTCCATACAAAATCACGCATTCTAGGTGTATTAGCTTATGAAACGTAAGCTACAAAGCCATCACTAAAGTGATGACTAACAGACTTAATATTGTCATGACGAGTCTTGTGGGCCCCTATCAAAGCAGTTTTGTTCCTGGGCGCTAGATTACGAATAATATTGTTCTTTCTTAGAAGCACTTAATGTCATGAAACAAAACAAAAAAAGAGGGAAGGGATTTATGTTACTCAAGATTGATTTTGAGAAGGCGTATGATAGGCTCTCCTAGGATTTCGTCCGGGATACCCTGTATGTAGTCGGTCTAGCAATGATTGGGTCCGAAACATCATGGCTTGCATGGAAACATCCAGACTGGCAATCTTATGGGAGGGAGAATGGACATAATTCTGTAAACCAGGTCGAGAGGTTAGACAAGGGGATTCGATTTCGCCATTCCTCTTTGTTCTTTGCATGGAACGTCTTATCCATCTGACTAATAAAGCAGTCTACGAAGGGAAATGGAAAGGGATCAACTTCACTAGAGATGGTCCTGTCTTGTCCCATCTCTTTTTCGCGGATGATATGGTCCTCTTCGCGGAAGCTAGTAGGGAGCAAATGCACGTCGTGATGGACTGTGTGGACATGTTTTGCAAAAGTTCAGGCCAAAAGGTTAACTGGAACAAATCCAGTTTTTTTTGTTTCTAGCAATGTCGACTCCATTTTTGCAGGTTTATTAGCCCAGTACTCGGGAATTCTGCTTACAACTGATTTGGGCTGTCATCTCGGGGTGCAGTTTATCCACGAGAGAGTCATTAGCGAAACTTCTGCTACTATAATTGATGACTAAAAGTAAGATTGGAGGGGTGGAAGAGAAAACACCTCACGCTAGCGAGCAGACAAGTTTTGGCTCAATCAATTATAAGTACAATCCCTTATTATGCCATGCAGTCTACCCTACTACCTATGAGCATTTATGACAACATCGAAAAGAGAGTTCGCCAATTCATATGGGGGAACAGATATGGTTAAACGATGCCATTTAGTTCGATGGGACAAAGTCACCCAACCAAAGGAAATTGGATGCCTGGGAATCAAGAGCTCTCGCTCGATGAACCTGGATTTTATGACCAAACTAGGTTGGAATTTGCTTACAAACAAAGGCATTTTATGGACCGAGTTCCTTTTAAAAAGTACAGAAAGAATGGAGAAGGGATAGAGAACGTTAAACTGGTTAATGGCTCTTCGAATGTTTGGAAGAGAATTGTTGCTTCTAAGCGGATTCTTGAAGAGGGTATACAAGTCCAAGTGAGAAATGGCAAGAATACTTTCTTCTGGAGAGATACATGGCTAGTGAATGAGCCACTACATCGCCATGCACTTTGTGAAATCGAAATAAATGATTATAGCGGACTATTGTAGCACGAGTACTGGTTGGGATTGGGATAAATTACAAGATGTCCTCCAGTCAGAAATTTTAGAAAGGTTGGGATCCATAATCCTTATCGAGGATGATGACCTTATGGATCACATAGCTTGGAAGCAAGGTCAGAATAAAGAATTTTCAGTAAACTCTGCTTATGTTGTTATTTCTGGAAATGCAGGTGTTCAAGGGGAAAAAAGCTGGAGCAACATATGGAAGGTGAAGGTCCCAAACAAAATTATTTTCTTCCTTTGGCTCATTAAACATGACAAATTATGACCAACATGAAAAGGAAGAAAAGAAGGTTCACGGAGGACGAAGCTTGCCATATCTACCAGGGAGTTCCAGAGACTCTGGTTCATGTCTTAAGGAAATGTCCGAGAGCAAATGCGGTCTGAAGAAGATTAGCTCCAGGGATGGCCAAGATCTATCTTTCGACACAAACATTCGATGAATGACTAGAACATGGAACGTGGCCTTTGCAACCATTTGTTGGGGGCTTTGGAAGTGGCGGAACTATGAAATATTTAATATCACAACAAAAGAACTTGACGAGAAGATTACCTGGCTTAGAAATCAGTGCATTCAAAACGAAAGAGCTTTTCTCCAGGCAAATAAACCAGGGGGGAAAGTAGCAGACAAAAGAGAAGATTGGGTTAGATGGTCAAGGTTGGATGAAACTCGACACGGATGGCAGCGTCAATCCCACAAACAACCATGCTGGGACTGGATGGGTCATTCGAGACGAGCACGGGAAGTGGATTATGGGTTTTGCTTTTAATATAGGAGTCTTCTCTATCGCCGAGGCCGAGGCTAGGGCTGTTCTAACGGGGCTTCAAATAGCCTGGGATAAGGGGATAAGGAGACTTTGGGTTGAAAGTGATTCAGAGAGAGTTGTTAACGGGATTAATGAAGCTAGGGATTTTGGGAGTGCGGCAGGAAATTTGGAGAATATACTCCTAGAATATAGACGCTACACTGGGATATTCATGTTTGCCATACTTAGCGGCAGATTTTATGGCTAAATGTGCTTCCCGGGGCTGAGAGTTTTCACCACGTCTCCAATTGAGGCTTGCGATTTAATTCACGAAGATGCAATAGGAATTGCTAGTGCTTGCCGTTTGAATGCTGATTAGTCTCTTGTTAGTTTTGTTGGTGGGGTCTACTCCCTCCTCCTTTTTCAAAAAAGAAATCATATTAGTTTTTGTAGATATCTGTACAATATGTAATAACATAAATCGAACACATAAAAAAAAAAATTCCAAGATTAACAGATTATGTATTTATAATTAATAATTTAATTATCTAAAATAATATATTTAGATATTAATTATTTGATATCCAACGTCTTAGCCTCCAATCAAATATGTTTGCCTTTAAAAACTTGGTGAAGCAGTGATTTTTATAATTACTTTAATACAGATGGACAATAGTTCAGGTAAACCCAGTGATGTAATGAGGCGGTCGTGGAAGTGTCAGGTGGAAGTGGTTGTCTAGCCGTGGGTTTTGAGAGCCCGTGGTTCGGTGGGTTTCTGTGGCCGTGGTTTTGACTGAGGACAGAGTTGACTATGGTCGCCGGTCCTTGTAATGACCGCTACGAAATTTGTATTTGTTCGTCCACTATTATACTCCGCAAAACTTGCAGATGCTCTGAGATCTCGTGAGGAAGAGGGCTTCATTTGAGTTGTTGGAGGATTAAGAGGAGGCGAAGTGGGTTATGGCTGGAACCAATTATGAGTCAAGCCGGGCACCTTCGTGGAGCATTGAAAAGCAGAGTCTATCCTTAACAGATCCAGCTGCTGCTGCTGCTGCTATCAGATCAACGTTCTTCCCAGTTGGTAGTTGTCAAATTTTCCGCAAGATGATGATCTACCGCATTTACCATCTTCTAGAGCTTTATGTGAAGTAAGATTTCTAACTGCACTCCAGAAGCTTACTGCTTTTGTACTGATGGTGGATTTGACAAGAGAACTTACCAAATAAAAAATTTACTCGCACAAATTATTCTTATTTCTTTATTAGTTTTATGAGTTAGGTTAAAATCGCAACTTGTGGGTTTGAGGTCCAACCACCCCCCCCCCCCCCCACCACCACCACCAACACCACCACCAAAAAAAATAATAATAATAATAATAATAATAAAAACTACCACAGTAACAAGAAGAAGTTCAATTATTTTAACATGCCAAAGAAAAATGAGGAGAAAAAAAAAAAGGTAGTCTTATGGGTCATAGCCCCATAAAACATTCAAATGAAATACCAAGAAGAAGTAAGAAAGCAGTAGAAAATCTTTTATTTAGCCAACTCCAAAAACTCCATTCTATTTCCATGCTTTCACCCTTTTTGCTTCACTCAACAGCCAATGGAACAGCTTCAGCCTGAAAAACACAAAAAATCAAATTCTCTATCAGAAATTTCTGCTGCAACAGCTTTCGTTTCGTTCGACAAGAAATGGTACCGAAAACAAAACTAGAAGTTCGACTCACCAGCTTGCGATACTTGAGCGCGTAAAACATCTCAAGGTATCGTCTGATCTCCAAACGATCGAGCTTCGAAACATATTTCCAGAATCCATAAACTCCAGCCAATGTCAATAATCTGTCTGAATAAATCTGCCATGTATACCTACACAGCAGCCACAAGCACACACACACACACAAAAAAAAAAAAAATTATTTCATGAACTCATTTCCTTCACAAAGTTGAATGCATAACTACTAAAGATTTTGTTTTTCTTACTTCTCCTGAATACGTTTCAACCCGCCCGTTGAAATAGTCTCCCAGTGAGACGGATCTATTTTACACTTCTCAAAGAAGTTAACAAGGGTATCGGCAACCTGTTCCCCGTTATATGGATCAATGTGAAATCCCGACTTGCCATGAATGATAATCTCAGCCGGACCACCGTGCAAAGTCGCAAAAGTCGGCAGACCACAAGTCATAGCCTCAACAACAGTCAAACCAAATGCCTCATAGAACGCGGGTTGCACGAAAGCACCTCTTGTGTCGGCAATGCAACGATAGAGCTCGCCATTTCTCACGCGGTTCATTTGAGAAGAAATCCATCTGAACTGACCGTTCAAACCGTATGTCTCTATGAGACTGTACATTTTTTTCATCTCGGCTTGTTCTTCAAGATCCTTCGATTCCTTTCTTCTGTCGCCACCGACGACAACAAGGTTGACTAACTCCCTTAGTTTTGGACTCTTGGCATAGAGTTCCACGAGGCCTGTTAGGTTCTTGACGCGGTCCAACCGTGCCATGGTGAATATAATCGGCTTTTTCTTGTCTTTAAGCACACATCTAAGGGATAATGTTGCCATCAGATTGAGCTTTCAAAATGCGAAAAAGGGATAATTATAGGAACTAACCACCCCCACCTCCCGAGGTTTGGAGTAATTACAAAAAAGACATGGACATTTCATTCTGTAATTAAAGTATTTTTATGAACAGAAGCGGCGTCTACAAAATGTTTTTTTTTTGTGTGAATACAAGATGGAATCAAAACCTCGAGGGATTTTTTTGTTTGTTCTAAACTTAATTGGTTTTTGTTCTGAAAAGGCACAAAGAACAAAAGCATAATCATCTTTTATATTTACAAATACCAGTTATGACTTTATTACAAACAGCCCCATAATCGTGAAAGATAAGCTGGATGTTTTGCATATTGACTAAACTTCAGGGGTATTTTTGCAATAAAATTTCTGAATATGGAACTGGAGCACAGAGACTTACAAATGTTCCTCATTCTCAACGTCACTAAAAAGAAGCTCCTCGATTTCGGGATGCAGAACAGTGAGTCTCTTTTCCTTCTCCGTATACGAGAAATAAAGGTTCGTATCGGCTCCTGGTGAGACAATGTTGAATTTGGGATCGAACACATCAATTCCATGAACAACTCTGTATAATCCAGGCATAGTGAACGCCATGTGGCTTTCGTATTGTCCGACAGTATCCTTGCTGATAAAATATGAAAAATAAACGAAAAATTAAGACTCGGTTTGGTGGAAAAATACTTGATGTTGTTTAAAAATTGCGCACCTTCCAGCAATCTCTTGAAATGTGCTGGTAATGATAAAGTCAGTGTGATTCATTGCATATAGATCGGCAGTAAACTGGCATGAGAAGTGATACTTCTCGTCGAAGTTTTTTAGGTAAATGTCGGAATCGGGATATTTCGTTTTCTCCAATGCATGAGCAATGGTACACTATGAGGAATTAATGCAGAGAAGAGTCATCAAGAGCAAGAATTCACAAAGATTACAGAAACTTCCCTGAAATTCAGCTTAATTACAAAGTTAATCTCAGGTTATCTTTTGGAAATTACAAAACAGTTCCTCAAAATGTTAAATAGAGGTTTTTTAATGTGCAATTTAGAAAACAGAAACTTCACGGGTTCTTTTTGTATTTAGTCTAAATTTCATGGGTAGTTTGTGATTAAGCTTAAGATAATTGTGGATTTCAAACATATATCAAATACCTGTGTCACTCCTAACTTATGTGCTAGCAAGGAGGCCGCAAGATTACCCTCACTATAGTTACCGATGATCAAATCTGGCTTGGCTTGCAATTCTGCAGTAATTTCTTTGGCAACATCCTAAAGAAACAAGGTAACCAAAAAGAGTTTTAGCATTTCGCTCAAGAACGTGTGTGTGTGTGTGTATATATATATATTTATATATATATATATAAACAAGGATGTCCGTAACAAACATAGTCGTCTTACCTCTGTGAAAGTCTCCATATAAGGCCAAACCTCAAAACGTGAAATCCACTTGCGAACAATTCCCTTCTCGGTCCTAAAGGGAACTCGAAGAATATGCGAGTGCTCGGCTCCGAAAACTTTCTCAAGCCGTTGGTCACAAGTGGTTCCAACCGCATCCGGGAGCAATCGAGTCACCTATACACAACCACAAGATCAAAATCATCACAGAAATGGTTAATTACAAAAACTATCCCTGAATTTTTGTTTACTTTACCAAATAAAAAAAAAAAAGAAAAAAGAAGAGTCTTGAAAAAGTAAAGAATAACCCCCTTGAGGTTTGTATTTACCTTACAAATAGCCCCATTTGACTCGTTTTGAGGGCGCATTTTTGTAAGAAACGAATAATTACAGGGGGTTAAGTGTAATTTTGAAAGTGTAGGCTAAACTTGTCCGGTTTAGTTGGGGGTAGCATGTAGATAGGGGTAGTTTTTTTAATTAACCCTTATAAAAATTGATATAACCTTGCATCATTAGGCATAAAAAGAAAATCGTGGGAACTAACGATGAGAATGCGTGGAGTGATATCTAGTCCTTGCTCCTTGATACGTTTGAGCATTTCCCGCTCTAAAGCAGGAACTTGATCCAAAATGTAGACAACCTAAAGATTTCATAAAGGAAATTCTTATACATTTTAGCATTAGTTCCAAATTCAGATGAAGAAAATAGCAAAATCTATATTATACCTGGCCACCTGTATCGGGATAACCCAATACATTTTCTTGTGCAAAATAACCATGGGGCGAAAGAATAACGACATTAAAGACCATAGGAACCCTTCCAAGGAATTTCTCGAGAGTGCATGAGTCGGGAGCTTCCAGAAGGTCCAAGAGCATCGAGATCATTTCCGAGACACGTCCCGCATTATCACCCCAACCTCTCTCCAATCCGATTTGTTGAAACTTGTGGTCGAAATGTGGGGATGGTGTCTCGGGAGATAGTGTTGACAAATATTCCTCTGCTTTTCTTAGAACAGCTTGCAGAGAGTTAAGGTTTTGGATTCTGTCGTTCAGCATCATCGTCTAATATGACAGAGATCAAAAGACAAAATTAATCAGCTTAGAAGAATAGCCCAACAGAATGGACATATGGGGATGATATTAACCTTGCCCTTGTAGCGGTGCATGCGAAGGAAATCAAGAAGAGGGGTCATGCTGTCTCTGTCATGGAACATTTTGGCAGATAAGTGTCTGTTCAAGAACTCAACTCCATTTCCGATCGACTTGGTCAAAGTTGGCTTGGGAAAGGATGCCGTGAATGGTTCGAAATCCAGCTCAAGAACAAAGTTACCATTCGCACTGCAAAATAAGTAGCGACACATAAAATAAGTGGGAGGGGATCTGGTGCAGTACAGCACCATGCTGTGTTGCACCCTACCATTGGATCACACACACCCGCACGGGTGTGTGTACGTGTGTAATCCGACGGCGGATCTGGTGCACAGCATGGTGCTGCACCAGATCCGAACCCAAAATAAGTAACGGGGTTGAAAAGTAAAAAATTGCAGGAGTTGGAACTTACGTTCGGTCTCCATTGACAAGTTCTTCTTTGAAGTGAAGATATTCAGGCACAGTGAGCTCCTCGACGACAAGTGCACTGACATTGACTCGTACATATTCCCAAACACCGGGCCTCAGCCTAATAGCAAGCGCTACCCATGGTGGTAAGACAATCGCTTCCTGTCAGAATAAAAAAAAAAAAAAAAAAAAAAAAAA
Source organism: Orobanche coerulescens (assembly GCA_033398695.1). NCBI lineage: Eukaryota > Viridiplantae > Streptophyta > Magnoliopsida > Lamiales > Orobanchaceae > Orobanche > Orobanche coerulescens. The sequence continues at coordinate 73,197,094 of CM065803.1, forward strand.
AAACAGAAAATACATATAAGAAAGAAAAATGCCTTTTATTTTTTTTGGAACCTTTGGAAAATGGGTTTCTAGCTTTTTTTTTTTCAAGACAAAAATAAAAAAAATTATTATCCATTTATCATATTACTTTTATAAGAAAAAAATGACTTTTCTTTTTCATTATTTTAATTACCTGTGTGCTCTTGAGAACTTGTTGGAAGGCATGATCCTGTAGTTTTGCCTTGTCGGCTTGACAGATCGCTTCAAACTCAGCAAGAAGCTGGTGAGGCTTCAAGATTCCTTTTCCATGGGCTTCAACCCTGTAGAATTTGTATTATATATATATATAATATATAATATATATTAAAAGAAACAGAAGAAAAAAAAAACGAAAACATTTGAACAAATATATGAAAAAGGAAAAATATTTGTTTACGTACCTTGAGAGAAACAATAAAATCTCATTGCGATGAGCAGCAAGTGTGGCGTCCAAGCGCTCGCGGAGGCTGTGGACACGAGTCAGAACACGTTCCGCCATTGATGATGTTAACTAGCTTCTTCAAAGTAAACAATTCTCTTTGGAGATGAATGATGTTTCAACTGCAAAAAGACTATATTTTATATATATATTATTAAAAAGTTAGAAAGAAAATAGTACTACTGCGTCCCGCCCAAAAGTTTACATTTCTATCAAAAAGTAGTTCCTTAAGTAAGTTTACATATATCACTTTTTACAATCAAATCAAACAATCACTTTTTACTTTTTAATCTCCACAACTCATTCATCATCAATACTTTTTACTTTTTAATTTTCACCACACATTTAATCATCATTACTTATATCAATCATTACCTAAAATACACCAAATATACACCATCTGTCAACTTTTGGCTGGGACGGAGGGAGTAATAGGAAAGAGCAGCTTTGTTAGGAAATTGGGCAAGAAATATTTAATCAATTTCTTCTTGGACACCAAATCTTATAGTACTATTGTTTTTTGATTACCTATGCTACCCCCTCGTAATAAGATTTTTTTATTTATAAGAAAATGTAATGAGAAAATAGAATTGGATTAAGGAAAGAAATTAATACAATGCGTGACAAACACGAAAAATGTTATAACGTGCCTAAATTGAAAACCAATATATGTAATTATTCGAGATTATTACAGTATCTGCTCTTCTTCTATTCATTTTCATATGTAGATATTCTATCCTATCCTTACGGGCAAGAAGTCAACATCATTATAGATAATGACCAAATTGTCAATACGTCAATCAGATCTGAGGAGAAAAAATAAACGATGAGATACTAGAGAGAGAGTAAAGGGAAAAGCTGTCTCGTACAAAACTTGATGGTGGGGTGGAAATTAAAAATTAAGAGGTGGGGGTTTAATTTGATTGTGCAAGTATAGAGACAAAAAAGGATGTAAGTGTAAATTTTTTAATGGAACAAAGGTAGTATAAGATTAATGACAAAATAAATTTGGTAAATATATAAGACAATATATATACCAGAAAAAAGATGGGAATAGTACTATTTGACTCGAATAATCGGAACACAAAATTACGATGTAAAATAATCGAAACAGAATATTAGAAATGTAAAATTAGAAAATCAATAAATTTATTTTAAATCCCTTCACTAATTTCTTTTTTTATCCATACGGAACTGGATCGGTCGAGCCACATGGAATGATCGAAAATGAGAAAACCTTGGTAACTACTAAATGTTGAAGAAAAAATATACAGAAAAATCTTAGTTCTGTTCATAGCCACCAACCCGTGTTGTATTAGAAATAAAAACGCACCATAAAAAGAACAAAAATGTGTGGGGACCACTTATAATTTTTCCTACCTTATGCATAAATTGACCAACCAGAGAAAGAGTAGCTCAAAACCAATGGGAAGAAAAAAAGAGTGGAAGATAGAGAACAGAGGAATTGAATGGGGGGATAAAAATAAAATTGCAGGAAACAGACAAGCGCAACAAAAAGGGACACTTAGAAGGAGCAAAATGAAAGAACTTTGCCTAATTTGATGGTGGTTGGTAGTGGAGAATGAAATCAAGACCCCACCCCCACCCCCACCCCCTATTTATATTATTACTACAGAGGAGAAAAAAAGGACCATATTCCAAAAGCCACTTTCTGCGAAAAACTATGCACGCAAATTGAAAGGGAAATTTTGAAGGAATATATTTTGATATATTTTAGATAATGATTAGGATAAAAAATGATATATATATATATATGAAAAAAGTCACAACAACATTACACCAATGACTCAACGGCTCCCGTAAAAAGTGGGGTAAGGAAGAATCGGATGTACGCAGTCTTACCTCTGTCTTAACACAGAGAGGCTGCTTCCGGATGATCCAAAATAAAAATTGCATCGAGAATTGCATCGAATAACTAGTACTTTATGA